>CM029767.1:36589368-37917363 GCA_017562165.1 Ectropis grisescens
TGCAATACTGGCAATTATTCTGGAAATAAATTCAATTGTACGTCCTGCGATTTCCCACGCCAGCGTGTGTCGACCTCTCGAGAACGAACATATTCCCATTACTACCTAGTTCCTAGCTACTCTGACTTATTCAACCAACGAGGCGTTCTCAGAGGTGACAAAAATCTTATTACCTGACGATAGATGGCGCTAATTTGACACCTAAAATGACTTGAACTCTTTTTGTCTAGATCTAAGGTCCTGTCTATGTAAATTGAGCTGATTTACGTATATTTTGACTGTTATCGAAGTATACCACACTGTCGGTTTTATCTGTTTTAATAGATAAAAAACTTAGAAAATAAACATTTTGATATTTGAGCATACTCGCAATATGTTGTAAAAAAATATGTCTTTTTTATAACACTTTTTGTAATTAATTGCCTATTATTTAATTGTTTCTCTGAGTTTCGTTCCTAATTATAACAGTGTCTTTTACGGGCTTTTTTTAGAGCTATAGCTGTCATCGTCACAATGAAACACGCCAAATCAAACATGCAACAGCATGTTTGATTGGTATGTGGTGCTTTCTCGCATGGGATTGACTTATTATGGCATAAAAGGAAATAACTAAACAATGTCGGTGCAGAGCAGCACAAACAACGCGCGACGGCACTGCTCCCTGAGTTTGTTCTGTTCTTTCTGAAAACGTGTCATCACTACAGTTTTGTTTTATTATGGACTCTGAGTATTCTTAGTACATTAATTTATTATGGCAAACTTGTAACTTATAACTAAAACCATGGCTTAAAATAACATAAATAATTATTATTGTAATTTTACATTAGTATTTAACCACATGGTGTTTTGTGAGAGTCCACTACTTAAGTGTGCGAGAACGCATAGTGAAGATGTTATGCCACCAAAGTCTTTAATATAGGGTTTTGACAAAATGATCATGATAAGAACATTACAGTTGTGGAAAGCGTGGCCCGAGTGGTTCGCCTCTGATTCTAGACTTGTAGCGAACAGCGTCTCACGCTCGCGTCGAGACTAGTTCCGTCCCTTTGTTTCAGTCACGATAGAGCAAAGCTTGGAAGTTAAATTGTTAGTATTGATAAATTGTTTTCTTATTTTCTTAGCCGCCTCGCACAGCTCCAGTGGACGCTCATCCTGAACCCTGAAGTTTATTTTAAAGTGTAGTACCAAAAATAGTAAATTTTCTGTTTATTAAAACCTAAAAATATATCCAGAATAGTGAAAAATTACTATGAAGTATCATAAACATGGCACATCGTAGGTACGTCGAGTTACAATGACTATACCGTATGGCTCGCGACTCACGGGCCGCCGCTACTCGGCTGCACGGAACTTTTCACTTGCAAACTCAAACAAGATAGACTGAAATGTAACAATTTTCATAATTACTGAAATTTTACTTATACAACAGTTTGCAATTTGCGTCAAAATATAATAATTCAACTATTAATGTCATATTTTCAATATTGCTCCGGTTTAAAAGTTCGTGCAGCCTAATAGATACACTCAATAGTCTTACATCTAAAATAAGGTTAGTACTGGTAATTAGCCAGCATCCATTTCATGTAACGGCCATGTTCCGTATATTCAAATAAAGAACTCTTGTTGTATAACTTTCGTTAAAACTCAAAACTAATAATGTTAATGTTTGTTGAGTTGTAGCTAGAGAGTACTTAGCTCCGTACTCGTACGCGTCGGCACTAATCGATGTTTAAACAGTGCGGGCGCTCTTGTTACGAAGAGGTCGATGTTTTTAGACCGGGCATTTTTTTTACACGGCACTGTAAATGCACTTTTTTATTTAGTTTGGGAAAAATATACGATTTCTTAAAAACCGTAGCACGACATTTGACGTCTTACATTGTACTTAACATGCTTTTAAAATGACGGAGGCTGCTTACCAATAACCCTGAATGGCATTGTTATTAGAATCACATCCATCTAACTGTCATGCACGGAGTAAGACATAACTCAAAAAATCCACCAAAAAAGCACCATCCGAAATTCTGCGTAAACGCAGCCATCTATACATTCCTCAGTCAGTCAGCACAGATATCTGTCTTTAGATAATGTAAATATCTTTAAACTACAGTATATGTAATAAAATTTCTCAGTCTGGATTATATTTTTAATATCCCCATATGGAAAATATCATCTTAGATACTTATAAAAACAGTGTCTGAATCTAACTTCCTAAAAGTGTTCTGTGCTAAAATGTTCCCCTCTATTCCTAACGTTTCTCGAATACAACGGACCCACCTCATTCACTGCGATATAGTGCAAGTTTGACAGACCAAAGTTTGACAGATCAAAGTTTGACGATCAATCGTTGCACAAATAAAACAAGCACACAAATATCATACCATACCATAATTTGGGGAATCATTATTACTGTTGTGGCATTCTTAAGCTTTAAGTACCGACGCGTGGTTTGACAGACTACTGCAGAGGTCAAATGCACTAGTTTAATGAGTTAACGAAGACGTATCCCCCCATGTTTCCGTACGCCCCTCGAGCTGTCGCCAGGCAACGTTTGAGGATGGTGGCTGTGTCGGCGCGTGCGATTTCGGTGAGTTATAACTTTTATAAAATTGCGAGTGGTCTCACAGACCACTCGTCTGTACTTATGTAACGTGTTTTTTCTGAGATTACTGTTTTTCTGTATTATTTTCAGCTGGTTATAAAAATGGATGAGCCGAGTACGTCAGGTGTAAGCCGGGCTACCTCAAAAGAAAAGTGTTTTTGTCTCAAGAAAGAAACGTGTAACTACGCCTCACAATAAAAATCACAAAGTGATAATAGTGGAATGGCTCAATGAGATCTAAGAGTCTGAATCTTACGATATCGACCTGAATGGTATATTGTCTTAGAGAGTGACCATGATCGGCATCTAACAAATTTGGCACTTGCATGAAACATGTGTGCGTACACTGCAGGAAGCCAGTATGCAAAAAGTGTTTGTAAATTTTGAAAGATCGTGTGACTTTATGCCTTGCATTTATAAAAAAAATCGTTTAATACTTCATCTATTTCATATTTTAATTATTTTTTTACTTATTAATCTTTGAGAAAAAAATACTTTGTGATTGAAAAACATTAAATAGTTGATAAAAATGAATGATTAAGATAGGACTGATATTTTTCTTCACGGTCACAAGAGTTCAAATTTATATTTTTAACCAATAATAAATGTGAAAACTTTTGTGTTTTGTTTTATTTATACCACAACTAGATATGTTAACAATTTATCCGATTTTTTTATTTCAAAAAATCTTAAAATATAAAATGATATCCTCACTTAGGCCATGGTGGTCCGACAGACGTCACGTCGGTACTTATGTAACTAAAATGGCACGTCGGTACTTGAAGTTTAAATTAGCCAGATAATTAGGTAAACATCTTGTCTGTGCTAACATTCCCCTCTATTCCTAACGTTTCTCGAATACAACGGACCCACCTCATTCACTGCGATATAGTGCAAGTTTGACAGACCAAAGTTTGACAGATCAAAGTTTAACAGATCAAACTTTGCACAAATAAAATCAAGCATACAAATACCATACCATACCATTATACTGGGAACGATTATTACTGTTGTGTCATTCATAAATTAGAAAGTTAATTGGGTAAATATCTTAAGTATATATAATAAAATTTCTCGGATATTAACTTCTCAGTCTGGATTATATTTTTAATATCCCCATATGGAAAATATCATCTTAGATATAAAAAACAGTTCCTGAATCTAACTTCCAAAAAGTGTTATCTGTGCTAACATTCCCCTCTATTCCTAACGTTTCCCGAATACAACGGACCCTCCTGAATCACTGCAATATAGTGCAAGTTTGACAGACCAAAGTATGACAGATCAAAGTTTGATGATCAAACTTTGCACAAATAAAACCAAGCATACAAATACCATACCATACTATCATTTGGGGAATGATTGTTACTTTTGTGCCATTCTTAAATTAGACAGTTAAATTAGTAGTGAAGTAGTTTGATTTATTTAAGCCCGGTAGATTATTTCGGTGTACGTTAGATACGTGTTAATTTAAATTCAAATATCGAAGCCAGAATAAATGCTAGTTTGTTGAGATGCAATCTGATTATGGCTCACTTGAATCCATACTTAAACAATTGACACTAATGCATTCAGTTTGAGAAAAAAAGTTAAAAAATTCTGACAGTTATTTAACCAGCCATGATTTTGACCAGACGTGTACACGAGTCGTGAGCTGTGGCTCGCGGTGCCTGCATTGTAGGTGGTTGGTACTTCATAAATACATACAACATTAACATGCAAACTAACATTAATAGATTAAAATCGCGCGGATACCAAACCTTCATTTTACAGAAGCTGAATTTTTTATCTTACCTCATAGTGACTTTAAGTTGCCTATCGTCGCTTCGAGTAGGAAGCATGCGGTAAAAATCAGCTTGTTTAAAATGGCGAAAGTTCAGCATCGACGGACACATAGGCCATAATAATCGATTATACAAAGGCCGTAAAGTAAACATTCCTCGCCGCGTTCACTGCAGAGTGAGGGGCGCGCGCTGGCGGTGCAGGTGCACGCGCACGCGCACGAGCCGGTACACGCGGCGCAAGCTCGCGCGCTCGCGCTGCAGGTACAGCTCGAAGCGCACGTTGGGCTCGAAGGCGAGGTTGCTGAACAAGATGGAGAGCTCGATGGAGAAGATGACGAGGATGATCGCCACCGCGGCCCCGACGCGAGGCGACACCACCACGCGCGACGGCCGCCTCCGCGCTCTCTTGCCCCGCGCTTTCTTTATAGTTCATAATGAACTACTCCGTTCTGGAAGAAAACCACCCGGTCACATGAATCCGCAGTGACCGACGGGTAACGTCCAATTAAAAACGTAAGGTCGTAGCTTCGAATACTGGCTACATCTCAATAGTGTGATCTTAATAGTTTGTCGTTACTGGCCTTAACGATGAAACAGTTTAGATACAGAGAAACAAAAAAGTTGGCTCCTCATTAGCCGGCTGTGAGTTTAAGTCCTGTCACTTTTCCGAGATAAAGTAGTCTATATGACTTATTCCAGATTATTATTATCTAATGTAAAACATCCATACGTATAGATTGCAGGCCCGTGAACAAAATCTATGGGTCAAATGAACCACCAGGAAACCAATGTAGGATGATAGATGGGTATAAAATAATAATATTATGCCGTCACTTGTAAGCTGTCCAACTGAGTGCAGATGAGCACTCAAAAGCGCAAGTAGAGTGGTAAATTTTGGTCATTGGTTTTTGTACGGCATTCATACCATCAAATAGATCCATGGAAAATAATGAGAAAACGCGTAGTGCCGTACAAAAATAGTGCGCCACCAAATCGGAAACATGTTTGATTTTTCGGAAATTTTCAGGGAAATTTTGGTCATTTGATACTGTACGGCATTGGTTCCATACAGTTGCAATAGCTTGTCTAACCTATTATTCCGTAACGCCGTACAAAACTAATGCGACCAGAGGAAAATATCGAGGGATCAATCTCCTCTTTTCAGTGATGCAGGGAGGTGATTTGATACAGTACGGCATCGGTTCAAAACATTATCTAGCAGTCAAACGTACAGTTAAAAATAACGCCGTACAAAAATGACTGTTCATTTAAATTTAATGTTTATCGATAATTACCTAAATTTCAATGTATACTTGATTTATGAAAGTGGTAGGTCATTTGATACTGTACGGCACTTTATTTTTCTTAATGATATTTATTGCTAAAAACTATTGTTGTATAGTAATACCGTACAAAAAAACGTGTTCTAAACAAGAACAAAATTGAAAATGTTGACTAACCCCCGACTACCTCGGATTTGTAATCTGTACAACATTCTACTAGCAAAACCCTTTCATTTGATACCCATATCGTGGTCGTAGTGAAATAAAATAATATAATTTGCCATTTTGTAGTGGCGGCCATCTTAGATTTTTTTTTAATGTGTATAGTATTCTACTAGTCAAGCCCTTTCATTTGATACCCATATTGAGGTAGGCTGTGAAGAAATATTTTGCCCGCCATTTTGTGGAGGCGGCCATCTTGAATATTAACCAAACATAGCTAAGAACATCCGCACGGATATTAACTTTCAAATAAAAAAACTACATCGAAATCGGTTCATCCGTTTGAGATCTACGGTGCCACAGACAGACACACACACAGACAGACAGACAGACATCGACGTCAAAACTTCTAACACCCCTTTTTTTGGTCGGGGGTTAAAAAAGATACTGAGGAATACAAAACATGCAAATTTTCATTTATTTCAATAATCATAGATGAATGAAATATAGCTATTTTTAACATATTATCATTGCTTTAAACAGTATGCAGGTAAATAAATTAGGAAGAAATAATGCCGTACATTTTAATCCTTAATCAAACAAACTATGTATCACTTAGTTAGAAACTGGGAAGCTCGGAAACTATGTACTTTAGGGCAAACATTATTAAGATCATTATTGTCGAAAATAACATTTAACACTTTTTTTTTGTCAAAAATCTTTTTTGTGAAACGTACCATTTACGATTTACGACTCATTTAATGAAACGGTTTTTCTATCGCGGCCGATAACTTTTGAAATATTAGGTAAATCTATAGAACGCATCCATTCCTTTTTTAAGGATCAGTTTATTCTCTATAACTTCTGCCTCAAGCTTTTTTTTAAAGTCCATACGTTTTGATTTATAATAAGACGTTTAAATTCTGTTATTCTGCCAAAAATATTATTTAATTAAAGAATTGATTAAAATAAACAATTGTTTTGTTTGTGGTAGGTTATTAGACGATGAAAACTCTATGAGTATGAGTATTTGTGAGAAAAAAACGGATATTGAAACTTACAGAATGAGTAAATAGATCAGGTTTCTCGCACGGTTCCTTTGTACCAATCGAAGCAGATGAAGTGTAAGTGTGTAGGTGAGGTAATGAGGTGATGCGCCGCAAAATACATGCAATCAATCATTAATCATCAACAGCCCACTAAATGTTCCCAGTGTTGGGACTCGGGCCCTTCTTTTTTTAAATTAATTTTAGCCACTCCAGACTTCGGGGTCCGTGACCTTTGTCATTACAATTGGCTACTCGGGCCTCGGGCCCTTCATTTGCAAGCAGAAAGTCAAGGCCATAATCCACACGCTGGCCCAGTGCGGTTTGGTGGATAATAAGAATACATTATTAATACAAAATTACAGAGGAATGCAAAATTTGCATGTTTTCATTTATTTTAATAATCATAGATTAATAAAATATAGGAATCTTCAACATATTATAGCTGCTTTAAATAGTATTCAGATGAATAATACATGTTAACCCTCAATCAAACAAAATATATACACCTAGTTAGAGGACAAATATAAACAAATATTGTGATTAAGTCAATAAAACCGTACCGTAAAAACGAATTTTAATGCATTATTTTAGCACCCAGGTAAGTAAACGAAAAGCTCATCATAAATGTATTTAAATCTTTATTTCTGACCTCTCAACCGATTATATTGTCATTATGTTATTGAATAACTTATTAAACCAAAAATCTTGAGCTTGAAACTAACTTACTAACAGCGAAATCTAACAGGTAGTGGATAGATACTACTTACCTGTGCCTACTTACCATGTGCCTACATAGCATCAATCTACTTAGTAACTTTTTGACCTCACTGGCACCGACTTCAAATAGATGAGTGAGTAGCGGTTATAATAATGATTTTAGTTTACTTTTCTCTTTAGAGTGCCTATTTGTGGTTTTGAAGTCGGTTAAATTTTTTGTACGAAAATAGTTTATTTTACCCTTTTTAGTGTACAAGAACAGAATTAAAAATTGAATTGATTAAACCCTGACTACCTCGGGTTTGTTATCTGTACAACATTCTACCAGTCAAGCCCTTTCATTTGATACCCATATTAAGGGAGTTGTGAAAAATATAATATAATTCGCCATTTTGTGGTGGCGGCCATTTTGGATTTGAAATTTGTTATAATGTATAATATAGTATTTAACTAGTCAAGCCCTTTCATTTGATACCTATATTGAGGTAGGTTGTGAAGAAATATTTTGTCCGCCATTTTGTGGACGCGGCCATCTTGAATCGACATTAACTAAACATAGCTAAGAACATCCGCACGGGTATTAACCTTGAAATAAAAAAAACCGCATCGAAATCGGCCCATCCGTTTGAGCTCTTCGGTGCCACAGACAGTCACACACACAGGCAGACAGACATCGACGTCAAACTTATAACACCCCTTTTTTGGTCGGGGGTTAAAAACAAGTTTTTATTAATCGATTTACACAATTTCGTATTGACAGGATCGAGTTTCATAACTTTTGTGAAATCTTCAACTACGACATCCAGAAAATTGTACGCAAATTTTAGTTTATGGTCCATATTTCAAAAACCACCAGACCGATTTCGATAAGATTTATATGGGACCATTCGGGAAGCATAGCCATCCGAACACAAAAAAGAAATTTTAAAATCGGTGCAGAGGTTCTCGAGAAATCAGGTAACATACATAAAAAATAAACATAGGGGTCGAATTGATAACCTCCTCCTTTTTATGGAAGTCGGTCATTACAGTCATTACAAAAAAAATTAGGAAAAATTTGTAAAGAATAAACTGGTCTTTAAAATGGCTTGACGTGTTTTATTGATTAATCTAATATTTCAAGAGTTATTGGCCGCGATAAAAAAAACCGGTTCATCAAATGGGCCTTAAATCGTAAATGGTACGTTTCACAAAAAAGTTTTTGGCAACAAAAGGTATAAAATTTTATTTTCTATTACTTCAATAATTTTGGCCCTAAAGTGCATAGTTTCCGAGATATCGGCTAAAAACGTTTTTTTTTTTCAAGATGGCGCTTGAAGCTCTACCTGAATCTGTCAGCATTTTGTGATTTTTTATTCAGTAAGTGATCCTAAAACTCATACAAAAGAAGTTTGGATCGGAAATTTATTGCAAAGTTAAATTCTACTTTTACTAGCCTATGATATGAACTTTAAGATTTGTACGGCATTGATTTTTCTCAGACATGCATTAAATTCAAATAAATTATCTGAATGCTGTTTAAAAAAATCGTACTAAATATCACCCTAAAGTACATTTCGTCACATGGAATTTTCTGGAGTTTTTTGCCATTATGGCTCGTATAAATTTTTTATCACCTCCCTGCATCACTGAAAAGAGAAAATTGATCCCTCGATATTTTCCTCTTGTCGCATTATTTTTGTACTGCGTTGCGGAATAATAGGTTAGACAAGCTATTGCAACTGTATGGAACCAATGCCGTACAGTATCAAATGACCAAATTTTTCCTTAAAATTTCCGAAAAATCAAACATGATTCCGATTTGGTGGCGCACTATTTTTCTCATTATTTTCCATGGATCTATTTGATGGTAAGAATGCCGTACAAAAACCAATGACCAAAATTTACCACTCTACTTGCGCTTTTGAATGCTCATCTGCACTCAGTTGGACAGCTTACAAGTGACGGCATAATGCTGAATATTATTATGGTGGTTCATTTGACCCATACATTTAGTTCACGGGCCTGCAGTCTACATATATATTTCACCATTTCGAAGTTGGCGGCCAGATGATATAATATTTATACTTATATATTACTTATTTACTTATATATATATATATTATATATATAACATAAATACATACTTATTATACATAGACACACCCATAAAACATAACAAAGCGTAAGCGTAAGCAACTTCATGATTTCCAAATAATTTTGCTCAAAAGAATGAAGTGCAAAATATTATATTTCGATACCTACACTGAATATTACACAGTAATATAGCAACTAATCTAGTAGTAAGTTTAAATAGATGTACTATCAACTACTGTTATGTAAATCTCAAGTATTCAATTTGTATTCAATTTTTTATTTCTCAATTTTTTTTCTTAAAATGTTTCTCGTGTGAACCTATTGTTCATTATTTTAGAGTTGGTATAAGACAAGTTAAGAAACCCCTTTATTAAAAGCCATAACACAGGAGAATAGCATTAACTCAACTAAATGTAAAAAAAATACATTATAATAAATACAAATGCTTTATCGCGTAGAGCGACCTTTTTTAGCCAATGACAGTCTTGTAGGTATCGAAAATTTTGTCATCAGTATATTTTTAATCCAGATTTTCGAAATATATAATTTAAATTGACTGGCCTCGTGGCTTAGTGGGTAGTAACTCTGCCTGCGAAGCCGAGGGTCGTGGGTTCGATTCCCACCCAGTGCAAATATTTGTGTGACGAATTCAAATGTTTGCACTGTGTCTGGGTGTTTCTATTTATAATGAGTATGTATTAAAAACTATATATGTATTATATCAGCTATCTGGCCGCCATAGTACAAGCTTTGCTTAGTTTGGGGTCAGATGGTGTTGTGTGTGCATTGTCCACCAATATTTATTTATAAAAAAAAAAAAACATGAAGTTACGGATGAAATAGCGGACAGGTGAAGTATAGGGGGTGATGGTCCAGGGGGCTGAAACGTGGACACTGACATAGAAAAAGGTCCAGAAGCTCTAAGTCGCTCAGTGACCTATGGAATGGGCCATGTTTGGATTTCCTCTGAGGGATTGTATTCGAAATGAAGTAATCCATCAGAGAACTAAAGTCACCGACATGCTAAGCGCATCAGCAAGCTGAAGTGGCAGTGGGCTGTGTGGCATATCTGTCGCAGAACCGAAAACCGTTGGGGGGACATGTTCTGAAACGGCGCCCGCGAATCGGATACCGCAGTGGAGGACGCCCTGAGACTAGACTAGAGATTTATGAAAGGTAGATAAGGACGGTTGGAAACGTAAGACCGAGGATCGGGCCGAGTGACGTATTATGGGAGAGGCCTATGTCCAGCAGTGGACGAATACAGGCTGATGATGACATCTTGAAGTTATATGAAAAAGCAGATAGGTGAATGTGGGGGTGATCCAACATTACCACGGAGTGGTTGAAAACGAAAACTCAGGATTGGGCTGAGTGGCGTATTATGGAAGAGACCTACGTCCAGCGGTGGACGGATAGACGGATACAAGGTGATGATGATGACGAGCAATCATGAAATTAGATGAAAAAGCGGATAGGTGTGTATGGGGGCGAGTCACCGTCCCAAGAGCAGTGTAAACCTGCGGCTCACCGTCCGGCGCGGGCGCGGGCAGCACCGGCGAGTCCTCGGTGTCGCTCACGTAGCCCGGCTGCCCCGTGTAGTGCGTGGGCCACAGCAGCAGCGGCGCCGCGGAGAACGCGCGCAGCTCGCGCCGCCGGAAGTACGCCTTCCACGTGTCGCTGCCGACCACACACGCTCGGTTAGCGGCGACACCTCACTCTACAAACTGTGTGCCTCATTCATTGTGGACTCGCTTGGGGTACTGGTTCAATATGATCGGTAAGGACAACTGTAATCAAATTTGTACAGAAACAGGAAAGAACATGGGACCTTGGATAAAGTATAAACTCTTTGCTAAACATTAATTACATCTGTACACTGGTGTTAATCATATTCTGTCAAATAATTAGATTAGTATTTGAGGAGGCGGTCGTAGGTAGGGCGAGGTGCTCACTTGGGGTGCGCGTCGAACATGATGGGCAGGAACTCGTCGACGGGCAGCAGGCGGCCCAGCGGCTCGGCGTGCAGCAGGCGGCGCGCGCCCGCCTCGCTCACCAGGTAGCCCAGCGTCCAGTACGAGTAGCGCGGCCGCACCACGTGCGCCGCCACCGCCTCCTCCGCCTCCTCCGACAGGATCTTACGCCCCAAGTAACTGTCGCAGATAACAAATACGTCATAAGCCAAACTCCTCTCCACACCCCTGTTCAAAAAAGACTTCAACATTAGTACAAAATTACTGGCTTATCGGTTTTTTATCTTATCGGTATTTTTTTATACACTTGGTAAAATGTGCAAATGATATGCATGATGTAATACCACTTTGCCCATTTGTCTATAAGACTGCTCGTAGCTCGAAAAAGTGCCGTCGTGTCATGGTTGATGTTCCAAATGGTTGATGACTCGTACGAGGAGTTTAACTCTACTTTAGTGATAAGAACTGCTAGGGTTTAGAATGCGTTTTTCTCGATGGTCAAAATCTTGGTGTTTTCAAATCGAGAGTATATCTTTTAGGTAGACCTTCTAGGTGAACGTTCTATCGTAAACCGCATCGCCACTTAACATCAGACAAGATGACGATCAAGTCTTAAAAATAAAATAAAAAAGAGTAAAATCATTGTGTTTATATAACTTATTTTATTTTATTATCTCCTTCTTCTTAGAAGAGAACCTGTCAAAGCCGTCTCGTCTGACGTTAAACGACGAAGTGCTACGGTCCACGATGAAGCGCGTTTACCAAACAAACCGAATCAAATTTCGAGTTTCGAAAATTCGAGTTGTAACAAACCGATTCTCTTACAACTTGATCACATCCAAATTATACCCAACAAGGAATACCCATTCAGGCAATGTATTCCACAGCTTAGAAGATCTAATTAGGAAAATTCGTTCCGTCTTTGAAACATCAACCATGTATTGTTAAGCCGTGGCTTATACCACATTATTCACTTGAATCTATGCTTATAAATAAAATTGAAGTGTTTGTTTGTAATTTCATATTAACAGTTATTCACTAAATAAACTATAAAACCTACAAACTAAAAAATATGTCTCTCTGTTTCTGGAAAAAACAGCTGGACCGATTTTACCGGAACATTCATTGACAGATAGCTGAAGTTATAAGGAGTAACCCAAGATGAAGTGAAGACGAATAACTCAGAATTTGATAGCTCACTTTGGAAACTACGCAGGTGAAACCGGAGGGAGTGGCCATGAGCATGGCCATCTAGATCATTCGACTTTACCCGAAGATTTCTTTCATTTACGAACTTGACGCTCGAGTTCAATTCACAGACCAAAGAAAAACTGCGTCGTGTGACAAATAAGTTTTCACTTATAAAAAAAAAGTAACAATAATACAGTTCAGTGAAAATGAAATTGAGACAATGAAGTGAAACCAATAATAATTTGAAAACTGTAAAAAAAATTTGGCCGAAGTTCACCAGGACAGCTATCTCTAGTAACTATATAAGGGGGCGTTCAAGTATTATGGAACGCAATTTGGAGGAAGGGGAGGGAAGGGGGTATCTTGTAAACCAGTACTGTGCGTCACCGACGTAGTACGTGTACAGGAACTATTGAAGTTACGGAACGTCACGAGGGGAGGACATTTTAAAATCTTTAAAATTTGCGTTTCGTAATAGTTGAACGCCTGAAAGGTTAGTTTATCTGTGGTACTAACACGAGCTCCCAGTCGAGGGTGTCGAGGTCTCGCATCAGCTCTTGGAAGCGCCTCCGGAAGAACGGCGCGAACTTGATGTCGTCCTCCAGAACCAGCGAGCGAGGGATGTGGCGCGCCGCGATCTGACAGTCATCGTACATATATACACATGTGTATTTCTAGTTACGGCTGATCTCGTATGTTACAACTGGTCTAATTAGTTACGGCTGATCTCGTATGTTACAACTGGTCTAATTAGTTACAGCTGATCTCGTATGTTACAACTGGTCTAATTAGTTACAGCTGATCTCGTATGTTACAACTGGTCTAATTAGTTACAGCTGATCTCGTATGTTACAACTGGTCTAATTAGTTACAGCTGATCTCGTATGTTACAACTGGTCTAATTAGTTACAGCTGATCTCGTATGTTACAACTGATCTAATTAGCTACGGCTGATCTCGTATGTTACAACTGGTCTAATTAGTTACAGCTGATCTCGTATGTTACAACTGATCTAATTAGCTACGGCTGATCTCGTATGTTACAACTGGTCTAATTAGTTACAGCTGATCTCGTATGTTACAACTGGTCTAATTAGTTACAGCTGATCTCGTATGTTACAACTGGTCTAATTAGTTACAGCTGATCGTCGTATGTTACAACTGGTCTAATTAGTTACAGCTGATCTCGTATGTTACAACTGGTCTAATTAGTTACAGCTGATCTCGTATGTTACAACTGGTCTAATTAGTTACAGCTGATCTCGTATGTTACAACTGGTCTAATTAGTTACAGCTGATCTCGTATGTTACAACTGGTCTAATTAGTTACAGCTGATCTCGTATGTTACAACTGGTCTAATTAGTTACAGCTGATCTCGTATGTTACAACTGGTCTAATTAGTTACTGCTGATCTAATTTACAACTGTTACAGCTGATCTCGTATGTTACAACTGATCTAATTAGTTACAGCTGATCTCGTATGTTACAACTGGTCTAATTAGTTACAGCTGATCTCGTATGTTACAACTGATCTAATTAGCTACGGCTGATCTCGTATGTTACAACTGGTCTAATTAGTTACAGCTGATCTCGTATGTTACAACTGGTCTAATTAGTTACAGCTGATCTCGTATGTTACAACTGATCTAATTAGTTACGGCTGATCTCGTATGTTACAACTGGTCTAATTAGCTACGGCTGATCTCGTATGTTACAACTGATCTAATTAGTTACGGCTGATCTCGTATGTTACAACTGGTCTAATTAGTTACAGCTGATCTCGTATGTTACAACTGGTCTAATTAGTTACAGCTGATCTCGTATGTTACAACTGATCTAATTAGTTACGGCTGATCTCGTATGTTACAACTGGTCTAATTAGCTACGGCTGATCTCGTATGTTACAGTTGGTCTCATGAGTTATGGCCGGGTCTAGTAAGTTATGGCTAGTCTGGTAAATAACAGTTGATCCGATATGTAACAGCTGGTCTAAAAAAGTTAGGGCTGATCTAGTAAGTTGCGGCTGGTCGAGGAGGTCACAGCAGGCATATTTTCTAGTCTACAGTGACAAGACGAGCAGAACATGTGCCAGATGGTAAGCAACATGGCTGCTATATAACAGCACAGTGACACGCAGCTATTGGAACATTCCCATATTGACCCCATAGTTTTCCATAATTAAGTGACGGACTAATTAAACTTGTATATGGTTGCCGCAGTCATCATCCCAATTATGAAACTGGTGGTATCGACAGAACGAAGAGATTTTATAATTAAAATTACCTCTTTCCAAATCCCATAGTGGGATAAGAAACAGCCGACCTCGCCGGCTTTCATCGGGCTGCAAAGACAAAAAACAGTTTGATTATTTTTTAAATTAAATACACAATTCAAATTATACATTTACTTCGACGTCATACAATTTGGTATATTAAAACGTGTGACCCATCGGCTCCCGGAGCAGTCATCGTCAGGCGGACTGCTCACCGGGTGCACACGGCCTCTCAACAATTTGGAATTACGAAATATACGATAAGAAACAGTTTAGTAGCAGCACAAATAACTAAGGTTAAGTTTTTAATCTTACCAATAATATGAATGTCAAAGTTTGGATGTGCGTTGCTCAATCACGTTGGGACGGGTGAACGGATTGTGTTGAAATTTGGAACACAGATTATAGTCTGAAAGAGCACATGGGCTATGTTCTACTGCTGGGATATAACGGGGACAGGACCCACGCGAGTGGCGCCGCGGGCCGCTGCCAGTGTCATCTAACACACAGTACAGTGCCCGGCGATAAAGATTGCACATCGACACCTGGAAAAGAGACAATCGGCCTACTTCGGCTTCGTAGAGCGTCATCTCTGTCGCAAGAAATACAAACAGTCCGGTATCTATTAGGAGCTGTTAAAACAATTTTAATTTGCTTCTTTTAATAATTCTTTTTATTCTTTGTATAAAATACACCAATTTTTCTCTAAGTGGATGGCTTTAGGTTCGAGTGAAATAAAATATAAAAAAACATGTTTACGTATTTAATTACTTTGGAAAATTACAGCTATAGTGTACATAATAAACACCATTGTACCTATTGTTAAAGTGAGACATTGTAATAACAAGAACAAAATTTAAAATTTTGATAAGGGAGTTGTGAAAAAAAGAAATGTATTTCGCCATTTTGTGGTAGCCATCTTGGATTTAAATTTGTCATAGTGCAAAGTGCTCTACTAGTCAAGCCCTTTCATTTGATACCCATATTGAGGTAGTAGTGAAAAAAAAACTACAATTCGGCATTTTGTGGTGGCGGCCATCTTCGATTTGAAAAACAAATTTCAATGAAATCATCAAATGAAAGGGCTAGACTTACTAGGTATCAAATGAAAGGGCTTGACTTACTAGTCAAGCCCTTTCATTTGATACCCATATTGAGGTAGGTTGGGAAGAAATATTTTGTCCGCCATTTTGAATCGATATTAACCAAACGTAGCTAAGAACATCCGCACGGATATTAACCTTCAAATAAAAAAAACCGTATCGAAATCGGTCCATCCGTTTGGGCTTGACTTACTAGTCAAGCCCTTTCATTTGATACCCATATTGAGGTAGGTTGGGAAGAAATATTTTGTCCGCCATTTTGAATCGATATTAACCAAACGTAGCTAAGAACATCCGCACGGATATTAACCTTCAAATAAAAAAAACCGTATCGAAATCGGTCCATCCGTTTGACCTCTACGGTGCCACAGACAGACACACACACAGACAGACAGACAGACAGGCATCGACGTCAAACTTATAATACCCCTTTTTTTGGTAGGGGGTTAAAAAGGCACCAGGTAAGCCTTTTTCATTTCCCGCATGAACTATTGTCAAACTTTGACCATTTGAAATTGGCTTTTTTACTCCTTTTTTCTTATCATCACTCCAAGATTTCCCTTTAGTGTGGGATGAACGTATGTAATACTCATCCATGTAAACAATATGTTTTCCTGTTTCGTATGCGTATTTTATCGAGGTATTCCGCTCGTTTGAGACTTACATCGTGCTTTTCTATTAAAACTTTTCGATTATCTTCTATTTTAGTGAACCGTCTCAACGTCTTTTCAGACCCATTCATTGTACTTAATAGCTTCAGATAATTTCGTTTTTAATGATTTTACTGTTGGCAGTTCATTAAATCGTAAGTGAAAATCATACACCATTCTTCGAACTACATCATAATCAAAATCGTCCCAATTCAAACAAAATTGCTTTTTTGGTCTCCCTTTTTTGGAGTGCTAAACTTAATTTCGGTAGAATGTGTTTCAGTACTGATTTCAATATATTGTTCATAGTTCTTCTTGAAATTCCAGTGGCATTTGCAACTCGCGCTTGAACCTTCTTAAAATAACAACTTACATTTTCATCTTCATTTTTTTTAAATCTCTCAGCTTCGGTTACGAAATATTTATAAACATTGTAGATAATTTGGCGCGACTGACCTCGTAAAGGTTTCCCTCTTTTTCCTAAAGACACCATAGTACAACTTTAAATTATTTAAATTTCTCTATACATATACGAGGGGTGATCCAAAAGTAATGATAATCAATAATGAACACAATGAATAAAATCAAAAACTAAATTTATTTCTCAACATAGTCTCCTAGCAAGTCTATACATTTAGTCCATCTCTTTTCTAAACCTAAAATTCCCTTAGAAAAAAAATCTTTATCTTGACTCTCAAAAAAGTCCTCAACCGCGGCCATCACGTCGCTATCATCGTCAAATTTCTTGCCCCGGAGGTGTTCCTTGAGTCGTGGAAAGAGATAGAAGTCACTGGGGGCTAGATCTGGCGAATAGGGGGGGTGTTCCACCAGCTCAAAGCCCGCTTCCTGAATGGCAGCCATGGCAATTGCAGCTTTGTGAACCGGTGCGTTGTCTTGATGGAACAGCACTCCAGCCCGCAGTTTGCCTCGCCTTTTCTCCTTAATAGCCTCCCGCAATCTTCTTATTTGTTCTGCATAGTAGGAGCCTGTAATAGTGCCCCCTTTTCCAAGTAGTCCACCATGATTATTCCTTCAGCGTCCCAAAAACAGACGCCATAACCTTCCCTGCTGAGCTTGACACTTTGAATTTCTTCGGCGTCGGTTCATCGGATCGTTTCCATGTCATCGATTGTTGTTTTGTTTCAGGATCAAAATGGTGGATCCAGGTTTCGTCCATGGTCACAAAACGTGACAAAAATTATCCTTGTCTGCCTGGAACTTTTCGAGATTTGCTCTTGACATGTCGACTCGTTTCTTCTTTTGCTCGTCGTTTAACATTTTCGGTACCCAACGCGCGGAGACCTTTCTCATATGCAATTCGTTCACAAGGATTCTTTGAATGCTGCCATATGAGATCCCTGTGACCTCAGCTACATGCCTGATAGTCACTCTTCGATCTTCCAATACAACTTCTTCAACTTTTTCACATTTTCTCAGTGAGGGACGTCGATGGGCGCCCTTCGCGGTGTTCGTCTTCCGTCGATGTTCTTCCCAGCTTAAACTCCTTAGCCCAGCGTGCAACTGTGGAATATGGAGGAGAACAGTCCCCTAATGTTTCCACCAAGTCGCTGTGTATGTCTTTGGTGACATTTTTTCAAGCAGAGGTATTTAATGACAGCTCTGATTTCGTGTTTTCCATTTTGATGTTCACTCCTTGACAGTCCGTATTCAAATGAATGTAGCTCCCGGAATCGTGGCCTATTTATATGATTTTTTTTTTCCTGAACTAGTGGGTAATTGAGCAAGTGACTGTAATTTTTTTGTATTTTTGTGTGCACTAGAAATAACTGATTTTCATTACTTTTGGATCACCCCTCGTATATGTTGAACTAAACGCGACCGCACTCTATCGCACTTGAACAATGCCTGACAAAACGTCACACAAGTAGTGTGCGACAGAGATAATGCTCTACGAAGCCGAAATCAGCCGATTGTCTCCTTCCAAAAGCCGATGTGCAATACTTATCGCCGGGAACTGTACCACATACTGGTATACTGCAAACCTAAGTGAGCAATTTCACAAGTTAATGTGCAAGTTTTTAAGTTACGAGAGGACAAAAGTAGGTCCACATGGTTCGTGTAGTATTCCACACGGGGCGGCCCGCAGTTTACTTGAACGGCCTCGGCCGCACCGCCGCGTGGCTAGGTGACGTTACGATTATCTTACCGCTTGTGGAAGGAGTCTTCATACTTGGGCATCAGAGTGATGCCGTGCTGCGTCAGATCTTCCATGTTCAGATTTCTGTAAATAAATTATTTAACATACATATAAATGAAGTCTGGGTATTTCTACACAATTTCTGTAACACAGGTTATAGTCTGGAATAACACGGACAGGCTACATTTGATCCCAGGACAGAAGGAACGGGACCCGCGCGGGTGAAGCCGCGGAACGCTGTTCTAATGTGTAAGTAGTATTGAATTACGATTCTTTAAGTATTGTACCGAACTGACTCCCATAATACAAGTTTTGCTTAGTTTGGGACTATCTTATGTTGTGAATATCAAACATTATTTATTTTCTTTAAAAGTAATAGTGGTTGTATGCACAACCCTGTCCAACTCCAAACTAGGCAAAGCTTGTTCTAAGATTCATCGTACGGGTGCCGGGTCCATCGTGTGGCAGAGAGAGAAAATCCGAGTAGACCCCTAGACTTGTGACTCGGGCGTAGGTTTAAGGGGCCCCTTTCTGGCGTACATCAACACTCACCTTCACTACTCGTGTTTCTCTCCCTGCCCAGCCAAATCTGATATGAGCCTACTAGTGCAGCTTCAGATACTCGAACACAAGACTTGCAGTTCTGCAGGCAGCCTTACTACCGACTGTGCTACTAGGCCAGACATTATTATTCTTTAGAGTATACAATGGCACTGAGTGTTGTTTACCATCAGATACATGTCTTGTTCTACCAGTATACATTGAACGAAACGGAAAGAAATGAACAGAATTAAATAATAATAGTTTTTATAATGTTTATAAAAAATTGGCAGCCATAGGGACTGCCGATAGAACTAATAACGCAGAATTTGATAGCTCACTTTTGAAACTACGCGGATGAAACCGGAGGAGGCGGCCGTGGCCTTTGGCCCTTTAGAAAGGCGTCAGCATTATGTCCCGAGTTTTCCCGAAGATTTCTTTCATTTACGAACGTGACGATTAAACTCAATTCACAGCCCACGAAAAATCTGTCTGTGGTGCGCCAAGTTTTCACTTTTAAAAAACTATATATTAGTCTATTTTTTTGACCCAGTCATCATCATCATCATCAGTCCATTTTTGACCCAGTCATCATCATCATCATCATCAGTCTGTATTCGCCCATTTTCCGCTTGTAACCGCCACCAGCCGTCTTTCGTAAATCGTCACCCCATGTATCATCATGGCAACGTAATGTGGCTCACCTGCCGTCGACGGCGTCCACGAACGTGGCGTCGACGCCGAGGTCGCGGAAGGAGGCCCGCATGAGCGCGCGCCGGCGCTGGCGCCGCGCCAGGTTGATGGTGAACACGCGGTCCACGCCCAGCCGGTCGCGCGCCGGGTACTCCACGAACTGAGACAGCGACTCGTCTGCAAAACGGAACCATCACGACATGTAAATAACAACTCTATTCCTCTAATGATTATTTGTATTCTCCGACAACGACGAACAAGTCCGACTTTTATTTCAAACTAGATGTCCCCCTCGGCGATGCCCGTGGTACATCATATAGCACTCATTAGGATTCCGTACATATACAACGGTGAAAGAATGACTGAAATCGGTTCAGTCATTCCTGAGAATATCGCTTTCAAACAAAACACCTCTACCTGCTACCTGCTACCTGCTACGCCACCTGTCGGAAATTGGTTGTACCAACTCAGATTTAGAAAAAAAATATAGATTAGCAAAGATTTTAATATATTAATATTAAATATTCAAGAGGTATGTAATCTGTGTTATTCAATCTTATATCAATCGCAATCTTAGACACATGCTGTCATGTGTCATATCAAAGCACGAAACGTTCGAAAACTCTCATAAAGGAATATTTTCCCCCGATTTTGTTACATTCTTGATTCATGTTCCGCGTCTTTTAATAGTAGCGTTTTATAGCCTTCCTCGATAAATGGACTATCCAATAGAAAAATAATCTTTCAATCCGGACCAGTACTTCCCAAGATCCTAGCGTTCAAACAAACTCTTCAGCTTTATAATATTAGTATAGATTAAATTTAGACACTCGAGCAAATTTCATGAGAAGCCATCCCTTAGTCACCGAGGTATATGTAAGCAAATTTTAGATTTTTGTTCATATTTCAAAAATCGCTTCCGATACAATGTATGCGGGACTACCTCTCAACTAGTCTACCATACAATAAAATAAGCATACAACAATGGTTAACAATTGTCGGAGCGAACTCGTAAATATACATACGAAAAATAAATAATATAACCGAATTGAAAACTTTTATTTGAAGTCTGTCAAAAAGTAAATAGTGTATGGAGTACCCAGCGGCAGGTCGACGCCGAGGCTGAGGGCCTCCATCTTCACGTTGAGCAGCTGCTCGGCCTCGGAGCTCCGCGCCGCGGTGTCGTTCCCGTCCGCGGGCACGGGCAGGAACCCGTACTGCTGGTCGTTGCACACCCACACCGGCACGTCTGCGAACACCGCCTCGTGTCACTCTCACGACACTACCTTGGGTACCTCGGATTCCAAATGTGTTACCACTAGTCAATGCCTTTCATTTCAAACCCATATTTAATTGTGAAAAAATATATTCTTCCGCCATTTTGTGGAGGTGGATTTAATTCAAACCGATAAATCCTTTGTTCATTGACTGACATAAATATAAACAAATAAATATTGGGCATTTCTCTCACAACACCATCTAGCCCCACACTACTAAGTAAAGCTGGTGTTATGGGACCCAAATACCGTATATAATATATATGCAATTGAGTGAAAAATATACCATTCTAATTACAAGACTAATTAAGACTGTCAGGTAGATAATGGAAAAATATGAGATGTTTTTATTTTATCAAAATTATTAAAAAACCAACAAAGAATATTAGAATTCATGTTCCAATGCCAGTGTGTCACTGTGCTGTTGCTTGCGGCAGGCATCTAGCTTACTTCTGACTGACGGAGTAATTATAATGGTTAATTTCTGAACCAGTCATCACCCCATTTACATATGTAATGTATGTATGTCAGGTACCTGGCTCCCATAACACAAGATAGATAGATAGACAGAAAGATTTACTCTTTATTGCACTTAATTAAAAAAATAATATACATAAAAACTTAAAGACTTGTCTACGTCCATAACAGCATCCTGCTGAAGCACAAGACGTTGGCGTAATTGTGCTCACCAAAAAAATATTACACTTACATAACACAACTGGATAGAAGCCAGAAATTAATAGACGATGAATCAGATGACATAATTATATGATACAACCGATTAAAAGCTAAAAATGAAAAAAGAAGAAGAAGACTTTATCAGCTGACTATTATTATCATTGTATAAATTCAGACCAATGGAAACTGAGTTGCCAGACATATTGCATGCCTCTAGAAGTCTAGAAGAAGAGGCCAGTTTGTATGGGGCAATTATTTAAATGTTTTGTATCATCTTATCTTACCTGCAAACAGCAATAAAGATTTTTGTATTTGTATTTGAAAGACTACAATTAAAGTAGCAATGGGCGACTTTATCGCTTAAAGCGATCTCTTCCAGGCAACCGTAGGATGAAAAAACAGATACGAAAACAGGAAGTACAAATAAAAAGTGGTGGAAACCTCTACAATATTTTTTCAAAATAAAACTACAGTTAGGTACATGAATAATATTTTGATAAACCTACATAACAATAACTGCACATCCTGATACATGAATACGAAATATAATAATAAACTAATACATATATTTAAAGTTTAAGAATAATACACAGCAAATAATTTTAACTACAACTAGGTGACGACTGCGAAAAGTTTTTTTGCCTAGTAGGCACAGCTTACAAGCTTTACTAGGTTTGTAAAAAATTATTGCAATAGTTACTGTTATCCTTCGCGCTGATCGCAAAAGCTATGATGTCGTCAACAGGTCCGCTGTAGCCCTTGATCTTGGCAGGCTCGTAGGTGAGCAGGTCCGAGGTCTTCGTGCGCAGGTCAACCAGCACGGCGCTGTGCACCATCGGCACCTGAGGACGTATTGTGTCAACTAGCGCTCCGCCCCGGCTTCGCCCGTGGTCCATATGCAGCATATAACACTCAGGGACCACGCACAATAGGTACACCCCAATGGTTAAAGAATTTTGGATTTCAGTTCAGTAGTTCCTGAGATAAGCGCGTTCAAACGATCAAAAACTTCAGTTTTATAATATAGTTGTAGACATTTACTACGATAACATAACCCGCCCCTCCAGAATTCAAAACGTTTGAAAGTATTTGTGAAATTATATACAACGCACCACCACGCATGTGTGCGTACTGCTACCGCAAGACGAATAATTACAACTACATACAAACTCTTTCGTAAGGATGTGACTACACACATTAAAACAGTAATTTGGAGGGGCGGGCCATGTTATCGTAGTAAATCTCTAGTGGTAGGGCCCAGGGTAGAGTCTGTCTAGGGTAGTACCACACCTTTGCCAGTTATTCCAACGCCAAACAATAGTGTGCAAACAGTACTGTGTTCCAGTTCGAAGCTTCCAGAGAAATTACTCAGCTAAAAAATAACACATCTTATATCTCTGGATGACGAGCGCAGTGCAGTATTAGGTTAATTATTTGAATTCTTCATGTTCAAATATTGTTGTTAAAAATGTGGTGCTATTTCAGACTGTAGTATGTGTTCCAAATTTCAACCCGATTCGTTCAGCCAATGCAATGTGATTGAGCAAAAAAACATCCAAGCATTCAAACTTTGACATTTATAACATTAGTGTAGGCAGCACACGGATATAGGCAGTAAGGATATTTATATAGTGACCATTATGAAGATAATATTGCAAGTTACTTATTTCAATACTTGGAAGCTGAGTTTGTACCCTTTGTGACATTATAGTTCATTTCAACTTTCATTTGATTATTTTTTCTTATCTCACTTCATTTGAAATAACTGTGTTTGTAATTTTTGTTATTAATGTGGTTACTTTGCAACTATTGTATGTTGTTTCTGTGTTCTCATAATTGCGTATAAAGTATTTTTTCTTTTGTAAAAAAAATTAACAGTTTGTTTTTACCTGGAAACAGCCTGTGGTCTCTCGATTGCTGATCGCCTCATACTGCTCTGTCTTCTCGTAGTAATACTTCTCAGACATGGCATCCCTGACAACAAACACATTTCTTCAGTTAACATGGAAAGACAAACTAATATATATGATGAACTCGTGGCATTGTGCAGTTCTACCAGCGCAGTTCCCAAACCTGTTATTTCTCCAAGATACAATGCCAGTATAAGATAGCTACATGTTATTCCACACTGTAATCTGTGTTCCAATTTTCAACCCAATCCATTCAGAAGTTCCGACGTAGCATTGAGCAACAAACATCAAAAAATTCAAACTTTGACATTTATTTGGTAAGATTAATTCACTGTTCTACAGGAGGCTCCGTGTGAATGGCCTTCGAATTTGGGTGAATGTATGTATATTATATATGCATATATGCTTATATATGCTATTTGTATATATGCTTATAAATAGGTATGAGGCGCAGAGATATGCTTAGATTACATTCGTGAACTGACCAGAAGTTGGAGTAGAGTCCGTCGGAGAGCAGCATGGGGGCCACGATGGGCCACTTCATGTGCACCAGCCGCTTCAGCGTCGACGGCTCTGTCAGGAACACGTCTGCGTCCAGCGCCTGCGCATATAACTCAACAGTTCAAACTCCAAATTCATTTAATTCATGGGACATTAAATTGGCAATAAAATTAATAGAGCAGCACTGAATGGAGTTGAGTTTGCCAAATATGAGGACCGCATGCGGAGTACGGTTCCGAACACAGGAAAGTATGCAGATTCTGATTTTGGATGCTGTCAGGAGTCAGGAGGTACATCGGACCATTTTTAAATAGTTATTGTGGGTTATCCCTAAGAGATAGATATATAGCATCGCGGACTTTTTTGAAGACTTTATTAAGGGGTGCAATGCTGCAGTACATTATTTTGATCTATCTGGTAGGGTTCAGCCAGCGATTACAATATAAGCACAAAAGGTATATTAATAAATGTGATGTCATAAAATAGTAGATCATTCACTAAGGGAGTAAAGCACTGTCTTGTGTCATGGGCGTCATATTGGATCCTGAGTGAAGCGAGGGATCCAAGCGGTCCAGTATGTATGTATGTCCAGTTTATGTGTTTTTTATTTTTATTTGAATACAAACAATCAAAATCTTCGTCGCTAAAATCGCAAACTATAATTAAAATTAACAACAATGCGACTAGTGACGGAATACGCCATATTGGTGTTTGCAGTCACGTGACAACAGATTACAAATATAGCATAATAATTTATAATGCATTTACTAAGTAATATTAAACTCATAAAAAATGTTATTTTCGATATTCTATTAATACAAACTATCATACAATTACCACTAAATATTAATTTGTGATTAGTGTTAACATCCCTATTACTCTATCTATTTAAAAAACTGCATCAAAATCTTGGTATAAAAAAGTTTGGTAGGTATAAGGATCTAAGAATATTTAGGGACAGACAAACAGTGTCTTTATTTTACAGATTTTGATGCGGTTTTTGCGCCCGCTCTACAAGTTATAAATAGCATAACTTGTCAAAAATTAAGATCTCAAATGTCAGAAAGAACAGTCACATGGTTCGTTATGGTGCGCGGTTTTAACCTCTCCTAATCCATTATTCCGCAACGCCGCACAAAAATCATTTGACAAGGAGAAATGATCGAGATTTGTAACCCCCTGTCTGCACCTGCACTCAGTTGGACAGCTTTCAAGTGACGGTATAGAGCTCAGTCTTATTATTTTATACCCTTCCACCATCCTACATAGGTCTCCTGGTGGTACATTTAACCCACAAATGTTGTTTACGGGCCTGCAGTCTATTTTACTTATCAATTTTATAATGTGTGCTAGAAATACTGAACTAAGGTTCAATATTTCTAAATATAGTTTCATTATCTATAATAATTATAATTAATTAGTATAGATAATGAACGCCCCTTCACAAAACGCCGTTTGTATGAATTATGGATTTGTATATAGAGGTTAGTTGCTTTATTTATATTTGACTGTATTTATTATTTTATCTTATTATGTACACAGATTCTGCCTTTTTTATGGTACAGAGTGGCGAGACGCGGAGAAGTGTAATGGAAAGCAACGTACCTTCCCATAACAGCGACAGCTTATGGAACATGAAATGAGTCCAAATCACCACCTAGCAGTCTAACACTGGACTGCACTCGTCACCCAGACATATAACGTTTTTATTTCTAATTTCACTAGAAACATTGACAATCAAACCGGAACACAGGTCCTTTATTCGTAAGCGACGTTACCTAGTGTTCGCTCGAATTTAAGGTTCAAATAAATGAATTGAAATATACATACAAACATATAATCCGCCCAGTGGTTTTTGGCGAAGTCGAGGGCCTTCTCCCGCAGCTGGATGATGTGGCGCAGTCGCTCCTCCGTCCAGTCGGCGCTCTCGCCCGCGCCGGCGGCCTTCGTCTTATCACCAGTCACGTACACCTGAGCACATACATCATCACAATTAGAGACCAAAAGTACGTATCTTGAGATACTCGTTGCTCGAAAGTGACATCGTTTCAAAGACTCAAACGAAGAGGTCTGACTCTAGTCTTGTGATAAGAACGTCTAGGCTATGTAATGCGTCGCCTGAATGGGTTTGTCTCGATGGTTACATTCTTGGAGTCTTTTAGGTAGCACTGCAGGCTGCACCGTAGAACGCAACGTCGCCTAACATCAGGAAAGAAGGAGGTCAAGTGCAAACCTACAATAGGAAAAAAAAAAACAGAACAACTGCAATTACACTGCAATTGTTCTGAATCTCGATCATCTTTTCACAGAGATTTGTCCAATTTATTTCTAGTGCCGTATTCAGTGACAGCAACTCTGGAAGTGACCTGGGATCCTGGTCACTTCTCAGGTGCCTGGGATCATGGCACCTGGGTCTGGGGATGACCGGTTGGGGTTGAGGAGGTGGAATAAAAATCTGGATGTAACCACTTTAGCTTTCAAAGTTTTTTACGTAAATACATTTTGAACATTAGTTTGGTAACTCCTGTTAACGGAAACGGTTAGGGGATATAGGTATGACGCTGAAACCTAGATTACACATTGTCATCTATTTTTTAACATACGTATACCCTTAGATAAGAATAAGTAAATAAATCAGGTTTTTCCGCACGGATCCTTTGTACCAATCGTAAGCAGAGGTATGTTAGCTATGGCAACAGAGTGATGTGCCGCGTCAAGAGTAACAATACAAGAGCGATCAGACACGTGCTTTCGGCGTTTGTTCTCACTCTACACGTAGTATATGTAAAGTCATTGCATGTGCCCGTATAACCGTGCCGTCAAGTTGTCGCTGATCTGGCCGTAACTACCACAATGGTCCACGATGGCGAAGAAAAATAATTTGTGCAATTAACCTTCTCCGCCAGCAGCAAGAATAACTTTGAAACTGTTATAGGTTAACACTTGAACGCCATCTTGCCTGATGTTATGCGACTATGGTGGTTCGGTCTGAATGCCCTTATGGGACTTTTAAGCTGGTGTGGGTGAGATTGCACTTATGGCGAATCCCGGCCGGAGCAACTAAAACTGTCTTAGCTTTGGCATTGCTCTCTTGCTTTTCTTTTCGCTTAAAATGACAGACAGCGATAGGAGAGCCAAAGCAGATGTAGACCCGCCGCTTCTAAGCTCCTACTCACGCTCCTCTCCGACCATACACACGGCTATTGCGGCAATTACAAATACTAATACAAAATACAAAAATCTTTATTGCTGTTTGCAGGTAAGATAAGGTGATACAAAACATTTAAATAATTGACCCATACAAACTGGCCTCTTCTTCTAGACTTCTAGAGGCATGCAATATGTCTGGCAACTCAGTTTCCATTGGTCTGAATTTATACAATGATAATAATAGTCAGCTGATAAAGTCTTCTTCTTCTTCTTTTTTCATTTTTAACTTTTAATCGGTTGTATCATATATTTTGTTTGAAAAGGTTCAGGCGGTGTCGAAAATGACGTGAATTAATAGGCAAGGTATCCTCTAAAGTGGCGGTCAAGTGCGAACCTATTACAGTTATAAAAAAAATAAAGTCTCAGAAAAAGAAGTACAAAGGAACTGAGGATAAGAACACCCTTACCTTACTATATTGCGACTTGAATTTTTTCGCCCATGTTTCAACGATGTCGAGTGAGTCGTCCGCACTGCTGTCCATATAGAACCTGATGACACAAACAAAATACTGTCACACTACCAATAAAGCAATATCAAAACTGAATAATTCTATTGAACGCTTAATGATTAATACATGCACGTTGCGCAATTGATGGCATCAACATTGCTATAGGAACTCGATGAAAGTTTTATGAAATTAACACTGGTACTAAGTAATGGCCTGATACAAAGCTGTGAACATACGAGGGCAGGTCAATCAGTTCGTGATTTTTTGCATTTTCCGCCTTTTTTGTAAAAAAAAATACTGTATGGTCAACAACTATTCAACAACGCTTAGCTGTCAAAGTTTGAACTCGTTCTATAATATGGTTTGTCTATGGCAGCCCTTGGAAAAAGACAAAAGAAAAGCGCGCTAGTTTTCAACAAAATGGAATTGACTGATTTTCGTGTGATCATTAAGCACACAGATTTCTAAAACAACTGTGATTAAGCATTGTTTTGCGAAAAAAAAACATTACACAAACCAAAGCAAAGTTAGAAAAATACTACAGAGACTTCGCTGTCGATTTCAATGATAAGAAAGTGGTTCACTGAATTTAGATGTGGTCGTACAACACAATTGATGCAGAACGTCCTGGATGTCCAATTGAGGGCTCAACACCAAAAATCTACGATATGGTATTGGTCGACCGGCGACCGGAGATTAAAAGTGCGTGAGGTTGTAGAGGCTATAGGCATGTCTCACGGCTCAGTTGTTTCAATTTTAAAGAACCATTTGGGAATGACTGAAAATGAATGAAACTATCCGCGAGGTGGGGGCCGCGCTTGCTTTCAAACGATCACAAAAGAATGCGTGTGACAACTTCGAAAGAGTGTTTGGCGCTGTTTCAACGTAAGTCGGATGAATTTTTTGCGCCGTTTTGTAACTGGGACGAAAGTTGGATACACTACAATACACCGGAGGCCAAGGAGCAGTCAAAACAGTGGGTCAGCGCCGAAAAAGGCCAAAGCCGCCGAACAAAGTTATGGCTACAGTCTTTTGGACGCAAGTGGCATAACCCACATCGATTACCTCCAAAAGGGTAAAACTATAAATGGTGAATATTACGCTAACTTATTAGACCGGTTCGACCAAGATTTAAAAGCAAAACAACTATATTTGGCGAAGTGTGGCGAATAAAAAAGTACCAAGGCAATGCAAGGGCCATACGTGTGTACTCGCTATGGCAAAATTTTACGAATTGAGATATGAAATCCTGCTACATCCACCGTATTCTCCGGACTTAGCTTCCAGCGACTACTTTCTGTTCCCAAACCTTAAGAAATGGCTCGGTGGAAAGAGATTTCATTCGAATGAGGACATTATCGCTGGAACAAATGCCTACTTTGAAGACCTTGAGAAAATTATTTTTTTGGAAGGGATTAAAAAACTCGAGAAACGTTGGGCAAAGTGCATAGTACTCAAAGGAGATTACGAAAAATGATTTTTTGGTCAAAATATACACATGTTTTTCTACCAAAAGTCACGGACTTATTGACCTGCTCTCGTATAAGCTACTGAGGAACTACCGTTTCCATTGAAAATAAAAAAAAATGGCTAGGATTTTGTAATTTTAGTTAAGACGCTAGAACCGCCTAAAATTAGTTTAAAGTATTTGTATTGCCTTCGGTTGTCTGGAGGAGCTCGCTTTTAGAGATAAGGTCGCCGTTTGATTCACTAGCTTGACTAGCTTTCAAGGCATTTTGTTTATTTTATTTTGCATTGTAGACAATAGTTTCTATCTATCTACCTATACTAACAAAAACATCAGTGTACAGAATTTAGCACAACGCGCGCCCGAGCTAGACACAGATATCGCTCACTGATACGATATCGCGGAACGTCTGGAATCAGGTCGAGCGCTTGCAACAACAACAACAACAAGTATAACCTATATTACTGTCCAGTTCGGCATCTGACAATTTGTAGTCGGTACAATAACAAATTAAAATGTTATTAATATTGGTTATATATTCCCGTTCTTCTCGTTTTATTCTCAATACTACCGTTCAAGAGCGGTTCTAGCTTTGGCTCCACGGGGAAGGGGGTCATTAGAGTTTCATAGTCGTGGTCAATACACAAGCAATACACAAAACTGTGTGATAGTACACATGCGTACGTTTTAATTACTGGTCTGTCTAGGTACTGGACCCATGCCATGTCATGGACAGGAGTCATGACCCTCATGTCCCTTCCCTCCTGGATCCGCGCATGCTGTCGTTGTTTATTTCCACGCGTGAACACCTAACATATTTACGTATGTATGAAAAGTGAGCAATATGTACAACGTGAACTTGTTTTCTGTAGCAATGATAAGAGTATGATTTGTAGTATTGTTGTCAAAATTCGAGTGAACCAAGCAAACAGAGTGCAACGCCATTTTAGTGGGGCGGCAGAGAACCCCTCCACTTATTCTTCGAATTAATACTAAGCTTTTCTCGCTGGTAGATATAATTAAGAAAGTCTCGAAACAAAAACATTTTATCAAGTGTTCACTACTTTTCGCTTATCTATAACCGCCACCACTAAAGATGTTCTAGGAATTTACTTGTTGCAGTTTAGGCGCCAGTTTGACGAGGTAACAATGCAAAGCCGCCTGACATGCACACTGTGCAGGTTTCCTTATCTGCTGGAAATGTTAAAATAAATATTTTTGTAACACAATAATGAGGAGTTTCCAAGATGCAAATATTCCTGTCAAAGATATGTGCGCTGTCACATACAGGCTGACACGCACACATACACACATCAGACGGTCATTACGCGAGCAAACTTGTGTGTATGCGTGCGTGTCAGCCTGTATCTTATTTTGTTATCTGTACTTCTTTGCGGTGAATAATGTCCCGCAGCAGGTATTGTGACAAGGTTCCGGCGCAATATCAACGTGCGGGGCTTTTATCATGTTTAGTTCTTATAGAGATAACATTAAACCTATCATAAGCATAACCAGATCACTTTACGTTCCCACTGCTAACACTTGAGGGCTTCTCTCACAAAAAAAGATCAAAGACACAAAATTATGAGATTTAAACATCCTATCCTCATTATAATAATTATATTATCATTAAATAACAACAAAATTTTGATTTTCCCCGTCCTACAAACTTTTCCAATCTTCTCCCTCTTGTATTTTCTCCATTTGTGCATGTCATATCTAAATATATTCACAAATATAATATTAAACTGTATCAGTATTTGTTTAAATCTGCATGTATTAGATATATCTATTTTTACTTACATTAATAATATCATATTAAATAGATACTATTGTGTATTGTTATTTATGTGTGTCCGTTGTTTTTATACACTACATATACTCACTAAATTCACATACATTCAAACGTTTGGAATATTGGAAGCAAGAACCATGCTACGTCGATTTCACGTGTTTTCCGACAATCAAGCTCATAATTCTCAGAAGCTATGAAGAAGATCGAAGACTGATCACCTGAATTAAGAACTTAATATAACAAAGATACTCCCAACGCTCAAACGCTGGACATTGGCGAAATTACGGTGACATTCCCGGATGGAACCCAAAAGAAAAAGTTGCAGTTGAAGCTGCCTACCTTCTTCTGGATGTATATATTATGGACCAAGCGATAAATCGGGCATAATGACCGGGCACTATGAAAAATGCCCACTGAGAGAGGGCAATTCGATAATATTTATTCAAATAATCTAATTGACTGGGCGCTATAGGTACATAATGCACATCATCCTTTGGGCACAGTAATACAAACATACTTTATTCCTTTTTTTTGTTGTATTACTGCAGTCAGAGTTTATCACTGAAATTTGAATCCAGGTGGGCTACCGCCAGAAGCTCTGTGGTCAGCCTTGACTGTCGCTTCTCCGAGTCTCTGGATCTGGGACCTAAGTAACCTATTCGGTCCTGTTTGGTTAGTAAGCTTAATTATCAAATTACCCATTTGTCATGTAGCAATATAATAATGATGGGGCAATATGAAAAATAATGAAGTTTAAATAATAATTAATCACTTTGCCCGATAGAGCTAGACATTATAAATAGTGCCCGCGCATTATTAATAATGCCCACATTAATCGCATTGTCTATAACAAATAAACCAAGCCCCCAATGTACACACATTTAGTACTTATTGCATTGACTAGAAACTTGAACAAAAAAAGTGGGAACGCAAAGTGAGCAGCATTAGAGTAAACATTTGAAAGGTTTTAAATAACACTAGGATGAGCCAAGGGCCGTTAACTGTTAATTGTTGTAAAATGTTAACAGTTAATTCAGTTTTGTGGGTTAAGCCTGATGAGATACATAATTAATCATTAAATCATTCACCAACATGCATCACAATCAAGGATAATCAGCATTTGTGCCTCGGGTCCTGTTCTTCACAATTTACTTATGGCACATAAACATAGTACATGTTCATACATTCAGTTTTCAATCAATATTAAACTTAAGTTATGGTTACCAAATTCGTACTCACCAGACATATATCCTGTCCTTTGGGTAATCCAACTGCTGGAGACATGTTAGAGCAAATGGTAATGAGTGTGCTTTATTCTTTACTAAAATTGATATGCCTATAGTAGGCCACTTAGCATCTTCTTCGGAGAATTCTTCATTACTCTCTGAGCCCCGGCAAACCAAATAGAGGTTTGTTGCCGTAAGGGCAATGACGAGAATCAGTATGGTGAGTCTCATTCTGGAAACATACACCACATATCAAACATAATTGATAAACACCATTACAATAAATTCACAAAACACAAAAGAACAATAGGCATGATGACTAAAAAAACTTATTGGTAAGTCCATCAGCTAGGTTTTTAAAAAATATTGCACATATTTTGTTTCTCAAACAAAAAATGAAGAATCAGGAGGTGCTCTATGTCGATTAATAAATAATTTGATAAAACAAAAAACATGTTTCTCAGTTTCTCATATTCTGCAAATCCTATCTGATGGATTCATTATCTTTGATTTGATGTCAGTATCCCAATTGCAGAAGAAAGTTTTTTAGACAAAGAAAAATGTTTAAATGAGTGTATCTTGCTAAGTATCGGCCGCATCTCTGATGTTGCATTTGTACACAAGTGACAGCCTTTGCATGCTATCATGCTAATTACAAAGGAAACAATAAACCTCCATATTTTTCCTCGTTATCTGCACTATTTTATAGAAAAGATTTTATAGTTGGTTCGTTATGCTCCGAAACCTACTGATAAATTCTTTCACCAATAGAATCCTTCATTGTTTATTGGTAAAAAGTGAAAGTTCATAATTTTGATAACGTAAGTAGCCCAAGATGTAAAAAAATTAAAGAAACACCTATATCATGTTCATTTTAGAAACTATTAACAATAGAGCAAAATAATGAACTACAGGTTTATAGAGAAGATCAATAGCAACAAAAACGGTTTATTCCGAACCTGACCCGAAAACCTGACCCGCTACCGGGTTAGGTTAGGAACAGCAAAAAAATATTAATTTTAATTCCCAACCTAACCCTCTTCCTAACCTGACCCAAAAACCATGATGTGGTTTATTCCGAACCTAACCCGCTACCGGATTAGGTTACGAACAAACAGCAAAAGTGATTCATTTTTTTAATTACGAATGGAACCTAACCCGGAAATAATGTTCCTAAGTTAACCTCGAATCTAAAACCCTACCTAGTAGTTTTAATATTAGTCCTATAGTTCCTGGAGTTAGGACTTTTTTTAGTAACCGGGTCAGGTTTGGAACATTATTTCGGGTCAGGTTAGGAAGAGGGTTAGGTTGGGAATGAAAATTAATTTTTTTTTTTTGCTGTTCCTAACCTAACCCGGTAGAGGGTCAGGTTTTCGGGTCAGGTTCGGAATAAACCACAAAACCTACACATCAGCATTTGTATGTCTAACTATTACACTTATGTCACAATGACTACTTTTTCTTGTTCAAATATGCAGTAGTAATGCCAGTACAAACTAGGCTCTTGTTATTTTTTCGTTATCCAATTAAATCAGTCTGTATTCCAGACTGTATCAGTACCTGTAAATTAACTTTTTGAATCATTGATATTGGACATATCTAAAATTTATCATGAGACAATCTTCTTAGCATTCCATGGATTCACCGTGCGGGTGCCAGGTCCATCATGTGGCAGAAAGAGAAATCCCGAGTATAATGTTAATGAGATAAGCCAAGGTCTTTTAGCAGGTTATAGAGAGATTTTGCTGGTATACCTCTCGCTGGCGCCGTAAGTAATGACCCCTATTAAGGAGCACCTTACATCCCACCAATATGTGCCTTGCTGTACATATCACCTCTCCACAAGTATAGCAACATTTATCAGAGGCTTTTCCCCACCTTACCAAGTTACTCTGGTAATTTGGAATGCATTTAGATAAAATTTTAATAAGGCAGGAGAACAGTGAAGTCATAGATCAAGGTTCGCCACTTTAGAGCTAATTTGCATTTCTAAATTCATAGCGTGCACTTTGTAACCGTCATTTTCGTCTTGTTATGTAAAGGTTTTTTACCATGTCTCGGTCTTCCCCTTCTCTTTCTCGCACCCAACCCAGCAGTATAATATACTTGTGCACCTGCCACAAATTGTTTATGGAATTGAATTCTAGATTCAAGGTTTGAAGCACTTTTGTCTTTTGGAAGAGATGTAATTAATTCCTCTTGCGATTTTCCCAAAACATGCGTTTTTGTAACTCTTAGGTGTTTGTAAAGTTGAGACGGTTTCTTTAGTTTCAGCCCAAAATTAAAGTGATCCATAAAAAGAGTAGAGGGATCAGCCGGATGTGCCAATCCGAACCATGACTTCAATATCTTTATGACATTGGCATCTAGCTTTGCCAGACGAGTTTTACCAATGTCATAAACTAGGAAAGGCCAAGTAAGACGTAATATGAGATAGTTGTCATATATCCATGCTTTTTTGATATAGTTTTTACTTTTATTGAGGTTGTTCATGAAATTTTCAACAACCACCTCTAATGATGGTGTAGGTCCTTTGTAATCTATCTTTTTCCAAGAAATTTGAAAAGGCATTGCCTCTGCAATTGTGGCAACTCTTTGGCCACTTATGAAGAGTCCCGGATCGTAAGAAGTATATTTGGTATTTTTTCTACCTATATAATAAAATTATCAATATCTAAATTTAAGAAACAGCCTCTAATATATGTTTCTACAACACAGTTACCATGTAGCATTTGGTTAAAGGTTCCTTTATGTGTGAATGACTTAATCATTCTCAGTAACAAATGCCCCCAGTTGACATCAGCAAATCATCATACTGACTGATTCTAAAAGTTGTCTGCAGACCCTTTTAATCAATCAAGTACCTGGGTACCGAGCTTTGCTCGGATTTTCTAAAAAAAAAATAACTTGAAAAAAGAACGCGACCGGTTGGATTCCAACCCGGACTATCATATTTCAACCACCCATCTTCCCGACTGAGCTAATATACTGCCGCGCGCAATCGCGAAATTTACCATCGCATTCTAATCTTTATGTAACAGTTTTTCGTTGTCTAAAAACGCGCAGAAAACGGCGTTTTTTTTTAAGTAAAACCTGGCTAGATCGATTTATCGTCCCCGAAACCCCCTGTATACATAATTTCATGAAAATCGTTCGAGCCGTTTCCGAGATTCTGATTATATATATATATATATACAAGAATTGCTTGTTTAAAGGTATAAGATTCAAATGTAAAAATAAATATCCCATCATTCTTAAAATTAAGGATCTCTTGAAGTCGGACAAATTTGGCTTACAAATAGTCCTAGCCTGGATCTCAGCACATGCAAGTATAATAGGTAATGAGGCCACTGATTTCCACACTAGGCAGGCTAATTATCTTTGGTAATAAGGAACATTACCAATGGTATAGCCATAACATGCCAACCTAAATTGCTTGAAAGCTGGAACTCTCATTAGGATTAGATTGGAACAAAGACCATAGGCAAGTTATATGGCCAAATACAGCTCTCTATTCTCCCTAAGCCCATTTAAACATAAAAATATCCCCGATATAAACAGATTACATCGACTTTTTCAAGTATCTACTACACCTGCAGTTGGGTTTTGCTTGCACGCCGGTGTTCCTTCCTAAACTGAGAATATGCAATAACCTTTAAATAGTATAATAATATAGTATAATAAGAATATAATAATAAATATGATAATAACATGACAGGAATATAATAATAAATATGATAATAATATAATATCGAATACTTATAATAATAATATGATAATAAGTCTCGATGAAGCTGCATATTAATCTCTAAAAAGTAATGAAATCTAGACAAAACCGTGCCAATTCTAAGGTTCCTTACTTCGATTTCATATTATTATCATACTAGATGCCCGCCCCGGCTTCGCCCGTGGTATATTATATAGCACTCATCGGGATCCCGTACATATCCAACGGTGAAAGAATGACTGAAATCGGTTCACTCATTCCTGAGAATATCGATTTCAAACAAAAAAACCTCTTCAGCTACCTGCTACGCCACCTGTCGGAAATTAGTCGTACCAACACAGATTTAGAAAAAAAAAATAGCAAAGGTTTATATTCAATGCACAGATTACTGAAATTCAATGACGCAATCTTTGACACATGCTGTCATATGTCATGTCAAAGCACGAAACGTACGAAAACTCTCAAAAGGGGAATATTTTTTCCCGATTTTGTTACATTCTTGTTTCATGCTCCGCTTCGATTAATAGTAGAGTTATTTTCTATAGCCTAAAGCCTTCCTCGATAAATGGACTATCCAATAGAAAAAGAATCTTTCAATTCGGACCAGTACTTCCCGAGATCCTAGCGTTCAAGAAAACAAACAAACAAACAAACAAACAAACTCTTCAGCTTTATAATATTAGTATAGATTTATTCAATATTATATTATTATCATATTTATTATTATATTCCTGTCATGTTATTATCATATTTATTATTATATTCTTATTATATTATTGTCATATTATTATCATATAATTAGAATATAATAATAAATATGAGATACCTTTCAACGGCCAAGTCACACAACATTAACTATAATAATAAAGAAATCGAAGTAAGGAAACTTACAATTGGCACGGTTTTGTCTAGATTTCATTACTTTTTAGAGATAAATATGCAGCTTCATCTAGACTTGGGTAGTTTTTCAGAAAATGTTTTTAGGATATGTTTTTTCTAAATTCGTTACATTTTTCCTTAATCTGTGTCTGAAGTGCCTAAACACGGGAGCTTGTACGTACAACCAAACATCCAAAGACCTAATTATCCACTGACAAACTTTCAAAGCACCCCACCTAGTGAAGAGGAAGTGTAAACTATCAAATTAAAAAGAAAACTACTAAATCAGCTCCAGGCCCTGATGGCATTCCCTACTGTATATAAAGTATCCATCAGTTCATAAACATATCTTGAATATATTCAGTAAGATTTGGTCAAGAAAGCCAGTATCAGTTTCATTTGGAAGAGCAATTTTGTCCTCATCCCTAAAAAGCATGAAGTAACTCATCCAAAAGACACCAGACCAATAACCCTAAGCAACACAATTTCTAAAATCTTTTTTAGTATATTGCAAACAAAAATGACTACATTCATGGCTAGCAATAGGTATTTCAGGCCCAACCACCGGAAAGGGTTCTTGCCTGGTATTTCTTGATACCTGGAACAAAATACATTACTAGCAGAAAGTTTGAAAGAATCCAGAACACTTGAGACACAAATAATAGTCTGCTGTATAGAACTAGAGAATCCATGTCCAGCATGATATTTGCCCTAAAATGGTATAACTTTCCTGCTGTAATTATTGACATAATTAATTCATATTATTGTCACTTAAAATTCATCATAGCAATAAACAAGGAATACACAAAACCACTTGAATACAATGTAGGACTATTCCAAGAGTACTGCTTATCACCAATAGCATTTAATATAGTTATAGAAGTACACAAATTAATATCCTGTGAAAAGAAATGGGGCTACCAGTTTAAAATCAACAATAGTACACTGAGCCAATCTTAGTCTTTGCAGACGACCGTAATAATTCTAATTCAGGGTGGGGGTGATAGACCTGCACTGACGTCCCGCTAGCGGTGTTTTGTGCACTTCCCCCCTGCCCACCTACCCAAACCAGCCAAGCTCCTTAACATAGCTGACCACGGCCTTGGGTCGCCGGCATAGCAGTTCCACTCCCATTTCGTCAGGTGTTGTGTTTCTGCATACTTGATTTGGAATTTCTTCAAGGAGTCCTGATCTTAATCTTATGCTTACTGTGATGACTGGCCATTGTCCTTTAAACAAGCACCTGTTTAATTTAGGTGTGACAGACAGCCCTCTATGCAGGGGTTGCATGGAGGAGGAAGAAACGCCACAGCATGTGATTGTGGAATGCAGGGCGTGGCAGATCAACGGCAGAATTCCTCCACTCCCCAGCAGCAGTCTCAGAGGCCTTCACCAACCTGAATAGGTTGCTTGCCTTCTGGGATAGCCTGGGATGGTTGGAGTAGAAGGGAAATATGAGCCACGCACAATGGCCCAATTAAGAGGCTAAGTGCGGAAAAGGCCCCGTCAAACTAACTAACTAACTATGCTTACTGTGGCCTCACAGCGTAGGAGCACGTGTTCCACAGTTTCAGTCTCCCGCACTGTTTGCGGGAGACTGCATGTTTGTTAGTCACTTTTTTATCCATCAGTGGGAACACAACTTTTGTGTGTTTACACTTTATGGATTTATCCCAAAGTTTTTGCTGCTCTTTTTCTGTGTCTAAACATAGCAGGTTCCGCGTTTCTGAAGCAGCTGGCTTACACTATTCAGCTATATCTGTCCTGATGTTCTTTTTTGAACGTACGTCTTTTGGCAAGTACGTCTGCTTTTTTGTTTCCTTCGCATATGCTATGGCTTATGCGTAAAGCATAAATAGTTGCTGCATTGTCCATTACAAACTTCAGTTCTGGTTTGCTACTGTATACTTTGTTATGTATTTCTATTCTAAGGACTGATTTAGCAGCTAACAGAAGGCCCTTACAACCGCAATACTTATCCCAACAGTGTCTGGAATTGTTGAACGAAATTGATGAGTTCTGTATGTGGACGGAGGGAATGAGGACAAAACCAAGTAAATGTCTGGGTAGAGGAAATACCAAATATACTTCTTACGATCCGGGACTCCAATCTCCGTAAGTGGCCAAAGATTAAGCACAATTGCAGAGGCAGAGCCTTTCAAATATCTTGGTAGGTAATTCAAATTTTTCAAAAGGATGTGCACCATCATTAGAGGTAGTTGTTGAAAATTTCATGAACATCCTCAATAAGGTAGACCAACAGCCTATCAGCAATATCAAAAAAGCATTGATATAATGATAACTATCTCACATCTCGTCTCACTTGGCCTTACCTAGTATTTTATTATGACATTGGTACAACCCTCCTCGCAAAGCAAGCGAATGATGCTAACGTCATAAAGATATTAAAGTCATGGTACGGATTGGCACATCCAGCTGATCCCTCTACTCTCTTTAGGGATCACAATAGTTTTAGGCTGAAACTAAAGAAACTGTCCAACCTCTACAGACACAAGTTTTGGGAAAGTCATAAGACAAATTAATTACATATACAAATACAAAAATCTTTATTGCTTTTTGCAGTTTTTCTATCCAGTTGTGCTACGTATGTGATATATGTTTGGTGAGCACAATTACGCCAACGTCTTGTGTTGTTGTGGACGCAGGATGTTGTTGTGGACTTTGACATGTAGTCAAAACCTGATATAGCGACATTGAAAGGACCATATACTTGCCGACACTATAGCCGATAGTTGTTATAAGCAATACATATGTGTATACAATCAAAACCTGATTAGGGACATTATATTAGTTGTGTAGTTATAGCTCGTTTAAGTTTTAAAGTGTTGTTTTCGAAAAGAACTTTTAATTTATCTATTCTTCCAAATCATAGATATCGTAGAGTACTAAACTCCACATTCCGTTGCAATTTCACTACTTGACTCGCCATTTTCTAATCTCCATATGATATGAGATTTTTCTTCAATAGAAAACACTTTCCTCTTTTTTTGCGACATGATAACGCATAAATGTACGGTCTAATCAAAACCAACACTTATAAATCAAGCTGTCACTCACGCGCGCACGTATTTTGCGCACTAAACAATTGGTGTAAAATATGCAAGGTCACTAAAAGAAATCATGAAGAGTGGATTTTTCCCAGTAGCCCTAAAACGGAAAGTGTTCAACTTGTGTATACTTCCCTGACATATGGATGCCAAATATGGGCACTATCAAATAAAAATTGATAAAAACCCAGAACTTGTCAAAGAGGAATGGAAAGAAGCATGCTAGGATACTCTCTGAAGGACAGGAAAAGAATAGGTGAACTAAGATCACGCACAAAAATAGAAGATGTACTCAGAGTTGTGAAGCAGCTGAAATGGAGCTGGGCCGGCCATTTGACAAGGGACAGTAGAGATAAGTGGACAAGGGCAGTGACAGAGTGGACACCATGCGAAGGCAAATGGAAAAGAGGGAGACAGAGCAGAAGATGGGAAGATGACATCAGACAAGTAGCAAGTTCCACCTGGACAAGGAAAACTTGGGACAGAGAAAATTGGAAGCAGCTGGAAGAGGCCTATGTGTCGAGACACACTGAAGTATAAAGTGTTTCGTTTTTTAATCTAAGTGTGAAATTTAATTTAACTTTTCAGCAATAAAGGCTTAATAATAATAATAATAATTTATGTTATTTTATATAAATATTGTAAAAACTTAGACTTAAGGAAATAAAGATATACGTGAATAATAATGCAAGGTCAAATGGCCGGGAAGAGGTTCGGATGAGGTGGGAGAAAGTGCGTAGGTAATCATACACCAAATATTCCTTCAATACTTGTCAATAAGATTTAAAATCGATCGTATTGTTTTGTTTTGCTGAGACAAGAAGCAGTTGGTCGTTATAGTCGATAAATACCGATAAAATTTCGTCATTGTAAGTGATATGTCGCTGTATCCAATGTTGTTATAGGCGGTGTGTTTGCGGACTAGATTACTAGAGATTCGGGCGGGGACCTTACAATCTGGCTGTAATAACCGATCGGTCGTAGTAAATGATGTCGTTATAATCGATTTGGACGTAGTTTATATCCTAGGTCTTGCAGTTCAGCCGTGTGTGCAATGTCAAAGAATACCATTATGTACAAGGGCGGATCCAGGCTCCAGGGGGTGTCACGGGGGTCACATAGTTGTGGTCATGTCACAAAACTGTGTGATAAGTACATGGATGCTATTTAATCAGTGTTCCATTTAGGTACTAGACCCAGCCCAGTGGGGGCGTCATGACCTCATGACCCATGACCCTTCCCCTTCTCCCCTGGATCCGCGCCTGACAGAATAGTAAAAAATGTCAACATGTATAAAAAAAACGTCAACATCTCTCCCATAAGACAAAAGCGTTTCAGACCTTGAATCTAGACTTCAATTCCATAAACAATTTATGGCAGGTGCACAAGTATATATTGCTGGGTTGGGTTCGAGTAAGAAAAGGGGAAACCGATACATAGTAAAAACCTTTCTACAACAAGACGAAAATGACGGTTACAAAGAGCACGCTATGAATTTAGAATACAAAATGAGTTAGAAGAAATGCAACTGAATGCGAGTTTTGTATCCCATTAGCTCTGAAGTGGCACACCTTGATCTATGACTGGTATCCTGCCTTATTAAAATTTTATCTCAACGCTTTCCAAATGACCCTCCCTGACCATGGGAGAGACACATGAGTAGTGAAGGTAAGTGTTGATGTACGTCAGAAAGGGGCCCCTTAAACCTGTGTCACATGTCTCGGGATCTACTCGGGATTTCTCTATCTGCCACATGATGGACCCGGTAACCGCACAGGGAATCCATGGAATGCTAAGAAGATTGTCTCTCCAGATTCGGGTCAATATGACCCAAAGAACTGAGAAATTAATGTCATTTGTTCAAATATATGTAATTATAGCTCAATTGGAATTTATAGAACCTTAGATTTGGATAAAAAAAAATTTAAGGCGCACCCTGGGACATATGGTTGTCACATCTCTGCCAATATCCCTTTCGTGGCAACTTCATAAACGGCAGCGATTAACATTAATTTTATAAAAAATTATTATTTAATTAAATGATGTTAGGTGTAAATTACATTTTTTGTTAGACAAGAACAAAATTACAATTTTTAATTTACCTCATGACTACCTCGGATTTGTAATTTTCACAATATTCTACTTGTCAATCCATTTCATTTGATCCCATATTGAGGATGTTTGCAAAATAATATTTTGTCCGCCATTTTGTGGAGGCGGCCATCTTATTTCATTAATATTAACCAAACTACTGGCTCTCTCATTAAAGTAAATGCTTCAATTGCCGGTAAAAACATCTATCGCGTTTGTAGCGGCGTCTTAGCTCCAGAGTGGAATATGACTTTTTGTTTTGTCAAAAGCAGACATGACCGAGCGTCTTAAGCATAAAAAGTTTACCAAGATAGTCTAATTTTAAGTTTGTTTAATCCCTTTTATGTAAACCCGAGCGTAGCTAAGGCGAGCCGCTAGTTATTTCATCGGTTAATAAAAGCACATGAAAAAGAATTTCAGGATACTAACTACTAACTGCCCTAAATCGATACCAAAATTTACAACTCTAACCACTTGTAGATGAAGCAAAAGTAAATAAATACGCTTTTGATTTAGTACACACAGTTGTTTTGTGGAACTGGATAATTTACCTGTTTCCTCGGCGACCTGCTTCTGTACGAGCTGTCCCGGTCACATTCGCGCAATTTCGAGAAGAGTTCACTTGATAAGATCAATAAATGGCTTGTCTGAAAAAATTGATTTTTTAGAATACAAGTAACCAAATCATCCCACTATGTTAACGCTTTGGCTCATGGTTTTTCGAAATTTTTACTTTGCCACAAGAGATTTTACAATAAACATTAAACTAATTTAATTTTCAATCGTAATTAATGGTAAACTGTGAGTTTCAGATTTCAGATCACCAATATTTCCACTAACCACTAACCAGAACCGCCCGTAGCCGGCACCGAGGACGTAAAGAAATAATCACTACGTTGTAGCCGATAGCTAAGAGAATATAACACAGATATTTATATTATAGGTACTACAAACGTAGTGGTTATATACTCTTTGGGTAGGTACTACTGCTACTACTGTACTACAGCTAGGACCAGTGTTTCCACTTTAATAATTTCCTTTCCCCTCGCCTCAATTAAGATTTCCCCTTTTTTCCCCTCAAAATTTATTCTACTTATTCTGGTATGATTCTGGCACCCCCCCCCCCCTCAGGAGAGATTCAAATTTTAAAATTGCAATCAATCTCAATAATATTTGAGCTATTATGCCTCATCGAAAACCATATTGGGAAAAATTGGAACTGATATCTGACTAATTATAGGAAAAATTTCCTCAATATTACGAAGTTTTTGTATTTGTTTGATTAGGCATGATTTCCCCTTTACATCTCTTTCCCCTTTTATTCCCCTCTGGACCCTAATTTCCCCTCAAAAGGGGAAGTTCCCCTCATTGTGGAAACACTGGCTAGGACACTTCGGTTTTGTGACTTGTGTCCTTAGTAGTTCCGGGGACTCCGCAAAGCGCTAGCGTCGCAATCGCAAACGCAATAGTGAAGTCCCACGTATAGCTACACATAAATATAATATTTATTAGCGATATCGATAATTAGTGTTGCGCTTACGAAAACATCTAGCATAAATATATTGTACTATTTTACTATTTTTTATTGAAACATACAACACTTTCGCGATTCCATATTGAACAGTCACTGCTGATTAGGTACGCCAAATTATAATTTCATAATTGTAACTCAATTCAAGTAAACAGAACGAGGAGAACACAAATTACAACAAAACTAATTTAGTACGCAACTTCGAAAGACGGACACTGCTGCCAACAAGATTTTTTTAAATACGATAAGTTAGTTGTGAGTTTCTGTCAAAAATCCTTTAATTTTTTTATGGCAATAAGCATACACAGCCCACTAAATGGTCCTACCGCTGATACTCGGGGACTTCTCTCGCAAGATGCAAGTCAAGCCCATAATCCACTACACTGACCCAGTGCGGGTTATTGGATAACACATGACTTAGAAAGATTCTATGTCCATGTTGGTTTCCTCACGATGTTTTCCTTCGCCGTTTTAAATTAGCGGCATTACGCACATGGCTTCGAAAAGACAGTGTGGCGTGGCTATGAACCCGTGGTCTCCGGATCGGCAGTCGCTGTTCTGACGACTACATCAACCGTAACTTCTACCAATAATGACCGTTAAATTTCTAAAAGTTTATATTTGCAGGTACATCAGTATCCTATTAATGTTATACATTTAAATGATTGAATAGTTGTTGCCCAATCACGTCGTAACGTATGCACGGATCGGGCTAGCATTTAGAACACAGATTACAGTTGAAAAGAACACATAGGCTACTTTTAAACTCGAGAAAACCAAGGGAAAGAGAACTACCCGGGTAAAATCGCAGAGTGGTGCTAGTAATATTATATACCAAGCATTGGTTTCCGATTCCTTTGCAGCAGGGAAGTCAAACTACGCGATTTTTTGAGTTGAATTTTATTTATTTATTTATTTATTAATTCAATGAGCACACAAAACAGAATGTAATAAACACAAACTATAACAAGTATACTGTACAGAACTGTATTACAGTCCAAACTATGTGGGCCTAGAAACAACATTTGTTTGAATACAGTGGTTTGATAATAATAATATTAAATTAGAGATAAAACATAAAGAAAATTAGACCAACAGATCTGAACTAAAAACTAACATGCTTTGAAACATCAGATAAATAATATTTGAACATAGAACATAACACAACAAATAAGTACACAAACATTGTGAAACAACTAACCGGCCAAATTTCAAATTTATAAGAAAGAAAACTTTGCAAAACACAATAAAGATTCCATTAAGATAATATGTATAAGCAAATAATGTAAAACAAACTCATAATAGTATTTACAGTAAGCGCAACAGGGTTTTCTTTTAGATTAATGTGTAAAATTTCTTTGATTTTCCTCTGAAATTGGAACAACTTTAAGTTTTGTGGGTAAAGACCTAAAAGTGGGACCTACGTGATTTGGCTTCACTGCTTAACAGTATTAGCAGAGGCAAGTTCCGCTTATAAAATAAAGAAAAGTTTATGTCTGGTGTACAAAAGAAGGCGTTGACTGACCTGGTTGTTATCATATAAAATAATTCGTTCATATTAGGTACTTACCTTACCGGTTGGAAAACACAATAGTCATTTAGCGATGAAAATATGAAGGTTTTATTTTTATTACATATCCCGCTAGCCGTTAGAAAGTTATTTTCCCGTTCTGAACGTATCCAAATCCAATAGTTTTGGCTGAAAATCTGTTTATTTGGCAACACTGACGACAAATAAATTTTTTGCTCTTTATCGAACGTCTTTGTCTCTGTGTCAACAACACTGACATTGAAAAATATCTTGTCAATGACGGCAGCTTCAATATGGCGTTCAAAATGGCTTCGACGACACTAGCGCTATTGCGGAGTCCCCGGAAGCTAGTGTCACCCCCCTAACCCCTAAGATACTACGCTGTAGCCACTTTATATGTATAGGTATTATACTTAGGTATGCCCACTAGCCCACTACTTTTTTTTTACTGTGGTGTGTAAATGAGGACTGAATCGTTCCGATTCTTTTCAACTGTTTTTTAATTTCAAAGATTTATTCTGTGCTATCTGTTTTTTAAAGTACTACTTTTTTGTAAAATAATAATTAGGATAATATAATTTAAAATTCGACACAAAAGATTAATAAAGGTTGTGTTTACTGTTCTATATATTGATTAATCATATTTGAACTGGGACCTTTTTACTACGAATCGGACCATAACACGAGCAGGCAATACGAAGCTAGAAGAAGGAAATTTTTATATAGTATTTAAATTAGAGGTGTGTAATCAATAATCTATGTATTTGCTATGGATATGTGTGAGTTTTGCACACATTGACGTGGACAGAGATGCGTACTGCGTAGCTGCGCGGTACAGACCATCAGACCACAGATTACTGGTATCTCTCAACTTAATCTGTGGATTACTGACCAGCTGCGCACGCAGTACCCACGCAATATTACACAGCTCGCAGCGCAGCAGCGATGCCCGACTTCCTGATTCCCAAAAATTCTCGAATTCCCCAAATTCAAGGATAAACTTAATAATAAGTATAAAGTAATGTAGAATATTGTAAAAATTACAAAACCGAGGTAGTCGAAGGTACTTTTTTTCATTTTGTTCTTGGTTACAAAAATATTGGCAAAAATATTGTAACTGCCAATAAAAGTGAAAATTTACTCAGAATTTTATAGCATACTTTGGAAACTACGCGGGTGAAACTGAAGGCCGTGGTCATGACCATGGTTATCTAGAAATGCGTCACAATTTCTAGATGGCCAATAAATAAATATTGGTGGACAATTCACATAACCACCACACAGCACCATCTGACCACAAACTAAGCTAAGCTTGTGGATAGTTGATATAAAACTTACATAGTTCTGAACACATACTTATTATACATATAAACACCCAGAAACAGTACAAATATTTGAACTCATCACACAAATATATGAACTGGGTGGGAATCGAACCCACGACCATCGGCTTCGCAGGCAGAGTTACTATCCACTAAGCCACGAGGCCAGTCAATAGGAGATGCTGACACATTTCTAGATGACCAATGGCCATGGTCCCGAGTTTACCAGCAGATTTCTTATCATTCCCGTTCGTGACGCTAGAATTCAATTTGTGAATTGAATTCTAACGTTACGCTCCACGATAAATCTGTGTGTGTCGCACCAAAAGACGTTGTCACTTTCTTCAAATACGGACATTTGTAAAAAATGTTATTAGCAAAGGTTATTAGGTTAAAAACAGAAAACATGACAAGTGAAACCCCGAAAATGAACTTATTTTAAGGTTTTTACTTATTGTCAGCGACAGAAGTTTATTTGACGCCAACAGAATTGACTCAGCTGTTAATGATGCGCAAAGCATATTTTAGCAATTTCCTTGCTGAGGTGGGATGAAAAGTTACGGTGGCACTTGAGTGCAAAGATTTTTCAAATTGTGCTCTTTTTATTCCCTGGATTCTGGATTTGAATTTTGTCATTGTGCATATTATTCTACTAGACAAGCCAATTCATTTGATAGCCATCTTGAGGTAGGTAGTAGTGAAAATAAAAAATAGTGTGATTCACCATTTTCTGGTGGCTACCACCTTGGAATTGAAATTTTTAGTTTACGGCCATCTTGAATCGATATTAACCAACCATAGATAAGAATATCCGCACGAAAAAAAAAAGTAAATCGCCATTTTGTGGTGGCGGGCATCTTGGATTCGAAATTTGTCATAGTGGATACTCGTAGTATTCTATTCTAGTCATATATATACCTATATATATTTATAATTGACAGTGTAGTGAAAAATATGTAATACGCATTGAGTACATATAAGTACTATAGAGCAAGCACAACGAAGTGGGAACAGTAGGCACGGGTGAGAACAAAACGACGTTCCCGCCGCGAGCGCCTGTAGACTACAGGCTGTAGTCGTACTCGATCACTAGTATAGTGCGTTTCTCGAGGAATTTTTTTCAAATATTGTTATCAAAATGGTGACATGTGCAGTTCGATCTTGCAAAAAAGATACTAGAAAACGGACAACATTGAAATCCAGTATTACATTTCATCGGTAAGTCGATTAATTTACTTATTTTTATAAAAACTATTGAAAAGTAATCCGGGAATCGCGGGGTGAAGAAGACGTGGAGGCGGGCACGCGCAGGACTGCCCTCGCACCGCGCTCCCTCCGCGTGATTAGAGATGGGACGTAACCAACTCTGTAGTCAATATAATGTTGGCTAGAAAAACTACATTTTAAGTATAACAGATTTTTGTAACTTTAATGTTCAAAATGTTATAATATTTTAATAAATAATTTTATAGTGTGTTTTGTACGATATATTTTCAATTTTTTTTAAAGCGAAAGTATTATAGAGTAAACGGGAAGAACATAATATTATGTAATGTTACGATATCACGTCTTAAAGGCTTGTTTGCATTACGCTAGTAGAGAGTAATTTAGTAGCTAAAATACTCACTACTATTCAAAAATCGTTCGCACCGTGCTTTAGTACAGTTCACAAGTAAGTAGCGTTTCGCAACATGAAAATCCTACAACGCAATAAAATAAATGAATTAATAAGCTACTCTTATCCAATCGTAATGGCTATTTTAGAAGAGGTGAATGAGGAAATTTGAGTGATCAATAAAAAAAAATATTCCACAGACGATTTCGTATTTGGAAAATTGTTTGAAGTTATATTCGAAATTGTTCGAATTGTTTTTTTTATTTTTTAATTCGATTGTTTAGTCGGCGAGCCAATGAGCGCACCGCTCCCAACGAACGCGTGGTGGGAGGTGTTACTCGCCCGTTGAAAATATAACAAAATGGATTGACTCGACTAAATCGCTTCCTAAACTACTCAACTAAATTTTCAGTGTTCAGACACATTTAGTCACTAAATTACTCGCTACTAGACTAATATACTAACCTAATGCGAACAAGCCTTAACAGTTAAATTGATTTTGAAGATTTTAGTAGGTATAGAATATTGTAAAATTCAATTTATGAAAATGACAATGACAGGTACACTTTTGTAAGGAAAATACAGGGTCCTACAAATCTAGTATAAAATATTTTAAGGACAAACCTACTCAAACCATTGAACATTATTCTTTTTTTAACCGACTTCAAAAAAGGAGGTTTCTCAATTCGACCGTATGTTTGTTCTTTTTTTTTTTTATGTGTGTTCGCGGATAACTTCGTCTTTTATGAACCGATTTTGATGATTCTTTTTTTGTTGTAAAGGAGATATTCCAAGGGTGGTACCATGATAAGGAAACCAGGATCTGATGATGGTATCCTAGAGAAATCGAGGATAACTTTCGAAAATTGAAAAGATGACTAGTGCGTTAGTTAAGTTTTTGCTTGAGCATTTTAAAGCAGTATAGTTTAAAGATGGTCTGGAGTCGATCTGATGAGGGAACGGGAAGACGGTCGAGGGAACTCCTCGACGGTACATAGTAGTTACCTTGTGTTTGTGCTCGATGAATTTGTATTGATGAAAACTTTTTACATAGATGGGTTGTGACTGTCATTAGTGGTCTGATGATGAAGATAAAGGACAGTCAAGGGAATTTCTTAACGGCTTACAGGAAGTAGATCTTAACACGAAATCGTGTAAATGCATTAGTGAAAACTTGTTTAGCACTAAAAAGGGTAAAATAAAGTTTTTTTTACAAAAAATTAAACCGACTTCAACACCACAAATAGGCACTCAAAAGCGAAAAATAATTTAATATAGGTAATTATTATAACCGCTACTCACTCATCCAAATGAAGTCGGTGCCAGCCAAATCTAACAGGTAGTAGATAGATACTACTTACCTATGCCTACTTACTTACTACCTCGTACATAGTATATCTACTAACTTTTAACTAGCCTGGCACCGACTTCATATGGATGAGTGAGTAGCGGTTATAATAATTACCTATATTAAATTATTTTTCGCTTTTGAGTGCCTATTTGTGGCGTTGAAGTCGGTTTATTTTTTTGTAAAAAAAAGTTTATCAAGAACCATGCAACAATCATTTACTGCATTTGCTTAGAGCGGTGATTTAAAAATATTTAAAAAAAAATTGAAATACGCGTTTAATATTTAGTTCGAAAGTCAAGTGTCACAAAAACTAAAAGACTGCTTTTTGACAAGCTTACGCTTTTTAGCGGTTAGTAAAAATGACAAGTAATATTTAATTAACACAACATAATACATATTATTATTTGATTTATAAATAAAAATTTCATTGTTTATCTTTATAAATAGGTACATAATTAGATTAAATTGTAATACTAATTACTACTAATTGCACGAAATAATTATTTACGCCATTTTTCGGTAATAATTGCCAAATATAGGCAGTATAATCCAATGAATGGTTTGTCAGTTTATATCTTTAGCTCCTTATATTTTAAGCAAAAATAAAATAATTTGAGAAATACCAGCTTTTTATTGACATACATATCCAATCATACACATTTTATGTGAAATGTTTACATATTAATATTGTACAAATGTAAGTTGCATATAGAAAAACTTAAACCTGCACGGGCACTAACTCTATAAAACTAAAATACCTAGGTACTTATATTTTAGATGTTATCGTACGAAATAATTATATTTATAGATGTTTGTACTGCGCTGAACCTGCATCAATCGTCAACAAAATGATTTTGCGTTGCCCGCGTGCCCATCCCTAATCCCCAACATACATATCTATGTAGCTATACATCATCTGCCTACGACGCGCACTGGGCGCATAGTGTGGTGTTAGCACTCTATACTTTAGTTATTTGTCCTCAATGGTAATACGCCATTTTGTGGTGGTGGCCGTCTTGAATCGATATTAATCAAACATAGCTAAGAGCATCCGTAAGGAAATTTAAAAAAACGCATCGAAATCGATCCATCAGTTTGAGCTCTACGGTGACTCAGACAGATAGACAGACGGACAGTTAGACAGACAGACATACAGCCGGACAGTTAGACAGACAGACATACAGCCACCCACAGAGACAGACGGACAGACATTGACGCCAAACTTATTACAAATTCGCGTACTTCCAGCCTCGCACGCCCCACACGATTAGACGTTTAGATGGCTTTCTCGAACGACTGTATGATTTAACACACTGTGACGTTACTTAGTATTACACTCACAGATTCGACTACACAGTTAGACTAGGTCACGGTAGAAACTAGAAAGAGAAATATGCTCTAGCGTCTAGCCCTAGACAGAATAGGTCTGTGCTACCGCACAATATTTTTGTTTGTCCTTAACGTTTTCTAGATTTGTACCTAAAATCAGTGGCGCCCAGCGCCAGAGCTAATCTAAGTGTAGGGAAGGTACATTTCGCGATGCCCTCTGATGGTGCAAGAGTGCAAGAAGAAGGTTTATAATATTAAGTCCTTACATAACTATGAAATTGGTGTTTTACGTGCTGTCCACTTGATCTCCAATAGTATCTCGTCTTTGGTAGGAATTTAAACTTTACTAGGTTTACACTTGACTACCATTTCGCCTGATGTTAAGCGACGATTCTGCTTACGATGAAGCGTGCTTACCTAGAAGAAACCGATTCACACTCGACTTGTAAACACCAAAACTATAATAACTAACAAGGAAAATCCACGCAGGTAGCTCATTCCACAGCCTAGACGTTCAAATCACAAAAGTAGAGTCAAACCTCTTTGTCCGTGTCTTTGGAACATCAACCATGAAAGGATGTCGCTTTCTCAAGCTACGAACAGTCCGATAGAATAAAAAAAAAGAAGTGTGGCACTCGTGGACTGCCGCGGTAATGATATTGCATGTTGCATGCATTTTTATCAACATAAGCAACATAAGTTACATTTGTTTACCATAAAAAATATCACGGGAAATCCGTTAAGTTGGCAACACTGCTAAGAGCATTTAGTCTGTAAAACTAATAAAAATAAGATTCAAAGTCGAATGACCGAGTGGGGAGGACGGCGTTACGGTCTTCCATCCCTCTTTCTTGTGAACATAAGAAAGAGATGCACGATCACTAAAATTCGGTCCCCAGGCCCGCGATAAAAGCTATGCAATAGCTTACAAAATAGAATTTTAAAACTCAAAAACCCCGACTGCATAAAGAGTGAACCAAACTAAAAGATACTTACATACTAAAACACTGAAAATAATAAAACAAACACTTAGATTCCTGGTGGTCTAAAATTCTATAATATTTTATTGAATTCATAAAATTTTTTGAAGCGAAAATTTCTTTAGGCGCGTTGAGACAAAACTTTCGTGGGCTGTGAAATTAATTTTACCGTCACGCTCGGGTATGATAATAATTTCTGGATGAACTCGGGACTCGGGATGCTAGAGCGATTAAATTTGATTTGATTAATATACTCGTATTACTGTTTTATCACAGCTCTTACACTACGTAAACACACAAAATGATACCTATTTTCATCACAGCACTTACACAGACATTTTAAACACAACAAATACATGCATTTTTTGCGAAATACCTATAAAATAAATAACTAACACTAAAAAATTTGCTGGTCAAACCCCATTTCCGCGTAATTTTTTTGAAGGGAAAACTTCTTTGGGCGCGCCTAGACAGAATTTTCGTGGGCTGTGAATTGAAATTATCCGTCACGCTCGGGTATGATCATAGCTTTTCAGGTAAACTCGGGATGCTAGAGCGAGAAACAATATACAGCGAACAAGCGCGTCAGAGCGAGAAAGATAATATAGTCCCTGTGTACCTGTGTTTATTATATTTATATCTTTTTATACCGACATTAACTTCTAGGTACTTACCACATTAATGTCATTAATTGAACTTGCCACGAAATATTAAATTTGCATTTCACGTCCATTGCAAAAAAGTTTTTGTTGTAGTATAGGTACCTACTCGTATTATTGTTTTATCACAGCACTTACCTACACTATGTAAACACACAACATATTCATGCATTTTTAGCGAAATACCTATAACATAAATAAATAAATAGCAAATACTAAAAAAATTAAATAATAAAAAATTTGCTAGTCAAAAGCTATTTCCGAACCGCGTATTTTATTTTTTAAATTTATTCTTGGCCATAGATTCTAATCATTTCGCCACATTTTATTCTCGTGTTGCTGTGCTTACTAGGTATGTACTAATTATCAATTTCTAAATTATTTGTATTTTCAATTATTAAAATTCTTTAGTGGTTTTAAAAAATAAGTATTTCTTTTTTTAATTTTCACTGCTGCCGTACGGTCTTAAGCGCACACATTTTTTTTATTACTTTTATAGTTTCACACTTGACCGCCATCTCGCCTGATGTCAAACGACGATGCGGTCTACGATGGAACGTGTTTACCTAGAAGTAACCGATTTACTCTCGATTTGAAGACACAAAGATTGTAATCATCGGGAAAACCCACTCAGGCAACGTATTCCATAGCCATGACGTTTTGTCACAAAAGTAGAGTCAAATCTTTTTGTTCATGTCTTTGGAACACCAACTATGGAACGATGTCGCTTTTTTGAGTTACGAGCATTCCGATAGAAAAACGGGCAAGGTGGTATCAGATCGTTCAAATCAGTTGCAGGGTGCAAAGCTCCAAAGTATATCCGATAAAATCTGATAAGCTGGCAATATTTCAGCGATATTCAAGACTTTGCAGTCTTTTTCGCAAAAGAGTGTCATTCTATAAGCCTTTGGCACGCCTCTCGATCGATTCCAGCGCCTCCAGCTGATACTTAGCTGATCCATCTACAAAGGAAAATTAAATATTATATTGCAGAAAATAAAATTTAAGCTAATAAAGAAACATAACAACTGAACAGTTGGGATCAATTATTATTCGACAGCCAATCTAATGGGGCGTTTTCAAGACGTAAAAAAACCTATCATATATAGATCCAAATTTCACCGTAGGTGGCACCACTGTTTTAATTTGTTAGAGACATTTCACAAAAACCAACAGTGGTGCCAATCATGACAATATTTAGAACTATCTTTGACAAGTCTTTTTGCGTCGGGAAAACGCCTCATTGTTCAATAGAGTACATAGTTGAACTTCAACTCTTTTTTTCTTTATTTATGGCGCGCGCTGTGACATATGGTTGTCACATCTCTGCCAATGTCCGTTTCGTGGCAGCTTCATAAACGGCAGCGATCATTAATTTTACGAAAATTTGGTCGGTTTACTTTGTTATATTTCTTGATTATCTTAAAACAAAAAGGTAACACAAAAAAGAGAAACACAAAAAGAGGTAACACAAAAGGTTAGACGGATACACAAACACTTTGTTAGTGGGGAACAAAAAATAAGGTTACCTATAATAATCAGCATGCATAGGTATCTTATTGGCATAAATATATTACAATCTTATATTATTCTTAACTACACAATGTACAATTAATTAATGGGGTTGAGGAAAGGGACAAAAGACATTTCATGGATAAAGGACGAGGGATGCTAAGAGGGAGAAAATCATAGAGCGAGCTACTTAGTAAATTAGGATAGTTAAAAAAAATATGATTCACGTTTCCCTCTTCCAAACCACACTCACATAAATATGGAATGATCCCTAATCCGCATTTTGGCTAAATTCACAGGTGTACAAGTGTGTCCAAGCCGTAAACGAATAATTGTTGACTTGTTGGCATGCTGGAGTTTGAAAAACCATGTTTTTGGATGTCCGCATAATACCTTCCCTTCACTTATGACGTGACAACGTCTTATAAATTGGTTTGCCGGGTGACACTTCAAGAAACTGCGTTACGCTCCGCTCACGTTATGCGCTCACAACGAGAGCGAGTGAGAGGCACGCGTCCCTTCCACTCGGGCATGGTTAGCCCGCCCGCCTAAGAGCGAGAGAGACAGACATAAAACGTGAAAGGCACGCGTCCCTTCCGTAAAATTATTTTACCACTCAAAGTCGTTGTCACGTAAAACTTTCGCCCGTATACCGACTTTACAGGCAACCAATTTTTTTTCTTATTTCGAGAATTAGAGGTAAGCGGGATGAGGCACGAAAAGGGTTAGCTATAATAGATTGGAGGCAGCTTTTTGAATCTGAGAAGATGATTGATTTATTTAGATTATGTGATTTGACAAACCGGATAGCTTCCAGGAGGGCTAGGGCCTCTTCTTAAGTCAACTTAGAGGCATCTGTGAAGATAGGGTACCAACCATGATATTCAGTGTTGAGGTGTTCACTAAAAAACTTACTGGCGTTATTGTCATTTTTATTGACGCCAAAGTGTAGTAAGACATTGGGCTTAAAGACCATGCATAGGGAGTAAGATATAAGGGATTGGATGGGAATTTGGCAATGGGATCAGGAAATCTTGTGAGTTTAAGATAGCTATACACCAGACATGGAATATTATCAGAAGTTTGTGATCCATATAGACAGGAAAGACGTTTTAATTTTCGAAGGAGTGGATGGGTATAATCTATACTAATATTATAAAGAAGTAAAGTTTGTGTGTTTGTATATTTGTTAAATTGTAAGGGGTAATCTCGGGATCTACTGAACCGATTTTAAAAATTCTTTCACCAATAGAAAGCCACATTATTGCTGAGTGTCGTAGGTTATATAAAAACCGAAAAATAAAAAAGGCTTTTACGTGGTAGGTAGTCCGTTTTGAAAAGTGAATCGGAGAAAAACCGGTCGAATGAAAGCGTTTCTTATGAACGCTGCCTTAACTTTGAAAGATATATTTTTGAGTTCTAAAGAAAAGACGTGGAGCTTGAAAACGCCTACAAAAAAGTCAACGACAGCATATGTCTAACTTTTATATTTAAGTTACAAAAAGTAGTTTTTTTAATATTAGTATAGATAATTTATTTTTTAATATTAATATACTAATATTATAAAGAAGTAAAGTTTGTGTTTGTATATTTTTTAAATTTTAAGGGGTAATCACGGGATCTACTGATTCGATTTTCAAAATTCTTTCACCAATTTCTTGCAAATTGGTATTGGCAAAAGTAAGACAATCTGGGAGAAATGGACTAGCCGTTGTCTCTTCGGGGATTGCCGCTACTCTGTTAAATGATGGGAAATCAGCACAATCCACCTTCAAGCCACCTCTGACAGTCTTACTAGAGCAACAGTCAATTTGTTCCATACGTAAAAATGGACCACTCGGGAAACTTTTACAAGAAACGTCTTTAATTATATGGGACGAATGTACCATGAGTCATAATAGAGTTCATGTTGAAGCAGTAAGCCGAACGTTCAAAGACCTCACAAACTCTGATGCTGTAATGGGTGGTGTTACTTTGGTTTTCGCGGGCGATTTTCGGCAAACACTGCCTGTAGTAACAAAAGGAACACGCGCCGATGTCATCAAAGCATGCTTAAAATCATCTCACTTAGGAGTTCGATTGCATCTCTCAATTTACGAACAAACATGAGAGCCCATTTGAACGACAACGACGATGACGACTTTCCGCGTCAACTACTCAATCTTGGCGAAGGAAAAATTATCTCTCCTAACACCAACAGCAATGACATTAAACTTGACGAGACATTAGGACACATCTTGCACAGTGCAAAGGTTGGAACATCTTATTTTACGCAATATACCCCGGTCTTGGAAATTTATTCGAGAGAGATTATCATTGGCTTTGTTCTAGGGCAATAGTGTAACCCAGAAACGATACCGTGAATGAAATAAATGAACTCATTTCAGAGAAAATTCCCGGTCAGGTCAAACACTATAAGTCTATTGATACGGTGTGTAATATTGAGAATACAGTGCACTATCCTCAAGAATACTTAAATTCTTTGAACCCTTACCTCCTTACGACCTTGTGTTAAAAGTTGGCATTCCTATCATGCTATTAAGAAACATGAGCCCCCCAACATGTGTAATGGGACAAGGCTGCTTATAAAAGAGTTACGGGACAATACGAGGGTCAAACTGAAAGTTCTTAGAACTGGCCACTGATAAACAATGTAATAAAAAAATAATTCTATAATTTGAAAATAGAACTCTTTGCCAATATTACTGAGTATATACTTCATTCATTTGTCATTTGTTTTACGATTTGGCGGCAAATTGAAAATTGTCTGTGTCACGTCAACATGAATTTAACACGAGAAAATTTTCGTGCAATGTTTTTTTATGACTTTCGATGTCATTTAAGTCAACAAGAAAGTTATGATAGGACAACGATTGGCCTTTCACGATGAAGCCCCATCTCGTGCGACTGTTTACAACTGGTTTAATGAGCTTAAACGTGGTCGCACTAATCTCACTGATGATTTACGTGAGGGACGGCTTTCTACGGCGACGACTGAAGATAACATCTGTGTTGTGCGGCGTATGATAGAGACTGACAAAAGAGTGACCTATCAGCAGATTCGGACAAGCTTAGGCATCGGTATGAGTCAAGTGCACAAAATCCTACACGAACATTTAGCGGTCAGGAAGCTTTGCGCCCGGTGGATACCTCATAATTTGACTGAGGCTCAAAAACTCCATCGTGTGGATTGGTGCCGTAAAATGATTGAAAGATTTAACGGAGGTGACTCAAATGCTGTGTTCGACATACTAACAGGTGACGAAAGCTGGATTTACTGTTATGATCCTGAAACCAAAAGACAATCTGCTCAGTGGGTGTTTCCTTTCGAGGAGTTGCCAACTAAAGTGAAGAGAGATCGAAGTGCGGGGAAAAAAATGGTGGCCTCGTTCTTTGGAAGGATAGGTCATTTCGCAACAATTGTGTTAGAGGATCAAAAACAGTTTCTGCAGAATGGTACACTACCAATTGTTTGCCACTTGTCTTGGAAAAGTTCGAGAGAAACGACCTCGCAGTAGGATCCTCCTTCACCACGACAACGCCTCATCGCACACCGCCAAGCGAACGATCGACTATTTGGCGACATCAAACGTTGAATTACTGGGTCACCCGCCGTATAGCCCCGACCTCGCGCCTTGTGATTTTTATTTATTTTCAAAATTAAAGAAAAACTTAAAGGAAAGCGGTTTATGAATGCTGAAGAAGCGGTGGCTGCGTATCGCGATGCCATTGAAGAGACCCCTAAGGACGAGTGGGCAAAGTGCTTTTCCCAGTGGTTCCATCGCATGCAGCGGTGTATTGACGTTAATGGACAATATTTTGAAAAGATATAATAAAACTAATAACTGCCTAATGTAATCAGTTTTTGATTTTCTAAGAACTTTCAGTTTGAACCTCGTATAATCGTGGTGACCATTCTCACAGGGCCAGCAGTAGGACAACTGGCTTATATTCCGCGGATACCCATGATTCCCACTGATTTGCCCATACCGTTTAAAAGGTTGCAGTTTCCAGTGAAGATCTCTTTTGTCCTCATTATCAACAAGTCCCAAGGTCGAACATTCTCTCTGGTGGGCATTGACCTGAGAAACGAAAAAATTGCCCAACGAAGTGGGCACGGGTCAGCTAGTTTTGAAATAATTTTAAAAGAAATCTGTCTGCTAGATACTGGTTCCGAAATATTAGTGGAGCTTCACCACATTCTACCTGCATGGCATTAATGTGGTTAAAAGATTTAATTGCCTCTAAAATAATGCGCACGCACTTTGATTGAATTTTAGCAATTTTGTTATGGCCTGCTTTATTATCCAACTTTTAGTAGAAATGATCCGTAATCCATTTGACTTCGAACTATGGCATTGTAGAGTAACTTCTGGGAATACGGGTGTGAACCCCACCAGGCTCCAGAAAGGGATCTTAAAACATTAATATTTTTTTCACATTTTGTTGAAATAAAATCAAAATGTTGGTTACCGGTCAGCCTTGAGTCAAAATGTATCCTGTAATCCTAGAAATTTAGTGTGATTGGATTGTGGAATTTCCTCTAAACCAATATGCAGCTTGAGAGTAGGAATTATTCTCTTTTTTGTGAACACTATAGCTAAACTTTTCGGAGCAGATACTGACATGCCCTGATCAAATAGGTAATGGTTCAGATTGGTTAATGGCTATTATTATGGATTAGCCGACAATGTCACGTTGAAAGCTATACCGTCAAACGAGGAGATTTAAAGGTGATCTACGGTGGATATCGTGGATATAGTTCTTGAGCAAGTGTTTTCCCCGTTTTCTGAAATACAAATTGTTAGTTGTTAACTAACTACATACTATCATAAAACAATACATAAATATTTATCAACCTAAATAATAAAACATACTTAAATACTTAAGTATAAATATTTTTATCTTATTTTCTTTAATGTATTATTTAGGTACATAGAGTATTTAAAAACGATGTATTTACAAGGGAGAGGATACATTTGAAGAAAGTAGGATAGGGAATATCTGGGGGGATGTTATCATAATGAGGACTGCACTAAGGCACAGTTAATAAATATGTGGTCAACGTTTTCTTCCTCTAATCCACATTCACAAACAGAATGATCCCTAATCCTAAGTTTGGCGAAGAAGACAAGGGTACAGGAGTGATTTAGCCGGAGCCGGCATTTAGTAGATTGTTAATTTGTCTGTGTTATGGAATTTAGAAAACCAGGGCCAATGGGGGATTTGTGGTTGAACATCTCCATAGTATTTTCCTTTCTCCAGTTTCGATATCTTCCATTTCTGGGTCCAGCATTATTGGCTTCAACAGAATTCTTGTCAACTCCAAAGTGCAATATAACGTTGTTGAGTCGGAGAGTCAACGCATCAAAAGGCGTAGAATAAAGGGGAAGGATGGAGGATTGAAAAAGTGGTTATGAAAGGCGAGAAACAAACAAACAAACAAACATTTTGTTTCAACGTATGCAATGCTCCCATTGTAAAAATATTTTAATTTCGATCTAAACAAGTCGATGATCGTGTGGTTCAAATACAAGTAATAACTAAAATATTCACAAATTAGTGGTTAAAATGAGTAGCCGATTATTTATACTGCTCGAAGGAATTATTATTTATAGGTATAGCATTATGAAATGATTTTGCTTCACTTGGCATTGTGAAGTGAAAGGAAGTGCCATTAAAACCCATTATACAAAAAGCCTAGCTACAGTGTTACTGAAAAACAATTAAATACAACATTAATTGTTTAATTCACGCACATGGACGCATAAAAAAAGTTTCATGCATTAATTTTCAAATTTACGCATTAATGGGCAAAAATCGATATTAGTCAAAGTTTATAGACTGGTAATATATATATATATATGGTTGAGAGTTGAAAGGTTGAAAATAATGATTAAAATACTTACTTAGGTACTTACTTTTCATACTGGCTACTTAAGTAATACATGATAAAATGTAAATGAAAAAATAATTTTTTTGACTAAAGAAAAATTATCTATAACTGTTTAACTATAATCTTTTGTCCACGTTGACCAAATTGGTTATTAAATATATTTAAGGAATAAGTCATTCAAATATAAAGAAATATCTTGTCGTACGGCTCCCTCCGGTTTTATTGATATCAGTGTCATTTAGTGGAAAATAATTGAACTCAATAGACTGCTAATACTGACAGTTGAACCTAGTATGCTTAAGCACACTAAATGGCGCTCTGATGGCTAATTGACGTGCCGATGTTTTATTCCTTAAACATCGATGTATCGATGTTATCGAAATCAAATCATCGATGTTTCCCTACTAAACATCGATGTTTCTGCAACATCGATGAATATCGATCATCCCTACTTGGTACTTGGTCTTTATAACCACTGAGGCACTGATCACTGAGCTGCACAGCTGCACTGAGCATTGAGCAATGAACAAGTAAACACTCTCTCGCTACTTGCTCGCTTCTCTTTAGTCTTTTACTTAGTCTGTGGTTTAGTTTACATTCTCTATGTATCTACTTATCTGTGCTGTGTACCTGGGATTCCAGTAGAAATTAGAGAACATAAATTCTACTTAAAAAATCGAAGATTGCGTGATTGCGAAATCCAACATCTGCAAATATTATTCTAACGCGACTGGTAATTGGTAATACTGAATCATGATCAGTTCTGTGAGGCGTTTCTGTGGCGATTTTTTAAGATCTAATATGTTAAAGGCAGTAGCGATTTCTACTCGTCATTATTCTGATAGTTTTGATTCACTAAATCACCCGGAGAAACTAGAAAAATGCTTGAAAATGTTGCCAACCGAAGCCAGAGTGGTGATTTGTGGTGGCGGCATAATGGGGGTCTGCGACGGCGTATCACATGGCTGATAGGGGTTGGGGCGCCAATACGGTGCTCATTGAGAAAGAAAGGTAAGCTTCACTTCTTTAGTATTTGTTATATAAAATTGATGACAGCCTAATTGAACTTATCATAAAATAACTGAAACATTGATAACTGATGTTGGAATGCAACAGTCTGCTATATTTAGACATACAGTCAAATCTGGATAGCGTAAACATACAGACAGACATTACCTACAATTTGTTATTTCAACACTCAGATATAGGCATATCAGCTAAGAGCAGCCTTATGCTGATATGCCTATTTTTCAATAAATAAATACTGGTTTGCCAGCTTCTCCGGCCACTACCCCGCTCTTGCCACTTTGCGGATAATGTATTAATAAGAATTTTTAGTTTTAATATTAAGGAATGAAAAAGACTGCTCTTTTCCAATTTTGCACTATTCTATTAACATGAACTTCCTGTTTTATAATCTTAACAGCTTATCCCTGAAATTTGCAAACTGACCCATTGATTGACTGACATGACCATGACTGATTTTATTGATTTGGTATTGAGTGTTTTGAGTATGTTTAATTTTAATATTTAGCTGCTTAACCCATTCCTCACCATCCTATAAAGTATCGACCTCACCCCCCATGCCTCCATACATTAGTATTCGGCCTGCCCATAAGCGAGCCCGGCATCTCGACAAAGTGCTCTAGCACGCCCTTCGGCGTTTCCGGTGTTAGCCTATAGATTTTGACATGAACTGTTTTTCATGTATAATTTACACATACTGCCGCCTTGTTAGAAGCGTATATGTTTAATTTTCTTTAGCACTTATGGCAAAATTGTGTTATTTACATTAGTTATTACCAAATTAGTAATGGAGAGCGAAGGTGAGTCATAACAGTCAATGAATTGATTTAAGATGTAATTGGTTGTCAATTAAGTAAAAATTTGCTCATATTTATGTAAATGTAACTAGAATATATCTAAAAAAAACTTTATTTTAGATATTTCATAAGAACCAGTAGTAGTAAACATTTTTGTGACTTTGTAAACATTTGTATGTATAATTACTTATTATTTTTTTATTATTATTACTTAATTATTTAAAAAATTAAAAGATTTATACCAAGATTCAGATCACATATATTATATACTAGCAGCAGCTTGCAGTGTTACCCCAGTAGTTTCCGTTCCCATTATTCCCTTATAAGTAACCAATGTGCTCTTCAGGATTATGACCATGTTCCAAATTTCAGCCCAATCCTTTCTATTATTTCTATTTCGTTCTTCATTATTTATTTATTGAATAATAATGGAAAAAATTATAAATAGGCAACGGACACAGTTTCTCAATAGGCATTGTATTATATCTACCAAACAGCACAGTTTTGTTGAGAAAAGATCCACTATCACCAACTTGCTAGAGTGTGCCCATATTTGGAGTAATGAAGTGGACGGATGAAATCCAGTGGACATTGTTTATTTAGATTTTCACCGAGCTTTTGATAGAGTCCCTCATCATCGTCTCCTAATGAAATTAGACCATTATGGTATATTTGGCAGGCTGCTGAAATGGATAGAGCATTACTTAACTGGAAGACCTTTTCAAGTTCGAGTCGGAGATTCACTATCGCAGCACAGGAATGTGTCCAGTGGTGTGCCACAAGGATCAGTAACTGCTCCCCATTTTTTTGGGATTTTTGTAACTGATGTCAATGAAACAATTAAAAGTCAATCTGCCTTTTTTGCTGATGATGGTAAATTTTTTGCAAACCCACTGGTTAGTTCAGTTGGTTAGTTCAGTTCAGTTAGTTGGCGGCTTCAGGAGGATCTAGATCATGTGCATGACTGGACCATGGACTGGGTTGTCAATCTAAATGTTGCTAAGTGTGTAGTCTTACATCTAGGCAAGAATAACCCACTAATCACATATCTCAATAGTACCGCTTTATCTTCAGTGAATCAGCAAAAAGACCTCGGTGTTATAATTACACCAAATTTAAAATGTTTTTTTCAACCAATTGTAAAGAAAGCCAACTCTTTTCTTAACATCATTTGTGGATCCTTTCAATCTATAACTGTAGAAATGTTTCTTAAGATACTTATATAAAACTTATGTGAGGCCACTACTGGAATATGGTTATCAAATTTGGAGCCTCTACTTCAAAAAAGGTATTGATTTACTTGAAAGTGTGAAAGTTACAAAGAAAAGCGAGACAAGACGATTTTCTTAGCTTTTCATGGATTCACCGTGTGGGTGCCGGGTCCATCGTGTGACAGAGAGAGAAAACCCGAGTAGTTCCCGAGACTTGTGACTCGGGCGTTAAGCCAAGGTCTTTCAGCAGGTTATAGAGAGATTTTGCTGGTATACCTCTCGCTCCCACTTCTACAGCGTATAAACTAACTACATAGCCGTTTTTTGTTAATTCGTTTAGGAGGTCGTAATACTTATTTTGTTTCATCGCGTGGTCTTTAGGTATATTAGTTTCCCACGGTACGGTAAGTTCTACAAGGACTATGCGTTTCGTAGCTCTAGAAAAACGGAAAATGTCCAGTCTGGATGACGAAACACCCACATCCTCTGGGATCCTGTAGTGCCTTTCATACGTGGCCATTAAAATAGTCCAATCAGGTGCTGTACCCAGGATTGAGTAAGGCTTGTGCCTGGGTTTGAAGTTGAGCCTTCTTTACAAAGTTAATTTGTCTTTTGTTTGTCGTCAATCCTTTTGGGCTCTAGCTACTGAAAGGCTCATGGCTTCACGTATGATTTCAAGTACTCTGTCATGGCGCCGTGAGTAATGACCCCCATTAAGGAGCACCTTGCATCCCACAAATATGTGCCTTGCTGTACACATCGCCTCTCCACAAGTATAGCAACATTTTTCAGAGGCTTTTCCCCACCTTACCAAGTTACTCTGGTCAGGAAGGGTCATTTGGATAATGAATGCATTTAGATAAAATTTTAATAAGGCAGGAGACCAGGCGTAGATCAAGGTGCGCCACTTTAGAGCTAATGGGATACAGAACTCACCTATGGTTAACCACTCACTTTGCATTTCTAAATTCATAGCGTGCACTTTGTAACCGTCATTTTCGTCTTGTTGTAGAAAGGTTTTTACCATGTCTTGGTCTTCCCTTTTCTTTCTCACACCCAACCCAGCAGTATTTACTTGTGCACCTGCCATAAATTGTTTATGGAATTGAAGTCTAGATTCCAGGTCTGAAGCAGTTTTGTCTTTTGGGAGAGATGTAAATAATTCGTCTTGTGACTTACCCTTCAACCTTTTTTCCCCGTAATAAAAAGTGACCTATGCCCTTTCTGGAGATCAGGTCTATTCGTATACTAAATTATATTTAAACTGGTTTAGTAGATTACATGGTTGTTAAGTACTTTGAAAATATCTTCATCCCTCTGTTTTACCCTCTTAGGGGTTGAATTTCGCAAACCCCCGTCTTAGCGAGCGCCTACGTGTTAAAAGGCACCTGCATACAAAATTTGAGACTCATAGCATTTGTAGTTTCTGAGATTCGGTGATGAGTGACCTTTCGCTTTTATTTTTGTAGAAGATTTAAAATGCTATATTTTTAATCTGTTGTCACATGACTGCAAACACCAATATAGCTTATTACATCACTAACCTTTGCGGTTAGTAGTTACAAGCCATCTAAGACTGACTAGATTATTAAAATTTACTTCTCTGCATTTTTATTATAGTTTGAGATATTTCACATTGCCATTCTGCAAAGAATGCAGAATGTCATGCTGATATCAATAGCACATGTACCATGGTATATAACTAATTCTGAAATCCATGAACACCTACAAATGAGTACTATCTAGGACAAAATCAGTATTTTGTCCACAACATCCATAGCATCCACAACGCATTATCAAAAACGACTAGAAAACCATCCAAACATGCTTGCTGCTGGTTTAAGCTACCCAAATTGTCTTATGTTTGTTAAAATAAGAAAAGACAAACTGGACATAAATTAATAATAATAAATAAATATTGGTGGACAATTCACACACAACACCATCTGACCCCAAACTAAGCAAAGCTTGAACTATGGCGGCCAGATAGCTGATATAAAACATATATAGTTTTAAATACATACTTATTGTAAATACGTAGAGTCATGAATCGCGACCAATGTTTTTGACCAATGTTGCGGTCAGTGGCGTCATGTCAGTTGTTAGTGTTTTAGTGGGAAAATTCAAAATTACTCCATTGTTGTATATTTACTCACCGAAAATACTAATATTTTTAAATCTAATAAATTTTTTCATAGTAAACAAGGTTCAATCTTCTAAATAAAAGCAATTCCGAGAAAATGTTAACATGCCTATTTTATAGTCACATAATTATATATATCACTTTGCTTAACTCTAAACAGCAATGACGTGTCATCAACAAACATTTTACAATTTCTGTTTTTTTTTAAATATGGCTATAATTGTGGCATTTTGAATTTCAATTTTATTCATTAACTAGCGACTGGCCCGGCATTCGCACGTGTGCAATGCTAATACTAAATATAAGTACTAATAAAATGGTACTGTGGGTTATTCCTAAGAGATAGACATATACTATTGCAGACTTTTTTTAAACCTTTTGAAGGGGTACAATATTACTGTACATTATTTTGATCTAACTTATAGGGTTCACCCAGCGTTTGCAGTGTAAGCACAAAATGTTTGTTTATTTATGACATTACATTAGAAACCTTTACGTATTATACATATAAAACTTCCACTTTAATCACTATCTATCACAAACCCACATCAAAATCTGTTCAGTGTATTTAAAGATCTAAGTATATATATTGTAGCGGCAGACAGATGTGTGACAGGGAAGTGACTTTGTTTTATACTATTGTAGTGAAGTAAGTGTTTTTTATTGTTTCTATAGGATTGGCTCAAGCAGCCCCTGGCATTCCTCAGGGTTGGTGGGTGCTTTCAAGCCAACTTTGGCACAGGCCCGGCTGGCACAGTCTTCCATCGAACTAATGCAAGATTTGGAGAGTAAAGGACGAGCCACGGGATGGAAGCAATGTGGCTCTCTGCTCCTAGCGCGAACGAGGGATCGGATGACTGTCTACAGAAGAATGAAGAGCCAATCTGTGTAAGTTTTTTTTTAATACCTAAAGGGTGAGGAGACGAGCATGATATGTGCCTGGATGGTAAGCAACACAAAGATAAAGATATCCTTTATTTGTACGATATCAATTGTTTTTCTAAATTAGTTATTTTTTTCCATAATCTGTTTCAATGTGTGAATATGGTCTAATGTTGAGTAGTTACTGCGGAATCCTGCTTGCTCAATTGGTTGATTCTCATCTAAAATTTTGGTAATGCGTCTTAATAATATTTTGGAAAAAACTTTATATAAGTAAGACAGTTTGACATAAAACTTATGGGACTGTAATTATTTATTTGGTTCTTATCTCCTTTTTTGTAAAAGAGAATTATTGTCGTTGTGGTCCATTGCTTTGGAATTTCCTCGAATGTCAATATGTCATTAAATAGGTTAAGCAAAAGTTTTGATATGACTTTTAATGATGCTTTCAGTACTTCGTTCGTAATTTTGTCTTCTTCAGGGGGGCTTTTTCATTCTTCTGCGATGGTACTGATATTTCTACTTCTGCTGCCTGCCACATAACAGCACAGTGACACGCAGCTATTGGAATATGAAGAGTTAAAATCATTACCTAGCACTGCACTGCGCTCGTCACCCAGAGATCTAAGATGTTATATCTCTAAGCCCTGTAATTTCTCTGAAAACATTGCCCTTCAAACCGGAAAACAATAATGTTTGCACATTACTGCTTGGCGGTAAAATAACTGGTAAAGGTGTGGTACTTCCCCAGGTAAACTCTGCTAGGAGTCCTACAACTACAACTTTTCCACGATTAAATACAAATACAAAATACAAAAATCTTTATTGCTGTTTGCAGGTAAGATAAGATGATACAAAACATTTAAATAATTGACCCATACAAACTGGCCTCTTCTTCTAGACTTCTAGAGGCATGCAATATGTCTGGCAACGCAGTTTCCATTGGTCTGAATTTATACAATGATAACAATAGTCAGCTGATAAAGTCTTCTTCTTCTTTTTTCATTTTTTAACTTTTAATCGGTTGTATCATATATGTCATCTGATTCATCATGTATTAATTTCTATCCAGTTGTGTTATGTTAGTGTGATATGTTTGATGAGTACAATTACACCAACGTCTTGTGCTTCAGCAGGATGATGTTATGGACTTTGACAAGTGTGTGGTTTCATGTAGAATCCAAGGTCTTGCAGTAGTAGCTCTGCAATTTAGCCGTGTGAGCAATTTTAAAGAATGTCATTATGTATAGAAAAATCAAAAAATAATAATCAAAAAAAATAATAATAATTCAATTTGTATAAAATGAAACAATGTCAATGTGTGTAAAAGAATGTTAACATGTATAAAATTTAATATTTGTATACCTACTCAAAGAACTCTCACAATATATTATAGAGTAATCTGATTCAACCTGTCCATTACAATATATTATCTGATCTAACATTAGTTAAATCTAAAGTTTCATAAAATATAGACAGTGGACACTAATGTGGCTAATGGAATTTAATGTGGAAGTTAATGGAATGTAAAATGTCATGTTATACAAAATCTATACATCAGTATTCCAATTAATTTCCCTATCATTTAAAAATTCTTTCACAGTGTAATAACATTTGGGTACCAGTATCTTTTTTAATTTACTTTTAATCATGGATGATTAAATATTATAGTAATTATATTACTCTGAAAGATTAAAGTACCATCTTCCATTTCATAAACTATTGACCGATTTAATTTTTAAATTTTTTATTTTTTTATTTATTTATCACACAATACAAGCCACAAACATAAACACAATATGAAACTTAGGCATAACTTAAGACTAGGATGCAGCTCAAAAATAAGTGTGTACATACTTAAATAGCGAAAAGAATAGACATATAAAACATATATACGGTCGAATTGAGAAACCTCCTTTTTTGAAGTCGGTTAAAAAAGGACTTAAGTTAAAGTTAGTTAATAAATGTAGAAAATGTGGCTAACATCTTTTCATAACTGTTTATACAAGTATATTGTATTTATAATTACATAGTTATTATATCAGCCATATGTCTCCCATAATAAAAAGTTTTTAGTTTGGGGTAGCTTGTGTTGTGTGAGAAAAGCTCAGATTTATCTATACATGAAATAATTAGGAGGAGCCTAGATTGCCCTAGGATAGGAGATAGATATTTTGGTCCCTCTATTTTGATGCCCAAAGCATATTTATTTTTAACCCCCGACCAAAAAAAGGGATGTTATAAGTTTGACGTCGATGTCTGTCTGTCTGTCTGTCTGTCTGTCTGTCTGTGTGTGTGTCTGTCTGTGGCACCGTAGAGCTCAAACGAGTAAGCCGATTTCAATGCGGTTTTTTTTATTTAAAGTTTGATATCCGTGCGGATGTTCTTAGCTATGTTTGGTTAATATCGATTCAAGATGGCCGCCTCCACAAAATGGCGGACAAAATCTTTCTTCACAACCTACCTCAATATGGGTATCAAATGAAAGGGCTTGACCAGTAGAATACAACATAATAACAAATTTCAAATCCAAGATGGCCGCCACCACAAAATGGCGAATAATATTTTTTTTCACTACTACCACAATATGGGTATAAATGAAAGGGCTTGACTAGTAGAATACTTTGCACTATGACAAATTTCAAATCCAAGATGGCCGCTACCAGAAAATGACGAAAAAATTTTTTTTCACAATTCCTTTAATATGGGTATCAAATGAAAGGGCTTGACTAGTAGAATGTTGTACAGATAACAAATCCGAGGTAGTCGGGGGTTAATCAAAATTTTTAATTTTGTTCTTGTATATAATAATTTTTTTGGCTGGCCTGGTGGCTTAGTTGGTAGTAGGTCTGCCTGCGAAGCCGTGGGTCGTGGGTTCGATCCCCGCCCAGTGCAGATGTTTGTATGATGAATTCAAATGTTTGTACTGTGCCTGGGTGTTTTCGTATAAGCACGTATTTAAAAATATATAAGTATTATATCAGCTATTTGGCTTCCATATCACAAGCTCTGTTTAGTTTGGGGACATACAAAAAATTATCATGAAACATGTCTGTGTTATTTCTGGTATTTTGATTTTGTTTTTTCATGATTGGTAGGTAGTTAACTTTCGGGAGCGCGAGACACTGTTTTTAAAAACTAATTTAACTAAAACTAACTACGTCTAGATCAGCCCAAGAGTTTATTCAGGCTGACTTTGCTTAGTACAATAAGGCTTAAAGAAAACTTATAATCTAACCCAGACGCAACTATACATTTCTGGGTGGCATGGCGTGATGTCGCCTGATCCTGCGCAGCCGCAGACGCTAGGTCAGCAACTTACGGAGGTTCGCGGGAACATAACGAGGTAGTTAGATGAAAAAATGAGATCTATGAAATAATCAATATTGTATTACAAACAATCAACAATCCGATTGTCAACCACCACATTTTTTTTACTATAATAGGTTCGCACTTGACTACCATCTCGCCTGATGTTAAGCGATGATGCGATCTACTATGAAGCGTGTTTACCCAGAAGAAACCGATTCACTCTAAGATTCACCCAGATTTGAAGACACCCAAGATTGTAACCATCGGGGAAAACCCTGCAAAACATTTTAAAACGGATAAAGGAGAAGGTGCTATTTTTTTGTATATTATATGTGTACCTACGTGTAGGTATGTTACGTGGTAGGTGGCTCCGCCAAATGGTCATCGATTTTGGTGATGGTTCTTCATGTTCTTTGTCTTTGTTTGGTAGATAGCATATAGTTTACAGTATACTTTCATTTCGAGTTTTTTTCAACAAAGCGAAGGAGCGAGAAATCGTTGTCAAGTTGAAATCGCCCGAGAGAAAAAGAGAGAGAGTGAAGAAAGTTTAACGAGATTGCAATGTTTTCTCAAGTACGAAGCCATAGATAGCGTCGTAGTCTGTTTTCGTCGCGGTGAAAATTGTGTATTTTGAAACTAATCATTCGATTCCAACTGATTACATTGAATTATTACATTATGGCAGCATGTTCTGTGCGTGATTGTGATGTTACAAGACGAAATAATGCGAATCAATACACTTTTCACAGGTAAATAAGATTTTGTTACTTATTGCAATTGATCGAACCACATTTTGTCATATTTCTGCTAGTAATCTGCTCAGAAAACATTTTTTACAATTGTGTAAAGATAAAGATAATTTATTGAACAGATATTAAGTTACAAAAAAAAAAATTGCGGCTCTGCCTTCTGCATTAGTGTAAAAACTGTGTCGCAAAAGGCAGCGTCTTCCATTATTACACTTAATTATAATGTTCAACAACCTGATAACTTTACGTTTATAATAGAAAATTTAGAGTAAAATAAACAAACTTATAAATTTTGCAACTAATAAATAAAACTGTAAAAGCCAAAATTAAATAACAAAATCAAACTTATTGACTATCTTAAGGCTAGGTAGTTCTGTCAAATTAGGGATTTAACGCTGTCTTGTTCTCGCGACCGTCACCGACCGCTGACTCGGTGCCACAGTGCAGAAATAACATTAAAATATTGGACTGTGCAATTTAAACTCATTTTTTGTTCAAGATTTGTTTATACTGTTTATACTAGTGATAACAATTTTGTAAATTGTGAAGTGAAACTAAGAAATATTAAATTTATCTATACTCGTAGATATACAAAACTCAACCTTTTCTTTTTGGTCACACTATAAGTTGAGAACGGCTTTTCCAATTTCATTCATCTTTTTAAAATGTTTCCTAATAATTCACAAGTTCGTCAAAAATTAAAAAAATTGTGCTGAAACGTAATGAAAGGCCAGTAAAAATAGAAGGTTTTTTGGTCAACTTTGCAATAAATTTCTAATCCAATTTTTTTCTATGAGGTAAAGATCACTTACTGAGGATAAAATTACAAAATGCTCACAGATCCAGGTAGAGCTTCAAACGCCAATTGAAAAAAACTATTTTAGACGATATTTTGGAAACTATATATTTTGACAATAATTGTAGAAAATAAAATTTTGCATCTTTTGTTGCTAGTAATCTTTTTTGTAAAACTTACCGTTTACGATTTATAACCCATTTAATGATACGATTGCGATGATGCCGATAATAGTGGATGTAAATGATGTGGTCTACGATGGAACTTGTTTCTCTAATAGAAACAAGCACAATGTACCTCGTAACCCCAAGGTTCGAACCTTCTACAAAACCCACTCTGGCAATGCGTTTCACAGCTTAGTTGTTCTTATTACAAAAGTGGAGACCAAACTCTTCGTTCAACTCTTTAGTCATGATGATGAACGGTGCTGTTTATTGAGCAACGAGCAATATGATAGAAAACTTTAATTTAAAACCCCGACTACAAAAAATCTACACGTAAAAAATATTACCTACTATCTAGGGACACTTTGGCGAGTCAGACTAGTCTTAGAATATCTTAGTTACCAAAATCCATCCAGCCGTTTGGAAGATATGTGGAAATAAAAGATTTACAAAGCTAAAAGATACGCGCGAAAAACATAACCCTTCTTCCATTCCGGTAAAAAGGGACATGTTTATGCTACTGGGAACAGAATTTACATCTTATTATTTTTACATTGTTATCATCAAATTTGACATAATAAATCGTAATCGGTAAGTTCGAAAATAAAGTTTACTGGCAACACTAGATGGGAAATTTTATTTTCTACAATAATAATAGGCTTTATAACTTTTTCAGAATATCAGCCAAAAACGTTTTTTCGAGCTGGCGCTTGAAGCTCAACCTGGATTTGTTATTATTTTGTGATTTTATGCTCAGGAAATGATTCTAAACCTTACTTACCTATATAAAAAATACGAATCGGAAATTTAGTGCAGAGTTAAATTCTACGAGTAATTTTACTGCCTAAAAGGCTTCTTATCAAATTTGGTCGAATGTCTAAATTTCTATGAACAATATTAACATTTTCATACAAACTTGGAAAAGTATAAAAAAATAAAAATTCTAACAAAACCATACGTGTATCTATGGAAAGGTGTTCAAAATTGTATTGAAGTTCCTAACATTTTTTTCTAAACTGAATAGTTTGCGCGAAAGTCTCTTCCAAAGTGGTAAAATCTGTATGTGAGGACTTTTCTTCTAAGTACTAAGTACCTTACTACCAAAGAATTTACCTAAATGGCATATAAATGCAAGTTAGGTATCATAAATGATACCTAACTTGGGGATTTACGCAGGGGATTTCTCCCCTCTCATTATTTCCTTATCCCGATCTCTGATTACTTATTAGATACTATTAGATACTTATCTATTTTCCATTGCATCCGCATTGAATTTTTTACTGATGTGGTATCGACGTCAGTTTTTTGAGACTCCCTTCTGGTCTACAACATAAAATAAACAGCGTACTAATTAGTATCAGCGTCTATTTGCAATTCCAATGAAAACGGTATCAAAAATCAAGATCATAGCGTGCTTCACTAGTAATACCTACTGATATTGTTATACTGTGGCACTATGATCGTAATATTTAAAATTTATCGGTTGTCAAAATTGCAAAATCAAGCACAGGCCCGTCGTCCGTGAGCGCCGAAACGCGACTGATCAGGCTTGCCGAACGGCGCGCTATATATATGGTAGATATTAAAACATAGTGAATAACTGATACTTTTTATCAAGTCAAACTCTGCGAATGCATCTATAACTTTTTAGTGGCTTTCGTTGAGTACAAAAATTTAGTAAAAAAATTCATTAGTTTAGTCATAAACTTGAAATAACTTTTTGAAAAGGGGTAACTTTGGGATTTTTTTCTATCAAGTAAAATTAATTAAATCGTGTTACTGACTGCGAATTACACTAGATTAGATCCTTAACTATTACATATATTTTTTTCAGAGCTTAATACACTATTTTAAAGGTCTTAAAGTTGTTTTAAAAAATCAAAATTACGGCCCACACGCCCTTAAAGTAACTGCAAAACAAAACAAGCGGTAACAACAATCGGCCCATACGTTTGAGGTCTACGGTGCCACAGACAGACACACACACAGACAGACAGATAGACAGACAGACATCGACGTCAAACTTATAACACCCCTTTTTTGTCGGGGGTTAAAAAGCGGATGCCATGACTTTGCCCGCCGATAAAACCACCTTTGCCTTCTTTGGGGTGGGCGATCCTGCTCTTTTCTATTGTTTCGACTGTTCTTTTGTCTCTGTTGTATTGTGGTGTACCCAGGTTTCATCCATGGTTATAAATTTTTCAACAAATTCTGTTGGGTCAGCTTCATATAACTCTAAACAGTCGCGAGAAGTTGTGAGTTGGTTGCGTTTTTGTTCCACTGCAAGCAGTCGCGGTACCCACCGCGCAGACACCTTAGAGAATCCAAGTTCAGTAGTAATTATATGATGCGTTCGCTCAGATGAGATGCCTACAGTCTTAGCTATTTCCTAGACAGTCAATCTTCGATCAGATAAAATTAAATCACAGATTTTTTCAGCCACTACGGGGCTCATCTTGAATGGTCTCACGACCACGTTTAAACTCTGCCACCCAGTTTTTAACAGACCATACGAAGGAGCGGAGTCACCCAAAGTAGCAGACATGTCTTCATGTATAGCAAACCTTTCAAATGTAGGTATTTTATCAATGCACGATGTTCAATTTTATCCATTTTCAAAAATAGCTCTGACTTACGGCATCACGTGGAAACGAACAATGATTTACTGTGAGTAAACTAAACCATAGAATAGATAATATAGAACTAAACTGTGCATAATTGTTGCTAAATAATGTAACTGCAAATTGAGGGTAGTTATAAGAAAAACTAATGACTTTAGCTTAGGCTAAGAACTTTCAAATGGGCCTCGTATCTACACCAAACATTTTGACGACAAAGGAAACACTGCCGTCCGCCGTGTACCGTGTGAGACGAGCGCAATTCAGTGCTAGGTTTGAACGTTTCATGTTCCAATAGCTGTTTGACGCTGTGCTGTTATGTGTTGGTTACCATCGGGCATAATAGGCATGACGACTCATTTTTGATTTAATACGCCATCAAAAGGCTACTCAATAACTGAAACATAGGTGAAAGAATGACTTTGTTCTCTTTAAAACTTCCCGTGATATCACGATTTTTAAATCACAATTTTCTCTCTAAACTCTCCCAAAACGCTTCATACAAAAACACTACAGAAGCTTGACGTCACTGTGACGTATTTTCTGTGCGTCGCGCGTAAAGTTTGTATGGAAGCCATATTAAATATTGCGTTTAGGAAACTGACTTCATAACAAAAGTCACTTGAAATGGAGTGGGTTATCATCCAATGGTAAATAAATTTTCTAATAATTTCGTACTTTTAAAATGGACTTGCCCATCCATCTTAGAATGATCATAAAGTAAGTTAAACAAAAAAAATATCAAAATTCTAATTGGTATACATTTTATTCTATTTAAATACTGTCATTATATCAAATAATTTAATATAATTGCAGGACCTGTCGTCACGCCTATTATGTCCTGCTCGTCTTGTTACTCTTTACCCAATAATAAATAATAAGAAATATGAAAATTCAGAGACATATGTCCAAATATTTGTACTGTGACAGGGTGTGTTCTATTTGTATATAGAACACACCCAGTTACAGTATGTATTTAAAAATATATAGGTACGTATTATATCAGCTATCTGCCTCCCATAGTACAAGCTTCGCTTAGTTTGGGGTTGTGTGTGAATTGTCCACCAGTATTTATAACAAAATTTTTTTTATATTGTTTATAATCACTTTACTTAAAAAAAAACAGCGAAAAGTTTTATTTAATTGTGTAGCGCGCCATGGCAATACAACTTTCATTATTACGCTGCATAAAGTGCATCGCCTATGATGCTAAAATCAATAGGCGATTGAATAAAAACTTCGGTAGGCGCATGCGCGGAAGTAACCAGTGAATGTTCTAGTGCAGGGAGTTGCGCCCCGTGCATTGATTGATGCAAGTACATTAAACGTGAAAAAATCACTGTACGTTGTTTTGTGTAACTAAATTATAAATATAGACTCCATCGACAAGTAAAAGTGATTAAAAGGAAAATAAGTTATGTTTTCGAACGCTAATGTAACAGTTGCTGCGGAAATACATGTATGTATTATGCAATCGTGCAATCTATTTCGGGCTTTGTTCTAAGATGGTGATTGGGATTACCTAATAGTTATTTTGTTTATTACGCGTGATGTAATTCAATTTGGACCATTTGTTTTCAGTAATTGCATATAATTTACAATTGTTTATTATTACTTGCGCCAGTTTATTGTCGATTTTCGTTGCTAATTTTCATAATTCAAAATCAATTGCGAGAATTTATATATTGGTAAGTGCGGAATTTGTTCTACCAGTTTTTTAAATAATTTCCTATTTGGATTATGTCGATTTAGTTAAAACATTTGGGTACATAACTCAAAACCAATTTCGCGTGTAAGGCTTAATATGGAGTTTTACTTACATTGGCGTAACTATATTGATGTATTTAAGCCGAGAGTGAGGCAACATTTCCACCAAAGGTTCGCCATATGGCATGCTACATTGCCATGTATGCGCTTTATATCCACCAATCGAATTCATTAGTCCACATAGCGCAGAACTGGTCGAAATGAGTTTAGATAAAGTACGTTTTTATCGAAGCAGGCGTGCTATGAATGTGTGAGTGTGAGTGTTGTGGGAGCAATGTGTGTGAGGACGGGAACTACAGCAACTAGGAGCCCTCTATCTGCATCTAAGTACGAGTATACTCAGTATTAAAACCGAGCAAAGGTCGCTCCCCCAGGTACTAATCTATAACTTTAAACATCTTGAGACAATTGACCACTTGTGTGAACCCAGGGGAGTCATGAGACTCGTCTGTTACCGTTCAGTATGCACTGCGCATCTCGCAGCGATTGCATCTCATTCAACATTCAACTGGCTATGTCCGCTGTCCCTTGCGTAATACAATTATCAGTAGGAGGTACATGGATAGCAAAATACAATTTACAGAACAACCGATGCGGTTCATGTCGAAGGAATTTCAAAACGTGTTTAATTTTGTTGAACATTTTTTAAATTTGGAGTTTGTTGATTGATAGAAAATCTCGGGAAAGTTGTACGGTTGTACACGTTGTATATTCTTTCTTTTACCGGACCGGAAAAGAGTTCCTCAAACCTGGTTTAAGTAAGACTTACATTCGTGACGGGTCTAAAATAACATAAAAATGTAATGGCGCTGATTTAGAATGTAATGCTTGTCCCAGAATAGTTAATTAACGAGTCCTAGATTGGTATCCCTGAATTAGCTTCAAAACGAAGCCGAACGAAGAGGTCTGACTCTAGTTATGCGATAAAAACGTCTAGGCTGTAAATTGCGTTACCTGAGTGGATTTTTCTCGATGATTACAATCTGTATGTCTTGGATTCGAAAGTGAATCGGTTTCTTCTAGGTGAGCACGCTCCATCGTTGACGGCAACGAGCCTAAACATCAGGCGCGATGGCTGTCAAGCGAGTGTCTTATAGCAGTATAATAATAATAATTAAAAAGCCCGACTGCAAAAAAAACAATCAAACAAGCACTTAGATATCTGGTGTTCTAGAATACTATACTACTCATATGTTACTGCATATGCTATTGCAGAATATAAAATATATTCTAATATAGGAACATAACAACTAAACAGTAGGGATCCATGATTTTTCCGAGGTGTAGACTTCAGAAGACAAATACTTCCTTTGTTGGCAATTGTGTGCGTTTTTATAATATAATTCCGAATCAGTTGGTACGTCTCAAAAGGTCGATATCTGACGTTTTTATACGTCCATGATCACAATACTTACTTTCAATATTCCTTATTGACATTTTATTTTTATATCAGAAACATGTTCTGGACAAAGCTTCGTTACAGCTGAATTATTTATACAACAAGTCCTTTTTATAGCCGCTTAAGATATTTAATTATGTATTTATTTCTTTAAAATTGTATAGGTAATGTGACGTTACCAAGTGATGATGTTAATTTCCACCAATGGTTCGAATAAATGAATTGAATTTGCGTCGCGCAGTCGGGTAAAAAAATGGCAGACATGAGTATCGTCACTACGCTGTGTTCAGGGTGACCGAGTGTTTTGGACGAGGTATACGGAAATGATATTTACGCTTTAGGGGTTCACCGAACTGAAGGCGATAGGATGGCCCGCTTGCTAGCTTATGACATACAAGTGAATGGCGGAAATCGCCTTGAACACACCAAATAAAACAGGAGCGTTCATTGACGGTATGCAGTTTTATAGGCGTAGGTATATTGGCCGCCACCACAAAATGGCGAATTATATTTTTTTTCACTATTACCTCAATATGGATATCAAACGAAAGGGCTTGACCAGTAGAATACTTTGCACTATGACAAATTTCAAATCCAAGATGGCCGCTACCACAAAATGGCGAAATACATTTCTTTTTTCAGAACTTTCTTAATATTGGTATCAAATGAAAGGGCTTGACTAGTAGAATGTTGTACAGATAACAAATCCGAGGTAGTCGGGGGTTAATCAAAATTTTTAATTTTGTTCTTGTATAGGCCTAGGGGTAATGCCTGGGCATTTGCGTTTTATGACTGTTATAGGTTTACACTTGACCGCCATGTCGTCTGATGTTAAGCGACGATGACGCGTCTACGATGGAGCGTGATTACCCAGAAAAAACCGATTCACTCTCGATTTGAATATACTTACCATTGAGAAATACAACTCAGGCATCGCATTCCACAAGCTAGACGTTCTTATCACAAAAGTAGAATCAAACCTCTTCGAATCTTTCGATGTAGTGACGATACACATATTTGCCAATTCGCGATTTCCAATATACATCTCGGTAATTATTTATCGATTCTGGGATAAGTGTTATTACCAATGAATAAAACTAGAGTGTAATCCTCGTTTGAGTGATTTGCGTGCATTATAAGATGTAATGGATGAGGTTTGTTGGCAGGTCGTGGGGCATCCCGTGCGACCTGTTGACGCCGCAGCAGTGCAAGGAGTTGTGCTCGATGCTGAATGTGGAGGATCTGTACGGCGGACTCCATATCCCCAGGGACGGCGTCGGAGAGCCCCACCTGTTGTGCCTGGGACTCGTGAGGGAAGCTATCGACAAAGGTGAGCGCCGTGACGAAATTAAATTAAACATTTTAAAAACTTACCCGACATGTCATAATAGCGGCCACTCTAAATTTAAAATTTGACATAGTGTAGTATTTTACTAGTCAAGTCCTTTTATTTGACACACATGCTAAGAATTGTGAAAAAAAAATAATTCGCCATTTTATGGTGGCGGTGGAAAAATTATATTTGAAATGTGTGATAGTGTTTTTACAGTATTTGTTATTTTTTTTAATAATAAGTGACGAGACGAGCAGGACATGTGCCTGATGGTAAGAAGAGTCCAAATCATTACCTAGCACTGCACTGCGCTCGTCACCCAGAGATCTAAGTTGTTATACCTCTAAGCCCTATTTTTAGTATATATATAGTAGTAAATAATATTAAGAGTAGTACATAATATTATGGTATTTATATATAACATAATATTATAGTATAATTTACTTGACAAGCCCTTTCATTTGAGACCCATATTGAGAGAGGTGTGTAAAAATATACATAAAATCCGCTATTTTGTGCCTGCGGCATTCTTGGACAAATTTCAATGAAACTTAGCTAAGAATATTTCAGGTCCAAACGACCATCCGAATTTTCGGATCCTACCGACAGCTGTCCGAAAATTCTGATTGTAGCCTAGCACGAAAAATATTCGAATTCTTTCATTTCGGTTGGAAGTCATAGACAAAAGTCGGATGAGCTTCGGATCCTTTTTTTGATTTACCCCCTTACCTGAGATTTGTAATCTGTACAACAGTCTACTAGACAAGCCCTTTATTTGATAACCATTTTGAGGGAGTTGTGAAAAAAAAAATGTATTTTGCCATTTTGTGGTAGCGGCCATCTTGGATTTGAAATTTGTCATAGTGCATAGTATTTTACTAGTCAAGCCCTTTGATACCCATATTGAGTTAGTAGTGAATTTTTTTTATGTAAATCGCTATTTTGTGGTGGCGCCCATCTTGGATTTTAAATTTGTCATAGTGTATATTATTCTACTAGTCAAGCCCTGTCATTTGATACCCATATTGAGGTAGGTTGTGAAGAAATATTTTGTCCGCGATTGTAAGGAGGCCATCTTGAATCGATTTCAACCAAACATAGATGAGAACATCCGCACTGAAATTAACCTTCAAATAAAAAACCGCATCGAAATCCCATCCGTTTGAGCTCTACGGCGCGGCGCCACAGACACACATACAAATAGACTCACAGACAGACAGATATTTGACGTCAAACTTATAACACCCCCTTTTTTCGGTCGGGAGTCAAAAAACTAGCAGCGCCCCGCGGTTTTACCCGCGTAGTTCCCGTTCCGGTATTTGCCGGGATAAAAATAGCCTGTGTCCTTCCAGACTGTGATCTGTGTTCCGAATTTCACCTAGACCCGTTAATGCGTTACGATGGGATTTATGAGCAAACATCCATACATTGACATTTAATTCTGTTCTGGCTGTCCATTACCGTATCAATTTGGCGGAATTGTGAGACTAAACCACAATAAAAGCCATAAACCAAACCAATTATTACGGTAACTCAGATTTGTGATTAAACTACGACAAATTAAGAACAAGAAAAAAAGCATATTGAAGCTTCATTATCGATTTTTTTACTTTCGTCATTCGTCATCCGACAAGTTATAAAGTGTGGTTGTCCATGACCAGCAATAACACAAAGATTGAAAACAATATCCAGAAATAAATAATGATTCACAACATGTGCTTTCAACGCAACTCTATTAGCAAGCCAAGCCGTTCAGAGCGCAGTCTGTAGGCGTGGGAATATAAATTGCATTACTACATTAACAATGTAAGAATGTAACTTACACAGATATAGCACTATTCGTATTCTGATACACAGCCAGAGCCTAGTTACTAAGAAACGGGAATACATTAGCAAGCAAATAGCAGGTATTGAATTACTGCTTGTTTGTTGCTTCGTATTCCATGTTACGAAACGCAATAGTTAAGGCTGGCCGCGCATACGTACGGTATCCTCATTAGGTTTCCTTATCTGGAATTCAGATTCGGAGACACGAATGCATACATATTTTACATACAAAATATTCTACTGGGCGCAAACGTTCTTACATTTTCCGGACGAAAAAAAACCTAACGTACCTACGGTCCGAATCTCAGGTCGCGCGTTCGGGTGTCAGAATGGAAAAAAACCGGATGACGTCATCCCGAACGCAGCCTTTGCTGGCATTTATTTATTTAATTAGGCTTTGTGTTGATAACACACAACTTTGTGTTGACAGAAATACGTTTACCTAGGGCAGATGCTCGAACTAGGTAGAAGTAACTTTCTCGTCACCCATCCCACAAAGTCTCAAGACTAAAATGTATAACCAGTGCGTCTTACCCGTTATGACCTACGGTGCTGAAACGTGGACACTGACAGAGAAAATGGTCCGTAAGCTCAAAGTCGCTCAGCGAGCTAGACTAGATGGAGTGACGATATACGAAAGGCAGCTGGTGGCGGTTGGAGAAGTAAGACCGAGGACCGGGCTGAGTGGCGTATCATAGGGGAGGCCTATGTCCAGCAGTGGACGAATACAGGCTGATGATGATGATGTTGATAAATTACTATATTACATGGCTTATTAAACGAATTGTTCTTAATCTGTTATTGTTAAAAGTATTTATCGTTGAGACAAAGCACAGCATGAAATTACCATTTAGATAATTCGTTAAACTATGTGTAGGGGAATTATTAATTAATTAATTTAATTAATAATTCCCCTACACATAGTTTAACGAATTACTTTTGCATTGCTTCAAATGACAGCGCACGGATGGAAATTTCCATTCAGAATCGGCGCGCGTGTTCGTGTTGAGTGGACGGACGTACTTGTGTTATATTTCTAGTTTTTTTGTCGTTTTACGTAATTATGTGCGAGTCCGAAAACTTGATTTACGTAATTATGTACGAGTCCGAAAATTTCATTTACGTACCTAATTATGTACGAGTCCGAAAATTTGATCAAAGCAGTAGAAAAATGGGATATTCACCATGAAGACTACCATAATAGAGATACATTCTTTGAATATTTACTGGGTGGACCCACTAACGACGTTTCCTTCTTTTTTAAACCCCGACCAAAAAAGGGGTGTTATAAGTTTGACGTCGATGTCTGTCTGTCTGTCGGTCTATCTGTCTGTCTATCTGTCTGTCTGTGTGTGTGTGTGTGTGTCTCTGTCTGTGGCACCGTAGAGCTCAAACGAATGGGCCGATTTCGATGCAGTTTTTTTATTTAAAAGTTAATATCCGTGCGGGTGTTCTTAGCTATGTTTGGTTAATATCGATTCAAGATGGCCGCCTCCACAAAATGGCGGACAAAATATTTCTTCACAACCTACCTCAATATGGGTATCAAATGAAAGGGCATGACTAGTAGAGTACTATACACTAACAAATTTCAAATCCAAGATGGCCGCCACCACAAAATGGCAAATTATATTTTTTTTTCACTACTACCTCAATATGAGTATCAAACGAAAGGAATTGACTATTAGAATACTTTGCACTTTGACAAATTTCAAATCCAAGATGGCCGCTACCACAAAATGGCGAATTACATTTCTTTTTTCATAACTCCCTTAATATGGGTATCAAATGAAAGGGCTTGACTAGTAGAATGTTGTACATATAACAAATCTAAGGTAGGTGGGGGTTAATCAAAATTTTTAATTTTGTTCTTTATGTTTGTTTAAAGTGCTTTCTGCTAACTCTTAAATGAAATTTTTATATTTACTGTAGAAATAGTTGTTGTTAGTTATTTTTAATGTTGTTTTATGAACTAGTTACTTTTACCTACATTTTTTTATATTCGCATAACAATCGCAGTAATTTAGCGAATGCGAATACGAATATGCAAAAATATGCGAATATCCGCGAATGTGATGGCGAATATTCGTTACATCACTACTTTGTACATGTAGCATACCAAATAAATAAAAACAAAATAAAAGCTATAACAGTTTTATTTAGTAATAAAGTTATTTATTGATGACTGGCCAAGTGGCTTAGTTGGTAGTAAGTCTGCCTGCTGAGCCGTAGGTCGTGGATTCGTATTTTACCCTGTACAAATAGAATATAATATGTACTTTTACTATAAGAGAGACATATTAAAAGAGAGAGACGATCTTCTTAGCATTCCATGGATTCACCGTGCGGGTGCCGGGTCCTTCGTGTGGCAGAGAGAGAAATCCCGAGTAGATCCCGAGACTTGTGACACGGGCGTAGGTTTAAGGGGCCCCTTTCTGACGTACATCAACACTCACCTTCACTACTCGTTTTTCTCTCCCTGCCCAGCCAAATCTGATATGAGCCTACTAGTGCAGCTTCAGATACTCGAACACAAGACTTGCAGTTCTGCAGGCAGCCTTACTACCGACTGTGCTACTAGGCCAGACATTATTTAGAGTATACAATGGCACTGAGTGTTGTTTACCATCAGATACATGTCTTGTTCTACCAGTCTACATTGAAAGAAACGGAAAGAAATGAACAGAATTAAATAATAATAGTTTTTATAATGTTTATAAAAAATTGGCAGCCATAGGGACTGCCGATAGAACTAATAACGCAGAATTTAATAGCTCACTTTTGAAACTACGCGGATGAAACCGGAGGAGGTGGCCATGGCCTTTGGCCCTTTAGAAAGGCGTCAGCATTATGTCCCGTTCTAGTATAGAACTTACTGCACTTCTGGATAAGCCAAGGTCTTTCAGCAGGTTATAGAGAGATTAGGCTGGTATACCTCTCGCTCCCACTTCTACAGCGTATAAACTAACTACATAGCCGTTTTTTGTTAATTCGTTTATGAGGTCGTAATACTTATTTTGTTTCATCGCGTGGTCTTTAGGTATATTAGTTTCCCACGGTACGGTAAGTTCTACAAGGACTATGCGTTTCGTAGCTATAGAAAAAGGAAAATGTCCGGTCTGGATGACGAAACACCCACATCATCTGGGATTCTGTAATGCTTTTCATACGTGTCCATTAAAATAGTCCATATCCGTCCAATCAGGTGCTGTACCCAGGATTGAGTAAGGCTTGTTCCTGGAGTTTATTAACATTATTAACTCGAAAATATAGTTAAACAATGTTTAATAGGACTTAAAATATGTCTCATCACAAAAACAATTAATATAATATAACTCAATATTACTAGTTTGCTGTAAAGGGGCATCATTATCATCTATCATCATATCCTATTATCATCATCATTAGCATCTGAGCATAAGAAAAAATAAAATAAAATATAAAAAACAATGTAAACATTAAAAAACCAAAAATTATTACAGGCATAGTCACTAAAAAAGAAAACAAATTAAGTTTGGATGTCACATTCGTCGAAATTAAGACTCATAAACTCTTTTATGCTGTATAGTGTTCTCTCTAATAGAAGAGTCTTGACTTTATTAAATAAAGCTGTGTCATTGGCGATGGCTTTAAAAATCTCGGGCAGTTTATTATACAAAACACGACTCATCTGTAATGGCGATTTTCTGGCCATGGCTAGTCTGCATGGTTTTGCTAACAAGACAGTCTTCTTCAGGCCTGTCACGCCTTATTATTACTCTGTAGTGGTAGGACTCTTAGCAGAGTCCGCCTGGGGAAGTACCACACATTTGCCAGTTATTCTACCGCCAAGCAGCAATTTAATTTTATTGAAGGGCAATGTTACCAGAGAAATTACAGGGCTTAGAGATATAATATCTTGATCTCTGGGTGACTCTTCATGTTACAATAGCTGCGTGTTACTGTGTTATGTGGGTGGCATGTTGCTTACCATTAGGCTCATGTCCAGCTCGTCTCGTCAATCTAAATTATTTAAAAAAAACGCCTCTATCAATTTTTTCTATGTTATGTCTGGTATGCATAATGACTTCAAATATGTAAAATGCGACTGATGTCAGAATATTCAATTTTTTAAAATGTTCTCTGCAAGTTTCCCAGAACCCGGCATTGGCCAATACCCTTATAGCTCTCTGCTGCATTTTCAAGATTTTCTGAAAGTCTGTAGAGCAACCCCATAAAATGATACCATATGTCATTATCGAATGGACATAAGAATAGAAGATATCCTTCAAATGTTCTGGAGACGTAACATTTTTCGCGAAGTTACATCTATGTGATTTTTCCATGATAGAGTAACATCGAGTTCGAAACCTAGTAACTTAACTCGATTCGTACTCAAGATGTCCGTCCCATCTTCTAAGCTGACAGAAATTTCTGGTTGATTATGTTCGTTTTGTCAGTGTTTGAGTCCATTGTTGCTAAACCATACATTAAATCTAGATATAGCTATTTTTATTTTATCTTCGAGCTCTGTCTGAGTTGTGGCCGATAATATTATAGACATGGCATCCGCATATTGGACAACTTTGCCGTCTATTTCTAGCATTGGTAGATCATTTATAAAATAAATAAAGAGTGTATTCCCCAATGAGGATCCTTGAGGAACTCCTGTCTTGATGCATGTAGAGCTAGATCGCTGTCGTTGATCATCAATTTTGACTTCCACTGTTTGTTCTCTATTAGTCAAGAAAGATTTTATGAGCCGTAAACTCTTATTTTGGATTCCGTAGATCATGAGCTTTTTAATTAAAAGCTGATGATCAACGGAAAACGGAATTAAAAGCTTTGGGTAAATCCAGGAATACAGCAGCTACTTTTTTCTTACCGTCTATCATTACTTTTTTTTTTTTTTTTGACGGATTGTATAATCCGCCGTATTACATTACGGCTATCCGTTTTAAAAACCAGGGCCATTTTAACGATTATCCGGATAGAATGCGGCTGATTAAAAAACAGCCGGAATGTATTCGATTCCATACGTCATTCAACACGGCTAGCCGTACCTAATATAATAAGCGATTGATTAGCCGCTTCTTAGACAATGTTCAGTTCCGATTCTTAACACTCATGGCGCTTCCTGACATAACAACTATGGCGATGAAATAGATAGTGTGTTTTGCAAAATTGCTAAGGTGACTGTGAATTCTGGTTTTCGGCGGAATCCTACACAATATTATTGGGGTGGTTTACCACCGTCCACCTCTTGAGACGGCTCCCTTTGTCCACCTGGGTGTTAATTGGAAAATATTTAGTTTCCACCATCTACCTTTTAAAGACTAAATCGGACCGGTTAAGTTAGGTTACATAGGACCCAGATCCGACTCGGAGGACCCTGACTCCACTTAGTCTTGTCGCTACTACCCCTAGAGTGTATATAAAAAATGCAGAAGCTTCTGGCGGGAGGACCACCCGAAGTCAAATCTCAATGTCTAAGTGCACCACATTTGCTAGGTGTACCGTCACCAATATCAAGTTAGAGGCTTTCAAGTTTTATCTGAGAGGTAAAATGTAAAATAAAGGAATCTTAAGAAGTAATCTGTCAGCTTTTTCTGACTAATGAAATTAATTTTCATATTAAACATATGGTCACCCTACAATTTATGCGTTACTATGATGCGGCTAAACGTTGGCTCCCTTATTGAGGAACGTATCGGAATATATGTATCATATTTTGACATTCGTTACGTTTGATATAGGCGTGGGCGTGATCGAAAACTGCGAGGTGACGGGTGTTCAGTCGAGAGACGACTGCGTGTACGTCGTGGAGACGACCATGGGCAACATCGAGTGTGACTACTTCTTCAACTGCGCCGGCTTATGGGCGAGTCAGGTATGTCTTAAGTCATTATTTCATTATTTTAATCATAAATCATCTTAGCAGCGCTCCGCGGCGATACCCGCGCAGTTTCCTTTTCCGTTATTTTCCCGCGATAAAAAGTAGCCTAAATGTTATTCCAGACTACTATCATGTCCAAAATTTCAACTCAACTCGTTCAGTAGTTCCAATGAAAACATCGCATTTTTTGTGATACCAGTCCTTGGTATTGTATTTTTTCGGTCTGTTTTATTTCAGCGGTGAATTTTCAGAGATAGCGTTAAATTTCGCCATAGGTGATGCTAATGTTTAATTTTATTATAACTAGCCAAAACATCATAGAGAAGAGCAAGAAAAGAGAAGTACCTTACGTGTATTCGCGTATTAAGGGACGACGGGAAGAGTAAACTGGTTCAAAAATCCCGTCTAAATTCTATTACCATTATAAATGTCAATGTTTGGATGATTGTTACTCAGTCACGTCGAAACGTCTGAACGAATTGGGTTTGTAATTTGGAACATAGATTATAGCCTGGAATAACACATATGCTATTTTTCATCTCGGGAAAATAACGGTAATAGGTACTGATCGGGAAAAACCGCGGGGTGGTGCTAGTAAGCAATAAAAGTCATAAAAAGCTAAATTTTCGACTAGCGGTCCACCGATCTGATCCCGTCTATTCAAATATCGATGTTAGGAAAGTATGGCATTAGTAGTTAGTCAAATATCGACGTGGAACTTTGGGTTTTGTTTTTTCGATAGTTTACATCTTATATATTATTAGCGAAAAAATGACATTAAATTCGTGTACACATTTATTTATTATCTAATCTCTACGGATACATATGTATGTTGGAACTAAAGATTGTTTGTATTCAAACAACTTTATCGAAAAAGAACTAATCGCAACTGAAGAAGTATGTTTGAAGGATTCATTCAACAACTACACACCACTATAATTGACCTACAGAATGTGCCGTGACTGTGAACAAACAATGGGCGTTTTCATCCAGCCTCGATAACGTCGCCGGCTTCGGAGACTAACATAATATAAGATTTTTTCCTGAAGTAAAAATGATATATTATGTACCTAACTTATTTGACACCGAAAATTGAGATATGCGACGATTATAGGTGCTCAAGTGACTCCCCAAACAAGTTCTTGGCACGTTTTTGGTTGGGCACACTATCGTAGGTAGCTTCGAGACTTTAGCTTAAACATTGCTTCAGTTAGGCTCAGTTAACCATGCAGCAGTAACTAGGTTTTAAATAAGTTAGGTACCTACATAATATGTAATTTTTATTTCAGGAAACAATCTTATATTGTGTAGCCTCTAATCAAACACCTCTTGGGCCGTTACTGTCAATGGAACTGCTCTTGGTTTTCTTAGAGCTTCATGAAACATAACTGTAGATTGCGCATAAACAGCACCCCGCGAGGTACTACAAAACTGGACAACTAACTGTAATGTACCCACTAATCTTTAAAGCTCTAACAATGTCAGCTGTTTTGTTCTTTGGGCGTGGCGTAGGCGCATCTTTAGTGACAACACTTTTTCCTCTAGCCGTCGTATGATTGGTATGAATTGGTGTCCCGAGCTATTCCGAGGAACTCAAGACGGACGTCATTTACCTATTTATAACCCATCCTAAACTAGTAATTAGCTGGATGACTTGTTCCATACGCTTTTTAAGTATAAAGGGACATTGCTTCGCCAAAAGGAAGTCGTCCAGGTACACCAGTACTCTGATATCCTTTTCTCTGAGTTTTCGGATAAAGTGGCAAAATTTCTCGGGGCACTGGCAAGATCGAAAGGCATGCACGTCGTCTGATAAGTCATATCGTTAAAAATAAACAACGCCAATCCAATAAGTCTTTTAGTGTTCTTTGCTAAACCTCTTCTTACGAGATTAGCATATTTGTTAGTGCTCCAAGAATCTGATCTAAAGACTTCAAGTAGTTAAATTTTGATTCGCATGTAATTAAGGTTACATTTGTAAAGCCAGGCAGAGAAAGATACTTCTTTTGAACCCTCTGTATAGTGCACGTTACTCCATTCCACGCTGTCAAAATGCTGAACCTTTCTCAATTAGCCTAGTTTAGACTCTGGAGTGCGCTTGACTGAATCTGAACTAGGCTAATTGTGTCTTCATTCCAATCAAAAACTGGCTCACCAGGCTCTAAAAACTTCATTTTCTTCTCTCAAAGTCTTCATTTTTAAGAAAAGCATCGTCATTAATTTCGTTTCATCGTAATTCTTGGATTCGGTATATTTTTTAAAGTTCTTTGTAAGGTATTTCAGTTCACTGACCGGTTTTTGAAGATAGTCCAACCTTTGGTCCTGGGCATCTGTCCGTGTACACGATCGCTTTGTCGACGCCAATAAACTTCGCGTATATTTGTCATCGCCGTCCTCTTCGCTGCTGCTGTACAGACGCCGCGGACGTTTACAGTTAGGGTAAGGTTGCCAGGATTGGACCACTTAACTTTAAATTGTCATAAGTGCTGAAAAATTATAAGAAGCGACAAAGTGTTTTATGATTTTAATAAGCCTTACCTATAAGAACTTACATTTGAGATATTTTTCCCAAACCAAAAAGCGCTAAAATATAAAAATCCAGCTTTGTAATGGTCGCTTTCTTTGGACCGCTGTTTCTTTGATTGTACCAGTCAGTTGCTATCATTGGACTTAGAATGTTTTCTCTACTGGTCCATTCGACGCGTCAATGAGAATTCAAATAAATAAGAGAACAATCATTTTTTTTTCTTTATTTACTTATAATTTTCTTACACAATTGCAACGTTAGGAACATTAATGAGTCTTAAATTTTTAAATTCACATATTTTTTGAGTATTAATTCTTATTTTTAGTTGTAACAAAATAATTATATATTGTTATAATAATTATATTCTTAAATTCTCAGAAAATGGTAGGTTTGCAGCCCTTAATATAAAATAAAAATAGAGCATCATACTTATTGCAAAAAAAACTTTAACAAAATGTTTTTAAAATTAAGTTTTTAGCAAATTAATGCAAGTATAATCATTCGAAAAATATTATTTAATTTAAAAAAAAGGCAGAAAAAGTATTGTGTAAGTAAAGCCACATAGCTTTTTTGATCTGTCTTGTTTCATGATGTGCTGTGGCTGCGGAATAAGATTGACAAAGCGTCGCAATATTAGTCGTTATTGAACCCGAATCAACAAGAGACTGATATGTGTCTTGAAATTGGCTATCAGAGCTAGAGCCCATATCAGGGTGATTTTGGTGAGATTTGGTCTCATTTAGACCAACTTCTTGTTTACTTAAAGCTTATAAGGCAAGTTTCATACTTTCTTCGTTCTATGCATAATATTCTCCGCGTTTAGCCATGCTGAAAAAAAAAATAAACAATGAAAATTTTTATTTTAGAATTTGCTATGATTGGACCAGTCCAATCAAAGAACTTCACACCGGTCCATTGATGGCGATTCACTGATAAAGCACAAACATGATAATAGAACAAAAACTGTTAAGTATTCAGGTAAATATTAATAAAATCTAGTAGGACAAATGAATAAGGTATGCAATTATTAATAAACCATATTGAAAACCTTTGTACTTACATGGTACAGTATGTCGCGAGATTTTAACATCCAGAGCGCGCGAAACACTTCTTAGTGCATCCATCCCAAACGAAGCTCTCAGGTGGCACTGGCGGGAGCGGGGGTGGGTATTGGTTCAAATGGCACCGATTCGGCACAATGGTTGATTAGTGAAGCTGTTCGTTGCCAAGCAACTGAAGCGGTCCAATAAAAGAGCTGGTCCAATCATCGCAACCTTACCCTAATTTTTTTTCGTATTCCACTTGTTCCCGCAACAGGGGAGTCACTCTTTTCAGAATTATTAGCTAACAATTTGAGTTGCATGGTTTATCTAAAAATAGAAAAAAAAACGTGTGTGCTTAAGACCGCACGGCAGAAGTGAAAACCAAATTAAGAATAAATACTTATATTTAAAGACCACTAAATAATTTAAATAATTAACAAGACAAATTATTTAAAAATTGAAATTTAGTATATACCTAGTAAGCACAGCAACACGAGAATAACATGTGGCGAAATGATTAGTATCTATGATAAATAGAGTTTGACTAGCAAATTTTTTAGTGTTTGCTAATTATTTATTCTATAGGTATTTCGCTAAAAATCATATATATGTTGTGTTTAAAGTGTATGTGTAACTGCTGTGATGAAAATAGGTATCATTTTGTGTATTTACGTAGTGTAAGTGGTGTGATAAAACAGTAATACGAATATATTACAACAAAAACTTATTTGCAATGGATGTGAAATGCAAATTTAATATTTCGTGTCAAGTTCAATTAATGGCATTAGTGTGGTAAGTACCTAGAAGTTAATGTCGGTATAAAAAGATATAAATATAATAAACACAGGTACACAGGGACTATATTATCTTTTTCGCTCTGACGCGCTTGTTCACTGTATGTTGTTTCTCGTTCTAGCATCCCGAGTTCATCCGGAAATTATTATCATACCCGAGCGTGACGGGTTAATTCATTTCACAGCCCACGAAAATTTTGTCTCAACGCGCCTAAAGCAGTTTTCACTTCAAAAATATTATCGAACGACTGTGTCGTTCTATTCGATTCTGATTTGTAGGTATTTGTATTTGTACTCGCAACGAAAATCAAATGCCAAGTGAAGCAATGTTCAAGCTGAAGTATCGAAGCTACCTACATAGTGGTCCCAACCAAAAACGTGTCCAGAACTTGTTTGGGGAGTCATTTCAGGACGTAAAATCGAAACGGAAGCGTCGGCAATCTCAATTGTAGGTTTCAAATAAGTTACAAGCTACATAATAGTTAATGTTAATACTAATCAGAAAATTATGTTTAGTGTTTATTTTATGATAGTTTGTATCCGCAAAATATCGATATTCACATTTTTATAACTTAATATTACTTATAGTACCAAAGCCTTTTAAAATGGTAAAAAATGAAAAAAAATAAATAATAGTGTGACGAAACCTGTTGTAAAATGAAAGAGAATATGACAAAAATGAAAGTAAAAATAATTTTACGGGCGATCTCAGGTTGGGAAGTGGTTCGTCCGTTCGGTGGTAAGTCCGTTTGAATGGTATCACGATTTCCGACAAAACTACAAATCTTAATCCTATGGAAATAAATATTTACTACCTACCCACTTTATTGAAAAATGCTGATATCTTGACACGAGATTTTTCCATTGAAAATTGGGGTGTTTTTTCGATAATAAGTCAATTTAAGGAGACAATAATTTATTAAAAAAAAAGTGTATTTATGATTTAAAAAGGTAAGTTTTATCAAATTTCGTTTTTTTTTGTGATGATGAAGATTTGAGGTTATTTGATAAAAGTGGTAGATCTTTTTATCACCTACATATTAAAATGTTTTTCCATAGGACTTGTAGTTTGGTCGGAAATCGAGAAAAGCCGTTTTTACCCATAAAACGTAAATTTACCCATAAAAAACCCCTTCCACTTCTCGACCTCAGATCGCCTTAAATTATTTTTCCTTTCACTTGTAATAATATTTATTTTCTTCCTTTTACAATGGGTTTCAACCTATTATTATTATTGTTTTGGTTTCAGAAATTGTCGATACTGGTCTATTAGTAAATTTATTATAAATTACTTAAAATGCTAAAATAATAAAGTGTTTGTCAACCAATATGAGATGATTGTGTCACTAACCGCAAAACAAGCTGTCGGGGACTGACTAGACTATACTTCTCTGCATTTTTAGTATAGTTTGCTATCTTAGCGACGGTGATTTTCATTGTTCAAGTAACAAGAACAAAATAAAAAAAAATGATTAACCCCCGACTACCTCAGACTTGTTATGTTTACAACATTCTACTAGTCAAGCCCTTTCATTTGATACCCATATTAAGGGAGTTGTGAAAAAAGGAATGTATTTCACCATTTTGTGGTAGCGGCCATCTTGGTTTTGAAATTTGTCATAGTGCAAAGTATTCTACTAGTTAAACCTTTTCGATTGATACCCATATTGAGGTAATAGTGAAAAAAATAATGTAATTCGCCATTTTGTGGAGGCGGCCATCTTGGATTTGAAATTTGTTATAGTTTGTGGGTTGAGTAGTATTCTACTAGCCAACCCCTTTCATTTGATACCCATATGAAGGTAGGTTGTGAAGAAATATTTTGTCCGCCATTTTGTGGAGGCGGCCATCTTGAATCGATATTAACCAAACATAACTAAGAACATCCGCACGGATATTAACCTTCAAATAAAAAAACCGCATCGAAATCGGCCCATCCGTTTGAGCTCTACGGTGCCACAGACAGACAGACATCGACGTCAAACTTATAACACCCCTTTTTTGGTCGGGGGTTAAAAATAAGAAAACTCATACACTATAAACCAATCGCGACCAAATTTTTGCGGTTAGTGACGTCATTTCAGCCCGGTAACAATCATTATTGTTTTAGCATATAACTTCAAAATTACTTTATTATACTTAAACAATAGTACAGTAATTTAGAATTTTCTCATCGGAAAATCTAATATTTTTAAGTGAAATAATATTTGTATGATTATCAATTTTCAATGCATAAACAATATTGCATTTTTAACATGCTTTTTGACATAACCATTGTATTAGTGTTATGTCATTTATTTTTTATAATCTTTTTAAAATTATTTTGACATAACCATTGTATTAGTGTTATGTCATTTATTTTTTATAATCTTTTTAAAATTATTTTGACATAACCATTGTATTAGTGTTATGTCATTTATTTTTTATAATCTTTTTAAAATTATTTTGACATAACCATTGTATTAGTGTTATGGCATTTATTTTTTATAATCTTTTTAAAATTATTTTGACATAACCATTGTATTAGTGTTATGTCATTTATTTTTTATAACCTTTTTAAAATTATTTTGACATAACCATTGTATTAGTGTTATGTCATTTATTTTTTATAATCTTTTTAAAATTATTTTGACATAACCATTGTATTAGTGTTATGTCATTTAATTTTTATAATCTTTTTAAAATTAAATTGTAAAACAATATTCGCCACTGTTTAAATGACATCATACATACCTGAATAAAAATACATCTAACAAATGTTGGCGAAACAGCTTCATGTGTCATATACAGAAGGGATAAAAGCTTTTGCAGTCATATTCTCGTCATATGTATGACGGCGAGATAATTTTGTAGGTTAATACTATTATGTTCGCTTAAATATACGCTTATCCTTGGAGACTTACCGACACTTACTAAATTATGTTAAAAATGACTGAGCAAAGAAATAATCTGTCATCCCTTTCCGTCACAAAAATACACCATGAGTTAATTTTCAAGAAAATCAGATACAGTCATAACTCATAACGCAAAAATACCGGATGTTTAATACTTCATGACTTTATACGTTTTCTAAGTATTCAGTCCACATAGAAAAAGAACATAGTCCACAAGAAGCCGCTTCAAAAAAGATGCACGTAGTGACGCCACGGTGAATAGATGAAAAATGAAATTAATGTCTTCATTAAAGATAAAAGCGAATTTTTAGAAACGGGTGCTAGGTTCAACGTCGGTCTCAATCACAGTAGGGTACGAGGCGCACTGAATATCTATGTCGAGCTTAAAAAAGGAAAAATAAATAAATGTGTCCGTCTGGTGAAGTCAACATTCCATTCAAAACTTTTCCAAGCCGTACCTATAAGTAAAATCTGAAAAATTCCAGTACATCGTTGTAATTCAAAGAACAGATTTGCTGCCTCGGAAACCACAGACGACGTTAATCAGAAACTTTATATAGGTAGAAGTCTTGCAAGAGAGCAGAACGTTTTGCACGATAGGCGTGAGGGCAAAAGTCGAAGCTTTCGAGAGAGATACTGATACTGATGTAACGACGGCGCAATCATCTTATGATAGCTTGACTAGAACTAGGGATTTTCAACATTTAATCAAAACTTTTACAACGTGCTCTCTAATCCGTTACTAAGCTCTTATTATACAAATGAGTAATGACAGGCTTCGAAAATTTCCATTAAGGATCTTAGCAGATACCACATAACAAAGCTAACCGCATCTACAGGAGAAGTTGCAACTTCTAAACCAGGTATCCTCTCGGAAGTGGAGAAATTCATTAGTCAGTTTAATGATTCGTATGATCCACGGGACATCAACAGACGATGCCAGCGAGTGGTTCATGGTACCATGTACGATATGCGCCAGCTTAAGCGCCAAGCAACTGCCTGCACTCCGAGTTACGGAGAACCTTTAGTGGACGTGCCATTATTGTAGCCTGAACTCGTCGCAGGAAGTCCTTTGCGAGGCTGCCTGATTCTAAAGAGGAAGAAGATGAAGAAGGTACCCTTGCAATTGCAACAGACAATGTCGAAGTAAAGAAACTACTACAAGATTTGCGGAAAGAAGTAGGTGGCAAAGGCAGCGACATTGCTACACAAGAAATGCGGTCGGTTTCACATTAGTTACAATTTTGCAGCGACAAAGTGGATGAGTTTGCTGAAACTTTGGGAGGCCTACCGGTTAAAATAAAGAATTTAGATAAAAAACAGGTTCATTTAGAAAACTTCATCTGGATCTAAAGGTCTCAAGCCTTAGAATACCGAGATCATGAACTGGAACAATCACTACTCTCTGGGCACATTGAAATCGCAGGCGTACCAGAGTCATCGGATGACGATTTACCTGAACTGGTCAACAAGTTGACATGTACATTAAACTTACAAAAAACTGATATCATCTCCATGAAACGTCGGCGCAAGGGACCTAGCTCGGTACTCGGTCAGCTACGCCAGACATCTATCAAGCGAGCGCTGTTGTCTTCATGTCGAGACACGATCCTCCGCGCTCGCCATATCATGCCTAGCTTGTCCAGAAAGGAAGCTGAAGATATTTTTTGTTCGTGAAGCTTTAACCTCTTTCAATATAAACTTACTGTGGCAAGCTAAACGACACCTAACGGATATGTTCAAGTAAGTATATCTGGTGTAAAGAAGGGAAAATTCTTGTGCGTAACTCTCAAATGCCAAAATAATGAGGGTCAGGCTAAAGATCGATATCCGAGTCATTATTGAGTAAGAATTAATTCATTTTTTTATTAATTGTTATTTGTTTCGATAAATTATTTATAAATTGATTCCAATGGCTCTATTATTCTATTTAATTAAGTTCTAAGACTCAGATTATAATTAGTTTTAAAAGATACCTAGAAATCAGGGTAACGTAACATTTTACATGTAAATATAAGATCAATGTTCAAGAATTTCTGTAAATTCTAAAACCTCGTTTCAACCTCAAATAACACGATAGATGTTGCTTTGCTTTATAGAATCGCGAGTTATACAATGCATACAGAATTACGTATGGTTCGAAAGGGTGGCGGAATTTTAATCTATGTTAAGAATTATCACACTTTTGCTTGCCACAGCACTACGAATCAGTAGTATTCGGCAAAATATGCACACCCTTATGTAAAATAATACTGTATGCATTTATCGTCTCCAAATCATTCACCAAACCAAATAGGGATTTATTTGTCACCGAAATAGACATCATACTTTATAAATATTCCGATGACGATTTAATATTGATGAGAGACTGTATCATTAACCAATAACGACTCGAGATATCACTACTAAAAACTCATACATGAATGTCATGAGCGCTCACGGTCTTGCATGCGGTATATCAAGTTATACGAGAATCGAAAGTGCAAAAACAAATAACAACTACGACAATACAAAGTTGTATGGTCATTGATCACATTTTTGCGCGTTCCCATGCGCATGAAACTGGTACAAAAAAAAAACTCTGCTGCGCTCGGGCCGAAAATAGCCGATCATCGAGTCACTGCGCTGGTTCTCGTCGGCTCGTCGGCGCGTCGCATATACAGATTGCTCTAGTGTTCGAAAAGCGTTATGACAACAAAACAAATAATTGAACTACTAGAACAAATTTATTGGTCTCATACTCAGAACATGGATTGTCCTAATAATATCAATAAAGTCGTCTGTAAAAATAAAAATACTTGTTATGACCGATCTCAATATTAAAAAAATGCATTGCTCAAAAAGGATATATTTGCCCATGGATTGACGCGAGGATTACGAGTTTATGTAATTTGGCTGTACTTAAGACAAAAGACAACAAACAAAGGCAAAAAAGAACTCGGAATGAAATAAAACAAAATTAGGAAGAATAAAACTAAAAAAGTGAACTACAACAATAAATATTATTAAAATGAGATTAATACACATGAAACAGATACCAGAAAGCTTTGACACATTAATAACAGTATATCAGGTAAAATTATTCATTCGTTAGATAACCTCATCTCAACTCATTACTGATAATTTTGCCCGCGCATTCCGAAATAATGTAACTTCTATTATACCAACATGTAAATATAAAACTTGAAGAATATGCAGGTTTAACGTTTAGACAGATCTATTTATTTCCAAAAAGCCACAAATTCAGAAATACTTAAATTATCAAAAATATAAATTCGCACAAAGCTGTGGTGTGGATATCTTACTTTTGTCAGATCGTTAATGCAATCGCGTCTGATTAATACAAGTGTTGCTAGGTTGCTACTGGACGTGATCCTAATCAACTGAATACCTGCATTATTGGACATATACGAGTACATAAGGGGTACATAATTGGTAGCACACAAAATTAGTCGATCGTCGTATCGTCCCACCACACTACTTCCAGCTATAGACGAAATTATTGAAAAATATAATACAGACGTTTTATGCAAATGACAAAGTTTTGTGCGCGCAGTATGGATTACATCCTATGTATGGATTTCAACCTAGTATGGATTTCAACCTAGGAAAAGTACCACACTCTTGTCGTCTTGGTTTACTGACGAAATTAAAAGCTCCATGAATGAGAGAATAGAATAGTTTAAGTATTACATGATTGTTTGGAGCAACCTGTATCATGCGCGCGGTGCTCGATCGCTGCAACTGTCGCAGTGGACGCGGATGGATGCAGTGAACAAGTTTTTTTTTTTTTTAATAAAGAGTGACGAGACGATCAGTTTCGCAGACGGACGCGCCTACAGCGGAGGTTTTCAGTGACCGTCACCATCATTCGCAAAACTATTTAAACCGTATAACTTTATTATAGATAAGTACTAATATTCATATATGTGGTTAGAAATGGGGTAGAATGATTAATTTGCAGCAAGAATTACATAAATCGATTAGATTTTAAGGCTTGTGCTTTGTTGGCTTGTTATTGTAATATATACATAATGGTATTTGTACTTAAAAAAAAATGATACGGCTGATATCATTCAGACCGCTATTTAAACGGCGCTGTTTAGTACTAAAAGGGCTAGGCTGTTAATTGAATGCCTAATTAATTTAGTTGGCTGTGACATATCGATAATTAAATTTTCAGCTAAAAATATAACTATAAAAAATATGTGTGCTTAAGACCCCAAGGCAGAATGAACAAGAACAAATAAATAAAAAAATGATTTACCCCCGACTACATTGGATTTGACATTTGTACACTATTCTAGCAATCCAGCCAGTCCATAAAACATTTTTTTATAGTATTGTGACGAGACCTGTTGGTAAGCAACATGCGTGTCACAGCAAAGTGACACGCAGCTATTGCAACATGAACAGTCCAAATTATTACCTAACACTGTACTGCGCTCGTCACCCAGAGATCTAAGATGTTACATCTCTAAGCCCTGTAATTTTTGGAAACAGTGCCCTTCAAACCGAAACATTGTAATGTTTGCACATTACTGCTTGGCGGTAAAAAACTGGCAAAGGTGTGGTACTTCCCCAGTCACTGTTGTGCTGTTGTTTTTAAGCCCCGACCACAAGAACAAAATTAAAAATTTTGACTAACCCCCGACTACCTAAGATTTTTTATCTGTACAACATTCTACTAGTCAAGCCCTTTCGTTTGATACCCATATTGAGGTAGTAGTGAAAAAATATATATTATTCGCCATTTTGTGGTGGCGGCCATGTTGGATCTGATTTTTTTATAGCGTATAGTACTCTACTAGTTAAGCCCTTTTATTTGATACCCATATTGAGGTAGGTTGTGAAGAAATATTTTATCCGCCATTTTGTGGAGGCGGCCATTTTGAATCGATATTAACAAAACATAGCTAAGAACACCCGCACGGTAATTAACTTTCAAATAAAAAAACCGCATCGAAATCGGCCCATCCGTTTGAGCTCTACGGTGCCACAGACAGACAGACATCGACGTCAAACTTATAACACCCCTTTTTTTGGTCGGGGGTTAAAAAAGAGGTGTTAAGTTTGACGTCTATGTCTGTCCGTCTACATATCTCTCTCTGTATGTCTGTGCCACCGAGAGCTCAAACGGATCGACCGATTTTAATGCGATTTTTTTTTATTTGAAGTTTAATTTTCGTGCGATTGTCCCTAGCTATGTTTGGTTAATATCGATACCAGATGGCCGCCACTACAAAAACGCAAAATACATTTTTTTATTCACTCTACTGCCTCAATATAGTTATCAAATGAAAGGGTTTGACTAGTAGAATACCAAATTTCAAATACAAGATGGCTGCCACCACAAAATGGCGTTTTTTTATTTTTCACTATTCCCTCAATATGGGTATCAAATGAAAGGGCTTGACTAGTAGAGTGTTTGACAAATTATAAATCCGTAATGCCCGGCCGCGATCGAAACTTGAGTCTTGACTGGACTGACTATATCAAACGCGAGTTACCCGTGTATTTATTTAAAATCCGAGATGGTTGGGTGTAAATCATTTTTATTCTTGTTCAGAAATTCTATCTATTGCTAGCCTTAATTAAATTTTAATGCTTGAAAAGAACATACCGATATTCGTATATTAAAATCAATGCAGGTAGGTCAGCTGGCCCGGCCTCAGGTGAAAGTGCCGCTGTTACCGTGCGAACATTACTACCTGCACACCAAGCCCATCGAAGGGCTCGATCCTATGACCCCAGGTACTTTCCATTTACTTATTTATTTACTAACTAATGTGCTATATTAAATTAATTAATCTTAACTGTTCTTCATGTAGGTTTATATTGTTTGTAGCCAATAAAACGGCCCCTAAAACCCTAACTCCGTAGAGTGTAATTTACAACAGTAAAAACACGAATCGTATAGTCGAACTCAAAAGTAAAGTACCCAAAACACGACTTTTTATTTGTACTTTCTAGTGCTTGTAATGTGCTGCACACTGTACATTACGGATGTCCTTCCGAGATGTGGAAAAATGAGTAAGCAGTAGAATCTTTTAAAAACTAACCGCTGAATTAACGAAACTTGACTTTGTCAATTTTGTCTGTTCGAGCTTGACATTACAAATGTCGAATGAATCTGTACTGATTTGACTTTGCTGTGAGACCGAGTAAAACCCTAAATCAGAGGAAATTACGTAAAAGTAGTGGGGAGGAGCCTAGATCGCACCACAAATCACTAATCATTTGGTGCGATGCAGAGTCCCCACTACTTTTACGTAATTTCCTCTGATTTTAGGGCTCGTGTGTAGAGGGTTTAAGTGCTAAAGTAAAGTGTAAGTCTAAAACGGCCAAACTTTAGCGTTCACGCTAATAGCATCCACAAATGCTCGAATATGGTTCGTGTGGAGCACGATCATGGTTTATCACAAACCAGATTCCATCGTGTTCATCGCGAACATCTTTATTATTACTGTTCTTCCTCGTTCGGTGTGGCAATTAACATGTTGCGCCCAATTTGATGGCGCACCGATATTTATGGTTCAGTCGTCATTCGCCCGCCGTACTACCAATATGTTGCATGGATGTCAATCCGTTTACAAAAATTTTAAACAAATACTAAAAAATCGTAAGATGAAAAAGAGGTTTAGTTGTTTAGAAAATTTATGTAACGACAAGTCGCTGAAACTAAGACAATTTTAATTATTTTAATTCGTCGACATGATCCTAGACGTTGGTACGCTAAGAGCTCAAGCACGGCATGGTAGTTCGATCGTGCGTGGGGCGTTCTTGGAATGTAATGCAAATAAAACTGTCAAGGATAGTTCGTAATTTCGCCAAATGTGTTATGCTACCTTTAAAATGTTCAAGAGAGGATTCTCTTCGCAGAAACACGCAAGCGCAGCTACGATGCATTGCCCTGACAATCAGGGGCTTCTGCCCACGAAATTACTTTGAATAACGTTATATTAATGAAAAATTACGTGAAATTACGTTATATAATTAGATACCCCCTTCTGTGTCCCGTTAATACCTAAAACCCCGTACCAGCCGCTCACAAATTTACGCAAGTTGCATTTATTTCGCCAGTTTTATTGTTTTTTTTTGTCGCTGTACTAGTTTTTTGTCTGTCTAGTGATCCGGGACCCCGATGGGTACATATACCTGCGCGAGCGGAATGGCTGCATCTTGGCGGGCGGCTTCGAACCTGTCGCCAAACCTGTCTACGAAGAGAAAAGTGAGTATTTAACATCTAATAACATCAAGAAAATACCTACCGGCTGCGGCCCACGGCGAGGCCGTCGTACCACATGCAGTACTCGTTGAGTACAGTTAGATTAGGTTAGTACGGCCCGCATCCTCTATGCTTGTCTAAAGTTCGGTACAGGGACAGGGACAGTAGAGCTCATTTCAGGACAACCTGCCATAGGTTCCTTTAAAAAAACAACAACATAAAATCTATTTTATAAGTACAGATACAGGTACGGTATATATAAATTGAGGAGGTACAGAACACATTTTTAGGGTTCAAGATTTATCGCAGCATAACGCAGCACATCGACAAGATGTGTGCTAAAGTTAGCAGTGCGTGCTTTGCACTAAGACGAGTATCCCGAGTGGTGTCTGCGGAAGTGTCGCGTGCATGTTACTTCGCCACAGTGCATTCTCGGTTACGTCCATGTTTTTTTGATCGATTATAGGTTTTCGCTTGACCGCCATTTCGCCTTTGTTAAGCTACAATGCTGTCTACGATGGGGCATGCTTACCTAGAAACCTCAGGACTTAAAAGCAATGATATTAATTGAAAAAAAAAATAGATTATTTTCACAGTTCAGATAGGGTAAAATTGAGAATGGCTGTACTAAATTTAGTAGTTAAGGCGTGAAATCGTAACAGATTATTAATTTATTAAATTATTAGGATAGCTACGGAGTCATCCGCCACGTATATTATGTCGCAGCCAACTGTTTAATCAGCTGTGCAATGAACTGCCTGGTCTCTTTACTAAACAGCGCCGTTTAATCAGTTTCCTGAATGACTTGATCGTTTCTGATTCGAAATTATTAAAATACAAGTACAGTGTGACCAACTTATCTCTAAAACTTAGTGATGGTATCGCGATTGAAAAGTGTATTACAAAATTAGTAAACTTCTGTGTCTGTGTTCTGTGGGCGTCATTAGTTCCGCTTGTGGTCGTTGTAGAGATAACTTGGTGGCACTAATACCTGTGATCGTTGTGTAAGTATTCGACAAACTGTCGGAGCGCTCCATGTCCGATGAGTGGGGACCAGTTCCACATGCTACTCCAGCAGCTGCTGAAGAGAGTTTCCTCCCCGAGCCAGACCGTGCTGGCTCGAGGCTTCGGCCGGACCAAACTTACAACTAAATGCTGGAACTTACAACCCGATCCGTTCAGCTGTTCCAACGTGATTGAGCCACAAACCAAGCATCCAAACTTTGGCATTTATAATATTTGTAGGAAGTAGGGTAGCTGGAAGTAGGATAGTAGGAGAGCAGGAAGTAGGATAGTAAGAAGTAGGATAGCATGAAGCAGGATAGTAGGAAGCAGGATAGTAGGAAACAGGGTAGTAGGAAGTAGGAAATGTGGAGGTAGAATCGTATGATATCTGTTAGTGAAGCATGTATCTGTGCCGCTTGTCTGTCTGAAGTGGAGTAAGTGGTGTGGTCGCTGTCCAGTCACGAAGCAGTCGGAGCGCTGCAGGCCCGAGGACTGGGACCAGTTCCACGTGCTGCTTCAGGAGCTGCTGAAGAGAGTGCCGTCGCTGAGCCAGGCCGCGCTGCACCGCCTCTGCAGCGGGCTCGAGGCCTTCTCGCCGGACTGCAAGTGGATCGTGGGCGAGGCTCCCGAGGTTTAACATTATCTCCGTTCTAAAATTACTTCCCTACACTGCCTTGTAACGTCGCGCATGCCTGCTTCCCTGGCGCGCATGCTGCCGGCTAGCCCCAATGCCATCTCGGCGATGATCGCCGACAGGCTTGACTCTTCATACATACGGCACAGTTGCAACAGACAAATTTATGCCACGGCATTGGCATAAATATGTCTGTTGGTTACGAAACTGTTATTGGTTACGAAATTTTGACATGAAAATTGATGGCTGATTTAAATTGATTGGAAAATTGTAAATATAAATTTTACTAAAGTGACCATCGAACTCTTAAAAACGGCAGAAGCGGCAAACGCGCTTCTACTATGGCGATGCAAAATCAGGTGACGTCTCCTGATTTAGTCTCAGTCGCAACAAGGAGTTGTGTACGATCGCTGACAATTCAATTTTCAAATTTTTCAAACAAATTTTCGCCACGTTATGTTTTTTTTAGATTATAAGCATACCTCATCTTCGCTTCTTTAATTATATCGATGAAAGTGACATGTTTATTTCATTGTATTTTATATTTTTATTTTATTGCAACACTTTTATTTCAATAATACGAGTATCTTCAATGATGTTCTGACATTGTACCTCTATGAGTCAATGATATGTAACTTGGAATAATTTTGATTTGATTTGGTATCTTAGAATTTTAGTATTAAGTAGTACTAATGTTGTACGTCACATGTATATATACTGCTGTTACGCACATCGGTGACGAGATTTCATTCGTCCAAAAAACGTAAACTCGTACGTCCTGATCGTCCGCCGCGCCGGCGCCGGGCCGACGCTGTGCCCCTACATTAGCAAGTCGTTGATGCGAACTTACAAGTTTTTCTACCAAAACGTGCTCAAACAAGTTTTAATTTAAAAATACCAACAAGAACAAAATTTAAAATTTGGATTTACCCTCGACTACCTCGGATTTGTAATCTGTACAACATTCTACTAGTCAAGCCCTTTCAATTGATACCCATATTATGAGAGTTGAGAAAAATACATTAATATCACCATTTTGTGTAGCGGCTACTATCTTGGATTTCAAATTTGTCATTTAGACTTATAATTAAGAAAAATAAATTGGCAGTCATAGGAACTGCCGATAGAAGTAAAGCGCTTATTACACTACACGTTATTAAGCACTCGGTGTTCAGACTGTCTTAGGTCTAATTTGTCGGCTCGCTGTCAACACACCAGTCTGAAAAAGCGTGCTTCGCGCTTACGCGATGCAACTCTAGGACTTTTAACAGAACTTCTTTTTCTTTACTGGACGCTGTTATGCATTTAAATATTTAATGCTGTATTTATTCATTTAAATCAAAGAAGAGTTTTAAGTATTTAAGATAAGTATAATAACAGCGAGATCAAAAATAAAATTATGGCATTCGAACTCCGAATACCCAAAACACAAAAACAAAAATTACCGCGAATATCAATGAACCAATCACGAACCAATGAAATGATATTTTAAGACTATATGTCAATGTCAGTGTCATGTATATGTCGGTCTGCCTGTTTTTGCCTTATTACACTACTCGTTATTCAGACTGAAAGCCAGTAAGACTCGCCGAACCCGATCTTGCTGTCTGAAGTCAGAGTCTAACCAGTCTGACGCGTATTACACCACGCTACTTAGACTAAGACTGTCTGAGTGGTGTAATAACGACTTAAAAACTTATGACTCAGAATTTGATAACTTACTTTGGAAACCGTTTGGACGTGAGCATGGCTATCTGGAAATACGTCAGCCAATGGGAAATGCTGACACATTTCTAGATGGCCAATGGCCATGATCCCGAGTTTACCCGATGATAAAAATACTTTGTAGCGGCAGGTTCAGGACAAATCTCGATGAAAAAAGTTAACAAAATGTGATATAACCCCATTTAATGGATAAACCTTAAGAAATACAAAAAAAAAATGGAAAAAAGTATGCCATAATTTGTATAATTATTATATTTGTATTTATAATTAGGTACTGATTGAGGCACAAACAAAAAAATATATGTCTGTATTGTTTTCATAGTACTTGTGTGTGATTTGTCTGTATTGTGTATTGCAGTGCCATAAGACACCATGTTGGCACGACTAGCTACTTAGCTAATATTAACTTAGATACTAGCAACTTAGCCACTAGCTATTTAGCTACTAACAACTAATCTACCAACAACTTAGCTACTATCAACTTAGATACACAAGCGACTTAGCCACTGCTATCTTAGTTATTTAATACTTAACTAGTAGCTATTTATTGGCAACTTAGCTTTTAATTTATTTAGCACAGGTGTTAAAGGAAGCAAGAAGATGTAGAAGAAGAAGATCAGTCGCGGCACGTAATAAAGTTCCGAATTGTAGCGTGTTGTAATTGCTAAATTCGGTTCTTTGTACGGCCGCGGGTGTTCTATTCGACCGAAATATTCGTGGAATCGCCAGCTCCAGTTCTCTTACGGGTCCGACGTCTGAAGGTAATTTGTCAAGTCCATGGTTTAGGATAAATAGTTCAGAATTTCGTTGAATGACTACTCATACACAGTCAAGTTAGGAATACAATAATTATCGTCATAACCTTATAATTATTGTATATAAGTTTAAGAAGCAAAAATAATGCATGTGTGCCGACTGTATTGAGTATTGATATGTATGCAATAAACGGGCGTCTCTTTTTTATATTCCACACCAAACTCCACTACGTATACAGGATTATTGGTGCATCCTTTTAAGGGCGTGTTAAGTATATCAAAGTGTTTTTAATAAATTCGTATGTTTTTTGCCCATACAAAATAAAATAAAAAAAGTGTATTTGCCCGGTCTAAGAATATCGAACTGTTCGTAGCGAGTGCGCGCGCACTTTAACGCTCCGTAAAAGCAGTGCGGGCGTATAGCACTAGAGGACAACAAAAGCTATAACTAAAATATTTGCCTTGTAACAAAAGTTGTAAAACAAGAATTGTTTGTTTAAATATATGGAACATACCGTTGAATGGATGCAGACTGATTACCAGTAGCCCTGCATATGGCAAGCAGCTGTAAACATCGCATATCATTCCATCGTTAACTGTTGATTGGCGGGTGGCGCACTCGATGTAGGTCGAGGTAGGTCGACAGGTCAACAAACATGTAACAACATGTTCATGTCGTCGTACAGTTGTAAATACCGTCCGTTTATAATAATCTCCTGGAAATAGTCACGCGTTTTATGATCAACTGTCGCCATGACATGGTAAATACAGACATTTGCCATTTCATGGCGACATCCGAGTACATCGATGATACTGTTGTTAACTCGCTGTTTATTTGTCTGTTTAGTTGGCCTACTCATATCATAGTATATTTATTGTACTTATATAGTATCACATGTATAGTATATTTAGTGTGTACAAATTTTGTTAAAATTAGTTCAGTGTATGTTTAATTTTTATATTTGAAGTCGGTTATTTGATTTTCAGTGAATAAATAATAATGATTGGGACGGTGACTGCGCCAAACATAACACCGCGCTAACTACCCAGTCAGTAGATCATGGACAACATGGAACGCGTAGTTTTTATAATGAAACTAGCTGTACCCTGCCACGCTACGCTGTGGCACATTGTGATGCAAACATTAGATAAAAACAATCCTTGATGCGGATTAGATAGATAGATATACTCTTTATTGACACACCAAATAAAATTTAACACAGAAAAAAAGAACAATACATTTTACAGTAGTGCGACAATGGGCGACCTTATCGCTGAAAGCGATCTCTTCCAGGCAACCTTAGGATGGAAAATAATATTTGGACAAGTATACGGGGTATATATCATTCTAAAATTTTAGCTCGATCGGTGCAGAACTTTTTGAGTTTTTTAAGCGTACACAAACCAACATAACGTTTTTATATATAGAGATTATTAAAACTCGACAAATATATTGTCCATGAAACTCCCGGAGGGGGGAGGTTGCGACTTGTGACATCACGTCTTCGTAAAAAAAATATAATGAAGTGACGTCACTTTACCCTTCTAATCACGGTATCTTCGTCGTATTTTGATTGAGAAAAGAAAAAGTACGGACAAGTAGGACAATTTGCTTTATAATCTAACTGACGGCGGTTCCTCCCCTCTTGTAGAGCCTCAATGTGTGTTCGTGTTGTAGATACGGAACTACTTCGTGGCGGCCGGCATGAAGACGGTGGGCATGTCGGCGGCCGGCGGCGTGGCCGAGGCGATGGTGGACGCCGTGGTGACGGGCCACCCGCGCTACGACATGTACGAGCTGGGCGTGGACCGGTTCCTGGCGCTGCACAACAACAAGCGGTTCCTGCGCGACCGCGTCAAGGAGGTGCCAGGTGACTGCACACCTTCCGCCACGGTCTAAGAGAAACACTGCCCCTACGACCACGTCTAGCGTCGACGAAACTTGCACTACATGCCGACAATGCACAGGGCTTTGAAAAATCTATCTATATAAAAATCAATGCCACTTTTCGTTGTAAGTAAACTTCTCCTAAACGGCTCGACCGATTTGAATGATTGTTTTTGTATACATTTGGGTAGGGCCCTGAATGGTTTAGATTAACAAATCAGCCCGGTAGATGGCGCTGCAGTTGGTGTCTAGGTTATTATTCTAGATCTAAGCGAAGCTGGAACGGGCCGCTAGTAAATTATGTGTCTTAGTTTATGTATCTAAGATAATTTATTGCCCCTAATGTTAATTATAAGCTACCATTATAGGAAACAATTTTCCTATTAGCTATTCGTAATTAACTAATAACAATAATTATGAACAACATAAAATCAAAACATGCTTCAAACGACGCTCCCAAATTACGTACATTTTCGTGTTCGCAGCTTGGGAGGGTGTTTCCTGCTTTACTACCTTAGGGTAGTGGTGACTGCGACAGAAGCAGCTGACGTCATCGTGGTCAGTCACTTGTAGTATGACATTTAGGAACTTTAGTCCACAAGCCTTCTTTTGGGCCCGCACAAGTTGTAGTGGGTTGTGTTCTGTTTGTATTCATTCAAATTTAACTGAAAAACATCATGTTTTGCATACAGCATAAACGACCCACTAAACGGGACTCGGATCTCACTGCCTTCTCTCCCGAGGAGAGTCAAGGCCATAATCTACCACGCTAGCTAAGTGCAGTTTGGTGGATGATACATGACCTCGAAAGATTCTAGTTACCTATATGTCGGTTTACTCACGACGTTTTCCTTCGCCGTTTTAAGCACTACGACATCTATGACTTCGAAAAAAGAGTGGTGCACGTGGGATTTGAACCTGGGGCTCCGGATCGGCAGCCGCCGTTCTCGCGACTAGGCCAGCTGTAACCTGCATAGAGCACAGCGAGAGAAATCTGCGCGTGCAGTGATTGTCGTGTGCAAAAATAAGAGTATTTATAAAAAAATAAACCGACTTCAAAATATAACCACCTCCCATTCCTGAAGGCGAGTAATAATGGGTGCCACGTCTATTCTAATCCACGCCCCCTTTATGTTTTTGTTACCTGTAAATTGATTTAACGTCAAATTAGTACTAGGTTTGAAAACTGAGTTTGATTGCGGTATGTTCACAGGATTCTTTTTTGTCTATAAATTTATAAATGTAAACGCATTTATTATTTTGTGCTCTTTGTTCTTGGACTAATGCCTCACTACCCTATCTAGTCTAATTTGATTTACTTAACTAAAATAACTGATGTTTGTGTAGGTGTACACTACGGCCTGCCGTACCCGTTCCCTGAGTTCTCGACGGGGCGGAACCTGCGCCTCTCCCCCATCTACCCCACGCTGAGAGACAACGGCGCCGTGTTCGGGCAGGTCATGGGCTACGAGCGCCCCGCCTGGTTCGAGACCATCGGTAACTCACCAACTGCGCCTGCTATTAATTCTAAATGTGATATAACCACATTCGTTTTCATGCCAAAACAGCTATATGCTAATATTTTCTAATCGATGATAGTTCACGAGCTACGGTCACCATATCGACTGATGTCTCCTCCCGGCCCAGCGCCTCCACGACTCGAATCTCATCCCACGCATCATCTCCCTTAAGGTCAAGGCAAAGGAGCTTCACAGCAACAAACGACCCGAGCGAGAGCCGACATGGGACAGGTTGAACCACCCCGCTATGTCACTCACGGCTTCGCGCCGAATTCATAGCCACACTGAGAACAACAAGACTAGTCAACCTCAAGACCTGCGAAAACATCATGCAGTTCTATACGCTAGGAAGTGAACGCCTCTTAAAGGCGAAACTCGGGGAGGCCGAAACAGCCATTTACAATAATGTCACTTCCCGGGTCATCAAAGGAGCCGCGATGACACCACCAAACGACTTAATTGTAGTTACCGCCCGATGCATCAAGATTATGCTGGACGACAGGATCCTCGAGATGGCCAAGTCCATTGAAGGGAACTCAAACGTCAAAGCGTGTTGGGAAAAATGGGAGGTACCGAGAATACAGTGGGTCAACGGAGTTCCAGGATGTGGAAAGACAACATGGGTGATTAGACACTTCGACGTGGACAAGGACGCCATCATCACCACAACAACTGAGGCAGCAAAGATATAAGAGAGAAGCTATCGCACCGTATCGGAAACCTGGTCAAAACCAGGGTGCGAACTATGGCTTCTGCTCTGGTAAATTGTTTCGGAAAAGATAATTTCAGCCGCCTCATGGTGGATGAGGCTCTCATGAACCATTTCGGAGCCATTGTGATGCTCTCACGGCTGTCTGGTGCTGGCGAAATAGTCCTTATCGGAGACGTCAATCAGTTGCCTTACATCGACAGGGAAAGTCTCTTCGAAATGAGGTGTCACCGCCCGAACCTGGTAACAAAGATCAGCCAAGAGTTGCTTTGTACACATCTAAACCCGATAGATGTCGCAAATGCGCTAACGGCCACATACTTAGGTACGTGCTCCTCAGCACCCCGTATAAAGTCCCTAGAGTAGAGAAGGTATAAGGGAGCGCAAATTCCCAGCACCCAACCCCCTCTTACTGCATACTCAAGAGGAGAAGGAGACCCTGACCCTGCGGTCGTCGCAATCTCACGGCACACGGGGACCTTCACATACTACGCTGACGACACCGACGACGCCATCGGTCGGTTCGTACGGCGAGCGTGGGCTGCATCACCGAAGACCATCCGCGAATTCAACCTACAGATGGCCATCAAGAGCAGAAATGTGGCCGTGATGGAGGCTCTGGGCTGGGAGGAGGCAGTTTAGGCAAATGACAACCTATTAATGACAAAGGTCACGGACCCCGGAGTATGTGGAGTGGCTAAAATAAGAAAAATAAAAACTCGACTCGAAGATACCATACCAATTACACATTTTTGTAGTAGACTAGCGACCCGCTGTATGATAACACCCTATAGGTATAAGTCCATTAATAATTTATCTGAAAGAGATCGTCATCAGCGATAAGCTCTGCAACAGTCGCACTAGTTTTTTTTTTTGTGAATCTTTTTTGATCTCATTATCTTTGCATTTGATTGGTAAAGTGGCGCCTGTACGCAGATGAGAAGGAGGCGGCCGAGGCCAAGCCGCGCCCCTTCAAGATCGCGTCGACGCGCACGTTCGGCAAGCCGCCCTGGTTCGACGTCGTGCAGCGCGAGTACTGGATATGTCGCGAACAGGTCGGCCTCTCCGACTATTCCTCATTCACCAAGATCGACATCCAGGTTAGTACTATCATCTCTTTATAGTAAACATCAGTAACACGCCAGCCCATAACAACACAGTGCCCCGCAACTATTAGAATATGAAGAGTCCATATCATAACCTCAAAAGTGGTGTTATAAAATATATTTTTTTATATTGACGTTGATGTCTGAGAGCTCAAACGGATGGAGAGATTTCGATGCGTTTTTTTTATTTGATGGTTAATTTCCGTGCTTACCTATGTTTGGTTAATATTGATTCAAAATGGCCGCTTCCACAAAATGGTGGACAAAACAATTCTTCATAACCTACCTCAATATGGGTATCAAATGAAAGGACTGGACTAGTAAAATGTACAGATTATTAATCCGAGGTACTCAGGGGTTAATCGAAATTTTTAACTTTTTTCTTGTTATTATTATCTGTGGACACATTGCTCTTCAAACCGGAATACAGTATTGCTTAATGACTGTTTATTATTATATGGCGGTAGGATAACTGGCAAAGGTGTGGTACTTCCGCAGACGGACTCTGCAAAGAGTACCATTCGTACCAGTAGGTAGTGTATAATAGTGAAGTCCCCCGCCGTCAGTCGCAGGGGCGCGAGGTGGTGGACCTGCTGCAGTACCTGTGCTCCAACGACGTGGACGTGCCGGTGGGCAGCATCATCCACACGGGCATGCAGAACGAGCTCGGCGGCTACGAGAACGACTGCAGCCTGGCGCGCATCTCCGACTACCAGTACGTCCAAACTAGCTCTCTCTATACCCGCGCGCGGGGTGAGGCGTGGGGCGCGCGCTCCTGCCCTTGCCAACATTACAATGTTAGTATTTCGTAAACGCGGTTCAGTTTTCCATTTTATCTACCCGTGTATCCACTTCCACGTCCCTGGTCACTACGGTACCACATTTGTTTTTTCAGTTAACTGTTAAAGGTACTGTAGTGCCATAACCACGAAACGTTCGAAAACACGATTTTGTTAATAATCTGTAGCACAGATATGTATTGACTGTGGTTTTTAATCTTCAGAAATAGTATATGTAATAGATGGCGTTTAACCAGGTTTTCTTTATTTCGGCCATTTGAATTATTGGAATTTGGTCGCTGTCGCGTCGAGAACAATGGCCGCGTTGAATTGAATGATTGAAATGATTCAACGGCCAAGTCACACAACATTAACTATAATAATAAAGAAATCGCAAAAAAGGAACCTTTTAGGCTTGGCACGGCTTTGTCTAGATTTCATTACTTTTTAGAGATAAATATGCAGCTACATCGTGACTTGGCTAGTTTTTTACAGAATGTTTTTGGTGGGATTTTTATTTTTGGTATATAATAGTTTCTATAATTATTTTTTAATGAACGTTTTTATCGAGAGAGGTCGCGCGGTTTTTTATATGCGTCAATCGCGCGGCAGCGTTGGACAGTTGACCGGAAAAAAGTCTGCTGGCGGGGACTGTCATGTGGGTATAGATCCTAGACATTATTGGCATTTCTTCCAATATCAAAGGCGATGAACTACTGGTAGTATTTCTTTACACTGTGTCCTTACTATCTATGCTTCTATTCTAATATTATAAAGTGGAAGAGGTTTTTTTGTTTGAACGCGCTAATTGCAGGAATCGCTGGACAGGTTTCAAACATTGTTTCACCGTTGGATCTGTACGTGATCCCCGAGTGCTGCAGGCTACAGGCGGACATTCTACATATACAGGGTTGTTGGTAATCAGCCTGCATTTGCTTTTAAGGGGATGTTAGCTAAATTAAATACATAAACTTTTGTTCTACAGTTTATAAAAAATCGAATTTTTTCCTCTACAAAATAAAAAAAAGTGTAATTTAACCTGTCTTAAATTTTCGTAGTAATAAGAGCGCGCGCACTCTTTAACGCTCGATAAATGGTTTGCCAAAGTGAATAAAAATTAAACAGCCAATAATGAACAACAAATACTTTTTTTTTGGATATTATGTAAGTACTGTGTTTTATTAACAAAAAAAGTTTAGTTTTTTTAAATATACAACACATGCCCTTGAACGGATGCAGGCTGATTACCCGTAACCCTGTATAGATACGTCAACATAATATTGTGACGATGATTAAGTCCACAATTCTAATTAGACTGTCTGGTCGGGTAGATTAAAGAAAAACATGTGAAACAAGAGTACCCCAGAAATGATCGCTGAAATCTATTTACGCATGAATCTTGTAGTTAACTGTTAACAAACACAGTGCTGTGTTTGTTTCCTCATGAAGCTACTGACACGCGCCCGAGCCCGCCTGCGCCCGCGCCGCGCCGCGCGCCTCCGGCCGACCAATCACCTAAAACGAACGTGGAACTAGGAAGGAAAACTTACACTTAGTATCTTCAAATTAAACCGAGTGTACATCTATCATACGCGGCGTGCTCGTCTCGCCACACTATACGATAAAAAAGATCTGATTAGGAACAGAGAGGTAATTACTTTAAAAAATAGGCAGTCATAGGGACTGCCGATAGTGAAAACTTTTAACTCAGAATTTGATAGCTCACTTTGGAAAACACGCGGTTGAAACCGGAGGGCGTGGCCCTGGCCATGGCCATCTCGAAAGGCTGACGCATTTCTAGAGGTCCCGAGGCTACCTGAAGATTTTTTCATTTAGGAACGCGACGCTTGCGTTTAATACAGAGCCCACGAAAAATCTGTGTGTGGTGCGGCAAATTAAAAGAAGTTTTCACTTGAAAGAAGAAGAAGCCAGAATTTAATAGACGATGAATCAGATGACATTTATTTATTTATTTATTTATTTATTTATAAAGAATTGCCGACATGTGCTAACAGCGTAGCCAACACGCACAAACGGCCATAATTCACATTAATTACAAAAAATGAAACACGAAATAAGATAAACAAATTAAAAACAGATAACAGAGATACATTAAATACATTAATTACATTCATTTATATAAGTAAAAAAAAATGACACATATATCTATTACATACTTAAATTTATCCGAAAATAAGTCTAGTTCCGGGCTTTGAGCGAGCAGAGCGTTGAGCGTTGAGCAGCGTTGACATATATGATACAACCGATTAAAAGTTAAAAATGAAAAAAGAAGAAGAAGAAGACTTTATCAGCTGACTATTATTATCATTGTATAAATTCAGACCAATGGAAACTGCGTTGCCAGACATATTGCATGCCTCTAGAAGAAGAGACCAGTTTGTATGGGTCAATTATTTAAATGTTTTGTATCATCTTATCTTACCTGCAAACAGCAATAAAGATATTTGTATTTGTATTTTGAATAGCTTGTGTTTGCAGTTACATGATGATAGCGCCGACGATCCAGCAGACGCGCTGCAAGGCGTGGCTGAAGCGGCACCTCCCGCGCGACGGGTCCGTCACGCTCTCTGACGTCACCGCCATGTACACCGCCATCTGCGTCATGGGACCCTTCACCAGGTACCGTCCGGGGGGAACTAGCCTATCGACAAAGGAAACTCGCGTTAGTGACACCCACACAGGTTACATATACCACGTATACAGTTGGAACAAACGCTTTACACCGAAAGCTCGGGTCTGATCGCTCTTGTCTCGTCGTCACTCTTCTGGAAGTGTCATTTTTTTGTCGCGGCACATCACTATGTCGCCATAGCTAACATACACCTCATCTGCTTACGATTGGTACAAAGGATCCGTGCGGAAAAACTTATTCTTTATCTAAGCTTACACGTTGCACCATTTATAACTTAACAACGACTGGCTCAATCCTAATTATTTTCTAATGATAGTGTTTTTGATATTAACAAATATCATCTTATCAGTGTAGCTGTCGAAACCCTAAATGTGGTCACTTACTTATGGCGGAACATAATTCGCCAGGTCACCAGGTAGTAAACAAATAAATAATGGTAGACATTTCACACACAGCACCACTGGATCCCAAACTAAGCAAAGCTTGTGCAATGGCAGCCAGATAGCTGATTTAATACTAATGTAGGGACTTAATCTGAGTTTACTCGAAGATTTCTTATTATTCCCGAGTGTGACGCTAAAATTCGATTCACAATCCATGAAAAAATCTGTCTGTGGAGCGCCAACAGAAGATTTCACTTCGAAATAAAAAGTACGACATATGTCTAACATGGTTACAAACAAATAAAACCATGTATTACCGAGTTTGTAGTAAGAAGTATACTTGTGTGAACAGGAGCCTGCTGTCAGAGCTGACCGACACCGATCTCTCGCCGAAGAGCTTCCCGTTCTTCACGTTCAAAGAGATCGAGGTGGGGCTGGCGAACGGCGTGCGCGCCATGAACCTCACGCACACTGGCGAGCTGGGATACGTGCTGTACATACCGAACGAGGTGATCAACGTACTCGCCCTGAACCCTCAACCCTCGAATTAAAAGGGCTTTATTCATAAATGCACAATTTACACGTCAAATATTAATGAGAGAAATAAAACATAAGAAATAGCATACGAATAGTATTTTTTAACTAACGACGCAAAATGAAGGGTGTTTTAGGACGTCGATGTATCTCTGTGTGTGCGTGTGTTTGTATCTGTAGCATCGCTACCTCCCTAAATATGGTTATCAAATGAAAGGGTTTGTCTAGTAGAAAACTATATTACTATTATGTCAAATTTCCATTTAAAGATGGTTGGAGGATTTTTTTTTCTCTTTATTGAATTTAAATAGGGGTTTAATTAAATGTCATCCTGGTGACAAATCATACTTAATCTAAACCAATTCGCTTCTCGATTTGAGAGCTGTGTCACATAGTAGTGTAGTGGTAGGACATCTAGTAGAGTCCGCCTGGGGAAGTACCACACCTTTTTTTATTTTTTGCCAGTTATTTTACCGCCAAACAGTAATGTGAAAACATTACTGTGTTCCGCTTTGAAGAGCAATGTTTCCCAGAGAAATTACAGGACTTAGAGATATGACATCTTAGATATCTGGGTGATGAGCGCAGTGCACTGCTAAGTAATGTTTTAGACTCTTCATGTTCCAATAGCCGCGTGTCGCTGTGGTGTTATGCGGCAGGCATGTTGCTTACCATCGGGCACGTGTCCTGCTCGTCTTGTCACTTCTTATTTAAATACTTCTTATTTACATACATCGTAGTCGGAGGTAACTTCGACTTTGTAACTTAGTTGTTGTGTAGTTCGCGCTCCACGTGTACAACCGGCTGATGACCGAAGGACAGAAGTACGGCATCGGCCACGTGGGCTACTACGCGTCGCGCGCGCTCCGGGTCGAGAAGTTCTTCGCGTTCTGGGGACAGGACATCGACACCAAGACCACGCCGCTGGAGTGCGGCCGCACGTGGCGCGTCAAGTTCCAGGTATCACTCTGTGAGCTGGCACACTCGAACAGCTCCAACATCTGTACGGCTGACAGTTGCAAGCTAGCAGCTGCAACCCTGCTTCCCGTGTTACTATTAATCTATATATATAAAAGAAAGTCGTGTTTGTTACAACACTTATAACTCGAGAACGGCTGGACCGATTGCCATGGTTTTTGATTTGTTGGATTTGTTTCCGTCCCGAATAACAGAATACATCTTAAAAACAATGAAACTCGATATGTGTAATGAATACTTAATCATTTCAATAGATGCTGATTTATTTATTACATGTCAAACATTTGTTGTCCAATCCTGTCAAATAGTGTAACAACTTTTTTTTTTTGAGCTTATGGCCTGGTTGCTGAGACCTTTACACAGACTAAGTAGGACCTTTAAGCCACAACTTTATTTTTTTTCTGAAGACATCATGTGTGCGTTCAGAAATTTATTTTTTGTAAAAGGTCTACAAAGTTCAGGTACTGTTATATTTGTTTGTTTTAGACATTAATTTTCGAAAATTATGTATTAATTATTTCATTTTTAATTCCCGGAAATAATACCTAAGATTTATTCTACAGTAAAAACATAAAATCATCGGAAAGGAACGGAATTTAGGGAATAAAAATCAGTAGGTAAAGGTTATAAGATTAAGGGAAAAAATCTACGGGTTAACAAAAAAGTAAATGTCTTTTTAAAGGTTGTCTATGATTTTCTTGATAAACTATTCATACGTAGTGGTTATATACTCTTTGAGCTATTGTCTATGTCTCGAAAGTTCAGGCACTATTATTATATTTGGTGGTTTTATGCGAGTGCACATTTTAATAACAATGCCGCGTCCTAGAAGATCTAATCTTTCCCAGCGAAGCCGTAATGCAATTAGGCAACGGAATATCGCGAGTCAATTATCTGACGGAGAACGAGAAATTGCACGAGAACAGCGCCGCGTTCGTATGGAGCAAAGAAGGGCCTTAATTCGTGCTTCTCAAACACAAGAGCAAAGAGAGGCAGCCCGAGAAACGGCTAGGTTAGAAACGAGAAATCCTCGAGCTTATCGTACAGATGAATAATCTTCGTAGTGCAAGAAGAAATGGTTCAAGTATTGATTTGAATCGAGCAGCGTTTCTGTATGATTGCACCATCGACTACAGCTTGCATCGTTTAGTTTGCATTGGTCCAATGGACGTTGTTTGCCAGCATTGTGGAGCATTGAAGTTTGCTGGTGAAACGCCTGGTTTAGCTGCCTTAGTGGCAAACCATCCGCTTTATTTGTTCTTGCGCCTGACCAAAAACAAAGAATGTCGTTTACCACAAAGTGCTTGAATGAAAATCCTATTAATGAATTAATCCGAGTTTTTTTATTCCCAATCTGCACAACATAGTTTTCAATCATTTTTTTCTGACATGAGTTTGAAGTACTTAATTTTTTTTATTCTCATTCTGTATTTATGTTTTCATCATCATTCATTATAATAAAATACTTTTTTGTTTCTATCTATATAAATAAACTCTATATAACGACACTGAAGGGACTGTCCATTTTATGGCGTTATAGAGAACTGTCGTTAAATGGAGTAAGAAAAATCAGAATTAGGAAAAGAAAAGTTTATTGGAAAATTGTGTTAAAATAGGTAGTTACGTATATAAAAAATAATCTTATTTGAACGCTATTGCGTATAGTCTGTTGTTTTTATCGGACGTCTTTTGCTGTACCATTAGTTATTTTGTACTTTTTTACTTATTTTATTAATATCTTGCAATATTCAGCCATCTTGGCGATAAAGGAAATAATTTTCCAATAATTTAGCTGCTTTCATTTATCTTCTCTCCGTCTCTATTGCGCGTATCAGTAAAACTTTTCGTTAATACACAGTGATATTCCTTTAGTAGCCATGTTTGCAGTTTAAACGTTTGTAAGCTACTAAGAATATGATAACGTAAAGATAACTCCTACTTATTAGTCATGGTCAATAACAATCTACACGTGCAAGCAATCCCAATTTGTAAACAAAAGAACGAATTTCTTAGAAAGTTGTTACATGATGCCGACAGTCGAATTTATTGCAGGCTAGGATAATAAAGCGACAAAAGAACGTACACAGATGCGCAGTTTTTACTAATTTTAGCAACTTAAAAGGTACTTTTTATTACTCAGTTGTGGTCGTTATGACGAGTGGATGTAATGCTATGTAGAGTGTATTATTGTATGGAAGACAAGCTAAACCAACCAAAGCCAATTGATTTCGACGCTTTAGGGAGTTTGCCGTTAAATAGATGGACGTTAAATTGGAGTTTATACTGTATATTATTTTGTATCATTGTTTTACGTTCATCAAAGCCTAAATTAGTTCTGCTAAAAAGTAACACGACATTCATAGACTGTTAGGCGGTACGAAGTTCGCCGGGTCAGCTAGTGCCTTAATAGTTTATAGTGGTGTTTGGCTCCTTTATTTTCAAATGACACTGTTAAGGGTAGGCCTTCTAACCCCGATCTAAGCTAAAGTTGTGCTATAGGAATTTTGTATTAAGGCTCTCTTAGCATAAGACTGTAATGGCAAGTTATAAGGTTGCTTGTGTGGTGTGCAGAAAGACATCCCGTTCATCGGGCGCGAGGCGCTGGTGCGGCAGCGCGCGGCGGGCATCCGGCGGCAGTACGTGCAGCTGCTGCTCACCGACCACGACCACGAGCTGGACCTGTGGTCGTGGGGCGGCGAGCCCATCTACCGCGACGGCCGCTACTGCGGACACACCACCACCACCAGCTACGGGTACACCTTCAAGAAACAGGTACACGTCTACCCTACCAGACCACCACCACGAGCTACGGGTTCACCTTCAAGAAACAGACAACAGAGCTTATTCCGTCTGAGCCATTTAGACTTAAAGAACAGTGGCGAAATAAGTTATCATATTCTAATGACATTGTAGGAGTTTTTCATTGTCTAAAAACGCGCATAAAATGATGTTTTAAAAAGATAAAACCTAGCTAGATCGATTTATCGTCCCCGAAACCCCCTGTATACATAATTTCATGAAAATCGTTCGAGCCGTTTCCGAGATTCAGATTCTGTATATATACCTACAAGAATTGGTCGTTTAAAGGTATTAAGCTAAGTGTTCACTTGTATCTGTCCTTATGAGTGCCGATTTGTTGAATGTGTTCTATTACATTTGAAACGTTGCAGGTGTGCCTCGGTTTCATAGAGAACTTGGATGAAAACGGAGTGCCTCAGAAGATCACTAACGAATTCGTGCTTAGCGGTCACTACGAAATTGATATCGCTGGCATCAGGTATGAGCTTCAAGGAGGACATTTTTATAATCAATTTGACACAATTTTAGATGAGCGGTACATTTTTATAACCAACTAGCTGTACCCTGCCCCGCTTCGCTGTGGCACATTGTGATGCAAAAATTAGATAAAACAATCCTTGATGCAGATTATATATCATTGTTAAATTTCAGCTCGATCGGTGCAGAACTTTTTGAGTTTTTGAAGCGTACACAAACCAACATTACATTTTTATATATAAAGATTTGACACAATTTTAGATGTGGTTTAATTTTTTATAATCAATTTGACACAATATTAGATGAGGCGTACATTTTTATAATCAATTTGACACAATATTAGATGAGGCGTACATTTTTATAATCAATTTGACACAATATTAGATGAGGCGTACATTTTATAATCAATTTGACACAATATTAGATGAGGCGTACATTTTTATAATCAATTTGACACAATATTAGATGAGGCGTACATTTTTATAATCAATTTGACACAATATTAGATGAGGCGTACATTTTTATAATCAATTTGACACAATATTAGATGAGGCGTACATTTTTATAATCAATTTGACACAATATTAGATGAGGCGTACATTTTATAATCAATTTGACACAATATTAGATGAGGCGTACATTTTATAATCAATTTGACACAATATTAGATGAGGCGTACATTTTATAATCAATTTGACACAATATTAGATGTGGTGTAAATTTTATAATCCATTTACACAATATTAGATGAGGCGTACATTTTTATAATCAATTTGACACAATATTAGATGAGGCGTACATTTTTATAATCAATTTGACACAATATTAGATGTGGTGTAAATTTTTATAATCCATTTTACACAATATTAGATGAGGCGTACATTTTTCAAATAATTACTATCCGTATATATGCATGCGAAACCTTAGGTCTCACGGGTTCGATTCCCACCCAGTGCAAATATTTGTGTGATTCATACAAATATTTGTTCTCGGTTTAATATTTTATGTCTTCGTATGTATTTACAATGGTAAAGTATTATATCAGCTAGCTGGCTTCCATAGTTCAAGTTTAAAGCGTACTCTGGGGCTAGATGCTGTTGTGTGAGAAATGTTACTGATTCATTTAACTGTAGTAACTGACCAGCGGTGCCCCGCGGCTCCGCCCGCGTAGTTCCCGTTACTATCTCGGGATAAAAAGCTAACATGCGGTTCCAGACCATGTTCTCCCTGTGGGCCGACTTCCCCCGCGACCGGCGACAGATATCGAAACATCAATATTTTTGCATTCGTAGTATACGTAGATATAGATCTGACCAGTACGCTGTTAAAGTGTATGAACTTGTCCCTTGAACCAGGTACGCGGCCAAAGTGAACCTCCACTCTCCGAACCTGCCGACCAAGTACCCGGACAAGGAGCGCGACGTGTACCAAGCCACCAGGAAGCTGCACGACCCGCACCAGTACCTCGGCCGGCACTACCAGCCTTAGCAACCCCCTCAACAATACACCCTACTACTGGCTCCGTCAGGTAGAGAACGGAAAAATTAGGGATAATTATTTTTTGTTCTATCAAATTATTAATATACGACAAATATATAAGGTCATTCAACTTCCGGAGTTGTTTGTGACGTCACGTCTTTGTAAAAATATTACAATCAAGTGACGTCACGCGAAATTTCCGAATTCGAAAAACTAAAAATATTATTTTACTATCCATTTGACGGACTAATTCACCTAGATTCGAATCGATTAGTTCCCGCACACGGCGCAGGGGATCAGTGAGCTAGTTTCTCTGTAACTTCTAATTGGTTGTGACCAAATCCAGTCCAGTCCATGGTTCAGTTGACCACTCTGTCGAGTTCCTTGTCATAGCTCGCCAATCGATACCATTTCACCATTTCTAGAGAATCGATCACTTTCGAACTCACATGTCTGTTCTGACCGAATAGTCTTCTTGCCAATCATGTTTATTTTTTCAGTTTTCGTTTTATGTGTATTTTCTTCTTGTTTAGTTTTTTGTTTATTCGTTCTCTGCACCAGAGTAGAGAACTATGGATTGTTATTAGAAAAACGTAATAATATGTATAACAAAAAAGCTAATATATATATTATAATATTTAGAGAGCTAAAATAATGAGTCTGTTTCAGAATTCTACTAATGTTATAAATGTGAAAGTTTGGATGTTTGACTCATTCTATGTTTCAACGCAATTAATTTGATTTATCAAATAGACAGACAGCAATGTTTTGCTTTTATTATATATTCGAGAAAGAGCTTCTTGTGAATAGCACTTTAAGTTTAATTGGTAGTATTCTCTTAGTATTACTAGGAATGTAAATTTTAGAAATTAATTGCCAATTTGGGTTTGTAGAAAAAATATCTTAATTATATATTTTGTACATTATATTTTCTTCGTCCCTGATTTCAGTAAGCTCATAATTACTGTTGTTAAATTAAATATGAAAATGTTAAGTACAATATATAAAAATAACCAATTTGAATACTATCTAAATAGTACTTCATAAAAATTAGTATTTTTGTAAGTTTAATATTTTTTTATTAATTAACGGATCACCCACGTCTGAAATGGTGTATTCCCACCCACCGTACTTAAGTTTCGACCGCATCCCGCGGTCTTTGTCAAGAGGAGTGTTTGACCTCTTCTTGTTTGGCACTGCCAAACTGCAACGACTACATTAGAGCCATAAAAAACTATCGTACGCACGCACTCACCTTGAAAAAGGCCGCCGGATGCGGCCGAAACTCAGTCGGGCTGGAACAACCATATCACACGTGAGTTACCCGTTAATTATCTTAAAATGTGTAACAACGACGTTAGTTTTCACAGCAAAAGGTTTATTGAACATGTACATATTATTACCTTAACTTAATTTAAAAAAAGAGCAGGCAGATCTTTTTTAACACACATAAATTACATTGAAAACTACACTGCACTTCTTTGACTCCACTGAGAATTTATCTCTGTTTGATTTTTGATTTGTTTGTTGCAGTTGTCATTGTAAATACTAGTTTACAATCGTATTTATTACTATGAATTGTATTGTAAATACAAATAAATAATCGCATCCATGTGTACGTTAGATAGGAAACTAACGTAACCTACCGCAGGATTATAATCTCGCGCGTTTTATTGTACACCGACGATGTCTGTAAACGGTGGAATATATAACACCAACATTCGCTCTTCGTCTTCCACGCTGGCATTTCATCGCTGGATCATTGTTGCCAGCGATTGAGTCGTTTTTACGGAGTTAGGCTGACTCGGGAGAAATGCACAAAACACTTCAAGCGTGACGTCAATGAGGCCTCAAACTCGAGGCGAGCGGGCGACGCGGCGAGCTACACCCGAACTCGTTCACTTTATTACAAACTGGCTGAGCCCGCGGCTTCACCCGCTTTTTAGGAGTTTTCCTTTTTCACTTAACCTCAATAAATTCCCGCAAGTAAGAGCAACCTATGTTATGCTTTAGAATTAGAAGATAAACTATATGGAAGTGAAAGTCCCGTGACAATCGGTCCAGCCGTTTCGGAGGTTAGCCGGAACAAACGGACAGATAAATAGCTGGCACCGATGCAGGGCCTAGCTAACAATTTGGAAATTGTGGTTGTGCTAAATTTTATGTTATGTACACATTAATACAGATCTAAAAATCTGGATAAAAACATTACATTTGTAAATTATCTGTAAGACTGAAATATGTTTTGAAAATAAAGCAATATTGTTGTAAACATATTATTGGTATTAATTAAACTGCTCACTAAATCATGTAAATTGATCTTGCCATGTAAAAATTGAAATCTTTGTACGTAGATGTAAGGATAAAAAAACTTGTTTACTTATATATGTAACTTTTGAATAAAATAAATGCAATTGTAACCTGACTTGATCGTTTTCATATACCGACAACGCAACGCTTTTAATTTGAGTTTGTTATTAGAGTGTGTATGTGTACTACTGTATACATACACACAAAAAATAATAATTAAATCTAAGGCATTTAAGGTTCTTCACAGAAAATAAGACAATTACTTTTACATACCTATACATAATTAAGAATATGAATATTTTTTGTACGATATGGAGTCTATATAACAGAGTGACAGGACGAGCAAGACTTGGGCCTGATGTTAACAGCACGCTCACGACAGATATATCGGCAGAGTTGACGTTGATAGGATCATTAGATACGCAGCCCACGTGTCCCCAGCTAGGAGCGGGCCGTGCGAGCCCAGTCCTAGCTGGGGACACGTGGAGGCGTCACACCCATCACGCGGGGCCAGTGCCGATTGGCGGATGACGATAAACTCGAAATATTCTAGGAACATGCCAGTTTCCTCGCGATGTTTTCTTTCGCCGTTTTTTTTTAATTTATTGAAAGGGATCTGTCGCTAAGCGACCACATCGCCACATTTACTGTGACATCGCCCTGTAATTCAAACTCATACTACAACACAAAAACAATGTTTTAAAAAACAAATGTAACTATTATTATAAGCTCACCTTTCACCGTTAAACCCCTTGGTGATGACATGAACATACATCTGCACTCGGAAACATTCTCAGACAAACAGACGGATACGAACCAACGGCCTGACGGTTGTGAGTCGCATGTGATGTCTGCTTGGTCACCACGGTTTGTTTTATCAGATTGACAATGATAAATTGTAGCAGCATCAAGGGCCGCAGCCAAAGCTGGGCACATAGTCGTAGCCAAGTCATAAAACTGTGTGATAAGTACATGCATGCTTTTTAATCAGTGGTCCACCTAGGTACTGGACTCGGGCCGGGAGTCAAGACCCCCCCCTCTCTATCCGCGCCGCAACGCCGTACAAAAATCGTGCGACAAGGAGAAATGATCGAGGATTGCTAACCCCCCCCTCTTACCCCTCTTCAACTGCACTCAGTTGGACAGCTTTGCATCCTCACTCGCTCAAGGTCGCGCGGTTTTAGCCTACAGCTAGACCGTTCCTCGCACGGAACAAGTGCCCGGCGGTTGTCGAACGCACGTCTGAGCGCTCGCGCAACACGTTTCCCGCGCAAAATGACGTCGCGTGCATATTGTGCTGTATATGAATGCACGATTCAAAAAACAAACAAAGAATTATAATTTTTTCCTAGTTGTAAAAAAAAATACCATTATTTTTTATATTTTTCTGCTAACCGTACAAAAAGTACGGGACATTATAAAATAGCTTGTAATCGAAGCTGGTTGTATGTATTAGTGTAGGTAAGTAGATTAAAATATGTTACATATTTATCAAACAACATTTAGACGATCAAGTAGAATAAAAACAGTCAAAGTATACTTTTATTGTTTTAATTTCAATGTGTCCGACCCTATGTTTCCCCTATGTCAGGAAGAAGGAAGTTGACCCTATGTCAGGAAGTCAAGGAGAAGGCGGAGTGTAGAAGTACATGGAAAGAACTCCACCGACAAGAGCGTCGCTCTTAAATTATGAATGAATGACCCTATGTTACGGCCTCTTCTAGCTGTCTTGCGCGTTACGAAGTAACTAAAATATATAATCTGAGCTACAATGCTGACTACTGACTACATAACGAAAGGTTAATTTAGTTTTTTATTAGATATGTCGACAACCCTTTCGACGCGCATCATCCGCGCCAGACAGCGACAGAGTTACGCGTTAGAAGAGAGCGCAAATGTTTAGGTGAAAATCGCAATAGGCATTGAGCGCTAATGCGAGCTGAATTGCACTTTGTTGCGTCCCAGCAAGAGTCGCTATTTATATAAAAAAATTCGCTAAGTGAGGGTTCTGTAGTAATATCTATTCTGTGGAATAGTGCTGAATCTTGTTACTTTATACCCTTCTATCATCCTACATAGGTATTCTGGTGGTTCATATGACCCATACATTTTGTTCACAGGCTTGCCCTGTCGTCTAGAAGTTTTGAGTGACCTCACTTGATGGTGGAATCACAATCCCTCCACACCGGAAGTTAGATTTATACAAAGAAACGTTTTGTTTCAGTAATCTGTGCAAAGAAGTCGGAAAATTACACAGATTACGAAAATTAAGATTTAATCGTTTTAGTTTTCTTATTGTGCCATATTTTACCAGAATCTAGTGGACTGACTATGGTCTATGTTTGACCCAGTCGCCATCCTGATTATCTCAGACAAATATATACTCAAAGCACCGTTATTGCTCACAATGGTGACGAGTCACATACCTTACCCGAAAAACGCGTTTCTATTGATCTATGGAATACAGGCCCAGATTGTTTCTAGAAAGTCCTTGAAGCTGAAAGCTTCGTTGCTATGACAACGTTGTCATTGTTTGGTTTGGTTGACTCAGTGTCAAAGAGACAGATGTTCCACAAAATAAAAATACTTCATCATAAATCAATGTTCTGAATTCGTGAAATGAAAATAATTGAATATAAAGAAGAAATCGACTTTATATCGCTATAGGACAAGGACTTTAATACACCTACTTATATTATTTTTGTTTTCGTAACATTCGCCGTTCAGGACTAAACCCGTGATGTCTTTGGTGGAGATAGTGGAACACGATGAAGTTATTTACACGATATTGGACAAGCCACCGCCGGAACCGCCGAAGACGCCAAGGTTTACTTTTTAACTTATAAACTTTTTTAACGGGCAGAGGCTTAGGTAATTATTAACAAACTATGTACTTAAATTACAATGAGAAGTACACTACGCTACATACCTAACTAAGTATTGCCATTCAGCGTGGTAATACAGCCCGCATGTTAGGCACGCTTCCGACGGGTGGTAGTGGATTTTATATTCCTGATTATCTTTATAGATCGTCTTTAGTCTAGGGGTAATTCGGATGTTCTTAGTGTAAGTAGTGAGTTACTTATTAACTTAGCTTTTGACGTCATAACGTCAAAAGAAACTTAGGAAAGGTCTACGTTTCACACTAGATTGGTCAGGCTAGTAATGCAATGGCAGAGGACCACATGGCATAAATATCTCTTATCGTTTTTTTTGTATTTACATATATTATTTATTATTCCTATAGGTGAAAAATATTTTCAAGGTTTTGCGGCCTCTGCGCCTATAGTTTGGTAGAGCCATATGAAATTTACCAAATTACTTATACTTTTAAAAAATGAATTGGAATTTCGTTCCAAAAACAGTGGGATACTTACTTATCCTTTAAATAAAATTTACATTAAGTACAGTACCTATGTTGTATATAAATTAAAATATGTCTCTTTGGACTTTATAAGTAGCCTAATAATTAGTACCTACAATTTGTTTTGAGTCAATCATGCTTTATTTGACTTCTCAATAAAGGGGTTCTGGGGCACTATCGACTTATTTATGACGCGACGTGAGTAAAGTTACACGTTGTGACAGGTACCAATCGAAGCTTGAAAAAGAACTGAAGGAAGCTAAGATACCACAACTGCGCCGGACCTTTGGATACGCTGAAACTCCGATTGACCCCCCGGATCATTTCCTTAAAAAGGGCCAAGGAATCGGGCAGCCCGTTAAGCAATCAGATCATAAATGTTACATTACTGGGAAACTTCCACCAGTTCCTAAGCGCCCTCCGCCGGGAAAAGGGCCTGAGAAACCAAAAGTTAATTTCAGAGTTCTGAACATTAAGAAAGCTGTGAAGGTGAAAAGTAAACCCGTGGAACCAAGGTTCGTACATCCTTACTTACTCACAAAATCTTAACGATATACTTATTCGAAGAAATTCATATATTTTGCTAGAAACAGCAAGTGTTTACATACAAGTAGATATAAAGATATATATACATATATGATGTTCCAAAGACTCGGAACGAAAAGGTTTCACTCTACTTTTGTAAGTATTAATAAAGTCTAGGCTGTGGAACGCGTTGTTGCGTTGCCTGAGTGGGTTTTTCTGACATTTACAATCTTTGGTATCTTCAAATCGAGAGTGAATCAGTTTCTTGTTGGCAAGTACACATTCCATCGTAAGTCGCATCGTCGCTTCATCAGGCGAGATGGCAAATCTTGTAAAGGTTAAAAAATATTTAAACCTATCAGGCTCTCCGGAATCCTAGCTGAAGTGGTAGGAGTCACAAGGCGAGAAGTATCACACATTTGCGAGTATTCTACTGGCAAGCAGTAATGTGCAAACATTACCGTGCAAAGACATAGGACAAAGAGAAAATTCATCTTGCATCTCCAGGTGGCGATCGCAGTGCAGTGTGGCTTGAGGTAGTCAGTGTTGTAATGGTCAATATTATTACTTACCAGGCGCACTACTTATTCGTCTTGTCACTTTCTGTAATTTAAAAATCATGTCTCGTACCTATATACTTACTTTAAAAAGCGATAGGTACCTGAGTGGATATTTCCTGATGATAATAACCTGGGTGTCTTTAAGCCTATAGTGAAGTTTAAACCTATTAGGGGTCGATTTAAAAAATCAGTCAGGCTTATATATTTCTAGAAACATCATAACTAAATGCCAATTCTACCTCTTTCCCTACCAGGCTAGTAGACACGAGAGACGGCCATATAAAGAAGATAAAGGGGTCAGGCGAAGTTCCCGAATACTGCTTACGACCCGACTTCGGTCAGATGCCTGCCTACTTGGTAAAGAGGAACAGAAAGATCCAGAAAGCTTTGGATAAGATCAGACACGCTGAAGAGAACAAGGAGAGCCTTTGCAAGATGATCAGCGAGCAAGAGAGACAAAAGCTACTCGATGTGAGTACTTACCTACTGTTACGTCTGAGCGGTAACAGCAATTTGCCCTCGAAAAACAAGAACAAAATTAAAAAATTTGATTAACCCCCGACTACCTTGGATTTGCTGTACAACATTATACTAGCAAAGCCCTTTCATTTTATACCCATATTGAGGGAGTTGTGAAAAAAGAAATTTTGTGGTAGTAAAATCGCCATTTTGTGGTAGCGGCCATCTTGGATTTGAAATTGGGCATAGTGCAAAGTATTCTTATAGTCAAGCCCTTTCGTTTGATACCCATATTGAGGAAGTAGTGAAAAAAATTATATAATTCGCCATTTTGTGGTTGCGGCCATCTTGGATTTGAAATTTGTTGTAGTGTATAGTATTTTGCTAGTCAAGCCCTTTCATTTGATACCCATATTGAGGTAGGTTGTGAAGAAATATTTTGTCCGCCATTTTGTCGAGGCGGCCATCTTGAATCGATATTAACCGAACATAGCTAAGAACATCCGCACGGATATTAACCTACAAATAAAAAAAACCGCATCGAAATCGGCCCACCCGTTTGAGCTCTACGGTGCCACACACAGGCACACACACACAGACAGACATCGACGTCAAACTTATAAAACCCCTTTTTTGGTCGATACTATTCGATCGACTAGTAAAATACTATAAACTATAAAAAAAATCAAATCCAAGATGGCCGCCACTACAAAATGGCGAATTATATATTTTTTTTCACTACTACCACAATATGGGTATCAAACGAAAGGGCTTGACTAGTAGAATTCTTTGCACTATGTCAATTTTCAAATCCAAGATGACCGCTACCACAAAATGGATAAATACATTTATTTTTTCACAACTCCCTTAATATGGGTATCAAATGAAAGGGATTGACTAGTAGAATGTTGTACAGATAACAAATCTGAGGTAGTCGGGGGTTAATAAATTTTTTAAATTTTGTTCTTGTTATCGTAAGTACTATTCGTAGCTTGAAAAAGCGACAGCTATAGTCGATATTCCAAAGACTGGAACGAAGAGGTAAATAACTGTTCACTTCAAAAATCTGGTTCTGATTTACGGGTTTCTAATTCGACAGGATCTGAAGCACAACTGGCAACTGATGCAGAAAGCGTTCCTCCAGCTGCCCATGCTTACCGACACCATCCCCAAGATCCTCAAGAAGACTAAAATGGAAAACGAGCTACGGCAGCTCGAGAAAGACATCGCCTTAGTGGAGAGCAACCCTTATATTTACATCTACGAGTGACAACAATTCGGTCTCTCGATGTTTATGAAGACTTTCAAACAATTTTTTCCAGAAAACAATGCGATTTTCACCGGTTTTAGTTATATCTTTAGCGTAGATCAATTAATTTACTAGGACCATTAAAATTCAGAAAACACTTCGTAACGTCAATTAACGTGAAGCCAAAGGAATCTGTGTCAATAACAAATCCAGATCAATAAATAATGTCGATTGAGAACTAAAAAGCTTTAAATTTTGTCACTACTGATTTCAGTAAAGTGTAGGTAAGTAAGCTAGCGTCCTAAATTTAGAAGCGAGGATGGCTTGATCCAAACTTGTTTCTGAATTCAATCACTAAATTTTGCCAAGTTTAAAGGGACTTGTTAATTAGATGCAATATTTTATTTATAAATTTGTGACAGCTTGTTTATTTTTATAATAGAGTGGGAGGAGCAAGATGCGTGCCCGATGGTAAGCAACACGTTGCCCAAACAAGCTTGCGAGTTGCACTTGGTCTTTATGCTAAGTAGCGCTCTTGTTTTGGGGTTTCAAGTGGTTCGTGGCCGGTGAGGCGTCTCAGATTACAGGACATTGTGAACGTAAAACTTATTATTATTATCAAGAGCCTGAAATGTCCCAATGCTGGGCAAAGGCCTCCCTTCTCCCTCTTTCCACTTGTCCCTAACGTAAAACCTAGTTATCTGCTAAGGAACTCTTGAATCTTAACTGTACCGAGGGCGAAGTACGAACTAGGCTCTCCGTGAATCTTGGGTAAACGTTAGCAAAAGTATCTTTGAAGAATGTATCTTGAATCTATATTTCGAGACTCTAATATTAGTTTCCACGTATTTGTGCAAAACGATGCATGCGTGGGCGTCAGAGATTCGTGTTGTTTTGATATTTATTTTTGTGAAGTTTTTAAATTCACATCCTTTGTAAGGTACTACGTATCAACATAGCTTTTAAATATGCATGGGAATATTTTATTGTAATCGTACACAGTGCAACTGATTTACCTGTGAATTAAAAGAATAACTTAGAAATTTTCAAGTACTTACCAATTTCGTTTCGAAATTTTAATACTTGTGCGTAAAAAAAATAATTTCAGAACAATTCGTGTTCCCAGGTAAGTTGGTAAAACTGTAGATTTGATTGAGAAATAAAACACGTAATCCCAAACAAATAAGATTTATTTGGACAAACTCCTAGATAGCTATACGATTCACAAAAATATTCAAATGTTACATCTTTCTGTCACACAGCAAGTCACATAACAATGATGCACGCCTGAGAATAGTACCGCCCTATTTCAAACATTCGGCCAAGGCTCATATGAACCCAGAACCCTGACCAATTTTTTAGTACAAATACATTACAGATATTTTTGACGTTTGTGCCGTTAAGCGAACAAACAGATAATAGTGAACGTAAATCTTCGGTAACATGGCGGTCAGCCACAATTCAACATTTGCGTCTGAAAAACGCTACTGTACGGAAACATACATCTACTTCGAGTAGTACCTAGTAATGAGGTTTTAGAACTTTTTATGTGACCGCTTTGTATAGCTAGGTACCTTTCGTAAATATAATTAAACCTAATTGACTAGACTTCAGACTGCGACTAAAGAGACTGGGCCTCTAAGGATATGTTCCTGCCTCGCACACTATATCAAGATACACACTTTAGACGTTACACACATTATATACAAAATGCTATCGAAATAACAAAATATACACCAAAACTCTTTAGGAATCGAAATGAAAACATATGACAAAAAATAAATACGTTAACAGCAGTAAGTTAAATAAACACTAGTTTACGAGATCCTTGAATCCATCACGTTTGATCATTTAAAAAGCCAGTGAAAGATTATAGTAGACCATATAGTCGCTACATCAAACAATATGGATAGTTACCTACTAATTAGATCTTAACGTTATTTCAATAGCACTTTTCTAAATGAGTTTCTAAACACAAATAAAAAAATAGCCTATCTATCTTACACTTCATGGATTGGCAACGCATCATAATAAACAAAATTCCTCGCAGATACAATCAGTAATTTTATTGCACTTTTGCTGCTATTATTATGTTGCACCCTCGACAAGACAAGGGCATATCTAATTTTTAATAACTCTTCAACTTTACGTTTAAAAAGCGGAGCTCATCTTAACATAGACAGAAACAGATGTTAACTACCTACGATCAATTTAGGAAGAAAAACCTACAAAAAGCGTAAAATGTCTGTACTGAAAGATTACAATAAGTACATTCAATTGTGCCCTTGTCTCACCGAAGGTATGGAGACAGCGGAATATAAGACATAAATAAGTTTGCATGGGAACCAAACTTGCTCTTTAATTGATTAACGTTCGTTTGGCCGCACGCGCTCACAGCCCTCGAAAAAGACCGCCGGAAACGGTTGAAACTTCCGTCAGGCTGAGCCGACCATCACTCGCGTTAATTAATCAAAAATGTTAATGTATGTTAAAGCCACATTATTTTAACAATTAAACTAAATAGCTTGTACATATTAGGTGATGCGTCCTTACGCGTACATCTTTAGTACAAACGAAGGAAAATTTTACTATTGGAAATATACTAATAAGTAGCTCCGGCTTCGTCCGGGTCAAACAAGTGTTACAAGACTAGCTTTTAATTTATGTCGCCATTTATTTTTTATTTTTTTACAATCTTTGAAAGTATTTTTATCTGAATACCTAATCAAAAGCTTAAAAAAATAAGTTTCAAGCTTCTAGCTTGAAAATGACGAATTTCCATAGCAGCTTTCATCGCCTATTTCAATCAGTTAAAACACTTGCTCTTTAAAAATGGCCTACGTACTTTTTCATCTAACTCGAGAAATAGGATACGTTTCTTGTCCAATTTCCAGCCGCCATTTTTTAATAGTATATTATTTGTTTATTACATCATGTCACCCGAGTGAAGGTGCCATATAAATGGTGCATTTTCAAGATCAAAATTGCCCTGTCATAGATAGAGTTCACAATAGGTGGCGCCAGTGTATTATTCTGTTGAACGATTTCACAAAATGAAACATTAGCGCTACACGTGGCGACGTGTGACGTGGCTACGTGACGTCACGTCTTTGTAAAAATCATACAATGAAGTGACGTTATTACAACCTCTTAGCAATGTATCTTCGTCATTTTTTGTTTGTTTAATATATTTTTATATCGTCTTGCCTATCTATTATTTGACGTCAGCAAACACCGTCTTTAAACCTTAAACACCGTATAATTATTACATCTTATCTAACTACATCCTTGGTAAATAAATCTATTGAATAATTTCATTTCATTTATAAATTATGATTTTCGAAGCAATTTTAGTATAATAATATTTCATACCATAAAGAGATACACTGATTACTAAATATTTATTTACATACATTCAGATTTCAGGGACATTTATTAAAAAGAGGCAGGTTATATTAGGACATTTATGCTACATTTTCTACAAAGTATTTTTCAAAAAAGTAAGTAAAAAAATAATTGGAAGATCTAGACACAACGTAAGGACATGCGACACAGGATTCATTTTACATTACCTCATGATGTATGATAAATGGGCACTGTAAAATTCATCAATGTCTTATTTGGCAATTATATTCTCCTACAATCATATTAAGGTAAAACACTATACAATAGTTAAGTAAAGATTAGGCTAGTACGAGTAGTACCGCATTCGTAGACCAAGTTTGGTGAGCAGTAGAGGCCACCTGATGCAATTTCCATAGGGCCATTTATATAAAAAAAATAGAATTGTTTTATGGATGAACCATTTTGAGTTACTCGTCTTTACAGATCTAATTATATATGCCACCGTGAAAGTGTAAATGGCATCAGATTATAATCTAACGACGCAAGATTACAAGCTAACTTAACCTACCGTCGCTTTAAAATTACACGCGTTTCACTGTAAACAAACCTGCAGTTTGAATCAGGGGGTGACATACATTATATTACAATTATATTTATTTTATTATTACATATACATTACAATTATATAATTTATGTTTTTTATTACCGTTATACAATTTAAGTTTACACTGACACTGTCCTGTGCGTTCTGTAAAATTTCGTTCAGCCAACGCGACGATTGGAAAGCACGTTTTTACATCAAATATGTTCATGTAATATCTATCGTAGTCAGGAGACGTATCTACCAGCTACTGACACACAAGTTTTAATTAGAACTTCATTTTTACAATACGTTGACTATATAAACCTTTACAAAAAAGAAAGCGAAATACTTCAAAAATGTTGCCGTGTTTTTTTTTATAAATTCACGGCGGTTGGCCTCATCTGGCTATTAGATTAATATCGAATGTAAGTCGCTGTTGGACCTTAGAATATGGATCGTGCACGGAAAAGGAGTAAATCACAAAAGGTGCGTATACGCAGGTTTGACAAACACGACATCGTTCTAAATATAGCCATTATTTTTATTCAAATATTTAGTATTAATATTCATAATAATAAAAATATAACATTTGATGGGCATTTCCAAACATATCCTATTTACATTTTACTCGAAACGAGTTCTCTACCCTTAATAAGCTCATGACTTAATTTCTTTGGAGCTAAATTAGGAAGTTCTAACGTTCAAGTATATTTATTTGGCCAGTGTAAAAGGCTATAAAAAGTTTATATAAAAATAAACATTTAAACAACTAAAGGCCTGTTTGCATATTGATTAGTGCGAGTGATCAGTAATCGCGACTGATTAGTGCAGTCACTACGCAAGTTCCTGTACACTCGCACTAATCAGCCGGTGCCCACACGTGCTTGCTACTAAGCACCTCACACCTGCACTAATCAAAATGTAAACAGGTTTTATGAAATCAAAACCGATCGTACAAGCCGGAGCCGCACGGCAGAAAATTAGCATTGGAATCTGAACCCAGACTCTTACGCTGTAGACACATTTTACAGAGACGGGTTTTTTAGAGCAAGGTCGCTCGCACGCTCTATCATTTTACTGCCACTGTAAATAGTATCGCCAAAGTATGAGAAGGTTATATCTGAAGGCTCATTTTTAGTTGTGCGGTAGTAATGGTCTTATTAAGTACTCAACGTCGAAACTATTTAAAAACAATTACGTTGTATGAAACTTTATATTACGGCTGGTCTAGTCGGGAGAACGACGGCTGTCGATCTGGAGACTCTTTACGAAGTAATGCCGCTAATATAAAACGTTGAAGGAAAACATCGTGAGGAAACCGACATGTACCTAGAATCCTTCGAAGACGTGTCATCCACCAACCCCACTGAACTGCCGTGGTGGATTATGGCCTTAAATCTCTGCTTGCGAGAGAAGGTGCCCCGGGTCCCAGCAGTGGGACCCGGGGTCTTCTCTCTAACTTATGGACATCAGATTTTGTCATCATAACATTTCCCTTATTCGTGTTTCAATTTGTTCGTTGCTAGGGTCTGTTAGAAATGGTAAGTTACTACCATTTAAATACAACCCTTACATGTTCGTTTTAACCTGGCCATTTGTACTACTAAATTTTTTATACAAAATAGGTCTGCGTTAATATCCCGTCATATTACTTCATTTAAGTACTAACTTAAATTGTAGTAAATTGAATTAGTTCGGATAGCGTTAAGACAAAATAATACAATCGCTAAATTTGGAACATAACATTTGGCGTATTTTTCAATTCATTGTATTTATGACCATTGATAAAAAAATCCAATAACTAGAATATGAGATATATATCTGTCCTGCCACTAGTGCCGGTTTTAGCAGTACCAGCGCCCGTGGGCGAGAATTATTTCTTCTTTGACTCGACCTATCAATGAGCAAGGCCTGGTTGCAGACTAGACACAAAGGGGCGCGGCGCGGCGCCCCTTCGCATCCGGCGCCCCTTTACACCCGGCGCCCCTTTACACCCGGCGCCCTGGGCGCTCGCCCTACCGCGCCCTGCCCTACCGCCGGTACTGACTGCCATAATACTCAAGGTATATTTAGGTTATCCGTATATAGGTCATAGGGGTTCTACTCCAAAATAGCGTCTTAAACGGTAGTTATACATTTGATCGCTGTTTAAACACGACTATTCATATTCTGAGGGGGTTACATTTCATTGTACTTCATCTTTCATTCCTTGTACTTCTTCCCAAGTTTTTTTTGTTTGTTTTTATATTAAAGAGTTACGAGCAAAGCATGCGCCTGATGGTAAGCAACAAGCCTGTCCGTAACAGTCAAGTGCCACGCAGTTATTTGAACATGAAGAGTCCAAATCACTGCTCAGCACTGCACTGCGATCGTCACCCGGCGATATAAGTCCTGACTTAAAATTAATATTCACAACACTTAAAATTAACATTGCACTCGAACCATGTAAATTATTATTAGCTAATAATGACTTTTAAAACTAAATGAGATCATGAAGGACGACTTTACTGGTGGACTGGGATACGCAGGACGGGTGGACTTTGCCGAAAGGAGTGCGCTAAACTCATCATTATAATTTCGATCACAAATTCCAATTTCAACTGAATTTTATTCGAGTTGTGTAGATAATTGTCTGGAGTTACACATAGGCTACTTTTATCCCGGTAAAATAAAGGGATCGAGACCGACGCGGGTAAAACCGCGGAGCGGTGTTAGTTGTTCGTAATTATAAGCAGAATACGACCGTTTGGGCTTAGCACGCTTGTTCTACGACACCCTGTATTGGAAGATGTATACACGTGTATCAGCCGTGATGGTGTAGTGGCTACGAGCAGAACTTGCGGTTCACCGGCGTGGAGTCGTAGGTTCGAGCCCCGCCTGCACCGCTCACTATTTTTCCAGTGCACTTTCACACGTTTGTCAACAAAACTGCCTATAACCGCCAGGACAAAATTACATTTCCGTGCACTGTACGCCAAGCGGCGTATGCTTAGCACTAAAAAAGTGCTGTTACCAATTTGATATCTAACACAACATTTTGGTGTAGTGCGTTTTTAGTCAACTATGGACGTCGTTAGAATGCCACAGTAGTGGGAACATTTAGTGGGTTGCTTATGTATAAACATTACATTGACACGTTTATACACATGTATACAAAATCCACTCCATTAACGGATTACAAAACTAAACATACTATTGTAATTTGGATACGAAAACTTAAACTAAACAATGGAATGTGTATTGTTAGAACACACTAGAACACATTTGAAGCGTCGACGTCCGGGGCCGTCTTCAGTGCTGTGACACTGAAAATAAACAAATATACATTACACAGCTAACTGAGTCACAATCACACAACATGCGCGACCGACCGGACAATCTCATAATTAATTTTCCCCTCCACCTCCACATGATGCACCCTGGGCATCACAATACCACTTGCCTCGGTGGCATCTTGTTGTGTGCTCAAGAGAAAAAGAAATTGCAGATCTAGGTAATGATTTGGACTGTTCGCGTTCCAATAGCTGCAGAAAATTATGCTGTTATATATTTATTTATTTCGTCACATATGTAAGAAAAAATTTGTGAATAAACGATATTCGTACAAAAAATTAAACCGACTTCAAAACCATAAATAGGCACTCAAAAGCGAAAAATAAATTACAAGTGCTACTCACTCATCTATTTGAAGTCGGTGCCAGTCAGGCCAAAACCACTATGTAGGCACGTGGTATGTAGGCGGATCCACTACCTGTTAGACTTGGCTAGCACCGACTTCAAATAGATTATAGTAAATGGTTAAAGTTTTCATGTGATTAATGTTATGGGTAGCCATGTTGCTAACTCCTGCATCGGCATGTTTCCTGCTCGACTCGTCATTATATAGAGGAAAGTCACCAAATATGGAATACCATTTTGTTTTTGGGATATAAAAGAAAAACTTCATATAAATTAAATCATCATTCATACATTTATATGTAGTAATTCACAGCATTTAATCAAATATATTAGTTATCAAATTAAAATCTAACACAAAAAACAAAATCACAAATGAGTAACCAAATATGGAATAGGTATCCATATATGGAATATAAGCATAAATCAACATAACAATAACAAAAATGGACATTAATATCTTTGAGATCAATTAAATGAATATAATATATTGTGATAAATGAAAGAAGTTACATATTACGTGCAAAAGTTACAGATCCAAGTATTAAACTCTGGACCAGCACAATCATAATTTGCCCAGAGCCCACACATTTAATTCATTTTCTTTTCCCGGACCAATTTTATAGCTTGTGCCATTTTTTTTTCATCCCGGGTTTTTCATTTGGTTGATTGTGAACCGGACATTCTAAAAACAAACATTACATATATTTATTAACAGCAAGTATCTATCATATGACATCTTAAAACCTTATTATCGACTATTCCATAATTAGACACCGACGACTGTCCATATTTGGATTTTTATACTAGTTCAAACTCTTCTAAATATTTTTAAAGTCACAATATTGTAATAACAAAAGATCACAAAATGGAGAAATAAACATAATACCGATATACTAAATAGTATAACACTTATGTAAACAAATATAACAGCTGGTAATACTCGTTTATTACTTACCTTTAAAAATTTCTGCACGACAACAAAACAAAACACACCTGCCACACGTGAAGCATTCGCGCAACTGACTCGATGATGTGGGTGCGATAGTTAGTAGACCGAATGAAACAGAAGATGGTCGAGTGTTGCGTTTCATACTTATAGTTTAGAGAAATGAAGGTATTCCATATTAGGATACTATTCCATATTTGGTGTCTTTCCTCTATACTGGTGTAACTTATAAATGTCACGACTCACATTTTAGCTGACTTCTTGTTGTTCTTGAGATAGGTCGATCCTTTGGCGATGCCCTGGGGGCCCTTCGCGAGCGCGGCGGGCCCGCGGGCCAGCCCCGCGCCCGCGGCGCGCTGCGCGGGGCCCGCGGGCGCGGCGCCGCCGCCGCGGAACTCCGGGTCCGGCCCGCTCCACGGCAGGTAGTCTTTCCTGTTATGCATACTATACAGTGAGAACGGCTGTAGGAGCGTTCAACACTTTTTTGGGTGAACAAAAATCACGGAACCCGCGTCACTAACCTAACGGTTTCGGAAAACTATTATTCTTTTATTACAGCACCATCTACGGTTTTAGTAAGAAATACGTTAAGTGAGCTATCAAAAAGTATAAAAGTAATAAACTATAATCTTATGGCCTAGACTCTCTGCTTGCGAGAGAAGGCTTGAGTTTCAGCAGTAGGAACATGAAGTGACCTGCTTATGCTATTTTCATTGATATGATTCGGTAAGTCGGAACTAATAGATGTAGGTAAGTGAATACGCACAGAAGGATGGCATCCCGCGGTCCGTGGCGCGCGCGCGGGTCGGGCCCGCGCCGCGGCGCGCTGTACTGCGACCGGTGCTTCGGCTCGCCGCCGGAGCTCTTCAGTATGGGCCTGCAAACCACGCCGCTGCGAACCGAACCATCGTTCAAACAGCAACCATGATACAGTTCACTCGGCAATCAACATACGACGATACATATTCAGTTCGAAAACTTAAGTGGTTGTTTGGCGTTTTCAGAAAAATATATACCCCTCTTCATACTTTGATCATTCCGGCACATACCATTTTGTGACTGAAATTTACCTACCAAATTTGTTCTACAGTAGTAACTCTTGTTTCGAAAGAAACATAAACAGATAGACAAAGACATAAATTTGGTATAAAATCAGGTCACAAAGTAAAATCTTCCGGAATGACCAAAGTGAGAGTGTATACATACATTTTTGTGAAAGTCCCTATTACACATATTGAATTGATGATTCGGTCGGTCCAGCTCGACTTAAGTGTCACTTCAAACAAGCAGCGGCCACTCTGCCGGACGCCGAACTTGAGTTGAACACTGCAGACGTGAGTGACCCGTGATTGAATTAAATACGTGTAACAACCACATTCGTTTTCATACAGAAGTAGGACGAAACGGTGATTGAAAGTATATCTCAAAACTAGTCTCTCTTGACCTTCGTATATCAGCCGTTTCTGCCATCAAGGCAGTTGTGACGTGACATTGATGGCTCAAACTGAAGAAATCAGCATGATCTACCAAAGTCACATCGTCTGTAGAGAATCTGACATCTGCCAAAGAAGACAGCTTTCGAGTTTGTGTAACAGGGAAGTAAAGTTCATCGCGTATTGTAAGAGACAGAGATTCCGAGGCGTACATTTAATATTCAATTATCGACAAGGAACCTCATATAGCTCTTTGAATGAAAATGCCTGTCCACTTGGACAGTACCTACTTATATTCGTGCAATGAATATATTTGATAGGTATGGAGTGTAACATGTTAAAAAACTATAAAGTTACTTATCTATTACTCGTACAATGTCTTTACAATCAATTATTATCGATTTTTTTCTGCGATTATTATTGATAATAATCTGTTCATGGCACGTTACAGCATTCATCGGCGCCGGTACAGTGTAGTTGGTTAGGTAGACGGATTCTGCTCTGAGAATTATTGGCCTGTTTCGATCCTACTATGGGATTTCAAAGGAAACAGTCGTGTAGTAGGCAGATTCTAAAATGCCTAGGAAAACTATGTATGATTAACTAAATGAGATTCCTTATACAAAAAACAACGTAAAGCGTTTATGTTGAGTCTTTTATAAATACACCAGTAAATTTAAGTAGTAGTTACACTTATTCGTACATGTGCTTTGGTAGCCAATAGCGCAAAACACGGCCCTTTATAACTACACGTTTTTGAAATCAAAATCAATTGTTACGTTTATTGATAGTGTGTTATGGCCAGTCTTTCTTGTCTATACCATTCATTGCAATAATAATGCGTTATTTCTACAGTTATAGCGAATAAGGGCCCTGTGCGCGCTGTGTGCGACGCTCCTATTCCTGAGGTGAAATAATCTTATCAAAGTGTTACGAAGAACATGATCGAAAAATGAATTTTTAGTAATTAAAAAACGTAGAAACGTAAATAAACTTACAGTATGAAGCATCATGTTGAATATTGGCACAACACTACAATTGGATAATCAAAAATATATCTAACTAGCTGTTTGCCACGCTTCGCTGTGGCACATTATGATGCAAAAATTTGATAAAAACAATCCTGGATGAGGATAATATAGCATTGTAAAATTTCAGCTCCATCGGTACAGAACTTTTTGAGTTTTTGAAGCGTACACAAACCAACATAACATTTTTATATATAGAGATTAATCAGTTTTGCATCTGCCACGCCACATTACTAAGTAAAAAACAGTATAGGTAATGTATATAAAAGTTAAACACGTTTATAAACGCAAAATATTTATACTGTATTGACAAACTGCGATCATGTTCCAAGCGACACTTTCGATGTTTCCCCACAAAAATGTGACAAACTACAACACACACATATAGTAGAGACTACATATCTTTGGAGACTTACCTCAAACATCGATTACCTAATCCATGCAAAATTCCGACTATATTTACTTGCTATCATCTAAGTGAGACCGTGTTATTCACAAGTATTTTTTGAAAAGTTATCTAATGAATGGACGGAAACAGCTAAATAAAAATAAAATGGTTATGAATGATAACTAGATGTATTAATTCTAGACCGCATATTTTTATTTATTTATTATGATTTACTAGTACTAGGGATTTCATTTCGAATCTTAATTTCTTGGATATCTTTGATGTCATCACAATAAAGGAGTATTTTGTCGACGTATGATCCTTCGTTACTCGATCTAACTGGTTTTGGATCTAATCTAATAGAAACTAATTAGTATAAAAAACTTTATTTAAAAATCATACAAACACAGCAAAGCCTAAATTTGATATTCATACAACAATCAAACTGATTATCTACAGCTTATTTTGGAAAATAACGTGTTACATATTGTGTACTAGAATATTCCGTCATTGAATTATAAATTTATATACACCGGACAATACACAAGCGTTTCACTAAACTTACACAATCCAAACATCTCCATGCTTTAAAAAATCACAAACAAAACATTGTTTAAATCACAACACACATAAAACAAACCAATTCGTAACAACAATTATAACAATTAGTTGGTTTCAGTTGTTACCTAATTGGTTGTGCTCGTAGCATTGTTTGGCGTTCACCCAGGGCTCGATACTATTTTTTACTTTCCGATAATGTTTTAGTTTTCGTGTCCTTCGAAACGGGGAATGAATATTCGGGCGATGTGAAGAAATATTCCGAAATGGAGCAGGCTAGGTTTACCCAAATTAAAATGGATCCAATAAGGAAGATCTAATCTCATAATGTATTTCGTTGACTAATTTTCTGGGGAATGTATTGATATAGACCAGTCGTTTTAGGCATTTTAAGCCCCAATCTGCGGATAAATTGCTAGTGAACTGAATTTTTGTATATGTACACCTTTATTGTACAGCGTTGTAATGAATATGTGAAAATTCGACAATGATATCGCACCGGCTAAAAAGATAGGCAGGTCAAAAGGTGACGAAAATCAGTTATTGGCAAATAAATATCTTGCGACCTATCGCGCGGAGGTCAATTATTGAGATCATTATAGAATTGTTTTTGTCGTGAAATTATCTACAAAAATGGCTTATGCATTTGTCTGTGAAATTATAAATTCACCTTTGACTTTGCTAAATGTATACTGTTGGTGTTTCTTTAGATAAATAAATAAATTAACCGTTTTCGGAGTAGAGCGCTCAGAAAACGACTATATTATGACAATGCACTCGTTTACTCCCCACGTTCGAGGTAGATTGCAAGGCGCGTTTTTTTTTAAACAAAATTTTGTACATATACATTATTTTTGTCATACATTGTGGGTATCTTCTCATTTTTTTATCATTAGCATTTTCTGTCAAAACACCGAGTGGACTTATTCCTATATTTGAAACGATATTCAATTGAATAGAATAGAATAGGGTTTCTTAAATGCTTTTTATTTTTCGTTGCATAGAATCTATTTTAATTGTTGTTATAAGGTTTAAAGAAAACTTTATAATACGATTTATTAATGTGTATCCTGACCTATTTCAATGCGTTTTTTTTAGTTAATATCCGTGCTTCTTTCTTAGCTTTGTTTGGTTGATACCGATTCAAGATGGCGGCCTCCACAAAATGGCGGATAAAATATTTTTTCACAACCTCCCTCAATAGTGGCATCAAATGAAAGGGCTTGACTAGTAGAATACTATACACTATGACACATTACAAATCCAAGATGGCCGCCACTACAAAATGGGGAAATGGATTTCTTTTTTACTACTCCTTCGATATGGGTATCCAATGAAAAGGCTGGCTAGTGGAATATTAACATCACGACAAAATTCAAATCCAAGATGGCCGCCACCACAAAATGGCGAATTACTTTTTTTTCACTACTCCTTCGATATGGGTATCCAATGAAAGGGCTTGACTATTAGGATACTACTGTACCAATTTCAAAGCCAAGGCTATTGGGGGTAAACCACTTTTTTAATGTTGTTCTTGTACTTAAAAACATTATCGAAAGGTAAAAAGACAAGCCAGTATCGCTGTAAGACATCGGTGCACACGCCAACATACTTGGGGGTCTGCATCCAGGGCTTAGTGCGGCGCGCCGGCTGCGGCGGCGGCGACGGCGGCCGCGGCGACTCCGGCCCCGCGCCGCCCGCCAATGGGCGTGCCACGCAACTGATAGTGCGACAAAGCGACCCCGATGAGACTCATTCTACTTCAGTGGCGCACCTAGCGACCATTCCCCTAATACCGTACATTCACCGACTTGTAGACTACGTCATGTTTTTGAATGGACTAATCTTATGCAATTAAGATTGCCCAATACACAATATGTTTTATTTTATTAATAATATTGTTATAATTCCATAATACATACGTTTATACAATTAATCATTTACATATTTTTTTAAATTTCGATGAACTATGCATATTTTTTTATAACATTATTTACCAATTGATTTAAAGCTGTACAGGGGCATTTCTTGTTCTTTCATGCAAATTTTTGATAGGTATTTTTTTTTTTTAACTTTTAGAGGTTTACACTCAACCGCCATCTCTCCTTATGTTAAGAAGAAAGCGATTCCCTCTCGACATGAAGATACCAAGGTTGTAACCATTGGGAAAAACTCAGGCAATGCATTTTACTTCTTACAAGTTCTTTTCACAAAACTGGAGTCTAACCTTTTCGTCCGAGTCGCGATTGGAAGACCTGTGCTCAGCGGTGACTGATAACAAGCTGACAATAATAAATGATTGTGTGGTTTTGTGAAAGCAAAAGCTGTGTAGACATTTAACTAAATATTTTTGGAAAAATATTCGATTTAAGTAAGCTAAGTAACGTAACGAGTAGCGCCGCCACATTGGCCTCGGCTGCTCCGTCGAGCGCCTATCGCTTTACCCCTGCTCCGCCGACCGACACGCGACAAGCAATACATGTTTGAGGTTTGAGGCAATGATATCTATATTTATAAAAGTTTAACTTTAATAATGATGTACTTCTACATAATAATGTTGCTAGTTAGTGTTGCGTAGGGAATGCCCGCCAATAATTATTATCTACGACAATTGTTCATTTTTTCTGTAGTGTTTTAGCTGCGCCACTGATTAGCAAAATAGTGCTAAATTCTTTAACTTTTCTAAAATAATAAATACTTTTATAAGAATCTCATCAACCCCGCTTAGTACTAATGATGGGATTAGTGTTAGTGTTGTAAAAATATTCGATTAAAAAATCTTTATAATCGAATAAAAACTCTTCGTTTGTACAACCCTTTTTAAAATGAGTGATGCTTGTTGCCAATTTTTTTGTTGCGTTCTATAAAATAAAACAATATAAAGATGACATTACACATTAATGGCATATTTTCTGTAATTGTGTATGTTAGTTTTGTATGACTCGATATAACATATTTGTACAACACTAATATGTGAGAGAAGCTAAAAAGCGTTGGACTCTGAATGTTTGATTATATTATTGTACTGTAGTGTCGATTCCGTAACACAGTTAGCAACAGAGAGCTGACATCAAGTGACCCAAGTACGAATGCCTAGTGAACAGTTTAACACGCGCAAAACTTTATGAGCCTTCTATGTTTATAGTCACGGGTCGAGCGAGAGTTGCTCCTGCTGGTAAGTAATACGCGTGCTTATAGCAGCACAGTGCCAATTCACTGCACTCGGCATCCAGAGATATGTAAAATTATATTATCCGGGGTGACGAGCCCAGTGCAGTGGTAGGTAACGATTTGGACTCATGTTCCAATAGCTGTGTGACACTGTGCTGTCACGGGCAGGCGTGTTGCTTGCCGTCGGGAACATGTCCTCGTCGACCCCACACTCTATGCTATAAAGATGATATACCTCTTTTATTTCAGCTCACGAAAACAAACGTGACTGTACAGAACGATCATAACAAGGTGGAAGGGTAAAGCTCCTAGAGAAAGGCCACAGACAACGTAAGTACAAGTGATGCGCGGTTTTGTTTTGTACCACCAAAGGCTCAAAAAGTTTTGAGCAGTCTGTAATAATCTCGCGACGCTATCAATTGTACTGCAGACTCCATAAAGGACGTGAATGGTAAATTTAAAAAATGGACGAAACAAGCCGTGCTGGCTGGCTGCGTGGGCTGCCCTGATCGGGATTACGGAGACTGCCGATACGGAGCCCCTAGTTCGAATCGAAATCGAAAATACTACTGTATTCACAACATGTAACATACAACTCATGTGCGTAGTACCACTAACTTAAAAAGGGACGGGAAACCAACGCGTTCTTAGAATCTTTCAAGGTCATGCGTCATCCACCCAACCCGCACTGGGCCATCGTGGCGTATTATGGCGTAGTGGATATTCCTTGCGAGAGAAAGCCCTGAGCCCCAGCAGTGGGAATATTCAGTGGGCTGCTCACGCTCTATGTCTGTGACGCCGAAACAAATACACCAACATCGATGCGATTTTTTTTTAGTTGATGTGATTAAAACGGCTTTTATTTGATTTACGGCACGGAACTATAAATGTTTTATTTTCCATACATTATGAATGCGTCACGAGATGTATAGGTAGGGGCTTTTTGCATTTTCATATTTGGACCACAAGTTTTGTTGCTAACTGTGCTATACTAGACTAGTTTGTCTGATAAGTGACTGATGGAAACTTCGTTAATCCTGTAAAAAAGTTTTTACTATTATAGTTATGTATTATTGAAATAATATAAATAATTGACAAAATTGTAAGTCTTTGTTGTGGTAGGACCCTTCGCAAAGTCCACCTGGATAATTACCACACCTTTGACAGTTACTCTACCGCTAAGCATTTATATGCAAATATTGCTGTGTTCTGGTTTAAAGGGCGAAGTTTCCCGAGAAACGTCAGGGCATTAAGACTATCTTATATCTGTGAGAGACGAGAACTGCAGTGCTATGTAATGGCAAAGCAGTCGCCGTGACCGAAATCGGGCTGGAACACATCATCATCATCATCAGTGGCAGTTTGCGGAGCCTCACCCCTTGGAGTCGTAGCCGAAGCGCGTGTGAGGCACCTCGATGAGGGGCCGGGGGTCGTCCCTCACGGACGCCAGGATCTGGTCGGCCCGCTGCTCGCTGTAGGCCACGCTCTCCAGCGCGATGGACACGATGCGCTCCGCGAGGTGCGGGTACTTCGACTGGTATTTCGACTTCACTGAAATATTCGCGTATGTTTTTTTAGGAAATGATTGCAATATTCATGATTCTACTTTGATCATACGTTTAAACGTCAACAGTTAATAAAAACCATCCTACTAATATTATATATGTTTGGATGTAAGTACGGTACGATGTAAAACACTATTTAAGTGAGTCGACATACACATCTCGCGTGTAGTGGTAAGACATGTCATATCTCCGGGTGCCGAGCGCAGTGCGGTGCTAGGTAACGATTTGGACTCTTCATGTTCTAGTAGCTGCGTGTTATGGGCAACCATGTTGCTTACCATCAGACACGTATACTGCACGTCTCGCACTTTACAATAAAAAAAAAAAAAAAAAATAACTGAAAAAGTTTAAAATTATATCCCACCAAAAACATTCTGTAAAAAACTAGCCAAGTCTCGATGTAGCTGCATATTTATCTCTAAAAAGTAATGAAATCTAGACAAAGCCGTGCCAAGTCTAAGGTTCCTTATTGCGATTTCTTTATTATTATAGTTAATGTTGTGTGACTTGGCCGTTGAAGGGTACACAAGGGTAGAAAACCAGGTGCTCCATGACGCCATTGCACCAATCTGTCGCCAGAACCGCTACCATTGACAATGGAAAATGGCCACTTGGAAAACGTTGATTCAATAACCAGTCAAAACCAGTGACGCTTTAGGTCAATTTATAGCCCACAAAAAATCTGCATGTGATGCGCCAGAAGAAGTTTTCAATTCCAAAAAAATAAAGGAAAATAGCAGATTATGACACAGGTGTGTAAAGTTGGTGATTACCGCTGAGGTGCTATTGAGACCCGAGCCTTGGTGAGGGTCTTAAGCCGAGGACGGTAATCATCAATACACACGTGTATCATAATATATGTACGTTTTTGAGACACACTTGAGACATTTGTGAATAAAATAATGATAAAAAAAAACATTTTAACAAGAATAGAGTTATTAAGAATGCCTCGTTATGGCGGCAAAAAAATTATCAGTTGTCAAAAAATGTGCGCGCAACTAACAATCTTCGGACCGTGTTTTAGCCACGTCCAAAAAGTGGAATTTAAAGTTTCCTTTATAACGAGTACACAGAAAATAAAAGTTAATATTTGAGTATATGTTGTATGTTATGACATGTACAAATTCAAATTATTTTTTAAAAGACGAAGTTGCACGAAGTGAGCAAGCAATAGCTATATTAAGTCATTTGTTCTATTGAACACGATGTTTATTGTATCGAAACTTTTTTAAGAACAATGTAACTCGATCATTAAAAAAGAGCTATATAAATCACTAGTGAGTAATAGTAATGAAAAAGTCACAGCTTGAGTATAAGTGTCATTATATGCCTGGTTGCGGTGAAATTAGAGTCACTTTACGAGCAACTGAAAACAGTCTTACACAATAGCTTCTCGCCGTGAGTTTTGGCTTGGGGCTCCTTCTTGGCGGGCGGCGGCGGCGGCGGCGGCTCCTTCTTGTGCCCCGACTCCTTCTTGTGGAACCCGCGCTTGGCCAGCTCCTCGCTCACGCGCTGCACGTTGTTCTCGTTGTTCGACAGGATCTCGAGGATCATCATCTCGTCCGCCTTCGGGAATATGCTCTTCAGGTACCTGAATATAAAAGACACATTCGACAAAATTATCGTTCATTCAATAACTTCAAATCCAATATTTTTACTATTGCCTTTTATTTTGTTGGAAAGCGTAGTGTCGGAGCGTTAGCTTATGTCAACGGTGACGCGAACATATCAGATTTCCCTCTACCGAAAATACGTCAACATCTTTAACTCAACATGCATTAAGTTAATAAAACTTTTAAATGGTAAAAGGTAGTCACTCCAGGACTGCCAGCGGCCGCGCCGCACCGGGCCGGTGTGGTGGATCATGACCCTGGCTCTCTCCTCGCGAGGCCCCGAGTCCCAGCAGTGGGGCTGCTTATAATCTAGACTAGCTTTTACTATTTGAAGCCTTTTAAGTGAAAACTTCTTTGAACGCTTCTTGGTAGAGGGTAGTTTTATCGCTTCGCATCTCGGACATGTTGCGGAATATCGTCGGAGCGGCAGCGGAGCAGGACGTTCGCGTTAAACGCTTTTGGGTGGATAACATAGTGCTTAAAAGTGTCGAGTGACGTCACGTCCATATACGATTTTTTTATGAAGTCGTGACGTCACAAGCCGCAGTCCGGAAGTTATATTATGTCAATGTTTAATATAAAATAAAAAAATCCTTGTCCCATATTTTTCTATAATCTACCGGACGGACTGATTCGAATGTTATATTTTAAATGGTGTCCCAGTCATCCTGGCATACAAGAAAATGATGAATAATGAAGTATGTGTGTTACTTGAGTTTCATCTTGGGCGAGTGTTGCCGCGCCAGCGGGCCGTCGCTGGGCTTGCGCGCGTAGCAGCCGGGCGAGCCCGGCGCCGGCCGGAACAGCGACGGGGAGCCTGCGCACGCGCAACTTGTTATCACACTCCACCAGCTCCACATTCAGGTGGGTTGTACGACTGATCGAAAGTTACGGCTGGTCTAGTCGGGACGGCGGCTGCAGATCCGGAGCCCCCAGGTTCAAATCCCATACGCACCACTGTATTTTTGAAGTCATGTGCCTATAACTTTAAACGGTGAAGGAAAAAATCGTGAGGAAACCGACATGTCCCTAGAATATTTCGAGGTCATGTGTCATTCATCAACCCGCACTTGGCCAACGTGGTGGATTATGGCCTTGACTCTCTCTTTGCGAGAAAAGGCATCTTCAAGGCAAGGCTCAAAGGCGTCTCAGCAATCCAGCAATCTATATAGCCTGAGGCGCCATCGAAACAAAACTTACGATCAATATCATTTACTGTAATAAATCTAATTTCAGGAGCCATCTGTTCGAAACACTTACGATTAATGACAACAATCAATCAACATCAATAATTTGTTATTAATTATTTATCTCTTAGCCTTGCGGTAGCAGTAATGTTTGCATTGTGGCCCCCAGGCTTTGCTAAACAGTCTTGCCACTAGAGAAGCAATACCTACACACGTACAGCTTTACATACGAACAAAACAACATTTAAAACGTTTTATTATCGAGCACCAGCGGCATGTCTCAACTTCGTTTGCTTTGAACAACTAATCGATGAAGCCTATAATTATGGTATAATAAAGTGTTTTTTGTATTGTATTGTATCTCCACAGTTGGACCAAAAACATACGCGTGAAAATCGGTTGACTTTGAAGAGTTACTTTGGGAAGAAACATCAGGACACTGGGTTTTTATATTTGACGAACACATACATGAGTTATGAGGCCTTGACCTGCATACCTAATGTACATGAAGACCTCATAAGGCAGGTGTTCACCATACATTATGTATGAAAACAGACCATTACAATATTGAATAATGTATCCTAATCAATAAACTCTCATTCTCATACAACCTTCATGAGTCGATTCGAAATTCTAATTCACCTGCGGCATAGATCAGGAGTTCCAGTTTTTTCCATATTTTCAACTTTTTTTTTGTCCACGTTTTCTTAGCAACAACTATGTCGTACATTTTTGTTAAATGTGTTGTTTAGACTGTAGGATCGAAGGCTACAGTACTGGTTTTTTAAATGTTATCGGATTTATCTAAACACTTATACGGATACTGAGAGATAGCCGTAGATTTTGTATTGAATCTGTCAACGTCCATAGATGAGTTGGTTATTTTCAATGATCATTATATCTTATCTTATTTGTCTACTAGCTGCGGTTGCGGGTGTTATATAACAGGAAAAGGTATAATCTATACTAATATTATAAAGCTGAAGAGTTCGTTTGTTTATTTGAACGCTAGGATCTCGGGAAGTCGGTCCAAATTGAAAGATTATTTTTCTATTGGATAGTCCATTAATCGAGGAAGGCTATAGACTATAGAACAAAACGCTACTACTAATAGAAGCGGAGCATGAATCAAGAATGTAACAAAATCGGGAAAAAATATTCCTTTTTGAGAGTTCTCGTACGTTTCGTGCTTTGACATGACACATGACAGCATGTGTCTAAAATTGCGTCATTGAATATAAACCTTTGCCACAGATTACATACTATCTTTGGCATAGATTGCTAATCAAATTTGTTTCTAAATCTGAGTAGGTAAGACCAATTTCCGACAGGTGGCGTAGCAGGTAGCTAGCTGAAGAGGTGTTTTGTTTGAAAGCGATATTCTCAGGAATTACTGAATTGATTTCAGTCATTCTTTCACCGTTATATATGCACAGGATCCTGATGAGTGCTATATAATGTACCACGGGCGAAGCCGAGGCGGACATCTAGTTAAGGATAAAAAGGTACAAGAACATTGAAACGTTAGCAGATCAGATCAGAAGACATGGTATATTATTATTAGTGTCAATTGATTGGCCTCGTTCCTTCGTTGATAGCAAGTCTCCCTGCGGAGCCGAGGGTCGTGGGTTCGATTTCCACCCAGTGCAAATATTTGTGTGATTAATACAAATATTTAATCCGCATCCGCATGGTCCGCTTCTATTAGTAGTAGCGTTATGTTTTATAGCCTCGATAAATGGACTATCCAATAGAAAAATAATCTTTCAATTCGGACCAGTACTTCCCGAGATCCTAGCGTTCAAACAAATAAACAAACTCTTTAGCTTTATAATATTAGTATAGATATAGATATAAGTCCCGAGTTCACCCGAACATCTCTTTGACTAACGAACATGCCGATGTGGTTCATTCACAGCCTACGGAAACTTGTGCGCGTGCCTAAAGAAGTTTCAATAATATAAATTACTGTTAGGCGTGGTGGAGTAGGGTAGCTGGTAGTCGCTGGTCGCGCTCTTGGCCATGACGAGCGCGGAGTAGACGCCGGCGGCGCCGCGGCCGAGGCGCGCCGCGGCCGGGGACGCGGCGCGCGGGCCCGGCGTCGCCAGCGGGTGCTTCTCCACCTGCAGCGCGCTGATCACCACCGCCTCGCGGTTGTGGTATCTGGAAACAATGGCAAACAGTGACAAAACTTTTTATTTACCTTATCTTTCTTATATATTTATATCTTATATATATATCTCTATTCATAAAAATGTTATGTTGGTTTGTGTACGCTTCAAAAACTCAAAAAGTTCTGCACCGATCGAGCTGAAATTTTAAAATGATATATAATCGGCATCAAGCATTGTTTTATCTATTTTTTGCATCACAATGTGCCACAGCGAAGCGGGGCAGGGTACAGCTAGTTATATGTATAAATCTTGTTTATATACATATATATATCCACAATATAAATGAATGTTAATATCAACGTAAGTATGTTTTAATCACAGTGACTGGTTTTCCATCCATTATTAGCATCTAAATCAATTTTAACATTTACTATCTTTATGTATAAAATGTTTGTGTACGCTTCAAAAACTCAAAAAGCTCTGCACCGATCGAGCTGAAATTTTAGAATGATATATAATCCGCATCAAGGATTGTTTTTATTTAATGTTTGCATCAAAATGTGACACAACCAAGCGTGGCGGAGTACAGCTAGTATTTATGTATAAATGAATGTTACTATCAACGCATGTTTTAATCACAGTAACATTTTTCATACATTGTTATCATCTAAATCAATTTTAACATTTACTATAGTATTATAAAAGATTACATGTCAAACGTTTAATTAAAAAAAAAGGTAAATACCTAAGTACTACAAACACAAATCTGGAGCCATCAATTTAGTCTCCGCACTCGTGAAATCGCCGACCAAGAGTGCCCATCAGACTGGCGGCATTTCCACGCTGTATGGCCAAAGAAATAATGAATGTTTGTCTGTATGTCCTTTATATGTATGTCCAAGACAGCGAATCGACAAACGTAGTATAGGATGCCTTGAGACTAGGTCGAGTGACAAACGCAAGGTGGCTAGTGTCAGTTGGTGAAGCCGAGGATCGGGCTAGGTGGGGTATTATTGAAGCACAAACTAAGTGGAGAGATACTCTTTGAAGAGGCATATGTCCAGCAGTGGACGAACGCTTTTTGCTTTTATCCATGTGATGATCTCTAGCAATTGAAATTTGGAACACTTAGATTAGAGAGGTATTATAGTCTGAAATAGCACGTAGGCTTACCGAGAACCGCGCAGATGAAATTATAATATTAGAAAGAACCCCTAATATTCTTCAAATTAGAAATTAGAAGAATATACACAATAGATAGACATATACAAACACAAAAATCTTTATTGCTGTTTGCAGGCTAGTTAACATGATACAAAAACGTTTTAAAAGTTTACGTATACAAACTGGTCTGTATAGGATACAGGGGCGGATCCAGCCATGACGACAGTGTGTCACATAGGCGTAGTCAAATCACAAGAAGTGCGTGCGTTTTAATTACGGTTTACCTAGGCCCTGGACCAAGCCCAGGGGGCTCAGGCCAGCTCCCCCTGGATCCGCCACTGATAGGATGAGAAAGTACGACCGACCACTTACTTCTTCAAGAGTATCCTGATATGGGTGTCGCTGACGGTGGGAAACATGGCGCCGATCTTGGCCACCATGGCGTCGGTGTCCGAGTTGAGGGTGAGCGAGTCGTTGAAGCGGTCGCTGAGGTGCGACACGCGGCCCGGCACGGGGCTGTCGCGCGCCGTGAGGCACAGCGCGCGGCCCAGGATGGGGCTCGGCTGGGGACTCGCGAACGCACGCTGCTCCTAACATACCACCAGGTCCATCTTACATCACTTTATTATGAAGTTATTTATTTATCGTCTTCATTTCTATTTTTGTCAGATATCAAAAAAGGAGAAAGTTCTCAATAGGGATGTTAACAAACTATAACAAGTAGACAGCTTAATCAGTTTCGACAGTTTGTTTTGCGACTAGTGACGTAATAATTCTTATTGGTGTTTCCAGTCACGTGACAACAGGCTAAAAACAATAGCATTTAAAATCATTTATAATAAATGTACTACCTAATATTAAATTATAATAATGTGATTTTCTATATTCTATTAATGCAAACTATCATAAAATTAACATTAAACATTAATGTGTGATTAGTGTTAACATCCCTATTCCTTTGTATGTTTTGCTCTAAAATCTTCTGCCATCTATGCGAAAGAGAATTTGTGGAGTTTTTGTCTAAAAATCCCCTGGCAGGGGAAATCTAAAGGGATTTGTGGAATACGCCGATTATTTGTATGTACGTACGATAGCGTCGCCAATTGTGAAATGATTTATATGATTATTTTTTCGTTTGGTAGATCATGGTATGGTAGAGGTGGTCCCATACAAATTTATCGAAATCGTTGTGGCGGATTTGAAATATGAACAAAAAGTAAAATTTGCTTTCATGTATTTAGACGACGCGACGCGACGACGTCGGTAGTGATAGATTCTTATGAAATTTGCTCGAGTGTCTGAATTTATTTTAAATTGAAGTCGGCTTTTGTTTTTTCGGAGTATATAAATGATTATTTACAACAGATATCATTATTTCTTCCGAAGAAACACAAACCGGTTTCAATTTCGACACTCAACCAAATATCATAAGGTAACAAATGGTATATTTTTTACCCAATCATAATCGCAATTGTAACACAAACACATACAAGTACACGCGTACTTACATATTGAGGTTTGAGGCCCTTCGGATAGAACATCTTGGGGCTGTTGGCAGGCGGCGGCTGAAAAGCATGTTGCAACCGCACCGGCGAGGGGTAAGGATGGACGTGGTACGGGGAGCCGTGAGGAGACTGCGGTCCGAGTGAACAGACATGGTGGACAAACACGACTGTGAACAAGGTGCAGGTGCTTACTACAACGGTGTGCCACGCGCAAACGCCATAGGTGCCACTCGCCTTAATGGAACGCTCAAGTATTACGCAACTATCACAATTTTGAAAATATGTACATATATTCCGAGAGATAACTATTTGAGTAAAGCTGAAAACTTGTCACATACCTGTCCTACCCCAACACGGAGCTGCAAACTTGGCTGGAGAGCAGCGGGGGCAAAATAAATCCCTTAATTTAGATGACCTGGCAGGTAGAAAGTCAAAGGCAAAGAAGAATTGGCAATTGAAAAGGCAAAAAACAATTATCGGAATAGTACTCCCCTCTGTAACGCACCATGAGTTTTTGAAACACCTCTCCCCCTCACTCTTCCTAAGTGTCACATAATAAATAACAATTTTTACCTAAAAGTAACCACACAAGTTGCTGATTTGGGTAAATTTAATTCTCTACATTTAATTTAAACAAACAGCTCCATGATGCACCATAACATTTTACAAGACACCCCCCAAATTGTGTTACGTAATACTTGAACGGCCCCTAAGAGGTACACGTGATCCAGATAGGTACTTTTTGTATCCGCCAACTTCACAAGAAGTACATGTCCACTTGTTACCTCTTGTAGTACCATCTGCAAATCTCAGAAGATGTGCCACACATCTGGTAAACTTTGTGATACTATCTGTCTAACAAAATGTAGCACACCCAATCTGTGCCGTGATTCACAATGGATTTGGATTAATCTTGACATGGAATAAAGCTTCTCGGTCTTTATTTTATCAGTTTAAAATGATAGAGGGTAGGATTGTTATTCCGTGCAGGAATTGTTCCAACTGCGTTGTGAATCAGCAACCTGGTAGCTCTTGCGGTATCATACACCGATCTCACAAGAGATGCCACGCATGGATCTGGTACCTTTTATTTTATCTGCCATTCTCACAAGAGGTCTTATACATAAATCACACATATAGAAGTGATATCATCATCTATGCACCTTGGAAATGCTCTTTGTAAAAACCTTTTTTTTTATAAAACCTTCGCACAGAACAGCCTGGTTTATTATGTTGATTTAGTTATTGTTTTATCTGTTGCTGTTTGTGTTAAGATCATACGATCATAAGTACTACGTTCAACTTAGTTACTGAGCTCTCGTTCGGCTTCAATTTTGCGACAACAGCTCATTCCTGTTGTATGTAGTACTTACTACTGCAATGGTGATTGACAGCATGAGACATTTTCAAACAAACAAAATTAGATTTTTTTTATCAGATACAAATATATGCCACCCGTCTGACACCTAACATAACTTGGATATATTTTCTCCAAATTGAAAATTCTTTGATGTTCAATGTTTAAGGTGAAAGACATAAATATTGTGACCAATTCAAAAGACTGTAAATTTTGTGTAATAATTTTATACATTGTTACACTTAAACATACCAAAGTCATGGAATAATCTGATGTTCATATGAAATTTGTTTACCTTGCATATTTAACAAAATGAGCAAAATTTTGTGGTGGCGATTTGGGTCTACAAAACTAACAACATCTAATATTTTCGTTCCTAAAAGCTCTTCTAAAAAGAACTCAATATCATAACAATTTAGTTTATGAAACTGCTGCCTAGACGGTGCTAGAGATGCGAGTTTCTCCAGTCTCCTTTGCACAGAAGAATATCACCACGATAATCTCAATTTATTCTAAATGAGCATAACTAAGGTGCATAACTTGTTATAAGAACAATTATAGTGACCTCAAGAAGCAAAACAGATACAGTGGTTACACACAAAATATTCAAAACTCTATGTACTTTGTCCATTCAGGCTGCTGCATTCATGTATGATGTTAAATTGATCTGAAATTCAAAATGTTAGCATTGAAGGTGATTACATACAATAGCCCAGAAATTAAACATATTGCTTTTTAAATCAACATATTATTTTTCGTCAATGTTTTAAATTGTGTAAGCATTGTGAGCATTCTTATAGACTGGCATTGTGACTAAGTTGGTACTAAATCTGCTATCCTTGAGACTTTGCGCTTGCTTGCTTGTCTTGGCTTTTTACCTTGAGGTTGTGGGCTAGATTCTCAACTAAGACAAATATTTGTGTGATGTATGTGTTCAGTTTAGGCAAGAAAACTTAATGGACAGAATTACTTTCATATTTTTAATATTAAGTAAGGATTATATCAGCTATCTGGCTCTCATAATACCAAGTTTGCTTAGTTTAGGGCCAGTGTGAGAAATTACCAAAAATATTATTTATTTAATAGCAGTCTTCCCAGCCATACTGGGTATGTGATCTCTCTTAGCATGTTATCTGCCTCGGTCATCATATGACAGGAGAATCGCAAATTAATTACAGAGTTTTAGAAGAGGAGGTCAGCTTTTATCTACTATTTTCACCATATGGCCCATATGACTCCCAGGTAGACCCTGTATTAGTTCATCTCATTTTAAAAATATACTTGTGTTTTAATAGGATGAAACTGACAATTTAATAAAATATTTTCTTGCAGTGGAAAGTGGTGACTTCATAAATTCATAGAATGTTAATATAATTTGGACATTATTTAGCTGGCTATATAGTTTCCAATGACAAATTTGTAGTAGTTTTAATACATAAATACCTATACGGAATTGTATCACTTCAAAATGGACGAAATAAAACACAGGCTTTCAGTTATAAGATGTGTTAGCTTCTTACCTGTGTGCTGATACAATCTAAAGCAATCTGTTGTGCGGCATTATGCATCGCCTGTAATTTATGCTTATATCGCAAATCCTCCATCGCTTTGAATTTGGGCGAAAAATTCACACTGATAGATCTTGAACTTTCATCATGTAGAGTTAATGTACTATATTATGTAATTTTAATACGAAATAGAATACGTAAATGCGATAATTTCACATTTTGAGGATAATTGAACTGCACTGTTTACATTTCTAACGTTTTCACAATATTTTATGCGACCGAAAATAAAATACTCAACATAATGCGACTAATTGTAGAATTACACAAACAAAATCTGTTCTTCTACCATTTTCTGCACGAACTCCCTCCCTGTCGAAGTGTCTCTCAAATTTTGTCAGATAAAACATTAATTTTAATCAATACTTCGGCGGTGCAGTGAAGGCGGGAATATGAAATTAAGAGATGTGGGTGTGATTAGTTAAAAAAAAATGTGAGCGGTTAAGACCGCACGGCAGAAGTGAAAACTAAAATAAATTTAACTATTTAAAGACTACTAAATAACTAAATAATTCTAATAATTAAATTATTACTCTTTTTATAAATTGAAATTAAATATACCTAGTAAGCACATCAACACGAGAATAACATGGTAAACATGCGGCTGAATGACTAGTATCCATGGCCAAGGATAAAAATAAAACATTTTTTTACGCGGGGTCGGAAATAACGTTTAACTCATACTTTTTTTAGTATGTATTTGCTATTTATTTATTTATTTTGTAGGTATTTCGCTAAACATAAACATAAACATGCTGTGTTATGGTGTATGTGTAAATACTGTGATGAAAATAGGTATCATTTTGTGTGTTTACGTAGTGTAAGTGCTGTGATAAAACAGGAATATTAATATATTACTGTTTTATAAATATAACTTAAATGTAATGGATGTGATATGCAAATCTAATATATCGTGACAGGTTCAATTAATGTGGTAAGAAACTAGAAGTTAATGTCGCGATAAAAATTCAGATATATAGAAATCACAAGGGGTGTCCCTGTTGCTACGCTGTGAGGTCACAAAAAGTATAAGATTAGGATCAGGACTCTTTGAAGGAACTCCAAATCAAGTATGCAGAGATATAACATCTGACGAAATGGGAGTGCAACTAGTATGCCAGCGACCCAAGGCCGTGCTCCGCTATTTCAAGGAGCTTGGCTGGTTTGGGTAGGCTGGCCGGGAGGAAATGCACAATACACCCCTAGCGGGACGTCAGTGCAGGTCAATCACCCCCACCCTGAATTAGAATTAGTATTAGGTGTCCCTGAGCGAAAGCGAAGAGCTATTGACTATATTATCTTTCCCGCTTGAACACTGTATTTTGTTTCTCGCTCTAGCATCCCGAGTTCACCCGAAACTTTCTTATCATACCCAAGCGTGACGCTAAAATTCAATTCGCCGCCCACGAAAAATCTGTCTAGGCGCGCCAAAAGAAGTTTTCACTTCAAAAATTGTGCTAAAAGTCTGAATACATGTGCAATTTACAAAAACAAAAGAAGAAGCATACAAATAGTTTACATGTTCAAAGATTCAAATGTACATTTACATGTATCCATGGACGTATAAAAAAAGTTGGACATGGTCTCGCTAACAAAACAAATTGTGCCGATAGAGTCAGCCAGTGCGCTGTCACATACACATTCACAGTGAATGTTGCGTGTCAGCCTGTATGCCGACTTTTTATACGTCCATGTCGTCTTTGGGAGTTTTAAAGCGTCTGTTAAGCAAAACGGCCAACGGAAAGTGTCTGGGAGTATTGGAACTTGGGACCTTATTTTTAAAGATATTGCCTATAACATACGTGAAAATCAGAAATACGTGAAGTAAGTAATGTATCTCCTATCTCAAAATTGGCCGTCTAAGTAAGTAAGCATGTGTTCTTAGTACGTACTAGCTCTACTCAATCGTTCACATTTCATCCATTAGAAAATACGTGACGTCTGGCGGCCCTGGGATCTTACTCTAATGTGTACATAACTAATTATCGTACATATATTATATAAGTGTCAAACATTATATTCATATTTTATGTAAGTATTTATTACAATTGTAATTAACGATGTGATTTTTACATTTTTTATCATAACTTTTCCACCACTCTTTAAAACTTGCTGTACTTAACTATAAAAAAAGTGGAAATGAAACGATTTATCTATTTTAGGAAGAATGTTATTAACTGCCGGTCTCTTAATGTGAGTCAGCTACCCCGACCTCGTGATGATTTAACATCTAGCTTGTCAGCGTTGCGTATGTTGCAAGAATGTCTCTCTTATCGCGGGTTGTACGTATCCAGGTTATTTCTAACATACACAGCCACTTGGCAGATTGCAGATTGCAGGTAACGTAAGTCCGAGTATGCCAAGCTCTTTGAAATAAGTATGGTCTGACGGATGTGCATTGCGACACACCACACCACAGGTATATGGCATATTTTTGGGCGCGGAAAGCATGCACCCAGTTGGCAAAGCACGCGTATAGCTTGGCGCCGTAACTGTTACCGAGAATGCACTGTGGCAAAGTAACATGCACGAGACACTTCCGCAGGCACCACTCGGAACACTCGTCTTAACGCAAAGCATGCACTGCTTACTTTAGCATACATCTTGTTATTCTTGTTGGTGTTCAGTACCTTCTATACCGGTTGGTGTTTACAGGTGTTCCCATGTCATGCATTATGTTACGGCCCGAAAAAACAAGGGTAAACTCAATTTTCTTCAGATGACTTTATTTATCAGAAATAATTTATCGCAACTTTTTGATATTCCAAATAGTTGAAATCATTAACTTGAACTCACCATTGAAAAAATATTTACACAAATTAATTTAGTGCAGGCTACGGAGTACCTATATTACATTCTCTTTGGTGCAGGCTAAACTGATATAAAAAAACAGTATATCAGTGGAATAAAAATAACAACAACTATGCAGTCAAATTTATCTGTCAGGCAGAGGTAAAATTTACGATGTAACTGTCATAATATATAAGTGCTACAAGGATGTAATGGCACTTAAATGCCATTATCAGGAAGGCGTAGGTGCAGGTGTGTGTCCTTAGTTTTAAGGGAGTTTAAATAAAATCCACTAGTTGTATTATAAATATATTTATAGTACAGTTATGCTTTTTTACGGATGATTGATGTTATGGATTCCTTATATATAATATAAATATTTTTCCTGGAGTAACAATTTTACTAGATGACACTATGGCCAATTTGCTTTTATTTCCAATTCCATTACTTTTGCGGGAAGTTTGAACAAACATATTTGGGTTTACATAAATTGTGGGAGGAAATATGTTTAATTGGCTTACAAAGCCTCCTTTTATTCTAACTGATCATAGTAGCTGGTGGCGGATGTCCTTACTAACGTTTAACGTGGTTAACGTGGAGTAGGCTACAGGCCCGTGAACAAAATGTATGGGTCATATGATACACCAGGAGATCTATGTAGGACGATAGAAGGGTATAAAATAAAAAAAAAGAAGTGTGGCACTCGAGGACTGCCACGGTAAAGCTATTGCATGTTGCATGCATTTTTATCAACATAAGCAATAGGCATGTTAACAATTTTTCGGTATTGCTTTTATTTTGAAGAGTGACATTTGTTTACCATAAAAAAAAGAAGTGTGGCACTCGGGGACTGCCGCGGTAAAGCTATTGCATGTTGCATGCATTTTTATCAACATAAGTGACATTTGTTTACCATAAAAATATCACGGGAAATCCGTTAAGTTAAACACTGCTAAGAGCATTTAGTCTCTAAAGCTATTACAAATAAGATTCAAAGTCGAATGACCGAGTGGGGAGGACGGCGTTACGGTCTTCCATCCCTATTTCTTGTGAACATAAGAAAGAGATGCACGATCACTAAAATTCGGTCCCCAGGCCTGCGATAAAAGCTATGCAACAGCTTAATAAGTGTATGGCACGGCATGTGTAAGTTGTCAAACTGAGTGAAAAGTGAAGAGGGGGGTGCAACCCTCGCTCTTTCCTTCTTGCCGCATGATTTTTGTACGGCATTGCGGAATAATGGATTAGAAGTAGTATTGAAACTGTATGAACACAATGCCGTACATAATCAAATGAGCAAATATACCCTGAAAATTGTCGAAAAATCATGCGATTTTCCAGAAAAAAAAAACAATTTTTATAGTTTCAATACCTCTTATAATTCTACAACGCCGCGCCGTACAAAAATCATGCTATAAGAAGGAAAGAGCGAAGATTGCAATTCCGGTTGAAAAGATTGAGACCCTCTTCAACTTGTACTCTGTTGGTCAACTTACAAATGCCTGCATAGAGCTGAATCTTATTATTTTATACCCTGCTATCATCCTACATAGGTCTCCTGGTGTATCACATGACCCACAAATTTTGTTCATAGGCCTTTTGTCCACACCCGAAACCTTAACGTAACATACTTACGCCACATACAATTGATGCCTGAAAAAGAATTCGAGCTAAGCCATAATAGCTATGATTGTATTGTCTGACTCATACATACATACCAAGTGCAAACACTCTGTCAAATTCTTTCGGAGCGTATTCGAACTTCGAACTGCGAGCAGTGACGCGTTACGACGGCAAGTGCGTGGGCGCCTCAAGAGAGAGAGAGAGAGAGAGATCAAGTTCGGCTCTTAACATCTAAGCCGAGAGATGGCGCGACACCAAACGAGACGAGAAGGTATCGGAACTCGCTACAAAATACGTGATATGTTTATGTCGGCTGAATAATTTTGGCTGAATAATAATTTTTAATATTGGCTACACTTACAAGGTATCGTATGACTGATTCTTTTCAGTTACGAGTTACGACACGCTGCAGCTGGGATACATTTGTTATCATATTTTAGGGAATTTTCCTCAAATACATGATAAAAATTTTGGGGAATTTGGCAATCGGGTAGTTGCAATCCTGGGCGTCATGTATATAATAAATTAAAAAAAAAAAAAAAAAAATGACGGTGGCGCGAGTGACCAAAACGGGAACTAGAGGCCGCCCTCTAGTTCCCGTTTTGGTCACGTGTCATTAGATCCTTGTATCTTTGTAGCACTGTAAGAAGGGAAATCATGAATGTTTTCAAAATTATATTATATCCGGCGAATGTACAATGTACAAATCCAAGGTGAAGAGGGCACCATTCTTGTGTGCATGCATGAAACAAAAAGTTAATTAGTATAGGTACCTAATTTTGGAGTTTGAGCTCTTGAGCATTCCACAGTATACACTCCCACTGCAAAAAATGGTATAATTTCGAATAATATTTAAAACTGATGCCCACCTTCCATAGTTTCGTTCGAGTTTACTTTGAAAATTTAATTTTAAAAACACTATACATTTCCGAAATAGTGTATTAATGTCGTATTACGAGCAAGTGCCATATTTTAAGATAGATTTTTTGCAGTTTGCAGTCGGGTATAATAAAAATATCTCCAATCCCCTACGAAAACATGTTTATAGTTTACTAAAAAAATCTAAAATCCAGTAAAATTGTAACGAAATTAATCGAATGTAGCAAAAAACAAAAACTTTTGTTTTTGTGTGATTTTGAATTTAGCGCCCTTTAGCCTTAGCGATTAGCGATGCGCCACAAAGTGTTTTCTTACTTCTTAGTTCCATACCATTTTTAATTTAATTATGGCGTCGCTTCGCTTGTCTAATCTAAATCTAACGCGTCCTTTTAGTTTGGGGACTGAACTTTAGTGCAATTTTATTTTACATAATAGTTATATGAATTAATTTGTGATTAGTGCGTGACCAAAATTAGTAAATACACCACAGAGCGTCGTGTTCGAGCGATCGTTGCGTCGGCAGCGAGCGATGTCAAATAGAAGAAGTTCGGACGATGTCGTTCTGCCGGACATAGCCGAAGTATCCGAAACCGATGAGCTTTCGGCGAGCGCAGATGACGGAGGCGAACAGGGCGATAGCGCTATGGTTTTGCCGAGTGGGCCTGGCGGGAAGAACGCACGGTTGACTGCTGAGGCGAACGGAGTGGTCAGCGTACCGGTGTCGCTTATTACCGGGACCACCTTCAATGTTATCACCACGGACCAGTTGCCACACTTCAAGCCTATGCTGTGTGTCGACAACGGGTTCATATCTGGCGGCGGCGTGACAGATGATATCAAAGCGACTCACATAGTAGTTCAGAACCCGCCTTCCCCGGAATCGCGGGGCGGGGATGAGGACAAGATCGGCAGCCGAAATGATGGTGGCCGATCCTGGGCCGAAACTGTTAATATGCCCGTTTTACCTGTCCGCTGCAAGAATACCTCTGCAGAGCTACACAAGAATCGGTTTGGTTCTGGAGGCCGTGGGAAATGCATCAAGTATGGACTTGCATGGTATACACCTAGTGAATTTGAGGCATTGTGTGGGAGAGCATCTAGTAAAGACTGGAAGAGGTCTATAAGATTTGGTGGCCGCAGCATACAGGCTTTGATCGATGAAGGCATATTAACTCCTCATGCTACAAGTTGTACTTGTGGTGCATGTTGTGATGACCAATCAGGTACATATTTTGTTTGTAACACTTAATTAGATTTTTCATTCAGTACAACACAAAAATAGATAATGTTATATAAAATGCAATGTGGTATGTTGTTGTCCTATTTGTATTCTATTTACAGCATTGGGTCCTATAAGACTGTTCACTCCATACAAAAGAAGACGACGTAACTTTAATGAAGTTGAGGACAAAAAGCCCAAAGTGAAACGAGACTCAACATTACTGGAGAGTGACATAGATAACATTCACCAGACAAGCAGCAACAGTCATTCAAAGGAGGCTTGGCAGACGCTGGCAGATGGGCTGGACACCACTACTGAGTATCAGTTGTTGGACAACACTGATACTAATACCGATCTCACAGGTAATTTGGATAACTTACACACTTTCAACTATAAATTCATAACATTCACAAACTAATAATTTGTGATAAGCTTTTATGTAATTATATTTGCACCTACACCACATCGCAATCAATACTAGTACTATAAGCAAAAATGCCATTGTATATTTCTTTATGGTATGAGGTAATTTTTGGGACTGTTTTAGTTGTAAAACCTTAAGATTTAAATTTCATCATGCATAATTCTTGTTAGTAATGCCATGTACCTGAATTCAAATACAGATACTGGTGATTTTTGCAGGTATGCTAATATATGCTAATATTTCTTCATAATAACCATGCTGAAGCACTACAATTTTACAGGATTGATTTAAACCTGTAGGCTTTTAGTGCTACAGTTCAAACCAAATTTATGTTAAGTAAGTAAAATCTGGATCTATTAAATGATAGTCTAATTATTCAATTATTTCTCGTACTGTAAAACAGCACTAAGTCTATAAAATAGTGGGCACAATCCCTGAAACTGCTTTAAATAAACTTTATTTACATAGATTATTTATATTATGCGAAAGAAACACATGATTTATTTATTTATGTATTTATTTGTACTCGTACGGTAGAATATAAATCAATGCCAAATGTTTATGATTTAATGACCTCATAAATATAATGCTTTTTGTGATTGTATTACTGCAAAGCTGATTTATGGAAGCAAGCTGAGCAAATATAAAATAAATGTACTACTTTAGCATTTGCAACTGAAAAATGAAGCCTAAGTTGTGTAGATTTGTGAGTATAACTATTTCGTAAGAAGTGGAGTGATTTAAATTGATAAAATGTGTTTGCCTATAACAGCCCAGTGTCACACAGCTATTGGAGCATGGAGAGTGTGCACGTCATTCAGATAAATAAGTTGATTTGTCTCTTTGCTCTATAATTAGTTTGGAATCATTGTCCTTTAATCAGAACACATTGATGATTACTGCTTTGCTCGTAGATTGTGGTTGGCCAAAGGTGTGACAATACTTCCTGATGCGGAATCTGCGAAAAGTCCTACCATTACAAAGTATAAAATGATGTTTATTATATTATTTATAATATATATACGCAATATATATTTATGTGGGTTTGATTCTCACTGAACTTGTCTAGCTGACGAAAGAAAACATTGTTTACTACATAGCACAGACATAATGTCATTTCAATAGCTAAGGTTTGAAGTGAAAATTTCTTGCATTGAACTTTTTTTTGCTAGGCAAAAATCTTACGATTTTCGCGTTACTGACATGCTAATGAAACGGCGTTAGCGTAGGAGAGGTGGCGGAGCAGCTGAGCGGGCCGTGCGCGTTAATGTTACGGTTTTCGGAGGGGAGTTCGTGTCACCGAACTGCGTAATAACTGTATATATACATGCGTAATAACTGTATATACATGCGTAATAACTGTAAATACATGCGTAATAACTGTAAATACATGCGTAATAACTGTAAATACATGCGTAATAACTGTAAATACTTGCGTAATAACTGTATATACATGCGTTATTATGCTGTAAATACATGCGTAATAACTGTAAATCTATACAGGTGATGTATTGTGCGTATTAATATTATGTTATAAGTTTTCACTATTATCTGCAGTCCCTATGACTGGCAGTTTTTTTATTCTATAGTCTTTTGTTGTTTTTAATTGCATACTGTATTGGAGCTGACTATACATGTAAAGGCTGTATTATTGATCTGAAATGGAATTATTGAAGCACATTTATTGCATTTATAGTTTGTGTGTGATATTAATACTTTGCATTAGATTGGCACAGTTAGCTGGCATTTTTTTATGTCATATTACACCAAAAGGTTGTTTTAAAGGACCTATGGCCTCGAGTGGCCTCTATACTTTGAAAACTAACTGGGCCAAAGAAACTTAACTCTCTGGATTAGAATTAGTATGCGCCGTTAGTGGTGAAGTTGTCTTATCATCGGCTTTATTTTTTTATGTATAAAATAATCCTTCCTACTAATAATATAAATACGATTTTTTATCAATGTATGGATTTATGCATGTTTGTTACTTTATCACGCAAAAACTAATGAAGGAAGTTGGATGAAATATGGAACATAGATAACGGCCTGGAATAACACGCTACGGCCGCTACGCTATTATTATCCCGGGAAAATAACGGGATCGGGATTTAAGTGGCTGAAGCTAGTTTATGCACAAAATAAAGCGATGAGCAACTTCTGCGCGTGATAGTAAGTCGCACGTCATCATCAGCCTGTATTCGTGCCCTTACGACAATAGTTTTCTTCTGGCTACTCTGAGTCCCCTTTTATTTGGTACCCAGTAAAGCGAGTTTCCAGAAGTACTGTACTTGTTTCTGTGTCTGTGTAAGTGCCGTTTGAGTAAGTTCGTCTTTTTAGAGAGCCGGGGGAGTTGAGCTCACTTTTGGCTAGAACTTTCTTTATTCTGCCCGCTTGGTTTGTTGAGTTTATCCTGTTATATAAGTTGTCAAGATTCAACTCACCACCAAAAAATGTTTCCTATGGTATCTTATTATCCTATCTTATACCTTTAAACGAGCAATTCTTGTAGGTATATATCTATACTAATATTATAAAGCTGAAGAGTTTGTTTATTTGAACGCTAGGATCTCGGGAAGTACTGGTCCGAATTGAAATATTCTTTTTCTATTGGATAGTCCATTTATCGAGGAAGGCTATTGGCTATAGAACATAACGCTACTACTAATAGACGCGGAACATGAATCAAGAATGTAACAAAATCGGGGGAAAATATTCCTTTATGAGAGTTTTCGTACGTTTCGTGCTTAGACATGACACATGACAGCATGTGTCTAAGATTGCGTCATTGAATAAAAACTTTTGCTAATCAAATTTGTTTCTAAATCTGTGTTGGTACGACCAATTTCCGACAAGTGGCGTAGCAGGTAGCTGAAGAGGTGTTTTGTTTGAAAGCGATATTCTCAGGAATGACTGAACGGATTTCAGTCATTCTTTCACCGTTGTATATGTACGGGATCCTGATGAGTGCTATATAATGTACCACGGGCAACGCCAGGGCGGACATCTAGTAGTTTAATTTTAATTTAAAAAAAAAGCTCGGTCACCCGTAGGTACTTTGCTTTTATATGCCATGGTCATGCCAGTTCATAACTATTCAAAAGAGTTGTGGTTAGTAGCAGTACATTTGTTTCTAAAATCTATATTGTCTGTACTAAATGTTGCGTCAGTTAAATGTGTGTCATATTTTATAGAGCTTGGTTTAATTAGTTATTATACCTTGTTATATATCGGTTTGTTGAATTGTATTGTAATTAGAAACTTGCGCAACCCACAAATGGCTCGTTGGATACGTGCCATCCCTCAACCTGGCTGGCCGCCGCGTTGGGTGCCAACTTTGGTACCTAGAGCTTATAAATGTAGGTTCTAACAAATGACGGCAGCATGCACTCGTGAAGCGCCGGGGCGCTGGCGCAGCTAGTGTATTATATTAGCAATGGCGAATGGTAGTCTTGCTGGCTATTCCACTGACTTTGCAAATGGTTGAATTCTGAATAAAATTTGACTTTGAAGGCTGGAGTTGAACTAGCAAATTTATTATGTGTGTGTCCGATGTGTGTGTATTTGCAAAAGCAAATGGGTCTGTTATATTTACATTTCCTGGTCTGCTATATGTCATCCACCAACCCGCACTTGGCCAGCGTGGTGGGTTATGGCATTAACTCCTTGCGAGAGAAGGCCCGAGTCCCAGCAGTGGGAACATTTATTGGGCTGCTTATACTTATGTACATTTATGATTGTTGCGAGTAGTGTATTTTGTATGCAATTGTCTAAAACATGTTGATTAGGATAAAACTCCCAAGCTACGTTTCATAGTTTACCTGCTCTGCGATTACCCATACAAATTGTAAAAAGAACCGTCCTGGTTCTGTAAAATGAATTTTTATGAAGTATATTCAATTTGAATAGCTTATAGTCTTTTGCGTTCAGAATCTTCTTATTCTTCATAGAGCTGGCGTTAGTTTGCGGTTGCCCCACTAAGCTAACTCTGCACCTGCCTTTTGATTGATCATATAGTATGTGAATCGAAAAAACGATTTGATATTATATTTGAAGTATACAGAACAGCTGCAATTATCAGTCTTCCAGTTAAGTTCCTGCGTTAATCCCAAAAACCCGTGTTTTTATTTAGTTGTCTCGGTGTAAGCGTTTGAAATAAGCCAATTTCTGAATGGGTATACCAATATGTAAAAGTAATAGTTTTCCGTATTTTTTTAATAAAACGAAACACTAACGCCACCTTGGCCGCAATTGGGATCTGATTTGACGGTTTTTGTGAACTCTGAACACGCCTCATCGAGTGATGTACGATACATAGAATGCGTATGTTGGCTTGCAGAGAGCGCGGAGCTGGCGCGGCTGTCGAAGCGGCTCGAGTTCGTCAGCGGGCTGGCGCGCCAGCTGACGGCGGAGGTCAAGCTGTGCCAGGACGAGATAGCGGTCCTGAAGGCTCGCCAACTCGACCGCACGCGGGACGCCGCCCTCCTCGCGGCCACCGTGGATGGAGACCCACCTCTTGCCACCGTCGAAGAACCCGATGCTAAAAAGGTATAGTGGCTAACCTGAAAAACGACTCACATCGCATAGGCTCTGTAAACGATCGAGAAATGTGCCAGAATACTTCACATGCAACGCCACCCTTGTACGAAAAACACTTCATAGTCCTGAATGTCGCCGCATTATTACTAACTTATCGGTTTTTATCGGATAATAGAAATACAGCAGAAGTTTGATAATCAGAAGTAATCGAAACGTGGGTTTTTTGGGACGAGATCATAAATATGTATTGTAGATCAAAATATATACACCTTTTTACTTAAAAACTGTATGGAAATTTGACATACGTACCCGTATTAACGTATTAACGTTAAAATATATTTCATAGGTGCGTGTATTTTCAAAACCTGAAAAAAAACGACGGATACTTTTTAAATATTTAGAACGAAGTTCCTTACGACTGGCCTGGAGTAAGAAATTTTGCTGGGCGACCGAACTGATAAGAAAGTAAGATAAAACCGTAAGAAAAATATGTAACGGAAGTGACATGTAAAAGTAAAACCAGACCAAATGAAGCTTTATTTTCACTGCATTAACGGTAAATTTCGCGTAATTGAAATTCCGGGCAGACTGCTGCCAACATTATGACGCGTCCTTATGCAACGATTGTTGACATAAGCACGTTAGGAATAATCATTGTATTCGTATATAAAAGGTTTTACTCGTAATCAATCCTTGCTTCTGAATATCGTATGTTGGCTTACTGAATGCTACACTTCACTGAATTCAGCACCTAGCAACTAGATTCAGTCGACTTAATTTAGCCAAGTGTAATAAGCCTTTAAATGTTTATTTTCGGATAGTTTTTAAATCTTCAATACAATAATGGCTATTGTTGGCTACTACGGCCAACAATGGCAAGTGTAATTTTTTGGAAGTTGTGTTGCGTCTACATTATCCGAAGGAACTTCGTTCCTACCCGGTGTTTCGTAAAACTACACCTCATTTTTTTTTACAAATCGCAAATTTTAGTGAAGAACATTTCGCGCCAATGTTTAAATCTAAATCATCGTTCGGATAACCGAGTCTCCAGACAGTAGTCCAAAATATAAAAATGTAGTGTATAGTAGTCCAAAAACCAAAAAAATAAGTAATTACTACACAAACAATATACATATTTTTTATAATCAATACGCGGATTCGACATACACGACTATCGCTTGGTGCCACCTGTCGCGTAAGTCCGAAGTATAACTGTATTTAGTAATAATGTATCTGTCGTACTAGTTAGTCATGTTTGTCACGGTGTCTTTAGAAGTGAGTTGTATTTGTAGTGCGCCATCTGCGACCGCGTGGCGTCGGCCGAGTGCTCGCTGTGCCGGCGCAAGCCGTATTGTTCTATTTACTGCCAGAAGAAGGACTGGGCCACGCACCAGATGGAGTGCCTGCGAGCGCTGCCCAACGTGCACGACGTGTCCCAGCACCAGTCCATCATGCTCATCGTGGAGAGCCAGCACCAGTGACCCGACGGTAACGCAACACTCAATCATACATCCTACTAGTATTGTTGCGTAACGTTTTCCTAAACGTTTCAACGTCTAAACGGTAGCTACCGTTGACCTTGACATTTATAATATACTAGCAGCACCCCGGTTTTCCCTGCGTAGTTCCCGTTATAAAAAGTGCCGATGTGTTTTTCCAGACTATAAGTAATCTGCGTTACAAATTTTAACTAGATGAGCAGCTCTGCCGCCTAACTCTCCTGCTTTCTGCTATGCTTTGATTTGTGACGTCATCGGACAATATGGTAACGCCGATGAAAGTACATTACTAGTACTAGTACATTATAAATGTAAATGCTTGACCTTGGCCTTGAAGACTTGGCCGTCCCAAATATGAACCTGATCAGTTCTAATCTTACGACTCCATTGAGTGGCAAACACCCGAACTCTTTGACATGTATAATGCGGTATTTGACTAAAATTGTAAAGCCGTTTAAATGATTTTTATTTACATTATATACATACCACATGAATATTTCGCAAGATCCACTGTTTTAACATTAAACATTTAGTTTAAAGTATAAAGTTCGAAAAGCCCGCCAAAAACGCTGTGTCTGGTCATGTGACGCGCGTGACGTCACGAGCCAGTAAATAAATCACTGTTCTTAAAGAAACCGTTTACTATAGATGGCATATTTACTGGCGTGTGACGTCACCAGCGTTGCCATCCTTACAGTGCGTTTACGTCAAAAATAATAATCAGTATTTTTTTAATTTTCATTGCCGTGTTTCACATAAAATACACACTATATCTTCCAAAATAGAGTGTTTATTTAATGTGTTATCATAATTTTTGCTGTATTTTCAACATTGTCAAATATCGTATTGTAGTACTCAGATAATCCTACAAATATTATAAATGCGAAAGTTGCTCACGATGGATGGATGTTTGTTACTCTCTCACGCAAAAACTACTTAAAGGATCGGGTTGAAGTTTGGAATACTGTTATATTGTAGTCTGGAATAGCACATCGACTAATTTTATCACGGGAAAATAAAGGGGACGGGTACTATGCGGGTAAAACCGGGATGCAATGCTAGTATTAGTATAACTATATAGGTTATGTATCCCGAAAGAAATGTTGAATACCCCACTCAACGCTTTTGTTTCAACTCTACGAGAAAGAAGTAAATTATTATTACAAATTTGATTAATTTATTGTCCTATTCTGTTCCAGGTTCCAGGCTATACGTTGTTTCACCACAGAAGCAGGAAACCAAATTAGAGCCCTTAGCATTTATGCAAGACATTTAAATAGTAATGATTTTACACGTCGTGCATCTATGACGTCATTGTCATATTATGCTGTGGACTAACATACTCATATATGTAAATAGAAAAATTTATAATTCTACAAGTAAATGTTTGTCTAGGTCTAGGGTTTTATAATGTTTTGGGGAAATTCAGGTGACCAAAGAACGGTATTTTGTTGTGAAGCGCTTGGCATTGATATCCAGTGGAGGATTAGTCTGTATTACTCATTAAAGTATTCCTCCGGGTCCTATTGGAGTGGAGAGAATTCGTCTCGGCCTGATGGGACACTAACGTACACTGATGCGAATTGTACGCCATGTTATGTCCATTCGCAAAGCTCTCATTGTGCCAATAATATCGTATCGTCAGCATACGCTGTTTCGTTTATCATCGCCTCTTTTGATCAAGCAGTCTAATCCCGAATGCGACAGCATTTCAGATAGGTTGTCCATAAACAGGTTGAATAGACGGAGACGCACACTATCCCCTTGTCTCACACTGCGTTGAGCTGGGAAAATGCAAAGTGGCAATGTCTCCATCGGACCCGGTTCCTTTGCTGGAGGTACAATTTTTCCTAAACTCGTATATTAAGTATATGTGGTTTGCCAAACCGCGATCATACGTCTTCTGCCCCAGCATAATTATTGTGATATTATCGTGATTATAATAGCAATAAATACTTAGTAATAAATATATATATTTTGGAACAAAACAAAATAAATGTGTTGTAAAATTTTATACAATTTTTTGTAGTAAAGAATTAAGTAGTTGTGTTACGATGTCCGATCACTATGATCGTACAAAGTACTAAGTATGTAGGTATTTAGTCTAAGCACACCGATATGTAATCTGGAAGGCGACTTTCATAATAATAAAAATGAAATTGCTTGTTATTCTTTTGCAATGGACTTTGCTTAAGTCCGTTCTAAAGAGACCATTTGCAGGAGAGAGACTACGCTTGCTTCTACATAATAAAATAACGACCAATCAAATCAAGCGAAAATCAATTGAATGAAGTGCTACTGATAGTACTGACTCCTATTTGGGTATCAATGCAGAACGCTGTATGGAAATTGTTAATTTAGCTTGTTATGTCGAAAAGTACCTGCGACAAAATGTCTTATATTAATGTCGAACTGTTTCTGTTGCCAATTTATAATAATACTAATTAATGTAGCTACTTCCAAGGATATAAATTGTGTCCTATGTCACGGATATTATTATTTACTGGGTTAGACTTGAATCGTGCACTAAGTCAAGTAAAGCTTTGGTTCTTAATCGCCATTACAAGTATTTCCCTGTAATTTATTATCAGATTAAAACAAAGACTGTTCTTTTAATAGTTGTTAAGCGACTACGCTGCCTAGGATGGAGTGCATAACAATGTGCCCTTCCGATCACGTTAGAATTTAAAACAAAAACCAAATTGGTCTCTGCTCCACTGTAGACCGCACGGTTGCTTAATATATGGCGACATGGCAGCATGCGCGGTCCGAGGGGGGTCACAGGGACATGACCCCCCAAAATCGTATAAGTTAAACAAAAAATCTAAGAAAATTAAAAATATCTAACAATACATAGACTATTTTTTAACGCGGGAAAACAACTAGAACGGGAACTACGCGGGTAAAATCTTAGGGGGGCTACTAGTAAAGTATTTTTTTCTCGATTTATTGTATTTCTACTTGTGACCCCCCCCAAAACCTGAGGCTGCGTACTGGTGACCCTCTCCAAAATTCGAGGCTGGGACCGCGCCTGCATGGCAGTCGAGTGGATGCTTGTCAATTATAAAAAAAATAAAGTGATTAAAATTAAATACCTCATATATATTAAATACGTCATTGTAAGCATTAATACTTTTTGTATTGTGGTTACCACATTTTATTAGTCCTTTCGTAAATAAATAACGTTATCATATGTACCAATTATGATTATTTATGTTAAGAAATAAGGAGCTGAATTGCGTGAAACAATATTTTTGTTCTTACAGCATCTTAGATAAAGTTCCTAAAGGTAGAATCAGTTAAGGCTTAGTGCACCCTTTTTGTTTAACCAGGTTCAGGGAAGTTTGTATTTTGCAGTTAAGACAAAATTGTGACATTGCAATAGGCACAATTCTGAAAGGATAAATAAAATTTAAGAAATAATCAAAATATGAATGGCCTTGCCACGTGGATTGTAACTATGATATTATCTATAATGCTATTCATTTTATGTTTGTAAAGGTACTCTTTTGCTTAGTTAGTCTGGAGAGGGATCACACCTTTGTTATTAATAAAAGCAATAATTTGTTAATATTACTGCTTCGGTTTGAGGAGCTATGGTTCTAGGTAAATCACTGGATATGTAGAGGTATATATTATATCTCTGGATTATGAGCGGGGTTCTGTGCTAGCCAGTAATTTGAACTTTTCTTGTTTAAATGATTGGGCACTGCCGTGCAGTCGTAGCACAGGTTTACAATCCATACAGTCGGCAAACCAATGTTGGTACTGGCGTAGAGGATCGGCGGACATCGCGCGGCGGCCGGTACTGCAAGCGCTCGGACTTGGTTCGTGTGCTCCACGGATATGCTCGTCCGGAACAAATATGTTTCGTTCGGCTCGAATGACTCCGTATGTAAAATGTGAAATCGTACAGTTTTGTGACATGTCAATGAACTGTCTATGAAAGTATGAAGACATGCATGTACGTAAAAAGTACACTGATGCAATCTGTAAACCCATGTTATTTTTTCTAAATATATTGTAAATTTAAGAAAAACAATTGGATCAATTGGTTGTTTTTTAACAGCTTAGTATGAAATTATTATCATACTCGTAGATTAGATCAAATACTTTATTCTCGTTTTCTTATTTACGAGTGACAACGAAGTACCTACGTGGACGGTTGTGTTTTTATTAAGAAGGATTTATAGTAACCTGAGTGCCTCCACTACCTATCGGAATTTAAAACGGTTGTGAAATTCAGAAGAAAACAGAAGATATGAAGGCTTTTCAACTGTATGGATTGGAACACTGGTCATGGACAGGCGCGTCGCGTATTGGCGCCCGACTAGTAACTCTAACTAAAATGGTATAAGCTTAGATATTGCTATCTCTATATTTTCGTTTAAATGTATAGCGATAAACAAACAGCTAGGCAATAACAGTTTTAGGTAAACGGTACAATACCTGCTTCCATCGTCACTCAATAAATTTATTCTTCCGTGATTTAAATAAAATGTTTTCTAGTTTTAAATGTGGCTTCAAATTGGGCCTGAATATCGATGGATACAAAATGTGCAATAAATAATGGTCGTTAAGCAATTGGCTTCACTGTACTCAAGTGGGCTATGTGATATCTTGATTCTTATAATACTCATAGTTGCACACGTCGCTACCTCTTTCGAACATTTCAACATTATCTACAAATAATATTTTACTGAGTGATTTCGACGTAGTTTTTTTTTTGTGTAATCACTTAAGACAACTGGCAACGATTTATAAATATATACAGAGCAATAAATATATTTGTATAATACGTGTACCTTTCAAATATAAATAGGTCCAAATCGATACTGTACATATACGGATATGGTTACAAAAAACCAAAGCTTCACTTATTTACTCTGCTAAAATTTACATAAAGCAGGTTTTACTCTCAAACATTTTAGGCACTAAATATTTTATATTATCTACACCTACGGGTATTTTAAGTATATACCTACTCAGTGCATTTTTAGTTGAAATGTTTGAACACTGTTGAAAAGCGATAGAGCGAGTTAGCCGTGTGCAATTATTCGCCCCATAAGGGATAACCTGAAAAACTTCCTCTGTTCTGTTTATATAGGATTACGAATCTGTACTAAGTCGCTTGTAATGTAGCTAATTAAATTAAAAAATGACAAACATCCGAGATATTGTGATGGCGGCCATCTTGGACTGATTTTTGCCATAGTTAGGAACACTCCCGGCTAATACACTTTTCAACAAAAAAAAAACAAAATCTGTTAATAGATTCGGGAGCTACGATGCCGCATACACTCACAGACTTATAACACTCCGTCGTTTTTGCGTCGGGGGTTAAAACACTTCTAATAAATCACAATGATGAACTTATACCATAACACCAACCCTAAAGTATATACAATACCATGCAATAAAGAATCAAACACTTTTTTAACTATAAAACTAATATCGTTTGCTCGTGAACATGATGCATGAAATTGCATAGAAATATCGGGGACTATATCCCCTACTCAACCACGGCAAAAATACCGCAATCAATAATACTATTATAGTCAACACATGTTATTATTATGTGTTTCGGCTTAGTACATGCGGTGTGTGTAATCACACAACGATGATATTAATAATGTTATTATTGGTCTTGATGGGATTCAGCTGTTTCCCGTCAGACCTTTTCGGGTGACCCTGTGTTAGGGGGTTTCCACAAAGATCGCTCGCGCGCTCTTTTCTGACTGATCATTCCGGAACCTTCCATTTCGTGACCGGATTTTATACCAAACTGGCTGGCCTGGCGAACTTCGTACCACCATACTTCTTTTTATCAACATTTTCAAAAGTTTCTGCTATAGAAACCTTGTTCCGTGAATAACGAATACATAAAACACAGAATCATCATATAATTTAATGCAGCTATTCAAAAACTGAGCGTACATACCGAAGATACATTTTACAAATGTAGAAGATTTGTTTTACAATAGTAACATTAATTTCGAACTACCTATGATTGTTTGTTTACTACTGTAAAACAAGCCAATACAATAAAATAAAATCCGGTCACATAATGGAATGTTCCAAGTGAGAAGAGGGGTACAGATATGTTTTTGTGAAAACGCCCATTAGTCAATATTTATATTGTATTCGTAAGCAATAATTGTAATACAAATGTACAAAGGCTTGTGTTCTCTATTCACAAATCATAGGCTAACTTCACCTTACTGAGTGTCTCCTGCGGGGTACAAGGGCGGGGGGGGGGTGCGGGCGGCAACCGCGCGTAGCTCTCCTGCCCCCCGCACCTCCGATCCCCGTTTTCACCCCGAGATCTCAGTTAAGCGGCTTGACTATTTTATCTTAGCAAATCTTTTCCCAAAGTTTGCGCAGCGGGAATTTTCCCTGCGTTAGTTGTTAGGTTTTGTTAATAGTGTACGATTGTTTTGCTATATTGAAAACACAGTACTTGAACTGGATCGAAAACTTTTTGTTTTAGAAAGTCAGATTCTAATTCTTTTGTGAAATGGTGAAGAGACGAGCAAAACGTGCGCCTGATGGTAAGCTTCACGTTTGCTTAAAACATAATAATGACGGCAGCATTGAAAATAAAGAGTTAAAATCCCTGTTGAACGCTGATCTGCGATCATCAGCCCGAGACTAGATCATTGATTTACCTCCTTAGCTTGTAATTGCTAAAAAAATCGTGTCATCATCGTTCTCATTTCCGCAACTGTTAATGTTGTTTTTTTATAGAAATTTGTAAAGTTTTTGTAGTGGTAGGACTATGTCAGCAGAGCCCGCCTCAGAAATTATCATACTTTTGCCAGTTATTTCTACATCCAAGCAAAAAAGTATTACCGTTTTCCGGTTTGAATGACAATGTTTGCAGAAAAATTACAGGGCTAAGACATATACACATAAGACATACATCCTCTTATATCGCTGGATGACAGGCGTAGTGCAGTGCTAGTTAGTGATTTGGACTCTTCATCTAAAATAAATCAAATATAGTTTTATATAATTGTGAAATGTTTAATTACGAATTTTAGCAGTATTTTTGCTTTCTTTTGTCGTTGCTCACCATCAGGCACATGTGTTGCTGATCTCGTCTCTCTACATCATAAAAAAACGGTTTTGTTAATGATTTGACGTGTCTTTTCATCAGTCACTCATCTGGCCTTCTATAAACGCTAAACTACCTATAATGGCCCTGTACAATGTTTTCAATAGTAATTATACCTCTAATTGTGAATTCTTAAAAGTTATCTTGTTCTATTATGTTCTTTAATTAATCAGTGATCACGTGATCACTATATTGTTTTTATTTTGCGAGTAATACTACCGATATAAGGTAAAAACGAGCATGTGACATCTTTTACAAATAAATGTAAATATATTAAGTATATCGGGACTGGGCGTTTCCACGCTGCGACGATAACGACGCCGACACTCGCCACATACCGATATCGCAGTGTTATCGCTATGTGACACGACATAACCAACAACAGTTAGTGGCAGCAAAAGTAGCCGCATAATAGTAATAATGCCAGCAGTGAACAAGTTATATTTGTTTCATCTTTTCGACCAATGGCGCCTGCTCATGCCAGTACTTTCCCCTGCGACCCTGCTCACCCCGCACTATGTCGTCATCCGATATCGTTACCGTATCATTATCGTCCAATGTGAAAATGCCCATTCTAAATAGTGTATTAGACTAATTTTCGAAAAATTTAACGACAGAATAATGATGTTCTTGTTGCTTTGCCTTCGAAAGGGTACAATCCCAGCACCAATTTAATTGATCGTTGATCGTCTTCCCGAAGTGCCTGTTCCGATCGAGACACCAACGGGTCTGTTTTATGTAACCACTTGATGCCATGCTCTTTCAATTCAATTAAATTCAATCAATCTTTATTCAATAAACATATTACATGTACTCTCAATTTCAGAGTAACTCGATCGATTAGATACATACCAGAAAATGTGGAAATACTCAAAATTTGTGTAAATATTACAAATATTATTTATGTAGTTAAATATTGTATTTGTATTGTTTTTCTGGTTATGTGTTTTTTTGTCATAGTAAAGATTGCTCTCACCAATAAGACCGCCTCTTGTGGCGTTCGTTCATAAGCACGTTCACTGTAATATTACAATTTGTTTATGTCAAAGGACTTTTTCTGTCTATTCAGTATCTAAAGAGTGACATTTGTCTGATGGTAAGCAACTCGCCTGCATATAACAGCACAGCGTCACGCAGCTGTTGGTACATGAACAGTCCAAATGATCACCTAGCACTGCACTGCGCTCGTCACCCTAATTTGTATAAGATACTTTATCTCTCTCTATTCCCTGTGATTTATTGGTCTCTCAATACTCATCAAACCAAACGCCCCAACAACGTAAAAAACATCGAAGTTATGTAATTATTCTAACTTTTTATACCAAATAACAAAATAATAAAAAAATAAAATACTTGCTGTGGTGGTACGGCTCTGCAGAGTACACCTGTGGAAGTACCGCACCTTTGCCAGTTATCCTACCGCCAAGCAGTAATGTGCCATTATTAGTGTTCCGGCTTGAAGGGCCACGTTTACACAGATATTACAGAGCATAGAGATAAATCATCTCATATTTGTGGTTAACGACGGCAGTGCGGCGCTAGCAAACGATATGGACTCTTCAAGTTCAATTAGCGGCGTGGCAATGTGCGGTTACGGTTAGGCGTGTAGCTTACGAAGAGTTACAAGTCCTGATCGATCTTTTAATATAATAAAAAAATGATTTTATTCTACAGCACAAATTGTCCCATTGCTGGGCAAATTCCCGTCATCGGTCCTTCCGAATACCCCGGCATTCGTGCACCAATCAGTATCGTGCGATCGCATTGATTGTTCTTCACGCCTCCTCCGTTTAGGTCGGCCCGTAACAAGCCTGTATAATAAATTGCTACAAAGTAGAGATGCGCCGAGTAACAAACACTTTTGCCGAGTTACGAGTACCATTAGTTAGTTTTACTGGGTTCAATTTTTTTTCAACCGAGTACTCGGCCGAGTAACTCGGTTCAATCAAATTCCCATTTCACGCGCGTAATCAAGTACAAACAGGTTACATTACTTATTCATTAGCATAATTGTCATTTTGTAATTTTTTTATTTTCATATAGTCAATTATTTCCTAAATCAGTAAAACATACTTTTTGATTAACACTGTTGTTGTACAAATTCTTACGTACGATGGCACTGAGAAACTCATAGGTTGTTTATATAGTAAATAGTTCATATATAATAGCTTAATTAATAGTTTGTCAGACACGATTAGATAATATTCTTGTCTCAGTTTCTTTTTTCTATATTTTGTTTTCTATTTAGACGTTTGTTTCATTATAATAACTGTCTAAAATATTCCTTTTAATTATAAATAATTAATAGTTTAACTGTAACGAATTTATTGTTCGAAATTTCGCACTCGAGCTTCAAGATCTCCAAGATCTCAAGTCTTGCACTTAGTTTGGAGCTATTGTTCGGTAGGATATGACATATAAAAGAGTTTGTAAGAGTAGCCTCATTTTTGAACCAGTACAATGTCCCACTTCAAATGAGGCGAGGCGTACTAAAGCTCGGCGATACATTTGAAGTTCCTAGTAAAAACATGACATTTGGCGTTATTGCAGTACAATAACAGTCTGAACTCTGATTGATGACATACTAATAAACAGTATCGCAAAGTAATACAAAATAAAATGAATCGTAAATATTTTTTGTAAGTAGGTAAATAAAAAAACCAAATACATTTAGAAGTATATAATAAAAAAAGCTAATGAACCAATTTACAATTTAAAAATAATATTTGCGTGACTTTGCTGTCACTGAGGCGGTTTCTTCTTACCGCAGACACGTAATGTTATTGTAAAATGACGCACTACTGTAATTTGTAGCTTGCGTCTCGCCCCTCTCTATCTTCGTCCTATAGTTTTACGAGGACGGAGAGTAAGTCACGCGATTTCACGACTCCCGCGACATAAAATTTGAAGTAGTACAATGTAAAATGTTGAGCCGCTCTTACATCTTGACGTCATGTACGGAACAAATGTACCCCCTCTTGTATGTCCCACTCAGGACTATTTGGAGCTCACTGCTAATCAACAAATGTATTGTTTTGTGAATTCTGATTTTTAATTCAGTTAAAGTGTTTAACCATGTTCTGGAAATAAAAATATTCTTAATGTTAATTATTTCTACTTAAATATAATGCTTTTCTTAAACCGAGGATACTCGGCATTCAAACCGAGTTATTCGGTCGAGTACGAGTATCAAAAAACCCGCCGAGTACGCCGAGTACCGAGTATCAACCGAGTACTCAGTCCATCTCTACTACAAAGGATAAAAATACATATTCATCAGAGCACATGGGTCAGAGCGGCGTGTCATAGAGTGGTTGACTAACAGACCCGCAAGTCTGAATAAGTAGCAAACAGTATGTTTAGATAATGATGAGTTAGTTTTAATACATATTCTTATAGTTACCATTATTGTTTGCAATACCTAGTTTACTGTTACCAGACTGTAATAATGCGCTTTGTGAGTTAGTCATAAGTTAATTTAAGTTTTCTACATCCAAGCTTTCATGGTAAAGAGCACGTAAATTTTGCTGGTTTTTCTGTATTTAGCCTCATCAATATCTTATCAAATTTATTTAGTGTGTGTAAGAACACGAGTGTTTAAATACCTGCTGAAATAGTAGGTATGTGTATTTTGTACAATTCGTATGATGAGTTTGTCAATATGTCTTTCTAAACAGTTCGTCAGGTGGATTATAGCAATATATGGGATATGTATTGTTTGTTTTATCAATTTATTAACAATCTACAAAGATTATCTAACTTCCGGAGTGGTTGTGACGTGACGCCTACATAAAAATCGTAAATAGACGTGACGTCACTCGAAACTTTAAGCGCTATATGTTCGTAATTTTTTGTTTGTGAAACAAGAAATGTTTTTTTAATAATCTAATTGACGGACTGATTAGTTTGTTTAGTCACCGTGCCTGTTCCTTCCAATACGTTACTTAAGCTTAATTTTGTCCCTTTTACTTCGTTTGAAGTCACAAACGTTAAAAAATCTACATCAATTTGACTTCAGCAAAGATTTTTCTGATTTTTAACTCCTGTAAGAATTGAATACGTCGGTAAGCTGATATAAATAATACATTTTTTTTATCTTTTAACTTCGATCGAGACGGTAGATCTATTAGCATAAGTGTGGGCGCAGTGCCCGATCTGTACTAGTATCTATACAGTATAGAGTAAGAGCCCAGGGCCGCCAGACGTCACGTATTTTCTGACGAACGAAAGGTGGACGATTGAGCAACACAGGCTCACCCGCTACCTAGCTTATACGGCCAATTTTGAGATGTCAAGTAAAGAATGTATAAGAGGTTGTGAAGTATATAAAAATTCTTATTACACGTGAACTGATTTTCACGTATCATGGGGTATTGTATGTCAAGCGGACAACCAAAAATATTGAGGTCGTGAATTTTGTTCATACTCTGGTCAGCTATAAGCCTAGTAGACGTGGACATGTTCCTAGTTCCTACATACATTTTTTTTCGTGTGATGTTTTATTGCCGAGTTATGAGCTTTTAAAAATGTACTAAGAATGAATTATTGTATGCTTCTAATTTATATCAATTAATTCGTAAACGAAAACTAAAAAGTATTGTTTCTTATGGTTTTTTTTTTATTTAAATTAGCCACTCCACAGACTCCGGGGTCCGTGATCTTTGTCATTACAATTATCGTTTTTTACACATATCTTGGATAAGGAGAAGAAGAGGAAAATGTTTCTTATGGTTAAAAAGTTACACTTTTTTAAGCTATTGCATAGCTTTTATCGCGGGCCTGGGGACCGAATTTTAGTGATCGTGCATCTCTTTCTTATGTTCACAAGAAAGAGGGATGGAAGACCGTAACGCCGTCCTCCCCACTCGGTCATTCGACTTTGAATCTTATTTGTATTAGCTTTACAGACTAAATGCTCTTAGCAGTGTTGCCAACTTAACGTATTTCCCGTGATATTTTTTTATGGTAAACAAATGTCACTCTTCAAAATAAAAGCAATTCCGAAAAATTGTTTACACCCCCTTTGTTTATGTTGATAAAAATGCTTGCAACATGCAATAGCTTTAGCGCGGCAGTCTCCGAGTGCCACATTTTTTATTTTATTTTTTGTATTGAATTAGATTTTTGTACTTTTTTTACGTAGGTATACTAAACAGAAAGTAAACATTTCAAATAGGTGTTTGAGCAACTTCGACCCTTGCCGTTTTAATATTTTAACTTTGAATTAAAGCTGTAACTTTAAATGTAGGAAATCTTTACAAAATTTTTTACGAGATCTCCGATAGTTTACGACTTCGGTAGAGCCTACAGAGTACATACACAAAGCAAAGAGCACGTTCTAAGCAATCGGGGTTATTATCTATATATTTATGGATCTCAAAATTGGCCGTCTAAGCAAGTTAGCGGGTAGGCGTGCGTTCTTAGTACGTACTAACACTACTCAATTATCCACATTTCGTTCATCAGAAAATACATGACGTCTGGCGGCTCTGGGATCTTGGGCTAGAAGCTACTTGAGGATTCTATCTAATGAAATCTTCCTTTTCATGCTCAGTTGTGGATTCTCATCGTAACCTTAAGTATGAAATTGTGAATAATAAGTAAGCGTTTTTATGTATCCAGTAAGCAATACGTTGAATAAATATTTTGTTAAAATAATTATTGTATTTTAATGTTCTATAATGGGGTGTAAGGGGGAAGCGCTAAACAACTAGCTTCCCCAGATGTCAATCTCTCCTGCGCGTGGTACACCCTGCTGCCAACTAACGAGGCTCTGACGGTATATCCATTTAAAAGCCAGGCCGGTGACGGGCAGCGGCTTCATCGGTGCGAAGGACTAGCTCCGTGGTCACCAACCCGCCTGCCAGCGTGGTGCCAATATGGCAATATGGCAAAACCCCCTCCCACCCCCCATGAATAACACAGACAGGAAACGGCCCCTAGTCCCTGGCGGCTCCGCTATTCCACGCTCTGGTGGTAGCCTTGGTTCCGGCGGAGATGGGGTGCTAAGAATTCCCGGCAGACGCCCCGCCACCAAACCCAACGACTCGACCTGGCAACGTATAACGCACGGACGCTGAGGGACGAAAAGATTGTGGAGCTGGAAGAAGTGGACAAGTTGCGCTGGGATATCATGGGGTTATCCGAAGTCCGTAGACAGGGCGAGGACAGGATAACCCTCGAATCCGGCAAATTGTTCTACTACCGGGAGGGAGATCAACAATCCCAAGGGGGTGTCGGGTTTATCGTCCGCAAGTCTCTCGTCAACAACGTGACGAGACGTGAACAACGTGAGTGACGTGAAGAGTGTGTTGAACAGGGTTGTACACCTTGTACTTAAAATTAGCGACCGATGTTCATTAAAGGTCATACAAGTATACGCACCGACCTCGACACATCCCGACGAAGAGGTTGAGGCCATGTATGAGGACATCTCCAAAGCCATACATGTCTCGCCAACACATTTCACAGTTATGATGGGAGACTTCAACGCGAAACTGGGCAAACGTAGCGGTGATGAGTTGAGAGTGGGGAATTTCGGATATGGGCAGCGGAACCCAAGAGGGCAACGACTAACGGATTTCTTGGAAAGGGGGAGCCTCTTTATGATGAACTCCTTTTTCAAGAAACAGCTACAAAAAAGTGGACCTGGATTAGCCCAGACGGTTCCACAAAAAATGAGATCGACTTCATTATGACGACTAAACGGCAAATATTCAGCGATGTCTCTGTGATCAGCAGGGTTAAGACCGGCAGCGATCACCGTATTGTAAGAGGCACGCTGAATCTAGACATTAAGTTCGAAAGGTCACGTCTAATGAAGTCCACGCTCCGACCAAATTATGCTCAAATCGAAGATCCCGATAACTTTCAACTCGAACTTCAAAATCGCTTCGATTCCTTAGATGAGTGCGTAACGGCGGACGAAATAAACGACAGGCTGGTGGAAACTGTTCATGCTGTTGGCAGTAAGTTCTATAAGAGCCGACGCCAAAATAGAACTCAAAAGCTCTCCGATCAAACTCTAAATCTCATGGCGGTCAGACGAGATGTGCGGTTGCAGTCTTCGATCGACATGACGGCATACAGACGGCTCAATAGACATATCTCTACTTGTGTGCGACGCGACATACACTGCTTCATTACTGCGAGTATTGAAGAAGCAATCAAGCAGAACAAAGGCTCGAAAGTGTTCGCAAGAAATCTCTCTCTTGGCCAAAGTCAGCTGACCAAACTGAAGACTGATAGTGGTAACGTCGTCTCGTCGAAGCCTGAGATTTTGGAAGAGATTGAGAGGTTCTATGAACAGTTATACACCTCTACGCAAGCACAACCTGTCGTTAGCATGGCAAAAGACCCCAGAGCCAAGCTGACCCGACACTTTACCGAAGATATCCCGGATAACCTGTATGAGATTAGGATGGCCCTCAAACAACTTAAAAACAACAAAGCACCTGGCGACGACGGAATTACGACTGAGCTTCTGAGAGCGGGTGGAAAACCGGTACTTAAAGTCCTCCAGAAGCTGTTCGACTCCGTCGTACTTAACGGTAATACGCCAGAAGCGTGGAGCAGAAGTGTGGTGGTGCTCTTCTTCAAAAAAGGTGACAACACCTTGTTGAAGAACTACAGACCCATCTCATTTCTGAGCCACGTTTATAAGTTGTTTTCGAGGGTAATCACGAATCGTCTCGCACGCAGATTTGACGACTTCCAGCCACCCGAACAAGCCGGTTTCAGAAAAGGCTATAGTACCATAGACCACATCCATACGCTTCGGCAGATTATACAGAAAACCAAGGAGTATAATCGGCCACTAAGTATAGCGTATGTGGACTATGAGAAAGCCTTCGATTACATCGAGACCTGGGCAGTGCTTCAGTCTCTCCAGCGATGCCGCATTGACTATCGCTATATCGTAGTGTATCTACAGTGAAGCCACAATGTCTGTCCGATTACAAGACCAGTGCACAAAATATATCCAGCTGCAGAAAGACGTGAGACAGGGAGATGTTATATCTCCGAAACTGTTCACTGCCGCGCTGGAAGATGTTTTCAAGCTACTGGACTGGAACGGATATGGCATCAATATCAACGGCGAATGCATCACTCACCTTCGGTTTGCCGATGACATAGTCATTGTGGCGGAGTCGCTGGAGGACCTCGGTGCTATGCTCAGGGACCTCAGTAGAGTATCCCAACAGGTAGGTTTGAGGATGAATATGGACAAGACGAAGGTCATGTCAAATGTTCATGTCTCACCTGTACCGGTTATTGTTGGGAATACCACACTCGAAGTTGTTGACGAATACGTCTACCTGGGTCAAAAGATCCAATTAGGTAGATCCAACTTCGACAAAGAGGTCCAGCGAAGGATCCAACTCGGATGGGCAGCGTTCGGGAAACTTCGGCACATCTTTGAGTCCAAAATACCCCAATGCCTAAAGACGAAAGTCTTAAACCAGTGCGTGTTGCCAGTGATGTCTTATGGAACTGAGACGTGGTCCTTCACTGTGGGCCTCATAACGAAGCTCAAAGTCACACAGCGAGCTATGGAGAGAGATATGCTCGGAGTCTCTTTGCGCTACAGAATCCGTAATGAGGATATTCGCAAAAGAACGAAAGTGGCCGACATAGCTCAAAGAGTAAGCAAGCTGAAGTGACAATGGGCAGGCCACATCGCTCGCAGAACTGACAACTGATGGGGAAGAAAGGTTCTCGAGTGTCGACCACGAACCGGAAGACGCAGTGTTGGACGGCCTCCCACTAGATGGACAGATGACCTCACAAAGTTCGCTGGAAACCGCTGGTTGCAGGTTGCGCAGGACCGTTCGTTGTGGAAATCTTGGGGGGGGGGGACGTCCACTGCTGAACATAGGCCGTTCAGCAGTGGACGTCGTGCGGCTGATGATGATGATTAATGTTCTATAATTATAACGGCTCAACTCATACCAATAGAGCAGCAGCGAGCAGCGCAGCGACGAGCAGTTCATTGTAATGCGATTTAAAACCTTATATTAATTGTTGTAATACATAGTATCGCTTGGGAAATCGCTCGCTGCCGCTGCGTAGGGAGTCGTCCGAGTGCTAGAAGAACCGCGAGCCGCACCATGTGTAATATTACATGAACCATTTGCGGCTGCTTTTGTCCTCATATCATAACTTAAAAACTATTGCACATTAACTTGTGATTTTTCTCACACATTAAGACTTGCAGCATATCAATATGTGCACCAAACATACCTCAAACGGTTATTTAGATACTAGAAGTCCGCCCCGGCTTCGCCCGTGGTACATATATAGCACTCAACGGGATCCCGTACATATCCAACGGTGAAAGAGTGACTGAAATCGGTTCAGTCATTCCTGAGAATATTGCTTTCAAAACAAAACACCATTTCAGCTACCTGCTACGCCACCTGTCGGAAATTGGTTGTACCAACACAAGTTTAGAAAAAAAAATTGATTGGCAAAGGTTTTATATTCAAGCGGTATGTCATCTGTGATATTCAATGACGCAATCTTAGCTGACACATGCTGTCATGTGTCATGTCAAAGCACGAAACGTTCGAAAACTCTCAAAATGGAATATTTTTTCCCGATTTTGTTACATTCTTGATTCATGCTCCGCTTCTATTAATAGTACCTAGCGTTATTTTCTATAGCCTATAGCCTTCCTCGATAAATGGACTATCCAATCCGGACCAGTACTTCCCGAGATCCTAGCGTTCAAACAAATAAACAAACTCTTCAGCTTTATAATATTAGTATAGATTTAAATTTGGATGTGGACTTATTGTGAAAATAGCAATCATAACGGTCTTTATAATAGACTAGATGTTCGCCCCGGCTTCGCCCGTGGAACATATATAGATCAACTCCTCGATATCCCGCACATATACAACGGTGAAAAAATTTTAGAAATCGGTTCAGTCATTCCTGGGAAAATCGCTTTCAACAAAACACCTCTTCAGCTACGTGCTACGCCACCTGTCGGAAATTGGTCGTACCAACTCAGAGATTAGCAAAGGTTTTATATTCAAGAGGTATGTAATCTGTGATATTCAATGACGCAATCTTAGACACATGCTGTCATGTGTCATGTCAAAGCACGAAACATACGAAAACTCTCAAAACGGAATATTTTTCCCCTATTGTTTTGTTATTGTTACATTCTTGATTCATGCTCCGCCTTTGTTAATAGTAGCGTTATTTTCTCAAGCCTATAATAGCCTTCCTCGATAAATGGACTATCCAATAGAAAAATAATCTTTCAATTCGGACCAGCACTTCCCGAGATCCTAGCGTTCAAACAAACAAACAAACAAACTCTTCAGCTTTATAATATTAGTATAGATTTAAAAAATGTATTCGTGTTAATCTCTATCGGTGCCGCTAACTTAAAACGGCGAAGGAAAACATCGTGAGGAAACCGACATGTACTTAGAACCTTTCGAAGTCAATTGTCATCCACCAACCCGCACTTGGCCAGCGTGGTGGATTTTGGCTTTAACTTGCGAGAGAAGGCCCGAGTCCCAGCAGTGGGAACATTTAGTGGGCTGTTGATGATGAAATCTCTATCTATGTAGATAGATAGATGAATATAAAACTCTTTATTGTGATACAACAAATAAAAAACAACCTTTTTATCATTTTTAATCCGGACATATTGTCAGTTTTAGTAACTATTTATAATTGTGAAGTTCTTAAATGCAATTAATTTTTTAATTATTAATCGTACACCAATAATGTTAGTAAGCATAGAAAAAGGAACCCACTAAATGCTCCCGCAGTTGAGACTCGTGCCCTTCTCTCGAGAGTCCAGGGCATAATCCTTGGCACTGGCCCAGTGCGGGTCTGTGGATGATACAGGACTTCGAAATATTATAGGTACATGTCGGTTTCCTCACGATGTTTCCCTTCACCGGTTTAAGTTAGGGGAATTACGCACAGGACTTCGAAAAGACAGTGGTGCGCGTGGGATCTAAATCCGAGGCTCCGAATCGGCAGTCGGCGTTCGTCTGGTTAGACCAGCCGTATCCGTACTAGACCAGCCGTAACTATCCAATATTATCCGTAAAATCGAAACTGTAAGATCATATTACTTACTATAGTGCTCCGTGATTTTACTTGCATAGTTCTTGTTCCGTCTTCCGTTATTTTCCCGCAATAAAAGGAGCCTCTGCGCTATTCTAAGCTAAGCCAAAGTTAAATTAAAAAAGCTAAAGTTACAGCTGGTCTAGTCGGGAGAACCGCGACTCCGATCACTAACTAACGAACTAGCCAAGTAAGATCTGAAGGTTTAATATGTTGTGTTAAGTTATAAGAAAACAATATTTTTTAAGTTCTTACTAAATACCTACTCTATGTTGTTTTAATCAATTGCAGGACTGATCATTGAACTTGGCACCCATTTACATCTCACTTCTTTCGCAGTTGAAGTCAACAATGAAGCCTATTATCAGAGTATTGACCTTGGCTCTCATTTCACATTTATGTTTGATGTGATTTATTATAACAAGGAATATAAGGTTTTAAATCGCATTACATTGGGAACTGCTCGTCGCTGCGCTGCTTCTTTGGTGTGCTATAGAGGTTCATGGATTGAGGATAATTTCGACTAATATCTGGGAAATTAACATTAAATAAAACATTTATTTTATAAATACCATACATATTTTATTGATTTATCTTACATTGATTACATCACTATAGAATAAAATGTGAAATTGGACTGGCTATTAGTCTATTACAAAGTGACTAATTCTATGTGATGACGATGATGATGATCCGTATTTCAAATAATAGAAACATCTGGGTCCACAATTTTCTTAAAGAATGTTGGTAATCAATTTAAGTAACAGGGTGTGTTATTGCCGTTGTAATAAAGATAAAGCATTCATTTTATAGAATATCAATCTCTGTATAAAATATACTCAGAGTAATACAATTTGCGTCGGCGTAAAACATCCCTGCTTCTAGATAATACAAAATAATTAAATTGTTTAAACATGTGGAATTTTGGATATACAAAAGTTACTGTTACATTACAGCAGTTCGAATATCTATAGACATGAATACCTACTCTTATAAAATATATATCATACATACATACATATTATTAAAACACGACTGTCCTGATGTTAGACAGCGTTAAATGCAGTGACAAGTCCAACGTGTAACAGCTATGTACGTTGTCGCAAAATGTCGTGCCATGGTATTGGTGGATAGTTTGCTTAATTTTGCTTGAGCTAAGTAAATTTGAATTCATTCAAATGACGGAAAAAAGAAATTATTATGGTCTGTACTAACAATTTACCATGGCGATTGAGAGGAGACTTTCGAAATATAGTTACGTTATAGTTTTAACGCGATTGTGGATTTACAAATTTATTTTTAAAAGATTGACATAAGTAAATATATATGCGGTAAAATGTTCAATCTATGGAAGATTAATTAACGGCCAATAATCGTTGTGACAACAGCTTACATAGCGTTACATCAGCTAATGTACGTGGCAACTAACATCGTAAGTACCACACGTAGTGACATCAACCGCTCAATGTAGCTACACACGCAGCTACTTCTGCACATTGGTGTAACAATACACGTAGTCACATACACATCAGTCACACGTCATTACACATAAAGTGGTAAAAATAGTGGTCACGTCAATCGATTAGAGTGGCAGCACACTAAGTAACATCAACCATACATCAACTGATTGATATGGCAAAAATAGTCTCATCAATCGATTGGTGTGACGATACATTTGGCTACATCAATTGATTGGTATAAGGACTAACGACATACGTAATCATACCAATCGATTGCTGTGGTTACACATTTCAATTATACTTAGTCTAATATGCAATGTTATGAAGACGAAATTTTAACTGTGCACAGAACATTGCAGATTTCGGAAAACGAAATACTTATACTTATACTAAATTTCTCACTTGTATTTGGCGAGCAGGTGAAAATACGATTTTTCGATGCGATGATAATAGTTTCTGCATATCACATACAGTCAATAATATCGCGTCGAATAAAGATAAAGAAAATAGTATAATGGCAATATTTAAGTTTTCTTTGGCAAAGTATATATTTAGTACAAGGCAAGGCCTTTCAAGAATTACGTAAGATTTATTAAAATTATTGACCCCCCCCTTTGTCATCAAAAGTAAGCATGCCTCCCATGTCTTACCTCCCATGCATACGTAATCATACATAATCCTCCAAAAATGCGTTTCGTTTTTAAATATAGACAATGTTGCTATATCGCCGTAAAAAAATAGATGACTATTTCTGACGTAATCACCATCTAGACCCCCATATCGTCAAAAATAAGCAAAGCTAAATAGCCCCTCCCACTTTAGTGCTTACGTAATACTTAAAACGGCCTCAAGGGACATGAAAAATACTTTTAAGTCCATCGCGATTCACAATATTCATGTTTTTTTTTTGTTTTTTATTTTATTTTATCATGAATCGCTTCTCTTAAACACATATAAAAAACGTTGAGAATGAATGTTGATGGATACCTAATATTCATATATGATTTTAATTTTTTTAATAATAATATATAATATATAATTTTTAATATTTGTAATGTGCTCGTTGGTCGTTGGTCGTCACGATTATATATAAAAGTGTTAGCGTTTAAAAAACATTTTACCTACAATAATACTTTTATCTCGTAATAATTGAAATTATTATACTTATTATACTATTCGTCCATATTGAAAGACATCAATATGTATCGGTATATTGAAAATCGGTAAGCGACATTACTGTCTACTCCTGAACCACATGATTTTTTTTTCGCGTAAAATCCAACGAGCACATACCTACATAAGTTATCTAAAATTTTGTACAGACTAAAGAGGTTTTCAGATAAACTGTTCCAAGCTGAATAGTTGATATAGGGACAAAGTATCACATGTCACCTATTATGCGAGTTGACTATGATCACGGCAATTAATATCTTTTACGAGCACAAGAATTTGGAATTTGAAAAACCAGTCAGCTGTTTCATGCAAAATGCATTTTGGACCAAACAAATCCCTTGAATTTATAATTGCATTTTTCTCAAACTTTGTTCATAAGGATAAAACGCGATGCTTTCGGCTTAGTGGATGTGATCTGCGTAATCTAGGGAATACACCGATTCATGAGATAAGACGTTTTCAAGCTGCAAATAGGCGTATCAATTTTTTATTTTTTATTTTTATTTTTTATAAAAAAATATTAATCCAAATGCACGCGAATTTTGCAATTTTGGTGAAATTTCTCTTACAAAATTAGATGAAGAAACTTTAGCACAACCGATCGAGAACTATCTTAAACAAGCTCATTTGCAGCACGACCATGCCTCATTACCGGAAACTAACTTGGAACATCTGAAAATTACTAAACTATAAGTACTTTTTATACATCAGGTGTTCTGGTGAACGTGGTGAATGCCAATTAGTCAGTGGGACAGACGCCGATGTGCGTGTTGCGTCCGGCCGCTGTCAGCGGGATGGGAACGGGTGTCTCGCCGACGACCAGGTTCCGCAGACAGCCCGTGAAGCCGCGTCGCGACCGCACCCCGCGAACCTGGGGGATGCAATTTATTTTATTAAGCAGCTGGCGCTAACGACGTTACGGTAGTCCTAAAAAGCGTGGACGCGATCTAGACAGCACTGGACTGTTATAGCACCAGAAAGAGAAAGTCTTGTCACTCAACATTATTTTAAAATAATTTATTGTCTCCAAAACAAAAATAAAAAAATCGACTTCAAATTTGAATTAAAATTAGACACTCAATCAAATTTCATAAGCTATCAATACGTCGTCCAGAAAAATTTAACCAAATTTGAATTATTGTACCTACAGAGCTTTTTTGTTGATATTTTCAAACCGCCACACCGATTTCGATAAAAGTAATATGTATGAGGCCATATAGTATGGCTCTACTAAACTACTAAACAAAAAAAAAATAGCCATCAAAATAGAATCACAATTGGCGGAGCTATCGCGTAACATACGAGTATATACGAAAAAAAAAACAAAACCGAATTGAGAATCTCTTTTTAACCGACTTCAAAAAAGGAGGTTTCTCAATTCGACCGTATGTATGTTTTTTTTTTAATGTGTGTTCGCGGCTAACTTCGTCCTTTATGAACCGATTTTGATGATTATTTTTTTGTTTTAAAGAAGATATTCCAAGGGTGGTACCATGATAAGGAAACCAGGATCTGATGATGACATCCTAGAGAAATCGAGGAAAACTTTTTTACTTTATAAGTTTTCCGTTGAAAGTCGGTTCTTTTTTGTTAAAATTATTATTAGTTTGTTAAAAAGCAAATCCATACCTTGTTGAGGGCCTTCTCGTGTCCGCCGACGTAGAGCGCGGACTTGGTGTCTGTGGACGCGAGCCGCGCTCCGATCCCTGGCTTCGAGAAGTGCCCGTCCAGCCCCACTGACACCACGTACAGGGACTTCACCACTGTCACAAACGATACACAATTAAAACCAAAAATAAAACGAATATAAAAAATATACACATCTCAATGAAGACTTCTGTACTAACTTTTCTTTCTTGTGTATGAAAGAAATCAAAAGAAACCTGCTTTTATCATATTTATGTAATAATACTAATATTGTAAATGCCAAAGTTTGGCTGTTTGTTACCCATTTACGTCGCAGCGGCTGAATCAATAAATACAATTAACAAAAAAAAAAGCACAGTCATAGGGACTGCCGATAGAAGTAAAAACTTATACCTAGCTCAGAATTGAAACCGGAGGGCGTGGCCATAAGCACGGCCCTCTAGAAATGCGTCAGCCAATGGGAAATGCTGACGCATTTCTGGATGGCCAATGGCTATGGTCCCGACTCCCGAGTTTACCCGAAGATTTCTTATCATTCCCGAGCGTGATGCTAGAATTCAATTCACAGCCCGCGGAAAATCTGTCTGTTCTGCGCCAAAAGAAGTTTTCACTTCAAAAAATAGATCTCCCCGCGCAGTCACTTACCGAAAACAGCCGGATAGATTTTCGTTCACTAAGAAACCGTTATTTTCCCGTGATAAAAGTAGCCTATGCGGTATTCCAGACAATAATCTACGTGTGTTCCACATTTCAACCCGGTCCGTTCAAACGTTCCGACGTGATTGAGCAACAAACATCCAAACTTTAGCATTTATAATATTAATACATACGATAAAGGTAAGTACTCGTTTTTTGTCATCTACACGGCCAGCTGAATCAGCATCAGCTGAAGGAGTCGAAGAGATACATATATTAGGTACGTAGTTGTGTCAGAAGCTCAACGCTTCGGCCGATCATGCCTATATCGGTTGTTCTGCGCTCTCGCTTGCACGCTCGGCGGAACGTGACACTTTTTCGTCCGTACAGCCGTCGGCGTCGTTGATCGCTTCAAAAGACGTTATCACGTAAAAAATATATAATAAAACAAATGAAAATACAATCGTACCGTGTATCTTGTGCCAGTTTCCATCGCAGAGCGTGTAGTTATTGGCGAGCTTGTAGGTGGCTCGGAACGGGCCGTTCCCGTTCTCGACGGTGGCCGCTACCTCGTTCTCCAACAGCTCCAGCACCAGGTAGTCCTTCTTGCCGTGCACCGACAGCAGGAGACCCGTCGAGTTCCTCGGACGCACCTCCATTGATATCGACACTTCTTCTCCCACTTTGTAGTTCTCCATCAACTGAGGAAACATTTATTTGTTTATTACAATCACTGAACACCTTACAGTTAAATGGCAACACGTTTAAAGTACCTACAGTGGTATCTATACTAATCTATACTAATCTATACTAATATTATAAAGCTGAAGAGTTTGTTTGTTTGTTTGTTTGCTTGAACGCTAGGATCTCGGGAAGTACTGGTCCGAATTGAAAGATTCTTTTTCTATTGGATAGTCCATTTATCGAGGAAGGCTTTAGGCTATAGAAAATAACTCTACTATTAATTGAAGCGGAGCATGAAACAAGAATGTAACAAAATCGGGAAAAAATATTCCCCTTTTGAGAGTTTTCCTACGTTTCGTGCTTTGACATGACACATGACAGCATGTGTCAAAGATTGCGTCATTGAATTTCAGTAATCTGTGCCTTGAATATAAACCTTTGCTAATTTTTTTTTTCTAAATCTGAGTTGGTACGACCAATTTCCGACAGGTGGCGTAGCAGGTTGCTGAAGAGGTTTTTTTGTTTGAAATCGATATTCTCAGGAATGAGTGAACCGATTTCAGTAATTCTTTCACCGTTGTTGGATATGTACGGGATCCCGATGAGTGCTATATAAGATACCACGGGCGAAGCCGGGGCGGGCATCTAGTGTATTATACATCTCTATAACATTTATTCCAAAAAACGTTGTCCGATATTCTGTCTCGCTCAAACGTACTGGAGTGACTGAGACACAGCTAAAGAACGGCACACAATAATTAACGACAAGTTCATCTAAATCGGAACAGAAAAAATGATTGGAAGATCAGGTACTCTTAGTTGCCTAGTAAAGTTACGGCTGGTCTAGTTGCGAGCACGGCGACTGCCAAACCGGAGCGCGCACGCACACGCGCACCACTGTCTTTTCGACGTCATGCCGTACTTGTGCGTAATGCCGCTGACTTGAAAACGGTGAAAGAAAACATCGTGAGGAAACCGACATGTACCTAGAATCGAGGTCATGCGTCATCCACCAATCCGCGCTGGGGCAGCGTGTTGGGTTGTGGCCTCTCTCCTTGCGAGAGAAGGCCCGAGTTCGAGCAGCGGATACATTTAGTGAGCTATTTATTAACCCCTGACCAAAAAAAGTTTGACGTCGATGTCTGTCTGTGTGTGTGTGTCTGTCTGTGGCACCGTAGAGCTCAAACGGATAGGCCGATTTCAATGCGGTTTTTTTTATTTGAAGGTTGATATCCGTGCGGATGTTCTTAGCTATGTTTGGTTAATATCGATTCAAGATGGTCGCCTCCACAAAATGGCGGACAAAATATTTTGTCACAACCTACCTCAATATGGGTATCAAATGAAAGTGCTTGACCAGTAGAATACAATACATAATAACAAATTTCAAATCCAAGATGGCCGCCAATACAAAATGGCGAATTATATTATTTTTTCACTACTACCACAATATGGGTATCAATTGAAAGGGCTTGACTAGTAGAATACTTTGCACTATGACAAATTTCAAATCCAAGATGGCCGCTACCACAAAATGGCGAAATACATTTATTTTTTCACAACTCCCCTTAATATGGGTATCAAATGAAAGGGCTTGACTAGTAGAATGTTGTACAGATAACAAATCCGAGGTAGTCGGGGGTTAATCAAAATTTTTTATTTTGTTCTTGTGCTACGCTGTAGTTCTAGTGGATTTCGAGTAATTACCTTCAAGTAGTTGGTGCCGAAGTACTTATCGGCGGCTCCGAAGTAGACTCCATCCTCGACCGTGTCGACACAGCGGAGAGCGTTCACCCGCGCGCCCACCTCCGTCACCGCCTGCTCGTTCATCTTCAGCCCCCTTCAGGCATCCCTTGAACGGCTGGTAGAAGCCCTGAAAGAAACAGATGTTATTGCATAATAAATAATTATGTATTTACAACAATAAAAGTATGAAATCAGCTATCTGGCTCCCATAGTACAAGCTTTGCTTAGTTTAGGATCAGATGGTGTTGTGTGTGAAATTTCCACCTATATTTATTTCATTATTGTTAACTATCCCGATCTCGTTATTTTAAAAAGTAGCCTATGTTACCTACTTCTAATACCGCCAAGAATTTATAAATTATCAGTTAAGTAGTTTTCGTGTGAAAGCGTAACAAACAAACTTACTTTTATAATATAACTACTAGCAGCGCTCAGCGGTTTCACGCGCGTAGTTCACGTTTCTGTTATTTTCACGGGATAAAACGTAGCCTATGTGTTCTTCCACTCAATAATCGAACAGCGTTCCGAATTCAACCCGATGCGTTCAGCCGTTCCGACGCGTCAAGCAACAAACATTGACATTTAAATTACTAGTAGGTACGATTTGTATACACAGGTCACTACGTATGCGCCAGTCTGGTATCGCAGCAGTACTTTCTATAGAAAATAGTGTTATTGTACAATGCATCATCACTTCACTACATAGAATAAATCAAAGTCGAGGAAACGAAAAAATTTAATGTATTCTTAGATCTTTAAAACTAGGTACCAAACGGACTTTGATGCGGGATTTTTTAATATGTAGCGTGATTCAAGGGAAAGTTTTATATGTATAATATGAGCATACAACAGTAGAGAACCACTAATAATGGTAAAGGTTTCTAATGTGATGTTATAAATGTACTGCAGTATTGTACCCCTTAAAAAGGTCTACAAAAAGTCAACAATAGTATATGTCTATCTCTTAGGTATAACTCACTATAACTATTTTTATTCGTTTTTTTAGTATCAGCATCGCACCCGTGCGAAGCCGGGGGCGGGTCGCTAGTATAGATATAAAATATACAATCTAGCAGCTCGATGACACAAACTCAGAAGTTTCCGACCGACCAAAACGCGTCTCAGCGCTTCGCTGCCCGACACCACTGCCAAGATATGCAACACTAGCGTGATGGTGGTCGGTGAGCCCCTACCATGAAGTGTGCCCAAGAAGCTCTCACAGCGAAAAGTGGGCGTGGCTGTGTGATGGCCATGGCCGTTTGTTGTAGGTACGTGACTACGTCTACCGCCCCAGCACTCCCAGCAGCTGCACGGGCCCCGTCGTCGATCCGGTCGGCCGCATTCATTATTTTACGCCGGCACTGCTTGACTCGACCACGTGGTGTTTTATTGGTACCGTTCGATTGCCTTTGAGACGCCTTGTCCAATCGTATACGATTCCTGTATTTTGAATCGACTATCCGCCGCGTATAGGCCGCCATTATATAAATTTTATTTTAACATTTTACTGTATTCACAGTCACAATTTGTTACTAATGTTATGTATATAATTGATAGATTTTGATGAGAGCTGACGATAAAAAACTTAGTGAACGTCGTAGCTTCACAGAGTCGAAAGTTATACTGAATGGAAATCTCGATCTCGATACGCAGCAAAATAGCCTTCAAAATGGTGCTGACCCCTTTGGCGCGCGCGATGTGACCTTACTAATCGTAATAAATTCTTTGATTATTTAGCTATCCAGTGGTATATGTCATTGAAATTTGGGTCATGTTGATAGATATATACATAGGTACAACACGAAACTGGGTACCCCGATTTTGTTATCATTCGTTTTTTTGAATTGCGTTTTGAAGCAATTTTGAAGACGTATTCACGTCAAAATATACGTAATCTTAGTTAAGTTAATATATTTTTTCCTTAAAAAACAGACTAATCTTATTATGACAACGTCAACGATGGCGTCGATGAGGAGCGCGAAGCCGAAAACGCCACGGTAGCGTCTAAAAGTTGTCTAACGCGTACATTCCGTTTCGCTACCGCTTCATTACATATAGTACTGAAAACGTGGCTAAACACATTTTCTCTTCCAAAAACAGCGTACCTATTTTTTTAATAAAGAGTGACGAGACTGGCAGTACTTGTGCCTGATGGTAAGCAACATGCCTGCCACATAACAGCACAGTGACACGCAGCTATTGGAACATGAACAGTCCAAATCATTACTTAGCACTGCACTGCGCTTATCACCCTGAGATCTAAGATCTCTAAGCCCTGTAATTTCTCCGGAAACATTCCCCTTCATACCGGGGCACAGTAATGTTTGCACATTACTGCTTGGCTTGGTTTAATCTTGTGATGACGTACCTCGAGGTGGTCCACGATGGCGTCGGTGAGGTGCGCCACGCCGCCGTAGTAGTGCGGGTGTGAGAGCGGCTGCGCGGCGCCGCACGGCACGGCGGCCTCGCCCGCGCGCTCCGCGTCCACGGCCAGCTTGCCGCGGCCGCCGGCGCGCGCCACCGTGGCCGTGTGCCACGCCGTGTCGTTGTACAGATTCACAGACACGATGTTCGCTGTCTCGCCGCCGCAGTTGAACTTGAAGTGTAACTGCCAAACGAAAAGTTGACAGTTCAACTGACAAGCAGTTCCCGTTCCCGACGTTCCCGTTTTTTTCCGGGATGAAAAGTAGGCTATGTGTTCTTCCAGAATACAATCTATCAAAGATTCAAATTTTAGCCCGATCTGTTCAGTAGTTTTTACGTGAACGAGCAACAAACATCCATCCATCCATACTTATAAGCTTTCGCGTGATTAAAAAACCAACAAGTCCACATTGGATTGGATTTTAAACATTGTGTGTGTTATAAAAAATGTGAACTTATTTTTCTTTTGTTTCACGAACAAAAAAACGAAGATTTTGGAAAGGCCCCGGTTGTGACGTCACGTCTTAGTAAAAATATTTAAAAATCGTACATAGACGTGACACGAAACTTCTTACCAATTTGCCAATTTTGGTTTGTGAAAGAAAAAATACGTACAAAAGACCGATTATACTAAACGGACCTCTAAAGCTATGAGCTGAAGGTTGTATTACATCAAGCAAATCAGTTGTGCACTCTCCGAAGTATATAATTATGAGGAATGATCGATAAGCTTGCTATTAGCGGCGAGTTTGGCTCACCTTCGCGTCTTGCATGTAGAGGGCCAGGAACTGTGTCGGGTCTCGCTCCGCTTGCGAGTAGAAGATGAGCCCGCCGTGGCGGTCGAACGTGCGGAAGCTGATGGTGAGGTCGAAGCCGTCCACCTGCCGGCCCGGCAGCTTGCCGTACTCGATGCGGCTGTCGTTGCGAGTGCCTGTAGTATTCATTAACGTATTTAAAACTATATCTTATACCTTTAAGCGACCAATTCTTGTAGGTATATATCTATATGTATAGAATCTGAATCTCGGAAACGGTTCGAACGATTTTCATGAAATTATGTATACAGAGGGTTTCGGGGACGATAAATCGATCTAGCTAGGTTTTATTTTTTTAAAACATCAATTATACGCGTTTTTAGACAATGAAAAACTCCTACAATGTCATTAGAATACGATAACTTATTACGTTACTGTTCTTTAAGTCTCAGCCGGAATATGCTCGCCCTCGGAGTCAACAGGCCCTGGTTCGAACCCTGATGGTTACACTAGGATCTTTTCTTTTTGTTCTTTTTTTCTGAGAAAATATTTTACTTAGAGCCCTTTACAAACGCATTTAAACCGAGCAAAGCTCGGTCAACCAGGTACTAAGTATTATATTAGTTTGGGGTCAGATGGTGTTGTGTGAGAATTGTCCACCAATATCTATTTATTTAATAACAGTATAAGTCACGTGTATCTGTAATCAGTACGTAAATAGTTAAATGAGGTCTAGCAGTGCCCCGTAGCTCTCTTCAAATCATACATTTCACTCTTATAAATCATACAGTCTGTCGACGATGACGTATAGACGTGGCGATAGTGCGGGCAAGCGGGCAGAGACGCAAACTGCGAACACAACCTTGGTATTTACAAGTTTGGCGCATGAATTGATTTAATCTTATTCATAATATTGTAAATAATTAAGAATTGTTTATAGTAATAAATATGTTTCTAATAATGTTGCTGAAATTTAACTATGTTGCTAATAAATAAATAAAAATTAAATATTATTTTATTTGTCACAGCCTTAGATAGAGAATATGTAAATAGATCAGGATTTTCCGCACCGTTCCTCTGTAACAATCGTAAGCAGATGACGTGCATATTTGATATGGCAACTGTGACGTGCCGCGACTTGGCCGCGACAAAAGTATAACAATGCCACAAGAATGACAACAAATTAATCGAAAACCTTTGTACAACACGAAAGAAAAATTTACCTTTTATCGACAAATATAACAGATACAAGTTGCCCCATCACTACTTCCTTGAGTGCAGTGATTAGGCTCAGTGACTCACATAAGCGGTTGTCGGCCGTGTGCTCTCGCTGCTGACTTCCTATTGGTCAAGACGGGTTTCGACGCACAATTACTATTGTGAAGTACCCTCCTTTATTAATGTGTAAATAGTCATGCTTAAAAATGAACTGTTACCGCTAAAGCGTTCATATTGCAATTTGTTTATATTTATTATTCGTTTGTAAAATGTATTCTTGTATCGTAAAAATATATAATTTAATATTTTGAAATGAGTTAATGATCTCGTAAAATGTAATTACTGTATGATTATGTGATACTAGGATTAAATTAACACTAGTTTCCTTTTGTAAAATAATTATTATGAAATAAAGATGTTTTAAAATTGTGATTGTACAAGAATGACAAGGAAAGAGCGATCAGACCTGTGCTTTCTGTGTAAAGCGTTTGTTCTCACTCTATATGTAGAATATGCAAACTCTTTGGTCACAATTAGCATTAATCGCATGTTCAAAGGGTCGTCTTACTGATGGTATTTCTTTACACTGCGCTTATATTTTGAGCCAAATAATGGGCAGCCTTTTGGTCGTGTAACTTTTTGTGTGTACTAACGTATTTGGTGAAAAACTGTTAAGCGTGGGTGAGACCGCGCAGCTAGTGTAAACGAGTAAGTACTTACCGAACCGATATCCTTCTTCTGGGTCACCCCTAACGTAATAGGGGTCGTATGCGAGCGCGCAGCCTGTCTGCGGCGCGGGGGGAGGGCGACGCGTGGTGGTGACGGCGGGGGCGGTCGGCGCCGGGCGCGTCGGCGGCGGCGGCGGCGGCGGCTTCGGCTGCGACAGGGTGGTCGCTTCCACGGGCGGGATCAGGTTGCTTCGCAGATGCACTGCTACAAAACACCATTCATATAAACACTTTGTAGTGCTAGAACTCTTTCCAGAGTCCATTTGGGGAAACACCTTTGCCAGCTATTCAGCAGAATTCATTCATTCATATTCAGCAGAACGTAGCAGCTATTTGCAGAAAGCAATGGGTTGTCGAGCAGGCGTTCTACAAGTACTCGGAAATTATGAGTTCGAAAAACACTCAAGAAATGCAGGCGGTGTTTAAGGCATGTTTGTTTAGGATTCGCCAACTGGCTAACTATTTGCGATTGTAACAAGTACCTGATCTGGTTGTAGTTTCAGGAGCAAGAGTTGTTTCTGGGCCAAGTGGGGGCGTCGGTAGAACGTCAGAACTCTTTGGTGCTGCCCAAACTGTTTCTTCTGCAAACATAACTCAATTGTGAAATGTATACTTTATAAATAACATCATTGATTTGAACAAATATTTTGTTTCAACGTGACAATGAAAAGGAAAAAAACAATCTCTGGAAATATTTTATTTGAATACAAGGAAGGAAGCAAGGAAATTTTTATTTTCTAATCTATTTGTCATCACACTATTCTGATAAACATGCTGCGTGAACATGCTATCATGATCCATATTTGGCAGATTTTATCAGTGATGGGTACAGCGATGGGTAAGTGACATCATCTAGCATCAGAGATGGGCTTTAACCCTTAGCAAGCTGAATTGTATCCTTAGACTCAGGCTAAATTGAGCTAGACCATGCCTGAGCTAAATGAAGTGTCTTGGATGCCTTAGCGGCTGAAGGGGACGCCTAGTATTGGAGACAGGGTTTAGCAGGATAAATGGTATCCTTAAATTTAGCTTCACTGGAGCTACCAGGATGATCGATTAACAAGCTGAATTATACGTTTAAATTTAACCATGGTGGAGCTTAACTTATTCTACCGCCAAATACCACTGTGGTATGGTTTGAAAGGCTACGTTTCCATAGAAATTACTGGGCATTGAAATATGTATAACCTTAAATCTCTGGGTGACGAGTGCATAGCAGTGCTAAAGATTTAGACTTTTCATGTTCCAATAACTGCGTGACACTGCACATGTGTTGCTCGGCATCGGCTACATGTTCTGGTCGTCTTGTCACTCTGTCCTATAAAAAAATCCTTCGTACCTGGGCTCAGGCCGCCAGTTGTAGTGGTGGCGCCGCAGCGTCCGAAGGTGACGCTGGTGTTGGAGACAGGAGCCAATAAGTTGAGCACGCGGCCGTTGATAGCAGCGTCTGCGATGCATCCGCGGAAGGGCGCTTTGGAGCCCAGCTTGCCGCCCACCACGTAGCCTGGCTGCACGCCTCCCACGAACAACACACCCTCGAGGATGTGCAGTGGCGCAGGCGCAGTGTCCGTGCTGTATAACATATCGCTACGTGTTAAGTGTCATATATAGAGGTAGAGGTAACTTTATTTATGGCTGGTCTAGTAAGTTACGGCTGGACTAGTCGTGAGAACGGCGACTGCCGATCCGTAAGCCCCGGGTTCACCACTGTCTTCTCGAAGTCATGTGCATAATGCCGCTTACTTAATACGGCGAAGGAAAACATGAGAAAACCGACATGTACCTTGAATCTTTCGAGGTCATGTGTCACCCACTCGCACTGGGTCAGCGTGGGGGATTACTTTGACTCTCTTGCGAGTGAAGGCTCCGGATACCAGCAGTGGGGACTTTTAGTGAACTGCTTATGCTATACTTATGCTTCAGTGTCACATAATATGTACTCAAAGCTTCAGTATCTTCATCCCTTTGGCTCATGCACAACAACTTTGTTGAAGATCATCACATGATCTAATGCATGGTTTACGTTTCATGCCGTTTGTCAACCGCGTTATGAATAAAGTACCTCCACTGGCCCTATTTGAAGTTTGGATAGTTCGATGAATCGATCATACCTGAAGTGGTCGAAGTCATCTACCCGCAGCTTCAGCGCGCTGTCTCCGTGAGTCACGGTTACCACGTGCCACTGAGAGTCGTTGTACGTATTGATACCTGTGTCCAGCTGCTCTCCCTGACTCATTAGCACCAGTTTACCTGTAAAATGTAATTATTGTAGTGATAGAACTGTTTGTAGAGCCCGCTTGGTGAAATACCACAAGTTTGCAAGTTCGCCGATCATTCTACCGTCCAGCAATAATGTGAAAACATCACCGTAATCCGGTGAAATTACAGGGCAGGGAGATAAAACATCGTATTTCTTTGGGTGACGAACACAGTGCAGTGCTAGGTAATTTATTTGGTTAGATGGCAATTGGTTAATCATGCTATTTTGAAGTCAAATGTTAGATAAGCACGCTCCATCGTTATCAGCATTGTCGCATAACATCAGGCAAGATGGCGGTCAAGTGTATAATAGTTTAAAAAAATATGACAAAAAAATTGCACACTTGATGCTGTAATTTCTTAGTCGTAATGTTGTCTTACTTCATCATCATCAGCCTTTATTCGTCCACTGCTGGACATGGGCCTCTCCTATGATACGCCACTCAGCCCGGTCCTCGGTCTTACATCTCCAACCGCCACCAGCTGCCTTTCGGATATCGTCACTCCATCTAGTCTCAGAGCGTCCTACACTACGTTTGCCGATTTGCGGTATCCACTCCAGAACCCGTCTGCCCCAACGGCTATCGGGTCTGCGACAGATGTGACCTTTATCGTTGTGTTACTTACCCTTTACTAATGAGAGAGAAACGCTATCAGGCGTGTTGGCAGTCTGCATACGGCTGACGTACACAAACAGCAGTCCGTCAGGAGCCGAAGTCTTGAATTTGAGAGTCAGTTGGAGGTTCTCACTCGTGACGTTCGCGAACCGGAGGTAGCTGTCTGTGCCCGACAGCGATATTAGCGACGCAAACTGGCAACACAAAGAAATACATTAAAATTTATGGAAAAAACGTTGTACATAATGATTTTATAAAGATTTGACAGTATATTATGTGTAATCATCTGCCTGATGAGGAAAGAATAGCGACGTCTGTCGGACAGCTCAAAAGACGTTTAAAGACACATTTATATTAAAAATTGCCTATTATTTTTGCGATTTTTTTTTTCAAGTAAAGAGTGACGAGACTAGCAGAACATGTGGCTTATGGTAAGCAACATGCCTGCCACATAACAGCACAGTGACACGCAGCTATCGGAACATGAAGAGTCCAAATCATTACCTAGCACTGCACTGCGCTCGTCACCCAGACATCTAAGATGTTACCATCTCTAAGACCTGTAATTTCTCTGGAAACATTGCCCTTCATACCGGAACACAGTAATATTTGCACATTACTGTTTGGCGGTAGAATTACTGGCAATTATAGTTTTTTGTCTTGTGAAAGGTTACGGTGTGTCATGGAGGCACTTTTTTATTGAAAATACTTAGGAAACATAAATCTCCCTATTTGGCAACTTGTAAGGTGACTTTTAAGTAAAAACGATCACTTGGATGATACCTAATGTTTACGGAGAGTAAGAGGAAAGGTATTAAAATGGTAAGGTGCGTTACGAGTGGGGAGAGGGGAGGGGGTATAAAATCTTTAAAAAATACATTACGTAATACTTGAACGCTAACTCAGGATTTGACAGCTAACTTTGGAAACTACGCGGTTGAACCCGGAGGGCGTGGCCATGACCACGGCCATCTAGAAATGAATCTAGAAATAATTTCTAGGCAGTCAATGGGAAATGCTGACGCATTTCTATCTGGCCAATGGCTATAGTAATTCATATATATGAAATGTATATAGTAAATTACGGCTGGTCTAGTAAGTTACGGCTGGTCTAGTAAGTTACGGCTGGTCTAGTAAGTTACGGCTGGTCTAGTAAGTTACGGCTGGTCTAGTAAGTTACGGCTGGTCTAGTAAGTTACGGCTGGTCTAGTCGGGAGAACGGCGACTGCCGATCCGGAGCCTCCGGGTTCGATTCCCACCACGCGCACCACTGTCTTTTCGAAGTCATGTGCGTAATGCCGCTAACTTAAAAAAACGGCGAAAGAAAACATCTTGAGGAAACCGACATGTACCTAGAGGTCATGTGTCATCCACCAACCCGCACTTGGCCAGCGTGGTGGATTATGGCCTTAAACTCTCTCCTTGCGAGAGAAGACCCCGAGTTCCAGCAGTGGGAACATTTAGTGGGCTGCTTTTGCTATAGTCCCGAGTTCACCCGAAACTTTCTTATCATTCCCGAGCGTTGAATTCACAGCCCACGAAAAAGTGTGTCAGTGATACACCAAAAGAAGTATTTACCTACTTCAAAAAGTAACTCACCTGACAACCATACGCGACTCCGATCGATTCCACATTATCAGTGAAGTCTATGTTGACACCGTCGATGCTGATCTGTCTTATGCATCCGTCGAAGCCTTTGTCCGTGACTTGCACTATTCCCTTGTTGTTTCCTCCGAAGGTCATCGTGTCTAAGGCCACGATGTCAGTCACTGTTGATGAGGAGATTTGTTTCACTGTTTCGTCGTCCACTTTTAGGGAGCATTTTGTCAGGTAACGGCCCGCGTCCAATTTATGCCATTTGCCATCGTTGTAGGATTTCGTAGTGCCTATTATGAGGAGTTCGTCGGGGTTACCGAGAGATACCTGCGAAAAATAATAAAATAAATATAAACGTCAATTTCTTAGACATAACCGATTTCATAAGAATATTATAATTAATCGTGGCGTTGTTTTCTGGGAAAAGTCTACAAAAAGAAATAGAAAACTATATGTACATAGGTACACTCCGCGAGGTATAAGCTGAGCTTTGCATTAGTGTGAGTGATCACCAATCAGGCAGGAGCTTGAAATTTTGTCCGCGAGGTATAGGCTGAGCTTTGCATTAGTGTGAGTGATCACCAATCAGGCAGGAGCGCGGCGAGACAGAATGGCGCCGCGCCTAAGGCCGGTTGTCACACCTACACTATCCATGTACACTCACACAAATGCAAAGCTCAGCTTATGCCTCGCGGAGTGTACTGGATATTTTTAACGAATTAAGCGTTCCACAGTGGTAAGGTCGAATCGCGCCTGCAAACTTACTTGCAAATACACTTTGCCATCTTGCATCTGTATCGAGAAGAAGGATCCACCTTCTCCTACAAGGTAGATGAGACCATCGGCCGCATAAGTCCGGAAGAATAGAAGGACGTGGTTCTTCTGAGGAGTGATATAGCCTTGGCCTGGCACGGTCAGGTGCGAACGGCCGTTGAAACGGTATTCTTGGGGTCCAGATTGGGACGATATGAGCTGGTCTCTGGAATATAAACAAGAGTTGACATTTTTAAGCAAAATGATGTAGCGGTGTGGCGGTTATATTTGCTATCATTTTAAGGCGACCTTATAAAGCATCGTTTGTCGAAATGAATTAGTAAAGTCACTTTGATGATTATCTTACTTTATTAGATTTTTTTTATTTAATTATCTATTTAGAAAAAAAAAAATATGAGCCATGAGGCGATATTTTTGGACTTTGATCCTTACATTCTAAGAAATACTAAACATACTTTTCAAGTCTTTTCTCACATCCGACATTTCTCAAATATAGGCACTATTAAACAAATTAATAGTGCCTACAGAATTTAGAAAAGTGCATTTATTACGTAAGGTAAAAATTGCAATATTTATAATGACCATTTTTTCAGAAAACTTATTTGTGAGGTATACGTCATAAAGCAAAACGGGAATTTGAAACTACAATACATATTTCAGGAACACATCTTACCGTTGCCTGGCCCCCTTCAAATTGGTAGCATTGACCAAGTTCCAAAGTCCCACAGGCGTATCTCCAATCATGAGCTCTTCGATCTGTCCCTCAAAAGCGGGGAAACTGATGCCTTGCAGCTTAGCATCCGAGGGAACGCCACCAACGTACAACTTGGACTTGTCCTTGTCGAGATTAAATATAGTGTGTTGCCCAGGTAGGACTGCTTCTACTGAGTGAGTGTGCTCTGTACCATTGGCGAGGCTCTCGCGAATGCCCAGTTTGACGTTCCGACCGACCCTAAAACGATTAAATCATTCACATGAAATCACAGAAATCTGGAAAGATAAATATATTTTTTTCGTTTTTCTAAAGGCGTTAACAAAACACTAGTGAATGAGAGATCCTCAGTCCACGCACCTGTCCACGATGACCTGGTACCAGCGGTTGTCAGCGACGAATTTATCGCTAGTAACGCGTGCAGGTTCGCGGCCGGATTCCACGCTGTCGCCGATGTCCATCTTCAGATAAGGATATCCGTTCTCCACCCCGAGCACCATAAAGTCGTCCTAAAATTACCTCAACTTAGAAATTTCGTTGCAAGATTCTATTATTTATCATATTTAATTAATCCATGGAAATAATCCAAAATTCAAACCATCCATGTGAACTTACCGATTTAGTTCGTCTTAGCATGGTACCCTCAGGGTTCCCGAGGTATAGAAGGAAACCATCGTTGCTCTTGGTACGGAAGTAGGCAGAGACGTGCGTTGACGTAGACATCTCGTCCACAGTCTCCGGGAGGCGAGGCTGCAGCGTCGACCAGCGGTCGAACGTAACGCCTACTTGGATTCTGTTGGCCACCGTACGCGCCTGCCATAATGCACACATTTGATTATTAAAATCATTTTTTAACAGTTACTAGCAACGTTTAAATTGTAATGAGGCCTTTTCAGGATTTCGGCCGAAACTTAATTCGAACCAGACTGACTTTTAGACTACAGGCGCGTGAACAAAATGTATGGGTCAAATGAACCACCAGGAGACCTATGTCATCTCATCATCAGCCGCAAGACGTCCACTGCTGAACATAGGCCTCCCCCTAGATTTCCACAACGAACGGTCCTGCTCAACCTGCAACCAGCGGTTTCCAGCGACCTTTGTGAGGTCATCTGTCCATCTAGTGGGAGGCCGTCCAACACTGCGTTCCGGTTCATGGTGGCCACTCGAGAACCTTTCTTCCCCATCGGTTGTCAGTTCTGCGAGCGATGTGGCCTGTCCATTGCCACTTCAGCTTGCTTACTCATTGAGCTATGTCGGCCACTTTCGTTCTTTTGCGAATATCCTTATCACGGATTCTGTCACGCAAAGAGACTCCGAGCATAACTCTCTCCATAGCTCGCTGTGTGACTTTGAACTTCGTTATGAGGCCCACAGTGAAAGACCACGTCTCAGTTCCATAAGACATCACTGGCAACACGCACTGACCTACTACTGACCTACTGAAGACCTATGTAGGATATAGAATACTATCTGTGAACCACCCGTCAGACGTGCCTGGCAACACGGGTGGCGCGTCGGTAAAAAATCGTTTAGGGTAATTTTAATTCGCGGGTGTCGCATCAAGCCGACCGGCTCGAGCGCGGCACCGCGGCTTGGCTCGGCCTGTTTTCGTCGCGCCTTTGCCGAGGACGGACGTGCGCCGGAAGGGTCGCGGGACGCGCCGCCACGTGGCCGTTGTAGCTAGTACTTAACGGGTGTGTTATCTAGCATAAGGTACGTGAATAAACCGATTTAGATTAAACGGTGTTTACAATAAACCCCCCACGTGCCCCCTAGCCGGTGCGCGAACGCAGCATACTACACGATATTAATAAGTTACAGTCCACTTGTTCGTAAATTTACTCCGCCGCCGGGCAGTGGTTACGAAGCGTTTCGACGTTTTATAATCGCTGTCCTTCACACTATCAATAGTTTTATTTAATTATAGAGTCATTTGAAAGCTGTCCACTGAGTGCAGGTTGCGAATCTCGATAATTTCTCCTTGTGACATATGATTTTTGTACGGCGTTGCGGAATAATTGATTAGAAGAGGTATCGGCAAATCGGAAACGGGTTCAAAGTTTAAAGTAAAAAATTAAAGATGACTCTAATTTCATTCACATAAAATTATTCCGAACGTTATTTTAAATTTCAATAACAATAGATATTAATTTGTTTACTAGTTAGTAGTATCGGAAAAAAATTTTTCATTGACTTTAATTTCCCCTGTTTTCAATTCTGAATAAAAAGTTACATTACCTGTTCTATGAGTTCCTTCAACTTGGCCAGTTTTTTCATCGGCATCCTTTCGACGGCGGTCCAAGTCATCTTGTCGAGCCTTCACTTGCTGGTACGACGACATCAGTCGGGGTTCTATTTCGTTCATATCGTTCACGAAAGTTTCTACGTTGGATGTCATTTTCTGGGCTTCATCGGCTAGTTTGGGCAAAGACTGCGCCCATTCCTTGTCTTTGGCTAGGTCTACTCCGAGTTGAGACATGGTGTCTAGTGTTTTCTTCACTGTAGTATTCACGTTGTTAGCTGTGGCAGTTTCGCTCTCCAAGGAGAATGGCCCAGGCGTTGGAAGTGATCTGAATGTTAATATAGTTATGTTAATTAATTATCAATATCTATGTCACAGATCAACTGAAAAGTATTTATGAAGAGCAATGTTTCAAGAGAATCTTATTTTTTCTGGGTGCAGTGTGCAGTGCAGTGCTAGGTAACGATTTGGACTCTTCATGTTGCATGTTAGTATGTTAGTATGGAACAAATGTTGGCAGTAAAATTAGAACCACTTCCTGTCGTTAGATTAGGTTGAATTTTTGGTTTACTTACGTAACTTCGGTGACAGCTTATAGAAATATATAATAACATATAGAAAGGGGCCCCTTAAACCTACGCCCGAGGCACAAGTCTCGGGATCTACTCGGGTTTTCTCTCTCTGCCACACGATGGACCCGGCACTCGCACGGTGAATCCATGGAATGCTAAGAAGATCGTCTCATTTCACATTCCTATAACCACCCTAAAGTAACCTGGAAGAGATATATATTAGCGACAAGACCGCCATCTGTCGCACTAGCCAGAGTACTACAGAGAGACTGGAGTTAAAACTGTTTTGTGTGTAAAACTAGTGAATTTTTTTTTTTTGGTGTATCCAACAAAGTGTTTATCTATCTATTTATAAATTTTTGGGGCATTTAAACCGTTTCTCGAACCTGCTCGAGCCACAGAGGCCAGCTACAATGGCGCGGTACTAAGTTCCATCGGCGTGCTGTTGATACTTCAATAATACTTTTGTTCGTCTGTGAAACTAGATAAGTACAAAATCGAGTTGTTGCCTCGGAGTCGTAGAGCAGATAATCGTTCGCTAGTTTTTTCCACAGTTTGGTATACCTACAGATTTTATGTAATATTATTTTCATGTCAATTTCAGTGCACTCACAGTTGTATAGCATTATCGTCGTCATCAGCGGAGCCGAGGGTGTTGGCGGCGCTTGCGAGAGCTCGCTCGGCGCGTGTGAGGTTAGGGCTCAGGTCGTTCTCCACCGTGGCCAGGGCCGCCGTGCCTCGTCCCAGTAACGCCTCGGAGCGGTCACGTGCCGGCGTCACTTTCTCCTTCAACTTATTGCTCTAAGCGACACAAAACATTGTCAATTAAAATTAGGATGATGACTGTGTCAACAATATACCTACCATTACGTCGTCTGGAAACTCTGCAAAAATATGGAACACGTATTATTAAAAATCGACATCATCAGACAATCAAGATCATATAGATAGATAGATCATCAAAATTCCGGAATGGTGGCTGTGACGTCACATCTACGTAAGCATTGTACAATGAAGTGATATCACTCGTAACTTCTAAGTGATATCACTGTATCTTCGCCAATTTTTGTTTGTAAATTAAATGAAAATATACGAGTACAAGATTATTTAATAATCTAATAGCCCCAGGTACAAACAAGCAAACATTTTATTGAAACATACAAATGTAAAACTTTGTGGGTGCTTTCTTTGCGACGAGTGCGACAAGCTTCCTAATGCGAAAACTTTCGGCGCAGCTGCATTTTCGCATGCCCGATTCCCGAAATCTATTTATGTAAAAGACTGATTATCAACGCACAACCAAAACCGTAGAGACTTAAAATTTCGCACACATTCTTCTCATAACGTTGGCTAGTGGGTGCCAAAAAAAAAGGTTTTTTCGAGAAGGGTTTCATACAAACCTTATTATACATATTTCACCAATAGGGTATGAACGTTTGTATGAAACTTTTAATGTCGTTTAATATATCTGCGTGCAATTTCGAACGAATTGAGTGCGGCCAATATAATGAGTAGGTAACGTATTATAGCGTTTATTTTTAAAACCAATCCCTTAAAGGCTAAATGTAAAGGAAGAGTTATGTTTTGAAGTTTGGTTGGAAGTCTGACATAAAAACATAGAATAAACCTCTAGGGCTATTAAGAATTATAGTTATTTAAGATTTTATTCGACAGTCGTGGTACTTATCAAAGTGGGAACCTGCTATAAGAAACTTACAGAACGCGAGCGAAGCCGCGGGTTAAAGCTAGTTGTCAATATAACGTCACTAAGATTCTCCGTACATACGAGTTTGATTTTTTTTGGTAAAATTGATTTGAATGTAGTCAACTTGTCCGACAAAAATCAGGCTGTACGGAGTGTCCACCACCCCGAAAATGTCGATATGACGTCATTGTCTCCCCGTACATACGAGTATATACCTGTCAAAAATAGCAATGGTAGATATTAGTATTTTAAATATAAATATCGACTCATCTAAAAGGTATTTCTTCGTATTAATTTGAAATACTACATTAAATGACTAGTCTCATTTAATTTGGTATTCCTAATTTTGATATTCCGAATTAACAGAGTTAAATCACAGGAATTATAAATCACTGTTGTACTGTAAAATTTTTGTACTACCTTCAGAAAATATTCCAAACAAGAAAATAAATGTTAATATGATTTAAGTAGGTAATGTTTATAATGTACATGACTTAATCACGATTTAATTCATTGTTTAAATACCTCGACGTTTCGGCAGCGTTACAACCGCCGTGGTCACGAGAAGACTGAAGAAATTGCGGGTCGTTTCATCGTGATTAAGTCCTGTACATTATAAACATTGTGTTCAAATCGCGAAAGTGTAAAAACAATATTTGATTTAAGCAGGTCCGTTGAACGTATAATAAGCTTTTCATTGTATCTGTTAGTGGTTTCAGAGAGTTTGTTGTCGGTAATAACTTTATAACTCACGGCAACGGTAATGTTATTGACAGTGGCTTCGGCGTCATCGGCTGCTTTCTTTGCGTCTCCCGTCTCTTGCACGATTGAAGAGTAGGCCGAAGCAGCGGAGTACGCGTGTTGGGTGCGTGTGTTGTTGTTCTCTCTCTCAGCGAGCGCCCGCAAATTGTCAGCCTGACCACGAAACAACAGTTTACATTTTCAAAAAGATTACACCATTTCACTAGACTCGTACATCGACCAAGCCTACATTAACATTTCATCATGCTTACACACGACCAAGTTTACATTAAAATGTCTTCAAGCTTACACACAGCCAAGTTTACATTATGATTTCACCAAGCTGACATACGACCACCTTTACATCATTATGATTTCATCAAGCTTGCAGTATGCACAAGCTCACATTAAAATTTTGTCAAGCCCACACATACCAAGTTTACATAAAGCTTACACACGACCAAGTTTACACTATGATTACATCAAGCTAGCACTGAAATTACATTTATTCAGAAAGCCTTGGCTTACGTTATCGTAAAAAATAAACAAAACATAATTTAAACAAAAAACAGCTGAATATTTTCGAAAAAAAAGTTATGTTGGGCCCAAAAACAATGATTTCATTTAGTCCAAACGAAATTGCTCACCCGATTCCTCAGCATCTTAGCATGGTCCAGGGCGATATCGCTCAAATTGTTCAGTTCTGGCAGCATGATCACCAAGTCGGCTATTCTGCCCTCCATATCAACTGCAATATTCATCTAAATTTTAGTGGAAGATCTAAAAAAACTCACTTATGCATGACTAAAATATTCGTAGGTTTCTAAAGTATTGCGTTGAAATCTTTTGGGATTAAAACCTTGGAAACGTGGTGTCCTAGCGCTACAGGTGTTTAAGAACTTCTGTTTGCGTTTAGTCATTAGAACTCTTCAAACAAATTTTGCTCATTGTGTCCTCATCACAACATGGGTAATGAGTTCTTAAACTGAAACGCACAAATGGTCGTGCATTAATGAACGATGTCCATACAAGGCAAATAAAATAAAGACTACATACACATTTAAATTAAAAAAAAACCCTTCGATAAATTTAAGCAGCATTTCATAACGGTACTTCTTCGGACATCTCGACCACAACTTGGGTGAGAGCCCAAGCAAAATGACGACCGATATTGCCGCTGTGTCGCCTCACGTAAATATCCTGCAAATGATACTCTTTCCTTGTTCGAGAAGGCAACGAATCCCAACCGTGGTTAGAATATAAAAGGAGCTTATGTTGTGCAACAAATTCGATTTTTGTCTATGAATAAGGAGTTTAATTGATTGAATCTCTTTTCCGTCGTACCTATGGCCTTTTCCGCGTCCTGCGCAGCTTTGGTGGAGTTATCGACGATATTCCCGATGACGACGTTGCTGTAGCTCGCGTTGCCGATGTCGTATGCGGCGTCAATTAGATCCTTCATCGCTGCCGAGTTCAAGTCGGTGACCGAGCGGACACGGTTGCTGAATTTGGAGAACCTGTACAGAATAAGAAAAGTTACAACTGCTCACACATTCAGTTCAATTCCATTTCAGAGAAGATTTATCGGACGTTGTATGTTCGTGGATTCCAATGTTCTTTACGTGGTCTTGGGACCGTATGCCAACCACGGGCCACTCTGTGGCTCTTTGTACAATTTGAACCTTGTAAACAGCTTCATTTGTCAGCAGTCAAGTCTTGTCTCAAAGTCTGACTGAGGACTATACCTAAGTCAGAATTTTATATGAAACTATAATCCCGACTTCTATTTCAATATGCATTGGTCGAATTTGGGAATCTATTAAATTCAAAGAGTTTACATATACATACTCTTTGATTAAATTATTTCTTAAACTTGGCGTAATAGGATAATTGACGAACGGCTGTTACGCGTTTTTGTATGGACAATTCTCGCAGCCGTTTGAGAAGGAGAAGTTACTTTGGCAGTATTGGTGGCGGCGACGAGGAACAATGTATCGTTCACACTAAACAATTGGGCGTTCGGATAAACCTAAGTCTTCGTTCGGATAATTGAGGGTTCGGATCCAATGAAGTTCTAAAAATAATCCAGATGATCAATCCCACTAACAGTCGGAAGCGTGCCCAGCATGCTGCCACACCACACTGAATGTAATGCACATACGTTGGTCAATTTGTTTTTAGCATTGTGGTAACGCTTCGCATTGACCAAGCGCTCGGGAAGGCTTGTGAAAATGAGATAAGCTCCCTGTCTATGCACTACGAGTATGTCTATACTTACATACATATATTACACTACGTCCTTACTTGTTCTTATTATTAAGTTTCTCTGCGTCATCGGCGATGCGCCGGGCTTGCTCAGTATACTGCAGCATTTCACCCAGCTTGCTTTTCACCCCGAGGGTCGAGTTCACCAATGCTTCGAATTTCTAAACATAGATATCACACAACCACGTTAATAATATAAATGACAAAATTTTATGTTTAGTTCGGGGATAAACCGTGGGGCGCTGCTAGTGTCAGAAAAATGTTGTAACTTTACAATGAAAGTAATATGAACATGGAAAAACATGGACATTTCATGGAAATGCCTCGAAAACATCGAGGAGACGACGACTATGGATTATAAGAAACTGAGCATTATAGTAAGAGTACATGAATACCTACTAATATTATAAACGCAAAATTAGCTACGTCTGCTGTCTGTTACGGGTTTGCGAATAAACAACTGTACCGATTTAAATAAATACAATTTGGGACAAAGATAGCCTGAGAAAAACAATAGGCCTTTGTATGAGAAAACGTGGCTTGAGTGTCATGTAACTATAAATAAATGACATTAACTTTGTAATAAAAATAATTTACGTCGCGGGTAACCACTAGTCTATATATGTATACATATATACATTTTCTATGCGTATGTTTGTAATTAAACTCCTATTAAAAGGCTGGATCGCTTTTGATGAAATTTGTGTGTTCAAGTGAACTCGAGAATGACTAGATCTCTCTTCAAATTTTTGTATTTAATATGATAAAGATAAAGATAAAGATAAAGATAAAGATAAAGATAAAGATAAAGATAAAGATAAAGATAAAGATAAAGATAAAGATAAAGATAAAGATAAAGATAAAGATAAAGATAAAGATAAAGATAAAGATAAAGATAAAAAGATAAAGATAAAGATAAAGATAAAGATAAAGATAAAGATAAAGATAAAGATAAAAGATAAAGATAAAGATAAAGATAAAGATAAAGATAAAGATAAAGATAAAGATAAAGATAAAGATAAAGATAAAGATAAAGATAAAGATAAAGATAAAGATAAAGATAAATAAAGATAAAGATAAAGAGATAAAGATAAAGATAAAGATAAAGATAAAGATAAAGATAAAGATAAAGATAAAGATAAAGATAAAGATAAAGATAAAGATAAAGATAAAGATAAATAAAGATAAAGATAAAGATAAAGATAAAGATAAAGATAAAGATAAAGATAAAGATAAAGATAAAGAGATAAAGATAAAGATAAAGATAAAGATAAAGATAAAGATAAAGATAAAGATAAAGATAAAGATAAAGATAAAGATAAAGATAAAGATAAAGATAAAGATAAAGATAAAGATAAAAGATAAAGATAAAGATAAAGATAAAGAAGATAAAGATAAAGATAAAGATAAAGATAAAGATAAAGATAAATAAAGATAAAGATAAAGATAAAGATAAAGATAAAGATAAAGATAAAGATAAAGATAAAGATAAAGATAAAGATAAAGATAAAGATAAAGATAAAGATAAAGATAAAGATAAAGATAAAGATAAAGATAAAGATAAAGATAAAGATAAAGATAAAGATAAAGATAAAGATAAAGATAAAGATAAAGATAAAGATAAAGATAAAGATAAAGATAAAGATAAAGATAAAGATAAAGATAAAGATAAAGATAAAGATAAAGATAAAGATAGAAAGATAAAGATAAAGATAAAGATAAATAATAAAGATAAAGAGATAAAGATAAAGATAAAGATAAAGATAAAGATAAAGATAAAGATAAAGATAAATAAAGATAAAGAGATAAAGATAAAGATAAAGATAAAGATAAAGATAAAGATAAAGATAAAGAGATAAATAAAGATAAAGATAAAGATAAAGATAAAGATAAAGAGATAAGATAAAGATAAAGATAAAGATAAAGATAAAGATAAAGAAAAGATAAAGATAAAGATAAAGATAAAGATAAAGATAAAGATAAAGATAAAGATAAAGATAAAGATAAAGATAAAGATAAAGATAAAGATAAAGATAAAGATAAAGATAAAGATAAAGATAAAGATAAAGATAAAGATAAAGATAAAGATAAAGATAAAGATAAAGATAAAGATAAAGATAAAGATAAAGATAAAGATAAAGATAAAGATAAAGATAAAGATAAAGATAAAGATAAAGATAAAGATAAAGATAAAGATAAAGATAAAGATAAAGATAAAAAGATAAAGATAAAGATAAAGATAAAGATAAAGATAAAGATAAAGATAAAGATAAAGATAAAGATAAAGATAAAGATAAAGATAAAGATAAAGATAAAGATAAAGATAAAGATAAAGATAAAGATAAAGATAAAGATAAAGATTCATTTATTTGCGTAGTTTGGGTACAATAGTGGTCAGAAGAGTTTCGGAAGCAGTTCGCCATACACCGCCTTTCGGCATGCAAAAATAATAATAATAATAATACAAATAATACAAAATAAAATACATTTCAAGATAAAAAATGAAAAAGAAAGTTCGAAACAAAACCAACTTCAACTCTTGGTTTATGGCTTTTCTTGTGGTTTAGCTTCACACATGCTTCACAATTTCACCAGTGTCAAGTATAAATATAATATATTATCTAAATTTTTGAAGAAGAAACGGACGACACGTACGTCAAAGCGCCATTTTTTCCTCAATTTTCAACAAAACCAGTTAATTAAAACACAAATCAATAACAATAAACAATAAATAGAATGTCGCAATTACTGTCAATGTCATCCACTGAATAAGGTGTTACCATACACGGTCAAACCTCTCGTCACAATGCCAGTAACAGTAGGCACTCGATAATATTAAAGTAAAGTTTACACAAAAAACAATCACAATCAGTTTAACAAATAGAAACTATGTCAGATATAATATATGTCAATAGATATAACATTTGAACAATATTATTTATTATACGCTTATCTCAACATTTTATTAAAGCACATAACGGCACGCACAGAAATAAATACACTTCACAGAGCTAGCCTGCTACCGCACGGCCAAATTACAATAATATATAATGGCCATTTGGTAAATAGGTGCCGCCAAATGAACAAATGTCAAAATTTGTCAGATAAATACTCACGAATTGTGTAGTATGATTTTCTAGTAAAAGACATTTTAATTTATATTTGAACGTATTATTTTCCTCCAGTGTAAGCAGCTCTTTGGGCAAGTGATTATAGATCATTGAGCCATACATAGTGCGCTATTGGCAAGTTGAGTGGTATTTCTGACGGGTTCACTGACTTTATAGTAATTTCGGGCACTTTTGAAACTTTTGAATATATTTAAGTTATTACGTACAAACATTGCACACTCGTAGATGTAGAGAGACGGCACTGTTAAAATTTTAAGGCTCTTAAAGTAAGGTTTACAACTATCTCTTTTTAATTTTGCAAATAGCCCTGACACACTTTTTTTGCGCTCTGAATACAGTTAATTTGTGTGAGCTATTACCCCAAAACATGATCCCATACCTAAGTAGCGATGAGATGTAACCGTTATACGCTGTCAGCATAGTAGGCTGGTTCACAGTTTTGGAAAGCAAATACAGTGCATATGAATATTTACTTAACTTTGCTATTACGTTTTCTACATGGTGTTTCCAATTTAAGCAGCAATCTATGGTCAAACCCAAAAACTTAGTGATTTCCACAGCGTCAATTATATTTCAAGAATAACGAATGTCAAGATTACTCAATTTATTATGTCTATTTCTAAATGTCATTATTTTTGTTTTACATAGATTTAATTTCAAATTATTTAATGACAACCAATTTATTATGCTACGAAGTATGTGTGTTCTGTACACGAGAGGTCCGGTCCGCTAATATTCTATAAACTAAAAGAGAGAGACATAAATACGTATACTTAAGCGCATCCCTATATTGTGACGCACTTACCTTAGCTTGTTCGTTGACAGGCTGTACGAATACGTTCATACGTTCAGTTTGAGTGGTGGAATTGAGGAACACGGCTTCTGCTTGCGTTCTCTTGGCGCTCAGATCTTTCTCTGAAATACACATTACGAGTATTAGAGATTAAATGTTAGCTATTTGATACGAATTAGAAACATGAATACTACTTGTTAAGGAAATGAAGTATCGTTTATCACACCAAAGTAGCTGCTTTAAAATGGAAGTTTTAGGTGAATTTACTAACCGGGTTTTATGGGATATGCTTCGGTCAGCAACTGATTTACATGACCTAATGCTACCTGCCCCTTTTTCTATCGGCAGCTCATAGATCGAAAAAGCATTATTGTTTCAAACCTGACGTTTCAAAGACACGAACGAAGAGTTTTAACACTAATTTTGTGATAACATCTAACAAAATGAAACATATTCGCCATCTTTGCAATTTTTTTTTTCATATTCGTTTGGTTTATTTACCATGTAACTCAGGGTATATATACTCGTAAGGTCTAAGGTACAATACGCTCACCCAGATATCTATCCACTCTTGGTTTAAAGTCTTCCATATTCCAGGAGTGAGGAAACACTGCTGCTGGCAGAATGTTCCACATTTTCGCTGTTTGGATTACGAAAGAGTTTGCAAAGTGGAACTGACAGGTATAAAGTAATATTAACATTCTGATAACGTGTCAGTAAAAGACGTTAGAGTAACTACCCTGTCGAGTCAAAAATAGGAGTAACCTGGAATTTATAAATTATAGTCAGATTTTTTTCAGCCTCAACCATCCATTTCCAAAACAAATTTTAAAAAAATTACGATGCGCTGGTAAAGGTTGTTGCTGACTGACCAGCGATATCGGACAAAACCTGCTTTGACTCATCGAGCGCGCTGTCCGTCTTGGCTTGTTGGCTGAGCTGAAGCCATGTGGCAAGGTGTACCACGGCTTGTGGCATGTCTGACTGTGGTATGGTAGTTCCCCAGGCGGACTTTGAGAAGATTCCAGTAGAAATAATATTATAGCGTAGGTTTTCATTGACTCACCAGCTATGTCGGACTTGATCTGCCTGGCCTCAGCGAGCGCGCTGTCGACCTTGGGCTGTTGGCTGAGCTCGAGGCCGGTGGCGAGGTCGGCGACGTGCGACACGGCCATCTTGGCCTTGGCGGCGCTGTCCCTCACTGCGGCCAGCGTGTCGCTCGCGTCGGCCGCCAGCAGCGCCGCGCGGTCGATCTGCTTGTCGCTGTCTGTTGCCGCGAACTCCGCCTGATGATTCATTTCATCGAAAATGATTCTTATTTGTTTTGTGGTGTTACTTTGTATAATATGTATGTATTTAGTATTATATCAGCTATCTGGCTCCCATAGCACAATTTTTGCTTAGTTTGGGGCTTGTATAGTGTGAGAAATGTCCACCAATATATTTATTTATTTTCAAGTTGTAAAGTGAAATGTAACTTTAAGAGTTTCTTCGTAACCAGCCGCCTCCACAGTTTCACCTGCGTAGTCCCCGTTACTTTATGTTTCTCGAGATGAAAAGTAGCTTGTGTGCTATTCCAGATTATCAACCTAATGGCACCTAAGAAAATGTAGGTACTGCTTATATGCTAAGTGCTCCGAGAGCTCATAAAATTTAGCATAACACCCATAAAAAATTGGCAGTCATCGGGACGTGAAAACTTACAACTTGCAATACAGTACAATATTTCAGGAGAACACTTGATATTTTTATATGGTATATAGTGACGAGACGAACAGGAAATATGCCTGATAGTAAGCAACATGCCTGCCCATAATAGTACAGCGGTACGCAGCTTTTGGAACATGAAGAGTCCAAATCATTACCTTACACTGCACTGGAGTCCTACCACTACACAAGGTGGACAGCAGACCACTTACGGATCTGAGCAGGTTCTTGGAGCTCGTTTCTAGTCGTTTGACAGCTGCGGCTGCGTCATCGACGTCGACGTTGGTCAGGTCCGCCACCCGCGGCCGCAGGGCTGCGGTCTGGTTCGCGATGTAGTTCAGGCGCTGCGTCGTGAAGAACGAGTCTGCTTTATCCTGTGGTTAAAAAAAAGAGAATCAGTAAAGGCTATTTCCGTAGTCATAGTCTTAGTTTAGTCGATTTAAAAAAATACATACTTGAAAATACATACATTATAAGTTACTTAAACTTTGACCGTATGCAAAAAATGTATGTATAATAATAAGTGTATGTAAATGTATCACGTAGTTACACTTACTACGAGTAAGTAGTGCTGTACGAGTAACTGTTCGAATTTTGAAATACGTGACATAAAAACTTAATCTTTATGAATAAACTCAAAGTTTAAGCGAAATTACTTTTACTAAGTACCTATAAAGGGTTTGGGATTTTCGAGCTTTGACAATTTAATAGAAAAGCAACTAAAACAAGATGGCGGTCACCTGCGCCATCTTGTTTTAGTTGTTTTTCTCAAATTATATAATTAATGATAATTAATTTGACAGATGTAGATAGCTTCAACAAAATGGCTGTTATCAACTTTCAAAGGTCGGAAGTATCCAAGTAAATTATAAAAAAATCCTAACCTTAAACTCCATAGTTTGATTCTTCAGCTTGATGGATAGGTCTTGAACGGTGAAGATAAGTGCGTCGGTGCAGGCATCACACTCCAGGCAACCTTCGTTGGGAATCAACACCCATCTGGTGATCGAAAATTACATCAGTTCATAATTATTATTATGTACACTTCAGTAAATATGTATTTGTAAAATCCCAATAATGGCGGATTGCCGAGCAGATGTATTTTTTTAACTTTTATAGGTCTACACTTGACCGCGCGCACTTGGGCACTTGGACACTTGGGCGCTAATCTCAACCGCGGCGGCAGCGAAACCGCGACAATAAGCGGACTCGTGAGTTTTGAAATAAAACCGTGTAAAATAAAGCTGCTCCGTGAGTTGTTAGCCTAATAAAGTGATGCATGTTTACCTCTCAGGGCAGCGGTCGCACTTCTCCCCGATGACGCCGGGCAGACACTCGCACTGACCCGACGCGTTGCACATGAACCCCACAGAGTAGCCCGTATTGCAGTTGCAGTCTGTGGACACACGGGACTCGTTACGGAGGTGCAACACGCGTGCGTGACAAATGCTTGTGTCATTTGACTATTTATTTATCTCTACTTATATCACAAATGAGAAAGTAACTCTGTCTGTGACGCTTTAATGCTTAAACTACTGTGTCTGTTTGTATGTACATATGTTACGCTTTCACTACTGAGCAGGTTTTAATGAAATTTGGTAGGTACAGAGATAGTATAGAACATGAGAAAGAACATAGGCTACTTTTTAATACAAAAATGGGCTATACTAATGGACAATAAGATATGACAGAATTTATGGAAGTTCTTAAGGTAGATAGAATTTTGAAACTTATTTTTTATCTTTTAAAAGTATCACCAGAAACTGGTAAACCGCTGGTAAAACGGCGGGGCGCAGCTAATCAGTTACAATTGAAAAGAATGTAGCAATAATGAGTACAAAGGATCATAACGAAGCCGTTGTCTAAATATCAGAAGCAATGAAAGCATTCTTAAGTGTGTTTTCATATACGATTAGAAATTTACATTCATAGAATTTGAATATGTTTAGAGTTTGAAAAAGCAGTTCTTACGGTCGCAGCCTTCCTTGGTGTAGTTCCAGTAGCCAGCGGCGCACTGGTCGCAGTGGCGCCCCGTCACTCCCTTGGCACATCTGGGGACAAATGTCTTGGGTCACATTTGACAGTACCTACATTTAGTTACGGCTTGTGTCGGGAGTGACACTCTGCTTTGAATACAACACGCACTTCTGTCGTTTCGAAGTAATGCCGCTAACTTAAAAACGACGAAACAAATACATGGTGAATAAACACGTTACCACTCCTTTGCGTCGCGCAGTCGAGTAAAAAACCTGTTTGTCGGAGAAGATTTAACTATTCAAAGACAAGTAAAGTCTGCTGACCGGCAACTTGGGCAGCGTGTTGTATTGTTGGCCTAAACAACTTGTTTAGGAGGAGACTCAGGAGACCCTTGCCCCAGCAGTGGGGACTCTATGGGGTGATACGAGCATTTGGCAGTAAACAAAATAGAGCAGTTTTCATCGAACCTCTGCAACTCGTTCTTTAACATAGTTTTAGCGATTAGTATCAGTGACTAATTTTACAATATAACGAGGAAAATATAGCAACCAAATCCTACAAAGAATTGGATAATAATGAATAAAACAGGATTTGATTAAATGACAACCAAGATATATATCTATAATAGAGTTGGTGCCAAAAATAATGATGATATACTGACGATTATGATGACTTTATCTTGTGTCACTTGTTAAAGGAATTCAGTACAAAATAAAGAACAGAAAAGCAGTAAGCGCTGGCGATGTCATTAATGTTCGTCATTGTCATGTCATTAACATCTTCGGAGTGATGATTACGACCACTTCTTAATCAAAGATGAAATGTGTGAATGGTAAAGACAAATCGTGAGTATATTTATTGAACAGTACTGAAAATATTAAAAAATTGCGCTACCCAATACTTGAACGGCCCCTGAGACCACGAATGTCTGACAGGAGGGGTAAGAAGGAAGAAGAAGAGAAGAGGTGATTGAACCTCTTCCGTCCGAAAAAGAAGTCTGTATGGGGAAGTACAACAGCTTTGTCAGTTATTCTACCGCCAAGCAGTAATATGCAAACATTTCTGTGTTCCGGTTTGAAGGGCAAATTTCAGTAAAATTACAGGGCATACAGATCTTACATATCTGCCGATATAGATAGTCGATAGGGTGCCGAGCGCAGTGCAGCGCTAGGTAATGATTTGGTCTCTTCATGTTCCCATAGCTGCGCGTCACTGCGCTGTTATGTGGCAGGCATGTTGCTTACCATCAGGCATGGTCCGCTCGTCTCGTTACTCTAGTAATCCAGTACCTGCATTGTCCGGTGTTCCCGTCGCAGTCGGGCGAGTCGGAAGCCAGGCCGCAGGCGCAGTCCGAGCAGCCCTGGCCCGAGCTCAGCCCCCAGTGGTGCGGCGCGCAGCGGTCGCAGGCGGCGCCCTGCACGCCCGGCCGGCACACGCACGTGCCCGTCGTCGGGTCGCACCGCTCCATGCCGTACTCGTCGCATACGCACGCTGGAATTCGTATTTTCTACATATTTTTTTCTACTTTTATAGATTTACACTTGACCACCATCTCGCCTCATGTTAAGCGACAATGCAGTCTATGAAGGAACGTGTTTCTAGGTAAAACCGATTCACTCTCGATTTGAAGACACAAAGATTGTGAACAACGGGGAAAACCCACTCAGGCAGCGCATTCCACAGCTTAGACGTTCTTATCACAAACGGAGTCTCTTAATATTTTATTTACATGATTTTAACTTTTTTGATTCTTGAGATAAAGCAAAAGTCATAGAACTCTGTTTAGAAGTTCTATAAAGAGTTTGGAATGTTATTAATGGATCAGAAGAAGAAACCGTTCTATATGTACGTGATTCCTGAGCGCTATAGGCTTTATTTTACGCCCTTACCACACAAACCCGGGGAGGAGCGCTAGTTGCATAATAATAATGTCAAGGGCATAATTTGATAGAATAGTGTTAAAGTAATTATTGAACGCGTCGATGACAAACCTGTGCAGTTCTTGGACAGAATGGCATCCCCGAAGTAGCCAGGGGCGCAGAGGTTGCACGCAGCGCCAGCGGTGTTGTTGACGCACTTGAGGCAGTCGCCGTTGATGCTGTCACACGAGCTCGGGTCGTTCGGGTTGATGTTCCCGGAACAGTTGCACGGCTTGCAGTGGTCACCTGGAGTTTATACCACGATCAAATTTGCACTTCCATCAGGTGCTCTTGGTAGAAGTTACGGCTGGTCGGGAGGACGGTGACAGCCGATCTGACACACAATAATGGTAAGCATCCCATTCCAAGTCATGTGCGTAATGCCGCTAACTTAACAAGGAAAGCATCGAGAGGACAAACATGTTAGAATAATCTTTCAACAACCCGCACTGGGGCAGTGTGGTGCAATTATGATCTTTATTCTCTCCTTATTCTACGAAAGAAGGCCCCGACTCCCATCAGTGGGAACATTTAGTTGTTACAATATTTTACCCAAAATTATTATTACAGGTTATTAAAAAAAACATATATCTTCATTGTGGAGTACTGACCTAGTTTCTCCGGTTCGCCATAGAAGCCAGCAGCGCAGTACTCGCAGCGAGGGCCCGCGTACCCAACCTCGCACTGGCAGGAGATCAGCTCGCCGTTCTGACTCAACTCGCATCCGATCGCGAAACTAAAAAGAACAAAATTAAATATTTTGATTAACCCACTACCTCGGATTTGTAATTTGTACTACATTCTACTAGTCAAGCCCTTTTATTTGATGCCCATATTGAGGGAATTGTGAAAGAATAAATGTATTTCGCCATTTTGTGCTAGCGGCCATCTTGGATTTGAAATTTGTTATAATGCATAGTATCCTACTAGTCAAGCCCTTTCATATGATACTAATATTGAGGTAGGTAGTGAAGAAATATTTTGTCCGCCATTTTGTGGAGGAATCTTGAATCGATATTTGCCAAACATAGCTAAGAACATCCGCACGGTAATTAACATTCAAATAAAAAACCGCATCGAAATCGGCCCATCCGTTTGAGCTCTACGGTGCCACAGACAGACAGACACACACACAGACAGAGAGACAGTCATCGACGTCAAACTTATAACACCCCTTTTTTGGTCGGGGGTTAATAACACAAAGAACCTTTACAGCGGCCAGTCTAATAGTTGGTAGTAAGTAGGGGAAAGGTGTACAAGTTGATCCCAACGGGTAAGATGATCCCTTTAGATTGCAAGCAAACGGCTAACGCCATCTACTTTATTTCTTTTGCAAAACGTAGTCCCGCATGCCTCACCTCAGTTCAATAGCAATGGCCGAGTGAGCGGCGCGTACATTTTTACGTAGCAAAATATAAATTCCGGGCATTTTATCTAAGGTAAGATGAACTTTAACCTCATGATACTTTTATTCAGTACTGCTAAATACAAAAACTGTTGTGTTTGTGGCTTTCTAATATCCTTAATTTTGGTTTTTAGGCCATTTCAAACTAGTCACGTTGCTATAGGTAAGGTTATTCGACATTTAGTAAAAAAGTTAACTTTGGGGTAAGATGATTCCCTTCCTTGTGTACAAGATGATCCCGGGGGATCATCTCGTACCGTAACTTTTACAAATTGGATATGTGTTTTTTTTATACAGATTTTTTAAGTTTACAGAAAAGGCCTTCGATTGTTGTTTTTGTATTTTTTTTTTTTATAAATAGTATATATGGAGTGACTAGACGAGGAGGACATGTGCTTGATGGTAAGCAACATGCCTGCCCATGACAGTACCTACAGTGACTCGCAGCTATTGGAACATGAAGAGACTAAATCATTACCTAGCACTGCACTGTGCTCATCACCCAGAGATATAAGATGTTTTATCTCTATGCCCTTTAATTTCACGGGAAACATTGCCCTTCAAACTGGAACACAGCACAATTATATATATTAAACAGAACTGAATCACGAACTAAAATTATTTAATTAGATAATATAAATAATATGTGTTTAAATCGCGAAAGTTTAAAAACAATATATGTAGGAACACAGCAATGTTTTTTTTTTTTTAACTATAATAGGTTTGCACTTGACCACCATCTCGCCTGATGTTAAGCGATGATGAGATCTATGTTTGCACATTACTGCTTGGTGGTAGAATAATGGTGGTTGGAAATTTTTAGTACTTCTTCAGGCAGACTGCAAAGAATCATATCACTACTAAAATTGCATAAATACACATTTATGTAAACACATTTTTTTCAGGATTTTAGTCAAATATGCCGCGTAAATATATAAACCACTCGAGGTGACTGGAATGATTCATCAATGACAGCTGCACTCTGATTTAATCTTTTGTGTGTATAGTGTACCTACTGTACCCGTTGATTTTGTTGAGTTTATAAACCGTAGCTCACGTTAAGTTGTATTTCTGAGATTATCCTAAATAAATACGTATAATTTTAATACATTTTTATTTACCTTTTTATTTTTAAATAAAATTAGAAAAAAGAAGGGTAAGATGATCAGTGGAATCATCTTACCCCAACCACAGGGATCATCTTATCAACCGGGGTGTATAAGATGATTACTTTGTAGTATTTTAAAAAAACAAATATATTTTTACGAAAACTTAAAAAGTTAAATATTCTGAGTATAACAAAAGTTAGATAGATATATTTGACAGAAGTAAACGCCATTCTGTTTATTCCACATAGAAATATGCATGTCTTACTTCGATTCTTGCTTAAGGGGATCATCTTGTACACCTTTCCCCTATGTCTGTGAACCCGTAGGTCGTGGGGTCGGTTTTCACCCAGTGCAAGTTTTTGTATGATAAATACAAATAAATTTTTGTTCTATCTAGGTGTATTTCCAACTATAAAAGTATGTATTATATCAGATATCTTCTTCTAGACTTCTATAGTATAGGTAAGTTTTGCTTACATTCGGGTAAGATATTCGTAGTTTTGTGTGAGAAAAGAGCAACAATATTACAAATACGGCTGTAGGACGGACGTAGGAGTTTATCTTGCGTAGTTCCAGTGTCTGTTACTTTCACTAAAAGTAGGATATGTGCTATTCCGAACTATAGTCTGTGTTCCAAATTTAAAACCGACCTGCTCAGCCGCCCTACAAACATCCCAATTTCCACATCATAATATGATATTAGTGGGCTACGATTGTTTTTGATTTTTTAAGTATGTGGATTATAAAACTGATGCGAATCGTGCTTGGAAAATATTCATCATTAGTAAAAATTTATCTATATCTATATCTATACTATCTATACTAATATTATAAAGAGGAAAGATTTGTTTGTTTGTTTATTTGTAATGAATAGGCTCCGAACTACTGGACCGATTTCAAAAATTCTTTCACCTTTGAAAGCTACATTATCCCCGAGTAACATAGGCTATATTATATTTAAAAAAAATTAGGGATCCTTACTAAAACTCCAATAATGTAACATAAGGTGTAAAAAAAAAAGACCTGAAAAATTCCTTACGTCGCGTGCGCTGCGAAAACTATTGATGATAGAACAAAATCATTTACTACGACTTTGCAGAACTCATCATTATCTACAAAAGTGTCGCGACATCATATGTCTAAATATTATAGTTAATACCTTTTATAATTTTTACATTTCATCATTTCATTCGGAAGATATCACGAGTTTAAAAATGCAAGTATTAGAAAAAGTCACGTGGTTGTCGCTCACCGCGCTCAGCTAGCCAGCATGCGATGTAGGCTCCATGTAACTGTCACTGGGGTACGGGGAGTCAATGTAATAAAATAAAGTGCCGCGCGGCTCACTCGCGCGATCGGCTCCTCACGCAGCGGTCGTGTGCGTGATCGTATGATTTTAGCTTGAAAAAATGTTGAATTCGTTTCGTAGGTAAATAAGTATATGATAATAAATATTATATTTTAATGTAACCATTCAAACTGCTTATAGTAGTATTTTATGGGTATTCCTGTTCAAAATTTCAGCAAAAATTTAGTAAAAGGTAGTTTTCTAAGCCCATATTTAAATTTTTTTTCAATAAGTAAGTACCTACTACTTACCTGATAATAAATATTATATTTTAATTATTCAAACAGCTTAGTACTTCATATAGTTCAATAAGCAAAAATTTAGTAAAAGCCTGTTTAATTATTTTACATAAATACACGGGTAACTCACGTATAATGTAGTCAGTCCAGTCCGACTCAAGTTTAATTATTTATTTCCTTCTATTTTTCATTTTATAATGCCCAAAATGCCAAAAAATCAAGATCTCAACTTTCTAAACATAGTTCCCAGGCGAGGGCAATAAAAATACGGCGTAATGAGGAATCTTCATCAGAAACTGAAAATCGCCTTGCAAGTCGGAGAGAATACGCGTCGCAATCGCGTGCTAGAGAGTCAAGTATCGAGCGTTCGCAGCGGCTTGCTGAACAAAATTTTATCACTGGCCCAGCAGCTGGTCAACTAGCTCATATACCGAGGATACCGATGATTCCAACTGATCTGCCAATCCCTTTTAAACGACTTCAGTTTCCGGTGAAATCATCTTTCGCTTTAACTATTAACAAGTCCCAGGGCCAAACCTTCGAATTATTAGGGATCGACCTACGAAAATAATGCCACTCATGGCCAACTGTATGTTGGCCTATCACGTGTCGGAGCTCCTAAAATCAATTTATTTTGCTGCCACAAAATAAAACTACTTCAAATATCGTTGACAGGGAAGCTCTGACTCACTAAAACTAATGGCTTTTGTTTTGTAAATAATATTATATATGTATAAAATTTTAAAATAAAAAAATACAAAAAAACATTAATAAAAAAATTCATAAAAAAATTCAAACTTCCTTTATAACTTTACTTTTTTTTTTGAAACCCGATACAAAAAAGGGTGTATGTGTGTGTGTATGTACCCGTGCGAAGCCGGGGCGGGCCGCTAGTTTATAATTAAATTCAATTAATAAGATTCAATAAAAATTAGCTAGAAGGTTAGATCAAAGCAAAGGTCAGATGCACGCAGCAGTCATCCTCGACACGGCGCGCATCGTCAGGAGGTTCCTCAGTCTGCAGCCCTAACCACCGGTAGCCTGGGCCCTGCCTCGCTGCTAGCAGCACCCTAGTTTTTAAGTTTTTATAATGTTTATACTAAAAAAACTTAACAATTAAGGAAGATGAATAATAACTAGTATGGTAATAATATTCTTTATTACACCTACAAAACATTTTTTTTAAAACTTGAAGTACTTAAGACTAAACAATGAAAAAAATCTATAAGTATTGATTGACATTCAACTTTAACCTCGTTTAATTTGGTAACAATATTATGCAGTGTAAGAGCAGCCTCTTTGCTTAAAGCAATCTCTTCCAGACAACCTTTGGATGGAAAATAATAGGTATTTAAGAAAGTTATGAATTGCAGGTGGTGCTGTTAGACAACAATCAGTACAAATATATCATAATACTTAAACATTTTAACCAATAAGTATTATAAAATATTTGCAATAAATAAATACACAAGATTTTGTAGCGCGAAGCAGTACCATTACTGCTTCGCGCTACAAAATCTTAAACAAACATTACTGTGTTCTGGTTTGAAGGGCAATGTTTCCATAGAAATTACAAGGCTTAGAGATATAAAAGTAAACTGTTATATCTCTGATGAGTGCAGTGTAGGTAATTCACAAGACAAAAACTATAATTGCCAGTAATTCTACCGCCAAACAGTAATGTGCAAATATTACTGTGTTCCGGTATGAAGGGCAATGTTTCCATAGAAATTACAGGTCTTAGAGATGGTAACATCTTAAATGTCTGGATGACGAGCGCAGTGCAGTGCTAGGTAATGATTTGGACTCTTCATGTTCCGATAGCTACGTGCCACTGTGCTGTTATATAGCAGGCATGTTGCTTACCATCAGGAACAAGTCCTGCTCGTTGGAACATGAAGAGTTCAAATCCTTAACTAGCAGTGCACTGCGCTCGTCCCCCAGAGTTCTAAGATGTTAGTTATATCTCCAAGCCCTGTAATTTCTCTGGAAACATTGCCTTTCAAACCCTTCAAAGCTGTCCACACTGTTATCGTGTGAGGAACATGTTACATAGTTAGAATTCTCACTATAAGGAATGTAAGTTTACTTATTATTAATAAACTATTAAACTATTACTACACGGCATAAAATAATTAAGATTAGACGTTATTCGTACACAAATAAACAATGTTGCGACACTGACTTAGTGCAGTAAACACGTGTTTTGTGACTCTTGGATATGACGCTATAAAAGTCTGCGAAAATTACAAAGAACGATTTAAAATAACTAAACACGTTAGCTATCATCGGTAAGTAATCTTTACATTATAATTTAGTAACACAAAGAATCGACTTAATGAAATTAGTTACTTTTGTTACAATTACAGCGTACCGCTTTATCTAGATAAGTATATAATCAAAAACTATAAGTCTACGCGCCAAAAAGCGTTTTACATTCTTACAGTGTGTTTATGTCTAAATAAGTGCATGTTTGTCGTGAAACAAATCAAAAAAATACAAATAATTAAAAAACCAAAACAAAGTAAAAAGAAAGTGACTGAAAACATCAGCCTGTACTTGTCCACTGCTGGACATAGGCCTCTCCCAAGATACGCCACTCAGCCCGATCCTCGGTCTTCCGTCTCCAACCGCCACCAGCTGCCTTTCGAATATCGTCACTCCATCACATTTAGTCTCAGGGCGTCCTACGCTACGTTTACCGATTCGCGGTCTCCACTCCAGAATCTGTTTACCCCAACAGTTATCAGGTCTGCGACAGATGTGTCCGGCCCACTGCCACTTCAGCTTACTAATACGGTGAGCTATGTCGGTCACTTTAGTTCTCTGACGAATTACTTCATTGCGAATGCAACCCCTCAGAGAAACTTCAAGCATAGTTCTTTCCATAGCTCGCTGGGCGACTTTGAGTTTACGGACCATTTTGACTGTCATTGTCCACGTTTCAGCACCGTAGGTCATAACGGGTAAGACGCACTGGTTGTACATTTTTGTCTTGAGACTTTGTGGGATGGGTGACGAGAAGACTCGACCGAAGTTTTCCAAATGCTGCCCAGCCCAACTGTATTCTTCTCATAGCCTCACTCTCAAAATTACCTCTACCTAGTTCGAGCGTCTGCCCTAGGTAAACATATTTCTGTACAATTTCAAGAGTGGTTCCACTAACGGCAATCGGTCCCGGAGCAACGAACTCGTTGCACATGACTTTGGTTTTATCCAAATTCATCCGGAGGCCGATGCGTTGAGAAGCTAAGCTGTCCAGCATCCATTGCAAGTCCTCCAGCGATTCTGCCATAATTACGATGTCGTCCGCAAATCGTAAGTGGGAGATGCACTCGCCATTGATATTTAGGCCACGTCCAACCCAATCCAGCGTCTTAAACATATCCTCTAATGCGTTTGAGAACAATTTCGAGGAAATTACATCCCCTTGTATCACGCCTCGATGTAGGGGAATATGTTTCGTCCGCCGGTCTTGGACTTGGATCGCCATTGTAGCGGCGTCATATAAACATCTCATCACTTCGATGTATCGCCCGACTTCGACTGAAAAGAAAACTATGTAAATACTTATACGGATAATTTTACAAGATTAGAGAATATGAGTTTGTGTAAAAGCGACTATAGATTACCTATGTATACATAGCTAGGATACAAAGTTGGTATTTAACATAAATAAAAAGTATATGTATTTCACTGAGTCTTGGTAACGCGTCTAGGTCTCATTCATCTTGCTTGACGCTTAGTAACTTGCGGCATGGCTGATATTGTTTCAATATCATCAATGTTATTTACACGATGACAAGCTTTGTCCGGCCCGGTAACATAGATGATACCCTTCTTCGTCCAGCATTTAGACACGCCGAAACGAAGTCGAGCCTTCAAGAATAAATCATGGCGGACTTTTGTCAAGAACTCGGACAGTTTTATTCCCGAGTTCTTCAGCGATTTTTTGTGTGACCAGATTGCATCACGAAGTGGAATATTTCGAAGCTTAAAAATTACAGGCCGTGGCTTGCCTACTAGAGTATGTCCCATCCTAATACAATGTATAATGTCTTCTAAAGTAAATGCTAGCATTTTCATTTTCTCTGACACCACCTTGGCCACCAGTTCGTCAGTCTTCTCATGATCCTCTTCAGGGAGACCATGCATGAGAAGGATGCTCCGGCGTTCGAGCATCTTCCTGTCGTCTTTTGCTGCGCCAAGGTGCTTAAGGTGCGTTGCTGTTGGACGACGCTAGATGTGGCAATAACAAATGTTTTAAATTAAGAAAACTCAGCAACTAAACTGTTTGAGGTATGTGGAGACTTGGCACTAGGGTATGTGGATTTCAATGGTGTCAAGGCACTGGTAGAAAGTGGCCATCAATTGATGAAAAGATTGTTGGATAGCCTCCATTTGTAGTAAAGTGTAGAAAACTATAAAAACTAGGAATATCAAAAATCTGGAGTACCTGGTGCCCCTTATTTGAAAACACAAGAGCCCAACCAAACTACTAAAAATCGGCATACCGCCTTTACAAAAAAATATTCAACTTTGTTTGTCCTTTTCTCTCCTCCTCATTTGATGTCAAAAATCGAAGGTCTGAAGTATCTTGAAGTACCCTCAGCTTGTCTCAGTTGTATTAGAGACACAGTAATCCCCAATTCTACTAGGTATTGATACATAAAAAAATCGACTGTCATTGCAAAAATCCAGCATAGTGAGACTTCTAATTTAATCTAGCCTATTGCTTCCCACTACTGGACGAATGCCTCCCCTTCTGCAAAGATAATGTAATATAGCCCTTCTGCTTTTAATACGCATATAAATAAAAAGAAAACTTTTCATTTCGTGTTATGACGCTGTCAGTCGACTTTGTCAGTCGCTGTCGTCGTAGAGTTTATTTGTGTTTGATTTCGCACAAAAAAGTTGGAAAATTAAATTTCGCAAGATAATATCATAAAAAAATGGCGATTATATCAAAAGACGACGATGAACTTAGTGGCTACCAAGTAGTTGGTATGCCCATAGACGGGTCTTGTCTCTTCCATTCAATATCTTTCTTGGCGTACCTATGGTAGAACTGACTCAACTTGCAGTATCAGATCTGCTATAGCTGCATACGTTGCTGAACATCAGCTCACATCACGCGCGTCCGCCATAACGTTCCTACGAAGTGTTTAGTTAGGATAACAATATATGGTCAGAGTCAACATTTTAATCACAGATTTCTAAAGGCGCGATTAAACGACGCGGGCTAGCCCGATCCTACGCGAGCCGAGCCGTCCGTGGAGATGCGGCTCGGCTAAATACGGACGCAAGCTTGCTCGTTTAAACGACGCGGGGTAGCCCGATCCTACGCGAGCCGAGCCGTCCGTGGAGATGCGGCTCGGCTAAATACGGACGCAAGCTTCCTCGTTTAAGCGACGCGGGGTAGCACGATCCTACGCGAGCCGAGCCGTCCGTCCGAGCTAAAAAAACAAAATAGGTCTTCCTTCGTCGCGGGCTCTGTGTCTGTGACATCTGTTTAGACGGCGCGTATTAACACAAGCCGAGCCGCAGATGGCGCGCGCGCCTTTGATCTGTGTCGAAAAAACCGACAAGTGATGGATCGTGCGAACTTTGCCGAGCCGCGCCGAGCGCAGATGTTTACACAGCGCGTGGCGCGGCGAACCACGAGCGGAGCCAGGCTCGGCTCGCGTGTTTGCGCGCCGTTTAAACGCCGCATAAAACAAAAGGCAGATGGAACGTGTGGAACACAGATCCTTAGGTCAAGAAAGCAAATATCAAACGCCAAAGCAAATACAAACTCCAGTCAGTACGAAACGGACTTCCGTCTCGTACGGGCGTCCCGTGTGATTCTAAGTTTTGTTTAAGATTATGCCGTCTTGTGTCCTCAAACATTGCAAACATTGTTTCCAAAAATAAGAAAAGGAAAGAGGAATATCATTTCATAGGAAAGTTTGAATATTTTGACTGTTATTTATATAATTTAGGCGATTTCATTTCGATTGATGAATAGAAACACAACACCTCAACGAAAATTGGTTAGGGTTGCTATATTAAATTGAAATTATTTTCCCTAAAATTAAAGGTAAAATATAGATTATGATTTTTTTGAAGATACTCATAGACCAAATTATTTATGTAGATTGTTTTATTCTATTTTAAACCCTATTTTTATAACCGTAATTTTTTAATTTAATGTGTCGATGCCTAGCATAAATCACGTCACAACTAGTGTTTTTAAAAATACTAATATTGTTGATGAAAATTATAGTTATGAAGCAAGTTTTTAATACTTGTAAGTAGTTATAGTGGAGCTTAAAAAGTATGCGAGTTCTTTTGAGAGATCTAATCGTTTTAATTAACCTCATGTTATCTAGTCGATTCAGTAGTGACATTGTCGAAGTTTTATACGGTGCTAATTTGTGCGTACATACTTTTACCCAAAAAAGTGGTTGGCATCAGGCCAATTGCTGTTGGCACCACAAATATTGGCCTTTCTGCCAAGGTGGGTTATCGTTGCTCTTTCGAGCTCCCTGTCCCAACAAACTTGATTTTGGTTCTCTGGGTGGACGTGAGGCTGATATTCATTCTGTCCTGACTTTCTTTGTCCAAAATTGGGGAGAGGGGTGTTAAAGGTGGACGCCAAAAATGCCTTTAATTTGGTTGATCGTGGAACCCCGTTGTCCGAAGTGAAGAATAAAATTCCTGAACTCTACAATTTTCTTTGGCAATGTTATGGCGGACCCACAGAATTATCAAAACAATCCTATGCTATTTTCCGTCGGCTATCAACTTGAACCTTCGGCCATGCGACCTTCGCCCTGGTCATTCGCTCTATCATTGAACGTCTCCAGTCCAATTTAAACTTTTGGTACTTGGACGATGGAACTTTGGGTGGCGATGTGAATAATGGTCAACTGATTTACAAAAACTCTTAGAAGGTTTTCGTTGGTTTGTATCAACATTTTTGAAAAGGTGAACTTTTCGTTTGCGACACGCGTCCAGACAAAGATTGGATAATTTGATAATAAACAAATTGAATGATCTGGCCCCCCCAACATCAAATCAGTTGACAAAAATTCTCTGCACCTCCTGTGTTCACCGATATTAAATTAGTAGTTGCCACTTTTTTGCAAGCATAATAATAATACAATAATTGTCAAGCATAATAGTGAAAATTTTACAAGAAGCTACGATAGAATACTCAAAATAAACACACATGACTTTTACTATTCGGCGTTGTCTTTTTATGCCGAATTTTCTGTACGAATATTCGAATTTTTAGTTGCATGCAAAATCAAAATTCTTAAGGCCAGGTAGTTCTGTCAAATTAGGCATTTAACGCTGTCTTGTTCTCGCGACCGTGACCGGCCGCGGAATCGGTGCCACAGTGCAGAAATAACATTAAAATATTGGACTATGTAATTTAAACTCATTTTTGTTCAAGATTTGTTTATACTTGTGATAACAATTTTGTGAAGTGATAAGAGTTTTTTTGATATATAAACGAAGAAATATTAAATTTATCTATACTCGTAGATATACAAAACTCAACCTTTTCTTTTTGGCCACACTATAAGTTGTGAACGGCTTTTCCAATTTCATGCATCTTTTGAAAATGTTTCCTAATAATTCACAAGTTCGTCAAAAATTAAAAAAAAATGTGCTGAAACGTAATGAAAGGCCAGTAAAAATTTTTGGTCAACTTTGCACTAAATTTCTAATCCAATTTTTTTCTATGAGGTCAAGATCACTTACTGAGCATAAAATTACAAAATGCTCACAGATCCAGGTAGAGCTTCAAACGCCAATTGAAAAAAACTGTTTTAGCCGATATTTTGGAAACTATATATTTTGACAATAATTGTAGAAAATAAAATTTTGCATCCTCTGTTGCTAGTAAACTTTTTTTTGTAAAACTTACCGTTTACGATTTATAACCCATTTAATGATACGATTGCGATGATGCCGATAATAGTGGATGAAAATGATGTGGTCTACGATGGAACTTGTTTCTCTAATAGAAACAAGCACAGTGTACCTCGTAACCCCAAGGTTCGAACCTTCGACAAAAACCCACTCTGGCAATGCGTTTCACAGCTTAATTGTTCTTATTACAAAAGTGGAGACCAAACTCTTCGTTCAACTCTTCAATCATGATGATGAACGGTGCTGTTTATTCAAGCAACGAGCAAAATGATTGAATAACTTTAATTTAAAAACCCCGACTACAAAAAAATCTACACGTAAAAAATATTACCTACTATCTAAGGACACTTTGGCGAGTCAGACTAGTCTTAGAATATCTTAGTTATCAAAATCCATCCAGCCGTTTGGAAGATATGTGGAAATAAAAGATTTACAAACATAAAAGATACGCGCGAACAACATAACCCTTCTTCCATTCCAGTAAAAAGGGACATGTTTATGCTACTGGGAACAGAATTCACGTCTTATTATTTTTACATTGTTATCATCAAATTTGACATAATAAATCGTAATCGGTAAGTTCGAAAAAAAAGTTTACTGGCAACAAAAGATGGGAAATTTTATTTTCTACAATAATAATAGGCTTTATAACTTTTTCATAATATCGGCCAAAAACGTTTTTTCGAGCTGGCGCTTGAAGCTCCTGGATTTGTTATTATTTTGTGATTTTATGCTCAGGAAATGATTCTAAACCTTATATAAAAAATACGAATCGGAAATTTAGTGCAGAGTTAAATGCTACGAGTAATTTTACTGCCTAAAAGGCTTCTTATCAAATTTGGTCGAGTGTCTAAATTTCTATGAACAATATTAACATTTTCATACAAAAAAAAGAAAAAACAATACATTTTGGTGGTGTCACAAACTTGGCAAAGTAAAAAAAAATAAAAATTCTAACAAAACCATACGTGTATCTATGGAAAGGTGTTCAAAATTGTATTGAAGTTCCTTACATTTTTTTTATAAACTGAATAGTTTGCGCAAAAGTCTCTTCCAAAGTGGTAAAATCTGTATGTGAGGACTTTTCTTCCAAGTACTAAGTACCTTACTACCAAAGAATTTACCTAAATGGCATATAAATGCAAGTTATCATTTATGATACTTAACTTGCATTTATATTAGGGGATTTACGCAGGGGATTTCTCCCCTCTCATTATCTCTGATTTAACGGACGAATATTTTAGCGATACTTATCTATTTTCCATTGCATCCGCATTTTTTAATGATGTGTTATTGACGTCAGTTTTTTGAGACTCCCCTTTTGGTCTACAACATAAAGTAAACAGCGTACTAATAAATATCAGCGTCTATTTGCAATTTTAATGAAAACGGTATCAAAAATCAAGATCATAGCGTGCTTCACTAGTAATATCTACTGAGATTGTTATACTGTGGCACTATTATCGTAATATTTAAAATTTATCGGTTGTCAAAATTGCAAAATCAAGCACAGGCCCGTCGTCCGTGAGCGCCGAAACGCGACTGATCAGGCCTGCCGAACGGCGCGCTATATATATGGTAGATATTAAAACATAGTGAATAACTGATACTTTTTTTCAAGTCAAACTCTGCGAATGCATCTATAACTTTTTAGTGGCTTTCGTTGAGTACAAAAATTTAGTAAAAAAATTCATTAGTTTAGTCATAAACTTGAAAAAACTTTTTGAAAAGGGGTAACTTTGGGATTTTTTTCTATCAAGTAAAATTCATTAAATCGTGTTACTGACTGCGAATTGCACAGATTAGATCCTTAACTATTACATATATTTTTTTCAGAGTTTAATACACTATTTTAAAGGTCTTAAAGTTGTTTTAAAAATTCAAAATTACGGCCCACACGCCCTTAACTTCATAGGATGGAAATAGTAATAACAATGAATCTTTGCATAAAATATAATCGGTATAACTATAAATTACGCGAAGATTTCCGAAGCTTAGACAACAATAGTGGGATTTTTTTTCTTAAGACTGGGAACATTACACGCACACCAACGTGAGTAATTTGACAACGTCGGTGAGAGCTGTCACGCATACATATCTAATTACTGGCCTCACAGTGATTAGATATGTATGCGTGTATCACAGTTCACGAAGGTTTCATCTGTTTAGAAAATCTGCGAGTTTTCCTTTAAAATAGAAATTTAGTTTAAAATAGAATAATACAATCTACATAAATAATTTGGTCTACGAGTATCTTCAAAAAAAAAAAAACATTATCTATAGTTTACCTTAACTTTAGAGAAAATAATTTCAATTTAATATAGCAACACTAACCAATTTTCGTTGAGGTGTTGTGTTTCTATTCATCAATCGAAAGGAAATCGCCTAAATTGTATAAATAACAGTAAAAATATTCAAACTTTCCTATGAAAATTCAAACTTTCCTATGAAATGATTTTCCTCTTTCCTTTTGTTATTTTTTGGGAACAATGTTTGCAATGTTTGAGGACACAAGACGGCATAATCTTAAACAAAACTTAAAATCACACGGGACTGCCGTACGAGACGGAAGTCTGTTTCGTACTGACTGTTTGTATTTGGCGTTTGATATTTGCTTTCTGAACCTCAGCATCTGTGTTCCGCACGTTCCATCTGCCTTTTGTTTTAGGGTAGGATTTCATGGAGCGGTTTCAAACCGCGCCCGCGCGCGGGCGCGGGCCCGCGTCTTCTGTAGGATGCAGATTTGTATGTAAAAATTGAATTCAAAACTCACGAGGCGGTTTACACCCGCGCTACCACGCGGGTGCCGCGCGGCGCCCGCGTGGCGACTGCGTGGTGCCCGCGTAGCGACCGCGTATGTATAGGTATTCAAAACGAACTACATATGTATAGGTATTCAAAATAGTTTCTCAAATATTTAAATACAATAATAAACATAGTAAAAAGTATTTTACTAACTAGTAACTAGTACTTAGTTCAATTTATTCAATATTTTAGTGTTATTTCTGCACTGTGGCACCGATTCCGCACAAAGCGGGGCATCAGAGCGCGCGAGGCAGCGTAAATGCCTACCTTGGCAGAAAACCCTGACCTTAAATATATTATTATTTAATCTAAAATTTGCCACCCCCTAAAAAGTGCCGTCCCGAGCGGGCCGCCCCTACCGCCCTCCCTACGCTATGCTACTGACTTCCAACCGCACGTCCGCGCGGTTTTCGCCGGCGACGTTGCGGGTTTCGAACCGCGCCCGCGCGCGGGCGCGAACCGCTTCAATCAGCGGTCTCGTGAGCTTTGAAAAAAAATCGTCGCCCGTCGCGGTTCGCGCCCGCGCGCGGGCGCGGTTTGAAACCGCTCCATGAAATTCTACCCTTAGAAATCTGTGGGAAAACTCTGGATAAGGCTAGACTAGCTTTTATTTATTTGCAGTCTTCTTCCAATCTTCTAAAGTTCTTTGCCTATTATGGAGAATCCACTTAAATAATGAACGCGAATGGGCAATACAAAATACTGTTGTACAAGAATTAGAACCGGAAAAAAAGAAAAGAAAGATTTGTAATAATAAAAAAGTACTACTTAAGAGAAAAAAAAATGTGTCAAATAATACAACTGATATAATAAATCAATAAGTCCACAAAGAAGTGAAATCCCACCAAAAACATTATGTAAAAAACTAGCCAAGTCTCGATGGAGCTGTATATTTATCTCTAAAAAGTAATCAAATCTAGACAAAGCCGTGCCAAGTCTGAGGTTCCTTACTGCGATTTCTTTATTATTATAGTTAATGTTGTGTGACTTGGCCGTTGAAGGGTAACGGCGACTCGCCTACATAGCATAAGTATTATTGTTTTTTTTTATTGTTCACACCATATAGGATACATGCAATTTAGGAAAAATAGTAAGACAAAAACAATTGACTGGTTATTGAATCAACGTTTTCCAAGTGGCAATTTTCCATCGTCAATGGTAGCGGTTCTGGCGACAGATTGTTGCAATGGTGTCATGGAGCACCTGGTTTTATACCCTTGTGTACTCTTCAACGGCCAAGTCACACAACATTAACTATAATAATAAAAAAAAATCGCAGTAAGGAACCTCAGACTTGGCACGGCTTTGTCTAGATTTAATTACTTTTTAGAGATAAATGTACAGCTCCATCGAGACTTGGCTAGTTTTTTACATAATGTTTTTGGTGGGATAAAATATTTCTACAATGCATACATTTTTCAATAAACGATAACATAATTAAACATTTTGATTTAGCCGCGGCTACCTCGGATTTGTATGTATTATATTTATTTATTATGTATTATATTTATATTATATATTGTATTTGTTATCGCTACGAAACTCTACTAGTCCAGCCCTTTCATTCGATACCCGTATTGAGGTAGTAGTAAAAAAAAATGTTTCGCCAATTTGTGGTGGCGGCCATCTTGGATTTGAAATTTGTCATAGTGTATAATATTCTATTAGTCAAGTCAAGTGAAAATGACAATGACTAAATGAATGGTGTAGATAGATTTTGGTTCCACCTCTAATCAATCTAAATGATACACAAATTAGAGCCTCGCTCATTATGCCTGGAATACAACAGAACTGATAACTAAGAACGCAATATACGAACGATTCACGACAACTTGTCAGTGCAATGATGGTTCAATAAAATATTTTTGTTACATACACAAAATTATATTTTATTTTATCTATTTTTGTGTAACTATTTGCAAAAGCACTTTTTCACTAAGAATTGTGCCGCGTGCTGCGGTAAGATTACTGAAGATCATGAAAAATATTTACGTTGCACTGTCTTGAGCTGCAAAAAGCCCTATCATCTGTTATGTACCGGTGAAAGAAATGTGAAGATCATAAATTTCGCGAGTTACATTTGTCCCGAGTGCAAATGTCTGGCAAAGAAAAGAGGTGACAACACTCTAACGCCGCGTGCCGGTTGGCATCTCTAAGAAACAAAGAGACCCCAACGTAACGATCCGTAACAAACAAGCGAGGGTCCAGAACGTGGACGAGCCAAACAAAGAGAGCACGCGAGAACTGACACTCGAAATTAAAAAACTACGTGACGAAATGACAACGGTCAGGGAGCAACTCGCACAGTCAAGTTCCCTTATCCCTTATCGATGCGTACAAGACGAAACTGGAACAATCCGTTTCAGCCATTACCGATTATGACAAGAAACTAAATAGTGCTATGACGACCATAGCGAACTACGAAAAAAGATGGCAACATACTCCTCCTGAATGGAACAATTTTTCGAAAAAATAGAGAGAAGTTGGAGAGAAGAGACAATCGAGCGAGTGCGAACATGTCACCTACTGCGCCGCCGGCCCCCACACAATATGCGTCAGTGGCGCAGCGAGGACCCGCTCTGGCGTGCGCGCCGCCGCCGGTCAAACCTCCGCCGACACCCAACCCCGCACCACCGGCGAGCCAGCTCGCGCCGGCCATCACTGCGCCGACGCATAGCCAGCTCACGCCGCCACGCAAAATAACACCGCTGACGGGTCAGACCGCGCCGGCCGCCACTGCGCCGCCGCGCCAGCCCGCATCGGCGCGCGCACCAGCACCAGCGCAGACAGCTTCGACCAAACGACGATCATCGGCTCGAGAGTCATCGTGGCAGACTGTGAAGCGGTGTAAAGAACGTTACTCACATACAAGACAAGTCGTACGCGGAAGTGGTACTTCAGACGCTGAGTTAGAAGCAATTGAACGAGTGGGAAAATTGCACGTCTGCTTCCTGAAACCGACAACCACTACAGACACTTTAAAAACATATACGAACAAGAAAAATCCATGAACCGAGTATCATGTCGAGAAAATTATCTTGAAGCACACGCACTACGCATCGTTTGCAGTGACCGTGCCAACAAGCAAATATGAGTTTTTCATGAAAACTGATAATTGGCCAAGCAGAGTCGAAGTTAGTCCTTGGTTTCGACGCGGCGACTGGCGGGCGGTGCACCCGTCTTCCGACGCCGCAGGCATTGAGAGCAACACCGGAGCGACCGCAACCGCAGGCGCGGGGTGGCGGACGCAACACCGCCCTCGCCGCTTCCACGGCGGCTCCCCTGCGACGACAGCGTGCGGCCGTGGTTCCAAACTCAGTGTTTAGTATGAACGCGCAGTGCTTAACTCTGAGACAGTTGACAATATGCCACCAAAACATTAACTCGCTGAATGATAAGACTCAACGATTAGAAGTTCTATTAGAAACTAACTGACCTCAAGTGCGATATTCTTGCATTAACAGAACACTGGCTTACCGCCCCGAATCTACAATGTATTCATTTAGAAAGCTATAAATTAGTGTCTAGTTTTTGTAGAAATAATGTTATCCATGGCGGATCCTGTATTTTTGTACATGAAGCACTAAAGTGTGTCGAAAACGTTGAGTTATCAGCATTTTCAGAAGAAAGATTTTGTGAAATCTCCGCGATTGACGTTATGGACTTTGACATTACTATCATTTGCATTTATCGCACGGGCCTAGCTCATGTTAGCGGTTAATCTCCTCTCGCAGAATAACCGCGGAAATTTTGTTATGGCTATGGACAGTATAGATTGGTCTGAAGTAAGTGAGAGAAACAAGACCACTCAAACGTTTATGGTGGCACTGATCAATATTTTAGCAAATAAGTATGATACTTGCTTCCCGATAAAACGAACACCAAGTAACAAACGTGACGCTTCGTGGGTTACGCTTGACATAATAAATCTAAAATCGTTGTTGTTTGATATTCCGAAATCAGTTGACCAAATTCCTGACGAAGAGAACTTAATAGCTATTTTTGACGAACTCAACAGGAAATACAATTCGATTTTGAAGATGTCTAAACCAAATAATTATCTTATGCCTTTAAACGATCAATTCTATCAATTCTTGTAGGTATGTATATATATATATATATATATTTACATCCTACAATCTTTTTAGCGTCATGCACGTCGGGCATCGTTACGACGTCCTCCAGTTCCTCTTGCTTATTTTAACATCTCTTAATGAATATTGCTTAGTTTTTCGATTGCCAGCTCCGTGGGATACATCGTTTTCTGATAATTTAATTTTTCGCGATATTCCTCTTACGTTCGTGCCGCAACATTTTTGAACCCCGAACCATGGTCATTAATTATAAACGTCCTGTATATATATATTGATCTTGATTTACCAATGGCATCGACTATTTAGCGTCTGCATTGGATGAACGGCATTTGTGAGTGCGACGTTGCCAGCTAGTTTAGATTTACTTTCTCTTTCTTTTACTTCAATTTCGTAAGATCTATAGTTATACGGATGCCCGATATTTTTATTCTCACAATATTAAGGTATTGAAATTGTTATAAAGCGTCTTGTTGTGAATGATCACAGATTAATGAATTGTGTGATAAATGTATGTCACACTTCCACGTAAGTGTTCATTCCATTGTTACTAGGTAGTAACAATGGATTTTGACAAAGTTTAGTAAACAATTACTTAATAAGATAAAAAAAAATTAAGCTCCTATTTATGAGATTTTTACACCAATAGTCGCAGGTAGTATCTAGAATAACAAGCATAAATGTAGATGTACATGTTGTTTGTTTAGTCATATTTTTTATTAATTTAAGACAGGTAGGTACGTAATAACCTTATTTGTGGATCAACACAAATGTCGATAAGATAAAATCGGGATTGTATCCTGCCATGGACTGAACTAATATTATATATAGACGTCCAATGTAATATACGGACGTCCAATATGATATACGGACGTCTAATATCTATATACGGACGCCTAATAGTTATATACGGATGTTCAATAGCCTGGCCACTTTAGTTATAAAAATACGGCGCTATGTGAAGCAGTTATGTTTGGCAACGAGCTACTGTATGATAGAAATACTGCTGCCAATCGTGTTGCGCCATACTGGATTATTCCCATTAGTCTTCACACATTTATCCCCAGTAGAAACAAACGGGTGCTGAGTTTCTGAGAGCGGGTGGAAAACGGTTACTTAAAGTCCTTCAGAAGCTGTTCTACTCCGTCATACTTGACAGTAACACGCCAGAAGCGTGGAGCTGAAGTGTGGTGGTGCTCTTCACAAAAAAGGTGAAATCACTTTGTTGAAGAACCCATCTCACTTCTGAGCCACATTTATAAGTAATCACGAATCGTCTCGCTCGCAGGTTGACGACTTCCAGTCACCCAAACAAGCCGGTTTCCGAAAATATTGGTAGACAATTCACCCACAACACCATCTGACCCCAAACTAAGCAAAGCTTGTACTATGGCGGCCAGATAGCTGATATAATACTTATAAAATTTACTTACTTATAAAATACTATAGTACGAGTACCACAGACCATATCCATACACTTCGGCAGATTATACAGAAAACCGACGAGTATAATCGGCTACTATGTATAGCGTAGGTATATCGAAGTGTTGAAGTGTATATACAACAAAGCCACCATGTCTGCCCGTCTTCAGGACCAATGCACAAATCCGATCCAAATGCAAAAAGGGGAGACAAGGAGACGTTATCTCTCCGAAACTGTTCACCTCTGCATTGGAGGATATTTTTAAGCTTTTAAACTAGAATAGATATGGTATCAATATTAATGGCAAATACATCACCCACCTTCGATTTGCCGACAATATAGTCATTATTACTTTGGCTCAGTGCTCAGAGACCTCAATACTGTCTCTCAACAGGTAGGGCTAAAAATGAACATGGGTAAGACACAAAATCATATCAAATGTCCATGTTTGAAACGGCAGTATCGAAAGTGGCGACCATTACGCTTATCTAGGTCAGATGATCCAGTTAGGCAGAACACACTTTGACAAGGAGGTCAGCCGACTAATCCAACTCGGATGGGCAGTGTTTGGCATCACATCTTCTCGTCATCAAACTCTCAGGGCGAAAGCTTACAATCAGTGTGTGTTACCAGTGATGATATATGGTACTGAGACGTGGTCGCCAACTATTGCATATTGGCATGATATGCAAACTCAAAGTTGCGCAACGGGCAATGGAGAGAGCTATGCTTAGAATTTCACTGCGTGACAAAACCCGCAACGAGGAAATCCGCAGAAGAACGAAGGTCATCGTCATAGCTTTTAAAATTAGCAAGTTGAAGTGGTTAAGGGCAGGCTGCAGATGATGATGTATAGCGTATATGGGCTATGAGAAAGCCTTCGATTTCATCGAAACCTGGGCAGTGCTTCAGTTTTTCCAGCGTTAAAGTGTATAACAGCAAAGCCACAATGTCTGTCCGATTACAGGATCAGTGCACAAAACATATCCAGCTACAGAAAGGCGTGAGGCAGGGAGATGTTATATCTCCGAAACTGTTCACACCTGTACCGGTTGTTGTTGGCAATACAACACTCGAAGTTATTAGCGAATACGTTTACCTAGGTCAAAAGATCTAAATAGATAGATCCAACTTCAACAACAAAGAGGTCCAGCAAAGGATCCAACTCGGATGGGCAGCGTTCGGGAAACTTCGGCCCATCTTTGAGTCCAAAATACCCCAATTCCTAAAGACAAAAGTATTTAAGTAGTGCTTGTTGCCCGTGGTGGCTTATGGAACTGAGACGTGGTCCTTAACTGTGGGCATCAACACGAAACTCAAAGTTACACAGCGAGCTTTGGAGAGAGATATGTTTAGAGTACTACGCGACAGAATCCGTAATGAGGATGTTCGCAAAGAACGAAAGTGGCCGACATAGCTCAGAATAAGAAAGCTGAAGTGGCAATGGGCTGGCTACATCGCTCGCAAAACTGACAACCGATGGGTAAGTAAGTTTCTCGAGTGGCGACCACGAACCGGAAGACGCAGTGTTGGACGGACTCCCACTATATGAACAGATAACCTCACAAAGGTCGCTGAAACCGCTGGTTGCAGGTTGCGCAAGACCGTTCGTTGTGAAAATCTAGGGGGGAGGCCTATGTTCAGCAGTGGACGTCTTGCGGCTGATGGTGATGAGAGATGACGAGGGACAAATAGGAATTGCTGGCAGTATGAAGAAATATTTTTAAACAACTTCTCTTGACGTCCCCGGTGGGAAAATATCTCACTGGATTTGAATTGGACATCCATATATAGCAATTGGACGTCCGTATACAGCTATTGAGCGTCCGTTTATAGCAATTGGACGTCCGTATATAGCTATTGAGCGTCCGTATATAGTAATTCGACGTCCATATATAGCTATTGAGCGTCCGTATATATTAATTGAACGTCCGTATATAGCTGTTGAGCGTCCGTATATAGTAATTGAACGTCCGTATATAGCTATTGAGCGTCCGTATGTAGCAATTGGACGTCCGTATATAGCTATTGAGCGTCCGTATATTTCTTCTCTTTTTCTACGACGCTCAATTTTAGCACGTATATTGAGTCTAAGGCTAAATTAGCCACCAAAAACTAGGTATTCTCTCAAAGGTGCGAAGATACCATTCAGATAGACATACAGATTCAATTCTGAATAGTTGCTCACGTTAAATAAAGCACAGATACGCTCCTCTATGGAGTACTGTTCGCACCTTTGGGATGGATCGGCTAAGCATCAGCTGGAGACTTTGGAATCGATTGAGAGACGTGCCGAAAGGCTCATAGGTAATGACGCTCTTGTGCGTAACAGACTCCAAAGTCTTGATCATCGCCGCAAAATTGCTAGCTTATGGGTTTTATACCGGTCATACTTCGGAGAGTGTGCAATTGATCTACATGATCTAATGTCATCTTGTCCTTTTTTCTATCAGACTTCTCGTATCTCAAAAAAGCGACATCGTTCCATGGTTGATGTTCCGAAAACACCAACGAAGAGATTTGACTCCAAGTTTGTGACAAGAACGTCTAGGTTGTGGTATGCGTTGCCTCAGTGGGTTTTCCCTTATAGTTACAATATTGGTGTCTTCAAATCGAGAGTGAATCGTTTTCTTCTAGGTAAGCACGCTCCATTGTAGATTGCATCGTCACTTAACATCAGGCGAGATGGTGGTCAAGTGCAAACCTAAAAAAATGGCAATTGGACGTCCGTATATAGCTATTGAGCGTCCGTATATGATATTATTTTTCTTCTCCGATGTCCTCGATAATTCATCTTCTATCTACATCTAATACATTCCAATAACACATCATTTATTTTTTGAAACTTTAAATAAAGTCGGACTTCTAATAATACGCAACGCGTACAACGCCACCTACGGCGAATATTATTTTTTTGATTTCAGTCCGTGATAAATATTATGTGATCTATTGTTGCGAGCTGGCAACGTCGCAGTTGCGGACGCCAAATACGCTGATCCATAGTCAGGAAATCTCCGAGTTATACGGCTGTGAATATACGCGCGACAGCAGCGCCTCACCTGCGCTGAGATTTCGTCGCGAACTTTTTAATATATTATTGAATCCATTTTAGAGTTTTTTTGGCTTCTATCGATATTTGTCCTACGGCTAGTCAGGACCGATAGGACGTAAATGGCAATGGCTATAAAAGTGGCGTCCATTATGCGGACGCCAAAAGCAGGTGGACGCCAGTTTAAATGCACTTTTTCCTTCAGAGGACGGCTAATTGTATGGAGGATGTAAATATATATATATATATATATATATATATATATATATATATCTGAATCTCGGAAAAGGCTTCACGATTTTCATGAAATTATATATACAGGGGGTTTCGGGGACAATAAATTGATCTAGCTAGGTTTTATTTTTTTAAAACATCATTTTATGCGCGTTTTTAGACAATGAAAAACTCCTACAATGTCATTAGAATACGATAACTTATTTCGCCACTGTTCGTTAAGTTAGACGGAATATGCTCGCCCTCGGAGTCAACAGGCGTCGGTTCGAATCCTAATGGTTACACTCGCGTCTTTTCTTTTTGTTCTTTTTGATAAACGCATTTAAACCGAGCAAACTCGGTCAACCAGGTATTAATAGTATAATACATGGAAGTACGAATCCATCTAAAGCTATGCCATGGAGCTAGCCATGGAGCTAATTAAACTAAAAAAAATGCCTCTAGCTCCGGTTCTCGCCACACTATTTAATAAGTGTCTTAGGGAGGGCTCGTACTCGTCGCCGCTGAAGTTATCGAAAGTTTCCCCGATATTTAAAGGCAAAGGCAAACGGGACTATATTGATGGATATAGAACAGTATCGATTATGCCAGCGATAGCCAAAGTTTTCGAAAATGGCTTCGAGTTCGCGATTAGTGGCCTACCTATCAGAAACCGAGGCGCTGTGTGAACAACAATACGCATACCGCGAAGGGAGGTCTACTACTTCTCTAACGTGTGAAGTGATGACGTAATGTGCTGGCTGCCTGTGAACATAAAAAACAAGTAGCCGTCTTGTGCTGTGACTTATCGAATGCCTTCGACATCGCAGACCATGAGACCTTAGCGTTAAAACTGAAACACTATGACATAGCTGGGAAATCATACGAGGGATTGACTTACATGTTACGAGGCCGCTCTCAAGTAGTAGATGCTGGCGATGGCGATAATAAATCAGACCCGCTGCCTTCGTCTATGGGAGTACCGCAGGGTTCGTCAGTTTCAAATATCATGTTCGCTCTCCTACTAAACGATCTACCCGAAGCCGTAAAGGGTGCAGGCATATTCAATACAATACAATACAATACAAAACACTTTATTGGCACCATAAACAAAGTTGACAACAACAACAAAAACATATAACATATAAAATAACATATAAAAATAACAAAACATAATGGGCACAAAAGGCGATCTTATCGTTAAAAGTGATCTCTTCCAGATAACCTTTTGGTTCATTAGGAAACTAAATTTGTAAAATTTTGGGCAGTTTGGGCAATACTCACGTTACCTGCTATCTTGATATACCAAGTGGCTGTGTATGTCAGAAATAATCTAGAATCGTACAAACGAGGAGAGAGACATTCTCGTAACATAAGCAACGCCGACAAGCTGGATGTTATACCACACTCTCTCACGAGGTCACGGAAGTTGACTCACATTATGGGACCGGAAGTTTATAACACTCTTATTAAAATAAAAATAGTTTCATCGACCCCAAGTTTTGGCAGCTTCAAAAACAGATTAAAGCGCTGGCTTATCGACCAAGCTTTCTATAGTTACAGCGAATTTTTAGAGAGTGATGGCAAAGTTCCCATAAAAATGTAAAGAAATAAATTTGACATGGGTCAGTACAATTGTATTAAAGCCATATTATACTCGTATAATGCTTGAGAGTTTTCTGCACAATAATTATGATAATACAGCAAAGTAGTCATTTCAAACTTTGAAAATGTATACAATTTGGATGTTCTTTCTTTTGTTTTCCTTTTATTATTTGACGTGTAAATTGTACATTTATGAATAAAGTACTTTGACTTTGACTTTACAATAGGGTCAAATTCTGTATTTAAAGCAAGTTAGTTAGGGAATTAGTTAAGTTTTGTATTCCATAGAAACTATGTTTTTTCCCGGGACAATAAGTAACCTGTGAGTTATTTCGAACTATAAACTATCCGCTGGCCCATGGTTCTTTTCGGGTTGATAGGTAGTACATATATGTGGTATTTCAGACTATAATTTAGCTCTGTTTTAATTTTCTACCAAATTTGCTTAGTCGTGTGCTAGTTCTGAGTATAAAAGTTTCGAATTCCTTCCAATTATGTTCAGCCGTTCCAATGTTGTCCTGTAAATATTATGAATGTCAATGTTTGGATGTTTGTTACTTAATCATGACGGAACGTATCAAGTGATTGGGTTGAAATTTGAAATACAATTAGATTATAGTCTGGAAGAACACATAGGCTAAACATTGCTTATGTATAGTACCCTATGTGTTACTTAAGCTAAGCCAAGAATGTGTTTCAAATTTTAACTCGATACATTCAGCCGTTCCAACACAATTGAGCAGCAAAAATGGACATATTTATATAATATAAGGAAAGTATAGGATTTTACAAAATTTTAGAAAAAATAAAACCGGTCACATGCAAGCGGGACTCGCGCGCGAAGGTTATAAACGGCTTTTATTATATGGGAGCACCCTTATTAATTTATTTTAATTAATTACATTTAAAAAGAACACAAAACTAAATATTATGTGAATAGTTAAGGCGTTATACCTGTGACAGGTACGAGTACGTTATTAGTATCGAGCAAGAAACGGTAAAAAAAACTATTTGTTGTATGGAAATAAGCCCCGCTTAAATATTTGTTTTAGTTTTAGTATTTTTTGTTAAAGCGGCAATCGAAACACATCGTCTGTGAAAATTTCAACTCAGTTCTGTTTATTTATTTCTTCAAATGGGTACAATACATGCACACTTATGAAAGTCAATAACAAAGAAAATATAGTATTACTTAATGTAAAATAAAATATAGCCATGACTTACAGTAAATGATGTTTTAATAACATTCCAAACTCAAATTACGCAAAGAGGCTTTGCCACATAAAAAGTCATTAATTTTGTAATACGCCTTTTCAATTAAAAAATCCCTTGATATTTTCTAAAATTGTTGTTTACAAGATTTTTTGGTAGCAGATTATAAAAGACGATGCTATTCATTACAAAAAAGTTGCCAGTTTTTGCTAATCCAAATAATAGTTGGCAGACAAGCTTAAACTTGTTTCTTGTTTTACAATCGTATATGTCACATATTTTCTTATAACTATTAATATTTTTACGTACATGCATTATATTCACATAAATGTACAAACAAGGCAATGTCAGAATTTTCACACGCACAAAAAACTCACGGAGAGACTGCCTACCGCTGAGCCTATAAATAGCCCTTACAGCACGCTTCTGCAAAACAAATATTCTATTTACATCGGCTGAGTGGCCCCAGAGCAAAAAACCGTATGACATGACAGAGTGAAAGTAACTGAAGTAAACAATTCTTGCAGTATTTATGTCAGATAACTCTTATTTTGCGAGCTGCATAGACAGCCGAAGTAAGACTATTCGCTAATTCATCGATATGAGCGCCCCATTGCAGTTTGCCATCTAAAATGAGTCCAAGAAATGAAAGAAAGTCATGACGAGACTCCCATGAATTGTATATGTTCTCAATAAGATTGGTTGCTGCGTCAATTGTAGAACGCCCTTTGGAAAAACCAAATTGCTTACAGTACAACAATTTGTCAGCGTTAAAGAAATAAACTAATTGGTTAAACATAATTAGCTTAAAATTTTTACTTAAAGTTGGGAGTATGGAGATTAGTCTGAAATTACTAAGATCATTTTTACAGCCAGTTTTAAACAACGGGGCTATTTGCTACATTTCATCAAATTGGGGAACTCATTATTGTCAACACAGCAATTAAACACGTGAGCAAAATATGGGGCCAAGGTGTCGATAATCTCAGCAATAAAACGAACAGATATTCCTCAAAGGTCCTCTGATTTCTTGGCTTTTAAAGACCAGAATGTTTTTATAATCGTAGCGCTTGAAACTTTATGAAATTTGAAAGATTTAGAGCAAGCCTCCACATTTTCTACAAGTAGGCGAGTTGCCTCTGTAACGCTTGTAGACAGTGACGCAGTAGTTTTATAAGGTATATCATTAAAAAAGTCCACAAATTGATTTGCTATTTCTTCCTTGTTTGTCATTATTTGTTCGTTTTTTTTAGTTTGTATTGGCAATGAGATATACCTGTTTTTATAATGGACCAAACTGTTTTTGACATGTTTTTGGATTTTTTTATCTTATCAAGAATATACTGAGCTTTTGCGTACTTACACACCTTTTTAAATGAAAGTTCTTACGTAGTTAATCAAATGCACATCCTGGCTTCCTGATTTATTGTTATTATTATATTGGCTTTATATTATTATATTGCATGGTTTATTGTATAGGTCAGACATTTTTTCACGGCTAATTTTTATACCCGAGTCGCCCACTGATTAAAAACCAGTTTGACGTCCAGTTTTTTGCAAACTCTCGGGAAAGTAACATTAAAATTTTGAAGCAATAATTGGAATATATTATTATAACAGTACCTGGTTGACCGAGCTTTGCTCGGTTTTTTTAAATGATATTTAGGCAGGTACGAATTACGAAGTGATGACTTACTTAGACCTACTAAAAGGCGCTAAGTATAAGATTTTCTCAGAAAAAAAAAGAAAAAGACCACCAGGATTTGAACCGGAGCCTGTTGACTCCGAGGGCGAGCAAAAAAAAAGAACAAAAAGAAAAGTAACCACCAGGATTCGAACCGGGGTCTGTTGTCTCCGAGGGCGAGCATATTCCTTCTGAGCCATTTCGACTTAAAGAACAGTGGCGAAATAAGTTATCGTATTCTAATTACATTGTAGGAGTTTTTCATTGTCTAAAAACGCACATAAAATTATGTTTTAAAAAAATAAAACCTAGCTAGATCGATTTATCGTCCCCGAAACCCCCTGTATACATAATTTCATGAAAATCGTTCGAGCCGTTTCCGAGATTCAGATTCTATATATATATATATATATATATATATATATATATATATATATATATATACATATATACACAATAATTGCTCGTTTAAAGGTATAAGATTCATTAGGGTTATCGGTAATGTCTAAATTTGTTAACAAGTCACATTCAACAACATTCTTGAATTGGACCTTTTCTTTTGTGAAGTGCCTATTTTGGATGTCTACTTTAGTATTTATTCTATTTAGCGGGACAGTTATAGCTTGGCCGATATGATCTGAGGTCAGGCATTCAAAAATAGATTTATACAGAGGTTTATGTTCACAGAAAATATTTTCAATACATGTCGCAGTGGAATCAGTAATTCTTGTAGCTTCGTCAAATTGGGGATATAAATTTTAACTCTGAAGCAGAGTGAGCAAGTTATTTTTACATTTTGACTCATTGAGCAAATCAATATTGAAATCACCTATCACTATTACCTGTTTAGACTTGTGACATACTTTGATTAATACTTTGTTAGTACCATTTTCGCAGACTTCATAGTTACCCCCTGGTGGTCTATATACGGTAACTATAATGTACTTGTCGAATTCTACACAAGATATATGACGTTTGGATGACAGGCATTCTTGGTTTTTTTCATTATTTGCCTTTGTATGCTCGTAGGTATTAATGTCAATAACATGTAAATTTTTACAAGATGAGGCTAAATTATAGAGATCACAGTTTAACTTATACAAAAAATTACTACAATTAAAAGAATAAGCCGGGTGAAATGGCAAAGAACAAACAATAATCTCTGCTTTTCTGCTAGCCCCTTCCAGTTCAAACAGTAGAGGAAGACCTTACGCTTGATGCATTTTTTCAAAACATGCGTATACTCTGGTTTGACTGTAGCTGACTCGACCTATGATTTAACAATTCAATTCATAGCAAGTCCAGGCATGCAGTAGTTGTAAATCTTTTTTGAAGTATTGTTTTGGAGGCGAGATCTTAGACCCACTCCACTTCTGTCAGAAAAAATATAAATACTCTTCGATCCTTCATTTGTAGGCACAGTGTGTGCTAACGAATGTTTATCCTGCAGATCCTCATTAGCCAAATTTGTTATTTTACGAATGGCTGACGAGGCTAGACCGAGCATCTGTTCAGTTTCAGCCTTTTCAGAGTTTAAGTCCGGTCCACTAGATGTTCCTATGACGTTATCTACAATTTGGTTATTTGTAACGAGTTTATTTATCTCATGTAATTTATGTTCTATAAAATTCAGTGTCTCAATAGTTTTTTCTTTTTTGCTGAGACTCGTCTTGTATTATTCTATGGACGTGATTAATTTACTGTTGATGGACTGTTGATTTTCAATAATTTAGTTTCTTTTTTGTAACTCACACGTAATAATTGTATTTTCTTGAGATAATAGTGCGCCATTCATTTTATTTGAGAAATTATTAACTTTAGATTTTTGTCGTTATTGAAATAAGATTTCTTCGAATTTTGTTTTTTTACTAAATTTATTGTTCTTGTGTTTTATTTTATCACTCAGTTTCTTAACAGTTTTGTGAGTCATGTTCGTAATGCCGATAATTAAAACGGTGAAGGAAAACATCGTGAGGAAACTGGAATGTATCTAGAATCTAAGTTGTAAGTCATATGTCATCCACCAACCGACACTGGGCCAGCGTGGTGCCTTGACTCTCTCCTTGTGAGAGAAGGCCCCGACGCCCAGCAGTGGGAATATTTAATGGGTTGTTTATGCTGCTACTTATTATGCTGATATGTTTTCTCTTAAAGAACAAAAATCTACTTCAATGACAGATAATTTAATTCTGTCATTCGACTAAATTTTATAAGAAGCTATGACTGTCGTTCAGATAAATCTAAGCTGATTTTAGTTTCTTGTTGATATTTGAAAAACTAACTTCCTGTTTTCAATATATGATCACCTCTGAAGTATTTTCTACCAAACAAAAAAGGAATTATCAAAATTAATTCACAATTAGCGGAGTTATCGCGTAACATAAAACCAAATAAAAAACATGCTATCCGATTGAGAACATCCTCCTTGTTTGAGGTCGGTTATAGCCGAATGATGTTTGTTTTTCCACACAAAAATATAATTTTGATAATTATTTTTTCATTCAAGACGACGCGATGCGATCACGTGGGCACGTTCTAGAATCTAGATATTCTGTGGATCGTCTGTCATACACAGAATACTTAGAAACTAGTATGTACCGAACGCGCCGCGCGCGTCGTTATTATGTATATAATGTTTGTGTAATTTCCGAACCACCAGACCGATAATGTTCAAATTTTGAAGGGACGACATAAAAATTTGTTCGTTCTAACAAAAAAAAAAATTAATGAAATTAAACAATGTAAACATGAGTTACAACCAAATACACATTCTGACTTTTACCCCCTCCCGCAAGAAAACCGATCAGAATTTGGGGATAATAATATAATTTTAACAAAAAACAGAACCGACTTCAAACAGAAAACTAAAAGGTAAAAAATAAATTTATTTAGTACGAAGAAAATATCTACGTATTTTGATTTATTTAAACAGAAATGATAGAACAAATATTATAATACAATTCTGAAGTCCAAAGAAGATTGGTTTCAACAAAATGTTTTTTTAACCCCCGACCAAAAAAAGGGGTGTTATAAGTTTGACGTCGATGTCTGTCTGTCTATCTGTCTGTCTGTCTGTCTGTCTGTCTCTGTGTGTGTCTGTCTGTGGCACCGTAGAGCTCAAACGGATGGGCCGATTTCAATGCGTTTTTTTATTTGAAAGTTAATTACCGTGCGCGTGTTCTTAGCTATGTTTGCTTAATATCGATTCAAAATGGCCGCCTCCACAATATGGCGGATAAAATATTTTTTCACAACCTACCTCAATATGGGTATCAAATGAAAGGACTTAACTAGTAGAGTACTATACGCTATAACAAATTTCAAATCCAAGATGGCCGACACCGCAAAATGGCGAAATATATATTTTTTTCACTACTACCTCAATATGGGTATCAAACGAAAGGGCTTGATTAGTAGAATACTTTGCACTATGATAAATTTCAAATCCAAGATGGCCGATACCACAAAATGGCGAATTACATTTCTTTTTTCACAACTCCCTTAATATGGGTATCAAATGAAAGGGCTTGACTAGTAGAATGTTGTACAGATAACAAATCTTAGGTAGTCGGGGGTTAGTCAAAATTTTTAACTTTGTTCTTGTTTTCAAAACTCCCTCAAGAATGATACTAAAAGAAAGAACTTGACGAGTAGAATAATATTTACTATGATAACATTCAAATCCAAGATTGTCGGTGTATACAGACCTGTAATTAATGGCACTCAAAACCCATATGGGTGCAAAGTTTTTATCATTATCCAGCATCATCATCAGCCTATCTTAGTCCACTGCTGAACATAGACCTCCCCCACGGCTGAAGGTTCTCATCAATATGCATGAATTAAGCCAAAAGTTCCTGTAAGCCGTTAAGAAATTACCTTGACTGTCTTTTGTCTTCATCATCAGACCCCTAATGTACACAACCCATATATGTAATAAGTTCTCATCAATACAAATCCATCGAGCTCAAACACAAGGTAACTAAGTACTATGTGCCGTCTATCGGCTCCCTCATCAGATTGACTCCAGATCTTTAAATTATCCTGCTTTAAAATAATAAACAATAATAAATAAATAAATTTGCAAAAAAAAAGCTCAAGGAAAAACTTAACTAACGCACTAGCCATCTTTACAATTTTCGAAAGATTTCCTCGATTTTTCTAGGATGCCATCATCAGATCCTGGTTTCCTTGTCATGGTACCACTCTTGGAATATCTCCTTCACAACAAAAAAGAATAATCAAAATCGGTTCATAAACGACGAAGTTATGCGTGAACACACATAAAAAATAAATAAAACATATGTACGGTCGAATTGAGAAACCTCCTTTTTTGAAGTAGGTTAAAAAGTAGCCTATAACAATCTCCTTAGTATAAACTAAAGTCCTGCCAAGTTTCAGCTGAATTGAATCAGTTATTTCGGCGTGATGCGTGATCCCTATGCAGAAAGACAGACAGATAGACAGACATGAAAGAAAAAAATGCTTTTTCGCCATCATCATCGACTATGGAGTGCTCCAAAAAATATTTCAAAATATCTTCAATGTATAGGATTCGACCCGTTACAGTTTTTAACCGACTTCAAAAAAGGAAGTTTCTCAATTCGACCGTATATATATATATTTTTAATTATAAGTAAAGATTTATACTCATTATATAGTATATATTTAGCATTATATGACCTTCTCTTCTTGATTTACTCCTAAACTTGGATTTTGGAAAATGTTAAATTTGTAACATGAATAGAATATGAAACAGTGTAATAAATTGACAAAGTTTAAATAAAGATATAAGCTAAAAAATATAAAATAAAAATAAAAAATATTAAACAAAAAATGAACATATAACAAAATATCACTCGATGCATTGTCTACATTATGTAACATTTGCCGTATAAATAAATGGATATAAAATGATGGTTTGTAAAATAAAACAGTTGTTTTTTATCTGACCATACAGCCTGGTAATGCCGCCAGTCTGATGGGCACGTTTGGTCGGCGATTTGGCGAGTGCGGAGACTAAATTAATGACTTCAAATTTGTGTTTGTAGACTTTTGAAATCTAACATTTTAAATTGTTTTTTTTTCAAAGCGAACTTACTTGTTGGACGGGTAGGGCATGGGGCATGCGCAGATGAGGCAGTCCTGGCGGGTACCTAGCGTGGCGTCGCCGTGGTAGCCGCGGATGCACAGCTCACAGTGCTCGCCCATCGTGTTGTCCGTGCAGTTCTGTTACAAACACAAGAGGGTTACAATCTTTGCAGTCTTCAAATCGAAAGTTAATGTTTCTTCTAAATCTAGATAAACACTATCCGTAATAATCCTATAATAAAGACATTGTTATATTGAGAACTTCCTCCTTTTCCGTTCCTCGGGAGAACGGCGACTGCCGATAAGGAAACCCCGGGTTCAAATTCCAAGGGCACCACTGTCTTTAAGAAGTCATGTATGCAACTAACTTAAAAGGTGACGGAAAACATCTTTCGAGAGCATGTGTCATCCACTATACCCGCACTGGGCCAGCGTGGTGGAATATGGCCTCGATTCTCTCCTTGCGAGAGAAAGCCCCGAGGCTCAGCAGTGGTAACATAATGGGGTGTTAATGCGTTTTATGTTAAGTAATTAATTGGACAAATAGGTTTGGATAAAGTAATAGGCGTGTCGACTAATTTTTGATTTAATGTGCCATCAAAAGGCTACTCAATAACTGAAACATACGTGAATGAATTACTTTGTTATCTCAAAAACTTCCCGTGATATCACGATTTTAAAATCACAATTTTGGACTCTCCTAAAAACGCTTCATACAAAAACACTACGAAGCGTGACGTCACAGTGCCGTATTTTCTATGCATCGCGCGTAAAGTTTGTATGGTAGCTATATTAAATATTGCGTTTAGGAAACTGGTTTCATAACAAAAGTAACTTGAAATTTAATGGGTTATCCAATGGTAAATTCATTTTCTAATAATTTCGTACTTTTAAAATGGACTTGCCCATCCAGCTTTGAATGATCATAAAGAAAGTTAAACTAAAAAATTACAAAATTAAAATTGGTACACATTTTATTCTATTTAAATACTGTCATTATATCAAATAATTTAATATAATTGCAGGACCTGTCGACACGCCTATTATTGCCTACAAAAATAACTATGAAAAAGCGACATCGTTTGCTTGACGTTGTAAAGGTTCAAACGAGCTGGTTTTACTCCACTTTTGTGATAACAACGACGTACAGATGCGTCACCTGAGTGGATTTTTCTTAATTGCTACTTCATGGTGTGGTTAATCTTGGTGTCTTCAAGTTGAGAGTGAATCGGTTTCTTCTTGGTAAGCACGCTTCATCGAAACCGCATCGTTGCTTAACATCAAGCAATACGGTGGTCAAGTGTAAACCTACCATAATAAAAAAAAATATAGCCTAATTGAGAACTTCCTTTTTAGGGTTCTGTAGCTTAATGGCAAAATACGGGACCCTTTTAGATTCGTCATGTCTGTCTGTCCGTCCGTATGTCACAGCCACTTTTCTCCGAAACTATAAGAGTTATAATATTGAAACTTGGTAAGTGGATGTTCTGTGAACCGCATTAAGATTTTGATACAAAAATTAAAAAAAACAAAAAATTTTAGGGGTGTCCCATACATAGATCTGCAACTCATTTTTTTTTATCTAAACCATACGTGTGTGGTATCTATGGATAGGTCATTAAAAAGATATTGAGGTTTCTAACATTTTTTTTTTCTAAACTGAATAGTTTGCGGACTCTCCCAAAGTAGAAAAAAGTGTCCCCCGCCCCCTGTAACTTCTAAAATAAGAGCATGACAAAAATAAAAAAAAGTGTGTGATGTACGTTACCATGTAAACCATCAACGAAAATTGGTTTGAATGAGATCTATTTATTAGTTTTATTTTAATACGTCATAAATTGACTATTGTTAAAACACTGATTAAAGTAACAAAGAATTACAACAATCTGAGAATTACAAGGACTTTTGATTATGTTACTTGTTGCTACGGAAGCCTTCATGGGCGAGTCCGACTCGCACTTGACCACTTTTATTTGAAACTTGCTGCCGAAACGTCGAGGTAAATAAACAATGACTTATATCGTGGTTAAGCCCCGAACTATGGATATAAAAATTATATGTTCAAATCGCGAAAGCTTAAAAACAATATTTTCTTTTTTAAACCCCGACCAAAAAAAGAGGTGTTATAAGTTTGACGTCGATGTCTGTCTGTCTGTGTGTGTGTGTCTGTCTGTGGCACCGTAGAGCTCAAACGGATGGGCCGATTTCGATGCGGTTTTCTTTATTTGAAAGTTAATATCCGTGCGGATGTTCTTAGCTATGTTTGGTTAATGTCGATTCAAAATGGCCGCCTCCACAAAATGGCGGACAAAATATTTGTTCACAACCTACCTCAATATGGGTATCAAATGAAAGGGATTAACTAGTAGAATACTTTGCACTATGACAAATTTCAAATCCAAGATGGCCGCTACCACAAAATGGCGAATTACATTTCTTTTTTCACAACTTCTTTGATATGGGTATCAAATGAAAGGGCTTGACTAGTAGAATTTTGTACAGATAACAAATCTAAGGTAGTCGGGTGTTAGTCAACATTTTTAATTTTGTTCTTGTTGATTAAATTTAATTGAATTTTAGGATTAAAAATAAAACTTGTTAGTGATCACTTTACTGATTCAATAAACAAATTTAAATGAAGTAACCTACACATTAATATGAAACTAGCAGCCCGCTACTACAGCGCCGGCGTTGTTATCCACATAGTTCTTATATCCATATTTTTCCCGTGATAAAAAGAAGTCTAGGTGCTGTACCAGACTATAATATAGCTACATATGTTCTAAATTTCAACCCAATCTATTCCGGCGCTCCGACGTGACGGAGCAACAAACATCCAAACTTTTGCATTTATAATATTTGAGAACGTTCTTACCAGGCAGACTCCAGTGTTTACATCGCACTGCGTCGCGTGTCCGTAGCACTGGCAAGGCACGCAGAACCCAGACGGCAGCCGATAGTATCCCACAGCGCATTGTTCGCAAGACAAGCCGCGGTACGCTCTAGGGCAGTGGCACTCTTCAACGGAGGTAGCGCGACGAGACTCGTCGTCCACGTAGTTGTCGACTCCGATATCAAGGCTCGCTCGCATCAAACTGTGTCACACCAAAACACATTTTTTAAAAGATATTCAATGTTTATGGTCGAACTTTAAGCCCTTGGCGACCCTAATGGAAATGAAATTACTTCAATGGGTTCAGTTTTGTGTGCCTTAGAGAATGTATAAGGTATTACGGGAAAGAGAGACTGCATCCCATCACAAGCAACGACTCTGTCTACTTAAATGACGAAATGGTTCTTTGACTTTTTGAATACTATAATGAATAGGTGGATAAAATTGTGTCTCACGTCGTATCCCTAGCTGGTCGCCAGTAAGTAGCCCTGATGTATATGCTGGTTATGTTGACGATGGTGTGCATGAAGAGGTCTCGGGAGACGGGCCCCCCGTCTACGGTTGTGAACTGGTCCTCGCTCAGGCGAACCGAATGAACCCACTCCACAGACGCTGCCGGCTGCTCAATACTATGGTGTACAATGAACCTAGAAAAAAAGAATAACAAGAACTAGTTGTTAAAATCTCGGCTTCAAATGAAATAAACAATAAGGTTATATTATACAGTAGCCCCCCAAAAAAAGGCAGTCATAGGAATTGGCGATAGAAGTGAAAACTTGTAACTCAGAATTTGATAGCTTTCTTTGGAAACTAAGCGAGTGAAACCGAAAAGTATGGCCAATCAAAGATCTCAATACACAAGATGTGCCCTCCCAAACTTCAGGGCGCACGGAATCATGTCATTGTTGGGAAGAGTGAGCTCACTCATTCCGTTCCGGTCGGTTGCAGGAAGCGGTGAACGCCGGACGTTTTTCCTTATCACTATTCGTTGTCAACAACCAAAATAAGTAGAACCACAGCATATCGCGCCGCTAGGAATTCTAGGGGTCAAGTAGATTGGTTATGTGTAAACTACTTACGACACACATGGAGACGCATTTTATTACCAATTTCAAGTTACTCAGGGCACATCCATTGGTTTATATCGATGTGGCCAATAGGAAATGGTGACCCATTTCTAAATGGGCAATGGCCATGGTCCCGAGTTTCCTCGGGACTATGCCATATTCCATATACCATATTCCGGAGAGTGACGCTAAAATCAATTCACAACCCACGAAAAATCTGTTTGAGGCGTGCCAATAAAGCTTTTACTCAAAAAAAAAAAACAGAATACAATTGGACAAATGCAATGGACATATGAGTCCATGGAGTGCCCTACACTACGCTCTAGGCCAGTGTCGTGGGTTCCCAATGTCTACTTTCAGTACAAGACACAATGTAGTAATAAGACAAAAGGTTTTTCGAAGATGGGGTAGGTATACGAAGATTCAGTTGGCAGCTGATTAAATTTTCGTTATTATTGTAATTTAAATCATGCAGCGAAGTATTTCGTTTATTTTTTATTATATGCAAATTATCTGGAATTCGTTTTGGCATTAATCTTTAAGACTGACAAATGGCGAAAGCTTTATTCACCTCTAAAATTAAACGTAAAAACGAACTAAATTAGAAATGGAGTCATTTTGTAAAAATCGTAAAAAACGTTATGCGTGTAAACGAGTAGTAAAAACAGTAGCGTAGAATAATGAGATAAAATAAATTATAACATAAAAGCAAGAAGTAAAGTTGAGCTCATGTAAAAAATCATACCCGTAAGCTCCTTCAATGATGACATCTGGTGCAGAAATAGCGTTTCCGCTCCCATCACTGTTATAAAATATGGTGTAGGCCATGTAGCCTCCATATGATCGCAGACGTGGACCTGAAAGCACAGTTTAATTGTAAATATAAACAATCTAAATAGCGGTCTCACGAAAAAAAGCCGCCACCTCTAAATATTAATATCACAGTCTTGCGCGATCATTCATATTGAAAACATTACATTGGGACTCCACAGACTTTACGGTCGTGTTTCAATGGCAGCAGCCAAGAGTAGACTGAAGAAAATGCAGGTGGAAATGAAAAGATCTCTATCTATTCTTATTTGGTATTAAAAATCGCAAAGTTGGTTGTCACCACGACACACAACAAACAACTAACACAATCAACATAATTCTACAAATTCACTCAGCGATTCATTCATTCATTTCTGACAGGATCCATGTCGTCGAGTAACGAAAATCATCCCCCAAGTTTAAATTACGATGTAGGTACTTATTTTTTTTTTCCGAAGCTAAACGAAACGTTCCTGCATAGTAATATCGTTCGGTAAAGAGGACCTTCAGGATGTAGTTCCGGTGTGGCGCTCCAAATACTTCCCAAATTAAAGAAATGTTTTAGGCTGTAATTGTAGGTTCATGTGTCTGACGATTTTCACAGCCGCGATAACGCACATCACATTTTAAAGCTACTTATATTTGGAAAATTCGTACTACCATAACTTTAATTTTCTTAATATCACACTGGTCAACGTATAGATTTTTATCAAATTATAATAAAACTACGGAAAATTTTTAATTACCCGCAGCCTACCCCAGCTTCGCCCGTGGTGCATAGTATATAGCGTAGAGGTTCCCAAACTTTTTTTTCTCGTGGACCATTTTCAACATTTAACTATTTTCGGTGGACCCCCCTTTGCTGCACTTCTACTGTATTCACAAAACTTCTAAAAAATATAAAACTAAATTGAGGGCGTTAAGTAAAAAAAAAATTGGACATTTTCTTGTGTACCATTAAAAAAAAAAGTTGTGGTTATACAAAATTATAAACACTATTATTACAAACAATGACTCTGTAATGTAAATCGACACTAAAAAATAGTCATAATTTAATGACATACATGTACTTGATGAATTTTCTTTCACTGACTGACAGAAAATTTTGCGTGGACTCACAACTTGTGAACCCCTGTTTTTATTTACAAGTCTACATGGACCCCTATGTGGTATCCTTTGGACCCCTGGGGGTCCACCTGGACCACTTTGGGAACCTATGATATAGCGTATTGCACTCACGGACCACGTATACATCCAACGCTGAAAAATCTTTGAAGCCGGTCCAGTAGTTTTTGAGATTAGCGCGTTCAAACAAAAAAAACCTCTTCAGCTTTATGATGTTGGTATAGATTTCTTTTAATTCTAAAATTAAATTTATATCGGTAAAATATTGTAATTACAGAGACAACAGCAGACTCCGTACACGTTGTTCTGCCATATAAAAATGATGCTATAAATATGTACTTCATGTCAATAGCTCGACGTCAATGAAATGCGGTTAAATCATACAAGAAGCGCCCTACGGTTTTACGCGCGTAGTTCCCGTTCCTGTTATTTTCCCGGGATAAAAAGCTGTGTACCTACCTACGTAGCTGTGAAATAAAGCTGGAATACTAGACGAAAACCTGTGTTCCAAATGTTAACCCCATGTGTTCAGATATTCCAACGTGATTGAACAACAGACATCCATACGTTTCAAATATAATTAGTATTGTTCATACTAAGATGTTAAACCACGATTAATTATTTAGAACGTAAGTTGGAGGGTCAAAAATACTCTACGACTATCTCAGATCTATATAAAAAAAAAAGTTTAAATCGATGTACGACTACAATAGTTGTGACATTAGATTAACTAACTCGGTTAAGATGCAATTTTGCGGAACCCGGCAGACGGCAGCGCGCTATCAGTTGCAGTTGTACATCATCGGTATCATACAACATTATACTGTCTGCCATCGCGGCACCTGCCTTCGTCATCTGCCGCTGTCATTGCCGTCTGCGGCGTTTCACGAAATCACACCTTCATGCTGTCGGAGAATAGACTGATCATCCTACCTAGGAAATAGTCTGGAGCTGCAAAGTAGACCACGTTGTGTTCGCTGCCCTCGCCCTCCAAGTTTACCACGATGGTGGACTCATTGACGTACACAGGCAGCGTCGTCCGCGGGTACACGATCAGCGTCCTGTTCGCGGCGACGTTCACGAGGTACCACGTATCCATGCCTACGATCTGTATGACAAAAAAGGACATTATTCTCTCAGCCTATATACCGAACACCATATTGATTCTCTGGACTCAAATACCCCTTGTTACTCAAAAACAGTTAATTTAGAATGGGACTGGGCATGTCTGCAGGATGGCGGATGATCATCAAAATCACTACTCATTGGAAACCCGATTGCAAACGGTGATGTGGCAGACAAAAAAGCGGTGGCGGGACGATCTTGACAGCTACTTAAAAGACTGGAAGACATTAACACAGAATAGAAGCAAAGGGAGGGAGAGATTCTTTGCCCAGCATTGGGACAGTATAGGCGCCAAATAATAAATAAATAAATATTGGTGGACAATTCACACACAACACCATCTGACCCCAAACTAAGCAAAGCTTGTGATATGGCGGCCAGATAGCTGATTAATAATAATTCCATAAATAGTCCCATTGCAAATCAAAGGTCTCAGAAATGTGTAGGCACATGTTATGCTTCGGATGATTTAAAATCGTTTGAAGGTGTTGTGTTTCTTACCACTGCCCAGGAAAGGTAGGAACTGGAACAGCGCGCAGTCTTCCCGAAGCAGTAGCACTTGGTGCAACCGTCAGGGTTGTGCGGTTGAAGGTTATAGTACTCGTCTTTGCACGTGTTGCACTCCTGCAAGAAGGAAATCACCATCGTATTCTAAGCTTGTACTACCTACGTACGCGACCGCGTAAGACCATCATATGGTATAATTAAATGATCACAGATGATCTCAGAAACTTGCAATGCATTATTAACACATCACAAACACCATCAGCTCTCATCGCAAACACCATACATGATCATGCATGCAAAGGCTTACACTATCTAGATATGCAAATTATAGTTTTTGGTTCATATTTCAAAATCCACTTGACCAATTTCGATAAGATTTATATGGGACCATTCGGGAAGCATATCCATCCAAACATAAAAATAAATTTTGAAATCGGTACGGGGGTTCTCGAGAAATCATCATCGTCATTATCATTGCTGGAAAATTGCTAGCCTATTGGTTTTTTATCGGATACACTTCGAAGAGTGTGCAACTGATTTGCACGATTTAATACCATCTTGCCCTTTTTTCTATAGGAATGGTCGTAGCTCGAAAAAGTGACATCGTTTCATGGTTGATGTTCCAAAGACACGAACGAAGAGATTTGACTCTTCTTTTGTGACAAGAACGTCAAGGCTGTGGAATATGTTGCCTGAGAGGGTTTTCCCCGATAGTTACAATTTTGGTGTCTTCAAATCGAGATTGAATCGGTTTCTTCTAGGTAAACACGCTCCATAGTAGACTGCACCATCGTTTAACATCAAGCGAGATGGCGGTAAAGTGTAAACCTATAAAAGTAAAAAAAAACATGTAGCATACATAAAAAATACATAGGGTCGAATTGATAACCTCCTCCTTTTTGGAAGTCGGTTAAATAGATGGAGGAACCCCTTCCTCGTAGAATTGTTATCAACTATTCCCCAATAGTAGATATGACAAATTTTCGCAACATAGAAATCATCAATCTGAGACAGACACATCACCCCTGCATCAAATTATTGCTACATCCGACAAAAACTACACACCCTTAACACGTTTATTGCCAACCTGGAAAAGCTGGATTTCATGAGATGATCGAACTGTTATTTTTCTTCAAAATTTGATAAAGTGGGGTAAAATTACTTTAAACAATGTTTCTTCTTTACCGAAGATATCCCGGAAGCCTGTATGAGTTTGGGATGGCCCTTAAACAACTCAAAAATAACAAGGCACCTGGCGATGGAATTACGACTGAGCTTCTAAGAGCGGGTGGAAAACCTTACTCAAAGTACTTAAAGTCCTCCAGAAGCTGTTCGACTTCGTCATAATTGACGGTAATTCACCTGAACCGTGGAGCAAAAGTGCGGTGGTGCTCTTCTTAAAAAAAGGTGACAACACCTTGTTGAAGAACTACATACACATCTCACTTCTGAGCCACGTTTATAAGTTGTTTTCGAGGGAAATCTTGAATCGTCTCGCACGCAGGCTTGACGACTTCCAGCCACCCGAACAAGCCGGTTTCCGAAAAGGCTATACCACTATACCATAGGCTAGTACCATAGACCACATCCATACGCTTCGGCAGATTATACAGAAAACCGAGGAGTATAATCGGCCACTATTTATAGTTTGTATAGCGTTTGTGGACTATGAGAAACCCTTCGATCGAGATTCTATCGAGACCTGAGCAGTGCTTGAGTCTCTCCAGCAATGCTGCATCGACTATCGCTATGTCAAAGTGGTGAAGTGTATTTACAGCAAAGCCACAATGTCTGTCCGATTACAGGACCAGTGCACAAAACATATCCAGCTACAGAAAGGCGTGAGACAGGGAGGATGTTATATCTCCGGAACTGTTCACTGCCGCGCTGGAAGATGTTTACAAGCTACTGGGCTGGAACGGATATGGCATCAATATCAACGGCGAATGCATCACTCACCTTCGGCTTGCCGACGACACAGTCATTGTGGCGGAGTCGTTGGATGACCTTGGTGCTATGCTCAGGGACCTCGGTAGAGTATCTCAACAGGTAGATTTGAGGATGAATATGGACAAGGCGAAGGTCATCTCAAATGTTCGCATCTCACCTGTACCGGTTATTGTTGGGAATACCAAACTCGAAGTTGTTAAAGAAAACGTCTACCTGACTCAAAAGATCCAATTAGGTAGATCCATCTTCGACAAAGCGGTCCAGCGAAGGATCCAACTCGGATGGGCAGCGTTCGGGAAACTTCGGCACACCTTTAAGTCCGAAATACCCCAATGCCTAAAGACGAAAGTCCTTAACCAGTGCGTGTTGCCAGTGATGGCTTATGGAACTGAGACGTGGTCCTTAACTGTGGGCCTCATAACGAACCTCAAAGTCTCACAGCGAGCTATGCTCGGAGTCCGTAATGTGGATATTCGCAAAGAACGAAAGTGGCCGACATAGCTCAAAGAGTAAGCAAGCTGAAGTGGCAATGGGCAGGCCACTTTGCTCGCAGAACTGACAACCGATGGGGAAGAAAAGTTCTCGAGTGGCGACTACGAACCAGAAGACGCAGTGTGGACGAACTCCCACTAGATGGACAGATGACCTTACAAAAGTCGCTGGAAACCGCTGTTTGCAGGTTGTGCAGGACCGTTCGTTGTGGAAATCTAGGGGGCCTATGTTCAGCAGTGGACTTTTTTAAACTTTTGTTGGTTTACACTTGACCGCCATCTCACTTGATGTTACGTCTTGCGGCTGATGATGATAATCATGAGAGTTTCTTCAGTTTTCTGCAGCGGCTCTCTTGGAGGGTCCTGGTTTGTCTCTCATTATTAAAAATAAGAGAGTGTACGCAAAATTAACATAAACACCTAACAAATAGCAAAAATAATAAGAACTATAACAAAAACACTCCTGATCTAAGGCCGACTCGCCGTCGACTGAGTAGCAAAAACAAAATTGCACACCCGCTGGCCACGCTCAGTACTCGAAACTATTTTTTTTCCCCACAGGCCAAAACAATTTCACAAGCCGTCGTTGCTCTGCGGCCGCTATTCCACAGCTCATACAAACCTACAATGGCCACCGGCGAGCCGCGCCAGATCACGCAAAAACACGTCATGCTAATTTATTTTCAAAGTAATGAACATATTAATCACAATAAAAAAAAGCTAGCAAGCATGGGAGTAAAAGTCTCTTATGGAAAACATTATCAAAAAATGCAACAGCCACATATCGATCCAAGAACAAAATTAAAAATTTAGATCAACCCCCGACTACCTCGGATTTGTCCGAGAGACAAAACGAAACCGAGAAAGACTATTTAGGGGATGGGTGGACGACATTAAAGGAAAGAGGTGTCTGTGGAGGCAGTTGGAGGAGGTCTATGATACTGTATACAAAAATGATAATAATTCAACTATCTACATTTATGTATTCATTTATAAAGGAAAATATTTTATTTCATAAATATGCTATTGCTATTGTTTTAAGCATATTTATACAATAACCAAACATAGCTAAGAACATCAGCACGTAAATTAACCTTCAAATAAAAAAAAAACACATCGAAATCAATTCATCCGTTTGAGCTCTACGGTGCCACAGACAGATAGACAGGCAGACGACAAACTTATAAAACCCCGTATTGTTTTTTATCGGGGGTTAATGTTTATTAATATATAAACATTAACCCCCGATAAATAATATCATCACCGAAAAAAATCCACATTGTAAGTATAAACCGGGACCAGTACTTAATAACAATCACTAAATACTACACTGGGACCGGACCTTAATCACCGACAAGACTGTTCCTTACAAAGTAGCCCCGATGTTACTGCTCTAGACAAAACAAACATATTTATAAATGCGCTTTACATTGCACACAGCTATATGTACTCGTAATACTTACAACTTGCAAATCACGTTAACTGCGAAGATAACACAGATACACTACGTACACAGATTTATCTGTTGAAATTAAATACGAATGACAATTAGTACAATACTAGAACTATTCAGATGGTCTTATCCATAACGGGTGTTTTACCTAAAAACTTAAACACCAGTTTGAGCGCACTTGACATTCATCCATAAACATTCAAATTACTCCAAAGATCAGTAATCTTGAACACCTGTAGAATAATCCGAAAATTGCTAGCAATTTCTTAATAAGCACTAAAACACGTTTTGCAGTTCGGTTCGCATTGACCCTGTAGGTGTGGTGATGTGATTGCCTGACCTGCCCTCGGACGTGTTTCTTGCAGTAGCACTGAGCTGTGTTTTGGTCGCACACGTCGTCGGTGGTCCCGGCTAGGTCGCAGCTGCACGGGACGCAGTCCGGGAACGCGTAGTGTCCCGGCACGCAGTGGTCGCACACGCGCCCGATCACGTTCTCCCGACACCTATGAGAATACAACACAGTCAAAAACAGTGGGAGGTATTGTTTTTAAGCTTTCGCAATTTGAATATACAATTTTGTATGACTGGCCGTGGCTTGGTAGTAAGACTGCCTGCGAAGCCGAGGGTCGTGGGTTCGATTCCCACCCGTGCAAATATATCTAGTGTCTGGGTTTTCTATTTCTAAAATTTTCCTTTCTTTTTACACAATAAGTATGTTTTACAACTATTTCGGTAGATAATCTCTTCTGCAGATAGTTGATACTATATTATAGTGGCGTATCGCGGCCCACTTTAGTTGCGCGGTGCCCATAACCGATACCGTACAACTTACATGGCTGCATCGTCAGTTTAGAGGCAAAACCTAGACGCCGCAAGAATTCCCTTAGCTTCACCGGGGGTCACCAGGCCGCGGGGAATGATCCCTCAAAGTCGCATTGACTTTGAGGAAACATTAACCGTGACCTTCATTAAGGGAGTGAAGGGAGGTCATACTTGACGGTAATACGACAGAAGCGAGGAGCGAAAAAAAGGAGGGTGGTGGTGCTCTTCTTCAAAAAAAGCGACAACAGCTTCTTGAAGAATTACAGACCCATTTCACTTCTGAGCCACATTTATAAGTTGTTTTCGAAGGGTAATCACGAATCGTCTCACACGCAATTTTACGCACGTATAACGGATATGGTTGGGATGGATCGGCTAAGTATCAGCTCGAGGCTCTGGAATCGACCGAGAAACGTTACAAAAGGCTCATAGATAATGACATTCATGTGCGAAAAGACTTTAAAGTCTTGAACATCGCCGCAAAATTGCTAGTTTATCGGCTTTTTATCGGATACACTTCGGAGAGTGTGCGATTGATCTGCATGATACCTCGCACTTTTTTTATCGGACTGCTCGTAGCTCGAGAAAGAGACATGTTTCACGACTAATGTTCCAAAGACACGAACAAAGAAGTTTGACTCGACTCGAACGTCTAGGCTGTGGAATATGCTGTCTGAGTGGATTTTCCCCGATGGTTATAATCATGGTGACTTCAAATCGAGAGTGAATTGGTTTTTTCTAGGTAAGCCCGTTTCATCGTAGACCGCATCGTCGCTTAACATCAGACGAGATTTTAAAACCAATTGTTGACATTTAATCATAATAATTACTAAAATACATTTTGTGAAAATAATATGTTAACCACTGACACTAAATTGATTTGAACAATATATAGTAGAATATAAATTTAATGTGCCATTTATTTTATTTGAAAATATCTACCCATTATAAAATGACTTGCCTTGTATAACCAACATGTTATTTGGCCAATAAAGTTCTGAAATCTAAAATCTGAGACGGCGGTCAAAGGTAAACTTATTAAAGACAAAAAAAGTTACGGTAAATAAATAATAACAATATAAAGGCTATCACAGACGTTTCATCGTAGACCGTACAGTACAGAACACATTCGAACTATTTTATTAAATCATTAAGAAAAAAAATGAAAATAAGTTTTGCTTCTCGTACTATTTGAAGATATCATTCCTTCAGCATATTTTATAGTAATGGGTATGGTATTATGCCTCAAGACCATGTCCCCCGTTTTACCCCACGTCTAACACATTTTAAATAAAAATAAAAACAAATCGACCGTTCGAGTAATTTCATTTTAAAAGTTTCATCAAGGAACATCTCTAGAAAAACATAATAAAAAACAAAAATAGTAATCAAAGTACCTACTTACTTTTTTATGTAGTATGTTTTTGTATTCACCCAAATTAAATAGTGAAAAATCTTTTTAAGTGTGAAGAACGAGCGCGGTCTCGTTATCTCTTGTATCCAGGCTAGAGACCGATGTAAAATGGGCGTCAACTGCACCACATCACAGCTTTATAGTGAGCTGTTGTGTGTGTGTGTTGTTTGTTTATGTATGTGACCCCGTTACAGCACTGGCACCGGCCACCCTTACTGCGTTCTATGTTATTGCGTCACCAGCCTTTTTACCTATCTACGAGTACCTACCTAAGTTTCTTTCGTATTCATACTTACTAAGTTTTCGATATCACCTTCGAACTGTTCCCATTTCATTCAATACCCTATCCGGAATTGTCAAAAGATCTTAGTAGGCAAACATCAAAACTCATCGCTTCCTAATTTCATTAGCTTGTAATTATTCTAATTAATTTATTTGAAACCCCTATTTTATCTACCGACATTCGCAAATTATTGTGAGATCAATTTAAATTATTTAATGAAACGTTGTTTTATGCAAACACTACCCAGTAGGTGCAAATAAAAAAAAACGTATGAGTTCAGAATAATTTCCATTCATCCAGGTAGGTATTGAATCGAATCTGCTTAAATAGGCCACAGTCACCTCGTTAAACTGTTAACGTATACCTACTAGAGTAAGATCCCAGGGCTGCCAGACGTCACGTATTTTCTGATGGATGAAATGTGGACGATTGAATAGAGCTAGTACGTACTAAGAACACATGCTTACCCGCTAATTTGCTTAGACGGCCAATTTTAAGATATGGGGTCCAGAATGTACATAAAAACATTCACGTATTTTCTAATAACTGATATTCACGTATGTTATAGGAAATATCTTTAAAAATAAGGCTCCATTACTCCCAGACACTTTCTGTGGGCCGCCTTGCTTAACAGACGCTCAAAACTCCCAAAATAATGACTTAACTTCACTTAAATTCTCATACCCCATTTGTATAGGCATATGTTCATCAGTCAACTATTTTAAATCCTTTCTCAAAAACACATACCGATCTAAGCGACCAATCATCTCCAACACTCAATTTTAATGCCCCTATGGGTAAGAGCGCGAGACTGAGTGAGACATGTATTAGGAAATATTGACTTCAAATTGAATTTAGGGGATGATTGGTCCCTTAGATCAGTATTTATTTTTGGGAAATAATTCAAAATAGTTGTCTGACGAACATATGTACAAATGGAGTATCTTATTATATAACTTTAAACGAGCAATTCTATGTATATGCATATATAATCAGAATCTCGGAAACGGCTCGAACGATTTTCATGAAATTATGTATACAGAGGGTTTCGGGGACGATAAATCGATCTAGCCAGGTTTTATTTTTAAAAACGTCGTTTTATGCGCGTTTTTAGACAATGAAAAAATGTTATATAAACATTAGAATGCGACGGCAAATTTCGCGACAGTATAGTAACTCAGTCGGGAAATTCGGCGGTCACAATATGGTGGATCCGGGTTCGAATCCAGCCGGCCGCTTTGCTTTTTTCAAGTTCCTTTTTCTTAACCCCAGACCAAAAAAAGGGGTGTTATTAGTTTGACGTCGATGTCTGTCTGTCTGTGTTTGTCTGTGGCACCGTAGAGCTCAAACGGATAGGCCGATTTCGATGCGGTTTTTTTACTTTGAAGGTTAATATTTGTACGGATTTTTTTATAAATAATTTTATAGATAAATGGCGGACAAAATATTTCTTCACAACCTACCTCAATATGGGTGTCAAATGAAAGGGCTTGACTAGTAAAATACTATACATTATATAAAAAAAAAACAAATCCAAGAAGGCCGCCCCCACAAAATGGTGAACTATATTTTTTTTCACTACTACCTCAATATGGGTATCAAACGAACAGGCTTAACTAGTAGAATACTTTGCACTATGACAAATTTCAAATCCAAGCTGGCCGCTACCACAACATGACGAAATACATTTCTTTTTTCACAAATTCCTTAATATGGGTATCAAATGAAAGGGCTTGACTAGTAGAATGTTGTACAGATAACAAATCCGAGGTAGTCAGGGGTTAATCAAAATTTTTAATTTTGTTCTTGTTTTTAGAAAATTTGTATGTATCTAAGTAACCGAGCAAAGCTCGTCACTCAGGTGCTCATAATTTAAGAGAAGTAAAGTCATTATTTTGGGAGTTGTAAAGCGTCTGTTATGCAAAACAGCCGACGGAAAGTGTCTGGGAGAATTGGGGCTTTATTTTTTAAGATATTGCCATACGTGAAAAATCAGCACTTAGAAAGTACGTGAAGTAAGTAATGTTTTTATGTACCTTCTGGACCCCATATCTCAAATTGGCCGTCTAAGCAAGTTAGCGGGTAATCATGTGTTCTTAGTACGTACGTACTAGTTCTATTCAATCATCTATATTTAGTTCATCAAAAAAATACGTGACGTCTGGCGGCTCTGAGATCGTGCATTGCGATTTATTTTAAGATTGAATCCATTTTTATTTATTTTGTGCAAATTCATCTGGGCATTCCATCTGTATATCAATTTAAATATACTTATCACAATTTAACAATAAACCATAAATAATAATGAACATTAGTGTTTTTTTTATTTTTATTATTAATATATGTGTCAACACATAAGAGTAACGAACCTAAGGTACGCGGCGTACGTGACAAAATGGCATCTGTTATTATGATGCAATCACTAATTAAATCGGTACATGGCATTAGGTATCGATTTACAATGATTATTCATTAGTATTCTGCGTTATTCTCGTATCCACGTATTTATCTACTATTTATTATAGTATTTATGAGTTGTATTTAGAGACGCGCCAAATAGCCGTTTGGTATTCGATATTCGGCAAATTCCGAATTTTATGTTTTCTGTCTGTCTGACAGGCTGACAGACATCGACGTCAAACTTATCACACCCCTATTTTTGGTCGGGGGCTTATAAAGTTGAGTTTTGATTTATTCTGTTCTCAAACAAATTATTATTTCTAAGGACGCTCCTAGTTCTAACCTTCTAACATACCCTTCTCGTGCCCATATGTTATACATCTTTAAAATCTTAAAAATATGCATTTGCGTTTTAAAAAGCTAGTTGACTTCGGGGTTGCGGCCATTTCGCACACATCTTGTCACTGTACAAAGCTCCGAGGAAAAGGTTTCTTGTGTCGTAACTAAAGGCGAGAAAAAAATCCCAAACCTCTAATTATTACAAATCACTTACTGAGCTTACTATCAAAAGTATGTACCTATAACTTCACTCCAAAATCCTAAGAGTTTTATGTTATTTCGATCGAAAATTTTCAATGTTTTCCTTGAATACGTCATAGTGTTTTGTTCAGTTTTGGGTTGTGTGAGAACAAGTTGACATTGATGAATTAACGTTAAAACTAAAATAAATGATTTTATAAAACAAAACCATCAAAACCCTTTTCTGAGTCAATAGTCCTAGTGTCCCTTTTATTTAATGTTAGCCGTGTTCTGTAGTTTCATCCGTTTTTCCTAGGGTTTCAGACTGTTTCTAAGTCTAAGTATGGTGCAGCTGAAGTCAAATATTAGAGCACAGAACAGAGCAGAGTAGACCAGAGATAGAGGAAGAGAGACTCACGCGCAGTTTCCGCTGTCCGGCTCGCACTGTAGCTGGTTGTCCACGACACCGAGCGTGTTGCAGCTGCAGTCGTCGCAGCCGCGCTGGACGTCGAAGTTGAACGTGAGCGGCTTGCAGCGGTCGCAGTTTTCTCCTTCTACGTTCTTCGGACAGATGCACAGTCCTGTTGAAACAACATTTAGTTATAAATTACAACTGCTTACGACTTAATTTTAACTATATCAAATCAAAATATTTTATTAGAGATCTTTTTAGAAGATGTCTCATCACTGCCGAGCTTGACGCTACAATTCAATTCACAGCCCGTGAAAAATCTGTCTGTGGCGCGTCAAAAGAAGGTTTCACTTCAAAAACAATAGGGTGAAAAACCTCCTTTAAGTTTCTCTTTGCCCCACGACTTGTGGAATCAGAACACGTTCAACAGGTTGTGTGATCCAAATGTTTATATAATCAAACACAGCACTGTGAGAAGTTAACTAAATCTGAGCGCTAAATCAACATTTAAAACAGAAAAAGAAAACTCTTATTATTTGTAACATATCTTATTATTTTTGTATCTACGTTTTGTTTCCCTTACCTCAGCGGTAGTCGACGACGCCACAGCTCTCTATCCATCTGACTAATATTTGCAGATTTTCTCAAATAAATACAATTTCTGAGATTGGTTGTGATTAAATATATAATGGCATGCGCAATAGACAACTAGTGACGTCCGGTGTGGGATTTATTGATTTGTTACTATTAACTTTGCGCAGGTTGCCTTTAATTTATTCAGGATAAATGAAGTGTGTTAAGGTGAGTGAATAACCAATTGCGAGAGGTTGTATTAGCATCTTTCACGCTACTTAATTTTGGCGTATAAATCGTTCTATAGGAAATTTAAATTTTAACCTTCGAGCATAAATTCGCTCTTTAGAATTAAGAGTAAAACATAATGTTTCTTGTAGAACAATGCCAGCTATAAATGTTGGACAGATCCTATTATTTTGACAGTCAATTAAGCGTAAATATGAATATTTGTAGCTTGTTTTTTTTCAACTGAACATTTTGCCCCCGTTGCAGTTGGCCCACGTAGTCAACGCAAATCTCATTCCATGTATAGACAAAACTGGTCGACATGTGTTGATCAACCCAGATTGTAATAAAAGGGCCCAGAGTCTATGTACTCGTATGTTCTAGAAGTTTGTTATTGACGGATCTAGTTCCTCCGATGTACCTATAAGACAACGATCGTTTTTAAGATTACAAATATTAATTGATTTATGTGTTAGTGCATAATATAATAAAATCGGTCAAGTGCGAGTGGGACTCGCGCACGGAGGGTTCCGTACCATTAGCAAATACAGGGTGAAAACCTCTTTTATTGGGTGAGAGCCTCTTCAATTATTATTTTATTTAATTTAAATAATTGTATTTAAAGAAAACACAAAACACAATATTTAGTGAATAGTTAAAGCGACTACCTGTCACCGTTATTGGTATCGAGCAAGAAACGGTAAAAAATCAAGTGTGTTGTGTGAGAGCCCCCCTTAAATATATATTTTTTTATTTTTAGTATTTGTTATTAGCGGCACACAGAAATACATAATCTGTGAAAAGTTTAACTGTCTAGCTATCAACGTACTTAAGATACATCCTAGTGACAGACGGACGGACAGCGAAGTCCCAGTAATAGGGACCGGTTTTTATGCTTTGGGTACGGAATCCAAAAAATTACAATTTTTTTTGTATCATATTATTTGCGAAAATGGGTAGGTACATCAAGATCTCAAATATTAAGTATTAAGGACCCCATATTCAACCTTCAGGCATGCAGGCATTAAAGTTTTTTATGACAAATAATTGACAGGGTAAAACAATAGTAAGACAACAATAGATTGTATGATCAAAATAATATATGTACGGTGAGGGCGCTTTTTTGAATTCAGAGCAAAGTAAAGGATTCTTTAATAGCAGAATCCAGAGCCAAAAATATATATTTCATCCCGCCTATTACTATTACTATTATTATATTTACTTCTGAACCTCTTATAAGATACCAAAAAGAAAAATAACCATCAAAATTGATTCTCAATATATGGAGTTATCGCATAACATATATATAAAAACCTACAGCAGAATTGAGAACCTCTTCCTTATTTGTTCCTTAGTTAAAGTACCATTTAACGTGAACAGAAGCGTTGATTACGAAAATACAAAGTATGTAGAGGTAAAATAAAATCTCAAATCTAAAAAAATAATATTATTATTATTGTTACTCAAATAATAATGATGAAATCCGAAACGAGGAGATCCGCAGAAGAACCAAGGTTACCGACGTAGCTCCTAACATTAGCAAGAAAGTAAGAGCTTAAACAGCCCACTAAATTTTCCCACTACTGGGACTCAGGGCTTCCTCTCGCCACTCGCGAAGGGAGAGAGTCAAGGCCAACATGAAGAGTCCAAACCACTACTAGCACTGCACTGGGCTCGTCACCCAGAGATCTAAGATCTTATATTTCTAAGCCCTGTTATTTCTTTGAAAACATTACCCTTCAAACCGGAATACCGAACCGGTAGAATAACTGGCATAGGTGTAGTACTTCCATAGGTGTACTCTGCCAAGAGTGCCAACTGCTACTATTTTCCATGTTAGGAAACTTACGTACAGAACTACAAACTGCATACTCGCCTACGAAAATTTTCCACCACGCTAATAAAAGGATTAGTACTGTACATATACATATATGTACCAGAAAATTTAACCTAAAAATAATTCATCCAACCTGTGCACATAACACCAACTAGGGCTGGATGGAGCCACCTCGACACTGTTATTGTCTGAACACGTTAGGTACTAGAGGTACATTAAGGAATGCCACATGTTCTTATCAAATCTGAAGCCCAATTAGAAAATTTAAAGAAAACCACATGACTGACTTTTTTTTTGTAATCTACATTGTAACATAAATGACTTTGGATCAAAGTAATTAAACACAACGTACCTGTGTCGCTCTATGGATAAATTAGCAGTTGTAACAGGCGGTAAAACAAACTGGACCAAGACCATCAGGATCAATGCACTCTGGTTAACTAATGCGCACAACCGTCTACAATAACACCATACTATACTCGTACACTTACTTTGTAACACATGCAATGAATACGCATATCTATCTAGCCGGCCGGCCGGCGGCGATTGCAAATACCTACGCTGTCTCATAATGCCAACAGAGTAAGATGCCAGGGCCACCAGACGTCACATCGTCGTATTTTCTGATGAACGATTGAGTAGTTAGTATTGAGATTGAGTATGTACTTACTAAGAATAAATGCATACCTTGCTTAGACGGCCAATTTTTAGATTTCAGGTAATGAAATTATATAAAAAAAATACTTCACGTAAATTCTCGTAACTGATTTTCACGTATATTATAGGCAATATCCATATAAATAAGTCGCCGATACTCCCAGACATGGCCCTGACTGGGCCTAAGAGCCCGTGAACTCCAGACCTTCGTTATCATACCTTCGTTATTTTAACAAAGCTAATAATTTGTCTGCGCTTGCTCCCAACATAGGGAAGAAAGATAAACCGTTATGAAGTTTGGGTATGAGATTTGGCTGACAAACTTTCAGCTTTGTTAATATAACGACAGTCTGGGTTTACGGGATTTTGCTCTATAAAATTCACGTAAGTTCTGATGTTCTATTTTTATATATTTATGTCCGCCAGACAACTTATAAATACAAGTTTTAAATAATATTCTCTCTTCTTTTTACATCTACGTTAACCAATACTGATCAACAAGAAAACATATTTTATCATAAAAATTGTAATCACAATATTATACTAAGTACTTAGGTATATCTTTCTGATTTTATCTATACTTTTAATAAAACTGTAACGGGTCGAATTCTGTACATTGAAGATATATTGATTTTTTTTACACATTCTTGGCTTAGCTTAAGTAACACATAGGGTACTTATACATAGGCAATGTTTAGCTTATGTGTTCTTCCAGACTATAATCTAATTGTATTTAAAATTTCAACCCGTCTTGATACGTTCCGCTATAATTAAGTAACAAACGTCCAAACATTGGCTTTCATAATATTTACAGGACAACGTTGGAACGGCTGAACATATTTGGAAGAAATTCGAAACACACGTAGTTTGTACTGAGAAATAGCAAATCGGTTACTTATAGGTTACTGTTACGTCGGAAAGACTAAGCAAATTTGGTAGAAAATTGAAACAGAGATAACTTATAGTCTGAAATACCACATAATTATATGTACTACCTATCAACCTGAAAAGAAGCATGGGCCCTAAGGAAACAAATATTAACTATCACGTCAAAACGGCGCAACGAATTGCGTTGACATACGAAACACATATAGTTTGGAGTCTAAAATTTCACATGGGCTAATAAGTCTATATATTAATTTAACGTCATATTAATAGAAGTATATTTTTGTAAGGAACTTGATGTGATGGTAAGGTAAAAGCCAAAAATGAAAAATAAATGCACCCGTTTTGGCGTAGATAATGCAGGTGCTTTGCGTTCACAATCAAAATAACAAGCAACATTACATTCTCATTAGATAGCGCTAATGCCAGTTTAAATCTAAAAGCACTAAAGGCCATTTAAATCAATGTTTTGATATAGTGGTATGTATTTTTTCTTTCATCAGTAGGTGGCGTTACTAGTATTCTAAAATGTACTACATAATAAGTTTTTTGCTGCTAAAAGGATTTTGATGCCGAATTGGGATTCTTTCGTTCTTTGTTTTTTTTTTCTGTGTTACAATTAAATTCATACATTAACATTTCCCTAAGACTTGGCTTAGATTTACGAGTTCAACTTGCTTGAGTAACATTAAAACTCAAAGTTTTAATCATTTTGATTCCACACAGGCTTCATTCATAATTTTACGCGGGCGAAGTCGCGGGTAACAGTTAGAAAACAGCTTGCGGATAAAAAGAGATAAGTAGGTATCAGATCATGCACATCAGCTTCAGACTTTTCATAATGTATCCTATAAAAATCCTACAAACTTAGCACTCGCGGATATGTTCGATACTATACTAAGTATGTTTGATTTTGTTTAATAACAGAAAAATAAAGATGATAAAATTAAATATATTTTTGTGCGGAAAAACAAATTCATTCGGGTTTTCAATGACTACTTATCCAAATATTTTGTCCTACGATACTTCCAACTAATGTACCTATAAGTCAGTAGCATCTGCTTACGCGAACGAAGTAGCGGGTTCAGCTAGTAGTCTAATAAAAATATGAAAAATGAAAAGAAAAAACAGGAGGCAATATTTGAAAATCAGTTATAGTAGGAGATCCCGCTATACAACGACCTTCACCGGGCTGTTTATCGGATGAAAAGTGTTTTATATGTAATTTAATATGTCAAAAAATATATTGCAAATGGGTTGCCTAAAAAATTTCAGTCCAGAATATGATTAATTAACAATTAAAAATTATTTTTTTAAATATTTGAAAATATTTGCATGAGATTTCGTAAGCACTGAGTAAAGACAAAATAATAAGTTATGCTATATAGTTTTTTCTAAAATTCAATCAATTTAAATGAAATATAAAAAAAAATTAATTGTTAGTTAATCATATTCTGGACTGAATTTTTTTAGGCAAACAACTTTTAGGCAACAATATATTTGTTGACATATTAAATTACATATAAAATAGTTTTCATCCAATAAACAGCTCGGTGAAGGTCGTTGTATAGCGGGATCTTAGATTATTACACTCGTACTTTCAACAATTATTTATAGACATAAAATTATTCGAAACCACTCTCGTATCGAGGGCAACAAAACCCGTGTTGACTGCTATGAGTCATTTCTTGTGTTTATATCGCTAGATTCACATTGCACTCAGTTGGCATGTTTTTATCAGTAAACTAGATGTTACCTGCGGCTTCGTCCACGTAAAATTTAAGATGTGAACTGTGTGGAAATTTACTGCTTTTCAAAATTTCGCGTCGCAAATTTCAACTCCATCCATTGAGCCGATTCGATTTGATTTACTTATGAAAGTATGATTGTATCTGTGTTTCAAATGTCAAACCAATGTGTTGTGTCGTCCTGATGTGTTAGTTAATGTTAAGTTGTTTTGAGTTAGTGGTCCCCAAAAGGAGCGGTGGGATGCGAGCCATGGCGGCACAGTGGCGAGTGCGTCCTACTGCGTAGGCGAGAGGTCAAACCCGGCTGAAGCTTTGGGTATTTTCCCGGGTTAGTGTGTACGTATGTGAGATTTTTGGATTTCATTTATATTAATTGCTGAAGTAAGCTGTCTCTTTGGTACTCTATATGCACTCCTTGTAATACGCGCGTACGCAGCACAACCAATGTACTTGGTTGTTTTGTTTGCTATCTCTCATATAACATCAATCTACTCCGTCAAATAACCTTGTAGTTTGTAGGTATATGTATTCACAACTGCGCGTTAGGCCTACAAAGTAGCAGATCTAAATTCCTAAGCACTGCACAAGTCGCAATACCTACAAAATTAATTGCTTACAAGAGCTTGTTTATCGTGTCCTTTACGCAATCGGCTATAAATTATGAAAATAAAGGCTATTGAACCCTGATAATAATAACTGGCTTTAATCGTTTTGTTATTGTCTCTTACATTGCAGTTATCTGTGAACTGGTACTTACATTACTTTATCAGATAACGGTGTGGAGTTAACTAGCTAGGTACCTGTAGACCTGCCCCTTCTACCTGTCTTCTTCGCAGTTGACATTATGTAAACATTTATAGATCCAATTACCTGAAATCTGAAGTGTGTGAAATCTGATGACACGATGTATGCTTACATATATTGTACACTGTACTTAACTCGATACGTGCCTAAGAAAATAAATACAAAAAATATTACTTTTTGTTCGACAGCCAAATAACCACAAATTGCACTCCCTAACACACCCGACTTGTCACGTTCACTATGTACCTATATCATCATGCATTGTATTTTTCGTTCTCAATATCAATCAATGCAATTGCAATCGTTTACAACGAAGAATTTTCCATGCGTGATTGCAAAGGGCAAATAGATTTGTTGCACCTCGGATGGGTATTCAAACACTCTCGCATAAACCTAATTTACCAGCCTTGTATGTTTGTTATTTTACCATTATTATATTCAGTGCTTTAAGGTACTATCAATTCTAATTATTAATAGTATAATAAAGACTATAGTAATCTCTTTTGTAAATGATGAACTAGACAAGTCATCAAAGGAAAAGGTGTCACTTAATACTTAAAAAGTTATTTACGAGACTGTCATAGTATTTTGCCATAACGCAAAAAACGATTCATCCCTTATAGTTGTTGCACTTAATATTAGTAGTATAAGCTGCAAGTTTTACTGTTATTAACTGACTTCAAAAAAGGACGAAGTTCTTAATTAGGTTCTATGTTCTATATGAAGTAAACTGAAAACTTTTTTTTTAAATAAAGAGTGACGAGACGATCAGGACATGTGCCTGATAGTAAGCAACATGCCTGACACATAACAGCACAGTGACACGCAGCTATTGGAACATGAAGAGTCCAAATCATTACCTAGCACTGCACTGCGCTCGTAACCCAGAGATCTAAGATCTTATATCTCTAAGATCTGTAATTTCTCTGGAAACATTGCCCTTCAAACCGGAACACAGTAATGTTTGCACATTACTGCTTGGCGGTAGAATAACTGGCTAAGGTGTGGTACTTCCCCAGGTACATTAGAAGTAAGTGACAAGTTTCAGCTTTCCTCAAGTTATACCCCAACAGGGAGGTGCATATCTGCATATCTGACTGGTGAGTAGTGGGGCTAAATGGACCACTACATTTAAAAAATAATTTAATAAAGATGTGAGGCGTGACAAAATGTGAGGAATATATTATAATTTTCATATTTTGTAGTTCAAATATTAAAAAAATAACAAGCCTGCCGATTTAGCTAGGGCATTGCCAGGGGTGTTCAAAAAAGTTTTTGCAAATTATATAAAAAGTGTGTTTTAGGCAATTTGAAATTTAAATTGGGCGGTAATTATGATAAAAATAGGTATTCCTAAAAAGACATTATTTTGATGGGGTTTCCTACCTCCCAGGTGATCTAAATTGAGGGGTTCATTTTGCCCCGCTACTCACAAGCCAGGTGTACTCCTCCGTGTGGGGTAAAACAGAAGAAGTATGTGAGAACTGAGCGACGGATGAACACCACGAGCAACGCATTGAAAGTACATAGTCATGCAACCGATCCATTATTTTATCCGGTGATCCGGTCGCCGGATCCGGTAAATTGGTACCGGATCCGGGAAAGGGTTAATGATACCGGATCCGCCGGATTACCGGATCCTTTTTTCCGGATTGCAACTCCTAGCCCTCATGCTATGAGGTAACTGTCTTTTTTTGAATATTACAGTATTACCTACAGTATTTGAATGCAAAACATAATGAAACCTATTTATTTCTACTTTCTTGGTGACGAATTCAACATCATTTTTTATTTGTTAAAAACTCAGACTCCTTGGCATACTTTTTTAAATCCTTTGCGCGAAATTTTCTTTTCACTTATGGAGGAAAGAGGTAAGGAATGTTATTTCAAATGGTAGAACATTTAAAAATGCAATGAATGAATCAATTGTAGTAAATGAATTGAAGTATGCCGAGTTAAATAATTTAATATTATTGACGGCTAATAGTTACTAATATAAAATTTCAATTACTTGCGTATTACAAAATAATGTAGTAAATATTATAACATCAATGAATTACTATTTTGAGAAAACATGTGCTCGATTTTTTTTTCATGAATTCTAAATAATATCTTTATTTATTTCCTTTAAAATTTACCCTGATGCTAATGTGGCGCTACCATAATTGAATGCATTTGGGCAGATACTTTTTCATGTACACAGATGACACTCCTTACCTCAACCGGCCAATTCGCCATGTTTTCACGATACAAGTGAAAAACCGAAATAAGTGATTCTAGCGACAAAGAAGTTTATTTGGCGCCAACAGAATTGACTGAAACTGTTAATAATGCGCAAAGCATTTAGTCATTTAAGGTAGAATCAAAAATTACGTGTTGCACTCGTGTGTAAAGATTTTTCACATTGTGCCCTTTTGACTCCCTTTTGATTCCCTTGTGACGCTCAGGATTCTAATTTTTGAATCACGAGTGCAGCGAGTGATTTTAGAATCCTTCGATTGCTCACGCATCAAAATTGAGCACGCGCTTAAAAAGCAACTTTGCACTCGTGTACCTTGTACAACAAAAAACCATGAACTCTTTTGACGATATACTCAGCGCTATACATACTTCGATACTTAATATTATAAACGCGAAAGTAACTCTGTCTGTTTGTCTGTCTGTCCGTCTTTACCGCCTAAACCACTGAACGGATTTTGACGAAATTTGGTTCATAGCTAGAATAGACCCCAAGAAAGGACGTAGGCTACTTTTTATCGCGGAAAAAGGGTTGAAATGGGGGATGAGAGTTTTTAAATGGAAATTCGTCATTGTGGATTGTGGGGCACGCGGGGCGTTATTGTTCCTCAACTCCCGCTTCTTTTGTGAAATGTCGTTGCAGTAGAGTTGGGACTGGATACTCACAGAGGAATCGAGTAATTCAGTATTAGTATTGTAGTATTCATAATTATATTTTCATTTTAGACATTTTCCAGTAAAGTTTGGTTTTATCTCATTGTTATGAAACATTTTATTAAATCCCACTATACTGCTGAGGAAACCGGCGGAATCGTATGGTAGTAGTAAGTCATATTTTCAAAAATATAATATACTACTTTTTCTACTTTTTTATGTATGTTACCTGATTTCTCAAGAAACCCCGTACCGATTTTAAAATTTATTTTTGTGTTGAATGAGTATGGTTCTCGAATGGTTATTCGGGAACCATACTCATTCGATATTAATAATCTTTTTTTTTATAGAAAGCGGTCTGGTGGTTTGGGAAATATGAACCATAAACTAAAACTTGCGTACAATTTTCTGGATTACTTATTTGTAGATTTCACAAAAGTTATGAAACTCGATCCTGTCAATACGGAATTATTTAAATGCATTATTAAAAACTTGTTTTGCACAAAAAAAGGGCAAAATAAACCACTTTCGTACAAAAAATTAAACTGACTTCAAAACCACAAATATGCACACAAAAGCGCCTATTGGTGGCCTTGCATATTTTTTGTACAAAAATAGTTTATTATATTACAGATAGATAGACAAATAGATAGATAAAACGAAACAACTAAATTTTAAATTCCAATAAATCATCTAAATATAGATATAAATACTATATAAAGAGTACCGACTTCTTTATATACGTACCTACCTACATAATATATACTCTCTCTACTAACTAAAAATACTAGTTGTGGAAGGGTCATGCTTATGTCGCGACACATCACTATGTTGCCATAGCCGACGTAAACCTCATCTGCTTGCGATTGGCACAAAGGGCCCGTGCGGAAAAACCTGATCTGATATTTACTTATACTACAGCTATGATATCTACTATCTACGTGCCTACGAGCATGGTGCGGGAGACAGTTGTAAGTATAACGTTGAAACTGTCAGTATCACTCCCCCGCCTACTTAGATATATTTTAATATAAGTACAATGTCTTGAACAAGCACTGTTATCTCAAATAACTGTCAATTCGTGAAGCTAAAAGGTCACTGAACAATTTTTTAAATGCACTTGTTTATTCGGAGACTGTAAAAATTATATCCTGATTTCACTTTCGCTATGGCACTTATTCTTCCATTGGAAATGTAGATGGAAATTGGTTTAAAATAACAACTTTATTAAGCAAAATATGAATAAAACAAATATGTGGATATGTTTATTTTATGGCTATTTGTGTATGTACTCATAGATAGGTATTTATTTATTGTGTTGTTTACATTTAGTGAAATCGTATCTCATGATAGTAATTACCTTTTTACCTTTTGGATTAATGAGAGGTAGTGTGAGAATTTTATAGTTTTACCAGAGAAATAAGCCTGAATTGATATGTATAGGTATATGTATGTTTTGCTGTTCCTGAACTTGTTTTTGAATTTATTTTGTGTTTTGTACAATTAGAGGTGTTTCATTTTGGAAATTCGTATCTTGGTTCCCGCGTCACAGGCGTTGCCTAGTGCGGGAGCTGCAGTGTATTCTATGATGTGCCGCCCATAAACATAGGCTATAAATATATAAAACTTGACTTACTGGAAAACCATTTCATGTTTATGTTTATGTAAATAAATGTTTTTTCATTTTTTCATTTTCATGTTCATGTTACCTTTTTTCATCTTTACTAGCTATTACCTGCGGATGTCATTTTTTCATTTTCATTTTCTGGTTCATATTACCTTTTTTCATCTTTACTAGCTATTATTACCAGCGCAAAATAAGTATGAATGTAACTGAGGCAGTATTTGTACACCCTTTACGATTACTGCAAGAACAATATTAAAATTTTTGATTTATCCCCGGCTACCTCGGATTTGTTATCTGTACAACATTCTACTAGTCAAGCCCTTTCATTTGATACCCATATTAAGGTAATAGTGAAAAAATAATATAATTCGCCATTTTGTGGTGGCGGCCATCTTGGATTTGAATTTTTTATCGTGTATAGTATTTTACTAGTCAAGCCCTTTCATTTGATACCCATATTGAGGTAGTAGTAAAAAAAAATATAATTAGCCATTTTGTGGTGGCGGCCATCTTGGATTGTAATTTTTTTATGCTGTATAGTATTTTGCTAGTCAAGTCTTTTTGTTTGATACCCATGTTGACGTAGGTTGTGAAGAAATATTTTGTCCGCCATTTTGTCGAGGCGGCCATCTTGAATCGATATTAACCAAACATAGCTAAGAACATCCGTACGAATATTAACTTTCAAATAAAAAACACCGCATCGAAATAGGCCCATCCGTTTGAGCTCTACGGTGCCACAGACAGACACACACAGACAGACAGACAGACCGACAGACAGACAGACAGACCGACATACAGACAGACATCGACGTCAAACTTATAACACCCCATTTTTTGGTTAAAAACATTTATATTTGTTTGTAAACATTTGTATTCGTAGTCTGCGTGGCCTGCGGTAGTATGTTTTCATTTGACTGCGATAGATGGCGTTAGCATCAGACCGGCCGTAGCTGAAACACGATACAATCGTTTTTCTGGGAACCGTATGCTCCAACTGGGATGTCCGCTGTAGCACAAAGACACTAGTTATAAGGTTCTAGGATTAAGGCCTAGGATTAATTAGTAATTAGTGGAGAGAATCAACATAATGGCAGTTTTTTTGAATAACGTTGTTATGCTCGAAGCAAAACGTTTGAAAATTTTGAATTTATGAATCTTTAACCATGTATTTATTGCGTAACAGTTTAATGATGTACTTTCTAGTCTTTGAGAAATCAAGTAGTAATATTATGTTAATGTTTCAGTAGCTAAGGGTCGTTAGGCGTTCTGGCAATCACGAAACTATTGACTGTTATTGGTAATAGCGGTTTCTGAAACTATTCTAATAAATTTAATAGTTTTTAGGTCGGTTTTTAGTAATTCTCCATAGCGGTTTTGAAAGATCACGTTATTTTGAGCAATACTGAACGGTATTGCTATAATGCCCACGTGGATTTTATTTCTGGCGAATTTTAAGATAGTGATTGAAATATAAGACTTATTTACATTCAAATACTTGCGTTTAAGACTTTAAGTGAGACATTTTGAACAATTCTTAAAAAGACAATATAACCTACCTAAAATAATCCAAAATAGAAATTTACTTATTTATTTACGTACAAAACTATAATCCTAACTAAAAAATAATTTTGTGTTTGGATTATAGGTAGTATATTTTTAGTTTCAACTAAAATTCGAAATTACAGATTGAATTTAACTCTGTCCAGTATCCGCGAGTGCCCTTGAACTTTGGTCCTGACCTAAATATTTTTTTATAAAATAACGTGAACTCGTTCCACAAAAGGGCGGCATCGTTTCATGGTTGATGTTCCAAAAACGCGAACGAAGAGATTTGACTCCACGTTTGTGATAAGAACGTCTAGGTTGTGGAATGCGTTGCCTGAGTGGGTTTTCCCTGATGGTTACAATCTTGGTGTCTTCAAATCGAGAGTGAATCGGTTTTTTCTAGGTAAGCACGCTCCATCGTAGATCTCATCATCGCTTAACATCAGGCGAGATGGTGGTCAAGTGCGAACCTATTATAGTTAAAAAAAAAAATTACATCTATTTTAACACCCATACTTTCGGTACCTATTCCAACAAACTCCTTTGAAAAGATCATCCCATCTCGAACTTGCTTAGTGAAAATTACGATCATGCTATCCTACTCACACGTCATACGTTTCTGGCAGCAAACAACGCTGCGATCCCTTGGCGTCCACTTAACAGCTGGATCAGTGATTCAGGTACAAATATCGTAGAGTCGTTCCAACCCCCGATCAAAAAAAGGGGTGTTATAAGTTTGACGTCGATGTCTGTCTGTCTATCTATCTGTGTGTGTCTGTCTGTGGCACCGTAGAGCTCAAACGGAAGGGACTGACTAACGGCTGCTGGCCTGGAAGGCCCCTACTGCCTATCTGACTATTGAGTTAGCGCCGGAGGCGCAGGACTCAAAATAACCTACCCTGACATATTCCTAATATAAGTACTTACGAATCTGACCTGTAAGAGAAAACGAACTAACTAGGAGAGAGCTACCTAACTAACTAACTCATACATACATACCGAACATAAGCACTCTAGCTGAGCGCTATCGGACCTAGTGCGCCCGTGAACCGCATGTCGCGGAGGGCAGTGACGCGGGTACGGTGACTATCTCACTCACGCGAGGGCGCCTAGACGGCACGGCCTCGGCTCGCGCTGTCACCGGGGAGGAATTCAAGTTCGGCGCCTAGTGCCTATTTACAGAGTTACTGCCTACACCCACCGGGTCGTGAAGGGAACCGAACCCGGTACTACTACGCGAGTTACTATGTCTACTGACTTATTATTAGGGACAATATGCAAAGAAAGACTTTGCCGGCTGGCTTAGTTTGTTTTAGAGCGACCTATGTCGGCTGACTGATTTTAATATGGGAATTAACTAGTTGTCATCTGACTGATTATTAATACTAATAATTCAGAGAATGTCTTCGGACTGAAACGGATGGGCCGATTTCGATGCGGTTTTTTTATTTGAAAGTTAATGTCCGTGCAGAACATCCGTTCTTAGCTATGTTTGGTTAATATCAATTCAAGATGGCCGCCTCCACAAAATGGCGGACAAATATTTCTGCACAACTTACCTCAATATGGGTATCAAATGAAAGGGCTTGATTAGTAAAATACTTTGCGCGCTCTGATAGCGGTTTTTTGGCTATAGTAGAAAAATGCTGCCATTGTAACTATTGACGTCGCGTAACGACCACGATTACTTTCTAGGGATGGTATGGATAATATAATATTTCGGATCTGGATACGGATATGGATAGAGGAATAAAAATTATATCGGTTCGTACGGTCACGTTACGGTCACATTATGAAATTATTTCGAATTATCCGTTAGATTCGGATGGTTTCGGTTACGGATATTAGATAGAAGTAAAATACAAATTTCACAAATAGTGCATAAAAACTTGATTTTAGTGACAAGTTTTGTCTAGATTAGTAACCTAGACTAGAAAATAAAAATATAGAACCTAAATATTCACGTGGTGAAAAACACCTGTCGAAACGTCTCGTTTTTACCCGACTGCGCGACACAAAGGAGTGGTAATGTGTTTATCAGTCTGTATGTATGTATGATTCTTTGAAGCGCTATACAGACCAATACCCCTGGTCCGATTTTTATGATACGCACGTCAATCGATTCCTCTTAGTTTCGCAAGTGACACTAAAGACATGACATTAGTGTAAATTCAATACGGCGGGGACCGGACGCTATATTCATCATCTAGAAAATTGTACACAAATTTTAGTTTATGGTTCATATTTCGAAAACACCCGATTTCCATAAGATTTATATGGGACCATTCGGGAAGCATACCGAACCGAACACAAAAATAAATTTTAAAATCGGTGCGGGGTTTCTCGAGAAATTAGGTAGCATAATGTTACTCGTACTTTCCACTGTATCAGTTGAATCCCGATTTAAAAGATATCGTCCTTATTTGAACAATGTTAAATGTAAAACTTCACTTTAGAAAGTATGTTCTTGAGTTACAAGACCTCATTGTTTCTTGTCCATTCTTCAAAAAGACAAGTTGATGGATGTACAAGTCCCTTCTCTACATAGTTCAATAGTTACATAATTAGAACTAAAGAAAAAATGAATTTAATTTAATTGAATAGTCGATTTGGAGATTAGCTTCCACTTTTTGAATGCGAATCGCCACAGGTTGGAATTTCCTGCAGTACCTATTCATTATTTCCTGAGATCTATTCAATTTTTTTTTTCATTTCCATCCAATTTAATTGTGTGTGTTCTGGGTGTCTTCAAGTTCAAAGCGAATAATATGATTGATACTTGATCCAACCGTCTAGCGAAAGTGTCTTAAGACGTTGGTCGAGACTTTTCGCTACAAAACCGTTTGCCGTTTGCCGGCAAGACTATCGGAACTATGATCATGGAATCAACACTCCACCTCATAACCGGTAACCTCATGAACCAAATCAAGGTACTTGCTAAGCTTGTCCTTCTCGGCTATAACGAGGTTCTTGTCATGTGTTATGGTAAAATCGACGATCATATCCCGGCACGATATTAGGCTTATTGGCACAATTATTGTCGTACAATGGAATGTTCAGTTTCAGCTTTAAACCTGTCCATGATGAATTGATGATAAATCGGTCCCAGTAGAGCAACGTAAAAAGAACTGGCAAAGGTGTTTACGTCTTTTACTTGGTACGGCACCTTATTTCTTTATTGTCGCTTATTTCTGGTTGGACCTTACTTACGCCTGACGGGAATTCGATTCCAGGTCTGATGTTGGAGTTTTCCTTTTCCTAGATAGATTGCAGACTAACGCTATCGATACCCATCCCACCGATCTCTACAAAACTCCGTGACTTCAAGAGAGTTCTTGGGGCTTCATCTTTAGATCCTGGATATCACGTAACACAAGAGTGCTAGTTAAGACTATTCAAACGAGTTTAAACTCGACGGTTTTATTATATTGTTTAGTTTAAGATATCTTATGGCCACCTTTAGACGCCATTTTAAGAACCTGGCTGTTATGCAGCACAAGAGTGATTATCAAGACTATTCAAATGAGTCGAAATTTGTTGAATTTATTCAGTTTAGTTAAGTAGTTCCTATGGTCACCTTCCGACTCCTTCTTGAGACCAGCTTCATTGTACCGTGTTATTATTGCATTTTTCCCGAAGTTACGTAGTTAAACCAAATTTCAGCTTAATCTGACGAAAGGGAAAGGTTCTAGTTTAACTTGCAAGATTTTTCCCATACTAATATATGAATCCAACTAAAACTGCTGTAAAAAGCCCAAGAGCCTGTGGATATATAAATAAATAAAATAAAAGTTATTGTCTAGACCACACGATTTGTGAGGTGCTAGAAGATTATCGAAATCTTCCATTACTTTTTACCATACTTACCATTATCGTCGCAGATGGCGGTGGACGGGCAGTGGCAGGGTCTGCAGTTGGGGAACCCGTAGTAGCCAGTACGGCAAGTTGAGCAGGATCTTCCGATGACGTGCGGCCGGCACGGGCACTGGCCACCGAATGTGCCGCACTCCAACTCGGTTGAGCCCAGGAAATCGCAGAAGCAACTGAGAGCGCCCCCGTTGTACTCCGCAGTTATAGAGTACATGGCGTCACGACAGAAACCTGACAAACAACCAAAGTTTAGCATTGAAAGGACTAACATTTCAATAAAAAGGAAAATTTCAACAGTGACCTATTTCAACAGAAATCTATTGAAATAACTTTTGAAACCAAAAACTTTTTATATGGCTTTATTATGTGTTTTTTAATTAAAGGGAACATTTGAACAAAGGCGTTTTGTTGGGTGATTTCAAAAGATGTGGAAATTTCAGTTTTCTGTGAAAAATTTCCTTTTGGTTTCACAACCGTTTCGGCTTAAGTTTCGCTGAATTGCGCAGCAGTGGCATTTCGAAACTTTCGTTTCCTGTGTGATGAAATAAAGAAAAGGTACGCAATAATTTTTGAAATCAGTGAAGTCGTTCCTATGCTTAGCGAGTTCAGCTAAAAACCTCTTTAGCTTTATAATATTAGTATAGAAAAAGGGACTTGTTATGGTATGGAAAGCAATATGCTTGCAACAACAGCTTAGTATAGTGTAGTATTTCTAACAGAACACTCCAAACTAGTTGCCTTATCGTTTATTAAACGGAGATAAAAAATAAATAATTGTACTGAAAATTTTGCTCTTCAAACTGAAGCTTAAATTACTGTTTTACAGGTTACAGTAGAAAGGTGGTAAACGTGTGGTATGTCTCCAGGGAGACTCTGCCAGAGCCAAATTTTGGAAAAAAAGACGCTTTGTGCAACATAACAGAAGTGAAAACAAGTCTTCAGTTATGACGCATTTTCGTCCATAATCTAAGTGCATTTTCTGAAGGCATCATCTCATGTTTGTTGCCAATGAACTCTTCACTAAGTGAACCGATATTTCACGAAAGTTGGCATTTATATGTAATTTTTATCCAACTTGATTGATAGGATAGTTTTTTATTTCGACTGCTGGCCTGGTGGATTAGTTAGTTGGTAGTAAGTCTACCTGCGAAGCTGTGGGTCGTGGGCATGATCCCCACCCAGTGCATATATTTGTGTGTACTGTGCCTGGGTGTTTTCTATGCACCTCTACAACAGATATGTGTTTAAAATTACGAAATCAGCCGCCAAAGTATAAGCTATGCTTAGTTTGTGACCCACATTGTGTTGTGTGTGAAGTGTCCACCAACATATAGATATTTATGTTCTCAAAATTTACAATTAACAATAAATTGAATAATAATATTGATTGTTGTTATTTGATTGTAAGTTTCATAAATCTCGAATGGTGTCTTAATTTTTTACTCAGTATGTTATTTTTCGTAAGTTTCATCAGTCTGGACTAGATAGCGCCTCAATAGGTAAGTAAACACGCTCCATCGTAGACCGCATCGTCGCTTAACATCAGGCGAGATGGCGGTCAAGTCTAAACCTATACAGAAGCTATAGATTAGTTTAACCCCCGAGTGGTTTAACCAAATATGGATGGATGGGCCACGAGTATAATAACAAATAAATAAAAGCTCCACAAAAGTGTGTGGGTTACCGGTTTCGTTGTGCGGAATGAAGTAGTCGTTAGTAGCGCATTTCTTTATGAACTCTCGAGTGTAGTCGAGCATGTTGGCCTCTGACAGCACCGAGTCCACGTAGTCGCTCTCTGCGATCACCAGTAGGTAGTCCAGCCATACGCCGCTGCCTCTAGTCCCCTGCATACATACAATTTACTTTGTAACGCAGTAAAAAAAATCTTAAGTTATGATGCCGAACTTCGCTGCACGCAGTTCTGTTGCCATAGCCCTACTGGTTCCCATAAATATAGTCACTATAACCACATTATCAAGAAATACCAGTAGGCCGATGCCTAATTTGTGATAAATGCTGACAACGCAGTGACGTTTGTACCGAGATAAATAAAAAAGTGCTCATTGATAGTAAATTTATTAATGACTAGATGCCCGCCCCGGCTTTGCCCGTGGTACATTATATAGCACTCATCGGGATCTCGTACATATCCAAATATCCAACGGTGAAAGAATGATTGAAATCGGTTCAGTCATTCCTGATAATATCGCTTTCAAACAAAACACCTCTTCAGCTACCTGCTACGCCACTTGTCGGAAATTGGCCGTACCAATTCAGATTTAGAAACAAATTTTATTAGCAAACGTTTCTATTCAATGACGCAATCTCTGACACATACTGTCATTTCAAAGCACGCTACGAAAACTCTCAAAAAGTAATTTTCCCCCGTTTTTGTTACATTCTTAATTCATGCTCCGCTTCTATTGATAGTAGCGTTATTTTCTATAGCCTATGTATAGCCTTCCTCGATAAAGGGACTATCTAATAGAAAAAATCATCTTTGAATTCTGACCAGTACTTCCCGAGATCTTAGCATTAGTTAGTATAGATTTATCGTTAATGCATTCGTCGTCAACATCGCTAAGTATCAACATTACTAGAACCAAAGTTATTACTATTAACAATGATTCTGAATAAAATAAAATTAAAACGACAAACTTCAACCCTGAGGCACGCTCCCAAACTACAAACGTTTTCGGGTTCGCTACTTGGGAGCACGCTTCCCGTCGTCTCGCCCCGCAGACTCCGCACTATTGCTCAGTCTAGACGTCTTCGTCGAGTGACTGTATGATTTATTAGACTATGTCCTTGTCTCCGATAGGGACATTGATATTTTCCACTTAAAGTTATTCCAATTTCAGAGGAAAGTCAAAGAAATTTTACACTTTAATCTAAAAGAATAATATATATATAAACCCTGTTGTGCTTACTGTAAATACTATTATGAGTTTTTTTTTATAATGTTTATACATTAATTGTTTCACACTGTTAATATAATTATCTGTTGTGTTATAATATTCTATGTTTATATCTTATTTATCTACTGTTTTAACGCATGTTAGTTTTTTAGTTTTAAGTTCAGATATGTTGGCCTAAGTTTCTTTATGTGTTATCACTAATGTAATGTTATTATTATCAAACCACTGAATTTAAATAATTGTTGTTTCTAGGCCCACATAGTTTGGAATGTAATACAGTTCTGTACAGTATACTCTTATGTTATAGTTTATATTTATTACATTCTGTTTTGTGTGCTCATTGAATTAATAATAAATAAATAAATAAGTTAATATGCATTTACCAAAAAGTTTACATAATACACTAAATCTATGGAGTTTACGTTCCGAGCTACGCAGCAACGTCGCGGCAGCAATGCAGCATATTTATGAGGATCGGCAGCACTGCGCCAGCACTGCTGCGTGCATCGGCATTCGGAATTATACAAAAAAAATTGGTTGCCTGTAAAGTCGGTATACGGGCGAAAGTTTTACGTGACAAGGACTTTGAGTGGTAAAATAATTTTACGGAAGGGACGCGTGCCTTTCACTTTTTTTGTCTGTCTCTCTCGCTCTTAGGCGGGCTAACCATGCCCGAGTGGAAGGGACGCGTGCCTCTCACTCGCTCTCGTTGTGAGCGCATAACGTGAGCGGAGCGTAACGCAGTTTCTTGAAATGTCACCCGGCAAACCAATTTATAAGACGTTGTCACGTCAAACACAAGCCTCTTAGAAACTGATTTTGTAATTAAAATCCTACCCAACACCAATAATATAATTAATACTTAGTAGACTTAGTAGTGGCAGGCAACATAATGATGATGGTGTTATTGTAGTATTTTTTTAAATACTAGACGTGTTAAGCTTATTACTGTTTCAATAGATCACACAAATTTCATATTTACACACAGTGGTCTATAAAACTCAAATTGGATTAATAGATTGTTCAACTTTAATCATTCAAATAATATTCATCGTATCAAATTTCTTGACCTCAATTGATGTTTTTAGGATACTAATAATTTGATTATATATAGCTGCGTAGGTGAATTTGGTTTCTAGCCCATAGTTCGGTAGGCAGTAGAACCCATCTGAGGCCTCATAACATAGGTATCTTCAAAATTAAATTATACATTATTTACATACACAGAGTATAACAATAGATAACATTTACAGCACACATACGATTTTACACGCCAACGTAGTAGGCGTTATGTTCGCATAGAAGATTCTGTCAGTGGTCCTCAAAATTAGACTGTCTGTATCTTGGGACTCCAGAGACCTGTTTACTATGCAGCCATTTTGCGTTTCGAAAGAAAATGATACTAACATTGAAAGTGATGGTAAAGTTCTGATCGACGGGGAAGCGCGCGTTGCCATCAGCAGTCTTCAACAGCACTCGGCAGCCGGAGTTGGAGGGGGCAGTGCTGGATCGGTACCGCTGGCTCGTACCGCTGCCCGTTGGCCGACACCACAGCGTCAATGTTGCTCTCTGAGATGTATAAACGACTATTAAAGGAATTATTCCAAACATTTAAAAAATTGACACTTTTCATACAAAAGACAGAATGATAGTAGGTAACTATTTTTAACCGACTTCCAAAAAAAGGAGGAGGTTATCAATTCGACCCCTATGTTTTTTTTATGTATGTTACTAGATTTCTCGAGAACCTCTACACCGATTTTAAAATTTATTTTTGTGTTCGGATGGGTATGCTTTCCGAATGGTCCCATATAAATCTTATCGAAATCGGTCAAGTGGTTTTTGAAATATGAACCAAAAACTGAAAATTTGCGTACAATTATCTGGATGACGCAGTTGTAGATTTCACAAAAGTTATGAATCTCGACCCTGTCAATAAAAAATTGTCTAAATTGTTTTTAACCCCCGATCAAAAACAGGGGTGTTATAAGTGACGTCAATGCCTGTCTGTGTGTTTGTCTGTCTGCTGTGGCACCGTAGTAGAGCTCAAACAGATGGGCCGATTTCGATGCGGTTTTTTTTATTTCAAGGTTAATACCAAAACAAATGTTCTTAGCTATGTCTGGTTAATGTCGATTCAAGATGGCCGCCTCCACAAAGTGGCGGACAAAATATTTCTTCACAACCTACCTCAATTTGGGTATGAAATGAAAGGGCTTGACTAGTAGAATACTATATATTATAACAAATTTCAAATCCAAAATGGCCGCCATGACAAAATGGCGAATTATATTATATTTTTCATTACTACCTCAATTTGGGTATTAAACGAAAGGGCTTGACTAGTAGAATACTTTGCACTATGAAAAAAATTCAAATCCAAGATGGCCGCTTCCACAAAATGCCGAAATACATTTCTTTTTCCACAACATTCATCTATACTTATAATAAAACTGTAACGGGTCGAATTCTGTACATTGAAGATATTTAGAAAATTTTTTTTTTGGGGCACTCTATTTTCGATACTGATGGCGAATCTGCATTTTTTTTCTTTCATGTCTGTCTGTCTGTCTGTCTGTCTGTCTGTCTTTCTGTATAGAGATCACGCATCACGCCGAAACTACTGATTCAATTCAGCTGAAACTTGGCATGATTTTAGATTATACTAAGGAGATTGCTGTAGGCTACTTTTGATCCCCAAATTCTAATCGGTTTTCTTGCGGGAGGGGGTGAAAGTCAGAATGTGTATTTGGTTGTAACTCATGTTTGCGTTGTTTGATTTAATTAATTCTTTTTGTTAGAAAGACCATATTTTTAATACTGTTCCGTCAAAATTTGAACATTATCGGTCTGGTGGTTCGGAAATTACACAAACATTAAATAATAACGACACGCGCGGCGCGTTCGGTACATACTAACTTCTAAGTATTCTGTGTCTCACAGACGATCCACAGAATATCTAGATTCTAGATTCAAGAACGTGACCACGTGATCGCGTCGCGTCGTCTTGAATGAAAGAATAATTATCAAAAATATATTTTTGTGTGGAAAACAAACATCATTCGGTTATAACCGACTTCAAACAGGAGGATTTTAATCGGGTTGCATGTTTTTTTATTTGGTTTGATTTTACGCGATAACTCCGCTAATTGTGAATTGATTTTGATAATTCCTTTTTGTTTGGTAGAAAATACTTCAGAGGACTTCAAAGACTTTCATATATCGAAAACAGGGAGGTAGTTTTTCAAATATCAACAAAAAACTAAAATCAGCTTAGATATATCTGTACAGAATTAAATTACCTGTCATTGAAGTAGATTTTTGTTCTTTAGAAGAAAACATATTAGCATAATAAATAGCCATTTAATACCCATTAAGTGTTCCCACTGCTGGGCGTCGGGGCCTTCTCTCGCAAGGAGAGAGTCAAGGCTATAATCCACCACGCTGGCCCAGTGTCGGTTGGTGGATGACATATGACTTAGAACTTAGATTCTAGGGACATTTCGGTTTCCTCGCGATGTTTTCCTTCACCGTTTCAATTACCGGCATTACGAATGACTCTGAAAAGATAGTGGTGCACGTGGTTTTGAACCCTAGGTCTCCGGATCGACAGTCGCCGTTCTCCTGACTAGGTCAGCTGTAACTTACTAGACCAGCCGTAACTTATTAGAAAACGTATTATTTCAATCCAAATACTGTTTGAAATTTTAAGGTAGTGTTTAACAAACTTCGGTGACCGAAGCAGACCGTTGTTAGGGTTCCGTACCAAAAGGGTAAAACGGAACCCTATTACTGAGACTTCGCTGTCCGTCCGTCCGTCCGTCTGCTACCAGGATGTATCTCAAGAACGGTGTTAGCTAGACAGTTCAAATTTTCACAAATGATGTATTTCTATTGCCGGTTTAACAAAAATACTAAAAAATAAAATAAATATTTATTTAAGAGGGCTCCCATACAACGTCATATTTTTACCGGTTCTTGCTCGATACTAATAACTAATAACGTGCCTGTCACAGACGCTTTAACTATTCACAAAATATTTAGTTTTATGTTCTCTTTAAATGTAATTAATTAAAATAAATTATGAAGCGGGCTCCCATACAATTAAAGCCGTTTATTTGCTAATGGTTCGGAACCCTTCGCGCGCGAGTCCCACTTGCACTTGACCGGTTTAATTTTTTCTAAAGTTTTGTAAAATCCTATCCTACCAATATTATACAAATATGCCAATGTTTAAATTTTTGCTGCTCAATTACGTTGGAACGGCTGAATGTATTGAGTTACAATTTGAAACACATTATATCTTGGCTAAGCTTAAGTAGCAATGCTTAGCCTATGTGTTCTTCCAAACTATAATCTAATTGTATTGCAAATTTCAACCCGATCACTAAATACGTTCCGCCATGCTTAAGTAACAAACATCCAAACATTGACATTCATAATATTTACAGGACAACGTGGGAACGGCTGAACACATTCGGAAGGAATTCGAAACACACGTACTTAGTTTGTACTCAAAAATAGCAAATCGGTTACTTATAGGTTACTGTGACGTCAGAAATACTAAGCAAATTTGGTAGAAAATGAAACAGTTGAATAGCTTATAGTCTGAAATACCACATAGACTACTTATCAACCCGAATAGAAGCATTTGCCCTAAGGAGGTATGTAATCTGTGGCCCTAAGGAAACAAATATTAACGTTAAAACGACAAAACGAATTGGTTTGACTTAAGAAATGCAGATAGTTTAGAGTCTAAAATTTCACATGGGTTAATAAGTCTATATTTTAATTTAACTCTATATTATATTAAATATATGCACCCGTTTTGGCGTAGATAATACAGGTGCTTTGGATGCACAATCAAAATAACAAGCAACGTTATATTCTCATTAGATGGCGCTAATGTCAGTTTAAATCTCAAACACTAAACCCCATTTAAATCAATGTTTTGCTATTGTGGTATGTATTTTTCTTTCATCACTAGGTGGCGTTACTGGTATTCCTAATTGTACTAATGAGTTTTTGCTGCTAGAATGATTTTTATGCCGAATTTGGATTCTTTCGTTCTTTGATTCTTTTCTGTGTTACAATTAAATTTATACATTACCATTTCATTTACATTTTGCTTTGATTTATAGGTTCAACTTGCTTGCGTAAGATTAAAACTCAAATAAATTAATCATTTTGAAGGCTTCATTCAAAATTTTACGCGGGCGAAGTCGCAGGTAACAGCTAGAGAAAAAGAGATAAGTAGGTATAAGATCATGCACAACAGCTTTTCATAATGTATCCTATAAAAATCCTACAAACTTAACAATTGCGGTTGTGTTCATTACTACGAAACCTACTTATTAAAGTATGTTAGATTTTAAAAGAAGAATAATAAAGATGATATAATTAATTATATTTTTTGTGAAAAAACAAGTTCACTTGGGTTTTCAATAGCTACTTATCCAAATTTAGTTAATATTGACGTACTTTCAACTAATGTATAAGTCCGTAACATCTGCTTACGCGAACGAAGTAGCGGGTTCAGCTAGTTTTATAATATAAATGTATAATATACATGGGTATCAAATGAAAGGGCTTGACTAATATAATGTTGTACAGATAACTTCAAATAGATGAGTGAGTAGCGCTTATGATAATGATTTTAGTTTATTTTTCGCTTTTGAGTGCCTATTTGTGGTTTTGATGTCGGTTTAATTTTTTGTACGAAAATTGTTTATTATAGTTAAGAATAACGGGATGGGCTGGCAACGTACTTGATGGTAAGCGACATGCCTGTCCATAGACATACACTGTCACTCAGCTATTGGAACGAGAAGAGCCCAAATGATTATATTACAATATGTATTGCCTAGTACTGCGCTGCACACGTCATCCAGATATATACCTAGTATAAGATGATTTATCCCTATGCTCAGAAGTGTCTCTGGAAACATTGTATTTCAAACCAGAACACAGTGATGTTATCAAATTGCTTGCTTGGCGGAAGAATTATTGGCAAAGGTACTACCGCTACTAAAAGTACGAGTATATACCTAGTCGTCTCGTAATATTAGTCATGAACTTACCGGGTAGGTCCGGCTGGTAGTAGTGCAGGACGAAGAGATAGTTCCCTGGCGCCGCCACCTTGCCCTCGAGGGTGATCGTGTCGTTCGCAGTCAGCTCGACGACGCTGGTCGAGTTGTCCAGGATCGGCGGTCGACGCTCTCGGCTGCCGCCCGTGCCTGCTTCGATCTCCAGCTGAACAAACACACATGGTCTTACACCTCCTGGTAGCTTACATTATCATCAATATTTGTGAGGACCTTGAGGAACTTTCCTAATGGTGTCAGCTCACCCTGCTCAAGCGATTGACCTACTACCTACTTCCATAAATGCTCAGATACTATAATATAATTTACACACGACCTACTGTATGCGTATCATCAAGGTTATTGAATTATATATAAATGATATTAAAATACTCCCAAAGAGTTTACACAGGTATAGCTAAATTAATACGTAAAGCAAAACTGTACCCGTTGTACCCTTGTACCTGTAACCCTTTTTTATGAAAATTGAGAAGACGGATGAGTATCAAATTCTACACTTACTTAAAGTTTATGTATATAGTGGTGTACAGAATGATATTTTTTTTAAATGATGCATAAAATACATTAAATCAATATAAGAAACATTACTATGCACTATCATGTATTTGACACACAGATTTATTAATTATTTACAATTTAAACATGGAACTTACAGTACTAAAAACCAACGCATTACATGTTTGAGCTAATATAGGCAAGGATTTCGGCCCTGAAATTGCCCAATTTATATTAATTTAGATGCATATTTATGTCGTTTGTTTATTTAAATAATGGTCGAATTTTGACCACAAAAGCTGTGCCCTGTGATCTGTGAATATTTAAATTAATCTCCACGGACTTGTGTATGGATTTTATATAAATAGGAAATGTATATAAAAATTTTCATTTCCACGAGAACATCATGCGTTTCAAGTTCAAACCAATAAAGGAGATAGTGTAGTTCCAATTGTAATTTAGTCTATTGGTACACTTACAATATTGGTATCTTCAAATCGAGAGTGAATCGCCTCGCTCCATTGTAGACCGCATCATCAACATCAGCTAAATATCAGGCGAGACAGAGGTGCAGTGCAAACTGTTTACTATAAAAAAAAAAAAACAAAATACCTTCTTGGAGTCTACAGCGGTGCTGAAGACAGCGGGTTCGCACTTCCCGTCGCGGCGCAGGCAGAACTGGCGAGGCGTAATGTAGTCCAAATGCCAGCGAGCTTCGGGCACGGCCACGATGGACTTGATCCCGGCCAGCGTCCCCGGGTCAGCCTGACAAACAGCGCACAAATAAAATAAAAATATGATGGGGAACATCGCCGGCTAAGTTAAAGTGTACGGGTGGTGTAGTCAATAAGTGGTTAAGGCGGTCAAATGTAAACCTATAAAAGTTAAATAAAAAGAAGATCCTACCCGCTTGATACACTGGCCGTTTTTCGCGTTTACAAATTTGGCGGAAAAACGGGTGTCAGGTTACATAAGTGCGGTGTTTATGTTTCGGCATACGAGATGAAGTGCCGCCTTACTTTTACCCGTTTGAGCCATTTACTCTCAAGAGCGTTTCAAGACGCTTCTAGCGGTATCATTTATTTATAATTAATGTACTTAAATTGTAAACTAACATTTTTGACACTTGAGTAAAAATTTTCGCTATTTCTCAAGTAGTCTAACAACTATTACTTTAATAATTTATAAGGGAGACAGTGGGTTTTATGGGTTACATGTGTTGTATACGAAATAACAAACTCAAAACACCAAAAAAACTGTATTCGATTGCACAAATTATTTTTTTTTATTTTTTTCCATACGTCGGAACCATTTTCCCGCCAAAAATTTTGATTTTTGTTTTTTTTTTTTTAATTTTACGATTTTTCTATGTAAATGAACTCTAATTTTAATGTGGGTTATATCAAAATAAAGACCAGTTCAAGTAGACGCCATTAAACACAAATTTATCGGTATACCTTCCCAAATAAAAACACGAAAAATTTTTTTTCCCGCCAAAACCCAAAACGCAAATATAAGTTTGTTTGTTGTCGTCATCAACCAAGTTTTTGGGTACTATATTACACGCCGGTGTATCAAGCGGCTACTGGTCTAAATCTCATGCGCACCACTATTTTTTTCGAAGTCAAGTGTAAAATGCCGTAAATTAGTAAATATTATATTCGTAATGTAAGTTAGCGGAAGGAAAACATCATGACTTGTTCCTAGAAACTTTTGAGGTCATGTGTTATCCACCGACCTGCATTGTCATTGGCGTGGCCTCGACTCCCTGCGAGAGTAAACTCAAAATCTCACCGATGGATATACTCAGTGGTCCGCTTATGCTTGGACATCGCCCGTTAGATACAAGCACATACGTATCCTCTCGTCCTGTCGCTCTATACGGTAAAAACAGTAAGTGTAACTTACTCTGAGATGCACAATGTTGTTGGCGTCTTGTACATTGACGAACTCGATCTTCGACATTGGGTCGACAACAACTTGACGGCACGGCGTTGTGTATGGGCAGTCGTTGAGGTTGGCAACCGCGTTGATGGCATTGTGGTCTCCGGAACGGAAGGTAATGAAGATAGACCCCCGGGGCGTTGATTCAGTGTCAGTACTGTTATCGTACTCAACTACGGCGTTCCCTGTGACTGGCGTTACGTACTCCAGAACGAGTACATAGCGTCCAGGTGGGTCAATCTTTATGTTGTACTCAAGCTCATTCTGGTCGCTGCTCAGAAGTGGGATTGTGAATTCTGCTGCTTTGACTTCGCTAAGTTGCTGGAATGAAATTATTCAGTTATTTTTTATATATCCATGTAAGATAGAGATATGCACAAGAGTAACGAACCTGACTATCACTGATTGTTGGGAAAATACTTGGTTGAAGATTAATCAATACATATAACTTGGTATATTTCTAAAGTTTCATGATTTCTACGTAAAATTTAATTAAATTCGCCAATTTGGTACGTGGGTATATTTTTGGACGTCAACTATACAAAATAACGTTGATTGGTTTAGTTTAGACGTGAAAGCATAAAAGACAGACAGACGGAGTTACTTACGCAATTATAATACATATTAAGTATGGATGTAGAAGATATTAGATTCGGCGTCTTACCGTCGGGTTGTCAATGAAGGAACCAGCGGTGGCCGTCAGCTGCTCGACGTTGGCGATGGGGAAGCCGGACAGGCTCGGGTAGGCAAAGTGTCGGCAGAGTGAATTGTCGCCAACAGTGCAAGGCTTGTCTACCATCTTCGTCAGAACCGTCGCCTCGTAGTACGCTTCGGGGATCAGGACGAAGTAATCCTAATCACATGAATTATACGTTAATCTCTTCATATTTTTGGAATCAAAGTAAGTATGTTGTAAACGTTATACTATAGTTTAACTGAAAATATCTTACTTAGTTAAAATCGAGACAGTTTTTAACATGACAGGCACTTGAAAGATCTAAAATAGACGCGTGCCTATTTAATTTTACCTGAGTTTCCTAGAAAATATAAGATCATTGCAAAGATGCATAAATAAACATTATTTCGTTGCGTGGTTTTCAAGAAATTCTATTAAATAAATAATTTTCAAACAAATCAAACTTTTTATAGTTACTTAAAAAGGGATGGCGAAGATAGGATATTTTTTTTTTAAATTTATATCATTCAGTACAATTGTAATACATATAAAATACTTGACCATATTTATTATCGTACAGTGAAATGTTCATTTAAAAACTTTGAAAATCTGTTGATACTCAGTATTGTTATGTCTTTCTTTTTTCTCTAATTGACGTGTGTATTGTCCATTTATGGATAAAGAACTATGGCTTGGACTTTGGAAAGTTTCTCAGACATACTTACAATCATGATTTCTTTGTTCGTTTTGATGGTGATAGTCCAGCTGCCAGGGTTCATGACGAATGGCGAGGGAGCGTTGCCTTTGTCGCCCGCCACGGTCACCAGCTGTGGCTTGATCGTCGGCCGCAGGTATACACTGAACCTGTGGGCATAAATTAAATTTACAAATAAGTAGGTACCTGGATGACAGAGCTTTGCGCGTTTTTCACCATCGCTTGAAAACAAGAGAATAAGTTAATAGTTTAAAAAACTAAAAGACACGCTTCCGCCATCTTGGACGTCCACCAATTTAAGTTTAACATTGGATTTAAATCACGTTACTATTTTTTTCGTATTCCTGTGAACAAACCATTTCATTTGATACATACATACATGATCATGGGGGTTGATTTCAAACAGCCAGTCCGCCATCTTGTGGAGGCCACCATTTTGGATTTGGATTTGTAATGACGTTTCTTACTAGCCAATCAAATGTACTAAGTATGACAATGATAGATCGATAGATGATAATATGAAAAGTCACATAGCGTATAGCATTTAGTGATCACGTACATATCCAATGGTAAACATATTTTTTGAAATTACTCGAGTTGTTCTTGAGATTAAAGCGTCAGCCTTGGATACTTTCATGTTCGAAAGTTGAGCAATTCTGAGTTTTATGCGTTCGGAGCGTCAGAACTACGATAAAGCAGCTAAAGAGTTGGGCTGGACACGTAGTATTCCGAGAACTGGTACCAAAATTCGGGTAGGTATTTGAGTCAATCTGAAAGCTTGTCACAGTTATCCTATTATCTCCCTACACGGAGGTGCCGACCTGGCTGGTGAGTTGCGGAGCAAAATGAATCCCTCAGTTTAGATCATCTGGCAGGTAGATAGCCCCTCCAAACTGATATCCCTTTTTAAGAATCCATATTTCTCAAATAACTAACCAAAATTTGCTACCAGCTCACGGAATATTGATAGACGCGGTGATAACAGGTGGAGTAGGGTTGTGACAGAGTGGTGGCCGAGGCAAGGTGAGCAGAGTGTTGGACGTCTAGGTGTAAGATGGGTCGACGATTTCGTATTTATCGCGGATTTAACTTGAATTTGAGGTAGGATCGAGGAAGATGGGATGATAAATGAGATACCTATACCTAGCAGTGAGATAAGGAAGGTTGTGGATGAATAAAAAGTTATACTTACTTCTGTTGAATATCGACGACGCTTTCTGGCGTGATGACGATGGATGCCGTCACCGGGTCTTGGAGGGGATTGGCGTACTTTATCACCATACGGTACAGTGAAGACTTCGGGACCTGAACTATGCTGATCACCTCGTTCTGTAAAAGGTTAGTTGGGATGAGCGTACATTTCGGAGGGGATGCATCTGATCTATATGACGTTATACCACGTATCTGTCTCCGGATCAGTTAAACTCAGTTGTCTCAGATGTCGGAGTGTTGTTCAAATTTAAAATACATCGGTTTGGCTAGGTAAATGCAATGGTTCGTATACCGTTCGTCTCTCTAAAAACGGTGGTTAGTCATTAATGATAAAAATAAATAAATAATAAAGCAATCACGCATGACTGTCGATTACTGATAGAAGTGAAATATTTAAAACTTATAATTTTATTACTAATCCACACTTAAGTATTAAATTTTACAAAATAAATAACATGTCAATTCCAACATTAAAACTATTCCCCAAATAAACCACTCCGAACCGTTCCCGGCGCAAAGGTGCTCATGACGCTCGCTGCGTTCCCACGCTGAATGGGAAAGGGCAACCTTTGGTCCAGGAACTCGCCGGAGCGGGAGTCACCTGTATTCTCCCTGAGCCTGCGTCCCGACTCTGAAATAAACCCTTTAGCTTCTGCTCCCTAACAATCCAAGGCCTCGACGGCGATTGGTACAAATTCGCACAGAGACATTAATGCGCAATATTTCCCCTTTTTCTTATAAGCAACATCCTCTGCCACAGCTGATGGTGAGTGAACAATGAACAGTGCTCAGCAGGCTGGCGTTGACAGTGCTGACGCAAGTGGCGTCCCAAATTAGACACTTGGGCACCAGAGTCAAACCATCCGGTCTTTTGCCATCCGATCTGCATAAGCCTGAGGGTTCAAGCAAGCAGGGAATGCCCGCCGACACCACAGCTCGCCGAACTACGTCGTTAAAAAGTTTTCACTAAACACCTACCTGCAAGATAGAGAAGACGACGTATCCCTTCCAGGAGTAGTCCGGGAAGACATCCTCGGAGTTCCTGTAGCGCACGGGGCCGGAGCGAGTGACGCCGTCTTCTGCCTCATACTGGAACTGGTGTAGGGTGGGGAAGTAGTGTGCGCGGATGGGGCGGTCGCAGCGGCGGCCCTCCACGCGCGCCTGGCAGCGGCACTGGCCCGTCTGCTTGTCGCAGCTGTTGTCGATCGACCCGCCGATGTCGCAGTCGCAAGCTGTTCAAACATGTTTTAACTTACTTAGTACTTAGACATAGTCTATTAAATCATACAGTCGTTCAACGAAGCCGTCTAAATGCTGCAATCGTGTGGGGCTGTAGGGCGTGTGGGGTGAGACGCGGGCAGCGCGCTCATTGCCTACATTACAAAGTTAGTATTCTGTGAGCGCGGTTCAGTTTTCATTCGGTTTGTGTTCGGTTTTATCAGCGTTTCTTCCATGATCAAAGGCGATGATCTGCTGGTAGTATTTCTTTACTTTGTGCTAGTGGTCACCAATTTGTCGAAATTCGATAAAGAATCAATAGTCTCTTCTCAATCGGCCACAGATTTTAACAATAAACAAAAGAATTTTTATGCATATGTATCAAATACAAAGTAGTGTGTGTAGTGTTCGCATGCCAATTTCAAAAAAAAGTATTAACATTTGCTTCAAGTACCTATTTCTTATATCCTCAAAGATAGATAGATATCAAACTAATACCGGGTAGTTATCGTTCTCATAATTTTCCCGTCATAAAAAGTGTCTATATGTTAATGTGTGAGAGAGAATGTGCGTGTATGTGTGACTCTATGTGTATGAAAGTAGGTAATCATAATGGTAGGTAGTACATATATTTCGTTTCAAACAATTAAACCTTTTACTAATTAGTAATCTCAAAGAGACTTGTAATTGCAGTTATAGAGCAATTAAAAACAAACATTAAAATGGTTACGGGCGATTCTCTGTAAGCTCGTACAGCTCCCATACAAATGCTGTCCTGGCATTTTTTTTTATTATTTGAGAAAAATTCATGTCGTATTTAGAAGAAAATTAACTATTAAATCAGTTAAGTAAGAAGGCCCGCTGAATTTATTCATATTTTCTGAGTTATTATTGATTTTCCAAGAAATCATGACAGGGGACTGTTAAGTGAGACAGAGGACTGTTGTACTTTAAGAAAAGTCATTTTACATTTATCAATTATTAATAATTTTTATAACATATTTCCGCATCAATAATAAATAAAATATCTATTTAAAAAAATGAACAGAAATAACAACTTTCTTAAGACATTCACAACAAAAATTAACCTTAAGTGCTAGAAACAGTTTGTACTCATGGAGATTAACATATCGATATTCTATTATCAACAATTAAATGCTTCATTCAGTATTCATCGAAACAGTTATTTTTATTAATATAATTATTATAAAATAGTATTTTATTATATATAACATTTCAACTGAGATTTCCAATCGAATCCTAAAAATTTGTGTAATTCTAATAATGGACATAATAAAGTTAAAAAAAAACTTAAACTTAACATTTAAAAAAACACTAAAATGTCATCTTGAGTCAACTGATAAAATATTATCTTTCTCTTTCTAATCAGCATAAACAGCCCACTAAATGTTCCCACTGCTGGGACTCCAAGCCTTCTCTCACAGGGAGAGAGTCAACACTATAATCCACCATGTTGGCCCAGTGCGGGTTGGTGGTTAACACATGACTTCGAAAGATTTTAGGTACATGGTACATGTCGGTTTCCTCATGATGTTTTCCTTCACCGTTTTAAGCAAGCATCATCACGCGCATGACTTCGAAAAGTTAGTGGTGCGCGTGGTTTTGAACCTGGGTTCTCCGGGATGACAGTCGCCCGATAGACCAGCCTTTTTAGTAACTTTAGCCTTTTTAATCAAGTCAGAATTAACCAGCTTTTGAATAACTTGATCAAATGACACATCTATAATGTCCCAATCTTTTTTCTAGCTGGCTTCTTAAATGTAACACGTAAGTCGTTTTCATCGTCATCATTAATTACGACAGTTTTATTATCATCCAATCTTTGAAGGTACTTGTTTGGTTTAAGTGTCAATTCAGGTTCAGCCGATAGAGGATCGTCCGGTTAGGACTCTATAAACCCTTTTTCTACTGTCCATCTAGGTTTTAGAGCAAAGTTAATACTGCCAATATCGTAATTCTGAACTGGCGTGTCTTGAAGGTGGAGTATCTGCTTCTGGATCTGTTGAAGGTATATTTTCTCGTACAAAAGTGTTGTGATGATTTTCAGTCTCAGACTTTTAGTTCAAAATACGGTACAATATTATTTCCATTTTTTAAGGTGGCTTTAAGGGTTCTTTGCTCACAAGATGATCTATTCTTTACTAACTTCAGCAAACTTTTTTCTTTTGGTACCTACTTCAACTTCTCCTTGCCTATCATTTTTTTTGAGGGTAACTTATTCTTCTTTGGTAACGTAATCGCTCTGCTTCTCCCTTTTTCAGGAGTAATTCCTGTCGGGATAGCTCTTTTTTTTAGGAACCATTTCACGTGCGTTCGATCAGCCTGTGTAAAATAATTTTGAGTTTATTAAGGAAAATAGTACGAAGCGATCAAATAATTTGATAAATAATAAAACAGATTAGCGACTAAATTTACACACACAATACATAAAATCAATGACCAATACACAAAATACACAGTCCCCTGTTATATAAAACAGTCCCCTGCTGCAATTTCAGGCAGAGGACTGTTGCCAGGGGACTGTGTATTTCCCTTAGATTTCACAATATTTATGAAAGTACTAATGTTAAATAGTTATTTTTAAATCTACCAATCAATTTCGACATAAATAATACAATAATAAACTTTATATAGTGAGTATTAAAGTAATTAACAAACATTTTATGACTTACCAGAGGACTGTCTGTGGTAGCGGTCCAAGCGTGTGTTCACATCACAAATGATGCTCTGACACTAAACAAAATAGCATCTCAACGCAGCGTTTGCTACGGTTGCCAACTTCACAGTGATTGCGTTTTGTTTCACTCAAAAAAAAGTTCGTATTTATTATGGTTTTTTATTATTATGGATTTGAAATTTTGGCAGGGGACTGTTTGAAAATTCTAGGGACAAAGTTTACAACAGTTTACTTAGTAAATAAAAATTGTAATGGGATCTTATTTTAAGAAAATAATATAGTTCAATTATTTTTCTTTATTATGTTAACTTCCAAATGTATGCAATTTCAACAACTTCTTCGTAAATCTCATTTCTATGTGGGAATGCAGTGTTGGGGATAGCCAGGGGACTGTATTTTTAGAGTTTCTATCACATCTAGAAAAAAAATAATATAGTTATGGTTCTAAAAACAAAGGGCCCGTATAGAATCGATGTTAAAGTTTCATTAGGAGTATGATTTTTTTTAATAATTGAAGTACTTTGAGAAATAATTCGTCGGGACAGCCGATTACGAGCTTACAGAGAATCGCCCTTACAGACTATATTCATTTTTGAGTTGAGTGCGTAGATGTTGGTGAGAGTGTGTGCGCAGATGTGAGTGTACGTGTGTTTGTGCGTGTCTGGATATGCCTTACTCACGTGTGCATCCAAAGAGGTTGTCAGCGTGGAGACGGTAGAACCCGTCAGCGCACTGGTCGCAAGCACGAGCGGAGACGCGCGCTTTGCACGTGCACTGCCCACTGCGCGTGTCGCACGCGCCCAGACCACCCAGCGTGCCCGCCAAGTTGCACTTGCATTCTATAGTAAATATATTATGTAACATACGGACAAATGGAATAGACATAATAGAGATATTTATTATTTTTGAAATACCTCCACGTTTCAACAGCGTTACAACCGCCGTGGGCACGAGAAGACTCACCGAAGAGGTCGAAACGTCGAGGTATTTAAACAATGAATTATTCGTGATTAAGACCCGTACCACAGAATAGATATTACTACAGAACCCTCACTTAGCGAAAATATTTATATAAATAGCGACTCTTGCTGGGACGCAACAAAGTGCAATTCAGCTCGCATTAGCGCTCAATGCCTATCGCAATTTTTAACCTAAACATTTGCGCTCTCTTCTAACGCGTAACTCTGTCGCTGTCTGGCGCGGAATGATGCGCATCGAAAGGGTTGTCGACATATTTTCTAATAAAAAATTAAATTAACCTTTCGTTATGTAGGTAGTCAGCATTGTAGCTCAGATTATATATTTTAGTTATTTACTTCGTAACGCGCAAGACAGCTAGAAGAGGCCGTAACATAGGGTCGGACACATTGAAATTAAAACAATAAAAGTATACTTTGACTGTTTTTATTCTACTTGATCGTCTAAATGTTGTTTGATAAATATGTAACATATTTTAATGTACTTACCTACACTAATACATACAACCAGCTTCGATTACAAGCTATTTTATAATGTCCCGTACTTTTTGTACGGTTAGCAGAAAAATATAAAAAATAATGGTATATTTTGTACAAATAGGAAAAAATGATAATTCTTTGTTTTTTGACTCGTGCATCCAGATACAGCACAATACATGGCGACGTAATTTTGCGCGGGAAACGTGTTGCGCGAGCGCTCAGACATGCGTTCGACAACCGCCGGGCACTTGTTCCGTGCGAGGAACGGTCTAGCTGTAGGCTAAAACCGCGCGACCTTGAGCGAGTGAGGATGCACTGCCCTTACTATTTAAACATTACATAATAGGGATGTTAACAATTTTTCAGAATTGCTTTTATTTTGAAGATAGACGTTTGTTTGCCATACAATTTTTTAATGTATTTTAGATGAGTATATATATGTAAAGTAATTTTGAATTTTCCCGCTAAAACTAACGACCGACATAACGTTATTAAACGCAAAACTTTGCCGCTATCCATGACTGTATGACCAATTTATGTGTTTTTTTACTTTTACTTGAATACAAACAATCAAAATCGTCGTCGCTAAGATCGCCAACTATAATAAAACTGCAGAGAAGTAAACAGTCTAGTCAGTAATCGACGGCGTGTTTTGCGACTAGTGACGTAATAAGTCATATTGGTGTTTGCAGTCACGTGACAACAGATTAAAAATATCGCATTTAAAATCATTTATAATAAATTTACTAAATAATATTATATCATAAAAATGTGAATTTTTAACCCACTACGCTACCGGTCGGCTCGTACGGCCAGCGTTAGCCGCAACACTGAAGACCATCCAAGAGTTCAACTGGGTCTGTATTTAGTAGCATAACAATTTTTGTACTTAAGTAGGCAGAACGTTTTTGGACTAAAAATATAAAATGCTGTATCTGCCCTGAATATACAATATGACGTACCTTCGCATCCATAGGGATTGTATTCCTGAAGGTTCCAGAATAGAGGTTTGCAGTCGTTGCAGATGCGGCCTTGGACGCGCCCCTTGCACTGACACAGCTCTCCGGCAGGCACCGAGCCGCATCCTGAAAACACATGCTTATTTTGTACCTATGTGCAATATTGAATTATAACTTGTTAAGAAATATTATAAAACGTATTTAAACTGACGAGTTACAAATGTAACATTTATTATTATATTTATTGATAATTGTGTAGGTACATTTTGTAATAATAAATAATATCATATTTTGTCTTATGTTGTGGGTCACAGGACCCACGACCAACAAGAACAAAAAAAAAGATTAACCCCGACTACATCGGATTTGCTATCTGTACAACATTCTACTAGTCAAGCCTTTTCATTTGATACCCAAAAAAGAAATGTATTTCGCCATTTTGTGGAAGTGGCCATCTTAGATTTGAAATTTGTCATAGTGCAATGTATTTTACTAGTAGCCTTTCGTTTGATACCCATTTCAAGGTAAAAGAGAAAAAAATTATATAATTCGGCATTTTGTGGTGGCGGCCATCTTGGATTTGATTTTTTATAGTGTATAGTATTCTACTTGTCAAGTCCTTTTATTTGATACTGAGGTAGGTTGTAAAAAATATTTTGTCCGCCATTTGTGGAGGCGCCCATCTTGAATCGCGATATTAATCAAACATAACTAAAATATTTTTTTGGTCGGGGGTTAAAAAGAAGGGTGTTATAACTTTGACGTCTATATCAGTCTGTATGTCTGTGGCACAGTAGCCCTCAAACGGCTGGAACGATTTAGATGCATTTTTTCTATTAGAAAGCTAATTTTTGTGCGGTGGTTCTTAGCTATGTTTGATTAATATCGATTCAAGATATTATAAGATTTTTAAGATTATTCAAGATAAGATCATATCATTCGGCAGCCTCTACAAAATGGCTGATAAAATATTTTTCGCAACATTCAATACGGTTAATAAATGAAAAGGCTTGACTAGTAGAATATTGTAAAAAAATTAAATCCAAGGTAGTCAGAGGAAATCAAATTTTTTAATTTTGTTCTTGTTAAAGGAACCTATGGCAGTTGGTGTCAAGTGGCCTCTACTGCCTACCGAACAATGGGAAAGAGTTGATATCTTACATGATTACAGGGTTGGATTTTGTACTTGACACTAATAAAACGAGGTATCTTCAGATCTAGAAGATTAAATAAATAAATAAAATAAATAAATGAATTCAAGGGGTTCTTTGATTTGGTTAGAGTAACTATTTACAAAGATCTATAGATAATCCTTTTCAGTCTGTATCGACCCACAGCTGGGTATAGGCCTCCTTCTCCAAGGAAATGAGACCCTTGAATGAAATTTAATTGCTGACATTATCTTTAGAACATTCTTGAACTGCATTTAAAGTGTAGTTTACCTGCAAAACTAGCCACGACGCCTCTAGGGTCGCAGTTGCACTCCTCGCAAGCTGGGTAATTGTAGAAGGACTCTCGGCAACGGTCGCACTTGGGGCCGTCGAAGTTGGGCTTGCAATGGCAAGTGGCTGCGTCGTCGCAAGTCGAGCCGATAGACCCCGATGGGTCACAGTTGCAAGCTGTAAGCAGAGGAACATCAATTGGTGTCGGAAATGTTCGTTTCAAATCGCTTGGCTTGGGAAGGAGGAAAACGAGAAAGCGGTTTTTGATCGATATGGGACAAAACAGACATGTAATATAAATTGAGTAAGTACATAAATAAATGCTTATGGTGCTACTTTGGCTGACATTTTTTTCTTATCGCACATGTGTTCACCAATTCACCTCAAGGTAAGAAACGACATTGTAGGAAGCGATACAAGTGACATAGAAGATAGCTAATGCTTTCATAGAGATATACAGTAATTAGTATGTGAAAATGTACTTACCCGTGTATAAAAAAGAAATTAAATAGTGCTGCGTAAACTCAGTACCTAGTGCTTATGACTGCATACAAGGTTAATGATCAGGGTACTGATTCTAACGACGCTATACGAACGACTCAAAATTGCAATGATCATCGTTGCCTATGGTATTATACACCGCTTCATAAAACGCGGTTGACCATTTTTGACAACAATGCTCTTTTGACATTCACATGCGCACGAATAGGGTACGTTGGAACTGCGCTCGTCCCCTAAGAATAGTTGGTCTGAGTTTTAAACGGATGAGACATTGACCGATAAGTTTGCTTCTGTGTCCATCAATCCAATTGCGTTGTGGATCAGGGTGACAATTTAACGCGATGAACTTACGGAAGCATTCAGGATACTTGTAGAAGCCGGGCGAGCACTGGCTGCACTGCTTGCCGCCGAAGTTGACGAGGCAGGTGCACTTCCCGTCGGCTGCGCAGCTGGTGGACGTGGACCCGGTCGGGTCGCAGCCGCACGGCGTGCACACGCGCTCGCGGCCGCGCACTTCCATGTAGTACCTGTACCATATAGTTCCATGTAGTAAGTTTATGTTTAGCCCCCGACCAAAAAAAGGTGTTATAAGTTTAACGTCGATGTCTGTCTGTGTGTCTGCCTGTCTGTCTGTCTGTCTGTGTCTGTGGCACCGTAGAGCTCTAACGGATGCTCGATGGAGCAGCCGATTTCGATGCAGTTTTTTGTTATTTGAGGGTTAATATCCGTGCGGATGTTGTTAGCTATGTTTGGTTAATATCGATTCAAGATGGCTGCCTCCACAAAATGGCGGACAAAATATTTCTTTACAACCTACCTCAATATGAATATCAAATGAAAGGGTATAACTAGTAGAATACTATATAGTATAACAAATTTCTAATTCATGATGGCCGCTACCACAAAATGGCGAACTATATTATTTTATTACTACTATCACAATATGGGTATCAAACGAAAGGGCTTGACTAGTAGAATACTTTGCACTACGACAAATTAAAAATCCAAGCGGGCCGCTATCGCAAAATGGCGAAATACATTTATTTTTTCACAGCTCCCTTAATATGGGTATCAGTTGAATATATATATATATAGAATCTGAATCACGGAAACGCCTCGAACGATTTTCATGAAATTATATATACAGAGAGTTTCGGAGACGATAAATCGATCTAGCCAGGTTTTATTGAAAAAAAAAAACGCCGTTTTTAGACAATGAAAAACTGTTAATAAACATCAGAATGCGACGGTAAATTTCGCGACAGCGCGCGACAGTATAGTAGCTCAGTCGGGAAATTGGACAGTCATTATTTTATTATAGATCCGGGTTCGAATCCAGCGGGTCGCCTTTATATAGAACATATATATATATATATATACCTACAAGAATTGCTCGTTTGAAAAATTAATTAATATATGAAATTATGACGATATGAATTACAATAAACGCTGCTACTTGAACAGTATGTTATAGGAAAGTCGTGTTCGGCTCATTGGGGCAAACAATTGGATTTTCTGAGTGTTTTTTCTTATTGCTAACCAATGTTCGTATAATATTTTTTGTTATTTTGTTGAGCCTGCGCTGTAGAATCAAGATCTTAATCCGTTTTTTTTATGAGTAACTAAAAATTATAAATGTAATAGAAATATGTATTATTTATAATTAGTTCGAACGATTTATTGATTTGTCACCAGCAATAAGGGGTTTATGGGATGATGAATTACCAAAAACACACAAGTAGTAACGAAATCAGTCAACATTGTTTATTAACAGTACTCTTAAGTCCACTAATCACAGACTCTTATGACAATTAACAATAATAATACTAGCGGCCCATTCCGGCTTCGCTTGGATATTGTCATATAAAGCCAAATAATCGGAACTAAAACTATCATATTTTTCAAGTTGGATCAAACTACACAAGGTGTGCAAGTTTTATTAAAATCGGTTGAGTATATTAGAAGTCCATCGCGGACAAACAACGTGAAGCGTAATTTATATATATATATATTATATAGATGGTTTTTTTTTTCGAACAATAGTCAAAACAATTAAAAAGAATATCTTACCCTGATAGACATTGGTCACAGCGAGAACCACCAAATCCAGTTTTACAGATGCACTGTCCGGTGACGTCATCACATATGCTGGCCTCCGTTCCGCTGACGTCACAGTTGCATTCTGCAATATGTATTCAGTAAATCGTATACAAGGTTTATTTTCTAACTTTATTCTTGTTTAGACTTAATATATCTGGTTGCCTTTATACGGTACTACTAGAACGTAGTTCGTGCCTCATTAGGATTTTTCCCGATGTATATGTCACCGTGGAATTGCACTGGCGCCGAACAGTTACAGAACGTTTACAGTAAACGTACGGTAGGTTAGGTTAGTATAATATAATCTTCATTATAGAGCAGGAGCCCACAACGGCTAGACTTTCGTTATTTTATAAAATTCGAGTTTTACTATGCATGTCCCCTATACAGGCAAGAACGACCTGCGACTGTGGAGTTGGGGTTGCAGTTACTTGGCAGGTACACAGGTAGTAAAGGTGTACAAAAAGTGCCTTAGGTAAATACGTAAAGTACATATACAGTTCAATTTTGCTATATTTTCTTCGGGATGACTTTAGAACTCGGGTAACATGTTCGAACTGTCAGCTTTTATAAAATAACGAAGGTCTGGCCGTCCTGGGCTGTGCATCCGTGATGAAATACTATTGGTATCTTTAAGTCATAGTAAATCAGACTTTTTCAGAAAACGACATCGTTGTTATATGTTAGGATAGATAATCTGTAATCTATAAACTTTGTACGGGTTGGTAATAAGTATGCCTGCGAAGCTAAGGGCCGTGAGATCGGTCCCCGCTCAGTGCCAATATTTGTATGATGAATATGATATTTGTTGTGTGTCTCAGTGTTTCTATTTTGACTGGCCTTGTGTCTTAGTGGGTAGTAGCTCTGTCTGCCCAGCCGAGGGTCGTGTTTTCGTTCCACACCGAGTGCAAATATTTGTGTAATTAATTCAAATGTTTGTACTGAGTCTGGGTGTTTCTATGTATAATACGTATGTATATAACTATATAAGTATTATATCAGCTATGTGGCCGCCATATTACAAGCTTTGCTTAGTTTGCGGTCAGATGGTGCTGTGTGTGAATTTTCCACCAATATTTATTTATATTTATGTATATATAATAAGTATGTACATACGCTTGCAGGTGGGGTAGTTGTAGTAGCCAGCCTCGCATTGGTTGCAGGTGCGACCGCTGTATTTACTCTTGCAGGTACAGTTTCCAGAAGCTTTGTCGCAGATGAGCGATACCGAACCCACAGAGTTACACTCGCAATCTAGAATAAACAATTTATTGCTTATTTATTTACATATTAGTAAGTACGGCTAACGAAATAGCCAATTACATTAATGCAGAGTCAAAATTTAAGCTTATAAAACTCATAAATGTAAGTAGAATGACAATCGTGGCTAGAACATGAGTCTTTTAACTTTCTGCTGCATAAATTAGTGTGAAATTTATCGACAGACCTTTTCATACTCACCGATTGCCTGAGAATGTACTGGAGTCTCTAAATTATCAATTTTCAAAACTAAACTCAAGCGTTGGCTTATAAGCCAAACTTTTTATGACATAGAAAGTTAATTTGTTTGCTAATTTGTTTTAGTTCAAATGGGTAAGCTTTATTTGTTATAATTTTAAATTAATTCTCGTATTTTGATAACTATAACGTGTTATTTAATATTTATGAAAATAATTATTTCAATCACAATAGACATTTAAATTGCTAAGTAATTTTATTTATTTTATAGTAGCTGAAATTGGATTGATTATGAATTATTATAACATGTAATTGTACTGACTTATAATTAATGTTGATATAGTTTCACTGTAAAATTGACGTGTACTGCCTGTATGAATAAATGAATATGAACATACCCCTCATACTGATTAAAATGTCAACGGTCTATTCCCAAGTTGTGATACTGCCGAAATGTTGAGTTAATTGAAACTATTTAATTACCTCGACGTTCCGGCAACATTGCGATTTGGGAAGAGATTTTAAGTTACCCCAAACTTATAACATACCAGCAAAGATGATTTTTTTCGAATCGGTAGTATAACGTTAACTTAGTTTGGCAGGATATTTGACCCATCAGATTAGTATGGGTCATTGGAGAGTATTTCGGAATATTATACTAAATAATGAATAAAAAAATTAGCCTTCCTAAAATGTAGCATGTTTTTTGGCCGTTTAATGCCCGGTATTTGTAAAACGTACCCGCTTTAAGCTTATTGAGTACTCATTCCTTTTTAAGTTTACGTCATGCTACCGATCCTAAAAAAATATTTTTTTTTAGGATCTAAAATAATTTGTCTTAGTCTATAATAATTTGTTTCGTTTAATTAAAAACTTAAATGTCTTAGATGCACAATTTAAGTTTTTAATCGTAGTTTTAGTTTAATAGCAAATTTAAAAAATTGTACCCATGTCATTGTTTTACTGTAGAGGTGTTGCCAGAAAAAAGCTAAAATATCTAATTTCACAATGGCGAGACCGTGTGTCACCCAGCTGAATGAACCTCAAGTGTAGTTTTTCAAGTCAAAGAAAAAGTATGTTTGTATAGGACATCACATATTTTGAGTATTATAAAAAGTTTAGTTTAATTCAAGCGCAGTACTCCGCAGTAAATTGGATTCTTCGTGTTCAAATAGCTGCGTGTCACTGTGCTGTAATGGGCAGGCTTACCATTAGACGCATGTTTTACTCGTAACACCACTCCACATTACAATAAAAAAATTGGTATGTACAATATTTTGAAAAAAAAAAAAACTTAATGATTAGTGAGGTAAGATTTGATTTATTTCAGTTATAACTTACTTTTACACTCAGGCGAATAGTATCCATCTTCACAAATTTCACACGATTTACCGGCGTAGTTGAATTTACACGGACACTGCAAAAAATACCTTTTATAAAATCATGCGCAAAAATAATTATAATAAGACTACTTTAAGCACCTTCCTAAGCGAATTCCTCCGCGTAGAATTTAGAAATTCGCTATTCCCTAACAAACTCTACGTATTTCTTAATGAAAAGTTAGTAGCCTATGTGCTATTTCAGACGTAATCTGTTTTCAAGTTCCATTTTCAGCTTTATTTCAGTTTTCACAACGTTTTTCAAATTAAAATTGCAGCAAACATACTAACATTCAAATGTTAAACTTTCGTAAATATAGTGTATCACGGCACCACCTACGTAATTCCCATTCTTGTAAATTTTGAATTTATAAAAAGCGTCCGTGCTATTTTGACTCTAGTGTGTCATCATTATTGTATTGTAGTGGGAGGGCTCTTGGCAGAGTCCGTCCGGGGAAATACCACACCTTTGCCAATCATTCTATCAATAATCGTTACTGTGTTCCGGTTTGAAAAGCAACGTTTCCAGAGATATTACAGGACTTAAAGATATAACATCTCAGATCTCTGAGTGACGAGCGCGGTGCAGTGCTAGGTAATTAGGACTCTTCATATTCCAATAGCTGCATGTCACTGTGCTGCTATGTAGCAGGCGTGTTGCTTACCACCAGGTCCATGGCATGCTCGTCTCGTGACCCTATTCAATAAAAAAAAACTCGTGAACGTGTGCTGCTTGTGGGAGTTGGACTATTAGCATACATGATACGTAAAATTAAAGCTTAATTCTAAGATGTTGATGTGATAAGATGATCTTCAAAATGTTTAATGTCGCTCAAGTTAAAATGTAAATTCTGACAAAGATCACGGACCCTAGGGTCTGTGTTGGCCTAAGTCTAAATAAAAACATTGAGTAAAAGAAAAATCATAATGAGCCAAATGAGAGCCGATAAGCTCACCCTGAAGTTTGCATTTTCGGAGGCCACAGGCAAATTTTAAAAAGCACTAAACGAGGTATTTATTAATACTATTATTAAATATCCGAAATTGTCCCATTGCTTGGCAACGGCCTTTTGTGGGTTAGTTTTTATCGTGCGATTCCAGTTCGTTCGTCGTTCGTACGCCACGTTCGACCTGGAAGTCGGGTCGTTTAGATATTGGACCCCATGCAGCGGTAATGTTTGCCTGTCTGTGTTCTGTGTGTAAGAGGTTGGTAAAGATAAAACGTACTATCCCTTCAGTGGGCGTGCAGTGCTGGCCTTCGGTGCCGTTGAGGTTGCACGTACAAGGCTTGCAGTTGGGGTAGTCGAAATAGCCGTATGCGCAGGAGTCGCAGTTGGGAGGGTTGAACTCTTTGCGGCACTCACAGCGCCCACTCTCCTCCTCACAGTTGCCCGTCGAATAGTGCAGGTCGCAAGGGCACGCTGCAAACATGAAAGTCATTATCTGATTACCAATAAATTTATTTATATTTAATATAATTACTTCACGCAATAATTAACCTTCAATGAAGCGATACGCCTACCCTTAACACCACATTATTTTATTACCTGCCTTACAAAAACTGATATTACTTCCATACACTAGACATAGTTTTAGTATGAAAATTAAATTGGTTATTAATATTATATAATAGTTATTAGTAGTGAGATATGGTAGTCCGACTTAAGTTTCGACCGCAATCAGCGGCCCTTGTGGCACTGAGTGAGTTAAATAGGCAGCGGCCGGTACTTTCGTTAAAAAAGCAGTCGGATGCGATTGAAACTTATGAGTAATCTGGACTGAATCTGCTATATCACACGTGGGTAATTTACGTGTGGCCTGTGAATTGTGATTTATTTAAAAATGTGTAACTACCACGTTAGTTTTCACACTAAAACTATGTGGTGTGTCGGGTGGGCGTGTCGCTTGCTATCAGTCGCACGTCTCTCTTGTTAAAAAGAAAAAACAAAGCTTTGGTTAAACTATAATTGTTGCACAGCTTTGACTAAAGTCGACCGTCCCGTCGTGCGGTTCTAACACTTTTGCTAGTTTGTTGGTTGAAATCAAAGCCCAACCTAATTACGATGAGTCTTGATGAGATATCATCTTCAACCTAATTACGATGAGTTAAGTTTACAGTGTTTACTAGCAGCACCTTGTGGGCTTACCGGCGGAGTTCCCGATACTGTTATTTTCCTGGGATAAAAAGTAGTATGTGTGTTCTTCCAGACAAAAATCTATATTCCAAACCCACTCGATCCGTTCAAACATTTCGACGTGATTGAGCCACAAACATCGAAGTTGTCGTATATAAATATAATATTAGTAAGTTTATACTCACGCCTGCAGACATCGATCTCGTCCCAGCGTTTCCCGCGGGGCCGGTAGAAGGTGGGCTTGCACTTGTTGCAGTTGATGCCCTCGGTGTTATGCTGGCAGTTCTTGCAGACACCGCCGCCCTCGAACCGGCCGTGGATGTCCAGCGAGAGACGCTGCTCGTCGATTGCCGCGTCGTAATCGCACTCCGTCGTGTGGTTGTGACAGTTGCAAGCTATAGAACAATAAAAAAAATTTAGCACTGACCTCATTTCGCGCAAATTACACATTCACGTAAATTTTATTACAAGAACAAAATTAAAAATGTTGATTAACCCCCGACTACCTCAGATTGTTATCTGTAAGTACAACATTATACTAGTCAAGCCCTTTCATTTGATACCCATATTAAGGGAGTTGTGAAAAAAGAAATGTATTTCGCCATTTTGTGGAAGCGGCCATCTTGGATTTGAAATTTGTCATAGTACAATGTATTCTACTAGTCATGCCCTTTCGTTTGATACCCATAATGAGGTAGTAATGAAAAGAAAAATATAATTCTACATTTTGTGGTGGCGGCCATCTTAGATTTGATTTTTTTTATAGTGTATAGTATTCTACTAGTCAAGCCCGTTCATTTGATACCCATATTGAGGTAGGTTGTGAAGAAATATTTTGTCCGCCATTTTGTGGTGGCAGCCATCTTGAATCGATATTAACCAAACATAGCTAAAAACATCCGCACGGATATTAACTTTTTCAAATAAAAAAAACCGCATTGCAATCGGCCCATCCATTTGAGCTCTACGGTGCCACAGACATACACACACACAGACAGACAGACAGACAGACATCGACGTCAAACTTATAACACCCCTTTTTTTGCATGCTCCGCTTCTATTGATTGTAGCGTGTTGTTCTATAGCCTTTGCCGATAAATGGGCTATCCAATAGAAAAAAATCTTTCAATTCGGACCAGTACTTTCCGAGATCCGAGCGTTCAAACAAACAAACTCTTCAGCTTTGTAATATTAGTATAGATATTAGTGTGAGCGTACGTTCACAATCGAAGCGGTCCCAGTACTGCGAGATGCGCCACTTCTTCTGCCGGAAGCCGGGGCAGCACTCCGCGCACTGCGGCCCGCAGGTGTTGTGCTGGCAGCGGCACACCAGGATGTTGGTGTCGGTGCTGGGGTCCGCCGGGTCGCACGTGTCCGCGTGCCCGTTGCACATGCAGCGCCCGCCGATACTGATGTCCTTTATACTGTAGAAGTACTGAAAACGGAAACTTGCTTTTAGTATTTTTTAAAGTTATCGCCAGAGGATATACGGCTCCACGGGTCTATATGCGGCATGCGCAAGCTATTCATTGGACTTGCTGACTGGTTAAAACTTTATTTTTTTTACTAAGATATGGAAGTACAAACGCGTGAAAATTTACATCTAAAGCGATAAAACATTTGTTTTGGGCCGCTGCGGTTGGTATGTCACCCCTGGTTTAAAAAAAGATCTTATGTTGCGACTTCTAATTAGACAGTGTTCTTAAGACTGGCTATTATTAGCTATGCTATTATGGCTATTATTGGCTATGCTATTATGGCTATTATTAGCTATGCTATTATGGCTATTATTGGCTAGAATTTGCGATCCACAATCATGAGGTAAATCCTGTCAGAATATCTGGGTATTTTTCTAAGTGTAGAACCCCAAGCCTGTCACCCCTACTGGCTGTAACGGTGAAGAAAAATATCATAGAGAAACTGGCAAGTTCAACTTGACCTTACCTTGACCAACCTTGACTTTCATTTTGCGAGAGAAGGCCCCAAGTCCAGAATTTAGTGGGGTGCTTATGCTTTATTGTGCTATAATAGCCTAACTCTTCCATAACCTACTCCATTTATATTCTTCTTTATTAACCTATCAGCATGGACTTGCTTTGTACTTGATGCAACGATGTGCAGGTAAATAAAGGTTTGCTGTATAAATAAAAATACTTTACGTATTTCAGAGTTTCATTGATTCCGTTCAAGATAACTAGGCTTAAGAACTCACCCGTCGCGTGACCGTAGGGTCCTGCCTGGCCACAGACATGAGATGCCCCAGCAGGTTCTTGGTCCTGAGCAGTCGTAGTCTCACGTTAGTCGCACGAGTCCACTCTTGCAGCACCGGGGAGTTGAAGTACTTGTTCGCTGATGGACGGTAGTTGAGGAGAGATATAGGGATCTGAGAACGAAATAGTAAGTTATGGACATGTTGAATATATGGATAAGAATGGCAGGTATTCATATAATCACTGCGTTTTTGGAAAATACTGGTTAATGTTTACTCCTATTTCATTTTTAGTTAACTCTGTAATGTTTTTGTAAAGCTTTGAGTCATTTGATGCCATTGATTGCACAGTCATTTGCTCTGTGGATGCCATTTGTAATATATATAAGTACAGCATCTTGTGCTTCATGTTTTATCGGAGTTGTAAAAAAGTAACCTTTACCTAACTTTTTAAACTTTTTGAACCATTTTCTGGAACATGAGTAACAATAGAGTGGAGGAAGGGTAAGAACTAGTTTCCTTCTACGATTTTTTTCCTTTGAAATTATGTCAAAACAAATAAGTGACATACCTCTCCTCCTTCCAATGGCACGATCTGGGAATACTCGGTGCTGCAAATGACAGAGTCGTCGCTTGTGATGGGCTGTAGACTCTCTTTCCCGAAATATCTTATACAATCTCTAAAACACACAAAATTGACGCCATTAAAGGAATTATATTATTGTAATTAGCTTTGCTGGTCTAGTAGCATTAATGCAGGCGCGGTCTAAGGCCCGAATTTTGGAGGGGGTCACCAGTACTCAGCCTCAGATTTATATCACCAGTAGAAATACAATAAACCGAGTAAAATACTGTAGTAGTAGCGCCCCACAATTTTACCCGTGTATATGTTGTTCCAGTTGTTTTGCCGCGTTAAAAATAGTCTATGAACTATTAGATATTTTAAAATTTCTTAGATTTTTAATTAATAAGTTACGGTAATAGGGGTCATGTCCCCTGTGACACCCTCCCCCTTCGGACCGGATAATATACGTTTTACTATAGCGAGGTATTAGATTCGAATCCCATCTACACTTCTGAATGTTTGTCTAAGTGCATGAATTTGTCATCACCGAGTCCATTTGGGGAGTACCATACCATTTCTAGTTATTCTAGCGCAACGTAGTAATGTGCAAACATTACTGTGTTCCGGTTTGAAGGACAATGTTTCTTTAGAAATTACAGGGTATAGATATCATCTTCTATCTCATATAGAGTGACGAGTGCAGTGCAGTTCTTGGTAATAATTTGGACTCTTCATATTTATTTCAATAGCAGAGTGACGTGACACTGTGATGTTATGGTACACCTGCCCATAGCTTAGCATAGCTTACCAATAGGCACATGATCTGCTCGTCTTGACAATCATTACTATAAAATTTTACCAAAATTATGTTTTTTTTTGTCTGACGTTAAATTTACCAGTTAACCAATATTATTAACTGCATCAACTTACTGTGGCGAGTCTGAAAAGTACATCCAAGGCTTGAAGGTTTTTCCATAGTCCGTGGACTTCTCCAGCGCCCAGAGTCCTGGCCGCGGTGAATTGCCCATTCTTACGAACACGTACGCCACGTGGAATTCCTGGAAACATTGTAACGATTATCAGTACTTAAAAGTATAAGGTTATAAATTACATATCTACAAAATAGGGATGCGGTCTGGGTAAAAAATAAACGACTCTAATTAGTCAGCTAGAATTTAGTTATAGATATATATGGGACTCGTTTTTTATGACATTATTTAAATGATACAAATCATCAAACTTTCAGAGCGGGCAGTCTTGACGTCACTTGTGGGTAAAAATCGTACCCACAAGGGACCTCACGCCAAACTTCTAAAAACCTCTATACAAGAACCTAAAATCAAAGGAAATTACGTAAAAGTAGTGGGGAGGATATGTCCCTATATCGCACCATAAATCACTCATCATATGGTGCGATGTAGGCTCCTCCCCACTACTTTGACGTACTTTCCTCTGATTTTAGGGCTCGTGTGTAGAGGGTTTAAGCACTGTCTCTTCGTAATTTTTTGTTTGTGTAACAAAAAAAAATACATGTACAATATTTTTTGCCATCGAACTAAGGTTTTTTAGAACTATAGCCTATCATGGAGCAAAGATGTAAACTTTCTCATACGTCCAGGTAATAAGAGTATCTAATTAATACTGGACAGTGATTTGAATCATTCTTGTTAATTCTGTTAGACAGCCGTGTGCTTACCATCAGTCGTTGGTTATCGACTGAAGGACCTACCCTTCTACCGCCTAACTAAATCTAAACTAAAAACTAAATCGGCTATGGCTTTGCTATAGCTGTCTCTATTGTTTCACGCGAAAAGAAAAGAGGCAGCAATATAGGTAGACCCTCTGTTATTACCGTTAAGGGTCTGCAACTTAATTCCTTCATACAAAAAAAAAAACGCAGATATGTTTAAGCGAATTTAAATGATATCAGCGTAAAGTAATTCACATTTAAAGTGGTAATAATAATTTGCGTAAGTAAACTCGTAGTTAGCTAGGTACGTAAGAAGGTATAGTTAGTAAAATTAAGTCCGTAGGGCCTTGCGCTCGACCGAAATACGGTAGGGGGCAGATACCGTTTGAGCCTAAAACCCTCTGCACACGAGCCCTAAAATCAGAGGAAATGACGTAGAAGTAGTGGGGCAGAGCCTACATCGCACCATAAATCACCAATCATATGGTGTGATTTAGCGTCGTCCCCACTACTTTTACGTAATTTCCTCTGATTTTAGGGCTCGTGTGTAGAGGATTTAACTGTCACAAGTTACTTCATAACAAAATAATAATAGTCTGTCAGTTTATATTATTCTTATTTATATAAACGCTCATTCTGTTTCAGAATGTCTGTCACCATCGTCTGTCATGTAGAGAGTAATTGATAGATAATTCGTTTGAAGCTGAGAGCCCACTTGAGATGTAAATACGAAACAGTGAGTAACACAACTTCAATTCAGTCAATCAGATAATTGGTTTGGGTGTTGTTACGTATGAGAATGTATTTAAATTGTATAAAACTAGCGGCCATTTCGGCTTCGCTCGGGTCATGTCATATAATAATCAAATCATTTGAAACAAAAAAATGCAAGCATAAATTGAGAGTACCTGGTTGACCGAGCTTTGCTCGGTTTTTTTAAATGATATTTAAAAAAACTTACTTAGACCTACTAAAAGGTGCTAAGTATAAAATTTTCTCAGAAAAAAAAGAAAAAGACCAGGATTCGAGCCGGGGCCTGTTGTCTCCGAGGGCGAGCATATCCCGTCTGAGCCATTTAGACTTAAAGAACAGTGGCGAAATAAGTTATCGTATTCTAATGACATTGTAGGAGTTTTTCATTGTCTAAAAACACGCATGAAATGATGTTTTAAAAAAATAAAACCTAGCTAGATCGATTTATCGTCCCCGAAACCCATACATAATTTTCATACATAATTTTATGAAAATCGTTCGAGCCGTTTCCGAGATTCAGATTCTATATATATATAGGTACATATATATATGCAAGAATTGCTCGTTTAAAGGCATAAGATATTGAGTATCTTTCAAGTTGGACCACATTTACCCATAAATGTGAACTTTCGTGAATATCGGGTGACTTGTAGAAGAGTTCACTGGGCACAAACATCATGAAACTGGACACAAATTGAGAAATATCAGCTTTCCGGCTTCCATAGCTATGTAGCTTTCTAGCTTCGCTTAATGTGGCCCTGGACAGTGTTCCGTAAAATAATATTGATAAAATAATATTGATCCAAAACGTTAATATTTCATTTCATTAATGTTTAATCTTCGATAAAACCGCGAGACAAGCTCGCGCGTTAAAAAAGACAAACATGGAATACCAAAATCGAAAAAAATAGTAATAATAAAGACAGTGGAACATCTAAGGTTAATTAAAAAAAATTGGTTGCCTGTAAAGTCGGTATACGGGCGAAAGTTTTACGTGACAACGACTTTGAGTGGTAAAATAATTTTACGGAAGGGACGCGTGCCTTTCACTTTTTATGTCTGTCTCTCTCGCTCTTAGGCGAGCTAACCATGCCCGAGTGGAAGGGACGCGTGCCTCTCACTCGCTCTCGTTGTGAGCGCATAACGTGAGCGGAGCGTAACGCAGTTTCTTGAAGTGTCACCCGGCAAACCAATTTATAAGACGTTGTCACGTCAACAAAGCTCCATTTTAAAAGTTACGGAAATATTTATGGTTTATGAAATATTTAACGTCTGAGGTACGCTAGTTGTTGTACGATATATAAAAAGCTGTTTTTTTAAGGACAGATATTTTGTTAACTTAATATTTGTGATCAGTTGAAATAATCGCAAAAAAAGAGACAGTTTCGCAGTTGCTAAGCAAAGAAGGCAGTGAAGCATCGTTGTCAATTTGCAGTCGCAAATGGCCGCAAGACGATTTGTTATAGTTTGTCTTCGTATCAAATATCACATTCGCTAAGCAATATACTAAAATTATTTATAAACAATCAAGAGTGATAAGTAAGCGTTCGCAATGCAGTCGAGCGGTTTGTTATTTATTCATCTTTTGATTGGTACACACATATGAATCACCGTTCACCTCAGCAGAAATTCATGTATTGTTGCTGAGGAACAGCAGGTCTTTGAACTTGATAAAATATTTCTTTAGTCAATTTTTTCTGCAATTCTTTAGTAAAATTGTTACTCTAAAAGCCATTCTATGTATCAATGAACCTTTTTAAGGCGCGATAAACGGGTTAAAAATTTGTCAAATTGGTAAAACTGATATCTAACAAAATAAAACCTTAGCGCCATACTTGGCGCCAGAGATTTTGACAGGTTTCGCGTTCTAAAAACTCATCATTTCTATTCTCATAGTCGTTGGTACCATAGTCTACATAATACATTTCATTTGAATGATCATTTTTGCCATAAGCTTGTCGTAACGCTGTGTCGTCGAAAACTTCTGAAACTTACATACACTTGTGAATCGAGAAAGCTCAGTACAAATAATAATTAACAATAATGGCAAAGCGTCAGAATTGACTTAGAATTTTTATGTATATTGATGATGTTTTGCGAAGAAGAAGTTTTGACCAACACGATTGTTTTGGTCTTAACGATTGTGTAACGATATATCGAAAAAAAATTCTTTGCTCAAACTTATTCAACTGATCACAAATGTAAAGTTGGGCGAGCATCTGGTCGTTGATCCTGGTCTATTATTATGTTTATGTCCCTGTGAGGTAAGGGAGGTCGATGCACTGCCGTTACGACTATTCCTGGAAATGTTCTGAACACTCGGAATCGGCTGCGGCCTTTAATGCAACTGTCCACTTCATTTGGAGCAATGAATGATTCATCCCTGACGGATTTTTTTCTTTGAAAACTTCTAATAATCTTTTACGAGGGATTAACCACAAAAAAATCAGCAAGTCAGTCAGTCCACATCATATAATATATAATCGATCAAACTCTAGTAATGTAATTCTGTAATTTTGTTAATTGTTGTCCCTTTTGTTACAAAAACCTATGAATAGGCAAGTCAATACCTATTTAAATATTTGTTATAATTAGAATTCTTAAAGGTTTAGGTACATATATATACATATAGTACATATTTTAAATATCTATAGCTAACTCTCGACAAAATTGTTGTAAGTTAGATTTTTGGAATGAAGAAAAGCAATTCGACTTTTATTTTTGAAACGTTGTAAAATTATGCTTTAAGTTGTTTAATCAAGAAAAGATCAAAAAGCATTTTCGTGATTAGTTTTGTTTGAAGGTAAACCTTTGTCAAACATCTTTGTATGGTTTGCTGTCATAGAAGACCATCACGTCTGCCCAAAATTGCCAATTTTTTTATTCTAACTTCAATTCGAGATGATTGTAACCATGGACGTATTAAAAGTCGGACGTAGTCTCGCTAAAACAAAAACTGTGTCACTAGAGTCGACCACATTTTCTCGGATTCAATTTGGAGTCGGACAATTCAATTGAATTGAATTGTCAGCCTGTATGTGACACCGCACACGTGCATGTTACGTGGCCAACTCGATGGACACAGTTTTTGTTTTAGCGAGACTACGTCCGACTTTTTTTATACGTCCATGATTGTAGCATAATATAATTGTATCTCAAAAGGAGTGAAATATTACAAATTAGTTTCGCGATGCCCCAGCTGCATACAGGATGTGGATTAGAGTATATTTAAACTGAACTATGATGTCATCCCGTCTGCTCTAAGTTACAGCAGAATGTTTATGGCTACCCAAAATTAATGAGACACATGTTACCATCCTGTCTTCATGTGTTTCATTGCTCAATTATTAGAACGGCTAGCTAACTAGATACGAAAAGTGTGTGGACTGTGGACTAAAGATTAGGTTTTTTTAAGAAAAAGTTAAATTGATTTAATATATCATAAGGTTACAATTCGACAGTTAATCAGTCCCTTTAAAAATAAGATTATGAGGATTAGGAGTATTTACGATAAATGTGTTTGAAGTTGTGATTGACACATAATCGCATCCAATTTGGGCAAATCGTTTTGTTTCAATGTCTAAAAAATGAGTAGAATTGGATTAATGGATTGAATGGAAAATGAGTAGATTGGATTGGACCTACGTGAATAATATGTATTTAGGATAATTTTCTAACCGCGCTTCTACAAATACTTATTAAATGATAGTAGTATTTTTATTCTTTTGACGTGACAACGTCTTATAAATTGGTTTGCCGGGTGACACTTCAAGAAACTGCGTTACGCTCCGCTCACGTTATGCGCTCACAACGAGAGCGAGTGAGAGGCACGCGTCCCTTCCACTCGGGCATGGTTAGCCCGCCTAAGAGCGAGAGAGACAGACATAAAAAGTGAAAGGCACGCGTCCCTTCCGTAAAATTATTTTACCACTCAAAGTCGTTGTCACGTAAAACTTTCGCCCGTATACCGACTTTACAGGCAACCAATTTTTTTGATACATAAACCATATACCTTCCACCTAATACTACTAGTACATATCTGTTGTAATTGGTAATAATCCTACTATCCCACCTACCTGGATAATAGTACTAACTCTTTCTAGGCTGGGAAACGCGGGAACAACTCAGATAATCTTAGCACAATCCATTGAAACGTCAGTGAATTCTAGACACGGGTATAAAGCGTATGATCACCTGTCCGAGATCGATGGTGAGGTTGACTTCATTGTACTTCATGCCCCTTGAGAGCGGCGGGCTCTGCCACCAAGTCTCCATGCCGTCCACCGCGTACTCTGGAGGGTGCTTCTTGGCTTCGTTCGTCGCATCGCAGATGTCGCACACCTGGAATGGAATAAAAAGATGTCATTTCAAATGAGAATGGAAATAAAGCTATCTTGTCAACTATGAGAGAACCCATAATGTTTATAATGTACAGGACTTAATTACGATTTAACTCATTGTTTAAATACCTCGAGATACCTGTTTAGATGAGATACCTACTATGAGAGAATCATTATTTCAAATTTGAAAGGAAACAAAGCTGACAAATGACTTATCTTGTTTCTTTGTTAGAAGTGTGAGGTCTGACACTGAGTTATAGGTCGTAGATTTGATTCCCACCCGAATATTTTTGTGGCAGATTTTTATTTGTTACGTGTTTCCATATATCAATATATCATAATTATGGATTTAAAATTGTATGTCAATGTACCAATCAACTGTCTCCTTGCCCTGCCTTCCTGTTAGTTTGAAGTTAGGTATAAAAGTAGATTTACTGGCATGTCCTAGGATAAATGTATTTGATCCCCAATCTAGGCACCTAGTTTGAGGTGATATAGAGTTATGGGAAAAATATACATAACACATTTTTGGAAAGCATAGGGTTCATTTGAAACGTAAATGTAACAAAGCCACTTTGCAAATTTTGGAATGTGAATAGAAAAAATGCAACTGTAATTTGAACTGTGAAGTGGTTTAAAGTTGTTTTTTGACTGTTGCCGACGGTATACTCAATATTTTAATAATGGTAGGACTTTTTCGCACACTCTGTTTGGGGAAGAATAAGAACCATTCGTGTCTCAGTTACGGCCAAGTAGTAATTATCATTTATTTTGATGAAGTATTTAAACATTTTGCATCGTACATTAGATACTCGTTACCCGCACTAGGCCGGGGTGATGGATTATGATCTATCTTTCATTTTGTGAAAAGACGCCGACTTTCAGCAGTGGAAAAATAATGTGGAGTGATTTTTTATTTATTCTACATAACATTAACTTTACAGCTTTCATAAATGCGTTACAATAATTGTTTATCATTATGTAAAAACATATTTATGTGCATCTAATTGGATCTATAATACAGCTAAAGTGGAGTTAAACTGGACAAGTTGCTAGACGCCGTAATAACAGATGGAGTGGAGTTGTGAACGAGTAGTGGCCAAGGAATGGTACGCGGAGTGTACGACGTCCAACTGTACCTGGACTCGATTGTAAAAGTACCGAGGAAGATGGCATCATAAAAGAAATGTCTGTACCTGTACCCAACAAAGGGATAAAGAAGGATGTAAATGAATTAATTATGTGAAAGACTTCTTTTTATCACAATATAACTGAACTAGCAGTGCCCCGTGGTTTTACCCGCGTAGTTACCGATCCCGTTATTTTCCCGGGTTAAAAAATAGCCTATTTATCCCAGAATTTGGTACATGGATATCAAAGAGTAAGAAACATGCATCCCTACATTCGTACAAACTATACGCGTTTATAATATTAAGATAACGACACTATTACAATCGGATACTTTTTTTGAATTTAGTGAATAAACCAGAAATAAGCTTCTGGATATATTTTACCACCTCAAATAATTATCCCGCTAAAATGTTGCTACAGCAACTGCAACTTTTATAACAAAAAAGAGGGACTGTCATAAGATATCCGAGATCAGACGACCGACAAATTCATCCATTCACAACGATTTTATTCATTCTCTGCTCAGCGCGTAACTTGTTTGGAGAAAAAAAAAACTGGCCGTGTTCTGTGATTCAATTTCGGGATGTTTTGTTCGACGCGCACGAAACAAAGGACGGAGGCGGTGCGCGCGCGCATGTGCCCGCCACATGTTCGCAAGAGCAACGAAAGATCGAATTCAGACGAAACAATCGTAATGGACCCAAATACTCCGAGTTTGTTCGATGTAATGATAACTTAGTTGACAAGTCACCAAATTGTTCCATAAAAACACGTCTAGTTTCTTTGATCAGCTGTAGATAATGTTATGCGACTATTTTCTATGATGAATATGGAACATAGTTATAGTTAGGAAGTTAGGTTATATGGAATACTTAGAGCATTTTTTTAACTTTTATTGGTTTACACTTGACTGCCATCTCGCCTAACGTTAAACGATGATGCGATCTACGATGGAGCGTGTTTACATAGACTACTTTTATCACGGTAAAGTTACGGGAACGAGAAACACGCAGTAAATACCGCGGGTGCTGCTGGTTTAAATTACTAGTAAGATATTTCGCAATAAAAGAAAAATAATATTTCTTTGCCAAAGTAGCATGTAAAACAAAAATAATTATTTGTAGCTTCCGCACTAGGCTAGGCCTGTGTCGTGGAAGCCGATACGATTCGCTGGGTGAATAAAATAAAATTAGTGCCTCTAATCATCGATATAAATCAATGGATAAAATAAATAAAAAATAAAATTTATTTCAATAACATAGATCTTAACTATACAATATTATATTACAGGATGTGCCCTAAGCACCTTGAAATTGGCAATAAACTGCGTCTGTATGTGTATCGTAAGTGGTTTACAAACTACCAATCTACTTGACCCTTAGAATCGCTAGCGGTGAGATATGCTATGGTTATAATTATTTTGGCGATTAACAACGAATAGTGATAGGTAAAACGTCCGGCGTCCACCGCTTCCTGCAACCAACTAGAACAGAAAGAGTGAGCTCACTCTTCCCAACGATAACATGATTCCGTGCGCCTTGAAGTTTGGGAGGGCACATCTTTGTATTGAGATCGTTGCCTCTAATGCGATTGACTTATCATTTAACAAATGAGTGTCAGCCATCACCATTACATGCATGTACTTGCATGTTCATAAAATATATTTACATATTTATAAGTACACTGAGTATTAAGTAAACAATACATTAGTTATTAAGGTGTCATTGCGCAATACCTAGTTCAGCAAGTTATGAAATCAATATTGCAAAAACACGTTTTGGACTTCGCCATCAGGAATAAAGGCTCAGGTAAAATATACAAACTGCTTTTATAACGACAAGTTTATGGGCCCCGGCTTATCCCACTGATGGGCTTATTTTACGGCCCTCGCGGCGGTTCTTCGAATAGCAAGCGATAAACAAAGGAATAGCTTCTTGTACTTGGACGTAGGCTGTCTTTAGTTGTCTGGTTTTTCTGTTCTTCCCAAAGCGTTAACATTTACTTATACTAAACAACTACATATTACATATAATACAATTATATCAGCTATCTGGCTGCCATAGCCAAGCTTTGCTTAGTTTGGGGCCAGATGGTGTTGTGCGTGTCCACCATCTTGTCCATTAATATTTATTTTTAAATCTATGGGTTTTTCATTCTACAAAAATTATAAATTATGTCAAAGTTTGGATGTTTGTTGCTCAATCACGTCGGAACGGCTGAACGCATCGAGTTGAAATTTCGAACACTGTTAGAATATAGGTTGCAGTAGCACATAGGCTATTTTTTATACCGAGAAAATAACCGAAACGGGAACTATGCGGATGAAGCCGCGGGGCCATGCTAGTAATACATAAGTACTTAACACTTGAATGTTAGAGAAGTCTAGATACTTTGTAGTAGTATGACGCTTTGCAGAGACTCACTGGTACCACATCATTGCCAGTTACGCCACCGCAAAGAAGTAAAGTGCAAACATTACTGAGTTCCGGTTTGAAGGGCAGTGTTTCCAGTGAAATTACAGGGCATAGTGATTAAACATCTTATATCTTTGGGTGATGAGAGCAGTCAAGTACTAGGTAATGATTTAGACTCTTCATGTTCCAATAGCTGCGGTCACTGTGCTGTTATGGGAAGGCATGTTAATTACCTCGTCACTCTATACTTAAAAAACCGTCCTACTGGACCGGGAAATGTGGCGGGAGTGGTGGAAGAGGCGAGAGAGGCCATAACATAAGGTACATTTGCTCTGCATTGGGACAAAATATACTTGTAGACTGGTAATACAAATATATGGCCTATACCCCTCAGGGATCATGTACAAATCCAACAGAGTAAGATTTTTTGAAATTGGTCTCGTAGTTCCTGAGATTAGCGCGTTCAAACAAATGAACTCTTCAGCCTTATAATATTAGATAGATATTGATTAAATACGTGAAGCAAACACTTTGTACCGTTCTTTACGAAAATTGTACGAACGACAGATGAGATAATATTTACATAATTATGGCATTTCCACATTTGTAGTTTGTACAAGGAGTGCAGAATGCAAATATTTTAAAGTATCTTTAATTTTATCTCAGACAAATTATAAGACTCCCATATGTTTGCCACGTATATTTATACTGTTTTGTAATTAATATGATGGTCGAAAGTCGACCACAGGGCTACCACTTTAATAAAGAGTTTTCCTATCTTATCTTATAGGTTAGTAACTTTTGAACCCCAAAATATGGCTGATACATTTTTATTTGTGCTCTACTTCATTCATTGATGTCGATACAGCGGTCAGGGGCTATCTCGAGTTTCGGGACTAATCTGTGACCGTTACATACTTCTCTTATCATCACGCCTACACATGTCCAGTATCTATTATTTTTTGGGGTTAACTAAGCTCTATTCTCAGCGGAGATAAATGTTCGCGTAACTTTGGGGCCCTTTGAGATTTGTTTTAGTTTTCCTTATCACATTTTATTCATAATATTCGTTACTCGTCTGAAGTTTACGTGTAATAACTAAACTTAGTTTATAACTAAATTTATCTTTAGACCTTCGTTGGTCTATGGATAAATTAGATGATGATGTAAGTAGTTTGGTATGTATCGAATGGTTATTGCAATTTGGTTTTGTTAATAAAAGCTCTGTCCGTTCTAAAAATGTCCAGGTCTCCTAAAAGCATCATACAACCACTACTTCTGTAATATTTTTATAACCTTCTGTGTGATGGTGTGTGTGTGTAGTTAAATTCTTCCGGAACGGCTGGCCTGAGTTTGATTATTTTTTAGCGTTTTCTTTTTGTATTTAACATAGTTTGTACACTGTACAGGACAATGTCTATCGGGTATGCTAGTTACTGTATAAATTCAATCAAAAATATATTACGTTTATAGTTTAGTTTAAAGTGCCGGGCAGAACATGAAATATACTCGATGGTAAGTAGCACGCCTGTCCATAGCAGCACAGAATCGCGCAGCTATTGGAACACGAAGAGTCCAAATCATTACCTAGTACTTCAAAGTGCTCGTCGCCCTGAGGTATCAGATGAACATTGTCTATGCCTTATAATTTCTATAGAAACATTGCCCTTTAATGTTTTTTTTAATAATAAGTGATGAGACAAGTATGTCATGTGCCTGATGGTAAGCAACATGTCTGCTACATAACAACACAGTGACACGCAGCTATTGGAACATGAAGAGTCCAAATCATTACCTAGCACTGCACTGCGCTCATCAGCCAGAGATCTAAGATGTTATATCTCTAAGCCCTGGAAACATTGCCCATCAAACCGGAACACAGTAATGTTTTCACATTACTGTTTGGCGGTAGAATAACTGGCAAAGGTGTGATACTTTCCCAGGCGGACTCTGCTAGGAGTCTTACCACTACAAATATTGTATTTGAATAAAATTTAATTTAAATTGTATTTAATGGTAATTGCATAGTAAAAAAAGTGTGCGTACTTATGTAGGTACGCACGCAAGAAGTCAATGAAAAAAAAAGAAGTAGAGAAGAAGAAATGAAAGAAGTCTATTTTGTTTTATTAGAAGTGGTCTAACTTCAAATCTAGGATAGGAATAGATAATATGTCCAACGCAAGAAGTTAGCCTTAAATTAGTTACAATACTTACTACAAGAACAAAATTAAAAATTTTGATTAACCCCTGACTACCTCGGATTTGTTTTCTGTACAACATTATACAATCAAGCCCTTTCATTTGATACCCATATTAAGGGAGTTGTAAAAAATAAATGTATTTCGCCATTTTGTGGAAGCGGACATCTTGGATTTGAAATTTGTCATATTACAATGTGTTCTACTAGTCAATACTAGTCTACTAGTCCCTTTCGTTTGATACCCATATTGAGGTAGTAGTGAAAAAATAAATATAATTCACCATTTTGTGGTGTCGGCCATCTTGGATTTGTTTTTTTTTATAATGTATACTATTTTACTAGTTAAGCCCTTTCATTTGATACCCATATTGAGGTAGGTTGTAAAGAAATATTTTGTCCGCCATTTTGTGGAGGCGGCTATCTTGAATCGATATTAACTAAACATAGCTAAGAACATCCGCACGGATATTAACTTTCAAATAAAAAAAACCGCATCGAAATCGGCGCATCCGTTTGAGCTCTACGGTGCCACAGACAGACACACACACAGACAGACAGACATCGACGTCAAACTTATAATACCCCTTTTTTTGGTCGGGGGTTAAAAATATTGAATGGCTAACTTTTGGGAGTCGCTTATTCGAGATGGTGTGCGCGCAATCTCTATCTCTATATATAAAAATGTTATGTTGGTTTGTGTACGCTTCAAAAACTCTTAAAGTTCTGCACCGGTCGAGCTGAAATTTTACAATGATTTATAATCCACATCAAGGATTGTTTTTTTTATCTAATGTTTGCATCACAATGTGCCATAGTGAAGCGTGGCAGGGTACAAGCTAGTTGTAAATAATTCCTCAACTCATTTCTTCGACCGATTCATTGCTGCGTACATTTTTGAATACTTAATACAACAGTTCAAATCTACGTAGAGGTACAAAATAGTGACAGTTCAGTTCTGGGCAGACCTTATTTAACTAAATAATAAAATTTAATAAAAATTGAGATAGTTATATTGGATTTAAAAAGAATACGTTGTCAAATCGAGAGTGTATCGGTTACTTCGTTCCATCGTAGACCGCATCGTGATTTTACATCAGGCGAGATGGCGGTCAAGTGTAAACCCATAAAAGTTAAAAAAAATGACACATCTCTCGTGTTATCAGCCACAAGTTTAAAAAATGATGACGCGCTGTCGTGCCATCAGCACAGAATCGCGCCTAAAGAAGTATAACTTCATAAACTCGTTTATTAGCAGAAGCATATTATATTAATAAAACTGTTTTTTTCTAGTCGAGAACTTTGTTGACTCATTATCAGGGGATGCGCGGCGACAGGACGCGAGATAAACGTTATCAGTGCTCCCGGTTATCGGCCTGGAGTTGTGTCGACTCTTGCCGCTTTTGTTTCACTTGTGTCTCAGTTTGGTAATAATCTTACAATAGTAGCTCCCTGCGGTTTCACCCGTGCATTGCCCGTTCCCATAATTTGGCCACATTGAAAAGTATGCGTTATAAAAAGTTATTCCAGACTTAACCGATCTGTGTACCAAATATGTTTTAAAGCTTTCTATATCATAAATCCTACTAACATTTAAAATTTGAAAGTTTGGATGTTTGTTGCTCAATCACGTAGCAACGTTTGAATATAGTTGCTGCAAGTTGACCTGGATAGGCCAAATTTTAAATTGGTTTTCAAATATAATTCAGTTGAGTGTGTCACTTTATTTTTAAAATTAGTGTTGAACGTCCGTTTTTTTCAGAGAAAATATACTATGTTTTTTAATACAGTACTCGTATATAATAGGTCGATAATTGTATTTATCGTTCTTCGTATTTTGTTAACTGATCATAGTAGGTATAATGTTACTTACTATGTGCTTCGATAGCATAACCATGTTATCGGGGGCTTATTAGGTATGTTACTAATTAGACACTTACGTATTTGATAGGTGTCTAAGTATTTTAAATTACCACAACGTTAGGCTGTATCGAAATTGAAGTGTCACAATATTGTTTGTTGTATTTTTCAAATTTCTATAAGAAAATATTTTTGCTATTAGTATTTACTATACTTAGTATTCATTTCTGTGTAAGTAAATGATTATGAACTTACACTACCAACGTTAAAAACAAGAAAGTACCTATTTAAATACTAGTAAGTATAATTTAAGATATACTTATGTGATTCTAAGTAATGTACTCTAGTTTGAAGTTAAACTTTGTTATGTATGTATACTAATAGTATGAAGTGACTGACTTTAAAGCTGAAGAATTAGTTTTTTTGAATGCGCTAGTCTCAGAAACAACTGGACCGATGTAAAGAAATTGGACCCAGTTGGATAAGTACGTGAGTACATTATGCAATACATGTACTACGGGCGAAACCGGGGTGGATTGCTAGTATTTAATAAATCCATCTAGGTATATCTAGGTTCTACTTAGTGACGTGAATGAAAAATTCTGCGAATGATGATGCTCGTGGCGATTAGAATTTTTGTATTTGACAGTATTATTAATTTGTTGCAATCTAACAATACAGAAGATAGTAACCATACTCTGTAGTAGTCACAACTCTATTGTAGTTTTTGTGATGCGTATCTACAACAAAAGGTGCAACGGATAGCAACAAAAACATACCTGTCCTTGAATGACATGCTCGTCGTGGTCAGCGTTTGCGCCGACGAGCTTGCAGTAAAGCTCTGCGCCTTCGTCCCCGCACGTGGCTGTGGCGGTGATCTTCTTCCCGGTGGCGAGGTTGAAGTACGGGGGAGTGAGGATCTCGGCTGAAGCCACCGTGAGCGAAAGTAGCGCGAAGAGCGCCGTGACGCGCGCCATCCTAGCAGCGCGGCGCCCGATCGCGTAATGATGCTGCCGGCCGGCGGCGTCGCTCGTCTGATAGGGGTGCCCCGAGCGACGCCGCCGCCGGTGCGATCTGTCCGTCCGGTCCCTCCATTACATTTTCATAGGATACGCTGCCTCTGTATCAACTAAATTATGTACCATTTCACTATTCAATCGACTTCAATAAAGGTGGAGGCTTTCAATTCGCTTGTATTTTTAATAGACTTATAAAAAGGTGGTGTTTCTCAATTTGGTTGCATGTTTTTTGTTTGCTTGTACATTACGCAACAGCTCTGCCAATTATAAATCGATTTTGATAAATATTTTTTTGTTTGGTAGGTCGTAGAAATCTTGTTAAGGGTATTAAAACTAATGGTATTTTCTTTTACGGTTTTTTAATTAAAAGTTATGCACGATTAAAATGTTCAAAATACCGGTTGGACACTAAGCACTTCTCAATTCGCCGTTGCTATGCAGTAGGTACTATTCCGAGAGTTGTCACCGAATTTTAGAAGGCAAGCTGAAAATTTGTCACATAGCGCCTGCTCTCCCATAATACCACACACGGAGGTGCAACCCTAGCTGGTGAGTAGCGGGGCAAAATGAATCCATACATATTTTTTTTTTATATGTTTGTATTTGTTTCAATAAATACGTTTGAAATTTGAGGTACTTAATATGCAATTTTTATACGTTGTAATGTCCTGTTCATAGAACTGAAAATATTATTTAGCCTGATTCCACCAAGCACAAATATTTATGTGATCAATTCAGTTATATCTTCTATATCTGGATGTTTCTATGTATGTGTATGTACATATGTATCATAAGTATGTAAGTATTTACGATTATTTAGGTATTATATGAGCGAACTAGTTCTCATAGCTGATAGTAGTAGCATTACTTGTAAGCTTTTACATTTTCTGCAGTATACGTTCTTGTAGGTATTTGTAATTTGATCTCTGTTACTGGGCAGTTTTGTTGAAACTTGGAGATTATGATCATAAGCAAGTAGGTAATGTGCAAAATACCATTCTCAGTCTATAATAGTTGTGAATCTGAAAACACTAAAATAGTGATTAGTTATACTACAATAAATAAATAAATAAAGAGAAATAAGCGTAGAGAAAAATGATAAATCATCTTATATCTCAGGGTGCCGAGCACAGTGCAGTGCTAGGTAATGTTTTGGACTCTTCATGTTCCAATAGCTGCCTAACACTATGCTGTTATGTGCAAGCCTGTTGCTTGCCATCACTCGGCACTTACTCACTCGTCATGCGTCATTCTTTACGTACTCTAAAAAAATCAGGCTTGTTTACACAGTAAGGTAATTACTCTTCATATGAAAAGCTAGCAGAGAAACAGAAATGTGGCCATAAGTTAAAACATACATACACCAGAGTTCATTCACAATTTGTACTTACAAGGTTACAGGAGCAGTTCTATTAGCTGTATGACTCACTCGTAGAAATCATAATTTATTTGTTTCAGTTCTTACTTGTAATGCGCCGTTTCTCCATTAGTAGGTTGCGTCAGCAATATACATAATATAAAAATGAAGTCTCTGTTTGCAATTCCAAATTAGCGGTACTTAGGGTAAGTAACATTAGTTGTTAAAAAAAACTAAATAACATGACTTTTTTTTGTCATACAACTAAAGCAAATCGCAAAATAAATTACTTTTTATAACTCCTAGTTAGGAAAGCAGGAGATGGAATCTGTTAGCATAATGGCGCATTTTTCTTAAGATAATAAATATGATAGATCCCTCAGAGAGAAACAGTATTCTAGCATTGAGATTAAAAGAACCGTGATTAGTGTAGAAAAAAAATGGCGTTGCGAAATAATATATTAGAAGAGGTATTGAAACTATAAAAATGCACTCAGTTGGATAGCTTACACATAGTGCATAGTGCTGAATCTTATTATTTTATACCTTTCTATCAGTGTCAGGTATGTTATAATAATATAAAACTTTTTTTGAGTAAACGTTTAGATTATACGTCACTGTCTCCAAAATTAACCAATCAAAAAACATATTACATTCTCTTTGCAAATAAAGTCATAGAAATATTTTGTTGTCATGTTTAGTGCTATTTCTTTATAAAACTTTATTTATTTATTGTGTTGATCTAGTATTAATCCTAATGTTTTCTTCTAATACTTGTTACTTATGCCTGATATTGTGGATCGTTAATAAAATAAAGTCAGCGGAAACTATCCACTCGCGACGAAAAAATCCACTGAGCTTTGAACTAACAAGCGAAGTTCTCATTCTACCTCAAGATTACTATATCGATGATAAACTACCCAGCAATTCTACTGCATCACAAATATCTAAAGAAGGAACTTACGTCAAAGGTACAACTCCTGACTTTATCTTGACTGAATTAGATGATATTATTTCAAATGATTCATCAAATAATGTTAAAGTAGAACGAGCATACATGCCATCGAAAGAAGATTTTAAAGATTTTATCGCAAAGTATTTGTGGCCCAATAATAGAGTTATTGACGACAGAAATGATTCCAAAATAGAAAAATATGATCAAAAATACAGCAAATTTCTTAACATTTTGAAGTTTGCCGATAACAGTTCAGTTGCGACTTCAACAGAATTTGTAAAAAATTTGAATAAAAACGAATTACTGAAAATTACCAAATCAATGGGACTGCCTAAAATAATAAATAAAACAAGAATATTGAATGGCAACTCATCGGATAACAGTGTATTTATAACTTCAACAAAATTTCTAAAAACGTGTAGCCGAACTACAGGTAACATTTTAAATAATAACAATAAAGAATTGATGAAAAGCAGTAAACCAACGAGAGCTACAAAATTATCAAAGAAAACAAATATATTTCATGCTTACTCAACGCATAAAATTATTGAAACAGTTACCTCGAATTACTCAGATTTCAAAAGAGCAGCAAAATCCACACAAAACTCTTTATTAAATATAATCCGAAATTTAACATTAGGTAGTAATCTAGAAAAGTTAAATAAACCACGAAAAGTTACAATTTTGATAATAGTTCCAAAAGAGTTAAACTATTTAAAATCAACTACATCACCTCATACAAAAGGATACACTGTGAAGAAATCGTTGAACTTGCGGCATAAGAAGAAAAATGTTAAATGTTATACATGTGGCTTAAATCTTCCAGGGTACAGTAACCCTGATTGTCATGATGTATTTGGACACGAAGGGCCAAGGGTTGATATGACTATAAATAGTATGAAAACGAAGTGTCCAGAAAACAGCACGTATAAAAAAGGATGTTTTAAAAGGTTTTTAGACATTGGAGACGTTTATTATGAACGAGGTTGTAGAACTTGGCCACCAACCAAAGGCAGTAGTATTATATCAAAGAGACTAAAAAGTGTTGAGATCATGCTACGAGATGAAGACCAGGGGTGTAAATTCAGCCCTTTTGCTAGCCTCACGCCGTTTAGTCGATCCATATCATTATATGTTAGATATCATGTATGTGTATGTCAAGGTAAATATTGTAATAGAGGCAAAATGATTGATATTTACAATGCAGTTATTCTATTGAGTGTTTTAATGTATTTTTCGCTTTAAGATACTCTTGTTAGTTAATAATAAAAAATACAATTACTTAATCTTATTGTCTAACTACAAATCAAAAGTTTATTATAATATTACTACAGTGGGATGAATTGCCGATTTATTTTAGTCAGTTACAAAGAGTATTGATACTTGGGACCTTCTACAGGCTTGATTTCTTTCGAAGATTTTTCTCCTTTGATACTATCTACGCTACTTTGCCTGCGGAGAGATTTTGTTTCTGAACTTTTCTTATCTGATTCATCGTTGTGTGCTCTACTCCCTCTTACATAGTCCTTGTGTTTTTTTTCTTTAGTTTTTATATTTCTTTTGCCTCTTTCATTATGTAAAACTTCTTCATCACTTTCAGTTGTACTTATCATTATGACTGGTATAACAGACCCAATTGAGTCTGATTGTCTGGATTGTGTGCTTGATTCAGATGTTTGTTTTTCATTTATCTTTTTAGTTTCGTAGGTCTCAGTGCTATCCTCTTCAACCTTAAAAGAGTTTGATTTGTTAACGTTAGCACCAGAATATACATTATGTTTTTCTACCATTGCCTTTTTTTCAGTACGGTCATCAATACCTTCAAGCTTTATGTCGAGATTTTTCGATTTACGTGTTTCGTTTGTTTTGAATTCCACGCTATTTTTCTTTTTTTGTTCAAGATTTTTCAGTATCGTAATATCTTTGGCTTTAAGAATTTCTTTAGGTAAAGTTTCATGAAAATCAGTGTCTGCATCGTCTTCTATGTTGTAGGAGTATGGAGATGGTAAATCAGAGTTAGTTGACACATCTGATTTCTTATCAAGAGCAATATTCACAATCTTAGCAAATATTCCCCCTGAAAATCGAGAATTTACATTACTTTTTTAGTTTGCACATTCTAAAAATGAAAAGTTATAAATTTTCGTACCTCTCTTTTTAACTGTTTTTAATGGTGCAGCATTATCTTCAGATGTTTTGCGATCTTCTGAGTCGATTGACTTACTTAATGGAAGGGATGGTAAAGCTTTTTTCCATCGTGCAAAAGGTGTATTATCCATAGCCGATGATCCAGTGCGCCCTCGAGTATCTGCTAATTGAAACATTTTTCTGCGTTCTTCTGTCCTTTCACGGCGTAACTGAATCTGCAAAAAAAGAACAAAATGTATCAAAATCTTTAACAACATAACATGTTTTTAATAGTATAAAGTGACGAGACGAAGACATGTGCCTGATGGTGAGCAACATTCCTGGCGATAACAGCACAGTGACACGCAGCTATTGGAACACGTAAGTCCAAATGGATTACCTAGCACTGCACTGCTCGGTTCACCCAGAGATTTTAGATGATATATCTCTATGCCCTTTAACTTCACTGCAAACTTACTTGCAAATCGGAATACAGTAATATTTTCGCATTACTTCTTGGCGGTAAAATAACTGCCAAATGTGTGGTACTTCCCCATGCTGGCCTTGCAATTTAGTGGGTAGTGACTCTGCCTGCAAAGCCCAGGGTCGTGGGTTCGATTTCCACCCAGTGCAAATATTTGTGTGATGAATTCAAATATTTATACGTTGTCAGAGTGTTTCTATGTATAATAAGTATGTATTTAAAACTATATACGTATTATATCAGCTATCTGACCGCCACAGTACAAGCTTGGTTTGGGGTCAGGTGGTGTTGTGTGTGGATTGTTCACATACTACAACAACAACACACATCAACTACAATGATACGAGTATTTGTTGTTGTAGGGATTGCAATCCGGCACCATTTTCAGTCCGGCCGGATCCAATCGGATTCCCGTCGATCCGGCTTGATCTGGCGGATTGATCAAATCCTAATGATTTCCGCTTTTCGGTCCAAAATGAATAGTTTGTAAGTTAATCACTGTCATTGTAAATATATATATTCCGAGAGCAGCTAGCAAATTTCGGGCAGGTATTAGAAGATAGCTCAAAACTTGTCACATTAGAAGTGACAAGTTTCGGCTTTCCTCAAGTTACACCCCACACGGAGGTGCATATCTGCCTGGTGAGTAGCGGGGCAAAATGAATCCAGTAATACCGAATTGCTGAATGGAATACTTTTGTAATTTTTAGAGCGTGCTAAAAGTGTATTGTTTAGTTTTTTAAACTATTAGATTTATTTTACCAAAAAATGCTAGCGCCGGATCCTGTCGCCGGATTTGGTACCCTTTTACCGAATCCGGGTAAAAGGTTAATGATGCCGGATCCGCCGAATAAAGGGATCCATTTCCAGATTTCAATGCCTAAAATAGTCTTACCACTACAAATTAATCAAACAAAATAATATTAAATATTGTGTTAGTGAAGTAGCACTTACTTTCAAATCATTATTTGCTTCCCTGAGCGAATTTGTTAACGAAGTTAAATAATAGATTATTAATATTAGTAAAACCAATAATGGTATTACTATAGCAGGCGATGCAATATATTTCAACGTAAAATTTAAACCAGTTGGTAACACTTTGTAAATATTATCTCTCAGAATGTAGTAGATTCTTTCATAGTCAGAAAATGGACCACAATGCCATGAAGGTTTTACCCAAACAATAGAGTAACCCACAGGTAAAACGCAGAGAAATAGCATTGTTAGAAGCAGGGCTAGATAGAAATTGTTACTCTTTGACACTCTAAAAACGACTTCATGTGGAACATTACAAGTCATTACAGCCCAAGATCTTAGATACATCATGATCATAAGTTTGACAACATTTAGCACGACGAGGCCTGGTGAAAAGAACATGCCCATCCAAACCATTCCCTGGTTATTGATTAGGTGAAGGATGTTTTCAGCTATTTTAAAATCTCCGTATTCAGGGAATCTCTTTTCAAGGTCCCAACACCAGCATCGATTCATGTATCTCACAAACAAAGCTCGGAAAAAGTCCATAAATAAAGTTCCCAGCAACACAAACACCTGAAATAAAATTGGTACGATTACATTAAAATAACATAAATCTTCCTATTACTTGTTGGATTTGTTTGTTTTAATTGTCGAGTGATATATGTACGTCTATGTGTTGTTGAAATTTGTTCGGATTCAAAAAAAGAATTTGTTCCTCAATGGGTGAAGGTATAAGTGAACATAGTAACATACAAAATTGAATGAGAAACTTCCTTCTGCTGGATGTTGGTAAAAAAATGAGACTAGATTTTATAATATTAAATATCATCTGAAAAATAGTATAACAATATATTTTTTTAATAAATAATTAATTTTTCAATATAATCGTGGTTTTTTGTTGACGGTGAATACTCGTGTTATAAGTTTGTTTCTTCAAATTATGTAAATTAACAAAATAAAAATCAATTTACCAAATCCATCATAGTAAGTTTTATTAGTTCTTGACCAAACATTGTTTCCCAGCACAGCTTAAGAAGCTTTTTCCGAGTCTGTACTGTCAAATTGTACTGGGTATTATTATATTTATCAAGATACGCGACATCTTTCATTGTACCATTCGTTTGGTTTCTGTCCGAAATTGAGTCAACATGGTAATCGCATGTCATTTCGTAGCATACACTGTTTGTTATTGTGCAGTTAGATATATAGTACAATTGTGTAATTCGTCTGTCTCCACAGGTTACGGTACAATTAAACGATATATCAGGACACGATTTTGTATTATCTGCTAAAGTAGTGTACGTTTCTCTGTAATCAAAATTATATATCACAGAATCATCAAATAATGTGCTTTCAAAAGGAATGTATGAGTTCAAGTTAATTATTTTCGTTGTCTCCAAAACTTCGTTGGGGTTTTTTATTTATTTCATAAGTTGTTGATTCAGTGGTTGAAATATCAAAGGAATCACTTGTTTCGTAGTTTTGCACTGTAGTTTTTTGTGTTTCATATATTACAGGTTCCGTAGGTGGATTGAAATCTCGAGTATTTTCGGAAGGATTGTGTATGTCTGTACCATTCATCAATTCGTAGTCATAAGCAGTTTTCGTACTGTCACTAATTTCGTATGTTTGTTCCGTACTTTTTACGTCAGTACCCATTTTTGTTGCTTCATTTGTGCTCAATTCTGTTGTTTCGTCAGTGCTGGTTTCTGTTACTTCATTTGTGTAAAAAGACTTTTCTGTTATTGTGGACGTCGTTTCAAAATCCATAGATAAGCTATAAGAATTTGGTCTACTTGATGTGGATTTTTCTTTTTCATTATCCATAAACGTATCATCATCAACATTACCTGTGTAGTAATCATTGTTATCATAATCTGAGTAATTATATGAAGTTTCGTTATAAACTATGTCAGCTTGGCTTACTTTGGCTAAAGCTCTGAGTTTTAAAATTTCATTTTTTTATGGCTTGTTCAGTATCTATAGTGGTAGACTCTACATTTCGTTCCTGATCTCTCGATGCTTCTACAATTAAGTTATAACTTTGCAGCTTAGTAGCTTTAGGGTTTGCTTTTATAATCTGAAAAGGTGTTCCATGTTTTTTAGGATTCGTATTTTCGGTTGGTGTTGATGTACTTTCGATCGTTACCAATATAATTTTTTGAAAGCATGGTCCACATGGCACAATCCTTTCTGTACACGTAAGTGGCGTAAGATTTACCATTGATTCAGTCTCATTTAATACGTTATTGGATATATTCGTAGCACTCAGGTTTAAGGTGGGTTTGAGCAATTCTGAATCTGCGCTCATACCTTCAATTTTATTAAACAACGCGAATATCAACGAATAAAGATTCAATAAATTCAGGAGCATTATTCTGGAAAATCAAAAATTACTTTGCATAAAAACAATATAATATGTTTTAGTATTAAAATTAACGTGGTTGTTACACATATTTAATTGAATAACGGGACACTCACGTATATACGGTCGGTCAATCCGACTCGAGTTTCAACCGCGTCCGGCGGCCTTTTTCAAACGAGTGCACACGCGCGGTGGCTGCCCGTTTGGGACTAAATGTGCCACTAAATGTGCCAAACGGGCAGCCGTGTGCTCGCCTTGAAAAAGCCGCCGGACGCGGCCGAAACTCGAGTCGGATTGACCGACCGTATATACGTGAGTGTCCCGTTATTCAATTAAATAATATAATATGTATGTCAGAATCAAGGTCAGTCCAATGAAGAAAATTAGACTTTCAGGTGAATGAAATCGCAGGTTTATTATGTTAACTAGAATATAGAAAACAACGCCGCTTGATCTTTCAAAGAACGAAACAAAGACGTTTAACGTCACTTTCTTTTAATATATTGTGTTGCCTGAGTGATTAATCTCTGATGGATATAACTAGGGGACCTTCAAGTTCAGAATAAATCAGTATCTTCTAGATTCTAGGTTCCATCATGGATAGCATCGTCGCTGGACCTCGAGCGAGATGGATAGATAATATTAAATTTTATAAAAAAATCTTACCTCGCTAGTTGGAGCCTTAGCTGTTTCCTAGGATGGTAATGTTCCATAAATCCCAGCAGTTCAAAGAATATGGGAAAAGTTATTGATATAACTGTTACAACTATGGTTGTCTCGTTCTCTCGCCACCAGGTCCTGACCTTACGGTTATCATCAGAGCGAGACACCACAGCAACGACAGCGTATGCTGATAGAGCAAGAAGCATTAGGACGCCTATGTTGACAAGAGTTCGTAAAGTTATAGTACGCCAACTGAAAATAATGTTAATGTTATGAAATGCCTTGTTAAGATAAAGTCAAAGTCATAGTTTTTTTATTGATAAATGTACAATTTACACGTCAATTTTAGAAAAAAACTAAATAAGAACATACAAAGAGTATATATTTTTAAAGTTTAAATTGAACATTATATTGTTCGATAATAAGTATCGTACAAATAAGTATATATAGATAAGCATAGCCATTTAAAGGTTAAAATGTTTTTTCAGCCTTTTTTTTGTTTTACAATGTTTTGTGAGATAGATAGATAAACTGTATATCTTACTTAACTAAACAAAAACAAACGATACAATATAAAATTTTGTAGTGACTTTATCGCTAGAAGCCATCTCTGTGATGGACAAGGAGTCAAACTATAGTAAAACGGGAGTAATCAAACAAAGAGTAAATAAATGCCTACTTCACTACATAGTATAAAGCCGCTGTCTGTCTGTCCCTATGTATGCTTAGATCTTTAAAAACTACGTAACGGGATTAGTTGCGGTTTTTTTAAATACGAGTGGAATGGAGCGAATGTTTGTTGTTTAAAAAAATCACGAAGTAAAAGACAGGAATTCACTTGTATCTCTGCGTGCTCGCTCTCTCGCTATCACTTGTATCGCTCAGTGCAGTGCTAGGTAATAATTTGTGCTCTTCAAGTTCCAGTAGGTGCGTGGTACTGTGCTGTAACAGGCAGGCGTGTTGCTCACCACCAGGTACAGAACTTGTTCATCTCGTCACTTTACATTATATTAAAATGCTTTCAAAGATTCTGTTTACCTCCGTGTAAAAAAGAATCTAATGTAAAATTATGTATTTAGTAACAGTTAAAGTTTTAGCGTTACGTATCCAGGTCTCTGAGCATAATCATAGCCATATACTCTATATTGAGCTTAAAGTACCTTACTTTTTTAAATCTTTTTTCTTCTCCGCTTCCTCTAGAAGAGCCTCCTTGAAGCCGAGCACGACCGAGGCAATCCGGTTGTGGGCGGTTTCTGCGTTGCCGATCATAAAATCCCATCCAGTGAATAGTTTCCACGAAAATATGCATTCGTCCTCCTTTTCCGATAGTTTCGACATACGAGAGTTCTCAGCCATTCTGAAATTAGGTGCTTCCGTACATTCTGGGTTTCAATGGAGACATTGTATTATTATGTTTTGTTAACAACAAACTAGACGAAATCTTAAAATACATTAACTAAACCATTATGACTGCAAAAATTGCCCTATGGATAAAACTGAGAAAATATTGAAAAGGCTATAGTGGATAAATAGACAAATTGGTCATACACGCTCACGTAGGTATAGGTAAGTACGTATTTGGCCATATTAACCGAGTACAAGCTTTGCTTAGTTTGGGGTCAGACGGTGTTGTGTGTGAATATAATAATAATGATAGTGAATTGTCCACTAATATTAAAAAAAAAAATTTCACATAAATCAGCAAGCAAGTAAGGCACAGGACCAAAAGTTTACTTATTTTCAAGGCACAAAAAATTATGCGAATATTAACTAGGTACGTACGAAGTAACGGCTGGTTTTTTTTTATCGCGTATAGGTCCGCGTTTGACCACCAAGTTAGTCGGGAGAACGGCGACTGCGGGTCCGGAGCCCCTGGTTCGAACCCAACGCACACCACTGTGATTTAGTCTTGTGTGCCGCTGACTAAAAACGAAGGAAAACACCGTGAGGAAACCGATATGCACTTACCTACAATCTTTCGCCATCATGCGTCATTCACGAACCCGCACTGGGACAGCGGGTAGATTATGGCCTTGACTCTCCTTGCAATATAATTAGGCATTAACTATGTCCTGAGTCCTAGCAGCGGGAACAGAGGGCTGTTTACGTTTTATGATTGTGGAATAGAAGCGAAACAACTTAACTGATTTTGTAGTGGTAGGACTCTTAGCAGAGTTCGCCTGGGGAAGTACCACACCTGTGCCAGTTATTCTACCGCCAAGCAATAATGTGCAAACATTACTGTGTTAGGGTTCGAAGGGCAATGTTTCCAGAGAAATTACTGGGCTTGGAGATATAACATCTTAGATATCTGGGTGACGAGCGCAGTGCAGTGCTAGGTAATGATTTGGAGTCTTCATGTTCCAATAGCTGCGTGTCACTGTGCTGTTATCTGGCAGGCATGTTGCTTACCAACAGGCACATGTCTTTCTTGTCTCGCCACTTTTTATAAAAAAAAATATTTTGTAATACACTGCGATCAATACATCTTTGTTACGATAGGTAAGAATTAGCCACAAAGATACGGGTTTTTGACATCCAGTTTGGTGGATAGAGTAACATGACAACATGAATGTACTATTTTTGGATGAATCAATGATTTGATTTGACTTACTTCCTCAAGATAGCGACGAAGCTGTAGATGTAAACGACCAAGCCGGTGAGGAAGTAGGCGAGCGGCATCCTGTACTGAACTCGCTCGATGTTGCTATAGTAGCCATAGAATATGGGAGAAAATTTCAACACCCCCTCGAACTCCCACAGCGTTAGAAGGTTTGTAGCATTTGGTAATTCTTCTTTCATAATGACTTTACGGCCGCCATCTTGCTTAGGGTTTGCTGTCAGACACTGGAAATATAGTAATAAGTTTAGGTATGCTTACGGTTTGAAAAAAATGTTTGGTCCAGCGGTTCTGACGCCCACAAAAAATTGAGTATAGAGATAAAATCATCTAATACCTTTGGGTCGAGAAAACGCTAGTGCTAGGCAGTGATTTAGATTCATTCTGTTCAAAGAGTTATTGGTAGGCGTGTTGCTTATTCTCATGTTGATGCGTCCCAACACTCTATAGTAAAAAAACCTACTAGGTATACTTATAAATATATGCAAAAGTCGAGAAGTAAACCAATCAATACGGAAGTTTTTGGAATAAACTCAGTAGGTAATTAGCACAGATTTCTGTAATTAGTATGTAGGTAGGCAAAGGTTTTTTTATATTTGACGACAACGATAACTACACGGTAACGATATCGACTGACGATACAGTGCGAGGTAAAGCAGGATCGCGGGAGAGTGGCATGAGCAGGCACCGCTTATGTAATTTTTTTGTTCACTGCTGTCAATATTACTTCGAGTGTTCTATTAGAGTTCACACTTGTGAAATTACTCAGATACTTTTGCTGGCGCAGGTTCTGTAGGTTATATATTGAGTTACATAAAGATATCGCTGTTCTTAGAACTGTCGAGTGTTGATGTCGTTATCGTCGCAGTGTGAAATGTGAAATATCTAACCTCCGGTACAATGACGAAGACCAAGAGAATGAATCCGATGACGAGGTTGACCCAGAATAGCCAACGAAGGAAGGTGAAGTAAGAAGCTACCACGGAGCCAAAGTGAGATTCTATCTCCTTAATGCGAAGCTCCCAGGGTATCAGCAGGTTGGACGTATTGGCGGCTTCGCGTTTCAACTGATGCCATTTCTGTCAACCAACAAACAATACTCGCTACATGGAAATCCAATTTATCTAAATTTTAAAACAAAGTATAACAACATCGGATTTCAGCGAAGCACACTTTTTTTTAAAACATTGGTAGTCCGTTCCAACTTCGCTCGGATATTGTCATTTAAATTGTCAAAGATAATTAATCGAAATGTAAAATATCCTATCTCTCAAGTTGGACTAAATTACACTCATATGCCAGCTTTTGTGAATATCAGTCGATCTGGTGAAGAGTTCACTGAGTATAATCATCAGAACGCTGCTTTGCTTTGCTCCAGATCATGAAAGTTAATTTTTTTGTTAAGTTGTAAAGTATTTTTCCTGGTTTTATTCACTGTTACGCTAGCACTATTCAATGTCTGTATGTTTCATGCACATGGTCGCTAAAAGCGCTAAATTTGCAAACCTTGTTCAACTCACCGCAGCCATCAAAATGTTGAACCTGGCGTAAATATCCCTCGTGCTTTTCGACTGCGCGAGTCTTTCTTGCAACTGGCCTTCATGTCGTTTGATATATCCTTTCGCCTGCAAATCATGAAAAATCCTTAGAAGTTTTTCTAACCGTTCGTCGTAAAATGTCTGTTCACAGGGGTTGTTCCTTGTCTGACTCAGTGGGTTAATGATTTTTTGACGTGACAACGATAAATCGATGAACGCCGGCTGCATATAGAAAAAACTGTCCCGTTATGTCCCGTTACGCTCATCGAACGCTTGCGCCGCATCTACCAATGTCTTGTTATGACGTTGTCACGTTAAACTATCGTCGGTAAACCAACCGACTTTAACGACAACCAATTTTTTATTCAACGGCCTACTTTTTTCTACAGTTTAATCCAATCATTTAACAAGTACCCAATTCATTCAAGTTGAGTTCAATAATTATAGGTTTTTCAACATTAATGGTAGTTCGTTCTCGCGTCAAAACGTTTGTCTAGTGCCGGAACTGCAGTTACTGCCATAATATTATACTGTACGCATAAAGTACACTTTGTAAAACTTATTTTTATCGAAATCTTTGCATGTTTATGTAAATCATTTTTCATTCACATTCTCATAAATTTATATTAAAAAAACCATGCGTGTTAAGGATACCTTTGAAATTCAAAATTATACATTTAAACAAAGTTCCAACGTGACAGGATGTAATTAAATTAACCAGAAATCAGAAGTCACCTGATGCACAATTTTGAGTTTCCTCCTCATTCCCAGCGGCTGCTGCTTTACCGAGCCCAGCACCTCTTTGTGCAGGTGGATGTTTTCGAATATCTGTTCTTGCGTCACGACAGCCGGGCCTTCTTCCATCGAAATGGCCGTACTGGGTGGTCAAACAGTTACTCAGTTGTTACATGCTCGGTATTACAGGTACTAACCTGTACACTACTATATAGTAAAATAGGTCGGCTATAGAGGCTACTTGAAGCAAAAAAACCATGGGCATATTAAAAAAAAAACGAAAAAAATTGGCGATCGAGTTTCTTTAGTCGATACTGGGAGTGTGAGAGGTCTTTAATAAGTTGGTTTCCATGATGATGAAAAATGAAAATCTGTTGTTACTGGTTTTCCTGAGCAAGTAATACAAAAGTATGTGATAAGATTTACGAATTTCAAGTGACTTATCCTGATCTTCGACGGCGGGCCAGAACTGGATGAAGCTGGCCACCGACAGAGTAAAGTGGAATGCTTTGGAGGAGGCTTTTAACCGAAGGGGGTCCATACAACTTTAGAATAGTAATATATTTTAATAATAATGTGACACCAATTTTTATCAAGAAATAATTATTTAAAATAAATTATAAAATAGTAAAATGTGAAATCAATTTATTGTAATGTTGTGTGGAATTAATAAAGCTTATTTATTTATTTATTTATCCTGATCTTATCCCTCTATCCTGACTTACTTCTTCTAACCTGCTGTTGAAGATGGAGAAATTTTGCAAAAGGCAATGACTTACCACGGGTTGCAAGAAAAGATTTTGGAAACGATAGTTGTGATGTACTCGTAGCAACTCTCTCTCGAGTTAATACAGAGTTTGTAGAGAGATATGATTATAGTGAGTTGAAAGAGTTGTTGATCATGGTAAAAGACTTACTCTCCCGAACTTGTGGTGAAGACCGAGGATCGCCTGCGCGGGCGCGTCTCGTCGGGGAGAAAGGGCGAGGAGGGGCGGCGCGCCCGGCCCTTGCGCGAGCGCCGCACACTCGCGCGCCGCTGTCGAAGCACGGCGCTCAAGCTCGCGGAGTAGTCCTCATCTTCTGATCCGTCTTTAAGAGAAATGGTGGTAGTGAATGGTAATGTCGAGTCAATTACTAGCGGAGTCCCAACCGGTAGTGATCGGTTTAACAGACGAAATTGGACCAAAGAGCACTAGAATTAGGTTGAAAATGTTCCCTTATTTCAATTTAGTACCTATTTACTACATTGCTATTTTCCTTTTCCCCTAATCCAAGATATATGTTAAAAAAATGAATCCAAATAACAAAGGTCACGGACCACGGAGTCTGTAGAGTGCTTAACATAAAAAAAAACTTCCGTCTTCAACACAATAAAATTAGTAACTAATTTACTCATCCCGTTTTGAATTTTCATATCAAGTCAAAGAGTTTACTCAACAGTAGACGTAAACAACAGCATAGGCAATCCAATAAAACTCGCTGAAGAGTTTTAACATTGACGGTACAGATTAACCAACGGGACCTTAACTAGGATTAGCATGTGCTTTGGAGTCTGTTTCAAAATTTACGATATATTTAGTAGTACCGTTCAACTAACCCTGAGTCAGATGTGACATAGTTTTGTGTAGTATGTCACAAGTCATTGAAAATTGTTTTATGCTAATTGTAAGTCTAAGGCAGTATTTCTTGCAGAATTTAAAATGTCTTTGGAAACTCTTTCAATACGTTAGACATTGTGTAACAAGAACAAAATTAAAAATTTTGACTAACCCCCGACTACCTCGGATTTGTTATCTGTACAACATTCTACCTGTCAAGTCCTTTCATTTGATACCCATATTAAGGGAGCTGTGAAAAAGCAATGTATTGCGCCATTTTGTAGTAGCGGCCATATTGGATTTGAAATTTGTCATTGTGCAAAGTATTCTACTAGTCAAGCCCTTTCATTTGATACCCATATTATGGTAGAAGTGTCAAAAATAATGTAATTCGCCATTTTATGGTGGCGGCCATCTTGGATTTGAAATTTGTTATAATGTATTGTATTCTACTAGTCAAGCCCTTTCATTTGATACCCATATTGAGGTAGGTTGCGAAGAAATATTTTATCCGCCATTTTGTGGAGGCGGCCATTTTGAATCGATATTAACCAAACGTAGCTAAGAACATCCGCACGGACCTTCAAATAAAAAAACCCGCATTGAAATTGACCTATCCGTTTGAGCTTTACGGTGCCACAGACACACACACACAGACAGACAGACAGACAGACAGACAGACAGACAGACAGACAGACAGACAGACAGACAGAGACAGACAGACATCGACGTCAAACTTATAACACCCCTTTTTTTGGTCGGGGGTTAAAAATCGCAGACATTAACAAAAGCAGCCTAGCTGATTTTGTGAAACAATGGCTACTCGGGGAACTATTCCCAAGTTCTTTCTTTTATACAGGTTTCCAAAAATCGATCGATGGCGGCAAACTTCCAAACTGGTTTCGTAGGATGCGTTATCTGGGTCTCAGTTCGGTAAAATAATTACTGGTGTTTCGCAGAAATGGACTTTTAATTTAATAGCGGCGAGACTAAAACGTCTCATCGTTCGGTCAGATGACTGGAATCTTTTTATAATAAAAACTTTGCTTTAGTTTGCATTGATTCTTTTATTTTCAAAAAACTTTCTGTGGCATTTATTTCTGATAAACTGTTGGCTCCCACGGAATGTTGCCACTTTTGGGCCAGTTTTTGGATTCGACACTTGGGTGTAATGTATTACTTAAAATTAAATTAAATACATTAAAATATTTGGCATTTTGATTCAATACTCAGGAGATTTTTACCAGGGTATACAAAAAAGTTATTTTAGTACCTCTGGAAATCATATTATGGAAGTGTGATTGTCATAACAAACTAATACATTTTCATGAGTATTATGGAATATACTCGTACTGCGTTATGGCAGTTTCATCCACTTAGTAAATAGATGTTTTATTCAAAACTTTTCAGAATCCCAAATTAGGCAACCTCCATGAGACAATGGAGCTAGAATTATTCGTTGTAATAACATGTATATGATCATTTTTGTACGTACCTCAACTATGTTATCTTCTCGCATTTTAGCTTAAGCATTGCCCATTTTAAGGCTCATAGATTAACAGCTTTTCTGTACAGAGTGTAACGCATAAATTTGGTTATTATTGAGCCTCTCTGTATTGCATTTAAGGCACTTGTTGTAAGTATTTTATGTTTTGTAACTTTTCTGGTGTGCACAATAAAGTTTTTTTCTGTCTGCTTGTTGAAAGAACATGTAATAAGTAATAAACATGTTTTTTTGGTAAATATGTCTTTGAATTTGTCTACGTATTTGTATTTGTAAAGCTCAGAGCGTTCAAAAAAGATTGAACGATGGAAGCCCAGGACCGAATTAAGTAGAAGAAATTGGGGTAGATAGTGGAGTAACTGAGATCAATTAGAAAAAGGTCTAAAGGAATACTCACCTCCAGCAGAAGGAGAAAACTTGACTTCATTGGTGAGCGGGGTATCCGAAGGCAGGTGGAAGAGGTTCACGCCGGAAGAAGCCATGCTGCCGGGCTCAGCCCACGTCACCGACAGCCGATCCACCGACGGTTGTGGGGACGCGGGGAGAAGCTCGCTTGAACCCTGGACAATTTGTATTCCATCAAACACTCAAACACGGCGTGCCTTGACCAAATGACCTTGAACATTTCTTCCCACTTCGCTCACTCCAGAAGAGAGTAAGAAAGGAACAGCAGCATTTCTTACTGTGTAGTAGCTTAGATTTTAGAATAAACTCTTGGGTACTATAATAACACCTGATTTTCGTTCTTTTGAGAACAATGAAGACCGTAATGTTTTAAATTATTTTACCCATTTATTGGTGTTAGTACAACATCGATATAATGGCAGCTTTTTGAGTAGATGCATGTTATCAATTATTATTTCTAATTTCTGTGGTTTCATTGTGCGGCGATTAATATTCGGTATCAAAAAAGAACTGGATACTACATTTTTAAGCCAAGATTTTGCAGCAATGTAATTTGTGTTTTTATTAGAGTTGATATTTATTTTAGATAAAGAGTAGACAACTCCAAAAGTTATTCAAGAACAGGAAATGCTGCGTTTTGATGGGAACGATTTCAATCTGGATTAATTTACAAATCGAGTGACAAACGGTATCATCCAGGAAAACAGTTTATACGTATTCTCGTAAGATTTATTAGATTGAAATAATTTTCATAGGCAATGACATTCTCGTGCGAAAGAGACTGCAAAGTCTCGAACATCGCCGGAAAATTGCTAGCTTATCGGTTTTTTTATCGGATACACTTCGGAGAGTGTGCGACTGATTTGTACGATCTAAAACCACCTTGCCCTTTTTTCTATCGGAATGCTCGTAGCTCGAAAAAGCGACATCGTTTCATGGTTGATGTTCCAAAGACTCGAACAAAGAGATTTGACTCTACTTTTGTGATAAGAACGTCTAGGCTGTGGAATACGTTGCCTGAGAGGGTTTTTCCCGATAGTTACAATCTTTGTGTCTTCAAATCGAGAGTGAATCGGTTTCTTCTAGGTAAACACGCTTCATCGTAGACCGCATCATCGTTTAACATCAGGCGAGATGGCGGTCAAGTGTAAACCTATAAAAGTTAAAAAAAAAAAAAATTACGACCTATTGTTTGCACTAGGTGACATGTTTTTTTTGTTAATACATGATAATCGTTGCAATTACTAGTCAGATTAAAAAAAAAAAATCTTTTGTATCTGCGTAGATTGTAAAATATTAATCCAATTCTTCAAGAAGCAATCGTTTCAAGAACTTAAAAATACTATATTTTAATTATTATTTTCGTTGCTAAGAATAATACAAGCTAGCTGTAACTATGGAGTAATTTAAAAGCGTAGAAGTTAATATGATCAAGCCAATTAGAATATTTTTCAATTATTGCGCTACAGCTAAATTAGACATTTTAATTACGCTTTTCATTACTCGGAAAAACATTTCGCAACTGTAATTATTCTCACTTAACTTTTTTCATGGTAGATTTTAATTTGTAAAAGTGCGACCATTACTTTATACTGTTCTCACACAACGTTTATTAATGGGTGCGAAATAACGTTAAACACTAGGACGTAGATTTATTTATATGAAATTACTATCTATGCACTTGTTATTATTTTATGGCTCGACTTTTTCATGTATTATGCAAATTATCGAGTTTATACGTACAAACGACTCATAAAATTTTACTATCGCATAAATCATTGTATTAATGCAATTATGTTTTATTTTGCGAAGATGGAGCAGATTTGAATAACAAAATATTTTTAGCAGGGATTTTGTATCGTCGATAGGTTTGTACAGGAAAACTCTTCAATATTTTTTTTGGACGAGACTGTTTTTTTAGAAAAGGTTTTTCTTTAATGTCGGTATCTTGAAATAATGTAGAAAAACTTTCAACGGTTCAAAAAATACCTTGGATTTGAATATTCGATATTCGCGCGATCAAGTGTAGTGGCCAGTAGCACAAGAGGTAGACTGCGTTGGAACAAATACGAAATCCAATGAAGAGAAATAGGTAAGGGGCAGTGCATATTGGACGTGACAAATTTTCTTTTATTAATTGCTTTGGATCTCTGAATTGTTTCTTGTTTAATTAGCTATTTCTTGATAGATAATTATGGCAGCTAAAGTACACACAATATGTTTTATTTTTGTAGTTTTAAGCTAGTAGAAATTGAATCACATTTCCGGGGAAATTACATTGTGATTTCTGTTATAATTTGAATTATTCAATTTATAATTCTTTGTACCGCTGTGCTGTTATGAGCAAGTCTCTTACAGACAACCGCACATGTTATTATACTTTATCTAACTCTACCTCTATGTGATACAAAAGAAAAATCTTCTTACAGTTCATTTAAAATTTGATTGTGTGTGTCATCTGTAGTTTTTATATTTTTATTGTAGTGAACAAAAAAAGTTGCACATAAATGGCAAAATAGCAACTAAAAGGCAATTCGGTTGTTAGTGTTTTGTGTGTTTGTGTCACGCCACAGCTCCGCCAATTGGGAATCAAAGGATTTTATGGTATTGTTTGTTGATAGTTTCTTATGATATTTGCTCGAGTGTCTCAATTTAATTTTAAATTGAAATTGGGTTTTGTTTTATCGGAGAAAATCACGGGAGACAATAGATTATTTTGATATTATGTACCTTGGGTGCAACGTTTCCGCGAAATAAATATTGGTCAATATTTGTTCACGTAATATCACCTTGTAATATTACGTGAACCGTATAATACCATCTTGTCCCAAATTATAGTTAAGCGTATAGCTTATGCTATGGAAGCTAGATAGTTAACACAGTACATAATTCTAAATACATACTTATGACACATAACGTTACCCATACATCGAATAAACATCCGTATTTGTCACACAAATGTTTTTTTCTGGCAAGAAATTGAACCGATTCGATCAAACGATTTGTGACTGTGCGCCGTACCTTACATAGTAAATTAATATAGACTACGACTTGTTATTGGGAGGTGCGGTGAGAAATAACTTCTGCTTATAGATACCATCGCGCACACAACAACACGATTTAAATATAGCAGACAATTCACTGGGTCTCTATGAAATTGACAAATCTGTTACGTAAACTGTATAATACATTACAAATAGTCATAGTTCTTTACTCTTAATGATGTTGTGATTGAGAGGGTCAATAGAGGATAAGCTTCAAGCTTGTGGGGTTGCAATGCTTGTCCCCCGGCTGCCATCTTGGAAAACGTCTTTTTCGATATATCTTTCAAACTACCAACCCTACAAAAAAATTGTGTACACATAATTTGTAGCAAATGAAATTTTCTACGAGTTTGCTTTTATTACATTTTCCTGAAATTTATAAAAAAAAATGTGTTCGCTTAAGACCACACGGCAGAAGTGAAAACTAAAATAAGAAATACTTACCTATATTTAAAGACCAATTAATAATTGTAATAATTAAAAATTAAAATGATTTAATAATTGAAAATTAAAATATACCTAGTAAGCACAGCAACACGAGAATAACATGCGACTGAATGATTAGTGTATTTCATGACCAAGAATAAATGAAAAAAAAATTACGCGGGTTGGACATAGCGTTTGACTCGCAATTTTTTTAGTGTTTGCTATTATTCATTTATTTTATAGGTATTTTGCTAAAAATGCACAATTATGTTGTGTTTACAGTGTATGTGTAAGTGATGTGATGAAAATAGGTATCATTTTGTGTGTTTAGGTAGTGTAAGTGTTATGATAAACCAGTAGGTAATACGAGTATATTACAACAAAAACTTTTTTGCAATGGAGGTGAAATGCAAATTTACTTTTCGTGACAAGTTCAATTAATGTGGTAAGCACATAGAAGTTAATATCGCGATAAAAGACATAAATATTATAAACACAGCGACTATATTATCTTTTTCGCTCTGACGCGCTTGTTAACTGTTTAACTTAAAAGAAGTTTTCACTTCAAAATTGCTATTCCTTTATTTTGCCCTAAAACTGCACAGATTAAATATCCTGTTGATCGGCGATGAAACGATTCTCGCTTACATTCACAAGTCACCAGCGGGGGCGCAGGACGAGGTAAAAAGCCGCGCTGTGATAAGCCGAATATCCGTGTGACGTGCACTACTTTCTATTAATGATCGGACAAAACGAGAGTTATGCTACTTTTAGGGACAAAGACCTAACAGGCTTCTATTTCGTATTTTTTTTTAAGTTTGTTTTGTTTTGTAGATGGATGATGTTATGTTTTTCTAATTAATGCATTAAAACTTACATGTGAAATGATATACCGTCCTTTATAAAGCTGGATGTCCTACTATTCTTTCCCCATTTCACTGAGCGAAAACCCATGTTTTATTTTTTTTACAGTTTTTTTGCCAGCTCTCTTTCGGGCAAAATCAAAAGCCTGACTGACTGAACTCGCAACAGGTATCGTGTAATTATACTTATAAAACGCTGAGGAAGGGCAGTCGTACGATCAGTCAAACGGGTACATTGTCTTTGTAAAACTGTAACTATGACTTTGGATATAGGTTTATATTTATTATTTTTAATCACTTTTAGGAGTAAAAAGCAGAAGCAGCATTTCCATCATGGAAAATTATAACTACTTATTTGATACTTTTGTTTTCAGTTGTACTTAATGATATAGTTACTGGCGTCACGCAAGCCATTGTTTTGTCCTGCCGTTGCTTGTTTCGGTAAAGCATCTCTGGAGAGAGTTTGTAGAGCACAAGTTTAGGAAAATGTGTTAACATATGGCCACGATATCTTTGTAACTCTGTTACTCTGTTTAGTCGATATTATTTTAAATTTACAAACACGTTTACGTAAATCCGAGTAGCCCCAGCAGGCAAATTGCAGTTCAGTTGTACATGATAGTTTAGCTATCGATGATTGTCGATACGATATTTTCATTTATTTTTCAGTACCTGATTACTTTATTACTTAAGTTGTAATATTTCATAAATTTATTTAGTTTTAGTAAACTAGGAAAAAACAAATTTTTCTTCATATATGCTTCTTTTGGAACCCTATGCATGACTTTAGAATTGCGTTTAACCCATAGAACACTTTTAATGTTTGAGATAGAACACTACGTCATAAAGGCTCTTTAAAATGACGTAGCGTTGTTCCATAGATTGAAACGTTCATTCATGATATTTATACCAAAATGACCGATGAAACTGTTTAAAAGTTACAATAATGGAGTACGGTACCTCGTACAGGGTCAGAAAGTCATACTAGTAAGCAGGCAGACATACTGTTCAGATGTTTGACGGTTTGTTTAGGGATCTGACGGTCGATATAACACTTTCTTTTGCTATAATGTAATTTGTACATATATTTGCACACCAGTAATTTTTTTTTTGACAATTCCCAATGTATATACAAATTATTATTTTTCAATATATAGTGACATTAGCAGGTTTTGACTATACTTCCTTCAAGATGTTAGTTAGTCCTTAGATAAAGTATAAGCCTCTTTGTATTAGTCAAATAAACACAGACCTAATCTGTGCAAATAAAGCTAGGTACACAAGTCACGGGCAGTGCGCAGTGATTTAAGCTCTTCATGTTTAAATAACTGCGTTGCACTTGGCTGTTCCTGGGCATTCTTGTTGCCTACTATCAGGCGCATGTTTTGTTCGTTTCGTCATTCTAGAAATACAACAGCAAAAACTTTTACTGTAGTGAATGTTGAAGTAGGTGCAAGGTTAAGTAAACAAAATGAATACATTTTTACTTGAGTAAAAGTATTTATAGATGCCACAGGCTTTATTTCATTAGACCACTGTCTTCAGATAAAGTTGATATCCTGGGAAAAGAAGGAAATTCAAGGCTTTTAGTATCATCAAGTTTCATGGTTTCTTTGTTCTGAATACGTAATGGGGTAGTGTGATTTGTTTCAGTTCACGTGACAAATGGCAGTCAGTCTTCAGGTGGCGTTAATGAGTGCCAATCGGTGACTCTGATTACCTGCGCTACTCAGGGCTGCCCCACTGTTATAGTTCTCAATAAATAAAATACTTTTTTTATCCCACCAGCTCCGAAAGAGTACTTTTGCTCCTCGATATCAGGGCGCAAAAGTCGTTTTTACCCCTCTAGAGGTTAAAGTAAATTTGAATTTAGAACATCGTGTGTACTGAAGTTTTGAATTCAAAACATAATTCAACCTATTTATTTCTACCTCCTTGGTGCCGAATGCATCATACATTTTTTTTTAATGTTAAAAGCTCAGACTCGGAACCTCCTTGGTGTACTTACTTTTTTTTAATTTGCTTAGCGCGAGAACCTTTAAAATTTGCATTTAGTCATTTCCTCGCTGAGGTGGAATGAAAAGTTACGTGTTGCACTCGAGTGCAAAGATTTTTCACCTTGTGCTCTTTTGATTCCCTTGCTACGCTCAGAAAATTGAATCACTCGCTGCGCTCGTGATTCAATTTTAGAATCCTTCGCTTGCTCGGTCATCAAAATTGAACACGCGGTTCAAAATCAACTTTGCACTCTTGTATAACAAATAACTATTAACATTTAGAACTGTACAGTACTGTCGTCTCATTCTCTGTATAGAAATATTTGAGACATGCTGTTTTATGTACATACGTTCGTCTCAGACTAAAGCTAACGCAACTTTGAGACTTAACTAAGCAGTAAATTAATTATTAAATAGTAGTATTCACGAGCAAATTAAATACATACTAATTGTTATAATGTTTGTATTCAAATCGCGAAAGTTTAAAAAACAATATTTACTAATTATTATTCATCAAATAAAGAAGATTTGAAGAATAAAAATACTAATAAAATAAGAGAATAAGAAAAAAATAGGAGAAGAGGTGCTTGTGTTAATTATTATAGCACTTTGGTGCATAGGTATGTTCAGTTAAAAATGTTTGTTTAAAGTTTACCTACTTTATTTTGTTCATTTACTAGCAAAGCCTATTTTATGCTTCCTCTACTGGGAACATAAAGACTCCGGGCCTCATAAGGAGGAAGTTAAGGCCGTGGACTTTTTCTTGGAATATTTAAGTTTCTCACGATGTTTTTCTTCGCCAGTGTTGACGAACAATTTGTAGAATTGCACTTGGAAAAATATAAAGAGATGCCGGCGGAACTTCACTTTTTAAATTCATGCGTTTCACCATATTGAAAAGTAAGCAGTCACTACGAGTTTGTCATCGAGGTAAATTTTAGCGGTTTTTTTGTTCGTATTTCCAAAACCACTTCGCCGATTTGGATAAAATTTATTTTATCCAAAATTTTATTATTATTGTTATTTAAACCTCTGAAGTATGATCTACCAAACAAAACAAAAAAACGTAACATACATACAAAAAAACATACTGCTGAATTGATGGCCTCCGCCTTTTACGGGTAAATATTTGTCAAGTGTGAAAATTATGGTAGATTTGTTCAAAATGTAACGCATAATCAGCGTTAACAGCCCTAGTTGTTCATTCCATTAACTGCCGCCCCGCCCGAGCCGCGTTTATATCAGTCGCATAATAATTAAGAAGTGATTTTTCAGGAGCACAAAGGTCACCGTAATACCTCCGATGTAATTTAAGCATCGTTTGAATATTAGTCTTAATAACTATAATAATTTCAAAATAATTTGAAAATTAATTAATTAATTATATTACAATATTACATACTATACAATCATCTTTTCATTCTACTTGTATTTACTAGAAATTCACTTATTATTTTTTGACGTGACAACGTCTTATAAATTGGTTTGCCGGGTGACACTTCAAGAAACTGCGTTACGCTCCGCTCACGTTATGCGCTCACAACGAGAGCGAGTGAGAGGCACGCGTCCCTTCCACTCGGGCATGGTTAGCCCGCCTAAGAGCGAGAGAGACAGACATAAAAAGTGAAAGGCACGCGTCCCTTCCGTAAAATTATTTTACCACTCAAAGTCGTTGTCACGTAAAACTTTCGCCCGTATACCGACTTTACAGGCAACCAATTTTTTGTTGTTATTTTTCTTGCTCTTAAATATATATATTTTTTTACTTTTATAGGCTTATTAGACCACCATATTGCCTAGTGTTAAGCGACGATGCGGTCTACGGTGGAGCGTGTTTACATAGAAGAAACCGATTTGAAGACACAGGTTGGTATTTCACAAATTACGAGGCGTATCCTCTTTTCTCCCGTTACAGGGGACGATGGCACTTGATTTGTGTCATCTGGCCCGGTAAATATATCGCCGGGCCAGTTGAAACTTTTTTTCCCATTTGGCCCGGTACCGGGCCAAGGCACCGGGCCAGATGGGACCATACCATTTAATCATCGGGGAAAAACCCACTCAGGCATTGTTATACGTTATTTCCCTTTCCTCTTAGCTTCACAATGATCAATTTAATTATAAAAATATGTTATATTTTTTTTTACTTTCATAGGTTTACACTTGGCGGTCTACGACCGAGCGTTTTTACCTACAAAAACCGATTCACTCTCGATTAGAAGACACCAAGATGGTAACCATCGTGAAAAACTCACTCAGGCAATGCATTCCATAGCCTAGACGTACTTAACACAAAAGCAGTGTCAAATCTTTTTGTTAGAGTATTTGGAACGTTAACCATGAAAAAATGTCGCTTTTTGGAGTTACATACGAGCAAACCGATACAAAAAAATGGGAGTGCTGTGACGGTAGACGTAGTCACGTACCTACAACAAACGGCCATGGCCATCACACAGCCACGCCCACTTTTCGATAAAAAGTTAGATCAGGTAGATCAGTTACAAACTCTTCAAAAAGCGTCCGATAAAAAACGGGTAAGCTGGCAACTCTGCGGCTATGTTCAAGATTTGTCGTTGCTTATGAGCCTTTTGACACATCTCTTGATATGTTTCCAGTTTTCCAAGTTGGTACTTAGCCGACCCATTCAAAAGTTATATAACCTAGCCTCCATGTTGTATGACATTCACTGTGTTTAACTTCTGTGGTGACGTGGGCTTGCACGATGCACTTCTCGAAACGGAAAAAGTAGGCATTGAGAAAGCATGTTAGCCATCAGTAAGAGAGTCAAGGCCACGCTAACTATTCAAATCACAGTATGGATTGCTTTCGTTCCACCGATTCCTCGGTAGTAGGTAGGAAAAGTAGGTATTACATTTCGTTAATTGGCGTCAGTCGGTTCGGTTTTTAGCGAGGCCGTGCCCCGATTCATTTTGTAATTACATAAACACTGTTTGCTGTTGGTGTAGGTACAGTTTGGCTAATGGCAGTAAATGGCCACTGTTATTATACCTAAACATATCTATGCTAGTTCTATTATTGTTCAATTTTATGTTTATTTTTAATCAGATCTATTAGAAGGTTGAATACCTATAGGAATCCTTTATAAATCTTGTTGAAACTGCGGGAGTGTTTATGTGTTTGAATTACACGAAAATATATGAATTTATACGAAAGTATATAAATATACGGCGTGAAAAAGTAGAACGTATCATGGTGTCCTCAAATCTATGTCAACAGTGATAGAAACTAATGAAAATAGGCCGTGACCCAAGAGGTTTATACTTTATCTAAGGTCGTAACAGAACTCTGTTATAGAAGTTCTATTTGCATCAAGTGAAACGATGAGTAGAGTGACAAAAACTTCTATAGAGCTTAAAAAAGGGAAAGTGGCGAGACCATTTTTGTTGACGTGTACCGAACTACCGAAACGTATAGCGTGAGCCAGTAGGCAACAAACTCAGGTACTGAGTGAGAGTGTGGTCAACCCACAACTTGACCCTAGAGGTAGTCTCTGAATGGGGTGATGCCAATATGGCCAAGTTTAACGAGAGAAAGATAGGCGTATCTGTTATCCTCTAAAAGGAGTTCATAGGACTCTATGTATTTTTCGATGTGCTTTCAAGCTTTTCGGGACTCTAACAAAGAGGTTTGACTCTACTTTTGTGATAATAAAGCTGTTCAAGCTGTAGAATGCGTTGCCTGAGTGGTTTTTTCCCGATGGTTTAATTGCTTCCAAGTGTGGTGTAAAGTGTTGGAAAATTACCGTCATCGCACTCAATTCTAAGCATACTTATAAGCACGCACATGATCGCTTAAGGAAAGTGCAGACCAACAATCTTATTAATAAAATTGCTGATGTAGAGTCCGATGATTTTAATTTAAGCGATCCGACAATGACAACTATGTTCGTGCCGGTGCTGACGCTATAAGGCGTTTGTTCTTACTCTGTTAGTACATACATATATGGGTATCATCTTTCACTCGTAAGTAAAATGAATGTCATTGTTTAGTTTTTGTTTCATGTAATTGCCAAAATCAAAGAGCTCTAGTTACGCTGGCTGGTCTATTGACCGCCTACTAGCTGCGTCTCATTTGCACTCGCTGCGTTTTTAGAATCTTGACTTGCTTCTTTCCTTACCTTCTAGGGTTGGGACCTTTTCGCCAAACAATCTATCGATAATTTTGTCGGTTACAATAATGAAATAAAAGTGGTGTATGTAGGTCATTGGTCTGTCTACTAAACGTCGCTCGAGCACACCCCGGATACTCCACTAAAATTTCATACAAATGCCGGTGTGAAGTTACCTACTCTTCACACAACTACGCAGATGTCGTTCGTACACACGCGTGAATGTGTGCGTTAGAGCTAGGGCTACTGAATTGTTTTATTGAATAGTTGTGCCCCGGGAGTTCACCTGGATCGTAAAGTAGTATATAAACTTGCTATAATGTTGAGTTACATAAATAGAATCGAGTCAAACTATACTATTTTAATTAAAAGGGTCGATGTATTGCCGCGTAAAATCAAACGAAACCGATGATAGACAGGTACCTAGATATTTATTCCTATTAGTAAGTATACATTCGCATATTATTTTACATTTACCCAAGAAGGAAACTTTATTCTGTCACTATAATTATTCCTCCAGGCATTATCAATCCGTGCCCAAAACTGGCTGTGTAAGTTACGAACTTTGAGTTAAAAATTACTACGTTATTCTAAATCAACGTTATTTAACAGTAATATAAAATAATAGTAACTAATCATATGTTATTTTATCCTTAGGAAATTAAATAAAGCTTTTAATTTTGTCCCGTTTAGTTGACGGACAGCCGTAAACAGCACAACAACCCACCATGATGATATTTCGTTAGGAATTAGATGTTCGATACCAGCCCTTCGTTGAGTGCTCCTAGCGTACTCGAAACGGCTTGAGGGGTGAGGAAGCTTGAAATTCGCGGGGGTTGGGGAGTGTCCGTTATATCTATATTATCTATTCTATGGCTCGAGTGATTTTTATATACAGTTTTGTAACGGGCTAAATTTCGGCCCCGCTTTTCGGTAAAAATTCCGTGCTGTTTTGTCGTATGTCGAGTGTTTGTTCTAAATCCAATATCGTGAAAATGTTGCATGCTTGAGTATTCTATGTCTATTGCATTGATCAATAATTGCCCGCGGAGCCACATCCGTACAATTTGTTTGACAATGGTGGCGACATATTCGGATGGATCAGTTGCACTACAAAATATTATTTTTTTAACTTTTATAGGTTTACACTTGACCGCCATCTCGCCTGATGTTAAACGATGACGCGGTCTACGATGGAGCGTGTTTACCTAGAAGAAACCGATTCACTCTCGATTTGAAGACACACAGATTGTAACTATCGGGAAAAACCCTCTCAGGCAACGTATTCCACAGCCTTGACGTTCTTATCACAAAAGTAGAGTCAAATCTCTTCGTTCGTGTCTTTGGAACATCAACCATGAAACGATGCCACTTTTTCGAGCTACGAGCATTCCGATAGAAAAAAGGGGCAAGGTGGTATTAGATCGTACAAAGCAGTCGCACACTCTCCGAAGTGTATCCGATAAAAAACCGATAAGCCAGCAATTTTCAAAAACTACTTACATTAAAACTCATTATTAACTTACATCAAACGTACATTATAAACACTTACTCAGTGTTATTCTTATACCTTTAATCGTAGGTATATAGGTATATCTTCTAATATATAAAACTCTCGTATCACAGTTTTCGTTGCCATACTCCTCCGAAACGGCTTGACCGATTTTGATGAAATTTTTTGTGCTTATCCGGGTATCTATGAGAATCGGCCAACATCTATTTTTCATCCCTCTAAATGTTAGGGGTAGTCCCTAAATGTTTTATTTTATTTTTAGACAAAAAATTTAATTTCTATTTTTTTATGATACAACATACAAAAATACATACAATCCTCAATTTTCACCCTTCTACGATCAACCCTTTTTTTAATAGCCATTTTAGTAATTTAATCATTTTTCCTCTCCGGTCGAAAACTGATCAATCGTCATTTAATTAGTTATCCCCGCCAGATGTCTACAGGTGTCACTTCTGACCCAGTAAGCAGCACGATAATTTGGGGATCAAAAGTAGTCTATAGCATATATATAGTTTGAACACGCTAATCTCGGGAACTAATCTTGGGCCCTGGTGTCCGGGCGTAGAATGTGGCACCGGTCCCCCCTGCCTGTGGTAAGAGCCCACTAATGGGGAACCGACCGATGGCGGTTAATCCATCCAAACTGCGGCGCAATTTAAATCTCAGCCGGTGACGGGCAGCAGCGTCACTGGTATAAGAAGTTGCGCCCCTGCGGTTGCCAACCCGCATGCCCAGCGTGGCGACTATGGGCAAACCCCTCCAATGATAGGCACACAAAATCAAAGGCCCCTAGTTCCCGGCCGCCCTGCTATTCCTGGCCAAGGCGGCGGCCATGGTAACGGCAGGGGCAAGGGGTGCGAAGAATCCCGGGCTACCGTAGGCCGCCAATCCAAACTGACCCTGGCTGTACACAATGGACGAACGATTCGCGATGACGATAGGCTTTGCGCAGCTGGAAGAAGAGCTGACTCACATAAGATGGCACATTCTTGGGTTATGTGAAGTCCGAAGAGAGGGAGAGGACACCATTACCTTGGAATCGGGCCATCTTATGTATTACCGTGAAGGTCACCAGCTGTCGCAAGGCGGTGTCGGATTTTTGGTCCACAAAACTCTCCGTAACAACGTTCTAGAAATCGCAAGTGTGTCCTCAAGGGTTGCGTACCTAGTGCTAAAGTTAACTGAGAGGTATACCCTCAAGGTGGTTATGGCGTACGCACCCTGGGAGGCATACCCAGATTCAGAAGTTTAGGCTTTGTATGAGGATATATCAAAGGCATTACATCATACCTCCAAAGCCCACTTCAACGTTGTTATGGGGGATTTTAACGCCAAAGTGACAAAACCCTTCTTCAAAAAGGGTGACAAAACCCTTTTGAAGAATTATCGCCCCATATCGCTTCTGAGCCATGTCTATAAGTTGTTTTCAAGAGTTATCACGAACCGTCTCGCCCGAAGACTCGACGAGTTTCAGCCCCCGGAACAGGCTGGGTTTCGAAGTGGTTATAGCACCATAGACCACATCCATACGGTGCGGCAGATTGTACAGAAGACAAAGGAGTACAATCGCCCCCTTTGTTTAGCGTTTGTGGACTATGAAAAGGCGTTTGACTCCGTCGAAACCTGGGCTGTTTTGAGTCTTTGCAGCGATGCCAAGTTGACTGGCGATACATCGAGGTGATGAGGTGTATATATGAAGCCGCCACGATGACGGTCCAAGTTCAAAACCAGCAGACGAAACATATCCTCTCCATCGAGGCGTGAGACAAGGGATGTAATCTCCCCGAAATTGTTCTCCAATGCACTAGAGGATATGTTTAAGACGCTGGATTGGGCTGGACGTGGTATCAACATCAATGGAGAGTGCATCTCTCACCTAAGATTTGCAGACGATATCGTCATGATGGCTGAATCGCTGGAAGACTTGCAATGGATGCTGGACAGCTTGGCCAACTCTTCTCAACGCATCGGTCTTCGTATGAACTTGGACAAAACCAAAGTCATGTGCAACGAGTTCGTTGCTCCGGGACCGATTGCCGTAAATGGAATCACTCTTGAGGTTGTTCGAAAATATGTTTACCTAGGGCAGACGCTCGAATTGGGTAAAAATAGCTTTGAGAGTGAGGCCATGAGGAGAGTTCAGCTGGGTTGGGCAGCATTCGGAAAACTTCGCCGAGTCTTCTCGTCACCCATCCCACAATGTCTGAAGACAAAAGTGTATAATCAGTGCGTCCTACCAGTCATGACCTACGGTGCTGAAACGTGGACACTAACAGTAAAAGCAGTCCGAAAATTCAAAGTCGCTCAGCGAGCTATGGAAAGAGCTATGCTTGGTGTTTCTCTGAGGGATTGTATTCGTAATGAAGTCATCCGTCAGAGAACCAAAGTCACCGACATAGCTCAGCGCATCAGCAAGCTGAAGTGGCAGTGGGCTGGTCATATCTGTCGCAGAACCGATAACCGTTGGGGTAGACGAGTTCTGGAGTGGAGACCACGAATCGGCAAACGTAGTGTAGGACGCCCTGAGACTAGGTGGAGTGACGATATACGTAAGGTAGCTGGTAGCGGTTGGAAACGTAAAGCCGAGGATCGGGCTGAGTGGCGTATTATTGGGAGAGGCCTATGTCCAGCAGTGGACGAATGTGGGCTGATTATGATGATGATGATGAATCTCGGGAACTACTGGACCGATTAAAAAAAATCGTTCACCGTTCTTTCATATGTTCGTAATCCTTGAACGCTGTGGGTTATATATATGTACCACGGGCGAAGCCGGGGCGGGCCGCTAGTATATATATAGAATCTGAATCTCGGAAACGGCTCGAACGATTTTCATGAAATTATGTAAGTATACTACAAAAAAACTAACTTATCGTTCCGCGGGTTAATAATTTCACGCGTTAGTACATCGTGAACTGACGGTGATAGCAATATTTCGCCAACACACTTAAGGACTACATTATTTGTTTTATCAGATTACAATCATAATTTTAAATAAAACATTAATTGATTTTACTTTACCAATGTACTCGTTTGCAAAAAAAATGTCGTTTCGCAATTACGTTTTTTTTTCATATGATCCACCATGGCCAAAGTCCACGGAACCGGAAACGACTATTCTTTTTCTTTCACGCCAGTGTCCTCGTATGTTATTACTAATATTGTCAAAAAAAAAAAATATTCCACAAATGTGTAACTGTGATATGTACGAGTATATTTCTTATGTATCTACTGCTAAATTACTATGATGTCTTTGTCATTCTTTATTTAATACGTATCTTTCGATGGAAGTGTAGCTGTGTGCACGTTGTGTGAAATTTTGTCCACATTATGTTGTCTTCTTGTTAGATTGGTCCTCATCCCTCATCTGCCTTTTTTATTTATATCAATGGTGCTAGTACTATATATTAGTAGGAGTCTTTGCAGAGTTGGCCTAGGACAGCCACACTTTTGTTAGTTATTCTACTGCCAAGCAGTATGTGGAAAAATCACTGTGTACCGGTTTGAAGGCAATGTTTCCAGTGTTTCCAGTTCGTTTAGAGGGCATATCACATTACAAACAAAATACTATATCTTTGGGTGAAGTGCTAGGTATTGATTTAGACTCTTCATATTCCAATTGGTACATGTACATAGGTATATGGACAAATTCAAATTCATGTGTTAAATTATCGTTTTTACGTCAATCTAAGCGAGCAATTCTTGTATATATATAATTCGAATCTCGGAAACGGCTCGAACGATTTTCATGAAATTATGTAATAAGAGGTTTCGGGGACAATAAATTGATTTAGCTAGATTGCATTATTTAAAAATTACATTTTATGTGCTTTTTCAGGCAATGAAAAACTCTTACAATATAATTAGAATACGATAGCTAATTTCGCCACTATTTGTAAGGCGGCGGCGGTAATTTTTTACCGCCGGCGCCGCTTACATTTTTTGCGCTAACACTGCAAACGCTGGCTGAATCCTATGAGCTAAATCAAAATAATGTACAACAATATTGTACCTTGTACCCCTTCAAAAGATCTACAAAAAAGTCTGCAACGTTTCTTAGGAATAACCCACAATAACAATTTTTATGTGTACTTATATTTGGTACCAGCATTGCACCCCTGCGAAGCCGGGGTGGGTCGCTAGGGACCTATCAATAATACTTCGTTGTTCAAGCATCGTTTTAAATCAAAATTGTTTTATATATTGTTTTATATTTATAGGTTTAGTATAGGTAGTTTTTACGTTGGTCTTTCAGGGATGGCTGAGAACATTACTATTCATGTATTGACTTCACCTACAAACTCTAGATGGCGTTGTACGTCATTAAAACGTGGTATCGTTGCTCCTCCATTTTACCATGTGAGCTAAAACAAAAATTTTATTCTTCACAACATCATAGTTTGAACACGTGAAGATTTTTGAAGACTGTACTACCTGTATAACAGGTTTACAGCCGCAATCTGAATTAAAGACGTTTAAATAATAACATGTTGTAAAGTGCTTAATGTATTATTGTAAGTTAGATGTGTAAAACTAATGAAATGTGTGTATGTCTGTATTCTTTTAATCCTTATTGTAACATTTAGCACTCAGAAAGGAATCGTCCCGAACAAGATAAAACGAGTCTATATTATATCAAGGCAAGAAAACTCTAATGCTAAATAATATTATGTGTTGGGACCCATTGTATTCAATAAGATACGAAAGCCAATAAGGGAACTAAATATCGACCAATTTAGAAATAAACTTAAAGCCTTGTTATTGAAGAAATGTTTTTTATTATACAATTGATGATTTTTTAAAGGCTAAATTGACACGGGCAATAAAGCAAATTTTAGACATTTCCATTGTTTTTTTTTTTACTTTTCAGTTCTCATGTTGTTTTGTTAGCGATTTGTTGTCTGGAACACTCGTGTTTGTTTCTGGGGTGAATATTTTGGAGGATACCGGTCTTCGTCCCCCACGGTGACCAGCCAGCGTGGGGTTGTGTTTACTTTATATTGTTGTGTTGTTTGATTTGTGTTACCCTTATTCCAGTTGAAGGAGGCAGTTCTTAGTCTTTCGAAGTTTTTGTCTCCGACCGACGCCGATGATGCTCTACCTTGTACCACATAATTGAGTATGCTTGGTTTTACTATTGTTTGTGTATTGCTTGTAGATGACTCATCGATGTGTTTGTCCGTAAAATGTTTCTTCTTGGTGCTTGTTGCAATTGTTTGTGACTTATGAATTTAAGCAGATTCGTTTATGGCCGATCAACAGGGTATTTAATCTGTGGAGCCCATGGACTCACAACATTTTAACCCATCTAAAACTGTTACAGCACTACAACTCGTCGCTGTCTGATATTAGTATGTCGGTGACACAAACTCCTGAGATTTTCCCAAACACTTTTCAAAAAACAATTTTCACTTCAAAAATTGGCAGCCATAGGAACTGCCGATAGAAGTGAAAACTTATAACTCAGAATTTGATAGCTTACTTTGGAAACTACGCGAGTGAAACCGGAGGGCGTGGTCATGAGCATAACCATCTAGAAATGCTTCAGTGGCCAAAGGAAAATATTGACGCATTTTTAGATTGATGGCCAATGGCCATGGTCCCGAGTTTATCCGAAGATTTCATGTCCTACCCGAGCGCTAAAATTCAGTTCACAGCCCACGAAAAATCTGTCTGTGGCGCGCCGAAAGAAGTTTTTACTTCAGAAACAAAAAGTTATAATGAGTGGAAGTCGCAAGGTCTCACCTGGGGGAGTCAGCTCGTATCGGAAGCAGTCCACGATCACTCGCGGCCGGGGTTCTAGTTTTAGTATCCCACGCTCTTTGCCCTGGAAGAATAAGTTACGAATCTGTACTAGAGCTTGCCAACCGGCGGCCTTTCTACCGCCTAGCTAAATCGGCTCTCGCTTTGGTATGGCTGTCTCTATCATTTCAAGCGAGAAGAAAAGAAAGGCAGTATTAAAGCTAAGACATTTTTAGTTAGGCGGTAAACCCCCGGGCCATTCTCACCGAACCTGGTCACCCTACATGTTTTGTTATTTACAGTTACAGACTAGCCTATAATATTTCGCTATGTGCTCGATCAGTAACATTAATACCGATAGCCGAGAAAAAACATAATACTTTATTTTAAGGAACACTTTAAACTGCATTACTAGTTTCCTATTTTAAGACCTACTTACTAGTTTAAAGTTATAAAAATGAGTAAATTCTTATGCTAATGTTACTTTTCCGTCCATAAGTAAAAGTTATCAATGTTGTTATAAGTATGATTTTGAGACTTGAGTGAGACTGTTTTCTGTGAAAATTGGTCATAAGCTAGTTTGAAACAAATATTAATCTATTTGTTGTCTTTTTCCATTGTGGAACGTTTATTTGAAATACTCGCAAACACAACCCTGCCGGGCCCGGCCGGGACCGCCGCGACATTTAAAATCTAATTCTAGTGCTCGTCTGTAGAGCCGATCACTACCGGTGGGGTTCCGCTAGTAATCGACTCGACATCGAGTGTTTGCCTATCTCCGGCCCATCTATCGCACTAAATCGGCTTTCGCTTTGTTATTGCGGTCTCTATCATTACAAGCGGAAAGAAAAGGGAGAGGAATATCAAATCTAAGACAATTCTAGTTAAGCGGTAGCCCCCGGATTGCAATCGCTAGTTTGTACCCAAATGATTATTTTAAAGATATGAACAAGAGGCATGATGACTAAAAAAACTCTATTTACCGACTTCAAAACCACAAATAGGCACTCAAAATCGAAAAATAAATTTATATAATTATTATTAGCGTTACTCACTGCTCATCTATTTGAAGTATCTATGTAACTGATAAAGTATACTATTATCATATCATATATCTTGTATGTATAGTATGTATTATATAAATAATACTCAGTAAAACCTACAACAAATATTCTTTTGAGGAAAAAAGGTATGCGTTTACAATTACTAATGTATTATATTATATACTAGCTGTACCCTGCCTCGCTTCTCTGTGGCACATTGTGATGCAAAAATTAGATAAAAACAATCCTTGATGCGGATTATATATCATTGTAAAATTTCAGCTCGATCGGTACAGAACTTTATGAGTTTTTGAAGCGTACACAAACCAACATAACATTTTTATAAATAGAGATGTACCTATTGTGGTCTAATGGCGAACACGTCGAACTTCGTAAACGTGTGACCGAAGTTCATATTCCACCGGCTCTTCTGTTAATTTTTTCCGCAGATGCACAAATTTGCTAAAATTAGTGGGATTTAGTGGAGAATAAATACATCGCAAGGAAACCTGCATATTGAAAGAAAGACATGTTTCAAGATTTTTTTTTTTAATCTAGGCCGAGCCTTTATTAACTAAACTAAAATACAATGAGAACTACACTACACTACAAAGCTACCTAACTACTTACATTAAGCACACCTGAATTAACCATAGACCACTGTAGGTCTACAGATAATCAAGATGTTCAAGCCCACTACCAATCGGAAGCGTACCCAGCATGCTGGCGGCATTACCACGCTGAATGGCAATGCTTATGCGTTGGGCCAAATAAACGCTAGCATTTTGGTCACGCGTCGCGTCGACTAAGCGCTCGAATAGGCTTTTGAAAATGAGGTGAGCTCCCGGCCCCCACGGTCCCAATGTCTCAACCCCAAAGGGCTCAAATATGTAACCACTTCCGAGGGATGCATATTTGCGCCGTTTGAGTCGCTCAGCTGAATTAGCCGCTGCACCGGCCCTACTATGTGTCTCCGGAAGATGTGATGGTGCCAGAGTATCGACGCAAGTTGGGTCGATAAGGGTATGCTTAGTTCAGTCATTTATTTTGGAACCCGCTACTTCGTTCGCGTACGCAGATGTTGCGGACTTATCAGTACGGTACCTGACCGAGCATTGCTCGGTTTAAACCCTGAGTACCTATATAGGTACTCAGGGTTTAAACCGAGATATCTTCCGAGATACCTTCGATATAGATGAAGGGTTCCCAGTAATAGAATTTCTCAAAGAAAGAAAGAACTTGAAAAAAAAGAGGAGACGTCGGTATTTGAACCCGTTCGAATCTATTATTTCGTGAACTTTCCGCGTGAACTAACGCAACGTGGCGAATTTTACTTTCGCATTCTAATGTTAATGGAACAGTTTAACATTGTCTGAAAACGCGCATAAAACAATGCTTTATAATTATGAAACCTAGGTAGAACAATTCATCGTCCCCGAAACCCTCTGCATACATAATTTCATGAAAATCGTTCGAGCCGTCTCCGAGATTCAGATTCTATGTATATAAGTATATGCATATATAGAGATATACAAGAATTGCTCGTTTAAAGGTATACGATCAGTAGTACGAACAAAATTAAATGTTAGGCTAGGTGGCCATATTATGAAAATTAACGTGGTTATTAGTACACACTTTAAATAAAATGCACGGGTAACTTTTGTGGGTTCGATTTGATAAGGAGGTCCTGGCGAAGGGGAAGTGTTTTACACACCCTAATAATGTATGTCCTTTTGGAAGCATGTTATGGGGTAGTTCCGTTAAATGTGAATCAATTTTGTCGTTTCTTCTTTTTTAAGTAAAATTTGCTTACCTTTATCTCTACGACTTATTCGTAGATTTAAAAAAATGTATCGCGAGTGTCTTAGATTAATTTTAAATTGAAATCGGTCTTTCTTATTTTTCGGCGAAAATTAAATGTTTTTGTTTTTTATAATTTCAATATGTAATGTTTACAAAACCTGCATATATTTGCGGAACGACATGCAATGCACAGATAATTAGTGGTCGTATTATGTATTGTGTACTGAACTGCTCACCTTAGCGTCCATGATGTCACCCCAGCAAGTGATCAACGGCAAGTGGTCACCACCAAATGGAGAAAGCAACTGGTTGTACCTTCGCGTGATATCGGCACCCCGGAGGGAAAACTGTGTAAGTGCGATTATTCAAATTATGAGTGGTCCGTCACATGGCAGTCTTTATGATGCTATCGCAGTCTGTATTATGATTAATTAAACTAGCCTCTGACGTCGAAATGAATGGCTTATGTTAATTGACCATGAAATTATGATTTTGTGTAATCGTTTTAGTACATTGATACATAAGAATTAGGATATATAAGAAATGGGACAGGAATTCTACTATCCTACTTCCTACGCATATTTTAAATCAAAAAGTTTAGATTTTTGTTACTTAAGGCCTAGGGCAGTACCACACCTTTGCCAGTTATTCTGCCGCCAAGCAGTAACGTGCGAAAATGACTGTGTTCCAGTTTGAAGTTTCCAGAGAAATTACTGGGCTAACAGATAAAACACCTAAGTTAACCTACCTAGTACGTTATTAGTCCTATATTTCCTGGAGTTAGGACTTTTTTTTAATAATCGGGTCAGGTTCCGAACTTCATTTCGGGTCAGGCTAGGAAGAGGGTTAGGTTGGGAATGATAATTAATATGTTTTGCTGTTCCTGACCTAGCCCGGTAGCGGGTCAGGTTTTCGGGTCAGGTTCGGAATAAACCGAAATTAGGACATAGAGTTAAAACATCTTATATCTCTGTATGACGAGAGCAGAGCAGTGCTGAGTAATGATTTGATTATTCATGTCTCAATAACTGCGTGACATTATGCTGTCATGGGCAGGCTCGTTACTTACCATCAGGCATATGGTTTGCACGTAACATCACTATTCTGGAAGAAATAAAAGGTTCTATTTCTCAGTCGAGGGATCGTGGGATCTAATCACGCCTGGACCTCAGAATATTTTTTCAACGGCAGATATTCAATCTTGTTTAGTTTTAACAATGAAGGAAAACATCGTAAAGATGCAAAAAGTTCGTCTTTTGACGTTTGGTGTTGTTTGTTAAACTGGACTTGATCAGCGTGCTCCGTTCAGACGTTATCATATCTACGTGGGAACAAATATTCACACTTGCAACCAAAGAGTTTACATATGTACTACGTATAAAGTTAGAACAAACGTTTTACACCGTAAGCACGGGTGTGATTGCTCTTGTCTTGTCACTCTTGTGGAAGTGTCATATTTTTGTCGCGGCACGTCACTATGTCGCCATAGCTAACATACACCTCATCTGCTTACGAGTGGTATAGAGGAACCGTGCGGAAAAACCTGAACTATTTACTTATTCTTTATCTAAGATTACAACCCACCAACTTTCGCTTTTATAATACTCGTATTACTATTATACTCATATATACTCAAACTCATTTTGCGTTTGTAACGAGTACGGTAAAATACGCCACTTTAGTACTAGTGTTTGAGCAGCTCTGTCATCATTTATCTACTTTTATCCTTTTTTATCTGCTTTCAGTCGTCTCTATCATTTATTAAATCTGAGTTTACTTCTCTTTAATTCATATCCTCTTTGACACAATCAAACCACTTTTTTTTTGGACTCTCGAGATACATATTATCATAACATATTTATATTTACATACAAGCAAATTCAAAACTTTTTCGGTTACGTGGACTTCATCCCTACCCATGACATTCTGGAACCACGACAACCTAGTGTTTCTCAACCTTTCCGTTACGGGCACTATTTTTATACCTTGTCCTAATACTCTAATTTCTAATCCTATTCGTCACACCACACATCCATCTCAGCATTTGTATCTTCGCTACATAAAATTCTTTCATTCGATCCTCAGGTTGCCCAACATTCATTGGAAGTTCTTACAGACAAGTCTTCCTGCGTAGTTGGTAAAATTTTAAATACAGTTTTCGTGATTTTTTCAGTTAGGTGGTTTTCGCGTAGTCGTCGGTAATTAGCGCGAACTGCGCGAGGGGTGGTAAAAAGGGGTGAGACGAAGCCGAGCCGGCGCGCGGCGGGGAATTACCATCCGCTAAATAATAACTATCAGGTTGTGATTGCATAAAAGTAATTGCTACGGCACGAGGTCACTACTATGACTAATTAGTATTATATATGAGAATTGCTATTATAAAAGCTAATGTTCGTATTATGAGGAACTAGCAGCGCGGTTTACCCCGCGCAGTTCAGGTTCCCGTCATTTTCGTGTTAAAAATGTCTTATGTACCTATCCCATGTCTTTTTCCAAGCTACAATCTAACTTTTCTCCAATTTTCAACCCGGTTCCCTGATCCATTCAGACGTTCCGACGTGATTGAGCAACGAACATACAAATTTTCGCATGTTTAATATTAGGGTTATAATAATTATCATCAGTATGACGATAATAGGCACATTTTACAGATTTTTTCAGTATGATAGACGGCATACGCAGCTCGCTTTATGTTGCCATGTTCGAAAGATCTTATGGTAATTGCCATCACGTGACCTCTACTGCTTATTGAAAATTCGGATAGCGCAGAAGCCGCAAGAGCTTCCTAACGTACTCTCACCGTACTCAACGAGTACCACACCTGGATACTCCCACAGTTGGGACTCTCGTCTTTCTCTCAGTCTATCACAAAGAAAATCAAGGCCATAACCGCAGAGCGGGTTGGCGGACGATACACCTCCTCAAAAGATGTACATATTTCTTAGAATTAGACAATTTCTTTGCGAGTTTACCTTCACCATTTACCATATACCTTGCTCCTCCTTTCGAATACTCTAAACTGAAGACGGTGATGAGCTAATACTGTCGTAGCTAAATAACAACCACTGTATCTATTAAACTAAAAAAGGGAGTTTAATTAATTACGAACAACTTTCACTGTAGAACTAAACTGGAAATATCTTTATTTTCACCTTAAATTTTCACCATAATAGTTCAAGACATAATTTTGTTTCGTGATTCCAGGGACGATCGCCTAGTAATTAACAATGAATACCTTTCGTTGGACATTCCTCACACACCACTACTTTGCCCCAGGCAAAGCAAAGCTTATAATGCATTATAAATACTTACGTTTGACACATAGAAACACCCACCACAACAAATATTTGTAATCATCACACAAATATTTGTCCTGGGTAGGAAACGAACCCACCACCTCCACTGGCAGACTCTACAAACTACGGTGGTACCTACGACGCCAGTTGATTATAATGTTGATTATAACAACTTTTTCGCAGTATAGTTGTTCTGGTTATCCCCATAATCATGTACAAACTCTTTCGCTTGCCACTTTACCCGTTAGTGGAACAAGAACTTTATACGTTATGCATACAGTGGCAAGCGGATAAAATAAATGTATACCTATACCTAAGAACGATAGCAAGGCGAAGTGAAGTATCACTGCATTGTAAATGGAAGGTGAAGTGGGTATAAGAGTTGCACCAGTTTATAATGGTGGTATAAACTGGTGCAACTCTTATTCCATTCGCTGTACCTCTTGTACATGCAATTCGGCTCCAGAACAGTAATGATGCCGGTATACTGGGTACGCTTCCAATTGGTTATAGCCTTGAGCGTCATAATTATCATCTAGACCTTCATCGTAGTCAATCGAAGTCAATAAAAAAAAACCAAATCATACCTATGACGAAGAACATATCATCATCGGTAATCTACCGCGTGCTCGGGTGCCTTCGACCTTTCCCTGTATGTCTTTGTATGGCCATAAGCACAGCTTGGGTACGTCGCGTATGAGGACAACTAGCTTCATTGAAGACCATTAAAAACTAATTCCAACATCTCTTTTTAACCCCCGACGCTCAAAATAAATCGCTTTCCGTCGTATGGTAAGGTTTTTATGAATAAAAAAAAAAACAAAAGATATAGAAATAAGTATAGAAAAGCGACATCTCGCTCCAAAGCTTTGAAATGTCGTCGTTTATGGTTTGCTTTTAGTACGGGGTGCTCGAGTTAACAACCCCTCAACGTTGTTAGGACCCAGCGAATAACAACAAGAAATACTCAAATATGGTATTTTCTCGCTAGGCGGTAGAGGCCACTTGAAACCAACTGCTATTGATACCTTTAAAAAAATGTAGTTATCACTAAGTTAACGCCCCGTTATCAGAACCTATTTTTATTTAGTAATCTTAATTTTTTTTAATAGTCTGGGAATAAAATTATACGTCTCTGTTTAACTAATCAATTTAATAACGGATACAAATTTAAATTAATTGAGTATTTTTTTTGTTTATCTATAAACAAGTATAATATACTTTGACAGAATTCTGCAGTTAAAGAATGCAGTTAAGAAAAAGTCGAATATTGTACTGTGATACAATTTTATTTCAGTATTTTAAAATAGATAAGTACATAGAATTACAAAGTCATCACAAACATGCTCTTAAATACAAAAACACGTAACAAAATAAATTATCTTCCTGGTCATATAAAACTACTCCCCCCACGCGCTGAACGTCACTCAAAGGTCCCCATAATACTGGCCGCATTCCCCCGCTGGATCGCCATGGAAATCCGCTGAACCAGATACCAGCCAGCCCAGGAATCGCGTCCTCTGTCACGCAAACTCCGTCCGAGGTCCAGCACAAACCTTCTTATATCTTTTTTATTATTTAAATTGTTTTTTTTTTGCTTTATTGTCTAATTTGTTAATTTTATTGATTATTTAATTTGTTAACATGATTTATGATTTTATTGTGCGTGGGTGTTTCTATGTAAAATAAGTATATGTGTGTATTTACAACTACATAAGTATTATATCAGCTATCTGGCCGCTATAGTACAGCTTTGCTTAGTTTGGGGTCAGATGGTGTTGTGTGTAAATTGTCCACCAATATTTATTATTATCGCGATCTAATGTAACAAAGTTGTCACCATTCGGGGAATCCTGCCGCGCGGTAGGTATCTCAACGTTGCGTCATTTGATTAACAGGCTGACTTTTCTTTTTACCAAGTATCGCCAAGTGGTCGAACTTCGAGCAATGAGGCAAAATCTAATCTTTTCCACGAAGAGTTCAAACCACTATCCGTGGTTCAAACTTTACCGGTTTGAAAGGCAATGTTTTCAGTGAAATTACTGGGCTTAGAGATAAAATATCTTAAACCTGTGTGTGACGAGCGTAGTGCAGATCTAGGTAATGATTTGGACTCTTCGTGTTCCAATATCTTACTATCAGGCACTTGTCCTGCTCGTCTCGTCACACTATACTATATAAAAAACTAGCACTGCGCTACGCTCGTCACCCAGAAATATAAGAGGCTTTATTATTATGCTGTGTTATTTTTCTTCAACATTGTCCTCCAAACCGAAACACAGTGACACTCACTTTAATGTTTGGCGGTAGAATAACTAGCTTTGGTGTAGCCACGGAAGCTAAGTGGGTGTAGCACTTCCCCAGGCAGACTGTACAAAGAACCCCGACTGTACAAAATATGCAAATGCCATAATATGTATATCCAAATATGCAGAAAATATCCTTTCGCCTGCCTTTGTAACCATGTTTTGTAACCAGTTACAAAAGAAGAAAATTTTCTCCTTTCTCGTAAGCCGGTTACAAACTAGGAAATATATTTTACTGGACTTAGAAATATTTTTAAATAGTTACCATGATATAATTTTCGGTCCTATTTTGTAGTGAAGTTACCAAAAAAATATCCTGTGTTCTAATACGTAAAAGGTGTCTTAAATTTTTTACCTCAATGTCGGTTTACCTGTGTGGATTTGTGAGGGTGAGGGTGTGTGTGAGAGAGGGTGTGTGCATAATTACCTAGAACCGACATATCAATACGTATATCCGTGTATCACAACAACAGTGATATAACAAGCGATCACCTTCTCGTGCCTGCCCGATCAACCCGCAAATCATTTATAAAGCTTACATTAATTAGGCAGGTCTAAAGTTAAGACAAATGTTTAATTACTGATAACACTTGAGCCTATATTTAGATGAAACAAACTGGCTCTTAAGTCCACGATAAGAAAGTTCAAAGAACTTGTGACATCATTCCGTGACGACATCTCCCCGGAGTGCCTGGCGGAGATAGCGGCTCGACACAAGCCGTCAACAGCTCAAAATATTTATTTCAAAGTACTTATCGTCTTCATATAATAATAGACTACAAACATATGAATCTTGATTTGAGTAAAACCCTCTACACACGAGCCCTAAAATCAGAGAAAATTACGTAAAACTAGTGGGGTGGACCCTACATATCGCGCCATAAAAAAATCATTAGAATCGGACCAGCCGTTTAGGAGCAGTTCACTATCAACACACGTACAGAAGAATTATATAATGGGTACCTACCCATAAGGGGTCGCCACAAGGTCAAGTCGGGGTCACATCAAGGCCAAGTCGGGGACACCTCAATGCCAAGTCAAGTCACTCTGACTTGACCTTGATCACGTCCAGATCAAGATCAAACATTGTCCCACAGCGGTCGTAAAGTAAACCCTGGGACGACTCTACCAGCGCTTGTCGGTACGAGAAGGCACGTACTCAAGAGACCTACTTACAACAGGTCTCTCCCCTCTCGCTGCCGGCAGACCAGGCTCGTCCTCACATAGCGGTCGGTCATGAAAAAGTGAACAATTATCCAAGAAACGCTTTTAGCTTGGAAACAGGTAGCTAAATATTTGATTTTTAACTCCCGAAGTTAATATCGATACAAGATGGCCGCCTCCACAAAATGGCAGACAAAATATTTCTTAACAACCTACCTCAATATAGGTATCAAATAGTTGACTAAGGTTGGGTTGGGTTAGTTGGGCTGGTTGTTAAGGTTGAAGGAACTAGTAGAATACCATACACTATAACAAATTTCAAATCCAAGATGGCCGTTACCACAAAATGGTGATTTACATTTTTTTCACTACTACCTCAATATGGGTATCACACGAAAGGGCTAAACAATAGAATACTTTGAACTATGTCAAATTTCAAATTCAAGATGGCCGCTACCACAAAATGGCGAAATAGATTGCTTTTTCACAACTCCCTTAATATGGGCTTGTCGAGGGTTAATTCATTTTTTTAATTTTGTTATTGTACAAAACTAGATACACATTTTAAACATTGCTATTCAGTGTAACAAGAAGAAGTTGCCGTTAACGTTAAACTATCAAGCAACTGTAGTAAAACAATGTCTATTTTGTGCAAACAAATTATTTAAAAATACGATCCGCTCGGCCTTTGTCGTACATAATATATAGCTTATTATAGCATTAAGGGTTTACGGACAAATTCAATGGTGAAATAACTTTTGAAATCGGTCCAGCAGTTCCTGATATAAGCGCGTTCAAACGAAAAACCTCTTCAGCTTTATATTCACGTATTTATTTATCTCCTTGAGTTTTTTTTACTTTTGTAGGTGTACACTTGACCGCCATCTTGCCTGAGGTTACGCGACGATGCGATCCACGATGGAGCGTGTTTACCTAGAAGAACCCGATCCACTCTCGATTTAAAGACACAAAGATTGTAACCATCGGGGAAAACACACTCAGGCACCGTATTCCACAGCCTAGACGTTCTTATCACAAAAGTAGAGTCAAGTCTCTTCGTTCGTGTCTTTGGAACATCAACCATGAAACGATATCGCTTTTTCTGCTACGAGTATTCCGATAGAAAAAATAACAAGGTATCAGAGCATGCTAAACAGTCGTACACTCTCCAAAGTGTATCCGATAAAAACCGATAGGCTGTCAATTTTTCGGCGATGATCAAGACTTTGTAGTCTTTTTCGCAGAAGAGTTTCGTTGCCTATGAGCCTTTTGGCACGTCTCTCGATCGATTCCAGGGCCTCCAGCTGATACTTAGCCTCTCCATCCCAAAGGTGCGAATATCGGGAACAGTGTAGGATTTTAAAATATGTATTTCTATAAAATAACATAAGAACATTAGTATATGAGCATGGATTCGTTAAAACATTGTCGGGAAATGTCAGTACGAGTATAATAAATATCAGAACAGTTTTATTTATTTAAAAGTAAAATAATAATATGCAATTGAATGTCAGTAACTCAGTAAAGTGTCAAAACAGCGTTCCAACTCATCTGAAGTGAGTAGTATAATTTTAAAGTTTGCGAGGATGTAGTAATTTAATTAAAATATCAATTGGTCAAGTGTATGCGCTCATTGTCGAATTTGTTTTGTAGATGTTAATTGAGCTTCTTAAATACATGTGTGTTGCAGATGTTCATCGGACGCTTAGTCATTTCCTAGAGACTGCCTAATAATATAAATTCTACTTATGTACACATAGAATAAGCATATTTTAACATAATATTCGACCATTTTTAAATTTTGGTGGTTATTTAGTAACTTTAAACAAGTTGTGTCAGGCGGCCCTAGTATACATATGTATACCTACCTACTTGAGCTCGAGCCATTAGGTACTGAATCATATGGTGTGATTTTTAACTACATGTATATTGTCTGATTCATGATTACTTTCTTATCATGAGTGACGTATATGAATATGACAGTGGCGCTAAAACCGCGCCAAAAATTGACGTGGAACAACTACACCGACTATACTCGACCAGTCCTTATGTTATTTGTACAGTAGAGTCTGAGTTAAGAGCCAAGCTTTTTTTTTTAATAAGAAGTGACGAGACGAGCAGGACATGTGCCTGATGGTAAGCAACATGCCTGCCACATAACAGCACAGTGACACGCAGCTATTGGAACATGAACAGTCCAAATCATCACCTAGCACTGCATGCATGCGCTCATCACCCAGAGATCTAAGATGTTATATCTCTAAGCCCTGTAATTTCTCTGGAAACATTGCCCTTCAAACCGGAACAGTAATGTTTTCACATTACTGTTGTGTCACTGTCGGTAGGATAATAATAATATAATATATTTATTGTTCCCAAAAATAGCTCAGTTACATTAACAAATTGCATTACATAACAATATTAAGTTACACTGATAATTTGAAGTACAGCGAGCCCCAAACTAGGCAAAGCCTGTATTTTGGGCACCCTTCATCGGTTTACTATATCGTTTAATAACTAACGTTCACTTAACGTTCGAATAACTGGCAAAGATGTGGTACTTGCCCAGGCGGACTCTGCTAGGAGTCCTACCACTATAAACTATGTAACTTATTATGTAACTATGTAACGTATTAACTATTTAGATAATTGTATTTTGTCATAACAAAGCCTTTTTACAACTGCATCTGATTGACAAGGCCCCTTTACAGCTGATTAGTTTTATTTGACATAATTTTTTGGTATTATTTTATTACAAAGATGTTTTATTTATATAGATTATGTACACTGAATAATGATCTATAATTTTATTGTAAGTGACGTTACCAAGTGTTCTTTTGAAATAATGGTTCGAATAAATAAATTGAATTGAATTGAATTGAACGAATCTCTACTTTATAATGGATTAGCGTTTAATCAAAAAACCTCGTCAGCATCTAATATCTCCTTTATAATAGATAATAGTTTAAGTCGTTTTGACTCTCGATTTTGCCTCTTTAACTACGTTGGACATCTCTCTTGATAAGACGAAAATATTCATGCCGATTAAACTCTACTAAAAATTTGACGAAAAACGTATTAGGCTCGTGAAAGCTTTGAGTATGCTTCATGATGGAACAACGACTTTTTATACTTCCTAGGTCTCATTAAAATGTCTACGAACTCTATGAAGTGACTTTTAAAATTAACAAAAATAAAAAAACTATAACATCGGGAATATTTTCGTTTACTGTGCAACGTCGCCGACGTATCATTAGAGTGAGTAGCTCTTTGACCTATCCACATCATTGAGAGTGTTAATTAATTTTCTTGAAATTCATTAGTTTCATTAGTTTGCTTTAAAAAAAAAATTGTACTTAAAATTGCTCGTAATGAGGTCAATAATGAAACAACTACTGAGGTCTATTTTAGCCATTTCCGGGCAACGCAAGAGCTAAGCCAAGTTACGAGTACTTTAGCCTGTTGAACTTACTCCTATCAATAGGTATATTTGAGACTGGGCACGAGAGCCCTGGGACGAAAGAGACAATGTCATACGAGAAAAGAGCGCAGAGATAGTGTGACCTAATGCACTCTATGCGTCAGCGCCAGCGCAAGCCCACAGAAGTATATTTACGTACAACTAGAACTTGTCCGTGGATATGTTCACGGGATTTCATTTATTATTTATCAATGAAATTAAAATATATGTCATAATGAATGAAATTTATATTTCCAAACTGAAAAGATAAGCCAATTTTTCCTTCTTACTTGATCTTTACGATTATTGGCAGCTGACTTTGCTATTTCTTCGTTTTTATGGACATCATAGAACCTTGGAGAAATTTCCAGCAATAAAATTCAACCTAAGAGCACACAGTGCCCATCTTTATGTCTCTTAATTGCTTTTGGGTTTGCCAAAGTTGGATAATTCTACTAATATTTTAATGATCATACTGAGATGTGTGCTGTTTTGTTCTCGATTTATCGAGAAAACTTTGTGATAGTATATTATATTGTCAGTGTAGAGTTATACTGTAAAAAAACATAGGAATCAATAAAATAATATGAACCAAGTACTTAACATTCAGATGACTGAAATGGACATTTCTTGTTTTAGTTTATATTGATTTGGACATTCCCTGTTTTATATTTCGTTAAAAGTTGTTTTTTGTTTTAATAGCATTTAACTATTTTTATAAACACTTAAACGTCGATTTATCATTAAAATAATATTCATTAATAACCTACAAGTGCCTAGTTCAAAACAAAAGTGATTGCTAGGATTGATCTCAATAAAAATAATATACTTTTAAACTATCAAATTGTGTTTTCTCAAAATTAATTCATTAGGACATTCCCCTGTTCTTTGCCTGTGCCCTTCATATACATATAGTACGACTTTACAAGAACAATAGACAAACACATAGTATGGTTCTGACATTTTTTCATACGAACCTATGGCCTATGCTATGGCTATGGTAGTCAACCTCGGATGACTACTACTACCTTCTAGACTTCGGGTTAGCGCAGATGGACGGACATTAAAAATCTAGTCTAACTTAAAACCTACTTTTGCGTCTACTGGCTTATTTTATGCTTTGATTTGTCTGCCAAGTAATGCATTTTATAAATTTAAATGTATAACGTCGATTACTGATACTGCGACTCGTTAGAAGTAATGAGTAAGCCACACCGTAAACTACTTTAACATATTTATAAATTTAGCTCTACCATAAACGTTCCTACCAAGTTTAAGTGATACTACATTTATTTTATGTATGGTGTTTTATTTGTTCCGTGCTAATAGCTGGGATGTGTATTTATGTTTAATGATTATTTTAATTTTATAATATATTAATTTTCATTTTACTATTTTTGTTATATTTTTGTTATGTGAGACGAGGACGTGCCTAATGGTAAAAGATAAAAAAAACTGATAAAAACAATTTGAGTAAAATACGTTAATGTATTGTAAACGTAGTTATTTGCAATGAGATCAAAGTGTGTCAATGTGTCCATACTAAATGAAAACCTGAATCGTTCAACATCGTAGATACATAATATGTACCCAGGATGTTTAAAAGTAGAGTCCCATGCATATTTTGAATGGGACCCTGCTTTTTGGTTTCACTACAACATAGATATTTTATCCACCAAAAAATCATAATAGTAGTAATTTAACTATCCTATTCATCTACTATCCTACATTCTACCCCTACACGTTGATCTATAAAAATGATTGAATTGAATTGATTAAAACGAAACTCTTAAAATATCACCTTATAAACTCAGCAAAATGAAGAAAAATGTTGAAATTACCGTATTAAAAACCATAAATACCAAGTCGGTATACCTGCAAAGGCCAACAGCTGACTTTCATAGAATTTAATTGGCAAAGAACCCTTTCTACAGTTGGCTGGTTTCTTCCTGCGAGCGGCCAGGCGTGCGCCGGTACGCCGCGCCGGCGGCTCTGAACAAAAGCTCGGCCTTTCCAGATTCGTTCACAAAAAAACGGTGGTTTGGGGCCACGGCTACTTACTGCAAAGAATACGGCGATACCAGATGGGAGGATTTTGACGACAACCTAAATACTCGTACATTATTTGCATAATGCGATTTGTCTTTTATATGTGTTTTACTTTGCGGCTGATGTTGTAATTCTGCAACGAAATTTACGATTTATAGTCAGTTTTTTTACTCTTATTTTTTCTCAAATATATTTATGTATATATGTATTTAGATTTGTAAAATTCATATGGTAGCTTGCATGTCCTCTTTCCATTGTTTTCTGGACATCAGCAATGTAACTACACCGTACCTAAGTGTTTTTTCTTTTTGTAACTGTTTCGTTCATTACGGTTTCTAGTTTTTTAAAGTCTTTGTTAGCTATATACCGTGTTTGAGTTATCTCAATCCTTTCATGGGATGCGTAATTCTATTGGAAGTCAATTTGTTCAGGTGCACGAGTTATTGTATTGAGTTATTGTTGAGTAGCCCCATTCATTCGTAGTAAGTAAAGCATCTTGTTGTGATTAATATGGTGAAGTAACGTGTGGCGTTCAGAGTTAAGAGTGCGGCGCGGGCGGCCCGTCTCCGCTCGCTCCGTGCCGTGTTGTGAGTTGTGAAACGCGCGTCAGTGCTCGGCCGACGATCGGCCGTGTCGACGGCGGCGTCCCTCGCGCTCTACAAAATGGCGCGTCTTGTCGTCTTCTCCAGCCTCGGCCTCGTCATCCTGCCCGTCATCCTTGCCCAGCAGAACTACAACCACGCACCCAGGTCCTCCCACCAACTCGCTTCCTGCTACAACAGCGAAAACCAGCCCCAAGTGAGTCAACAGAGCTTTTACAACTTTTCGTCGTGGTCATTTTTTTTTCATGGGAACAGAATGCCGTTTGTTTTTGTTTGATGTTTGTGAAGTTACTTAAACTCGTGTTAGATGTGTTAAAAGTATTCATTTAGCAAGTTATTGTTTTAAAAAATCACGTTTTCGAGGTCGCTCTATCGGCTCTATCTTTACCTGCCTACTTTATATTCTCGGAACAAAATTGTCAGCAAAAATAACAGATCTCGTGTCAACAATTTGCTGTATTTGCTTCACCTCAAAATGGTGTTGATAAAATTTCATATTGTTACATAAACAATGTAAGATTTGAACGCAAAACTTCGGTTATTGTCATTGATTACTTACCAATTACTAAGTATCTTCTGCACATATCTCTAATTCATAGTAGGTATGATAGTGTGTGGCGCGAAAATCAAATTATGTTGGATGTTGCCCTAAAACGTGTTGCCAAGTGCTGGGTTTGGCAGATAATCGTGGGGTTATCGGGGCTGTCGGCTCTATTGAGAACAATATGAATGTAATGGGTTCGTTTGCTCGGGATCACTGCCCAATGTTCCCTTATCAGTACACAACGGAACGCGTTATCAGCGCGCATCCGCTACCCGGGAGATGGGCCTCATTGTCTGTGCTACATCAATTTAACTTAAAACATATCCATACAAATAAAAAAAACAATGGATGTGGCCAAACATTACAACCGGTGTAGTTATTTAGTGAATGAGGTTTATTCAAAACGTATTTTCAAATAGTATTGGTCTCTATCAGTCCTCATTCTCGGTCTCTCTCTATATTAGTACCTAGAAATAGCCACAAAAAATACTACAAATTATATGAAAATGTGGTGAAACCCCATTGAATCTAGCTGATCATATTTTTTTCCGATGTAGTTACCTATAATTTGATGGATGGCAGATATAAGATGGTACTCGTATAATTTGCTCAAATTACTTCCATGTTTTACGTGAACTTTAAGAATGAGAAAGGGTACCTACTTACCTACATTATCAAGACGTACACTACGAGAGGTCACCGAGAGTTCATTGATAAGGCGCGCTGTTAGCTTAGAGAAATCTGTTAAATATCTTTGTAACCATTCACATATTTCGTAACTGTAACATTTGCTGTTAAATTTGATTTTTGAAACGTACTTTTGGACTGTCATTGTGTTTATGTAATATTATTTTGCCACAAAGCCTAACTGCACTCTTACATTGCAATTATTTGCGGAACTGCTTATATAAATATAAATTCATCATTTGGTGCTCGTTTACGTGTATCTATCTCTAAGCTATGCTGTTCTTAAATGTCTTGAAAATTTACATAATTTTTTGATTTTTGAAATATCAAACTTGATCTATATCCTCTCCGAATATTGGTGGGGTTATGTCTATAATGTATTATACCTAATGTATTATAATGTATTATAGTACCTTACATATACATATTATATCTCAATTTCATTAATACATTGTGCAAGGACTACAGTCATTAATCTTCAAAAACGGATTGTTAAAAATTCTTGTAAAGGAAGTTGCCATAGCAGTCATTTGTTATCTCGGTTACGTAGCACAACTTTGTGTCACATTGTTCTAGATTTTCCTAAAGTCCAGTAGGTGTTTCATACCTTACTCTAAGCTTCCACTACTTACCCCAGGCATCAACTGTCACAAGCTAAATTCGTTTATTATTTTTTTGGTTTCCACAGTGTTGGTACAGCTTTGTATTTTCTTGCTACATCATTTATAACTATCTGTCGTCTACTAAACGTTTGCTCAGTTTACTTATATCAACTCCAGAACATGTTTAATTCCATGTTATTATATATGTACTCGTAAGAAGTAGTCGCTTTGTAGTAATTACACTGTGGTGCATCGATGTGAACGTCCTGACGCGACGCATCGTCTATATATAGATATACTATTTTGGCGGTAATTCCACCATCTGGAGGACTATAAACGAGCTTCCTAGTTGTCTCTATGTTTTATTTGAGTCTATGATTGTTTATGAATACTATTACATCGATCTTTTAAGGTATTTCTTCTGTTAGGTCTCGTATGTTGGGACGTGTCTAAGTATAAATCTACGTTTGTCAACACTTTTGAAAATTTACTCAAACAAAACATCCGTCATCTGTTTCTGATATGATCTGACCATGATGACCTTGATATGGTTATGCTAGTAAAAAATATGCGAAAACAGTTTATGCGTTTAGTTGTTATGGTAAATTATCATTAGTCCTAAAAACGTTATGTCTAACTAAATTAGTACAAAATTTGTTATGCTACCGCATAAAGACCCCAATACGTACGTACGTCTAGACATTAATTAAGCTAACAAAACTCATTAAATTACTTCCCTTGAATAATAGAATGAGTGAGCCTAAAGTTACTGTAAATTTTAATATTATGTTATTGTAACGAGTAATTATGTATTTTGTCATACAGAGATGTATCCCAGAATTCGAAAATGCAGCTTTTATGGTCCCGATGGAAGCCACGAACACCTGCGGCGACTCCGGGCCGAAACTATACTGCATACAGACATCGGCTGGCACATCCACTAGGTATTTCACTTCTTCTATCTCTTGCTCCCAAACTATACTTACGTCAATAACCATAATAAGTCCTCTTTGCTCAAGAATCGCACAACCTAAGTTCACCTTCTCTTTCATATTGCTTTCGGATGACCAGACTCAAGTACCACAGATTTATTGTGGATATTCCCATCACACGAACGAAGAGTTTTGACTCTACTTTTGTGATAAGAATGTCTAGCCTGTGGAATCCGTTGCCTGAGTGGGGTTTTCCCGATAGTAATAATCTTGGTGTCTTCAAATTAAGAGTGAATCGGTTTCTTGTAGGTAAACACGCTCCATCGTAAACCGCATCGTCGCGTAACATCGCGAGATGGCGGTTAAGTGTAAACCTGTAAACCTTTAGATATTTTGACTAGTTATACTTTTTTTGACTAGGTGATTTGATTGAGTTTGTACTTTCTGAAAGTTAAATATATCTTCATCTTCAATTTTATAGCAAACAAGTTTTCATTAGAAAAGCATATTGCTTATATTATTTATATCAGACAATACATGATCAGACGAAAACTTACTAATGTAATACAAAACGAACGAGGTTTATCGAGTAAAACCAACAAAGAAGAGTTAGCTTTCGGTTCCATAAACCAAATCAAGTAGAGCATCAGTCAAATCATTAGAACGTGTTTTCTGTTGTTACTCATGCTTTAAATGTAAATTGTTCGCAAACACAATCGAAAAGTCTATCAAAGACTAAGACAAATATTTTATATGAACAAAACTGTTGAGTGGCCTCTTGACTATTTTACTTGACTACCTTCTATGCCTATTATATTGTAGATCTATACAAGCTAGACCGTAACTATACCTCCAATTTGCATCCAAAATCCAAATGTATGTATATTACATAAATAAGTTTCCTGAAGTCTTTAAAAATGCGCTCTGTTCCTTGAAAGTATCGCCACTTTGTTCGAAACCTTTTAGAGAAGACTCTACACTGCCTTTATTTGAAATTTATAACCTATATGAGTTGAAATGGCTTCATCCCCAGATCATGTGACTTCTGCCAGCCGGGTCAGTTCTCACCCTACTTCCTGACTGATTTGCATCACGACTCCGACAACCAGACCTGGTGGCAGTCGGAGACCATGAACGAAGGCGCTAAGTATCAAGGCCCCACCAAGCAGGTCAACTTGACGTTGCATTTAGGTACGTCACTTTTTAAAAACATTGATTAAAATTATTGTTATGTATTCCTGATTTAAGTTTTGCATGCCGTCTTGACCGTTAATGAAACAACATTTGAATTGTAATTAAGTACGTAAACCTACCTGTTAACTGGCAAATAAATATATTGACTTTGATCTTTTTAATAATATTTTGGTAGAGATTTATAACATGGTTGTTACACGTTTTAAATTAATTAACGAGGAACTGATGTGTTCTACAGTCAGTCCAATCCAACTATTAATTGAAAAAGATTCGATTTAGTTCACATTTCCTGTTGAAATATAAAAACCCTATACAAGTATACCTTCTACTATTATGTACGGGCAGCGCTCCGCAATGTGACTCGTGGCTTACCCGTATATCACGATAATTTATTTTAGCCAAATACGATTCAAAAGATTTTTACAACCTTTAGAATTTATATTTTTTACATCTAATCACAAGCTTAAGAAATAGTCTCAAGCTTGTAGCATAAACATGCCAAGATTTATGTACAAACTTTCGTCCTCGTATAAACGTCTTAAGCCAATTTTTTTCGCTTTAAAAATGTTCTTTCTTTGGGAATTTTAGAATCCCAATAGCTATTTGAGAAACATTAGATACTACCGTTTGTTTTCAGGCAAGGCGTACGATATTACCTACGTGAGGATAGTGTTCTACTCGCCGCGGCCGCAGAGTTTTGCTATATACAAGAAGACGGCTGAGGACAAGGACTGGGAGCCCTTCCAATATTTCAGGTCAGTGCTTAGATTTAATGGTTTATAGGCTGTGAAAAGGACAATGATAAGTTCAATATTGTTAAGACTTTTTGTAGAGTCCGTTTAGAATATTACTCTCAGCAATAAGGCCGCCATTTGTGGCGCTAATTCATTAGTGTTACTGTATTTGTTTCCTATTTTGTGTCACAATAAAGAGTTATCTATCTATCTATCTCTCTATCAATCTATCTATCTATTACCACATATTTGGTAGAAATTCTCTACATGGTAAAGTGAAAATGTCACGGTTTGAAAAAACAATGTTTCCAGAGAAATTTCAGGGCATACAGAAAATCGTCTCATATTTCTAGGTGACGAGCGCAGTACTGATGTAAGCTTAAACATATTTCATATGTGTGTTTTAGCAGCGCCCCGCGGTTTTACCCGTGTAGTTCCCGTTTCCGTGATTCTCGGGATAAAAAGTAACCAAGCACAGATTCGCTCCTGTATGGAGTACTGCTCGCACCTTTGGGATGGATCGGCTAAGTATCAGCTGGAGGCACTGGAATCGATCGAGAGACGTGCCAAAAGGCTCATAGGCAATGACATTCTCGTGCGAAAAAGACTGCAAAGTCTCGAACATCGCCGGAAAATTGCTAGCTTATCGGTTTTTTATCGGATACACTTCGGAGAGTGTGCGACTGATTTGTACGATCTAATACCACCTTGCCTTTTTTACTATCAGAATGCTCGCAGCTCGAAAAAAGCGATATCGTTTCATGGTTGATGTTTCAAAGACAGGAACGAAGAGATTTGACTCTACTTTCGTGATAAGAACGTCTAGGCTGTGTACTACGTTGCCTGAGTGGGTTTTTCCCGATAGTTACAATCTTTGTGTCTTCAAATCGAGAGTGAATCGGTTTCTTCTAGGTAAACACGCTCCTTCGTAGACCGCATCATCGTTTAACATCAGGCGAGATGGTGGTCAAATGTAAACCTACAAAAGTTAAAAAAAAAAGTGTTATTCCAGATTATAATCTAACTGTAGTCTAAATTTCAACCCGGCCCGTTCAAGCGTTCCTTTTACTATACTGTTATTTTTAATAGGAATATTAAATGACGGTAATTGGTAAATACTTTCAGCGCATCTTGTCGAGATACATACGAAGTGCAAGAGCGACGCTCGGCGGAGGTGGGGGCCGAGACGCGGGCTCTTTGCACCAGCGAGTACTCGGACATCTCGCCCCTGTCCGGGGGCAACGTGCTGTTCTCCACGCTCGAAGGACGACCTTCTGCGTTCACCTTCGACAACAGCCCCGAGTTGCAGGTATCGTTACGTTATATACTCTTTCGTTCTTTTATTAGTGTCTCAAGTGCCGCGACATTGTACTTTCGTTCTTTTATAAGTGTCTCAAGTGCCGTGACATTGTAGTTTAGTTGTTTTATAAGTGTCTCAAGTGCCGCGACATTGTACTTTCGTTCTTTTATAAGTGTCTCAAGTGCCGCGACATTGTACTTTCGTTCTTTTATAAGTGTCTCAAGTGCCGCGACATTGTACTTTCGTTCTTTTATAAGTGTCTCAAGTGCCGTGACATTGTACTTTCGTTCTTTTATAAGTGTCTCAAGTGCCGTGACATTGTACTTTCGTTCTTTATAAGTGTCTCAAGTGCCGTGACATTGTACTTTCGTTCTTTTATAAGTGTCTCAAGTGCCGTGACATTGTACTTTCGTTCTTTTATAAGTGTCTCAAGTGCCGCGACATTGTACTTTCGTTCTTTTATAAGTGTCTCAAGTGCCGTGACATTGTACTTTCGTTCTTTTATAAGTGTCTCAAGTGCCGTGACATTGTACTTTCGTTCTTTTATAAGTGTCTCAAGTGCCGTGACATTGTACTTTCGTTCTTTTATAAGTGTCTCAAGTGCCGTGACATTGTACTTTCGTTCTTTTATAAGTGTCTCAAGTGCCGCGACATTGTACTTTCGTTCTTTTATAAGTGTCTCAAGTGCCGCGACATTGTACTTTCGTTCTTTTATAAGTGTCTCAAGTGCCGCGACATTGTACTTTCGTTCTTTTATAAGTGTCTCAAGTGCCGCGACATTGTACTTTCGTTCTTTTATAAGTGTCTCAAGTGCCGTGACATTGTACTTTCGTTCTTTTATAAGTGTCTCAAGTGCCGTGACATTGTACTTTCGTTCTTTTATAAGTGTCTCAAGTGCCGTGTCATTGTACTTTCGTTCTTTTATAAGTGTCTCAAGTGCCGTGACATTGTAGTTTAGTTGTTTTATAAGTGTCTCAAGTGCCGTGTCATTGTACTTTAGTTCTTTGATAAGTCTGCAGCACTCAAACATGTTCTACTCGAGTTCGAGAGTGTCGTGTCAAGGTGTCAGCTGACACCTTTTCTCCAAAGGTAAATTTGATAGAAATTGTGGTTTTCGATATTACTGCTTGTTATTCAAACATGTGTCACACGAACAAATGTCCATACGATTTTATTTGTCTGTATTTTCCCGAAAATCAAAGATTTTATGAGTGGTTTCACTTTTACCATCTACCAAGAGGTAGTGATAGCGTTCAATCAGCACGTAGAAAACATGCCTTCAGATGCATAAAAAAAAAGTAATGTGGCACTCGGAGACTGCCGCGGTAAAGCTATTGCATGTTGCATGCATTTTTATCAACATAAGCAATAGGAAGTTAACAATTTTTCGGCATTGCTTTTATTTTGAAGAGTAACATTTGTTTACTATAAAAATATCACGGGAAATCCGTTAAGTTGGTAACACTGCTAAGAGCATTTAGTCTGTAAAGCTAATACAAATAAGATTCAAAGTCGAATGACCGAGTGGAGAGGACGGCGTTACGGTCTTCCATCCCTCTTTCTTGTGAACATAAGAAAGAGATGCACGATCACTAAAATTCGGTCCCCAGGCCCGCGATAAAAGCTATGCAATAACTTAAAAAATGTAAAGGAAAGCATTTTGAAAGGCAATAAACATAGGAAATATTTTAGGTATAGCATGTTGTTTTTTTTAAGTTACACATATCTATCACACATTATGTAGAGTGGATTAATTGATTATCAATCAAAATTGTCCATCAAACACGTTGGCTGAAAGCTGTTTCGCAAATAATACCCAGTGTTGTGTTGTGTCTCCAGGAATGGGTAACAGCAACAGACCTGCGCATCACCCTGGACCGGTTGAACACGTTCGGAGAAGAGATCTTCCACGACACGCAGGTGCTACAGTCCTACTGGTACGCCATTGCTGACGTGGCGGTGGGCGCGCGTTGCAAGTGCAACGGGCATGCGCGAGTCTGCGACACTGACGAATATCCCAATGGGACGAGGACTAGAAACTGCCGGTAATGATAACTACTCAGAGTGGCTTTTGGTCCTCACACCTTTAATGTGTGAAACAAACTTTAGGTGGGAATCCATCATGTTTAACAGCGTTTTGAAGTTTTGTACTAAAATACCAGATTCTGTAACCTACGTATAAAAATAGTCGGACGTAGTCTCGCTACAACAAAAACTGTCTCCATCGCCCACATAATATGCGCGTGTGCGCTGTCACATACAGGCAGCACACATCAGCGGGTCATTACACGCGATACTTGTGTATATGTGTGCGTGTCAGCCTATCAGTGAAAACCTGACAACGCACACTTGTAAATGTGGCCGACTCTAGTGACACAGTTTTTGTTTTAGCGAGACTACGTCCGACTTTTTTATACGTCCATGGTGACTTACAATAATTATAAAATACTTTATTACAAAACAAATTTTACCAAAGCCTTACTGCTGACTATATTGCATTTAGGTTAACATGTTTCATCCTCGACTATGAAGTGGACGGTATTTAAGTACATAGACGCATTAATAATGACTAACTAAAGCTACAATATTGCAGATGTGAGCACAACACCGCTGGTCGCGAGTGCGAGCGTTGCCTGGACTTTTACAACGACGCTCCGTGGGGCCGCGCCTCGCCCACGAACGTACATGAGTGCAAAGGTTCGTTGTATCACTGGAACTTTACTATGTCGCTTTGTTGAATACATAAATACAAATACAAAAATCTTTATTGCTGTTTGTAGGTAAGATAAGACGATACAAAACATTTTAAAAGTTGCCCCATACAAACTGGCCTCTGCGAGAGGCATGCAATATGTCTGGCAAGACAATTTGTTAGTCTTAATTTATAAATAAAAAAAATAATTAAATAATAGTCAGCTGATTAAAGTCTTCTTCTTCCTCATCTTCTATTAATTTCTGGTTTTTATTTATTTCATCTGAGGTTCCAAACAGTAAAAAAACAAATAAGTCTGTTAGTAGTGACAGAACTCTATTATGAACATGAAGAGTCCATCACTCCACTGTACTACTTGCCACACGGAGAACTAGCCCGTACAAGTACAGTACATACAAGTTTTCCATCCCTGCTGGCTTTAACTTAGTTAATTTTAGTTGATGTTACAAAATATGCTCAACCGATTTCGCTAAAGTTTATATAGGACCACAAGTAAGTAAGGGACTACATAACTAAAAAAATAATCATTAGAAGTCGGTAAAAAATTAGTGTTAGTATTATCCTTGCGCCTATTTACAGGGAACTAAAATGCTTAAAAACGAGTTAGCACAACTATATTTCTTTGAAGGTCAGCTATAATGTACATAATCTTTATGAATACCACAGCAATAGAAGAATATCAAGTGACCGTTAAATAAAACTGGCTTTTGCGGAGCCGGTGACGTCATGCCACCGAAATAAATTTTGGTCACGTGACCGGAACCGACTCGTGAAAATTACGGGTTTTTAAAACTCATAAGCAGCGCACTTTTGATCCCACTGCTGGGACTCAAGGTGCTTTCTCTCACAATAAGAGAGTTGACTTTCTCATTGTGAGAGAATCGAGGTCATAACCCACAACGCTAACCAAATGCGCGTTGGCGTATGGTCGCTGGCTATGATACAAAATATAAGTAGATGACTATTTTCGATCATCCATCGATCGAAACCAACAGTGATGACTTGTGCATTTGCAGTAGGTAAAGTATTCTGAGATGTAGACATGATACGAATTAATGACCACACGATGGTGAAACTGGACGTTACATACCTAGGCAACAACGGCTTGTTTAATCTGAGAAAACTTTAAATGGGTATGATATAAGTTGGAGCTGTTGTAACTGCTTAGAATGTTATGACTTAAATCCAAATACTCGCCACACACACAAATTGGTTTTTCCGAGATGTAGATTACAAAAAACAAATGCTTCTTTTATTGGAAATTGTGTACGTTTCTTCAACATAATTCCAAAACAGTTGATAGGTCTCAAAGGGAAAAAGTTTAAAAATGCCATAAAGAGTCGACTATTAAGTAAAGCCTATTACAGTTCGGAAGACTTTATTCGAGACGGACGACAATGGAGACAAGATGTAATGGCGTCAAGTTTGAGCAATTAACTTCATAAATAATTGTTACATTAAGTACCTACATAATACGCCTACATAATCTAATATCATTTAATTTAGTACATTTTGACAAAAGCCCTCTACAGCTTAGCTTAAATACTTGACAAGGCATCTTTACAGCCGCTTTAATTAGATATGTACTATTGTTATTTTTATCCTTTAATTACTTCGTAATAAGTATTGTAATCGCATTATAAATTTTGCATTATGATTGTGACGCTACCAAGTGATAACTGTATCCTAAGGTCTGAATAAATAAATTTATTATTTATTATTATTAGATACCAAGTCATGTTGATGTTGCGTTGTAAAAAGTTGAAGACGACGATGATGATGATGATGACAACATAAAGAAACATTCCCAATAGTTAATCAAATTAACTGTTTATAAGCCCCGCTATAGTGTGACCGAAATAATAAGTACCATTCGCACAAGGACAACTGTTAAGACATACACTTGCCAAGCGAAAATAATTCTTCTGCTCTATATCATATGGTAAATCATCTGTCGAACACTACAAATCAAATGACTATTACCGGCACTTGAACTAAATTCATACGGGTATAATCACTGTACACAACTCGATTTATTGAAATCAATTCAATCTACGAGTATTTTGCTTCGACGATGAGAAAATAGATTTAAAAATATGTTCGACTTTCGTTCTAGATTGTGCTGCCAGTATTTTTAGTACCTCGTTGCTACCAACAACATTCTTTCTTCTCTTCTCACTCAACAATCTTCGCTTGTTTCATTTTATGTAAAAATACATCAATTTCACGTGAACTGATTTATTGTTTTAACAGACATACATTTTATTAATACAACTAAGAAGGTATATTACAATTAAAACTACTCCACATAATTATCTAACCATCTACTTTCAATAAAAACAAAACTGATGATGAAGGTATGTAAATAAATACGATAAAAGAATAAGATGATCAATCCTATCACTAGTGTAACAGTAAGCGTATTTATGCACTGGGCTATGCAGCTAATTGCTAATGTAGAGTCGATATCAAGGCACTGCGCTCGTTACCCGGGTGTATAAGATGTTTATCTCTTTTCCCGAAGGTATTAAAATGTGAATCTATTTTGATACTTCTTTCAAAACACCTCATTAAGCAAACTATTGCAATAGTAGATGTATTTTCATACAAAACTTACTAATTATTACATACAATGTTAAATTATCGTTACTCAAGTATTAAGGCTTTGATTCCTATTAGACAATACAAAAGCAGATCCCATGTTTATCTATAAAAAGAAAATAAAAAATCAAGCTCCATTTTTCTTACAGTTCGCTTACATTTTTTTTATTCCAGCAATTCGGCTAACGTTTTCGCAAAGAAGCAATCTTGCTATAATTCTTTCAAACCAGCAATTTTGCTAACATTTTTGGAAACAATCAATCTTGCTATAATTTCCTCAAATCAACGAATTTGCTAACATTTTTTATTACTTACAAAACGTTTGTCGCGCTCTGAAATAAGTATATCTCAAATTTAAAACAATGATATAAGTACGAGTAGGTAACATACTTGAAGAGCCATCTTTTTTTTAGGGTTTTCATTTCAAGCTCAAAAAAGTGTATAGAAAATCATCGGATCCAGAATTAAGCATAATTATATATGTAAAGAACTAGCTGTACCCAAAGCTTCGCTGTGGCACCTTGTGATGCAAAAATTAGACAAAAACAATCCTTGATGCGGATTATATATCATTGTAAATTTTCAGCTCGATCGGTGCAGAACTTTTTGAGTTTTTGAAGCGTACACAAACCAACATAACATTTTTAAATATAGAGATATTAAAACTCACAAACGACTTTGTACAAAAATACCATGAAATTTATTCTTTGCGCTTCAATTTTAAATGCAATGAATATTTTACCGGTTGAACTCATTCTCTTGAATATGTTATGGTGAATAATATATGTTGCCTTCCACCTTCCGGCCTAGTATAATCTTTCCTCCTAACCTCGTGTACTGTCACAACTTCTGAAACAGCTCATAATCGTAAGGGAACATCTGTTGCCACACATGTGTCTGAAACCTAATAGGAGCTGATTCTATTTTTAGCAAAGTTCATTTGTAGATGCTGAGCGATATTGTTATATTTATTACGTATGAGATACATACAAAGGGTTTACATATACTACGTATAGAGTTAGATTTTCCGCACGGTTACTTTGTGTCAATCGTAAGCAGATGACGTGCAAACGTTCTATGGCAACAGGTCGATGTGCCGTGACAAAAGTATGACACTTCCACAAGAGCAACAAGGCAAGAAAGATGCTATCCGTGCTTTCGGTGTAAAGCGTGTGTGCCAACTCTATATTGAATGGTATATGTAAACTCTATAAGTGGTATATGTAAAAACTATAATTTGATGACTAAAAAAAAATATTAGTCCGTCATTTAGATTCTTAAAATCATTGTACACGAATGTTACTTTTTGTTTAACAAACAAAAAAAAATACGAAGAAACGTTGCTAACAGTTTCGAGTGACGTCACTGTAAGACCAATTGTGTAAAATCTGAAGTCACCAGTCCCCTCCGGAAGTTTGATGATATGTGATATCTTTATAAAATTTTAATAATTTGGTAAAACCAAAAAATCGTGTACCATATTTTTCCATAATCTAGTAGACGGACTAATTAGAATGGTATATTTTTGGCCCAATGTTTCATCCCAATTGTATGGCTTGCGAAATAAACGATGTATTAGTTGTGTGTAGCTTCGCTTAATATAAAGTCTTGTTTATTGTAATTATATGGAATATGGACCAAGTGATAAATCGGGCATTATTCATAATGATCCGGTCCTATGACAAATGCCCAATAACAGAGGGCAATTTGATAATAATTATTCAAATAATCAAATTAGCTTGGCATACATAATATGTAATGTACATCACCTTTAGTTTCAGTTAAAGTCTATCACTGAAATTGGACTCCGGGTGGACTCCCGTTAGAAACTCTGTGCTCAGCCCTGAGTATCGCATCTCCATAATAGGCCTAGCGGAGCGAAGGGGTGAGATGGCGAGTGAAGCGAACCGGCGAACAGCGTAGTGGAGAGCACACTCGCTTGACACCTCCCCCCTTCGCTGCGCTTGGCTTCGCATGACTCGCTCCACTCAGGAACTTTCTTGAGCTTCTGAGTCCCGCATTTTTTTATACGCTCTAGAGGTAGTAGCGATAAGACTAGGTGGAATCGGGGTGCTCCGAGTCGAATCTGGATCCTAAATAACCTAACTGGTCTCATTTGGTTCCTTAGAAAGTCAAAAACTAGAACCAACTTAGATTTACATGCAATGTAGCGATATAATAATGACAGGGCAATATGATAAATAATCAAGTTTAAATAGTAATTATTGACTTTGCCCGATAAAGCTAGACATTATGAAAAGTACCCGGTCATTATTAATAATGCCCGCTTTATCACATTGGCCATAACAGATACATTAAGCGCCATTTTTCGATCTTTTGACGAAGACTTACGACAAGTAAAGTACGTCAAAGTTTCGAGCAAACTGTAATCTTGTAACGCTTGCCAAGCTACATCACTTAACATTCCTTTTTCCCACTTTTTTATCAATCCAACGGATACATAATATTATATTAGGGAGTATTCAATTAAATACTCGAACCATTGGAAATTCACATGACTTGGCAACGTCGTAACCGTCGTAATATTATGATACCTACTTAAAATTGTTGTATTTAGTTATTAATGATAAATTAACAACTAAATACCTTAATTGGCTGTCAAAAGGCCTCGTCAAGTAAGTAATGAATGCAGCTGGCTTAGGGCTTTGTGAGTGAATTTATATCATCAGAAAATGTTTTGCAAATGTTATAAATTATGTATTAGTATATATCTCTTTTTTAAGTCCTTGCCTAGTACTTGAACAATACCATAATATTATGACGTCAAATATTTTAAGTAAAGGGACGTGGTGTCCCGCAAAACCATATGACTCCATCTATGTCATTTTGTTTCTCTAAGATTTCATTTTTATTACGTTCTTTCGGCTTTGTTACGGACTCCGTCAAGGTCTTTATCGTAATAAGTGTGTGTCCCACAGCGTGCAACTGCAATGGGTTTTCGAACAAGTGCTACTTCGACAAGGGGCTGTACGAGCTCACGGGGCATGGCGGCCACTGCATCGACTGCGCGGAAAACAGAGACGGTGCCAACTGCGAGCGTTGTAAGGAGAACTTTTACCAGGGCGCCGAGGATATCTGCATACCTTGTAACTGTGACCCTACTGGTACGTATGCTTCTCAAAACGCATAATAAATATGTATTCTTAACTCCTGACGCAAAAACGACGGCATCTGTGTCTGTCTGTGGCATCATACCTCACGATTTCTTTGGTGGAAAAATTGATTAGTCGGAAGTTTTCTCACCTATGTTCAAGATGGCTGCTGCTACAAAATGGCGGATAGCGTGTTTGTATACTACTCAATATTGATTTCAAAAGAAAGTTTTTGAGTATCAGAATACTATACCATGACAAATTTCAAATCCAAGTAGGCCACCACCAAAAAAGTGCCGCAGGGTTTTACATGAAACATTTTTATTAGTTATGATATCTACGAGTTTAGTGAGATTTATGTTTAGCCACCAGACTGAACGCGATGGAGAAAGTATTCTCAGAACTACTGCTATTTACTGTTGACTTCGAGACACCCAGGTTGTACGTTAAGACGGCAAGGTCTTGTACAAGTACTACTTGTTATATGAGACCGCATTGCAACACACAGCGTTATTGCTGTTCAATGCTATAACTCTAAGTTCCAAGTTTCCACTTTCATCGGCAATCCGGCTACGAATTTATTTTGGTATTTTTGGCTAAATAACTGCTCATTCGGAGCCCCTAGTTTGAATCCAACGTACGCCAATGTCTTTTCCAAGTCATGTGCGTACCACATGCGTACAATACCACACACTTCAAGCAAAACAGTCACGGAAGCCAACACGGTTCTAGAATATTTTGAGGTCCTGCGTCATCTATCAACCTGTACTGGGCCAGCGGGTGGATTATATCCTTAGCTCTCTCCTTCCGACAGAAGCGGGGTGTTCTTTCGAAAGTACACGGTATCAGCGGTAGGAACGTTTACTGGGCTGCTTATGGGTAAATAACTAATTTCTTTTGTTTAGGATCTCGGAGCCTGCAGTGCAATTCGGAAGGCAAGTGCCAGTGCAAGCCTGGCGTGACGGGTGACCAGTGCAACGTCTGTGCTCCAAACCACTATGAGTTCACGAACCACGGATGCAAGCCGTGCGGCTGCAACGAGTCTGGATCCTACGCCAACTCGCCCCAGTGTGATCCTGTCTCCGGAGTCTGTCTTTGCAAGCAAAACGTAGAAGGAAAACAGTGTAGAGAGTATGTACAGTTTTTTAGCAGTATAGAGACGAAACGAGCAGGACATGTGCCTGATGTTAACCAACATGCCTGCCTATAACAGCAATGACACGCATCTTTTGGAACATGAAGAGTACAAATCATTACCTAGCACTGCGTTTGTCACCCAACGATATAAGATGTTTTATTTCTATGCTCTGTAATTTTACTGGAAACATTGCCGTTTAAACAGGAACACTGCGACGTTTCCACCTTACTGCTTGGCGGTACAAACTTATTTAGCTTATAAAAGTTTTAAAAAATTAACATAATTGATTTATAATCCCCAACGCACAAAAGAGGACACTCGACAAAATTTAGTTAGAAGGCACGACTACGTCGTCCAAATAAATGCAAGCAAATTAGTTATTTTTGTTTAATATTTCAACCGACCAATTTCGATAAAATATCTATGGTCGGAGCGTTACCTTATATCGCGTAGCACACATACATAAAACATTCACCCGAATTAAGAACTGCCTTCTTTTATGTCGTTTAAACATTTATTATTAATGACGTAATCAGGACTGACGCATGAAACGTTTTCAGATGCAAACCCGGTTTCTTCAATCTCGATCTGTCGAACGAGTTCGGCTGCACGCCCTGCTTCTGTTTCGGGCACTCGTCCCAGTGCAGCTCGGCGCCCAAGTACCAGGCGCACGAGATCAGCGCCCACTTCATCCGAGACGCCGAGAAGTGGGGCGCGGAGAACGACCAGCGACAACCGGCTACGCTGCAGTTCAACGCTAACACACAGAATATTGGTAATTTACATTTTATTTTTATAGATGAGAAAGTTTGTTTGATTGAATATAATAGAATAGAAAATATTTATTCACCTTATAACCATTGATGTTATACTGGACGCGTCAATCATACAAGTTTATAAGAAAACAACACGGTTTGTTGCTCCATCATGTCGGATAATCTGAAAGGATCAAGTTCACATTTAGAACACTGTTAAATTATTATCTGGAAGATGACATACGCTACTTTTTATCAGAGGGAAATAACGAAAACAGAAACTACGCGGGTAAAACCACAGCACAAACTGTACCGCAGCAGGGATTGGTCTCTTAGGTCTCGTTCCCATATTTTAAATGTTTCAGACTATAATCTGTGTTCCAAATTTCCATTCATTTTTTTCTGCCGTGATTGAGCCGCAATTATCCTAATATCCAAATATTTCTCACACATGTACCTAGTAGTAGGATTAGGTTGCCAAAGATTACTTTAGACTACATATATTATTGATTTCTCCAGCAAATAATAACATTTTCGATATAAACAATTATGAAAATATTATAGCATTAGCATGTTCTTCCAAAGCCCCACCAAATGTAGTCCAAACATACTCCTATATATATCATATACCTGTACTAATCTATGTCTTTGTTTTAACCTCATTACTTAAGTACATATACCATAAATATAATAAAAATGTATTACATTTCTAGCCGTGGCAACAAAAAGTTCCGAAATCATCTACTTCCTGGCCTCAAACCAGTTCCTCGGCGATCAACGACCGTCCTACAACCACGACTTGAAGTTCACTTTACGGCTGGGAGAGAATCGTGGCTACCCTACTTCTCAAGACATCATTCTAGAAGGCGCTAAAACTTCCATCTCTATGAACATCTACGGGCAGAACAACCCTGAGCCCAATGATCAGGTTAGTATGGTTTAAAGCTGGTTGCACAAAATACACTTTTGCGAATGATTATTGTAGCGAATTTTAAAACTAAATAACAGCGAATGTCATAAATATGTTAGGTGTTTATAAATCTACAAATCCTCGATTGTTTCAGGCACAAGAATACGCATTCCGGTTGCACGAAGATCCTCGCTACGGGTGGACTCCTACGCTTTCGAACTTCGAATTCATGTCCATTCTACAGAATCTAACCGCTATAAAGATTAGGGGTACTTATAACAAGGGAGGAGTTGGGTACCTGATGAACTTTAAATTGGAAACAGCTAAAGTTGGCCGAGAGAAAGGTTCGGCTGCAGCAAACTGGGTCGAGAAGTGTTCGTGCCCGAAGTCTTATGTGGGAGATTATTGCGAGGAGTGCGCCCCTGGGTTCAAGCACGAGCCTGCTAATGGTGGTCCTTACTCAACCTGCATACCCTGTGATTGTAACGGGCATGCTCATATTTGTGACACGGCCACTGGTAAATATTATAAATATTTTAATTGAATTAATTAGCACAATAGTTTTAAAGTTAAATATAAATAGCAAGACAAAAAATTTAAGATTAGAAAAAAAAAATCAAAACTTTTATCACGTTTCACGGTCGTGGCATATTTTATCCTCTTATTTTGATCTTGAAAGCCGTGGTGTTGTATCAATTAAACTTTAATATTTGTTTTAGCTTCGTATTCTCAATATTCACTGCAAAAATTACAGGGCTTAGAGATATAACATCTTAGATCTCTGGGTGACGAGCGCAGTGCAGCGCTAGGTAATGATTTGGATTCTTCATGTTCTAATAGCTGCGTGTCACTGTGCTGTTATGTGTCAGGCATGTTGCTTACCATCAGGCACACGTTCTGACCGTCTCGTCACTCTTTAATTAAAAAAAATTGTAAGAGTTGTATTTGTGAATAATTCTGAATTACTCCTTATTGCCCAGGTTTCTGTATCTGCAAGCACAACACAACTGGCAGCAACTGTGAGCTGTGTGCAAAAGGTTACTATGGTAACGCCATCGCGGGCACACCTGATGACTGCAAGCCCTGCCCTTGCCCTAAGGACAGCGGCTGTATTCAACTCATGGACAAGAACATCGTCTGCACTGACTGCCCTGTCGGATATGCCGGTAACTTTCATTTAGCTATGTCTACTTTTGTAAAATGGCAGAGCATGTGCATTATCAAAACCATTTCTAATATCCACATTTTTTTATTAAGGACCGAAGTGTGAAGTTTGTGCTGATGGACACTTTGGCGACCCTCTTGGCAAGTTCGGAAGTCCGCGGGAGTGCGACGAATGTCAGTGCAATGGAAACGTGGACCCCAACGCAGTCGGCAACTGCAACCGCACCACCGGCGAGTGCCTCAAGTGTATTTACAATACCGCCGGGGAACACTGCGACAAATGTCTGAGTGGTGAGTTTAAAAAGAAGCTGCCTAATTATCTTATTTTGGTAAAAAATAGACCAATTATGGTAGTGATCAAGTAATTTTATTTCACATTTTAGTTATTCTTGAGGTATTCATTTACCTCTAGTACTGGACATTTTTTTTTTTGCTTTTCATTCATTTGCGAAATGATTCGATCTATCATGAATATCAAAATGAAATTTGAAAAGATACATTGAGACGATTAAGTACAATCATGTTAAATTATCATTTAGTAATATTTAAATAGACTTTATTAACACAAAAGTACAAACGTTTGTCAACTTTAATATGTTTGAAAATTCAGGTTTCTACGGAGACGCGCTTGACCCAACGAAGAAAGGCGACTGTAAACCTTGCTCGTGCCATGTGGCTGGCACGATAGAGAGCGCCGAAGGACCTCCGCAGTGCGACGGACTCACCGGCTTCTGTTCTTGTCAGCCGCATGTCATCGGACGGAATTGCGACCGATGCGAGGTCAGAGAAATATGAGTTACATTTGATATTATTTATACTTTTCGAATAACGTTCCCACGAATTACACATTCCAATTCAATCTGCTCCTTCTTACTACAGGACGGCCGGTACTATTCTGTATTTCCTGATAAGTTTGTACCAGTGTGTTTTAAACTCTGGCGTAGTCTGGTGTAAACGTGCGTAATATTGCTTAACAAAAGTCAAATCACGGCAAAATGTAGACCTTTTATAAAAAGTCACAAATTAGATTCCTTCTAAATAAACTTCGTTATCCGAATTTGTATAAACATAGTAACCGCGTAGAAAATAAAAAGATTATCTCGATTTCCCATCAACAAGAATAAAACTGGGGACACGTGAATAAGATCACGATAATCAGAAATCAGAATCATTTATTATAAATACAATACATGGTCACAACAGTTTGGCCGTTTCGGGCGTGCAATATTATTTTTGCTGAGAAATGTCCAAGCAATTTAAGATACAAATAAAGAGTTTACATATACTACGTATAGAGTTAGATTTTCCGCACGAATCAATTGTGTCATTCGTATGCAGATGACATGCATACTTTCTATGATTCTATGGCAACAGAGTGATGTGCCGCGACAAAAGTATGACACTTCCACAAGAGCGACAAGACAAGAAAGAAGCTACCCGTGCTTTCCGTGTAAAGCGTTTGTGCCAACTATATTTTTGTAGTGTATGTAGACTCTTTAGCTACAAACAATTTGATATCAGTGACGTCAAAATCCAATACAATTTTATTTAATATTTGGTTGTGATTGTTGATTGTGTGAGTTTCTTATTACATGTGGATCAATACAAAATGTCACTTATTTTGTTAAAAAAAATACCTACTAATCACACCATAATATCTAGAATTTAAAGCTTTTACTGCAAAACAACCAATCCATAGTTTTCTCTAGGGTTCTTACTTCTCAACAAAAGACTGCACATAATATTGTGTACGTGTTAACAGGATGGTTACTACAACATAAACTCTGGCGACGGCTGCAAGCCTTGCGAGTGCAACTTGGAGGGATCCTTCAACAGCACCTGCCATCCCTTCACCGGCCAGTGCTACTGCAAACCTGGCATCGATGGGTGAGATAAGAAAAAACATTTATTTTATTAAATACATAAATTTTTTGTTTGTCGTCAGGCGAGATGGCGGTCAAGTTTAAACCTATAAAAGTTTAAAAAAACCTTATTATATAATACTAGCTGACCTGGTCAATGTTGTATAAATTACTAGCCATAAATTACCTTTTAATTATAATACACACACTGTATTTTTTCGGAGTGGTAAAACTCTTTGCAGAGTCGGTCTGGGAGAGGTACCACACCCTTGCCAGAGGCTCTGCCAGCAAACAGTATTGTGCAAAAATCAGGTATAAAGAGCAAATGTTTCCAGAGGAATTACAGGCTGGGAAGAAAAATAATATTATTCAGAGAGGGCGGCTGCTCAAGGTTACATGCAATTCTTACAGAAAACTACAATTACCGTATTTAAAAGACATTTTTTTATCTTTTCTTTTTTAATAAAGAGTGACGAGACAGAGATAGCAGTGCACTACGCTCGTCGCCCAAACTTCCTTCTTTTTTGTAAATTAATGATATCCAAATAACTGTAAAATAATTTAGACGTCCACTTAAATTACACCACTTTGCAGCATTCACTGTGACCGGTGCCGCGCGTACCACTTCGGGTTCTCATCGGAGGGCTGCCACGACTGCGACTGTGACGAGTGGGGCTCCACCAACTACCAGTGCAACATGACCGGCCAGTGTTCCTGCCAAGAAAACGTGGAGGGCAGGCGCTGTGACAGGTGCAAACATAGTCATCCTACTTACCATGACAGCTGGCCTTTGCCTACCAAATTCTAGGCTACCGTAGAAGGGTCCTTCAACAGATGGGATGTGCTGAATGTTTTATACCCACAATAAAAATTATTTCATTTCATTTTGTTAGATATTTTAACTGAACACGTGGATTTCATCACAATGCAGTATTTCATCGTAAAATTATAATGTAATATTTAAAAACCTTGTACGGCAGCCCGAGTAAAAAAAATACTAGGAGATATGGCCCTTAGCCCTTGTTAAAAGAAGAAGATTTTATCAAATATTAAATATTAGAAGATATTGGTCTTAGCCCTTGTAAAAATATTAGAAGATAATGGTCTTAGCCCTTGTAAAAATATTAGAAGATATTGGCATGCAAAAACCAGAAGATCTGACGTGAGGTCCCAATTGATAACCATGGAAGTCAGACCTTTCAGCAGACTAATGACTGATATATGTGTTTAAATTTGTGTCGTAGGTGTATGGAGAACAAGAAACGTCGCGCAGATGGACAAGGCTGCGAAGACTGTCCTCCCTGCTACAATTTGGTACTGGACGCTGTCACTCAGCACAGGAAAGAACTTCGAGAACTTGATGACGTAAGTGGTCTTATTTTACTTCCCGAAAAGTTTCCGATATGATCGCATTACTTTCGAACACCGTCATTTATCAGTTTAATTCATTATCAAAACGTTGGAAGAAAAACAATTTAAAACTTTTTTTACATTTGATTCACCTCCGACATTCTTTGATTTCAAATCTATCATAGTGTGCATAATAGAGTAAGATCCCAGGGTCGCCAGACGTTACTTATTTTCTGATGGAAGAAATGTGGATGATTGAGTAGAGTTAGTATGTACTAAGAACACATGCTTACCCGCTAACTTGCTTAGACTTGCTTGCTTGCTTTATATATAGAGATTTTGGTACGTAAGTATAATGTCTCTATTGTTCTTTACATTTACGTTTTCTCATTTTGCACGCACAGATTCTATCCAAGATCGCTAAAGCTCCCACAGTGGTAGAGAACGCTGATTTCGACAAAGAGCTGCAGAAAGTGCGAGAAGACATAGAGAGGCTGGTCCAAGACGCGCAGGCCGAGCTCAACAACGGCCCAGGCGCTGGATCGGGTTCCAGTCTTACTGACAACCTGGGCGATCTCGCTGACCGCCTCAACGACGTCAGGTGAGCCAACTAAACAATACTAGTTTCGTTATCGACAACTTGACAACTCAACGTAATCTTTAAGATAAAGTTATATTAGTTGAATGGTTTAGAGAAATCTAAAAAAATTAAAAATACTGCTTAATTTATGTTAGTAATTCATTAGCAGCTAAGTTGGGGACCAGTTTTACGGCTGCTAAGATTCCCATCTGCGACGCACACTCGCTCACTTAATTTTTTTTTCTTCCACGTAACGTGACTGTCGAAACGCATTTATTATTATCCATTTTTGTTACTGAGGATATATTTGTTACAAGTTAATAGACGCGTAGTTATATTTTTCTTTAGTGTAGTTATTTTTGTTTCAAATTGATCAAATGATCTTGTTGTATGGGCCAAGTTAGAGAAATCGCTTTAAATGTTCAACATTAGTCAATCTCATGGCATGGCATTAAGTATTGGACTTATCTTGTATAATCTCAATATTCAATAAGTTATTCACTCAGGATAGACACCAATATAATGGCAAATGCACAGCTTGTGTTCTTTAAACAAACTCGTATTCAGTTTATTTCTGTTCGAAATAGTGGGCTATTTTTGTGTTCTATATCAGAACTTCAGACGCGAATGTTTAGATCTAATTCTTTTTCCGGCCAAGTAAAAGTGCTATCTGGAGACGTTGACTTGGCCCCCTTGCTATGAACAAACAATGAAACTAAACTTCAGTTATATATTTGGTGAGTTTAAATTTAGACGATGCTATGAACTATCTGACAACTAATGAATACAAATTGAAAGCTTTAGTTTTGGTCACATCCAATAACTGTGACCTAATTAGTTCATTTCAGACTTATTGTATTTTGGTTGAGATGCGACACCAATATTCTAGATTCATATTGGATGATGAGGAGGTGGTTATTTCTGTTTTAATGTCTGTTATTTTTGGGGACTACGAATTGGTTAATAACGGCTAATAATTTATGATTCCCTCATATGTATATTCACTCATAAATGGATAATATCAGTAATCTGGCTCCCACAGTATAAAGTTTCGATTAGTTTCCTACAACATTCACATTAATCTATAAGTCACACAGAAAAGGAGATACAGATTGTAAAACATGAAATTAGCGGCAAAACCTATTGAAAACACCAATAATTCATTGTCTTTTTCTATCCGTAACGTAATGAAGCAACAAATGATTCAGGATTATTACTGTGTTTAGGAACATGCTGTATAAGATAGAAGCTGAGAGTTTCGATGGTAACGAAGCCGTGGAAAGAAGCAAGGGCAACGTATCGAAAGCCGAAGATACGATAGAAGCAGCTCAAAAGGAAATCAATGTGAGTACAAAATTCTAACTTTTTGAACACATCAACTTAATGAAGAGACTATTTCGTTCAGTACATAAGCCGTTGTGGGTTGGCGGTTAGAAGGTGCGATTGACAAGGGTGGGACGCAGGTTTGAATACTTTTTGCATCTCGTGCAGGTCAGTTTCCCAGGTGCAGGTGCAGGCTTTAATTCTGAAGGAAAACATCGTGAGCAAATTGCCACTTTTGACGAATCTTTCAAGGTCACGCTTTATCTGTCTGCATGCACTTGGCCGGTTGGTTGATGGCCTTGACCCCTCGCGAGCGCAGGCAGTAACATTTAATGAGCTGTTTATGCATAGCAATGTTTCAAAATTATAAGAATGTTTATAATGTACTAGCCGTACCCTGCGCGCGTTGCTACGCCACCTCGAAACTCGAAAATTGGTCGTATCAACTCAAAAATCTTATTTGGCTCACACACAACAACTTTGCTGAGCTGCATAATGATACGCATAGTTTACGATTCTTTAAAGGACATACAGACAAACATTCATTTTTATATATACAGATAATAATATAGACTATTTGGTTGCCAACAGAGTGCACTGGAGTATTTGGACGGTGAAGGCGCCGCAGCGCTAGCCAAGGCTCGGAACCGCTCGGACCAATTCGGGAAACAGTCAGTGGACATGTCTGCGCTGGCCAAAGAGTCCCGGCTGCTAGCTGAGAAACTAGAGAACGAGGCTAGGAACATCCGGGATATCGCCGACAAAGCCTACAACACATCCCTCGTCGCCAACCAGATAGCCAAGGATGGTCTCACTAAGCAAGCCAACATCAGGTGAATTTCTTTATTTATTTAGTGATAGGGAAGCAGCACTAGCACATATTCAATATCTTTCAAAGTTGAAATTACAAACTATGGGTAACTGGCAGCGCCTCCCGGTTTTTCCCGTGATAAAACGTAGCATATGTGTTATTCCAGACGATAAACCTGTTTTCCAAATTTCAACCCGATCCAAACTCCAACGTGATTGCGAAACAAACAACTAAACATCCAAACTTTCGCATTTATAATATTAGTGAAATCGTCTGTAAATCGAGCTGACCGCAGAGCTTCTGGCGGGAGCGCCCACCCGGAGTCAAATCTCAATGATAGACGCTTGTCTAAGTGCGCCATATTTCTTAGGTGTACCATCACCAATATCAATTTAGGGGCTTTCAAGTTATCTGAGAGGTAAGATGTTTAAAAAAATAGTAAGAATATGGCAAGAGATAGTTTGTGAGCTTTTTCTGATTAATACAATTAATTTTCATTTTAAACATTGTTTATTTTGTAAGTATGGCCACCCTACAATTTAAACAGTAGTACAATGCGGCTAAACGTTGGCCGCCGAATCGAAGAACGTATCGCAATGACAATGCGGCTAATTTTTGAACCGCCGCTTTACAAAACGGCCCTATTTTTCAAAACGACTAGCCGTTATGTAATACAGCAGATTATACGATCCGGCTGCGACATAGATATGCGAAAGTAGCTCTGTATATTTGTTTCGCTTGGACTCTTTTACTGCTAAAGTGCTTTAAATGAAATTTGGTACGGAAATAATCTATAACCTGAGAAAGAGATACATCTACTACTATTTAATATGTATAAAATAAATCAATAATAATTATAATATAAATTATTGATCAATAAAATAATTAAATACTAGTAATAGTGTACGATACAAAATCAAGACGTGTGGATTTTGAAATCGCTTTAACTTCCGTTTTTTGTTTCGTTCGTCTCTGGTTATGGCGGGACGTCATAAGCAGTTGCTTACATAGCTTATAGGATAATTCAGCACTGGTTTGTCCAAATAGATTAAACAGATAGACAGTTTATCTATGTTTTTTTGTAGTAACGAAGTCACGATTCTGACTAACGAGCTGAACGCAGCGTCAGGGAAGCTGAGCAGCATGAACGAACTGGCCGACCAGGCCTTGCAGCGCGCTCGTGCGGTCTACGACCAAGCGTTGGGGCTGTACGCTGAAGTCAACACCACGTTGCTGCCTGATATCAAACTTAATAAACTGCATCAAGACGCACAGGAGATGCACAAGACGGTTAGTGGTTCGTTTGCACATAAGTCCGCGTAAGGCAATAGCAGTGGAAGTCCAACAAAGGTGAAGGTGAGTCGAATGCAGCATCAGGGAAGCTAAGCAGCTTGAACGAACTGGCCGAACAGGCCTTGCAGCGCGCTCGTGCGGTCTACGAGCAAGCGTTGGGGCTGTATGCTGAAGTTAACACCACGCTGTTACCTGACATCAAAATCAGCTGTATCAAGACGTCCGAGATGCACGGTTAGTGGTTCTTTTTCAAGGTTTCATTACATGACTTTGCGTGTGACAATATAAGTGGGAGTCCAACAAACGTGTGGTTCAAACTTTTTGTGAATGGTGTGATAATGAACGATTGATTGAATTGGAATGATGACGGGCTCAAAACCCCGAATTTGTAGAAAAATTTGAGACACGTAATTTTTCTTTTATCAAATTATAAAAAATTGAGAATGGCAACTATACATATATATCATGAAACTTACGGACTGACGTCACGTCTTCGTTAATATTGTAAAATGTAGTTTTTATGGAAACAACAGCAAAAATACATGTACAATATTTTTGGTGGACTAACTGACAAACTAATTGGTTTTTTAGTATTCATGCCTATTGAAAGATAGTTACGTGTTGTTGCCTCACCTAGTAGAAAACGGCGGCGTACCTAGCTTCGGACTTCGAACGGCGACGTGATGGAGCAGTGAAGCCATATAATAATAGATAATGCCTAAGGGACACTTTTCTTTGATAGGTACTGCTCTCTCTTTTTACTTGAAATTATAGAGACGGCAATAGCAAAGCCAAAGCCGATTTAGGCGGTAGAAAGGCCGGTTGAGCGGGTTAGACGCATTTTGGATGGGTGAAATCTTTTGAGCTTTTTTAGACACGGACGTATTGTGCAACTTCAATACTTATATTCTGAGATATAAGATAACATTTCGATCGACAGTGTCTAAGACTGTCAATATTTTTTTTACATTGACGACATGAATAAGCCAGCGTCAATGGTAAGCAACACCTTCTATAACGCATGGTGTCGCGCAGCATTGTTCAAATCACTGCCTATAACGGCATGGCGCTTGTTATCAGGTGAAATATGATGATTTAACTTTAGTCGGATTGAAAATCGGATCGTTCGCAATCAGAAGGTTGCTATCCCAGCCGGGGGGCTGGGATAAGCCATAACACAACTAGAGCCCAAAATGCAATATTAAAAATCGTTACCAATTCTATTGATTCGTGCCTGCGGTCATTCATTTCTTCTTTATTATAGGATTTTTAGATATATATAAAATACTATTTCTTGTGATTTTAACATCAATTTTAATTATCAATTTTTAATTCAATTTTCTCGTAATAGAAGCACGAGTACGCACGACCACCAGCGGTAATTGAATGAATAAAGAATATCTATCTTTAAACAATTTCTGTACTTAGATTGACGACAAAACCAAGGAACTGGAGCGTTTGACGGCAGAGAACCAGGATACTCTTCATAACCTGGAAGACGCGGTGCGGCGAGGTCGGGAGCTGCTCGATCAGGGCCATGACCGCCAAGACGAGCTCAACGAGCTTCTGGCCAAGCTAGACGAGCTGCAAGCACAGGCCAAAAATGACGTAGAACTCACTAAGGCGACGCTTAAAGATGCAAATGAAATCTACAAGACCTTGAAGGGTAAGTTTTAGTCATTGTCGTAATACACGGCACTAAGCCGTCGCTTAGTCCCGTCGTCGTGGGTCGTCGTGGGTCGTCACCCAGGGGGTCATGGTGTCAAGACCCTTCCCCCTTAGCTGGGTCCTGTACCTAGGTGGACTACTGATTAACAAGTTAACATCTTCAGAGATTTTAGTATTTACTATGGCACTGGATTAATGAGCACAGCAAGATATGATAGACTTTTTTATAAAGAGATACTTTTATACGTGTCTACTTAATATTTGTCATCATCACCATCAGTATATCTTGTTTCGTTGCTGAGCAAAGGCGTCTCCTAAAAATGGCACGCCATTCAGCCAGATTCTCTGCTTTACTTTTGCCCCCACTGCCTGCTGTTTTCCGTACATCGCCACTCCATTTAGTCTCAGGGTGCTCTACACTACGTTTGTCGCCGGCTCATTGCCACTTCAGTTTGCTAATAAGTTGAAAAGCTATATCGGTAACCTCATTTCTATGACAGATCACTTTGTTCCGAATACAATCCTGCAAAAAAAGTCCGAGCTTTAGACTTTAGACAAACTATTTTCATAGCTCGCTTTGCAACTTTGAATTTGTGGGCCGACTTAACTGCCCTTGTCTTCGTTTCGTCGTGTCACTTAATAATCGTTAGAATACCAAATCCAGATTCATTGGAAGCCGTGTAATTGGTGAACTGGGTCAAGGCACGAACGTAACTCGCCTAAATTTAGCGAATAGTGAAAGTAAGTAGACTCTTGATCTCGATGGCTAACTGATTGATCAGTGGTTCAAACGTTAAAGGTACATGTATTTATTAAAAACCAACTTACCCAGCTAAGTTTTTATTACCATTTTTTTTATGACTAATCCTGCAGTTTTAAAATACACTATGTTGACGATCTTTCACTGTCTTGTTCCATATAATTAACTCATTCTTCATAAAAAGGTATTTAAAAAAAAGTTATAAGTAAACCTTGTCCAGACAATAACGAACACAAAACATCTCGTAGATTATAAAAAAATATACCTAATTAATGACACATATTTTTTGTTTTATCAAATTATTCAACATCGACAAAGTTCATCAAGCTTGCTGAGCAAATGCTAAACAATGACGTGACGTCACTTGAAACTTCTTCGTGATTTTTTGTTTTTGACGCAAAAGAAAAAATACGTGTGCAACATTTTTCAATAGTCTAACTAACGAACTAATTCGTTTCTTTTTAACCGACTTCCAAAAAGGAGGAGGTTATCAATTCGACCAGTATGTAATGTATTGTATGTAATGTATGCGGACTAATCGCTAAAAAAATGTTATTCTTTGGCAGAGTTCAGCGACCAAGTGACGGAGTCGCGGCTGCTGGCAGAACAGGCGGCGCTGGACGTGCCTGGCGTGCAGCAGAAGGTGGCTGCTGCCGAGAACAGCATCAACAACATCGCAGAAGAGCTCACCCTCGCCAGCGACAAGGCCAAAGAGGCCCGCGACCTGGCGCAGAGCGCGCAGAAGGAATACGCCGATAAGGCCTCCGAGGTAAAACACCAATAGACACGATAACAACGTAATCCTATAAATGTTATAAATGTCAATGTTTTTTGCTCAATCACGTCGTAACGTCTTAACGGATCGGGCTGAAATTTGGAACATAGATTATAATCTGGAAAACACATATCCTACTTTTTATCCTGAGAAAATAACGGAAACGACGGGAACGGGACCTACCGGAACGGGACCTACACTTGTGTTTTGAATGATTAAAAATATTTTTAAATTATTGTTGTCCCACTGCTGGGCAAAAGCTTCTCTTCCTTCCTTCCAGATAGCCCGATCTACGGCTTTGGTGGAACCAGTCTTTAGCGAGTAGTTATAATTTGTCACTCTACTAAGATTAAGATACAATACAAAATTAATTAAACCTAAAGCATATTCAGTAGGTACCTTTGACGTAAATACGTAATTTAAAATAGATTTTATATGGAGGTCAAAAAACGTTTGAAAAATAATCGAAGGATATGGTTTGGAATTGCAAGCTGTATCTATATTCTTTATCCTAAATTAAGTCAGAGCATTGAACAGCAAAAGAATCAAAAAATCATTGCATCAAGTGAAGACTGTGATGAATTTGAGCGCGACGTAGAGAGAAGCGCTTGAATTTTTGATTAGTTTGTTAGGTTTCGCAATTACTACTTAGTATATAGAAAAAGTGTATTTTTGCGGGCTTTCAAATACTTTACTTTAGTACTTAGTGTACGTATTCACCATTCACGTACAAGAACGGCAATGTCCATGACACAGCCATTGTTTTATGATTTGTAAAATTCGTTAAGAGTACCACTTGAAAACAGAAATTCACAGTGCTTTCCAGAGCAACAAACATGTTTTCTATTTGTTTGTGTATTGTAAAGTGTAAGTAGTTAATTAATTCTGTTAATAACAGGCGACATTATAGAGTAAATTCGTAAAAAAAATTTTTTTAGAAACAAATAGCTACAGAGTGTTGAAATGCACTGCACCAATATCCTCTTTTGTTTTAGGCTGCACATGAAATCAAAAAGAAAGCATCAACCTCCAGAGCAGAAGCAGTCAAGTTACGAGATGAGGCTGACAAACTATCAAGTAAGGAAATAAACTACTACATTCTACTATCATATAACTGATTACTAACAATAGTAGATTCAATCAAATTTACCGGCAAAAACGTAAACATAATTATTATTATCAACAACGGAGCGAAAGACTTGAAGACATTCAAATTGTATGTATTAGATGAAATGATGGCGCTTGAAAAAGTATTTCCTATAATTAAATGAAAATAATAGTAATATGTGTTATGCTTCTTACTGAGGAATCGTTTTGCAGCTCGTGTGCAAGGCACCGCGAAACAAATCGAGGATCTGGAGAAAAAGGCAGCCGAGAACATGCAGCTCACACGAGATGCCAAGATGAAGGTAACTACAACAATAACGTACTATTTAAAGTTTTCATAACTGATGTAAAAATGAATAACTTCACGTTAGCGTTTAAAAACATCTTTACCAAAAGAGCAACAAAACGGCTAGTAGTGTGGCACTGTTTAACGACAGTCGTTGTTGACCTAGCGCTGCACCGAACGTATTGCCCACTTACTTCTCGAAATGGTGTTTTGTCGATATACTCGTGAGAGAACTAGGATTTTTTTTAAAAGTGGAAAGGGCGATGGTTGATTAATTTCCATTAAGTTCATCATCAATCCAAACCGTCATTGCTCTAAAAAAGCAACTCAGAAACAATTCTGAGCAAAAAACCACCACAAAATGACGATATACTTTTTTTTTCACAAATTTTGACATTGTGTGTTTCAAATGAAAGGACTTTACCAGTAGAATACCATGATAAATTTAAAATCCAAGATGGCTGCCACCGCAAAATGTCGGTTTTTGGTTTTTGTGTATTTAATTACGATGAATATGAGTTGTTATGTCAGTCATACTAACACTTATTGATACACAGGTCGGGCAGGCTAACACTGACGCCAGAGAAGCCGAGAAACAAGTGCACAAAGGCATCGAAGACTTGAAGGTCATCATGGATGAATTGCTGAACCTTCCAAACCTTGACAATGATGTTCTCGACAGGCTACGTAAGTACAGTTAACATAAACGGACCCACTCTGTGTCCCTACTGATGGGCTACCAGCCTTCTCTCACAAGGAAACTGCTGGTAATGCCATAATGGAAGTGGTAGGAATCTTTTCAAACCTCTACCACATAGGGGAAGTGTTGACGATGCTCTGCCAGTTATTCGACCGCTAAGCAGTTATATGCAAATATGTGTTCCATTACAGGATATTAAAGTCTAAGTCAAACTACTTAATTCATAAATGTACAATTTACACGTCAATTAATAAAAAAACAAAAACAAAAGAAAGTGCATAGAAATTGTATACATTTCCAAAGTTTGAAATGACTACTGACTACTAGTAATCTATATATATATATATAAATGTTATGTTGGTTTGTGTACGCTTCAAAAACTCAAAAAGCTGTGCACCGATCGAGTTAAAATTTTACAATGATATATTATCCGCATCTAGGATTGTTTTTATCTAATTTTTACATCACAATATGCCACAGCGAAGCGTGGCAGGGTGCAGCTAGTGTATTATAATAATTAATGTACAGAAAACTGTCAAGAGAGTATTACAGAGATAACTCACCTATACCTCTGGGTGACGACCCTAGTGCAGTGCCAGGTAATTATTTGATCTCTTCGTTTTACAATAGCTGCGTTACTCTGTTCTGTTATGGACAGACGGTTTGTTTACTATCGGTCACATGTCCCGTTACTGTATACTATAAAAAAATCACCAGACTGGCCAAGTGCAAGTTAACAAATCTGTCCTAGAAAAAAATTTTTTCGGAACATGTCACTCTCCTTATAATCATTTCTTCTTCGTAACATGTCACTCTCCTTATGATCATTTCTTCTTCGGAACATGTCACTCTCCTTATGATCATTTCTTCTTCGGAACATGTCACTCTCCTTATGATCATTTCTTTCCAAGCCTTTTAATTTTCTTTAGTTCGCAATTGCAAATTTGTGAAATTTCACTCTTGAACTGATGTCATGGGCGACGGAATTTTAATTTATGACCTTATTCTTGTGAAAACTGGACATTCACCGCGTGTCACTACGTATTTTATAATATAGATGACTGTAAATTATATTTCTACCATGTTTTACTATTTCGGAAAAATTCTGAATTTATAGCAAAACTTTACATTATGTATTTTTAGAAAGATAATTATTCTGTTAACTCTAGTCTTACCTTTGACAGAGAACAGCTTAGACGAAGCTGAGCGGTCATTACAGCAAGTGGACCTTGAAGGGAAGATCAAGAGCTTGACAGAAGCCAAGAACACGCATCAAAGGTAATAATTTTTACACGTATTTTTTTTAATTATATTGCTTTTCAGTTAAAAAGTAATGTTTAAGAAAAAAAAAAAAAAAACCCTGTGGATTTTCATATCATAAACATGCAATTCATTCTTTAATTATTTATAAAACATAATGAACAATAAGTTACATTTATATATCTGTGTAATTTCATATAATAAAGCGAAAATTATGAAGAACTTACAGTTTTTTCAGACGAATTTGCGCTTACTCGTATTGTGTTTGTAACGCCTGAAAAAATATAATAGCAATGCATTAATGTTACCTTGCTCACTCAATGCTCAAAGTAAAAAAAGTCTTAACATTTTTCCCTAACGCGCCGAAAGAAACTTCAATTTACCAGTATACAATAAAAATAAAAATACCTTGTAACAACTCTTCTTTCTTTCTCGTAGATGGATAAAACAGTACCAAGACGAGCACGAAACTCTGCGTGGCGAAGTGGAAAATGTCAAGGTGATCCTAGAACAGCTCCCAGAAGGCTGTTTCAAGCGAATCGTGCTAGAACCCACCGAGGGACCCAGTCGAGGAGCCAGCTTTAGGTAGACTCACCAATCAGCTCTGTAGGATAAGTCATCTGGTAAATCTCGGCTTTGACAAACACTTGTTTCTAGACGCACATATTTTCCCAGTACCTAAGTCTTAAGAAATAGCTCTGCAGACTTGTAAGTTCTTTCACGTTTCATTTAATAAAAAAATCACTTACCCGTTGTGGCTTGTAGCCCTAATTTCTTCATTTTATTGCCTAGGGATTTTGTTTAAGGACAGTAAATATCTCGAGGAGGGTAAATATTATGTTTCTAACAGTGAGTGCCATCATTGGAGAAATGGGAGGGAGGACCCTCCCATTTCTTGTCAAAAATTCAAAATTATAATTGAACTAAACTTGAACAAAACTAAACTGAATTCAATGATGTTAAGGTATCCACTACAAGTAGGTAGATTAAAGTTTTATAGGTACTTCTACTGACAGAATCTCATAGGATTTAAATATCCAGTAGGCCACTTGAGGCCAACTACCACAGATGCATCCATACAATGAGACAGGATATAACTATATAACAAATATTTTATATCAATACGTAACTAATAGATCGTAATATGTTTTTCTAAATATGGTTTATTTTATGACTTTTTTTTATGAGAATAAATACATGAATACTGTGTATCCTACAGAGCGATTTTTATACTCGTTAAGTGCCTTAAGAAATTATAGATTAAATTAACAATGCAATAATTTTAACATTTTATACTAATAATAAAAAAGACCAATCGTTATTACAAGACAAATTGGAGTGTAAAGATTTGGTCACAAATTGCCTCTTTGCTTTTGGTTCGGTCATGTCTATATCGTACTTACAGACTGCATTTACTAGCTGCCTTTTATATACTTAGTTTTAATTCTATTAATGTAGACAAGTAGAGGCTTCTTGAGTTTAGCTGAATAGTGTATGTGCCATATTTTAATTTGGTACATTTTGTAAATATTACATTAAAATATGTCTAAGTACAGTTTAAAATGTCGATATAAGTGCTTTTTAACGACACCAACCTTTTTCGTAATTGGTTTTAATGTTTTTTCTTCGTGAAGTTCGCCAAAGAAGATTTTTCTTACATAATTTTATGATATTGTAGTAAAATGAAAATTTTGTGAGTAATATAATTTGTATTTTAGCTTATTTATTTGCAATAAAATACAAGAATAAAATGGTATTTTTTATTTCACAATAAATGTACCTTCCTAATTACTTACATATTAAATGTGTTTTTAGAATGTGAGCTGATCCTAAATATAACATAATGTTTGTTATATTTAGGATTTAAGCTTGTAATCGCTCTAATAATATAGAGGCTGAACAGATTTAAATGAAATTATAAACGTAATAAGTACGTTACCTACCTTATTAACGTAGGCTATATTTATTCCATTATAGTAAATCCCCCGTGTGAATGATACTTAGTAAAATGATTATTAAATTGTTTGAATCAAATTTGGCCTCAAAAGCTACCGTGAAAAAAAATAATAGTTAATAACTAAATAAAAGTGGTCAAGTGCGAGTCGGACTCGCCCATGATGGCTTCCGTAGCAGCATGTAACACAATATAAAAATTCTTGTAGTTCGTTGTTAATTTAATGATTTTTTTTAAACAATATTCAATTTAGACGTATTGAAATAAAACTACTTACTAGATATCATTCTAACCAATTTTCGTTGAAAACTTACATAGTAATGTACATCATACATTGTTTTTTAGTTTTGTCATTCTCTTATTTTAGAAGTTAGACGGGGGAGGGCACACATTTTGCCACTTTGGAAGAGTCTCTCGCGCAAACTATTCAGTTTAGAAAAAAAAAATGTTAGAAACCTCAATATCATTTTTGAAGACCTATCCATAGATAACCCACACATATGGTTTGGATGGAATTTTTTTTTGAGTTTCAGTACTAAATATGTGACACCCCTAAAATTTATTGTTTTTTTTCTATTTTTGTATGAAAATCTTAATGCGGTTCACATAATACATCTACTTACCAAGTTTAAATAGTATAGTTCTTACAGTTTCGGAGAAAAACGGCTGTGACATACGGACAGACAGACAGACAGACATGACGAATCTATGAGGGTCTCGTATTTTGCCATTTGGCTACGGAACCCTAAAAACACGCTTAAACAAAAGATCCACCTAAAAAGAAAACTTTTTAGTTAGAAGCGTATTTTAATTTGCGTGTTTCGATTACGTGGTAACGAAACTTAATCACTGACTGCATACTCCAATATCAGTCAGTATCTTATCTTATACCTTTAAACGACCAATTCTTGTAAGTATATATATATAGAATCTGAATCTCGGAAACGGCTCGAACGATTTTCATGAAATGATGTATACAAGGGGTTTCGGGGACGATAAATCGATCTAGCCAGGTTTAATTTTAAAAACGCCGTTTTATGCGCGTTTTTAGACAACGAAAAACTGTTACATAAAGATTAGAATGCGATGTCTAAATTTCGCGACGGCGCGCGACAGTATATTAGCTCAGTCGGGAAGATGGGTGGTTGAAATAAATTATTATATAATATAATTAACCCGGACCTACCGTCCGGGTTCGAATCCAACCGGCCGCGTTCTTTTTTCTTGTTCATTTTTTTTTTTAGAAAATCAGTATGTATCTAAGTGTAAGGTCACCCAGGTACGGACACTAACATACAGTACGTGACAGTACGTGAACATGAAATGCAAACGAAATGATTTATCCTGATGATTGTGTTGAGGATGTATGGTTAATGGGACAAACCGCACAAATCACTGGATTGTCATCGATTCGTTATAAGCGTGTAAAGTTTCAAGCCAATCCGTTTCTTAGAAAACCTTGAAACTCACGTTCTGTTCATAGATTCAGATACATACAAAGTTAATAAAAGCATGTTATTATGAAAACGCAGGTAAAAAACGAACGCAGCCAGTGTAGAACAAAATATAGGTGCCTACCAATGAAAGATTTAGTTTCACACGTATCTCTGTTTTAGCTGTTGAGCTCAGAAAAATAATTTGAGTACACATTTTGTACGAATAGAAAATGTATGATTTGTGTATTTATTTAGGGAAAAACTCAATAAAAATTGAATAAGTTCTTGGTAATATGAAATTATAGTGTGGCAACTACAACTCTATCTATATTTCGCTACATTGTTATAACATTGCTCTAATTTTTTTTATAGTATTGAGTGATGAGACTAACAGGACATGTGCCTGATGGTAATCAACATGCCTGCCACATAATAGTACAGTGACACGCAGCTTCAGAACAAGAAGAGTCCAAATCATAACCTAAGACTGCACTGCGCGCGTCACCCAGAGACATAAGGTATTTCATCTCTATAACCTGATTTCACAGGAAACATTGCCCTTCAAACCGGAGCACAGTAATGTTTGCACATTGCCTGGCGGTAGAATAACTGGCAAAGGTGTAGTACTTCCTCAGACAGACTCTGCAAAGACAATAAAGGCTACCACTAAAAACAATAAAGGCTATTGAGGGGGTAACATTTTATAAAGATTTCCTTTTTTTCTTATTTTTGTCGTAAACACAATAAGAAAAATGTTAATAGTTTTTAATTCATTGTCTCATTAAGACCACCAATAGTAAAAGTAGATATAGATGCTTTTGGAGTCTGCATGTAAGTATATGACGTAATTTTTGTATAGCTCGCACTAGAAACGTAATAAAAGCCAGAATGGAGTCAGCAGCATGCCTGTTAAAACAACAGGGGTCCGATAGTTGCTAAAACAAGTTTCCTCTAGCTACCTCGGAGTTGAGTTAAAATCTACATAGAAACGTGCAAGTGGCGGCGTTATGGGCCCAGACGATAAACCTTAAGTGGTGGGCTCAGGCAGGGCTGTACCACGCGGGAAATCATGTCGGGGTCGGCGCCGCGCCCTGGCGTATGTGAGGGCGCGAGAACGAACCGGCCGGGGCAACCATGCGGTGCCTACCGCATAAGGACAGAGTATAAGAATATGACCGTCTTGGCGTTAAAATGCGCCTGAATAGGTTTTTCTCGATGTTTACAATCTTAGAGTTAAAAGGAGGAGGTCTTCAATTGGTTGTATGTTTTTCTATGTGTGTATGTTACGCGAAACGATTGAGAAACGATTTTGATGTTTTTGACTGACTGCAGAGGTAGTCTCGTCTAAATTTTATTGAAACAGATGTAGTGGATTTTGAAATATCAACAAAAGTCTAAAATTTGCTTACCTTGACGACTTGTTCGTACAACCTTGTTGTAACGGTATGTTTAATTTTCCACAAAAATATATGAAATCTGGTGAGTTTTAGTAAATTAAAGAATTTAATAAGGATTTCAAAGTTTGGGTGTATATCACTGCTATTTATTATTTCTATATTATTCTAGAAAAAAAAACAACTCGAGATATTCATTTGCTCAGCAATTGTGAAACACTGGCGAGCTACTCAGATGTATTTTCCGATGGGTCAAATGTAACTTTTATAGGGTACAAAAAGAAACACTCAACAACTCGGGTACGAAGAGTTAGAAACTATTAGGTAAATACATTTCCATAAATTAAATCCTTGTGATCCACCCTGTCTCTCGATTGTAAACTTAAAATTTGTTCATGATAAAGCAAAGGCATAAGCAAAGGTTTTTTTACATCATTTATAACATTCTTCCTCTAATTACCATTCTTAACATTTAACACCAAATAAATTGGCAGTAATAGGTAGAGACTGCCTCTGCCTATACAAGTGAAAACTTATAACTTAAAATTTTAGTATGACGCGGCATTAGTGTTTCACAATCGGCCATCTGTATAGCTAGCTACAGATAAACTAGTACGTCGGTCATGCGATCTTACAAAATTTCATCCATCGAAAAAGCGTCTAAAGCACGCGTCCGGCCTTTCTACCGTCTAACTAAATCGGCTTTAGCTTTGCTATTGGTGTCTCTATCTATTCAAGCGAAGAGAAAAGAAGTGGCGATATTAAAGTTAAGACAGTTTTCGTCAGGCGGTAGACCCCTCATTCCGTTCGGGCACGCTGCCCGAGGCTACGCCGTTACACTAAAATAAGAATAAGAATAATTTATTTCTAATTTCTGCTACATTACCACGTCGGTGACAGAAACCCATAAAAAGAGCTCAACCTGGTGAAGTTACCAACATAGAACCTACCGATAAATTTTTGCTTCAAAAATATCTTTATACGAGAAGGATGGTTACCCTACTCGGGCGGTATGCAAACGCTACTCCCGAGTGTAGTACAATTTATGGCTAGCATTTCACTGAATTTTCTTTTGTTTTTCCAAAGTAACGCGCGCTCTCCTTGGACTATAGCATTTACATATAAGTACATAGACCTACTACCTCTCGGGCGCTGCGCAGAATACCTACTTCTGAAATCACTAGGCGGTGGTTCGTAACCTACTTCATGCATCGACTCTGTAAACAGTACTGCATTGGTTGTTTCACGCATGTGAGAGTTTCTTTACCTCCAACCCCGGTACGCGTACAAATACATGTACAATGCGATTCTCATAGAAAGAAGCGTTTTAATAAATACATTAATTAATTGTTATTCAATTTACTTTTAGTATTTTTTTACAAAATATTTGACCGGTGTTTTATTATTGCTGTTTTCAAGTGCAATGTTCACAAAACGTTTCATTAATATTGACGCTACAAGCAATATAATACACCTTATGATAATAATTAGAACGCTTGCCGATAAAAGCATAGTACTACGCAGGTATTTTAACAAAAATATTCCAATGACCGTCTACTGCTGCACTGTGCGCGTGTTCCCGAGATATGAACTGATTATTAATTTTATGAACTAATCCTTAGTTATTTTCAGTCTCTATTATAAACTAATTTCTATAAATATGTATTACACCAGCAGTTTTAATTTTTCTATATGAATAAATCAACCTACGGTAAATCTTGACCACAATAATTGCGAACCAGAAAACAGCAGGTTAAAGATATATGAAAGTCTTGAACGTACATCAGAAATAAACTCATTCATTAGACAAAGTAGTCGGACAGACTCAATCAGGCGGTACCTTCGGTTAGCGCCGCTACTCACCTACCTATCTATTATCCCAACCCACGAAATAATACTGTTGTCACGGGAAAAATAGCGGTAGCGACGAAACTAACTAACAAAACAAATTTACAACAACGAGATTAGCAAATATCTCACTGTCCGGGGGCGCGGAGTTTCCGAAATACCGCACTAAACTAAAACTAAATAAGTGGGCGAAAAATGTTGCCTAACCGACCACTTAACATGGACCCCTAAAAACTACCCTCTTTCGTCGACGGCGTGTACCGCTCGTGGCTCTAACGGGAACGGTGGTAACAAGTGGAAAAACAAGGCGGTTAATCCGAAAAGTTTTCTTAATTACGGTAGGAAACTAACTCCCTGAACGAATTAAGTGTGAGATGAAATTGGGTGAAATCCGGAATCAGATTATAAGCGCGTCCTCTGGGCCCTGCTGTCCGACCCAGGCCGGTGCAGCACGCGCGATTTTACACTTTTTTAAACTACTCACTCTGTTTTTTAACGCTATACTAGACAATAATTTGTAGCCAAATAAATACCATAACTCAATTTCAAGTTCTCTACTTGACCTCAGATTAACAATAAATAAAAGAGTATTTATGATTGGTAAGTATATTATATATTAGTATAATTTATTATAGATCAGTTGGCAGGTCTTAATGAAAATGAAAAGGTTCAAAAATATTATAAAGATCTAGTTAATGAATAAAGCTTATTATAATGTTGATGATTTCATAAAAGACAAAAATGTATGCGAATAGCACAATCTATTAAACCACACAGTCGTTCGACGAAGCAGTCTAGACGGGCCAATCGTCCGGGGCGTGCGGGGTGAGACGCAGGAAGCGCGCTCCTGCAATGCCTACATTACAATGTTAGTATTGCAGGAGCGCGGCTCAGGGCTGACGTCTTTGGTAATAAGCATTTTTGTTTGCGACAACCCTACTCGTGTCTAGACATTATCCACGTTTTTCCCAAGATCAAAGGCGATGAACTTCTGGTAGTATTTCTTTATACTGTGGCAAAGGAAAGTGTCATAAATTGTAACCACCAATTAATTAGGAGTATTTTTAATGATAATTTAAAATGTTGGATTTCAAATATTTTTGTTTCTGTTGAACAAAACCTTCTTATGAATGCGTTGGAGAAGGCCACTTTACGGCCGCTTACTGTTAAATATTGTCACTGTTGTTTATGTATTTAAACTGTTTTAATTATCATTATTTTTGTAATTGACGTTACCAAGTTTTCCTTGTAAAATAATGGTTCGAAGAAATAAATTGAAATTGAAAATGCATTAAAATATGTCATATAATTTTGAAGCTAAACCCATTTTTAGCCACGTTCGGCACTTTTTGGTTGAGTAAAATCTTATGGGTTCGCGTCGCCGACCAGCCCTTCTACCGCCTAACTAAATCGGCTTTCGCTTTGCTGTTGCGGTCTTTATCGTTTCAAGCAGAAAGAAAAGAGAGAGAGCAATATCAAAGATAAGACAGTTCTAGTTAGGCGGTAGACTTAGTAGTTAGGCTTAGTAGTGGTAGGAGTCTTGGCAGGATCCGCCTTGGGAAGTGGTCTTCACTGGAGCTGAACTGGATATGTGTGTATTTGTAAACCCCTGACCAAAAAAGGGGTGTTATAAGTTTGACCTCGATATCTGTCTGTCTGTCTGTCTGTGTGTGTGTCTGTCTGTGGCACCGTAGAGCTCAAACGGATGGGCCGATTTCGATGCGGTTTTTTTTTTAAAGTTAATTACCGTGCGGGTGTTCTTAGCTATGTTTGGTTAATATCGATTCAAAATGGCCGCCTCCACAAAACGGCGGATAAAATATTTCTTCACAACCTACCTCAATATGGGTATCAAATAAAAGGGCTTAACTAGTAGAGTACTATACGCTATAAAAAAATTCTAATCCAAGATGGCCGCCACCACAAAATGGCGAATTATATATATTTTTTCACTATTACCTCAATATGGGTATCAAACGAAAGGGCTTGACTAGTAGAATGTTGTACAGATAACAAATCGTAGGTAGTCGGGGGTTAGTCAAAATTTTTAATTTTGTTCTTGTTGTTATTAGTATTTACACCTGCTCAGTGTAAAATAAACTGTATGTAAAATGGCTTACTAAGATATTATTGTATGTATGACGTTTCTAAATGCACTGTAAGTGTCGACAGAATAAAATGAATTTAGTTTTGATTTGATTTGGTTATAAAAGCAGCTCGTCTCCGCTTGCACATCTCCGCTTTGGTGGAGTTTCAGCCTCATTTACTTAAATTTTATCCGCTGACGAAAAATTAAGATTTTTTACTAAGCTACTTCAATGAAAAAGGTTGTGATTGTCTTGATGCAGCCTAATTGTCTGATTCTTTGTTTTATAATTTTATAGTTTCTCAGTCTTTGTGACTTCTTTTATAAGTACTTTGTACTAGAAAAGATGTCAGGCAGTCAGTCAGTAGTAAAAAAACTATATTTTTTTTTTGTACTAGAAAAGAGTCCGTTCAGTTTAAATTGAAAAAACCTTTTTTTATTAGATCGTTAAACGTATTTTTTTAGTTAAACTTTAGTTCTATACTTGTTATCTGCAATCTGTTGAAAAATCTAGATACCGGTTTCAGAGAAAAAGATGATCTAACTGTGATTTGTCACAAAATGTAAATTGAGAAGTGTGAGTTGTAAGTTTCGCGAAAACACGTCCGTGAAATGAAATGTGAAACATGTGTGTAGTGTTGATTTATAAAATCTTGCTAATTGTCTAATTTAATAATTGTATTCAAAGAATTACTACTGTATACGAAACCCTTTAATAACAATAGTAAATTAGGTCTTTAGTAGGTACTAACCGCGATATTACAAGATCTAAAGTCAGAATAAACATTTAAAATATTCATGCTCAGAAAATTTCATCGTTGGAAAAATCACTTTAATTTTTTCAAACAATTTTAATACAGGGACCAATCAAGAAAAAGTGATTAAAAAGGCGAAGGTAATAAAACGCAACATAAATTCAGCAATCTTCGCACGAATGGGCACAATTTGGCGGGACTTAATTTCGACTTAAAAAAATTAATTAGTCTTACGCCCCAACGAAACTTGTGAAGGGAGAATATTTAAGAACTTTTCTTTGAAATGGAAATAAAAATATGCTTGTTAAGAAAGTTTTGTTTCTCAAAGTGCGCAAGCCATTTTAGAGTGTTTCTTGTGCTATTTCACTCGAGCATTTCAATATATTTTACATTTACAAAAATACTAGCTGTGGTTAGAAGAACATAGAAATGAAGACCAAAGAAGTTATTGCTATGGAAGATATTACACAAAGCCGACGTTGGGCTAATTGCAGGATGGGGGTTGGGATAACTTACCAATACTGCCAAAGATACTCTATGGATAATGAAATATTTGGTGAATATTTTTTAAGTATGTTATACCCGTGGTCGTCTAATGCAAAAATTAAACAAGCGTTTCAAAAGAATCGGATTAAAAATTATCCATTTACCTAACTTAGAGTTTGAACTCAAGTTGTGCCAAAATTCATTGGAATTGAACCAGTAATTTCTGCGGAATACGTATGCTCTAAACAGACAGAAAAGAAAGAAAGAACACAAAGTTTAGGAATAAATAGCAATATTATTAAATATCATCGAAAAACAAAAATAAAATAATTATCTTTTATGTTCATAATTTTATCCGTTACCTGTAGTTTTATTATTTCTAGCAAGTTAATCATCGGCCCTTCAAAAAGTATTTATAATAGATACAATAAACTAATAAATAGGATAAATTAAAATAGGGTGTCAAAAGCCATACCTTAATAATGCAAAGCTTCTTAGACCTACTTTTTTATCTATAGTAATAAACAAATAAAATTGAAGTGACTGTTTGTTAACTATTTAATTAAAATAACTGCTTTTTACTATATTCTTATGAATGTACCTCCATAGATGTTACAGATATCAAAATAACATTTTTACAGTTTTTGTCTGTCTGTTTTGGCTAATCTCCGAAACGGCCACTGGACCAATTATAGCGGGGCTTTCACTACTAACTAGATAGCTGATGTTCTAATGCATTACATAGGTTACTCTTACTTGAGGAAAATAAACAGTGTTCCGCAAAATAAAGAAATAACCCTAAAAAGCGCGTGAAGCCACAGGCACAGCTAGTTTCAAATAAATTGTTGTTGTGGAGAATTTACGAGTACAGCTCTATAATAAATGTAGAAGACTGTTTCAGGGCACTACTCGAACCACTCCACGAGTCTTGAGAGTTACAGCACTAGCAGACGATCGTAATTGGTTCATGACGAACCATATTGCATCAGATCGGCGGTACGGTGAACATTATGAATATTTTTTTTTTGCTAGTTTGGTGCTGCGACTCATCGAACATGATGAATACGCACCCGATTCGATTGTGTGTGTTCCGGTGTACGCAGCAAATCGCATATATTTCCGGTCAGCCTATCCACATTTAATCCTTAATCTTACTATCCTGCTAATTACATAGGTCAATGTTTGGATGTCTGTTTCTCAATCACATCGGAACTAGTAGTAGTAGTAGTGGTAGGACTGTTGGCAGAGTCCGCCTGGGGAAGTACCACATCTTTGCCAGTTATTCTACCGCCAAGTAATATGCAAACGTTACTGTGTTCTGGTTTGAAGGGCAATGTTTCCAGAGAAATTACAGGGCTTAGAGATATAACATGTTAGATCTCTGGGTGACGAGCGCAGTGCAGTGCCAGGTAATGATTTGGACTCTACATGTTCCAATAGCTGCGTGTCACTGTGCTGCTATGTGGCAGGTATTTTGCTTGCCATCAGGCTCACGTCCTGCTCGTCTCGTCAATTTTTATTAAAAAAGAAACTTCGGTACGGATCGGATTGAACCTTGGTTTACCTATATTTACATTACAGTCTGAAACCACACATAGTATAAAAACACTTTATTCCGGGAAAATTACTGAAACAAGAATTATGCGAGTAAACCCGTGGAGCGTTGCCAGTAACATTATAAACACGAGAGTTTGTGAGTATGTATGGAAGTTTGGTTGTTCTTTCACGCAAAAACTACTCAAGGAAACTGAATGAAATCTGGTACACAGATAGGTGATAGTTTGGAAAAACCCAAACCCAATTTGTTATTATACTAGTAAAATAAAAAAGTAATAAAACAGTGCTAAGAAACAAGCTTCACGATTCTACAAGACTACTATAGACTACAGCAAGGAGTGGGTTCGAATGCGCGAGACAGTGGCGAGCTGACCGAGAAATACCGTGGGAAAAGTAAATTGTATCGGGGAACAGTGGGTGAAACTCGAGGAAAATCACTGGCCGGCCTGCTGAAGTATTCACACGAAAAAACTGGTAATGAGGGCTGCTCATCAAACTTTAACGGGCTAAGGAACAGGTACAACTTCAATCGATATCGATATTTCAAAAAAAAGTGAAAAAAACATCACTACACTACATGGGCAGGCATGTTGCTTACCATCAGGCACATGTTCTGCTCGTCTTGTACTATAAAAAAATTGCCAGTCATAGGGACTGCCGATAGAAATGAAAACTTATAACTCAGAATTTGTTAGCTTACTTTGGAAACTACGCGGGTGAAACCGGAGGGTGTGGCCATCAGCCAGGCCGTGGTTTTCCCCGAAGATTTCTTATATTTCCTGAGCGTGACGCTAGAATTCAATTCACAGCCCACGAAAAATCTGTCTGTGGCGAGTCAAGAGAAGTTTTTACTTCAAAAAAAAAGACGTCTCGCTATTCCACTAACATTGTTAATACGAAAGTTTGGTTGATTATTGCTCAATGACGTCGGAAAGTCGGATCGAATCGGGTTGAAATTGGGATCACAGTTAGATGGTTTAGAAGCTTTAGGACTACATCTCGATATGACTACATCGGTCTGGAATAACACATAGCTACTTTTTATCTCGGAAAAAATAAAGGAACGTGAACTACACGGGTAATACCGCGTGGCGCTGCTAGTGTTCCACGTCTAAACAGATAGAGTTGAAATTGGAACATAGATAGATTATAGACAGGAAGAATACATAGGCTACTTTTATCCCGAAAAAAAACGACCGGAATGGGAGCACCGCTAGGAAAATCGCGATGAGCTGCTTGCTCAAAATATTAAATTGTACAGGTTATATACAAATATTGATGAATATAAACATAGTAGATAGTTTTGCTTAAATCTGTGAAATTTGCAACATTCATCCTCATTTTCCGGTCTAAAAATACATAATTATGGCAAAAAAAATAACAGAACCAATATATTGTACATTGAGCATGTTGGGAAATCTAGAATAGGACCATAAATATCCAATATTCCGTGTGTAGGACGACCTGAGACTACATGGAGTGATGATCTCCGAAAGACAGCTGGTGGCGTTTGGAAACGTGAAGCCAAGGATCCGGCTGAGTGGTGTACTATGGGAGAGGCATATACCCAGCAGTGGACGAATGTGGGCTGATTATGATGATGATGTGCATGTCGACTTAATTTAGAAAGAGCATATTGGAGTAGATTGTTCAGCGCAACCGAAGGGATGATTGGCAAGTTAGTTATTTTGATCTTTCGTTCCAAAAATCAGAAATATAATGATTAATTTTCTTTCAAAAAACAAAGAACTCACTTCCTTTTAAAAATAAAACTCATTTATTCAATTTTCAATAAAATCTGAGGAACCACATAGGACGAAGGCATAAACTCCTCTGTCTCTACAAAATGTCTCATGACAGCGAGGTTTCAAAGGAAAAAAAAATACCTTCCGATTTGCATAATTTATAAATTTTTGTGGTTGTTTAAAAACAGATGTACTAATACGAGTATCAAAAATTTTATTTTTATTAAAACATTTTTTATTTTATATTTTACCCATTGAAACGGAAAAAAGGGCAGTTATGACACTTCTATCGGAGAAATGAAAACTTGTAACTTAGAATTTTATAGCTCACTTAAAGTAGTTATTTGCTAAAACTGTAGATGGCGCTGTAATAAATAAAAATGCTTTCAGAAAATAACAACATAAGACATAGTAACGACATAAGACATAGTAATAACATAAGACATAACGACAAATGGAAATTAGCACATGGACACGAAGCCAATAACAGTTTGTTCTAGTAATTTTGTAATTTCGAGCGATACGGGAATGAATTAATGTAAAATAATAAACAACTGAAACAATATATATACAGAGCACTTAATTAATTAATTAATTAATCACTCTTATTTGGCTGTATCTTACTTTAAATTAAACCAGAGTAATGTACTTATATTAATTGTGCCGATTTTATTTAATTTCAATTCCATTTAATTTATAATATGTGAACCCTGTTAATATTATATTACATATTCTAATTGTATTTTTTTCATTTAATTTTAATTATTACTGACAACTGTTTTGAAATTAATTTGAATTTTTGTTTTTGTTTTGATAAATTACCTACGCCTAGATTAACCTAAGGTCTATTTATTTAAGTTTCTTTTAATTACAGTAAACTTTACACTGTGAGCGCTAACTCTGCATTCCGAGTACAATGTAATATCTAATTGTTATTACCGGGTGCCCAAGATCAGGCCTAGCCTAGTTTGGGACCCACCGGAAATACTGCCGAGCTACAATTGGGTTAAAAATGTATAGAATGTGCTTTAACTTAAGGATAACAATATTGTAATTTTGATTTGGTGAATAAATGACTTATCTTATATAGATGAAATTTAACAAAAATGTTTTTAAAAATTACCTATTTATTTCGCGCGGACGAAGTGACAAAGCTAATAGGTACTTAACTAATCGTCACATAAATATTTGTTCTAGGTGAGAATCAAATTGCATGCTGCTTTATTTATCTTAAATACTTAAGCTATATTTATTTTGTCGACAAGCAGCGTAGCATCACTAGCCAGCCGACTGAGTTCCAAGGAAGACTGCACCTTGCAAGTTTTAATACTCTCTTCACGAAAAACGACCTAATTGCAAACTTGATTTCAGTAAAGTGTTCTAAATGTTTTGCTTACTTTAACACCATTTTTGACAACATAAAAACATTGACCCTGAATATATTTTTAAGTAGTTGAACCTAGCGCGCGTTGCTACGCCACCTATCGAGAATTGGTCGTACCTACTCAGATTTAGAACAAATTTATTTGGTTAGCTTAGGTTATAATGACGCAATATTAAGAGAACACATGCTGTCACGGACTGCAGCGCACGTCAGCGCACGCAACGAAATATCTCGAAATAGAATCTGAGGGCACGGCAGTGCCCCCGGCCAAGTCGAGCGAAAAGCAAACACTGCCGTACCATCCTTTACTGGAACCATTTCGCTGCATTTTCAGGCCCCTATTTGAGACTCTCTGGATAAGATCAGAACTCTGACATTCGTCATCTAGTAAGCTACAATAACATGCTTAAAATCCAAAATTTCAAGTCTGTTCGTCTTTTAGTTCCAAAGTTAAGCGAAGGCAAAGTTTCGCATTTATGACACTCACTCATGATCATTAAAATAGAACTAGTACTTCCCATAAACTCAGAAAGCTGAAATTTGGTACAGAGTTAGGGTTTAATGGCCACATAAAGGGAAAACTATAAAAACTAGGAATATCGAAAATTTGGAGTACCTGGTGCCCCTTATTGGAAAACACAAGAGCCCAACCAAACTACTAAAGATCTACAAAAAATATTCAACTTTATTTGTCCTCTTCTCTCCTCCTCATTTGATGTCAAAAATCGAAGGTCTGAAGTATCTTGATGAAGTACCCGCAGCTTGTCTCATCTGTATAAACCGCCTAGTGCTGATATTGAGATCTTCCTTACTACTTTAGAAGAAGCACTAAGTAAAATATCAAAGAAAGTAAACAGATAGTGATGTGTGGAGACTTCAACTCAGACATACTTTTGGAATCACGTACTAAGAGCAATATATTAAAGTTATGCCAATCTTTTAATTTAAAAAAAGTGTTCACTGAACCAACAAGGGTGGCAGTAACTAAGAAAGGTAGTTCTGCAACCTGTATTGACAATGTCTTTGTCAACTGTGAATATCTGCACACTGAAGTCCTGGATTGTTTGCGTTCAGACCATAGAGGACTGAGCATTTGCCTTCCTGCTTTTTTAAAAAAGGGCAGAAGACAAGGTGCTTATTAGGCCTATTATGTTATCTCGCATATCAGCTTTAAATAATATGATATGTAATAATTTTTCCAAAAGTTTTTTCGATATGACAATTGACAGCCCTAATCAAACCTATGCTGATTTTTAAAAAATGTTAAGTTCATAATTTGATAGTATCTTTCAGACGAAATTAATTAATATTAACGCAAAACCTAAGTTTGCTGAATGGGCTACACCGGAACTATTTAAAAGTCGAAACAATTTGTATAATTTATATAAACTAAAGACATATTGCAATGATGATGCAACACAAAACTATGTTAATAAATATTCAAAAAATTTCAGAAATTCATGTATACAAGCTAAAACAATATTTATTCGAGATCAAATTAAAAACTCTAATGACATGATAAAAAACACGTGGAAGATTATAAACAAAGAGATTGGGAGATCTAAAAGTCGTGAAAAGATAAATGCACTTCGGGTTGGTGAAGGAGTAACTACAAGAAAATCGGAAATAGTAGATGCTTTCAGGACTTATTTTGCTGATATTCCCTTGGAAACAACTAAGCACTTAACATCGTCCCCCTTACTTGCTGAAGAAATGTTGAAAGAAAACGTTAAGTGCCCTTCATCTACATTTGAATTTCACCAAGTGACTGCTATTACAATACTAAAAACATTCAAAGACATTAAAGTAAAGAGTACGGAGGACTTATGGGGATTATCAGGTAGAGTAGTTGATGGAATTATAAATAGCATTGATCCATACTTAGCGGAATTGTTCAAGGAGTGCATTAGGAGTGGCACATTCCCTGACATGATGAAATATAGCAAAGTTATACCACTGTTCAAATCTGGAGATAAAAACGAACCTGGCAATTATAGACCCATCTCTGTATTACCCTGCCTTAGTAATATTTGAGAAACTTATATTCAATCAACTTCTATCTTACTTTAATGTTAATAACTTATTACATATCAACCAATTTGGATTCACAAAGGGACGTTCCACTATTGATGCAGGCGTTGAACTGAGTAATTATATTTTAAGTGCCTGTGAAGATCATCACGATGTTCTGGGTGTGTTTTGTGACTTGTCTAAAGCTTTCGAGTGCGTTCATCATGATACTCTTTTGAAGAAACTACAGTTCTATGGGCTATCGAAGCCAGCTCTAAATTTTATTTCTTCTTATCTTAAGGATCGTGTACAGATAGTTGAAATTGACGGTGTACAATCAAATGAGTCCCCTTTAAAAATGGGTGTACCTCAAGGTTCCATCCTTGGACCCTTATTGTTTCTTATATACGTTAATGACCTACCTTTTATGATAAAAAACCATAAAGACGTAGAAATAGTTTGTTATGTTCGCTGATGATACATCACTTCTTTTTAAGGTTAAAAGAGGAATAAATGATTTCACAAAAATAAACGCAATTTTAGACATCACATACAAATGGTTCGATGCAAATAATCTAGTTCTAAATCCAAATAAAACTAAATGTAATAAAGTTTACGCTATGCAATGTACTGGGCTGTAAACTTGATATTAGACTGAAAGATAAAGTGATCGAACCCGTACAATCTACTCTTTTTCTGGGCATTTCAGTGGATTCAAAGCTACAGTGAGAACTACAACAACAACAACATTAACTATAATAATAAAGAAATTGCAGTAAAGAACCTTAGACTTGGCACGGCTTTGTCTAGATTTCATTACTTTTTAGAGATAAATATACAGCTCCATCGAGACTTGGCTAGTTTTTTACAGAATGTATTTTGTGGGATATATTTTCCCGTTTTCGTTTCATTCTTCATTCATGCTCTGCTCCTATTGATAGTAGCGTAATATTGTATAGCCTTTACCTATAGCATTCCTCGATAAATGGACTATCTAACAGTTTTTTTCCATTCGGACTATTAATTCCCGAGATCCTACCGTTCAAACAAACTCTTCAGCTTTATAGTACTACTAGATGTCCCGGCTTCGCTCGTGGTACATATATAGCCTATATCACTTAGGGATCCCGTATATATCAAACGGTGGGGCGGGGGGAAGATCAATCAATATGCTTGGTTGGTATTTCCCCTATTCCCAGTATCTGTCCGATATTGGGTTTGGTAAATGGTTTAGGGAGTAGCGCAGGTCGCAGAGATCCCCTAAACAAGGCCAGTAGACTATCCTTCTCGAGGTTGCCGCCTGTTACTTGGCCAATTACCCTCTGTAATTGGTATAACAAAACCTCTGGCCGGCCCACACTCCTTTCCTACCCCAAAGTCCTCTCACTTATCCCAACCCCAATATCCCAAATCCTTTTTCCCCATCCCACTCCAACCCTTTCCTTTAACACTTTCCCAATTCCTTCTCCCTCCCATACTCCCCCCTTTTTCCAAACCTGCACAGTCGAACCGTGGCGGCGTATATCCACTTCCTAGGCCAGCAAAGCCCTGGGGCACCATATACCCCCAAAAATCTGCACCATACCTACCAAGGGCGGGTAGTGTGTGAGTTTCTAAACATCAGCTCAACAACCCAAAATGTCTGCACAAAGCAAAAAAGATTTTACCCCAGGAGGGTACCACTAGCACTGCTAGTGGAGAATCCCTCACCGAGCCCAGCTCGGTCTGCCCCTCGTATTCTGGGGGGGGCAACTTGTGCGCTCAACCAGGCTCCAGCCTGGATTTATCTGGCCTCATGAAGGCCATACCAAACACAAAAACCACCTTCGAGACGCAGTGGACTGTAGTCTCGCATAATCGCCCTTGCAAAAGGGAGTTCACGCACTCGAAGGCCGAAACCCAAAAACAGGGGCAGAAGAGCAGACCAGAACGCATTCGCCACAACAGGCGCGCGAGCAGGAAAGCACTTCAGCCTACCAAACCAACAACCATCGCAGCAGCGGAAACGCAGCGCAAAATACCACAATCCACCTCCACAGGGGTGGCACCACCACCACCACCAGTTCCCAGCCAAATAAAGAAGAGAAGGAACCCGAGAGGTGCTCGCGGTAGACGGATCGCTGCGAAGGCTTCTACTCCCATTCCTGAAAAGGAACACCCCGAGAAAGGGGCTTTGCCGGGCGAGAGAGCTTCATCAAAGCGCGCTCGCTTGGACGAGACCCAATCTCCTAGAGGAGAAGCCAAACGCGCGAAGACCGACCCAAAATCTAAGCGGACGGTGAGCTACGCAGACGCGGCTCAATCCCACCTGAAGGTGGTGATTACTACCGTCCCAACGAGGGACCTCTCGCAGACCCAGGCAGAGGCGCTTAGAGAAGCTGTCGATGACAGCATTCTCCAGGCCATTCTGTCTCCAACCTCTTCGAGTTCATCCGCACCGGCTTTCCGCGGTCGACCCTTCCTATTGGACGGGGCGCTAGCGATGTGGTGCGAAGACGAGAACTAAACAAGAAAACTAAAAAAAGAGAAAACGAGAAACGGTCAGAACCTTACCATCACCGGCTGCAAATACCAATCTAACGGTCATGAAGAAATCGGATATGAAGAAAAGGCTCAAGGCAGGGCTTCTGATTCATACCCGTATCTGACGCTGCAACACTGCACCGAGTCCTTTGTGCCCAAAATCCGTGGTACAAAGTGGACTCGTGGCAGTGTTACGACATGACGGTAGATGAGAAAGGTAGTGCGCCTCATCCTAGGAATACCCGAGGACCAGAAACAAACCATCCTAGACAGAGACCGCCGGGTGGCCCACATGTCGGGGAGTGGGTACATCCGCTTCTTCTCCTCAGAGGAAGCGAAAACGGCCGAACAGCAACCCGTGAAGACCAACACAGCTGGTGAAACAGAGGCAAAGGAGACATCGACTCCGGAGCCCTCCATTTCTGCTCCTAAATCCAAACAGAGCGAAGTGGAAACGGTTTCACCGCTGCAAAGTGAAGGGTGCTCCAGCAGTGACGAAGATGACGTCCTGCGTAGCCCTTAGCCCCCTCAACTTCATACAAACCAATCTCCAGCACAAGCAAATAGCGGCGGTCACACTGCGCAGAGTGCTGGAGAAAAATAGCAAGACCGTCGCCATGATCCAGGAACCCTGTATCAAAAATAACAAAATCTGCGGTCTCAATAACATCGGCGGTAAGTTAATGGTAGACACTACTGACGAAAACCCCAGAACCTGCATTTATATGCCTAAATCTATAACAACCACTCTGTTTAACCAATTCTGTTCTAGAGACCTTACAGCAGTGAGACTCACAACAGAAAACCAAACTGTCCTAGTACTAGCATCAGTGTACCTGCCGGGCGAGGGTGATATTCCCCAAAAGAACTGGCCGACCTGGTACAACACTGTGAAGCACAAGACTGGATCGCATCTGCCGACTGCAACGCTCATCACTCACTGTGGGGAAGTAAAAACACCAACAAAAGGGGTGAGTCTTTAGCCGAATATTTATTCCAGACCAATCTTAATATTATGAACATGGGTACGGAACCTACTTTTGTAAGCTCTAGGTACCAAACCATCATAGATATTACACTGGCAACCAACGCGGTGGCTAGTCAAATTGAGGGATGGCACGTATCAAACGAGCCATCATTCGCAGACCACCGCCGCGTTTGTTTCCAATTACAGTATAAGTCAACAGACCCTGTTCCATATCGCAACCCCCGTAAAACCGATATAATAAGGTACACACTAAACCAAGCACTAGGTGATACACATCTGACTGACGCAACACTTAGTACAGAAAATATAGAAACGAATGTACAACTCCTAACCAAAACTCTGTTGAATAGTTATGAATTAGCATGTCCAGTGGTAAAATCAAATAACGTAGGCAAAGGTTCCTGGTGGGGGCCAGAACTTGATAGACTACGCCATAAACTAAGGACACTTTATAACAGGGCAAAAAACACCAGATCAATGGAAGACTGGGATAACTACAAAATTGCACAACGGCATTACAAGAAGCGTATCAGGTTTCGCAGAACAGAATCTTGGCGCAACTTCTGTAATAGCATAAACTCAACAAACCAAGCCGGTAGAATAAAAAAAGTTCTAGCCAAGGGCGAGCTCAACCTCCCGGGCTCCCTAAAAGAGGAAGACGGCACTTACACAAACACAGACCGAGAAACAAGTGCAGTGCTTCTGGAGACTCACTTTCCTGGATGCCAGATCACAGGAGAGTTAGAATGGCCAGAAGAAAAATACTGCACACCAACAACCCAAGAATGGGAAGTCGCAAACAATGTAGTAACCGCGGATAGAATAGAATGGGCATTAAAAAGCTTTAAACCCTTCAAATCCGCAGGGCTGGATGGCATATTCCCAGCATTACTACAATGGCAACCAAATCAGGTAATAGAGCACCTGCTACCAATATATAGGGCATGTATAGCTTTTAAATACATCCCGAAAACATGGAGGGAGGCGAAAGTCATTTTTCTACCAAAACAGATTTTAGTACAAAACTATGGACAGAACAATATGTCAACATGTCTTTGATCGAAGATACAATATCCAACTCAATGCAAAATCAAAAGATAACTCTGGTAGCAGAGAAGTGAGGATTTACACAGACGGCTCTAAAACCACACAAGGTACAGGAGCAAATGTCTTCAAATGGAGGTCTTCTCAAATGACCTAAGCATAAAAATAGCAACATCATTAAGTAACCTAAACACAATCTTCCAAGCCGAATGTATCGGTATCACCAGGGCGGCACAGGCGGTCGCAGCCAGAGATGTTGGGGACCTAAACATCAAAATTGTCTCCGACAGCGCGTCAGTGCTTCACGCCCTAAAAAATAATACCATGACCTCTGTCCTTATATTGGAATGCCACAATGCACTCCAATCCATAGCAGGGACGAACAGAGTAACCCTCCAATAGATCAAAGGACACAGCGACTCACTAGGTAACGACGCAGCTGATGAACTGGCCAAAAGAGGAGCAAAGGCAGTAGTATATGGACCGGAACCATTAATGCCTATACCTCAGGCCCAAATAAAAACATGGCTGCAGGAAAATACTGGGAAAGCACATTCAATGGAATGGAGAAACACTGAAGGTTGCAGGCAAACCAAGAATGCTATTCCGGTAGCAACAAAAAAACTTGCCCGCAACCTTATCAGATTAAGCAGGGACAAAGTACGTAAAGTTATAGGTATTGTAACTGGCCACTGTCCTCTAAACAAGCACCTATTCAATATAGGCGTGACAGACAGCCCTCTATGCAGAAAAAATACAAAAATATTTATTTTTACACCATAAAAGTTTACAAAATTTTGATATGAACCCATTGGCTCCGAACTAGTTGTAACTGTATTTCGGAAGACAATGGCTTCTCCCATGGCGAATGTGTAAATGTAGTATGTGTAGTATATTTTACCGGGTGTGAGTGTGTGAAGTGTGTGTGTGTGTGTGTGTGTGTGTGTGTATGTGCGTGGTGTGAGAATGTTTGTGTGTGAGAGAGAGTGCGTGTGTGTGAGAGAGAGAGAGAGTGTGTGTATTTGAGAGAGAGAGTATTTGTGTGTGCATATTTGTGACCATACGATATACGTATATATTTGTATCATTGGATACGTACTTCCATTCTATTTTTCAGTTAATAAATACAATGTATTAGGTGAAAATTTAATTTTATACTGCAAAATACATATAACATATTAATATCCAAGTATAAATAATATATTATTAATTTTTCGTGTTCATGTTTAATATAATAATATTCAGATACATAATGCTGTTAGGTCTAAAGTTCTCACATGTGTGATTTAACCTTATAAACATTGACACATATACACACATGTATTCAGAGGATGCATGGAGGAGGAGGAAACGCCACAGCATGTGATTGTGGAATGCAGGACCGTGGCAGATCAACGGGCAGAATTCCTCCACTCCCCAGCAGCAGTCCCAGAGGCCTTCACCGACCTGAATAGGTTGCTTGCCTTCTGGGATAGCCTGGGGATGGCTGGAGTAGAAGGGTAATATGAGCCACGCACAATGGCCCAATTGAGAGGCTAAGTGCGGAAAAGGCCCCGTTTAACTAACTAACTAACTATATCAAACGGTGAAAGAGGTAGGTTATGAGGCTGAGCATTTTGATTTTCCTCGACTAGATACGGGTGAAACCGCGGGTCACATATAGTATAGTAGTAGCTAGTATAATAATATAGTAATTAGTAAGCACAGTAACACGAGAATAACATGTGACGAAATGATTAATATCTACAGCAAAGAATAAATTTAAAAAAAAAAATACGCGGTTCAGAAATAGAGTTACTCTAGCAAATTTTTTAGTGTTTACAGTTTGAATTTATTTTATAAGCATTTCGCTAAAAATGCATATATGTGTTGTGTTTAAAGTGTATGTGTAAATGCTGTGATAAAAATAAAAATAGGATATCATTTTGTGTGTTTACGTAGCGTACCTAAGTGCTGTGATAAAATACGAGTATATTACCACAAAAACTTTTTTGCAATGGATGTGAAATGCAAATTTAATATTTCGTGACAAGTTAAATTAATGAAATTAGTGCGGTAAGTACCTAAAAGTTAATGTCGATATAAAAAAGATATAAATATAATAAACACAGGTTCACAGGGGTTATATTATCTTTTTCGCTCTGACGAGCTTGCTCACTCACTGTATTTTGTTTTTCGCTCTAGCATCCCGAGTTCATCCGGAAATTATTATCATACCCGAGCGTGATGGTACATTTCATTTCACAGCCCACGAAAATTTTGTCTCAACGCGCCTAAAGAAGTTTTCACTTCAAAAATACCTGCAGAGGGGTAAAATGGCTACATTCAGGTGTTTGTTATGCTTCCATGCGAAACCTACTTAGCTGATCATCATGAAACTTTGTACAGATATTCTTGGGAGTATTAGAAGTAACATAGGCTACGTTTTATCTCGGAAAAATAAAGGGAAAGGGACCTGCGCGGGTGAATCCACGGGGCGCAGCTAGTGTAAAATATTATGTCAAATACAAAATCTTGCTACGAAAATCCGAGCCTAGATAAGAATGAAACTATTTAAAACGTTGCAGGGTTGATATACATTTTGTAATTGCCTACAGCCTCGGCGGAAGTGAACTATTGTTCCTCGCTCGGGCGCCCTCGTTGTCTTCTGGTATTGAAGATTGTTTGTACTGCTGTATTAGCTTCCTTTGTGAACGGTACTGTTGGTTCGCCGGGAAATTAGTGAGCTAGTCTGACTAAACTTCAGCTCCATTTAGCACATTTTACTCGCTACTGCCGTTGTAGGAAGAAATCTTTGTTGCTGAGCTTTTTGTGCTATTTTCAACGTGAATAGTGAGCGCTCTGTTGTCGAAATTCAACCATAATTGTAATAAACAAATTGGTATATATACGTGTGTCTAACATATGGTATATGTAAATGTTTCTTTTATTTATTTAGTGGCTCTTTTAGTCCTTCTTTATACGACTTATTGGTCAGTGTAGGATATTTCATATTCCTGCGCAAATTTTCCATCACGTAATTTAAAAAAAAATACAAATAAATATCTGTAAATTTACACGATATTTGTTTCTGTGTGAGTAATGATGGAACTCCAATTAAAAGAACGTAGGAAGACTACACGTGAATAAATGACTTTATAGATATACTCGTACCATTGAATGGATTAAATTTATCAGCCTATTTTATTAATTTGTTATCATTATTGCACACATATTTACACTAAACTATACATATTTTGTTATAATATTTTTTTTCTCTGAAAAATCAAACACCGACTTCAATACAAAATAAAAAACACTCAACAAAATTTTGTAAGCCCAATACGCACACTATAATAATAATAATAATAATATAATTCTTTATTACATCCACAAATTAACACCATAAATCTTAGAACTAAGTAAAACGATAATAAATTATGCAGAGCAAAGGGCGGCCTTATCGCTTAAAGCGATTTCTTCCAGGCAACCTATGAATGAACTAATAGTAGTAGAAATCGTGTACTGTAGGTGGTGTAATTCAATAAATATACATAGTGCCAAAATACATAAATAATGTATAATACTCATAAGCAGATTGACACAGCTTAGGTAATTACTTAGATAAATACATATAATATAGGTACATAAAATATACAAAAACATCCATATTTATATAATTAGATACATACATACATAGTATATCAATATATAGTATATAATATATATCATAAATGAATATAACGATAAAGTATAAATATAAAATCAATGAAATAAGCGTACCAATCAAGAAGAGGAAATGTAATGCTGGTAAACAAGATTTTTGAAAATGGGAAGGGACTTAGCTTGTCTTATAGTGAGAGGAAGATCATTCCACAGCAAAACAGCTTGTACTGTGAATGATTTGGAAAAGGAAAGGTTTGCATGAGTAGAAGAGGGAAACCTAAGTTTAAGGACGCGAGTGGAGCGAAGAGGTTGGGAGTTAGGCTCAACAAAATGAAACCTCTCTCTCAGGTATAAGGGAGTGGTAGGGTTGAACAAAATTTTATAAAGGAAAAAGAGGATGTGAGCGTTACGGCGAAGACGGACAGATAACCATTTGAGCTTACGGCGAAATTCAGAAATGTGGTCATATTTTCGTAAGCCAAATATGAACCGTATGAAAAAGTTTTGCAAACGTTCAAGTTTGTTCAATTGCTCTTCGGTTAAATCCAGATAGCAAACGTCAGCGTAATCCAATATAGGGAAAAGAAGAGATTTTACAAGCGCAGTTTTAGTAGTAATCGGGAGAAAGTTTCGAGTCTTCTCAAAGAAGCTGCTGAGGCAAATATCTTACGACTAACCTCTGCCAGTTGCGGACCCCAAGAAAAATTTCGATCCATAATAATACCCAGGTTTTAACAACTTCACTAATTTTGATGGGAGTATCGTCGAAAATCACCTGTGGTAGGTGAAACCAATCAATCTTGGAAATCATTCGGGAGCTGCCAATAACTATAGTTTGTGTTTTTTGGATTCACTGTGAGGCCAAATGATTTGCTCCAAATTAGTAAGCTATTTAAATCTGTATTAGTAGCGTTGATGGCCTCATGCAATTGTTCAGGAGATGCTTGAGTGTAAATTTGTAAATCGTCTGCATACAGATGGTAGGAAGAAGTTAATTGTTTTGAGATAGCATTTATGAAAATTGCAAAAGCAAAGGAGATAAAACGCCGCCCTGTGGAACACCGGCAGTGACACTACACCATGAGGAGTAAGAGTCATCGATTTTGATTCGCTGTCGGCGTCCCAACAGGTAATTACGAAACCATTCAATTGCCGATGGAGATATGTTAAGAGAGCGAAGAATTTCCAACAAAATGTCGAAATCGACATTGTTGAAAGCACTGCTGAAATCCAGTAGCGTTAGTACAGTCAGTTTACAGTGACCAATCCCATCTCGTATGTCGTCGGTGATTTTTGTAAGAGCAGTGGTAGTGCTATGCCCCATACGAAAACCAGATTGAAATGGATTGAGGAGATTGTTCTTGGTAAGGTAAGAGGAAAGTTGTTGGTGGATGAGACGTTCTAAAACTTTGGAAAGAAAAGGAAGGATGGAAATAGGACGATAGTCGGAATGGAGTTCAGGATTTGTCTTCTTTGGAAGTGGAATGATTTGAGCATCTTTCAAATACTTGGAAAGGTGCCGGATGTCACGGAATAGTTGAGGATATGCTGGATTATTGGAACAAGTTCATCGAGTATGGGAATGATCATCTTACGACTAATACAGTCGCTACCAACAGCATTAGATGAGATTGATAGTATGCTCTTCTTAACATCACATGCGGCAAATTGACTGAAGAAAAAGGGTCATAAACGGAGGGGCTATAGAGGAAAGAGATTCAAGAGTTTGACCTTTGATCGGGCCACAAAACTGTTAGAAGAAGAGAAGTACTGATTTAGTTGGTCGATGTTCAATTTTTAGAAATAGTATCTTGACGAGATTTGCCAACTCCCAATGACTTTAGAAATTTCCATACCTTAGAAGGATCTTCATTTTCAACAGAATTATGAATATGTCGGCGTTGCGCATCTCTACACGCTCTGTTGCAGACGTTACGGTAGTTTATATACTTCTCCTTATTTACATCAGATTTGCGATGCTTGAGCTTATTTTTGGCAATTAACTTTTGTGCATTAGCTCACGAATTTCATCATTTAGCCAGGGTGCCGGTAAATGTTTCATTTTAACAGCGTGTAAAGGGCATGAATATCATAAATATTTGTTAAAATTCTATTGAAATACTCAATTTTAGTATTCACGCTATCTGCATTCAAGACATCTGACCAATTTGTCTCTATAACATCCTTGCGTAGACTATCGATATTGATACTATTAAAACTGCGCTGAAGAAGAATTTTGGGCTTGATTTTGGGAGGGCGAATTTTATAGGAAAGAAAGATCATATCATGATGAGAGAAATCATTTGCTGCACACTGGCCATGTTTGACAGCATGAGCGGGAGAGGATATTAGTATCAAATCAAGAAGAGAGGGAGTACAGTTTGGAGGGCTATGAGTAGAATCAAGAGGAAGAATAGTTAAATTGAGAGACGTGGCTAACGATGTAAGTTTACGGGACCGATAATCTTGTTTGAGCAAACAAGTGTTGAAATCACCCATAATAATAACGTGGTCGTACGGAGTGGAGATATCTACGAGTAAATTTTCAAGAGAATATTCCTACGAGACAGCGAGATTTCGTAAACCCAATACGCACACTATTCCTACGAGACAGCGAGATTTCGTAAACCCAATACGCACACTATTCCTACGAGACAGCGAGATTTCGTAGTAAATGAAAATATCATCGATGTAGGAATGCAAATTTTAGATTTTTGTTGTTTTTCAAAATCTGTTTACCTGATTTCCATACAATTTATATGAGACCGCTTAATGGAAAATAAAAATGGAAATCTGATCTGTGAAACATAAAAAATGTGGTTGTCGAAATCATAACTTCCTCTTTTTTGGTTTTTTGGAAGTCGGTAATGTTACACGTATATGTTAAATTTTGTTTCCATTTCTAAGAGGTTAAATTGTTTTGTTATTGAAGGCTGAAAATTTACTATTATTTGTTTTTATGCTTAACAACAAAAAAACATGTATTCAAAAACATGTTTTTAAATAATAGGCCCGTCCGACCTACCAGGCATTCCAAAAGTAAAAAAAAAAAATATTTAAATTCATGTTCATTTTTTTTTTGCTTTTTTATGCTAGTAAAGAATAATTTAATTTTAAACAAATGAAGTTAATTAAGTTACAAGATAATAAAAAAATATATATTTATACAAATATATTAAAACATATTACATGTTATAATAATTCATAATCAATCCAATTTCAGCTACTATAAAATAAATAAAATTACTTAGTAATTCAAATGTCTATTGTATCGTTCGAAAGACCAATTCATAATTTTGGCGGAGCTATCGCGTATATCAATACATCAAACAAACGTAAAAATAGAAAATGTCATCTTTTTTGGAATCGGTTAAAAATAAAAACGGTATTCAATTTATAATATTTTACAGTTCACAGAATATAAAGCCTATATAAACAGATATTAATTTAAAAAAATTTGTGAATATAATTCAAAGTTATCTGCATCGTAAGAGGCAAGCAGGTGGGTGCGGAACCCACGGCAGTGCTATAAATAAATCAATTCTCGGAAGGGGTGTCCACCTCGCCTGGGGAACCCTAAATTTAGCCAGAGTGCCATTAAATCATCGTTATTGGTAAATATAATGTCCGGAGCGGTCAAGGAGCACCGCTACACTCCCTACACCGGGTGATTAAATCAAAGAAAAGGTTTCACGTTCCTACGAATTCATACTATAGTTGTATTTAATCTAACGATCTGTTTAAACTACCCGACCCTGCAAACGGTGTGCTACCGAACTTATTACTATCAGGGCGTTTTCACAAAAATGGATATACCCCTCTTCTCACTTTGGTCATTCCGAAACGTTCCATTTTGTGACCGCATTTGATAGGTACCAAATTTGGTTTATATATTTGTTTATCTAAAACCTTACAACAAACTTTGTAAAACAAATTTAAAATAAAATCTGGGTACAAAATGTTCCGAAATATCAAAGTAAGAAGAGAAAACATCCATCAACCGAAAGCAATGGCAAAGTACTCGTAACGCGACTTCACGTCAATTAACTATTTGGATATCGTGCATGCAAAAATAATTAACACATTTACAAATTATTTTTTTTTAGTGAAAAACTGTTGATTTGTTTTATTAGTCATAAAGTTCTTTTACAATCCAGTCTTCATTTTCAATCGTAATTTTTTGTTTTTGCACGAAATATTACAAATAATAATCATCACTTATTCACTCAACTTCATTAACGTGTGGTCATTTACTTTTACTTTTTCAAGTTTCGCGTCTTATTTACATTTTATTTGAATAAGAATAGTTTATATGGCAGAACAATGTGGAGTCAGCTAGTACCTAAATGAATAATATAAGTAAGTAAACATATACCGTGTACACACGCAATGCTAAATCTTATTATTTTGAGAAAACATAGATAGATAGGTTTTTTATACACACGAAGTGAATAGGAGAATTATTAGTTTGACTCGTCTATCAGCGGCTTTGTAGCTCCTAACTCACTGATCCGTTGGTCAAGGGACTCAGGAAAAACATTTGTGCATTAAACATTGGTTTCTTGCATTTGAGTGCATTAAATGTGTACTTACTTACAAGGTTCGCGGCGATGTAACCACCGTATAAACTATGCGTATTACCTTTTTTTCTTAAAACCTAGTTCAACCTTATAAAATCAGCTAAGTAAGATTTCCGTTAAAATCGGTCTAACCGTTTCTAAGATTAGCTGGAACAGACAGACAGACCAAAATTTGAAAAATTGTTATTTATGTAAATATGGTTGTTTTAAAATTGGCTTTTAAAATTTTGTTCTCTGAAGTTTAGTTTTAGAACAGCATAAGCAGCCCACTCTACATATTTATTTTCTGTTTGCTGAGACTCAGGGCCTTCTCTCGCAAGGCGAGGGTCATAATTAAGGCCAAAGTCCACCACGCTGACCGAATGCGGGTCGGAGGGTGGACACATGATCTCGAAAGATTTTTGGAACATGTCGGTCTCCTCGAGATGTTTCACATCACGGTTAAAGCTAGTAGTGATGACAAACTTACAAAAAATAGTGAAGGAAACCAACATATACCTGGATTCCTTCGAGGTCATGCGCCAGCCACCATCCCGCACTGGGCCAGCGCGCTGGATAATGGCCTTGACTCTCTCCTTGCGAGAGAAGCTCAGAGTTCTAGCAGTGGGGGTTCTGTGCTGTGTTTACAATATCAGTTCAAATCGCGAAAATTTAAAAACTATTTGAGAGAGGGAGAATACGTGTATTATAGGTTGCGCAGGCAAATCGTGAGAAAACCGACATGTGCCAAGAATATTTCGAAGTAATTTGTCTTGCACCGATCCGCACTGGGCTTGCGTAGTGGATTATGGACTTGAAGGAGATAGTCAAGGACCAAATTGACCACGCTGGCCCAGTGTGTTACTCTACTCAAAATTGCTATTGTTTTTAATAAGAATTAAATTTAATGTACAATAATTTTTTTTTTTAAAGTATCCTACACTCTTTCTCTATAATTACTTACTACACGTATGTATATTTTACTATAGGCGTGTGTAGTTTACTATAGGTGTGTATAGTTTACTATAAGTGTGTATAGTTTACTATAAGCGTGTATAGTTTACTATAAGTGTGTATAGTTTACTATAAGTACATTGTATTCTCCTCCATCTACGTAATTTTCGTAAAAGTTTTTACTTCAAGTATTAATACATAAATTTAAACGCATTGACAGACAGACAAACAATGACAAACAGTTTTACAAAAAATTACTGAGTTAGAAATATTCTTAACAAAAATAAATATCTAGAATCCCCTATCCCCTACATCTATTTATCTTTTCTTTCCCGCCCGAGTTCTATTGTGGAGTACTATTCACTATATCAAACGGATGCATTGTGTAAATCAAAATCCACCGCCGACTCTTCAACTATTCATGGTGAGGCCGGTTGTCGGTAGCCATAGCCTTGCAGTTTGGATCCATATTATTTACACCATCTAGCACGAAATTACAGAGCAAACAGATTTAACACTATAAATATACATAAAACATAAAACGCTCCACACACGAGTCCTAAAATCATAGGAAATGACGTAAAAGCAGTGGGGGAGGACCCTACATCACACCCCACTACTTTTACGTCATTTCCTCTGATTTTAGGACTCGTGTGTGGAGCGTTTAAAAATAAGTTTATCTACCTATTTGACTATTATGTCTGCTACTATTGATTCAGTGAATACGAACACTCCTGTTTTGCCCGAGGCCAGCGTACAGTCTGCCGTGCCATTGTTCGCTTTCTCGTCAATACTTAGCCAATATCCAAACATGGCATTGAACCGCACAATCGTCTCAGCTCCTGCAAACAGCGCGCTCAAACAGCGGCTTCCAATTAGACGTAATCCAAACAGCTGGATAACTCGAACATTGCTTATAATACAATACAGATCTCCACACGGGCCGCGCCGGATGAATTAACTAGTGCTGTATTGTAGCCGCGCCTCTCGTTATTCCCTTTCAAACTACGAGTAACTGTTATTATCCGATTAATATTACAAAGCAAAAAAAAAACTCAAAATATAAAAGATAGATTGAACGACTACTATTCTTTTGGTGCGCCACAGACAGATTTTTCGTGGGCTCTGAATTGAATTCTAGCGTCACGCTCGGGAACGATAAGAAATATTCGGGTAAATTCGGGTACATGTCCATTACCTCACCATGTTTCCTTCACCATTTTAAATTATCGGCATGACGCACATGACTTTGAAAATACAGTGCTGCGCGTGGGATTTGAACTCGGGGGCTCTAGATCGGCAGTCGCTGTTCTCTCGACTAGACCAGCCATAACTTACTACATCAGTCATAATTTGCCTGCTAAACCAGCCATAACTTAATTTTAAATCATGATTACGCTTGGTGTTTACTAAAAGCTGGAAAAGAGATTTAAAAATGATTTGAGCCTCCCCCTTGCCTCAATCTCTCAGCACCAACCGATTAAAATATGTAACCACTTTTTAAAATATTTTCACCATTCGTTCGAGACTCTCAATAGAATGTTAGCTTTTGCACTGAATCTGGGTACTATGTGTCTCTGGAAGATGCTATGATGGCAAAGTATTGTAATTATTAATATGGACGACAAAAAATTTGGTTCTCTGTTCTTCACATTTTTTCTCTACAGTAATCGTATTTTTTTCAACGTGTAAGGTTCAAATAGGCTTGTACAAAGCTCCTTGCTAAAATGTGATTACTGGCTGAAAATTTAGCTAAAGCTAAAGTATTTTAGTAATATTTTCTACATTTACATGCCGTTGTTTAACTTGATAAATTAGCGTGCGTTTTAGCGAGTTAATGTGTGGTTGTCTTATGTTGTTTCAGGTCAAGTGCGAGATCAGACCTGAGACAAATTGGATAAAATGATATGATAAAGTTGATTGGATTGAAGAAACGTTGGGTAAAAAGGCTGATAAATATTTAACCAGGATAGTTGATTTGTTTGTATCGTTATAGAAGAATAAACTGATTATCATTTACCTATTGTTATTGGAGCTGGTTTGTTTCATTTCAGAGTTGTTAGCTTACAAACGTAATCAGAACAAATAAACGAATTTTCCACAAAGGACGCCAACACTACCACTACGCATTTTGAATTTCGTTCCGGTAATCAACAGTTAGATTTTCCACAATTAAACCTTCACAAATAGGCTCTGTAAAACTAACGAACTAACGTGAAACTACAATTTATTCATTCGCCATATTCTCCCCTATTTAATTCTTGCAATTCAAACATTTGCGTACATTCATTCGATCGGTTTGCGCCGAAAATTAAGAGAAGGCAAACAGCGGTGGCGCAGCAAACGCTCGGAGCTTTTCAGCCGAGCAGCGGGTATGTTGCAGCAAAATACCTTAATCAGCCGTCCAGTTAAAAGACTAACCCGTTTACTAAACACCACCATTGAATAGCCGCTTAAATTATTTTCGCCATATCGTTTGCAACAGTATTTAACAAACTGGCTGGCTGATGCTTAGTCTATTCGTAGTAGGTATAGGGTAAATATTTGACAGAAGCAAAAAGGTGAAACATCTGACATAAGATATTATTTATTTAATACTTTTAAAAATGTAGCTAGGCCATTTTAATTTATAAAAATACCCTATAAAATTGGTTTTTGCCGACGATATTTTCACAGATTGGGGAGTTTAGGCACCAGGTGACAGAAAGTGAAACTAAATTAAATGAACAGGCTGGGGAAGTAATTAGATACCAGCGATCCAATTAGTAAGATCCTAGCTGTTTGATCAAATGGCTAGATTTCTATTAGGGCGCCAATTATACGGCGCTGCTTTGTAAACAAGCTAGGCTATTAATTGAACGGCTGATTAAGCTAGTTGGCTGCAACATATATACCTCGAACATTTACTTTTGAAATGTTCGCGAACATTCTGTGTGCAAGCGAACTTTTCACGACCAGAAAACGCTGAGTTGGATTATATTTTAAGATTATTTTCTTAATCTTCGTACTAGTTGACTAACTTCTTGTTGTTGGCAAGAGTGCCCGCGAAGCCCGAGGCTGCCCAAAATAGTTGTGTGGTAAATATCTGCGCCATTCCCATTGCCGTTATGTTCCTTGGATAAAAAGTATCCTATATTTTTTTTCAGACTATTTACTATCTGGTTGTGCTCCAAATTTCAACCAGATCCGTTCAGATGTTACGTGTTTGAGCAACAAACATCCAAAGAATCAAACATTGACATACTAATAGTAGAATTTTATTTTATTGCGAAAAATGATTCTAATATTTTGAATAACGGGATGAAAGTTGGTATAGCATATTACATACTCAACATGACCGGTGTGAAGTTGGCAGCCAAAAGTTTCTGCCATATTATCCGACCAAATTGAAATAGTATTTTTTATGAAATTTGCTAACATCGATAAATCTTATGCTGATGCCTTAAACCCAAAAAGAAAATGGTGAAACGTGATATATAAAACCTTATAATCCTCCGAAACAAACCAAATTAACTATATTAACACACTAACACAGAGGATTGCCAGTAACGCTTTCTTTAGCCGATTACTACCTGCCGGCCCCTAAAATTTAATACACTTGTTTACTAATTTTATTAACAAATGTATGCGTAACAAACTAAACATAATCAGAATGCGGCTAAAAGGTTTCTACACCCAGAAATTGCCATCTGAAATTGCTCGGGTACAGAAATCTTAGGAGGAAAAGTTGGCTGCTGGCTTATCGTGACCTCCCACAGCTGAAACTAGCCAGAAATCTTATCATTTCATCTAGATCTATACACATACTATCCAAATAAGTCAACAAAGATAAGGCTTTATACAGCTTTAACCCTAAACCTGCCGCACGAACATGATTGGTGAAAATGCTTGACTCTAAGACGCACCATGCTCGATTACGACCTGTAGGCCCTGAAATACTAAAGTTTTTAGTATTTTTCCAACAGAATGATACCTATTCTACCTGAAAAACATAGTGAGAATGTGGCTAAACGATTCCTTAACCTTCAAATCAGGTCATGAAAATTAACGAAATTTTTATTCGCCAAGTCCACGTTTCTTTCAATACTGCGACCTGACGGCCCTTGAAATTATGAAATATTGTGTAATATTATTGTAGCCTGTTTCATGCGCTATCTAACAAAATTAATAAGAATGCGGCTAAACGGTTTCTACACCCAGAAATTGCCATCTGAAATTGCTCGGGTACAGAAATCTTAGGAGGAAAAGTTGGCTGCTGGCTTATCGTGACCTCCCACAGCTGAAACTAGCCAGAAATCTTATCATTTCGTCTAGATCTATACATATACTATCCAAATAAATCAACAAAGATAAGGCTTTATACCGCTTTAACCCTAAACCTGCCGCACGAACATGATTGGTAAAAGCTTGACTCTAAGACGCACCATGCTCGATTACGACCTGTAGGCCCTGAAAATACTGAAGTTTTAGTATAATTCCTATAGAATGATACCTATTCTACCTGAAAACATAGTGAGAATGTGGCTAAACGATTCCTTAACCTTCAAATCAGTTCATGAAAATGAACGAAATTTTTATTCGCCAAGTCCACGTTTCCTTCAATACGGCGACCTGACGGCCCCTGAAATTCTAAAATATTGTGTAATATTATTGTAGCCTGTGTTATGCGCTATAAAATAAACGTTGTCAGAATGCGGCTACAAGGTGTCTACAACCAGAAATTGCCATCTGAATTTGCTCGGGTACAGAAATCTTAGGAGGTAAAGTTGGCTGCTGGCTTATCGTGACCTCCCGCAGCTGAAACTAGCCAAAAATCTTATTATTTCATTTAGGTCTATACATATTCTATCAAAATAAGTCAACTGAGATAAGACTTTATACCGCTTTAACCCTAAACCTGCCGCACGAACATTAGTTGTGAAAAGCTTGACTCTAAGACGCAGCATGCTCGATTACGACCTGTGGGCCCTGAAATACTGAAGTTTTAATATAATTCCTATAGAATGATACCTATTCTACCTGAAAACATAGTGAGAATGTGGCTAAACGATTCCTTAACCTTCAAATCAGGTCATGAAAAATTAACGAAATTTTTATTCGCCAAGTCCACGTTTCTTTCAATACTGCGACCTGACGGCCCTTGAAATTATGAAATATTGTGTAATATTATTGTAGCCTGTTTCATGCGCTATCTAACAAAATTAATAAGAATGCGGCTAAACGGTTTCTACACCCAGAAATTGCCATCTGAAATTGCTCGGGTACAGAAATCTTAGGAGGAAAAGTTGGCTGCTGGCTTATCGTGACCTCCACAGCTGAAACTAGCCAGAAATCTTATCATTTCATCTAGATCTATACATATACTATCCAAATAAATCAACAAAGATAAGGCTTTATACCGCTTTAACCCTAAACCTGCCGCACGAACATGATTGGTGAAAAAGCTTGACTCTAAGACGCACCATGCTCGATTACGACCTGTAGGCCCTGAAATACTGAAGTTTTAGTATAATTCCTATAGAATGATACCTATTCTACCTGAAAAACATAGTGAGAATGTGGCTAAACGATTCCTTAACCTTCAAATCAGTTCATGAAAATGAACGAAATTTTTATTCGCCAAGTCCACGTTTCCTTCAATACGGCGACCTGACGGCCCCTGAAATTCTAAAATATTGTGTAATATTATTGTAGCCTGTGTTATGCGCTATAAAATAAACGTTGTCAGAATGCGGCTACAAGGTGTCTACAACCAGAAATTGCCATCTGAATTTGCTCGGGTACAGAAATCTTAGGAGGTAAAGTTGGCTGCTGGCTTATCGTGACCTCCACAGCTGAAACTAGCCAAAAATCTTATTATTTCATTTAGGTCTATACATATTCTATCAAAATAAGTCAACTGAGATAAGACTTTATACCGCTTTAACCCTAAACCTGCCGCACGAACATTAGTTGTGAAAAAGCTTGACTCTAAGACGCAGCATGCTCGATTACGACCTGTGGGCCCCTGAAATACTGAAGTTTTTAATATAATTCCTATAGAATGATACCTATTCTACCTGAAAAACATAGTGAGAATGTGGCTAAACGATTCCTTAACCTTCAAATCAGGTCATGAAAAATTAACGAAATTTTTATTCGCCAAGTCCACGTTTCTTTCAATACTGCGACCTGACGGCCCCTGAAATTATGAAATATTGTGTAATATTATTGTAGCCTGTTTCATGCGCTATCTAACAAAATTAATAAGAATGCGGCTAAACGGTTTCTACACCCAGAAATTGCCATCTGAAATTGCTCGGGTACAGAAATCTTAGGAGGAAAAGTTGGCTGCTGGCTTATCGTGACCTCCCACAGCTGAAACTAGCCAGAAATCTTATCATTTCATCTAAATCTATACATATACTATCCAAATAAATCAACAAAGATAAGGCTTTATACCGCTTTAACCCTAAACCTGCCGCACGAACATGATTGGTGAAAAAGCTTGACTCTAAGACGCAACATGCTCGATTACGACCTGTAGGCCCCTGAAATACTGAAGTTTTTAGTTTATTCCAATAGAATTATACCTATTCTACCTGAAAAACATAGTGAGAATGTGGGTTAACGATTCCTTAACCTTCAAATCAGTTCATGAAAAATGAACGAAATTTTTATTCGCCAAGTCCACGTTTCCTTCAATACGGCGACCTGACGGCCCCTGAAATTCTGAAATATTGTGATACATTATTGTAGCCTGTTTCATGTGTTATCAAATAAACATAATCAGAATGCGGCTAAAAGGTTTCTACACCCAGAAATTGCCATCTGAAATTGCTCGGGTACAGAAATCTTAGGAGGAAAAGTTGGCTGCTGGCTTATCGTGACCTCCACAGCTGAAACTAGCCAGAAATCTTATCATTTCATCTAGATCTATACATATACTATCCAAATAAATCAACAAAGATAAGGCTTTATACCGCTTTAACCCTAAACCTGCCGCACGAACATGATTGGTGAAAAGCTTGACTCTAAGACGCAACATGCTCGATTACGACCTGTAGGCCCCTGAAATACTGAAGTTTTAGTATTATTCCAATAGAATTATACCTATTCTACCTGAAAACATAGTGAGAATGTGGCTAAACGATTCCTTAACCTTCAAATCAGGTCATGAAAAATTAACGAAATTTTTATTCGCCAAGTCCACGTTTCTTTCAATACTGCGACCTGACGGCCCCTGAAATTATGAAATATTGTGTAATATTATTGTAGCCTGTTTCATGCGCTATCTAAAAAACTTAAAAAGAATGCGGCTAAACGGTTTCTACACCCAGAAATTGCCATCTGAAATTGCTCGGGTACAGAAATCTTAGGAGGAAAAGTTGGCTGCTGGCTTATCGTGACCTCCCACAGCTGAAACTAGCCAGAAATCTTAACATTTCATCTAGGTCTATACATATACTATCCAAATAAATCAACAAAGATAAGGCTTTATACCGCTTTAACCCTAAACCTGCCGCACGAACATGATTGGTGAAAAAGCTTGACTCTAAGACGCAACATGCTCGATTACGACCTGTAGGCCCCTGAAATACTGAAGTTTTTAGTATTATTACAATACAATGATACCTATTCTACCTGAAAAACATAGTGAGAATGTGGCTAAACGATTCCTTAACCTTCAAATCAGTTCATGAAAATGAACGAAATTTTTATTCGCCAAGTCCACGTTTCCTTCAATACGGCGACCTGACGGCCCCTGAAATTCTGAAATATTGTGATATATTATTGTAGCCTGTTTCATGTGTTATCAAATAAACATAATCAGAATGCGGCTAAAAGGTTTCTACACCCAGAAATTGCCATCTGAAATTGCTCGGGTACAGAAATCTTAGGAGGAAAAGTTGGCTGCTGGCTTATCGTGACCTCCCACAGCTGAAACTAGCCAGAAATCTTATCATTTCATCTAGATCTATACATATACTATCCAAATAAATCAACAAAGATAAGGCTTTATACCGCTTTAACCCTAAACCTGCCGCACGAACATTAGTGGTGAAAAAGCTTGACTCTAAGACGCACCATGCTCGATTACGACCTGTAGGCCCCTGAAATACTGAAGTTTTTAGTATAATTCCTATAGAATGATACCTATTCTACCTGAAAAACATAGTGAGAATGTGGCTAAACGATTCCTTAACCTTCAAATCAGTTCATGAAAAATGAACGAAATTTTTATTCGCCAAGTCCACGTTTCCTTCAATACGGCGACCTGACGGCCCCTGAAATTCTAAAATATTGTGTAATATTATTGTAGCCTGTGTTATGCGCTATAAAATAAACGTTGTCAGAATGCGGCTACAAGGTGTCTACAACCAGAAATTGCCATCTGAATTTGCTCGGGTACAGAAATCTTAGGAGGTAAAGTTGGCTGCTGGCTTATCGTGACCTCCCGCAGCTGAAACTAGCCAAAAATCTTATTATTTCATTTAGGTCTATACATATTCTATCAAAATAAGTCAACTGAGATAAGACTTTATACCGCTTTAACCCTAAACCTGCCGCACGAACATTAGTTGTGAAAAAGCTTGACTCTAAGACGCAGCATGCTCGATTACGACCTGTGGGCCCTGAAATACTGAAGTTTTAATATAATTCCTATAGAATGATACCTATTCTACCTGAAAAACATAGTGAGAATGTGGCTAAACGATTCCTTAACCTTCAAAGCAGTTCATGAAAAATGAACGAAATTTTTATTCGCCAAGTACACGTTTCCTTCAATACGGCGACCTGACGGCCCCTGAAATTCTGAAATATTGTGATATATTATTGTAGCCTGTGTTATGCGCTATAAAATAAACGTTGTCAGAATGCGGCTAAAAGGTGTCTACAACCAGAAATTGCCATCTGAATTTGCTCGGGTACAGAAATCTTAGGAGGTAAAGTTGGCTGCTGGCTTATCGTGACCTCCCGCAGCTGAAACTAGCCAAAAATCTTATTATTTCATTTAGGTCTCACATATTCTATCAAAATAAGTCAACTGAGATAAGACTTTATACCGCTTTAACCCTAAACCTGCCGCACGAACATTAGTTGTGAAAAAGCTTGACTCTAAGACGCAGCATGCTCGATTACGACCTGTGGGCCCCTGAAATACTGAAGTTTTTAATATAATTCCTATAGAATGATACCTATTCTACCTGAAAAACATAGTGAGAATGTGGCTAAACGATTCCTTAACCTTCAAATCAGGTCATGAAAAATTAACGAAATTTTTATTCGCCAAGTCCACGTTTCTTTCAATACTGCGACCTGACGGCCCTTGAAATTATGAAATATTGTGTAATATTATTGTAGCCTGTTTCATGCGCTATCTAACAAAATTAATAAGAATGCGGCTAAACGGTTTCTACACCCAGAAATTGCCATCTGAAATTGCTCGGGTACAGAAATCTTAGGAGGAAAAGTTGGCTGCTGGCTTATCGTGACCTCCCACAGCTGAAACTAGCCAGAAATCTTATCATTTCATCTAGATCTATACATATACTATCCAAATAAATCAACAAAGATAAGGCTTTATACCGCTTTAACCCTAAACCTGCCGCACGAACATGATTGGTGAAAAAGCTTGACTCTAAGACGCAACATGCTCGATTACGACCTGTAGGCCCCTGAAATACTGAAGTTTTTAGTATTATTACAATACAATGATACCTATTCTACCTTAAAAACATAGTGAGAATGTGGCTAAACGATTCCTTAACCTTCAAATCAGTTCATGAAAAATGAACGAAATTTTTATTCGCCAAGTCCACGTTTCCTTCAATACGGCGACCTGACGGCCCCTGAAATTCTGAAATATTGTGATATATTATTGTAGCCTGTTTTATGTGTTATCAAATAAACATAGTCAGAATGCGGCTAAAAGGTTTCTACACCCAGAAATTGCCATCTGAATTTGCTCGGGTACAGAAATCTTAGGAGGTAAAGTTGGCTGCTGGCTTATCGTGACCTCCCGCAGCTGAAACTAGCCAAAAATCTTATTATTTCATTTAGGTCTATACATATTCTATCAAAATAAGTCAACTGAGATAAGACTTTATACCGCTTTAACCCTAAACCTGCCGCACGAACATTAGTTGTGAAAAAGCTTGACTCTAAGACGCAGCATGCTCGATTACGACCTGTAGGCCCCTGAAATACTGAAGTTTTTAGTATTATTCCAATAGAATGATACCTATTTTACCTGAAAAACATAGTGAGAATGTGGCTAAACGATTCCTTAACCTTCAAATCAGTTCATGAAAAATGAACGAAATTTTTATTCGCCAAGTCCACGTTTCCTTCAATACGGCGACCTGACGGCCCCTGAAATTCTGAAATATTGTGATATATTATTGTAGCCTGTTTTATGTGTTATCAAATAAACATAGTCAGAATGCGGCTAAAAGGTTTCTACACCCAGAAATTGCCATCTGAAATTGCTCGGGTACAGAAATCTTAGGAGGAAAAGTTGGCTGCTGGCTTATCGTGACCTCCCGCAGCTGAAACTAGCCAAAAATCTTATTATTTCATTTAGGTCTATACATATTCTATCAAAATAAGTCAACTGAGATAAGACTTTATACCGCTTTAACCCTAAACCTGCCGCACGAACATTAGTTGTGAAAAAGCTTGACTCTAAGACGCAGCATGCTCGATTACGACCTGTGGGCCCCTGAAATACTGAAGTTTTAGTATTATTCCAATAAAATGATACCTATTCTACCTTAAAAACATAGTGAGAATGTGGCTAAACGATTCCTTAACCTTCAAATCAGTTCATGAAAAATTCACGAAATTTTTATTCGCCAAGTCCACGTTTCCTTTAGTACTGCGACCTGACGGCCCCTGATTAGCAGCATTCTGACTACGTCTATTCTATAGCGCATGAAACAGGCTACAATAACATTACACAATATTTCAGAATTTCAGGGGCCGTCAGGTCGCAGTATTGAAGGAAACGGGGACTTGGCGAGTAAAAATTTCGTTATTTTTATGAACTGATTTGAAGGTTAAGGAATCGTTTAGCCACATTCTCACTATGTTTTTAAGGTAGAATAGGTATCATTCTATTGGAATAATACTAAAAACTTCAGTATTTCAGGGGCCCACAGGTCGTAATCGAGCATGCTGCGTCTTAGAGTCAAGCTTTTTCACAACTAATGTTCGTGCGGCAGGTTTAGGGTTAAAGCGGTATAAAGTCTTATCTCAGTTGACTTATTTTGATAGAATATGTAGATGAAGGTTAAGTAATCGTTTAGCCACATTTTTTTTATGTTTTTCAGGTAGACTATGTATCATTCTATTGGAATAATACTAAAAACTTTAGTATTTCAGGGGCCCACAGGTCGTAATCGAGCATGTTGCGTCTTAGAGTCAAGCTTTTTCACCACTAATGTTCGTGCGGCAGGTTTAGGGTTAAATCGGTATAAAGTCTTATCTCTGTTGACTTATTTGGATAGAATATGTATAGACCTAGATGAAATGTTAAGATTTTTGGCTAGTTTCAGCTGCGGGAGGTCACGATAAGCCAGCAGCCAACTTTTCCTCCTAAGATTTCTGTACCCGAGCAATTTCAGATGGCAATTTCTGGGTGTAGAAACCGTTTAGCCGCATTCTTATTAAGTTTTTTAGATAGTGCATGAAACAGGCTACAATAATATTACACAATATTTCATAATTTCAGGGGCCGTCAGGTCGCAGTATTGAAAGAAACGTGGACTTGGCGAATAAAAATTTCGTTAATTTTTCATGACCTGATTTGAAGGTTAAGGAATCGTTTAGCCACATTCTCACTATGTTTTTCAGGTAGAATAGGTATCATTCTCTTGGAATAATATTAAAAACTTTAGTATTGCTGGGGCCTACAGGTCGTAATCGAGCATGGTGCGTCTTAGAGTTAAGCATTTTCACCAATCATGTTCGTGTGGCAGGTTTAGGGTTAAAGCGGTATAAAGCCTTATCTTTGTTGATTTATTTGGATAGTATATGTATAGATCTAGATGAAATGATAAGATTTCTGGCTAGTTTCAGCTGTGGGAGGTCACGATAAGCCAGCAGCCAACTTTTCCTCCTAAGATTTCTGTACCCGAGCAATTTCAGATGGCAATTTCTGGGTGTAGAAACCGTTTAGCCGCATTCTTATTAAGTTTTTTAGATAGTGCATGAAACAGGCTACAATAATATTACACAATATTTCATAATTTCAGGGGCCGTCAGGTCGCAGTATTGAAAGAAACGTGGACTTGGCGAATAAAATTTCGTTAATTTTTCATGACCTGATTTGAAGGTTAAGGAATCTTTAGCCACATTCTCACTATGTTTTCAGGTAGAATAGGTATCATTCTCTTGGAATAATATTAAAACTTTAGTATTGCTGGGGCCTACAGGTCGTAATCGAGCATGGTGCGTCTTAGAGTTAAGCATTTTCACCAATCATGTTCGTGTGGCAGGTTTAGGGTTAAAGCGGTATAAAGCCTTATCTTTGTTGATTTATTTGGATAGTATATGTATAGATCTAGATGAAATGATAAGATTTCTGGCTAGTTTCAGCTGTGGGAGGTCACGATAAGCCAGCAGCCAACTTTTCCTCCTAAGATTTCTGTACCGAGCAATTTCAGATGGCAATTTCTGGGTGTAGAAACCGTTTAGCCGCATTCTTATTAAGTTTTTTAGATAGTGCATGAAACAGGCTACAATAATATTACACAATATTTCATAATTTCAGGGGCCGTCAGGTCGCAGTATTGAAAGAAACGTGGACTTGGCGAATAAAATTTCGTTAATTTTCATGACCTGATTTGAAGGTTAAGGAATCGTTTAGCCACATTCTCACTATGTTTTTCAGGTAGAATAGGTATCATTCTCTTGGAATAATATTAAAAACTTTAGTATTTCTGGGGCCTACAGGTCGTAATCGAGCATGGTGCGTCTTAGAGTCAAGCTTTTCACCAATCATGTTCGTGCGGCAGGTTTAGGGTTAAAGCGGTATAAAGCCTTATCTTTGTTGACTTATTTGGATAGTATATGTATAGATCTAGATGAAATGATAAGATTTCTGGCTAGTTTCAGCTGTGGGAGGTCACGATAAGCCAGCAGCCAACTTTTCCTCCTAAGATTTCTGTGCCCGAGCAATTTCAGATGGCAATTTCTGGGTGTAGAAACCTTTTAGCCGCATTCTGACTATGTTTATTTGATAACACATAAAACAGGCTACAATAATATATCACAATATTTCAGAATTTCAGGGGCCGTCAGGTCGCCGTATTGAAGGAAACGTGGACTTGGCGAATAAAAATTTCGTTCATTTTTCATGAACTGATTTGAAGGTTAAGGAATCGTTTAGCCACATTCTCACTATGTTTTTCAGGTAAAATAGGTATCATTCTATTGGAATAATACTAAAACTTCAGTATTTCAGGGGCCTACAGGTCGTAATCGAGCATGTTGCGTCTTAGAGTCAAGCTTTTTCACCACTAATGTTCGTGCGGCAGGTTTAGGGTTAAAGCGGTATAAAGCCTTATCTCTGTTTACTTATTTGGATGGAATTTGTATAGACCTAGATGAGATGATAAGGTTTTTGGCTAGTTTCAGCTGCGGGAGGTACGATAAGCCAGCAGCCAGCTTTTCCTTCTAAGATTTCTGTACCCGAGCAATTTCAGATGGCAATTTCTGGGTGTAGAAACCTTTTAGCCGCATTCTGATTATGTTTAGTTTGTTACGCATACATTTGTTAATAAAATTAGTAAACAAGTGTATTAAATTTTAGGGGCCGGCAGGTAGTAATCGGCTAAAGAAAGCGTTACTGGCAATCCTCTGTGTTAGTGTGTTAATATAGTTAATTTGGTTTGTTTCGGAGGATTATAAGGTTTTATATCACGTTTCACCATTTTCTTTTGGGTTTAAGGCATCAGCATAAGATTTATCGATTTTAGCAAATTTCATAAAAAATACCATTTCAATTTGGTCGGATAATATGGCAGAAACTTTTGGCTGCCAACTTCACACCGGTCTCAACATGTATATTTATTTGTAGATTTTTGTTATATTACACAAGTTTAGGACTATGACAGAATATGTATAACTGTTTGTTTTCTGTGCTGCGGAGGTTTGGAGTGGCAGAGAAAGTCTGGCAGGCACGAGTAATGAATTAGAAGGGAACAAACAACCCTTCCATCGAGGCTCCCACCTAATCACCGTCTGCTCAGCCGGGAAGCCGTGCTCAGTGGCTGTTATTAAAATTAGATTACTCTTTTTCGACTAATCCTTGTTGTTCGGGGATAATTACCAGCGGGTTACGAAGGGCATTAATAACTGAACACTGGAACCCTATCGCGGAAGAACCCGTGGGTTCCTGCCTCGTGTGCTCGTTATACGTAAACCTATTTTACAAGACAGTCATTATACACGAAGCTTTTTTTGGTCTTAGTGCAAAAGTTTGAATGGATGTTTTTTTACTTTTATAGGATTACACGACCGCCATCTCGCCTGATGTTAAGCGACGATGCGGTCTACGATGGAGCGCGTTTACCTAGAAGAAACCGATTCACTCTCGATTTGAAGACACAAAGATTATAACTATCGGGGAAACCCCACTCAGGCAATGTATTCCACAGCCTTGACGTTCTCATCGCAAAAACAGAGTTAGATCTTTTCGTTCGTGTCTTTGGAACACCAACCTTGAAACGATGTCGCTTTTTCGAGCTGCGAGTATTCCGAAAAGAGAAAAGAGGGCAAGGTTGTATTAGATGGATTTGCAGGGCATAGAGATATATCATCTCCTATCTCCGGGTGACGAGTGCAGTGACCTATGTAATTATTACGACTTTTCTTGTTCTAGGTAATAGCTGCGTGAGACTGTACTGTACTGAGACTAGATGAAGTGACGATATACGGAAGACAGCAGGCAGTGGATGGAGACGTATAGCTGAGGATAGGGCTGAGTGGCGAGCCATGGGAGAGGCCTATGTCCAGCAGTGGACTAAGATAGGCTGATGATGATGACCGTACTGTTATGAACAGGCGTGTTGCTTACCATCAGGCACCTGCCCTGCTCGTCCCGGTACCTGATGTCATACTTACTAAGCTCTGAATCCTTGAATTTTTGGGAATCGCAGCCAAAGTAGTTATTATTATAATTTAAAGTAATTTAGTATTTTAAAGTACTTGTTTGGTATTTAAGATAATCAGTAAGTTCTCATTATTAACTCCACAAATGTGCGCGTGAAAGTAAGACAAACGCGTCATACTGAAATTATTTTAAAAATGGAAAACCTTACGTAACTTCGGTCTAACTCTACTAGTCGAGATCGAAGTAGGAGTCGTTATTGTCCCCATCCGTACATATAAATTAATGTTTGTCTGTATGTCTTGTAAAGAATCGTAAACAATGGGTCTGATTATGTGATGAACTTTGGTAAAGTTGTTGTGCGTGAGCCAAATAAAGTTTCTGAGTTGGTACGACCAATGTGCGTCAGGTAGCGTAACAATGCGCGCAGAGTATGTGCGATTGGTCATGAAAACAATCGAGAGACGTTTATGTGCAATTTGTCCCGAATATGTCACGGGTTTTAATAAGGATTTTTAAGCTATTGCATAGCTTTTATCGCGGGCTTGGGGACCGAATTTTAGTGATCGTGCATCTCTTTCTTATGTTCACAAGAAAGAGGGATGGAAGACCGTAACGCCGTCCTCCCCACTCGGTCATTCGACTTTGAATCTTATTTGTATTAGCTTTACAGACTAAATGCTCTTAGCAGTGTTGCCAACTTAACGGATTTCCCGTGATATTTTTTATGGTAAACAAATGTCACTCTTCAAAATAAAAGCAATTCCGTAAAATTGCTTATGTTGATAAAAATGCATGCAACATGCAATAGCTTTACCGCGGCAGTTTTCGAGTGCCACACTTCTTTTTTTAAAAAGAACCGTTGACCTCATTGCTTACCAAAGTCCAGGCTAGCGCAGATGGAGGCCTAATAAAGTAGCTAATAAAGTAGCTTGAACTTACTTTTTTTTTTCTTTTTAAATAAAGAGTGACGAGACGATCAGGACTATACTTTGGACCGTACTCGCAGCGTATCTACTGGAAGCATTCTTTTTACCGATCATATTCACCGGACTCAGCGAGTCCTTCATCTCGTGCGACGACGATAGTCACGGTCAGAAGGTTCGACCTCATCTTGAGCAACCGCCGGTTGAGGAAATCAAGGTTCGAAGAAACGTTCAGTCCATAAACCGTTCTTAAATTATATTTTAACGAGCCCACTACGCTCTTTTACACTTGACCGCCATCTTTTTTTTTTTTTATAAATGAGACGAACAGAACTTATGCCTGGTAGTAAGCAAGATCCCTGCCACATAACAGCACAGTTAGCTATTGGAACATGAAGAGTCCAAATCATTTACCTTTCACTGCACTACGCTCGTCACCCAGCGATCCAAAATGCTATATCTCTAAGCCCTGTAATTTCTCTGGAAACATTGCTCTTCAAACCGGAACACAGTAACGTTTGCAAATTACTCCTTGACAGTAGACTAACTGGCAAAGGTGTGGTACTTCCCCAGGCGGACTCTGCCAATAGTCCTACCACTACAAAATGTAAAACAGGGTAAATGTAAAGCTACGCGACAATGCGGTCTACCAAGGAGCGTGTTACCTAGAAACCGAATCACTCTCGATTTGACGACAACAACTTGCTAGGTAACTATTTTGAAGTTTGTCCTCACAAAGAGAGATGCTCATGCTCTATTTTTCCCGCCCCAGCTCCTTTATCCTTATACCGATTGAACTTGTGACTATAATTTCGGTTGCTAAGAAGACTATGCACGCTGATAGGTAAGTAAGAAGTCTACAGCAGCTCTGAGCGAGCTGAGTGCGACAAGGTTGCCCGCCGTATTTATGAAGTCGAGGGGGCGTGATTAACACGGTATTGTCTAATTCGATAGCTGTTCTATTATTAATAAGCGATCTCGACGAAACAGTTTTTGGTACGTTTTTGATTGCCGCTCAGTCCGGATGATAATTACTTTTGGGAAAGGGTTGCGCGATAGACGGCTACGGAGTGTTCCGAAGTTAGAACCAATGGCTGCGGCCGGAAAAACATACAAGTTTAAATAACATTCCATTTTTTTAACTAGTAGCGTCACCACTTAGTTTCCGAACCTATTATTTTCCCGGAATAAAAAATAGCTAAGTAAGTAATCTGTTATTCCAGACCATTATCTATTTTTTAACCAAATTTCATCCACATTCGCGTAGATGGAGTTCCGACGTTTAACTACTGAGTTCTTATGGCCATCTTCCTAGCTCCATCATAAGCCCCTGGTACCATCTTGAACCAAACTACGTATCAAGACAATTGAAATGAGGGTTGCGGTCTGTTGCGGTAACTCTGCCTGCGAAGCCAAGGGTTTTGGGTTTGATTCCCACCCAGTGCAAATGTTTGTGTGATGAATTCAAATGTTTGCACTGTGTCTGGGTGTTTCTATTTATGATGAGTATATATATAAAACTAAATATATTATGTATTATATCAGCTATTTGGCCGCCATAGTACAAGCTTTGCTTAGTTTGGGGTCAGATGGTGTTGTGTGTGAATTTTCTATCAATATTTATTTATTAAAACCGGATTGAACAAATCTTAAAATACCTTTTCTCATAATGACAGAATTCCTAAATGTACTTATTCTAGATGAGTCCAAACTCTTTGATGTTGTGTCGTTTCATTGCGCAATTTCTTTAACCACCTTCCAGTTACATCATCAGATCAGCCAAGACAAAGTGATAAAATTGCATTGTCACGCAATTTACACATAATTTACACCGGGTAGATAAATTTATTATTTACCCGGTTGGGTAGATATTTAATTTGCAAGATTTGATGATTAACACCGGAGGGGTACCGCCTAACTTAATATTTCTGCTATGCTTTGGTTTGTGACGTCATTGGCCAATTTGGCTCTGCCGATGAAAGCAGACAAGTACATCTGCTTACCGTATGCAGCGGAACTGAAAGCAGATGTAATTGTCTGCTTTCATCGCCGTTATCAAATTGTCCGATGGCGTAACAAATGAAAGCATAGCAGAAAGCAGGAGAGCTATCCGCCTACTACTATCTACTGCCGAACTAAATCGCCTAGTGCTTTGCTATTGCTGTCATTTCCAGCGAAAAGAAAAGAGAGACAAATATCTAAGCTAAGACAGGTTTAGTTAGGCGGTTGACCCTCCGGTAGACCTGCAGGACAGGTGAAACTGAATAAAAGCGTATGGAATAGCGCACCCTGTACCTGGCATGGCTGTTATTGTTATAGTGATTAAGGCTCGACTTAACCGCGCGCCGTGTGACAGTTTCGCCCCGCCATACATAAGTAATGCACTTGGTTTGCTTATAACTTGTGTTTTGGCCAAGTTCGTGACGCTGCGGAGACCTGCCCATTATTCGATTTTTAACCGTCTGCAATAAGCCAGAACATAAATTTACTCGGCTTGATTTCAAATTAAGCATCAGCTCATCTCTTTTTCAAAAGCCTTTCCGAGCGCTTGGTCGATGCTGGTATTTATTTAACCCATCGTATAAGCATTGCCATTTAGCGTGGCAATGTCGCCCAAATGCTGCGCATACTTCCGGATGGTATTGGACGTGATCTTGATTATTTTTAGAGCTTCATTGGCCTACAGATAATTCAGGTGTGCTTAGTGTTAGTAGTTAATTAGGTATGTAGTAGCGTAGTATAGTTTCATTGTAATTTCATTTTGGTTGGTGAGTAGCGGCGCAAAATGAATACCTCAATTTAAATCACCTGGCAGATAGAAAGTCCCACCAAAATGAGTTGTCTATTTGCGAATCCCTATTATATAGTCATAAATAATACCCAATTAAAATTTCCAGTTGCCTCAAATAAGTATATTTTTACCATCCACCTAATGTGCCAGTGCGAATAAAAGATAGCAACTAAGTATACGAAGCTTGGAGATTCGGATAACTTTCAGGGTAAAACCTGGCACCATACTAAGCAGTGCCTTCTGTATATTTATAATTACTTATAGCAACCTGTCCCCGAAATCCAGCAGCATAGGTGTTTTTTTTTAATGTTGGTTTCAAGATACATGTGTCGAGCAAACTGCTCGACACATGTATCTTGCCCATCCTAACCTACGGTGCACAGACTTGGTCATTAACTAAAGCTCAGAAGTTCCGCCTCGGAGTTTGTCAACGAGCAATGGAACGTAGTATTTTAGGTATTAAAAGACAAGACCATGTTCGCAGCACCATACTACGTTCCATTACAGGTGTAACAGACGTAGGGTATAGGTCTCCCAAGCTGAAATGGGAGTGGGCGGGTCATGTGGCCAGAATGCACCCCAATCGGTGGGCCAGAGTTTCTGCGGAGTGGACGCCATCGGCCAGTCGTCCCAGGGTCGTCCTCCAACGCGATGGAAAGACGAGCTCGGAGCGTTTAAAAATGATTGGACGATGGTAGCTCAGGACCAGATAAAGTGGAGGGAATTGGGGGAGACCTTTGCCAAGCAGTGGGACAATTGAGGTTAAATAAAAAATAAATAAAGAATTGGTTCTTATCTCACACCTATTACATGTATGTTCTCGGGATGAGGTCCCCAGGTTGCACGAGTGAATAGACTACTCTATTGAATATTTCGGATACCTTCTGTAAAAAATATGAATTTCCTTTAAATATAATAATTTATCCTTGAGAAGAACTTGAAGCGGCTTAATTTCTTGCCAAAAGTTATTTGTTCTTATTCCAAAGAAATTTTTGTGCTTAATTTTTCTCCGTAGTTCGGACTTTTTAGGCCGCTTTACACTTCAACCCAACTACGTTATCTCAGTCGGAGCAGCATTTTTAGCACCCTGAGTGGTCATGAGTTAGGGTGGTGCAGTAAGCACACATGTGATCTTTGTCAGTATTTATTTTCAAGTACCTGGTTGACCGAGCTTTGCTCGGTTTAAATGCGTTTGTAAAGGACTCTAAGTAAAAGATTTTCTTAGAAAAAATAAAATAAAAAAGAAGTGTGGCACTCGGGGTCTGCCGCGGTAAAGCTATTGCATGTTGCATGCATTTTTGTCAACATAAGCAATAGGGATGTTAAAAAATTTTCGGAATTGCCTTTATTTTGAAGAGTGACATTTGTTTACCATAAAAAAAATGCAGAGTAGTAGACAATCTAGTCAGTCTTCGACAGCTAAGAGCATTTAGTCTGTAAAGCTAATACAAATAAGATTCAAAGTCGAATGACCGAGTGGGGAGGACGGCGTTACGGTCTTCCATCCCTCTTTCTTGTGAAAGAGATAGAGATGCACGATCACCAAAATTCGGTCCCCAGGCTAACGATAAAAGCTATGCAATAGCTTAAAAGAAAAGACCCGAGTGTAACCATCAGGATTCGAACCGGGGCCTGTTGACTCCGAGGGCGAGCATATTGCGTCTGAGCATTTAGACTTAAAGAACAGTTGTGAAATAAGTTATCGTATTCTAACGACATTGTAGGAGTTTTTCATTGTCAAAAAACGCGCATAAAATGATGTTTAAAAAAATAAAACCTTTCTAGATCGGTTTATCGTCCCCGAAACCCCTTGTATACATAATTTCATGATTCAGATTCTATATATATGTATATATATATATACCTACAAAAATTGCTCGTTTAAAGGTTAAATATATATACAAGAATTGCTCGTTTAAAGGTATAAGATGTGGAGAAATTTAAGGCAATTTCGACACTGGATCGGTGATCGGAACTGCAGCACGAACTTGTTGAAAGTCCACACACAGACCCTGCCACATTCACTTTGCAAAACATAGTAATTTATCGATAGACAGCTGATCGATATCAAGTCTGCAATTTCGAAGAATATAAAGTGTCAAGTTATGGATAATTCCTCATGTACCTAGACGGGGATCTCATTTCACAACTGTCACACTAAAAATACTTAACAATAAATATGAAATAGGTATGTTTCTTTTTTATATGGATATCATAATAAGTAAATAAGTGCTATAATATACATATATAATAACACATTAATTGTATATTTTAGTGGTTTTGCATAGTTTAGGGGTTAATAGTGAAGTGTCGAAAAAATCTACAATTTTTAGTTTCTGGCGTGAACTGATAGACTTGAGTCATTTTGTATAATTACTAGCTGACCCGGCAAACGTTGTTTTGCCATATAAATAATTTCCTAATAAAATAAGGGTTGATCGTAGAAGGGTGAAAATTGAGGATTGTATGTATTTTGTATGTTTGTATCATAGAAAATAGAAATTAAAATTTTGTCTAAAAAATAAAAAAATAAATTTAGGGGTGGATTACCCCTAACATTTAGGGGGATGAAAAATAGACGGATAAGCACAAAAAATTTCATCAAAATCGGTCAAGCCGTTTCGGAGGAGTCCGACAGCGAAAACTGTGACACGAGAATTTTATATATTAGCTGAACCCGCTACTTCGTTCGCGTAAGCAGATGTTACTGACTTATACATTAATTGGAGTATCATTACGTCAAATATTTGGATAAGTAGTCATTGACCTTTGAGTTTGAGTGAATTTGTTTTTCCACACAAAAAATTATTTAATTTTATCATCTTTATTTTTCTTTTTTTAAACAAAATCAAACATACTTAGGAAGGTTTCGTAGTATCGAACATAGCGGCAAGTGTTAAGTTTGTAGGATTTTTATAGGATACATTATGAAAAGTCTGAAGCTAATGTGCATGATCTGATACCTACTTACCTACGAGGCTCAAACTGAAAGTTCTTAGAAAATCAAAAACTGATTACATTAGCCAGTTATTAGTTTTATTATATCTTTTCAAAATATTGTCCATTCACGTCAATACACCGCTGCATGCGATGGAACCACTGGGAAAAGCACTTTGCCCACTCGTCCTTAGAGGTCTCTTCAATGGCATCGCGATACGCAGCCACCGCTTCTTCAGCATTCATAAACCGCTTTCCTTTAAGTTTTTCTTTAATTTTGAAAATAAATAAAATCACAAGGCGCGAGGTCGGGGCTATACGGCGGGTGACTCAGTAATTCAACGTTTGATGTCGCCAAATAGTCGATCGTTCGCTTGGCGGTGTGCGATGAGGCGTTGTCGTGGTGAAGGAGGATCCTACTGCGAGGTCGTTTCTCTCGAACTTTTCCAAGACAAGTGGCAAACAATTGGTAGTGTACCATTCTGCAGAAACTGTTTTTGATCCTCTAACACAATTGTTGCGAAATGACCTATCCTTCCAAAGAACGAGGCCACCATTTTTTCCCCGCACTTCGATCACTCTTCACTTTAGTTGGCAACTCCTCGAAAAAAACACCCACTGAGCAGATTGTCTTTTGGTTTCATGATCATAACAGTAAATCCAGCTTTCGTCACCTGTTAGTATGTCGAACACAGCATTTGAGTCACCTCCGTTAAATATTTCAATCATTTTACGGCACCAATCCACACGATGGAGTTTTGAGCCTCAGTCAAATTATGAGGTATCCACCGGGCGCAAAGCTTCCTGACCGCTAAATGTTCGTGTAGGATTTTGTGCACTTGACTCATACCGATGCCTAAGCTTGTCCGAATCTGCTGATAGGTCACTCTTTTGTCAGTCTCTATCATACGCCGCACAACACAGATGTTATCTTCAGTCGTCGCCGTAGAAGGCCGTCCCTCACGTAAATCATCAGTGAGATTAGTGCGACCACGTTTAAACTCATTAAACCAGTTGTAAACAGTCGCACGAGATGGGGCTTCATCGTGAAAGGCAAATCGTAGTCTATCATAACTTTCTTGTTGACTTAAATGACATCGAAAGACATAAAAAATCATTGCACGAAAATTTTCTCGTGTTAAATTCATGTTGACGTGACACAGACAATTTTCAATTTGCCGCCAAATCGTAAAACAAATGACAAATGAATGAAGTATATACTCAGTAATATTGGCAGATAGTTCTATTTTCAAATTATAGAATTATTTTTTTATTATATTGTTTATAAGTGGCCAGTTCTAAGAACTTTCAGTTTGACCCTCGTATTTCTTTTTATCCGCAAGCTGTTTTCTAGCTGTTACCCGCGACTTAACCGGCGTAAAATTCTGAACGAAGCCTGTGTGGAATCAAAATAATTAAAATTTTGAGTTTTAATGATATTCAAGCAAGTTGAACCCGTAAATCTAAATCCAAGTCCTAGTGAAATGTTAATGTATGATTTTAATTGTAGGTAACACAGAAAAAATCAAGAACGAAAAATCCAAATTCGGCATCATAATCCTTTTAGCAAAAACTTATTAGTACAATTTAGAATATCAGTAACGCCACCTAGTGATGAAAGAAAAATACATACCACAATAGCAAAACATCGATTTAAATGGCCTTTAGTGCTTTTAGATTTAAACTGGCATTAGCGCCCTCTAATGAGAATATTATGTTGCTTGTTATTTTGATTGTGAACGCAAATCACCTATATTATCTACGCCAAAACGGATGCATGTATTTTTCATTTTGGCTTTTACCTTACCATCACATCAAGTTCCTTACGAAAATATATACTGATATTAATATGGAGTTAAATGAAAATGTAGACTTATTAGCCCATATGAAATTTTAGACTCTAAACTATACGTGTTTCGTATGTCGTATGTATCCCATATCGTTGTGCCGTTTTGACGTGATAGTTCATATTTGTTTCTTTAGGGCCCATGCTTCTTTTCAGGTTGATAGGTAATAAATACATAAATGTGGTATTTCAGACTATGAGTTATCTCTGTTTCAATTTTCTACCAAATTTGCTTAGTCTTTCCTACGTCACAGTAACCTATAAGTAACCGATTTGCTATTTCTGAGTTCAAACTACGTGTGTTTCGAATTCCATCCAAATATGTTCAGCCGTTCCAACGTTGTCCTGTAAATATTATGAATGTCACTGTTTGAATGTCAAGTCAAGTCAAGTCAATCATGGCGGAACGTATCAAGTGATCGGGTTGAAATTTGAAATAGAATTAGATTACAGTCTGGAAGAACACATAGGCTAAACATTGCCTATGTATAAGTACTCTATGTATTACTTAAGCTAAACCAAGAATGTGTATTTAATTTTAACTCGATACATTCAGCCGTTCCAACGTAAGTGAATAGTTAAAGCGTCTACCTGTGACTGGTACATTATTATTAGTATCGAGCAAGAAACGGTTAAAAATCAAGTTTGTTGTATGGGTGCACCTCTTAAATATTATTTTAGTATTTTTTTTGTTAAAGCGGCAATAGAAATACATCATCTGCGAAATTTCAACTGTCTAGCTATCACCGTTCTTGAGATAAAGCCTTGTGACAGACGGACGGACGGACGGACGGATAGCGAAGTCTCAGTGATAGTTTTACCCTTTGTGTACGGAACCCTAACAACAGTCTGCTTCGGTCACCGAAGCTTGTTGAACTACTACCTTTAAATTTTAAACAGTATTTGGATTTAAATAATACGTTTTCTAATAAGTTACGGCTAGTCTAGTACCTAAGTTACAGCTGACCTAGTCGGGAGAACGCCGACTGTCGATCCGGAGACCCAGGGTTCAAAACCACGCGCACCACTATCTTTTCAGAGTCATGTTCGTAATGCCGGTAATTAAAACGGTGAAGGAAAACACCATGAAGAAACCGAAATCTACCTATAATCTAAGTTCTAAGTCATATGTCATCCACCAACCGACACTGGGCCAGCATAGTGGATTATAGCCTTGTCTCTCTCTTGCGAGAGAAAGGCCCCGACGCCCAGCAGTGGGAACATTTAATGGGTTGTTTATGCTGCTACTTATTATGCTGATATGTTTTCTCAAAATACAAAATCTACTTCAATGACAGGTAATTTAATTCTGTCATTCGACTAAATTTTATAAGAAGGTATAACTATGTCGTACAGATATATCTAAGCTGACTTTAGTTTTTTGTTGATAATTGAAAAACTACCTCCCTGTTTTCGATATCTAAGATCACCTCTGAAGTATTTTCTACCAAACAAAAAAGGAATTATCAAAATCAACTAACAATTAGCGGAGTTATCGCGTAAAATAAAACCAAAAAAAAACATACAACCCGATTGAGAACATCCTCCTTGTTTGAAGTCGATTATAACCGAATGATGTTTGTTTTTCCACACAAAAATATATTTTTGACAATTATTTTGTCATCCAAGACGACGCGACGCGATCACGTGGGCTCTTTCTAGAATCTAGATATTCTGTGGATCGTCTGTGATACACAGAATACTTAATGAGTTAGTATGTACCGAACGCGCCGCGCGTGTCGTTATTATTTAATGTTTGTGTAATTTCCGAACCAACACACCGATATTGTTCAAATTTTAACGGGATAATATAAAAAATGTGTTCTTTCTAACAAAAAAAGAATTCATGAAATTAAACAACGCAAACATGAGTAACAACCAAATACATTCTGACTTTCACCCCTCCGCAAGAAAACCGATTAGAATTTGGAGATCAAAAGTAGCCTACAGCAATGTCCTTAGTATAAACTAAAATCATGCCAAGTTTCAGCTGAATTGAATCAGTAGTTTCGGCGTGATGCGTGATCCCTATACAGAAAGACAGACAGACAGACAGACAGACAGACAGACAGACAGACATGAAAGAAAAAAAATGCAGTTTCGCCATCAGTATCGACTATGGAGTGCACCAAAAAAAAATTTTTCAAAATATCTTCAATGTACAGAATTCGACCCGTTACAGTTTTATTATAAGTATAGATATAGATTACAAAAATAAATGTCATTAACAACATCAAACATTAAGAAATTTATTTTGAAAATAATATAAAATTTTCAAAGTTTGAAAATAGAGGTCTGATGTGACACACATAAGTCACAGCTTAAAAAAGGTCCAAGCGCCTAAGTATTTTGTGTGGAAGTAAGTACAAGTTGTAAAATTAAACAAGGGGCCGCTAGTACCACTTTGGCGGGGCTGCGCCCCTTCGAGATGTCTAATCGAGATCCTATGGTCTCCATAAAATCACGTTAGAGCCAACACGAGCGCCTCAGGCGGCCGACTCACCCGGAAATAGGGGAGCTGGATGTGACACTGCTTTACCTGAACACGATAACGATTATTGCTATTATTACTATTATAGCGTTGAATAAAATTGCTACAAGGTGAAGGGGATGAAAAATCTATACAAAAAGCGTTTAAGCTTTTGTCTGTTACTACAGTAGCACAAAAATCTCAACTAAAGTCATTGTGTCTGATGGTTCGAAATTATTGAAGTTATTCTTTATATATCTATCTATACTTATAATAAAACTGTAACGGGTCGAATTCTGTACATTGAAGATATTTTGAAAATTTTTTTTTGGAGCACTCCATAGTCGATACTGATGGCGAATCTGCATTTTTTTTCTTTCATGTCTGTCTGTCTGTCTGTCTGTCTGTCTGTCTGTCTGTCTTTCTGTATAGGGATCACGCATCACGCCGAAACTACTGATTCAATTCAGCTGAAACTTGGCACGATTTTAGTTTAAACTAAGGAAATTGCTGTAGGCTACTTTTGATCCCCAAATTCTGATCGGTTTTCTTGCGGGAGGGGTGAAAGTCAGAATGTGTATTTGGTTGTAACTCATGTTTGCGTTGTTTAATTTCATTAATTCTTTTTTGTTAGAAAGAACACATTTTTAAATTGTCCCATCAAAATTTGAACATTATCGGTTTGGTAGTTCGGAAATTACACAAACATTAAATAATAACGACACGCACGGTGCGTTCGGTCCATACTAACTTCTAAGTATTCTGTGTATCACAGACGATCCACAGAATATCTAGATTCTAAATTCAAGAAGTGCCCACGTGATCGCGTCGCGTCGTCTTGAATGACAAAATAATTGTCAAAATATATTTTTGTGTGTGGAAAAAGGAGGAGGATGGGAATATCCTCCTTCAAACAAGGAGGATGTTCTCAATCGGGTTGCATGTTTTTTTATTTGGTTTATTTTACACGATAACTCCGCTAATTGTGAGTTGATTTTGATGATTCTTTTTTTGTTTGTTAGAAAATACTTCAGAGGTGATCTTATATATTTATCGAAAACAGGGAGGTAGTTTTTCAAATATCAACAAAAAACAAATATCAGCTTAGATTTGTCTGTATTTAGTTAGTCGATCGACAGAATTAAATTACCTGTCATTGAAGTAAATGTTTGTTCTTTTGGAGAAAACATATCAGCATAATAAGTAGCAGCATAAACAACCCATTAAACGTTGGCCCAAAAAAACCCACTGCTGGGCGTCGGGGCCTTCTCTCGCAAGGAGAGAGACAAGGCTATAATCCACCACGCTGGCCCAGTGTCGGTTGGTGGATGACATATGACTTAGAACTTAGATTCTAGGTACATTTCGGTTTCCTTACGATATTTTCCTTCACCGTTTAATTACCAGCATTACGAACATGACTCTGAAAAGATAGTGGTGCGCTTGGTTTTGAACCCTGAGTCTCCGGATCGACAGTCGCCGTTCTCCCGACTAGGTCAGCTGGAGCTTACTAGACTAGCCGCAACTTAACGTATTATTTTAATCCAAATACTGTTTAAAATTTAAAGGTCAACAAGCTTCGGTGACCGAAGCCGACCGTTGTTAGGTTCCGTACCCAAAGGGTCAAAACGGGACCCTATTACTGAGACTTCGCTGTCCGTCCATCCTCCGTCTGTCACCAGACTGTATCTCAAGAACGGCGATAGCTAGACAGTTGAAATTTTCACAGACGATGTATTTCTATTGCCGCTTTAACAAAAATACTAAAACTAAAATAAATATTTAAGAGGGGCTTATTTCCATACAACATACTTGATTTTTTTACCGTTTCTTGCTCGATAATAATAACGTACCTGTCACAGGTTGACGCTTTCACTATTCACATAATATTAAGTTTTATGGTTTCTTTAAATGTAATTAATTAAAATAAAATATTTTTTAAGGGGCTCCCATACAATAAAATCCTTTTATTTGCTAATGGTTCAGAACCCTTCGCGCGCGAGTCCCACTGGCATTTGACCGGTTTTATTTTATCAAAATTTTGTAATATCCTATCCTTTCCTAATATTATATAAATATATCAATATTTAAATTTTGCTGCTCAATTACGTTGGAATGGCTGAATGTATCGAGTTAAAATTTGAAACATCTTCTTGGCTTAGCTTAAGTAACACATAGGGACATATAGATAAGTAACTTTACATAGGCAATGTTTAGCCTATGTGTTCTTCCAGACTATAATCTAATTGTATTTCAAATTTCAGCCCGATCACTTGATACGTTCCGCCATGATTAAGTAACAAACATCCAAACATTGACATTCATTATATTTACAGTTACAGGACAACGTTGGAACGGCTGAACATATTTGGAAGGAATTCGAAACACACGTAGTTTGTACTCAGAAATAGCAAATCGGTTACTTATAGGTTACTGTGACGTCGGAAAGACTAAGCAAATTTGGTAGAAAATTGAAACAGATAACTTATAGTCTGAAATACCACATATATGTACTACCTATCAACCTGAAAAGAAGCATGGGCCCTAAGGAAACAAATATTAACTATCACGGCAAAACGGCACAACGAATTGGGTTGGCATACGAAACACAGATAGTTTAGAGTCTAAAATTTCACATGGGGTCTAAGTCTATATTTTTGTTAAACTCCATATTCATCTATAATAAGTATATATTTTCGTAAGGTTCTTGATGTGATGGTAAGGTAAAAGGCGCCAAAAATGAAAAATATATGCACCCTTTTTGGCGTAGATAATACAGGTGATTTGCGTTCACAATCAAAATAACAAGCAACATTATATTCTCATTAGATGGCGCTAATGCCAGTTTAAATCTAAAAGCACTAAAGGCCATTTAAATCAATGTTTAGCTATTGTGGTATGTATTTTTTCTTTCATCACTAGGTGGCGTTACTGGTATTCTAAATTGTACTAATGAGTTTTTTGCTGCTAAAAGGATTTTGATGCCGAATTTGGATTCTTTCGTTCTTGGATTTTTTTTCTGTGTTACAATTAAATTCATACATTAACATTTCACTAAGATTTGGCTTAGATTTACGGGTTCAACTTGCTTGAGAACCTATCATTAAAACTCAAAATTTTGATCATTTTCATTCCACACAGGCTACGTTCAAAATTTTACGCGGGCGAAGTCGCGGGTAACAACTAGAAAACAGCTTGCGGATAAAAAGAGATAAGTAGGTAATCAGATCATGCACATCAGCTTCAGACTTTTCGTAATGTATCCTATAAAAATCCTACAAACTTAACACTTGCGGCTATGTTCGATACTACGAAACCTTAATAAGTATGTTTAATTTTGTTTAAAAAAAGAAAATAAAGATGATAAAATTAAATAAATTTTTGTGTGGAAAAACAAATTCACTCGGTTTTTCAATGATTACATTATGCAAATATTTTGACGTACGATACTTCCAACTAATGTACACTATAAGTCAGTAACATCTGCTTACGCGAACGAAGTAGCGGGTTCAGCTAGTATACTCTATGGCTGAAATTACAACCAGATTACCACATCACTATGAATAAGTTTTTTTTACTTTTATAGGGTTACACTTGACTGCCATCTCGCCTGATGTTAAGCACCGATGCGGTCTACGATGGAGCGCGTTTACTTACCTAGAAGAAACCGATTCACTCTCGATTTGAGGACACTAAGATTATAACTATCGGGAAACCCCCACTCAGGCGACTAGGCTGTGGAATGAGCCTAGATATCACAAACGTAGAGTCAAACCTCTTCGTCCGTGTCTTCGGAATATCCACCATGAAACGGTGCCGCTTCTTCGAGTTACGAGAAGTACGATAGGAAAAGGGCAAGGAGGTATTAGATCATGCAGATCAGTTGCACACTCTCCGTAGTGTATGCGATAAAAAACCGATAAGCTAGCAATCTTGCGGCGATGTTCAAGACTTTGAAGTCTTTTTCGCGCTAGAATGTCTTTGCCTATGAGCCTTTTGGCACGCCTCTCGATCGATTTCAGAGCCTCTAGCTGATACTTAGCCGATCCAGACAGAACAGAATAGAACTCCATACAAGAGCGAATCCCATAACTGTAACCTTTATCACATGAAAAAGGATTTGGACATTTTTGTAGTGGTACTCTTTGCAGAGAAGAGAGAAGCAAGAGCGAATCCCATAACTGTAACCTTTGTCACATGAAAAAGGATTTGGACATTTTTGTAGTGGTACTCTTTGCAGAGAAGAGAGAAGTTTTACACTCTTGCCAGTTATTCTGTCGCAAAACAGTAATATGGAAACATCACTATGTTCCGCTTTGAAGAGCGAATACAGAATAAATGCAAATCATGGAGAAAAATCTACTTATTTCTCCGGTTGACGTGCGCAGTGCAGGTAGCATGTTTGTGATGTTAGCAGGCGTGTGGCTTGCCATCCAGCTTATCCCCTTCACTCTTGTTTCCCTTTCCCCTTGTTTAGATAAAAGTGGTATTATTAAAAGTGTATTCCCTTAGTGGTAGGGCTTTTAGCAGAGTCCGTCTGGAGAAGTACCACACCTTTGCCAGTTATTCTACCGCCAAGCAGCAATGTGCAAACATTACTGTGTTCCGGTTTGAAGGGCAATGTATCTCGAGAAGTTACATCTTAGATCTCTGAGTGACGACCGCAATGCAGTGCTAGGTAATGATTTGGACTCTTCATGTTTCAATAAATAAATAAATATTGGTGGACACTTCACACACAACACCATCTGACCCCAAACTAAGCAAAGCTTGTGTGATGGCAGCCAGATAGCTGATATAATACTTATATAGTTTTAAATACATACTTATTATACATAGAAACACCCAGACACAGTGCAAACATTTGAATTCATCACACAAATATTTGCACTGGGTGGGGATCGAACTCACGACCCTCGGCTTCGCAGGCAGAGCTACTACCAACTAAGCCACATAGCTGCGTGTCACTGTGCTGTTATGTTGGTTACCATCAGACACATGACCTGAATGTCTCGTCACTCTTTATTGAAAATAAACACTATACTGAAAAATAAAGTTCCTAGAAAGTAAAAATGACTACTCCATAATATTTCAGTAAATCGGGTAATTTCACTCACGATTTTGTTCCACTGCATTCAACACACATTTTGTCTCTTCTATCCGTTATAAGTCCACGATTTACCTATTTCCTTCTTGTAGGTTAAAAACGTAATTAATTTTTTTATAACGTACTCTATTGGCTTGCGCAAATGTTCTGTTGTTTTTGGTGTAAACAGCCCGTGGCTTGGATTAATAAGTTTGTTGAATACAAGGTCCTACTTGCCGCTGTTGGATAATGGGGTACTTTCGCCCACAAGGAATTGGGAGTGTGCGCCCCCAAATAATTATATTTCTTTTGTAGAACGTATTATAAAAAATCAGTTGGCAAATTAAAACTTATTTTAAAATGAAGCGTAATGGTCTGGTTGTAGTGAAAGTATGATTGCGTGCGATGCGTGCTCCGAAGCGTGCGGTGGTAGGTTCAATTCTCGCATGCACCGCTGCATATTTTTTAAAGTGCACAATGTACAAGGTTGCAATTGCCGTTGGTTTTGATGGTGAAGGAAAATGGCGTGAGGAAATTGACATGATTCAAGATCGACATAATACTTGCATTTGGGCCAACGTATAAGCATTGCCATTCATCGTGAATTAATCTACGGAAGTATTGATACTTACAATGAGTTCTAAACGCAATAACAAGAACAAAATTAAAAATTTTGATTAACCCCCGACTACCTAGAATTTGTTATCTGTACAACATTCTACTAGTCAAGCCCTTTCATTTGATATCCATGTTAAGAAAGTTGTGAAACAAGAACAAAATTAAAAATTTTGATTAACCCCCGACTACCTTAGATTTGTTATCTGTACAACATTCTACTAGTCAAGCCCTTTCATTTGATACCCATATTAAGGGAATTGTGAAAAGGAAATGTAATTCGCCATTTTGTGGTAGCGGCCATCTTGGATTTGAAATTTGTCATAGTGCAAAGTATTCTACTAATCAAGCCCTTTCATTTGATACCCATATTGAGGTAGTAGTGAAAAATATTATATAATTCGCCATTTTGTGGTGGCGGTCATCTTGGATTTGAAATTTGTTATAGCGTTTGGTACTCTACTAGTCAAGCCCTTTCATTTGATACCCATATTGAGGTAGGTTGTGAAGAAATATTTTGTCCGCTATTTTGTGGAGGCGGCCATTTTGAATCGATATTAACCAAACATAGCTAAGAACATCCGCACGGATATTAACTTTCAAATAAAAAAACCGCATCGAAATCGGCCCATCCGTTTGAGCTCTACGGTGCCACAGACAGACACACACACAGACAGACAGACAGACAGACAGACAGACAGACAGACAGACAGACAGACAGACAGACAGACCGACAGACAGACAGACAGACAGACAGACATCGACGTCAAACTTATAACAACCCTTTTTTTTGTCGGGGGTTAAAAAGAAATGTATTTCGCCATTATGTGGTAGCGGCCATCTTGGATTTGAAATTTGTTATAGTGCAAAGTATTTTACTAGTCAAGCCCTTTCGTTTGATACCCATATTGAGGTAGGTTGTGAAGAAATATTTTGTCCGCCATTTTGTGGAGGCGGCCATCTTGAATCAATATTAACCTAACTTAGCTAAAAACACCCGCACGGATATTAACCTTCAAATAAAAAAACCGCATTGAAATCGGCCCATCCGTTTGAGCTCTACGGTGCCACAGACAGACACACACACAGACAGACAGACATCGACGTCAAACTTATAACACCCATTTTTTTGGTCGGGGGTTAAAAAATGATCCATCTTCACCGACCGCCATTACTATGCAAGAATAATCCGGAAAGCCTTGGATTTTTTTTTATTTAAATAAAGAGTGACGAGACATTCAGGACGTGTGCCTGATGGTAAGCAACATGCCTGACTCATAACAGCACAGTGGCACGCAGCTATTGGAACATGAATAGTCCAAATCATTACCTAGCACTGCACTGCGCTCGTCACCCAGAGATTTAAGATCTTATATGTCTAAGCCCTGTAATTTATCTGGAAACATTGCCCTTCAAAACGGAATACAGTAATATTTGCACATTACTGCTTGGCGGTAGAATAACTGGCAAAGGTGTGGTACTTCCCCAGGCAGACTCTGCCAAGAGTCCTACCACAACATATTTCGTAATTTCAACCGGGAGGATGGTTTTAGGTTATCGGCGTCGTCGAATTCTAAGGCGTAAATAATGTATGGTGGAGTGAGTTTGAAGAAGCTTTTCACACGGTTTGTATTGTGTGTCGTGGCGACAGTTCTGTGATTTTTACAGACCAAAATTGTATGATGGTAGAACTTCCAAACTTTCGTATCTATACTAATATTATAAAGCTAAAGACTTTGTTTGTTTGTTTGTTTGTTTGCTTGAACGCTAGGATCTCGGGAAGTACTGGTCCGAATTGAAAGATTATTTTTCTATTGGATAGTCCATTTATCGAGGAAGGCTTTAGGCTATAGAAAATAACTCTACTATTAATTGAAGCGGAGCATGAAACAAGAATGTAACAAAATCGGGAAAAAATATTCCCCTTTTGAGAGTTTTCGTACGTTTCGTGCTTTGACATGACACATGACAGCATGTGTCAAAGATTGCGTCATTGAATTTAAGTAATCTGTGTATTGAATATAAACTTATGCTAATTTTTTTTTCTAAATCTGAGTTGGTACGACCAATTTCCGACAGGTGGCGTAGCAGGTAGCTGAAGAGGTTTTTTGTTTGAAATCGATATTCTCAGGAATGAGTGAACCGATTTCAGTCATTCTTTCACCGTTGGATATGTACGGGATCCCGATGAGTGCTATATAATATACCACGGGCGAAGCCGGGGCGGGCATCTAGTTTATAATATTAGACGGGTGTTTTAGGGTTCCGTAAAACGTAAAAACGGAACCCTTATAGTTTCGTCATGTCTGTCTGTGGTATTGCCGAAACTAAAAGAACGACACTGTTGAAACTTGGTAAGTAGATGTATTCTGTGAACCGCATTTTTTTTTACAAAAAACAATAAATTTTGGAGATTTCCCATAGAACTGAAACTCAAAAACTTTTTTTTCATCAAAACCATACGTGTCTGTTATGGATAGGTCTTCAAAAATGATATTGAGGTTTCTAACATATTTTTTTCTAAACTGAATAATTTGCGCGAGAGACGCTTCCAAAGTGGTAAAATGTCCCGCCCAAAAAACAAAAAATAATTGTGTTACACATTACCATGTAAACTTCCAGCGTCCAAAATTGGTTTGAACTCGATCTAGCGAGTAGTTTTTTTAGTACGTCATAAATTCACCATTATTAACACATCGATCAAAGTTACACCAAACTGCAATAACTTATGTATTATGTTGCTTGCTGCTACGGACCCCTTCATGGGCGAGTCCAACTCGCATTTGGCCGCTTTTATTTTTTCTTGTACTAGAAAGAAATCATTGACTTATCCGGTTAGAAAGTTGCAAGGGCATAAAAACTTCAGAATCCACTCAAAGTGTTACTATCTTCTTTGAGTAACCTAACAACATTACTATCCTAACCCCCATAGAGCTAAATCAAGATCCGCCCTTCAATCCAACGGACCATTCAACATTGAAAAAATAACAGCAAAATAACTAACTGAAACCGTGATGCTTCCAATCCCTGATATTAAAAACACTTTTCTAAGCGTAATTTCTAGTTACATTCAATAAAATGGCATAAACAGTGAGCTCTCAAATCGTGCAGTGATTACGCGTGAAATATGCAGATGTTGTGTTAATTAATCCGCCGAACCTTTTCCGGCTGGCGGCGCAAAATGTACGACCGTGCCGTGTCTGATGCAAATTACCTATCTACGCCTGTTTGTGTACATATTCATTTCAAATAATTAGATAAAGATACTTACACACGGTGTTACAAATGGGGTATTTCAGGGAGTGTATCTTTACGATCTGAAACGAATAATTCAAAACAAATTTAGAGAAGTGGGCGATAAATATTAGCCGGTAGTATAAGAGACCACATGAGGTTTACCTGCCACAGGTCTCTCTAAATTCATTCATTACCGTCACGTAAATTAGAATGTTAGCTCTATCAAGTGGGCTACTGCTCCTGCTCCTGACTAAAATAAATAAAGTTAATTGTATCAGATTTTATAATATTCTACCAGAAACACTGACAAATCTTAGTGATATTAATTTTAAAAGTAGCATTAAAGAAATTATTAGTAGAAAAGGCATATTATGACGTTGGTAATTTTATAAGTGACGAATCGAAATGGCGAAATCTTAAATTTGATATGAAATAAACGGAGGGAAATACATTGTAGGTATCTTCCTACATAGTCAATGGTAATATTTTACGCATTGTTACATATTGTTTTTTTTACAATTCATTTTATTTATACTGCGATAATGAATGGCTTAATTTAATTTAAATTTATTTTATTTTTATATTGACTTATGAACCTATTGGCATTTTTTATTTATTTCATTATAATGTTATGTTAATTTTCCAATTTCTTTGATGTTGTGATAGTAATGTAATGACAATTCATAAGGGTATTTTGTAATACCTAATTGAAATAAAGAAATTTTGATTTTGATTTTGATTTTGCTAGTTCGGGCTTGCGGCCGTCCTAGTAGGGAGGATCTAGATCTTTCCCCCTAGGACGGCTATTTCGCGGATGGAAGTCGTTCCATGATCTTCCCTACAGCGGCCAGTCCTAGCCGAAGTCGTACCGTCTGAGAAGCCCTTATCCCAGTCGTCGTACGATAAGAAGTACTCTACGAGTACGATAAATAAATATGGTAAATATATAACAAGGTTTAAGTTATAATCTACGTATGTGCGTCAGTATAGTTAGTAAGATTAGGTTAGTGGGATCCTGCATCTTTTATACTACCCCAAATTTCAGCAGGTAATAGAGGTCACTTGAGGCTAACTACCATCATCATCATCATCAGCCTGTACTTGTCCACTGCTGGACATAGGTCTCTCCCAAGATACGCCACTCAGCCCGATCCTCGGTCTTCCGTCTCCAACCGCCACCAGCTGCCTTTCGAATATCGTCACTCCATCTAGTCTAGATGGAGTAACTACCATAGGTCCTGTAAAAATCCGGAAAAACTCGAAGTTGTATAAAGATAAAGAGATATTTATTTGCATACAACATGAGTGAGTTTTGTACAAAATCTGTGCACATAGGTGTAATAATAATTTGTGTTGCCATATCATGCTGGCTGTGCTGTGTTGTGGCGTACAAATGTCAGGTAGGTAGCAGTCTGCTCTTACAAACTAAGGACTGATTTACATTCAGTGTCAACTGTAAAATTAAAAGAAGCATGTCACAGTTACACTAAAACATTACTCCATAATACTCGTAAAAATAGAAGTTTCAAACAAATAATTTAAGTTAATTAAAAGTCATCATTAAATAAGACGAAAAAAAGAATAATTGAAAAATCAATATAACTGCGTAATGTCTAGAATTTGTCATTTAAAAAATCAAGTATAAACAATTACTTATACAACATGGCTACTGGTAAAAATAATCTTATTTGTCGTATGTTTACTGTTGTTTTTTATTCGTACTTCACCTTAAAAGATGAGTTGATTGATTCAGTTGATGAATTTAGTGAGTTGAATTAGGATTCGTCCTCTTGCCCCAGAGTCACGTATGTAACGAGTTACGGAAGTATTGATACTTACAATGAATTCTAAACGCAATAAAAAAATGATCCATCTTCACCGACCGCCATTACTATGCAAGAATAATCCGGAAAGCCTTGGAAATTAAAAATCTCGTAATTTCAACCGGGAGGATGGTTTTAGGTTATCGGCGTCGTGGAATTCTAAGGCGTAAATAATAATAATATATTACATCAGCCCATAATGCACATGTACATAAAAATAAAATTTTACACAGAAAATTTAAAAACAAGAAAAAACAAATTTTAAACACAAGATATAACTTAACTTATGAGCTCAATTGTTAGACTCACTAAGTGTCTTTGGATCGGACAATCGGGTTTGGTAGATATAATGTTAAGGATGCTGTTTTGGCTGCCACGTATTCTGCTTAGTAAAGAATGCGCTTTTTTCCTCATGATAGCATGAAAACCATCAGTGTGCTTTCAGTGAACATTCCTGAAGCACTACAGAAGCGTGGCAGCCCAACAACATCCTAAACCCATTATTGTACTGTACTCGCAGAGCATTGTAAGATTTTTTTGGTAAATGAAACCCACAGGCTGCTCGAGTAGAACGATTGACAAAAAGCTTTGAATAGAGAAATTTTAACATCGTCCGCACATCGAGCAAACCTACGGGCAATCATGTTACACCTCACTGACAATGCTCTGCGTTCCCTTTCGATGTCCTTATCATCTTTGAGATCATCTGTCACTATGTGACCAAGATATTTAAAACTACTTACTAATTTTAAAGGGCTCCCGTTTAATAGTACGGGAGGAACGAAATTAGGGCAACTGGTCTTTGAACATCATTACTTCACTTTTCTTGCTATTATATTGCAAGCCGTGTTCTTCTGCGTATCTCTCGCAACGCTTCAGTAACTTGCGAATACCACTGATCGATGTGCTCAGCAACACCATATCATCAGCGTAGCTGATATTGTTCACGCTAACATCATCTATATGACACCCAACATGGGTGCTGCTGAGCTCAACGAGCAGCTGGTTGACACATAAATTAAAGAGATTTGGAGAGGTTAATGTATGGTGGAGTGAGTTTGAAGAAGCTTTTCACACGTTTTGTATTGTGTGACAGTTCTGTGATTTTTCCAGACAAAAATTGTATGATGGTTGAACTTCCAAACTTTCGTATTTATAATATTAGACGGGTGTTTTGGGGTTCCGTAAAAGGTAAAAACGGAACCCTTATAGATTCGTCATGTCTGTCTGTGTTATTGCCGAAACTATAAAAACAACACTGTTGAAACTTGGTAAGTAGATGTATTCTGTGATCCGCATTAATTTTTTTACAGAAAAACAATAGATATTGGGGATTTCCCATTCTAAGAACTGAAACTCAAAAACTTTTTTTCATCAAAAGCTTCAAAAAACATCAAAAGTGTCTATTATGGATAGGTCTTCAAAAATGATATTGAGGTTTCCAATAAAAAAACATTCTAAACTGAATAACTTGCGCAAGAGACACATCCAAAGTGGTAAAATGTCCCGCCCCTCCGCACCGCCCACCCCCAAAAAAAAAAAAATAGTGTTACACATTACCATGTAAACTTCCAGCGAGTAGTTTTTTTAGTACGTCATAAATTCACCATTATTAAAACATCGATCAAAGTTACACCAAACTACAATAACTTATGTTTTATGTTGCTTGCTGCTACGGACCCCTTCATGGGTGAGTCCGGCTTGCATTTGGCCGCTTGTATTATTTCTTGTACTAGAAAGAAATTATTGACTTAGATGGTTAGAAAGTTGCAAGGGCATACAAACTTCAGAATCCACTCAAAGTGTTACTGTCTTCTTTGAGTAACCCAACAACATTAGTAAGATTGAATCAGTATTATCCCGTGAGCTTAAAGAGCGTCAGCCACACCGCATCCTGTGGGATGACGGCCCAGCGTTGCGCCGTCCAAACGTCATAGGATTGCACCGAACATAATCAGATCACGGTACAAGTGGAAATTGAATTAGGGAAAGGTTGACCCTCTGCGCATTCTACCGTAATCTACATTTTACTATATTCAACTTAAACACCCCTAGCAATTGAGTCGATTTTCATTTAAAACGCCATATTCTTGCTACATATTACATTTTAAATTTTGTGCCCGAAGAAGTAAGGTTGATTTTCGATTGACGCTGTTGGTGGTATGATCAACAAGGGGTGACCAGTAACATCAATGCTTATTTGTGCCTAATAGCAAAAAACCAACAGATGCAAGCATTTCACGGGTATAATAATGTACTTAGTTGGATTTTTATTTGTTTGCTTTGATCTCGCCCGACAGCTTTTTGCGATTTTGGACTAGGGTTACATGAGTGTCAGAAGAAGTGTTAATAGAATTTTTTTTTAATTTATTTTGAAAGAAACCGTCTATGTTTAATGCTAGCAGTGGGCTGCGGTCTCACTCGCGCAGTACCAGTTCTCGTCATTTCCATGTGACAAAAAGTAGCCTATGTGTTAGTTAAAGCCATAATTAAACCATTGAAATATTATAGATAAGAGGGTACAACGCTGTTACTAAAGACGAACTCCTACATACATCAACACGTCGATCTGAAACATAAAACATAATGACTTACTCTGAAACATGCGCAGTCCGGAGGGGAGGGAGGGGTCACAAGGGACATGACATCCCTCCCCCCCCCCCCTCCGCCAAAATCGTATACGTTAAATTAAAAATTAAAAAATATGCTAATAGTAGATAGACTATTTTTAACACGGGAAAACAGCTGGAACCACCTTCCCCCCAATCAGAGGCTGCATACTGCTGCCATCTCCAAAAGAACTCGAGGTTGGGACCGCGCCTATTCTGAAGACCTAGTACAATTATTAGAGTCGCGTAGATGCTGTAAAATTCAGTTCGGTTCGAATTTCATTAAATATTATTACGAGTATTTTTTCAAGTGCATATGTACAAGCTTGTTGTCAACCCTGGCTTTGATGGTGCGGAATAACGTCGTGTGAATGGCACTTCTCATCCAGGGCTTCTGAAAACTTCAAATTACACAAGAACAAAATTAATTTAAAAATTTTGATTAGCCCCCGACTACCTCGGATTTTTTATTTGTACAACATTCTACTAGTCAAGCCCTTTCACTTGATACCCATATTAAGGGAGTTTAGAAAAAATAAATGTATTTCGCCATTTTGTGGTAGCGGCCATCTTGGATTTGAAAATTGTCATAGTTCAAAGTATTCTACTAGTCAAGCCCTTTCGTTTGATACCCATATTGTGGTAGTAGTGAAAAAAATAATATAATTCGCCATTTTGTGGAGGCGGCCATCTTAAATTGATATTAACCAAACATAGCTAAGAACATCCACACGGATATTAACCTTCAAATAAAAAAAAACGCATTGTAATCGGTCCATCCGTTTGAGCTCTACGGTGCCACAGACAGACACAGACAAACAGACAGACATACATCGACGTCAAACTTATAACACCCCTTTTTTGGTCGGGGGTTAAAAAAGAGCTTAATATTTCAAAAACTAGCGGTTCTCCCCGGCTTTTCCTGAGGTACGGAACCTATAGCACTCATGAATCACGTGTTTAACAGTGATAGAATTTTTTGAATAGGTTTACTAGTTTTGAGATTAGCGTGTTCAAAATAAAGTCTTCGGTTTCATAATAGTACAGCTGAAGTATTATTTCTGATCGTTTAACATACCGCAACAGTAAAACAATAAATCTTTAATTAGCTCTGTGGATTGAAAATTAAGTAGCAAAATAATAAAAAGTAGCATAATGAGTTAACAAGGGTTCAAACAACATCCCTTGATCTCCGTAACGAGATATAATGTGATGTAATCGATCATACGCCCTGCATTTATTTCTGCACTTAGTGAAACATTCGCTCTGCATCTCGTATCGCCTTTATGTGGTAGAAAATAAGGTTTATTAAAGTGTAAGTTTCTTCAAATCACTTGCGATTTCTCTAAAATATGAGGGGGACTTGGCACTTTTGAATAGTGCGCGCATTTGGTTGGCCATTTGATGGTTGTTTCGATTCGATTAACGCTGGCTTGTTGCTAATTGTGTTAAGTTTTTTTAATCTGTATAGGTAAGTGAGAGACTTGAATGTTCAAGTGTTGGAACTTTTTATTAGTTTTTTTTTTAATAAGAAGTGACGAAACAAGCAGGACATGTGTGAAGAGCCATACACACAATTTTTTTTGTTTTTATAGTTTTATAGCTTGACTGCCATTTCGCCTGTTGTTAAGCGACGATGCGGAGTCTCATTCCACAGCCTATCAACTTATTGTAGTTGTTTTTATCACAAAAGTAGAGTCAAGCCTCTTCGTTCAAGTTTTTAGAACGTCAACGATGATACAATGCCACTTTTTCAGGCTACGAGCATGTATAATGATGTATAAAAAATGTAAATCATGCAGGCATATGTACCTTATCTAATTATTTTCTAAGTGCTACTTACTGTACAGTGATGTTGTTTAGTGATGACAGGCTAACAGTGGAGGAAAACATTGTGACCTCGCTTTGTGACATAATGCCCCGAATCCCAGCTGTGGGAACAGAATGTGGGCTGTTTATGCTTTTATCTAAACATTTTCTTACGATACAACCTTTCACAATACGTGGACTAAAGAGATTTTGTTCTTAAGCTTATTTTGAAATATCTCTGGTAATATCAGAGAAAGCTTATTTGCAAAAGACTAATGTATGTTTCGGGATTTAAGGCATACACCATTTAAAACTGTAATCTATTTGCATTTTGAAGTTCAACGAAGTAAGTAACAAACATCGAAATAACCTAACTTCCACATTTATCAAATTAGTAAAGTATAATAAATAAGTACGAGTGAAAAGAATATGGACTTACACATGCGTTGATGTGAATGAAAAAAAATATCATCTACATCTGTTCAAAGATATGACAGTAGCAGAAAGCGCCACCAGGCAACATCACATCCAAGCCCCCTAACTTCATGGGCGGAATGTTGTCGGTACCGATGTCTAATTTTATCGTTATTTCAATTCCATTACGCGACCGGGGACTCCGCCCGACGCGACCTCGACCGGCCACAAACCCCTTTGCACCCTCACTCAGGGGTGCACAGTGCACTTTTCGCTCATTATTCTCGCAGTTGACATTTATCGCTTCTTGATTAACGGATCGGCGACGGATTCTCGTTTACTGTTTATTGCTTTCACACCTGCAGCTTTGACGATACATTTAAAAAATATACAAATACAAAAATCTTTATTGCTGTTTGCAGTTAGGATAAGATGATAATAAACATTTTAAAAGTTGACCCATACAAACTGGCCTCTTCTTCTAGAGGCATGAAATATGTCTGGCAAAACAATTTGTTTCTGTCTTAATTTATACAATGAAAAAAGAATAAGTGAATACCATAATAGTCAGCTGATTAAAGTCTTCTTATTCTTCGTCTTCCTTTAATTTCTAGCTTTTATTCAGTTGTGTTATTTAGAGGAATTTCATCTGATTCTTCATCTTCTATTATTTCTTGCTTCTATTTGGTTGTGCTATGTTTGTGAGATGCGTTTGGTGAGCACAATTACGCCACATGTCTTGTATTTCAGCAGGATACGATTCCTAACGGATATCTGTAGGTATTCGTATTTGGCTAATTCTCATTTTTACAATTTGCATCGTCACCTTCATGAAGTTATTTTATTACTGCTTATTTGATTTGTTTTTCTAATCATACATTAAGCATTGACATTAATCGTGAGTCTTGTTCGAAAAAACACCTTTTTGTTCCCAATTTTTTGTGCCCACGTAGGTGACGTTTTATCCAAATCAAAGTACTTTATGTACAATTTTGATGTTAATTAGCAAATAAACGACACACATTTTACCACTTTGGAAGAGTCTCTCGCACGAGATTCCGTTCAGAAAAAAAAACATGTTAGAAACCTCAATATAATTTTTGAAGAGCTATCCATAGACAACCCACACGTATGGTTTAGATAGTTTTTTTTAATTTATTCCCCCAGAATTTATTGTTTTTTTTTCTTTTTTTTTTGTATGAAAAGCTTAATGCGGTTCGCAGAATACATCTACTTAGCAAGTTTCAATAGCATAGTTCTTATAGTTACGGAGAAAAACGGCTGTGACATACGGATGGACAGACATGACGAATCAATCAATAGTATAGTTCTTATTTTGGAGAAAAGAAGATGTGACATACGGGCGGACAGACAGACATGACGAATCAATCAATAGTATAGTTCTTATTTTGGAGAAAAGAAGATGTGACATACGGACGGACAGACAGACATGACGAATCAATCAATAGTATAGTTCTTATTTTGGAGAAAAGAAGATGTGACATACGGACGGACAGACAGACATGACGAATCAATCAATAGTATAGTTCTTATTTTGAGAAAAGAAGATGTGACATACGGACGGACAGACAGACATGACGAATCAATCAATAGTATAGTTCTTATTTTGGAGAAAAGAAGATGTGACATACGGACGGACAGACAGACATGACGAATCAATCAATAGTATAGTTCTTATTTTGGAGAAAAGAAGATGTGACATACGGACGGACAGACAGACATGACGAATCAATCAATAGTATAGTTCTTATTTTGGAGAAAAGAAGATGTGACATACGGACGGACAGACAGACATGACGAATCAATCAATAGTATAGTTCTTATTTTGGAGAAAAAGATGTGACATACGGACGGACAGACAGACATGACGAATCAATCAATAGTATAGTTCTTATTTTGGAGAAAAGAAGATGTGACATACGGACGGACAGACAGACATGACGAATCAATCAATAGTATAGTTCTTATTTTGGAGAAAAGAAGATGTGACATACGGACGGACAGACAGACATGACGAATCAATCAATAGTATAGTTCTTATTTTGGAGAAAAGAAGATGTGACATACGGGCGGACAGACAGACATGACGAATCAATCAATAGTATAGTTCTTATTTTGGAGAAAAGAAGATGTGACATACGGACGGACAGACAGACATGACGAATCAATCAATAGTATAGTTCTTATTTTGGAGAAAAGAAGATGTGACATACGGACGGACAGACAGACATGACGAATCAATCAATAGTATAGTTCTTATTTTGGAGAAAAGAAGATGTGACATACGGACGGACAGACAGACAGACGCAGACAGATATGACGAATCTATAAGGAGGACCTTATTTTGCCATTTGGCTACGGAACACTAAAAACATGAAACGACCAGTAAAATTCAGCGAAAAGAACACAAACCCTGGTTTAAAATACACTAGCTTTCATCGAAATCGGTTTAGCCGTTCCGTTACTTACATTAACAATGTTTCACTTTTTTTTAATCGAGTCAACAATCGCCTTGATGGCCATATACTCACTTTTATGGACAAAACGCCAAAAATGTGACGCCACGTAGGTGACGAAAATATCCCTTTTTTAATTCTGGCGATGTTTAGGTGTTACGTTTTAAATTAAATACCACACAAACATTTCAATACAACTAGAATTTATATAATCTAACTTAGACTTTAATAGCTAACACAGAAGGACAAGAAAATCGTCCACGACAGACGATCAACCGAATAGAATTTGTGATTGATCAGCGTCGCTGGGCCTTCTTTAATAGCCAAAATCGTGTGACCGACACATTTTCTGTGTTTTATCTTCAAACGAATTATAATAAGATTTTTTGTGTAGTATTGTGTGTAAAGTGTATATTATTACGATGACACTAGTGTATGTAATTTACAAATACACTGGAATTTAGTGAAACAGTAACCAAATGCTTAACTGCGCCGGGAAGTCAGAGTGCACACGATGGGAATCCGAAAAATGACCCCGATTTTGACCGTTCGTGTTAATGTTTGGTATAAATAAATACTTACAATTATCAACGTTTGTTTCTCACTTACACCGTTTACAAAATATAACTGCGTGACCGTGAAATTTGAGTAGCGATGAGAAATAGCCATTTATAAGAACCTGAAACTTTTCTAACAAAGAAGCAAAATGTTTTAGCTCGTAAGTCAGCGCGCCCCGACGGATGAAAAGTTCGAGCGGCTAGCATCCAAGTTAATATCTTGTAAACGGCGCAGTTCGCACATCATTACAATTTATTGTCCAAACTTTCACCTCGGCCCCTAATTTGAGAAAAAAGCCGTGTAATCGCGCGGACGCGCCCGAGCTGTCAACAATTTTATTCAGGCTGGCGAGTCTCCGCCGGAATGGGCCCATAAAGTGACGTAATGCAGGAAACAGGTTCTAACGATGCGCTCCCGGCCCGCCTCACTCCTCTAAATAATATATCCAAAAGAAATCAGCGGGAACGGCGGGCGCTGCCGACTTTATTGCGCAAAGATTGGACATATTTACGTCCGCCAACCGGATGAGTACTGCTTAAGATGTGAACGTACCTTCTCCTAGTTGCTTTATTTTATGTACGGGAGTTTTAATGTTCGGAACAAAGTGTCGCCGGAGACCGCCCGAGAGCGACACCGGCCAGCACCGGCAAATTGGGTCGCTTCATTTTTTAAAGTGGTCCTAAAATTTTATCATAAACACTGGGGGTATAAAGTTTTTGATAAGTTTTAACGCCCTTGAGTATACTTAAGAATAAAATATATGAACTATTTGTTTTGATTCTAAAATGACTATGGAATGAGGTTTTGTGTGAAACTCTACTTCTACTTCTACCGCAAACATTACTGTGTTCCAGTTTGAAGGGAAATTTTTCCAGAGAATTTAAAGGACTTAGAGATGTAACATCTTAGATCTCTGGGTGACGAGCGAAGTGCAGTGCTAGGTAATGATTTGGACTCTTCATGTTCCAATAGCTGCGTGTCACTGTGCTGTTATGTTGCAGGCATGTTGCTTACCATCAGGCATATGTCTTAATCGCCTCGTCACTCTTGAATTAAAAAAAAACTCAACTGTGAAGACTTCGTAGTTTACAGAGAAATTACAATAGTCTAAGATCCCGCTATACAACGACCTTCACCGAGCTGTATATTGGAAGAAAAGTGTTATATGTGTAATTTAATATGTCAACAAATATATTGCAAATGGGTTGCCCAAAAAATTTCAGTCCAGAATATGATTAATTAACAATTAAAAATTATTTTTTATATATTTCACTTAAATTGATTGAATTTTAGAAAAAACTATATAACATAACTTATTATTTTGGCTTTACTCAGTGCTTACGAAATCTCATGCAAATATTTTCAAACAGTAAATAGTTTCAAACAAACTTTCATCCCCTATTTCACCCCTTTGGAGGTTGAGTTTTGAAAAATACTGTAATACATAATTCATTATTTGGTCATGCTCAATTCGTGCGAAATTTTATGCGAATACGTTTAAGGAATAAAATGTTTCATACAAACTTCCATCCCGTTTTTTACACCCTTAGGGGTTGAATTTCATAATGAGATTTCGTTAGTATTGAGTAATAAAGCCAAAAAATAAGTTATGTAATACAGTTTTTTCTAAAATTTAATCAATTCTACTGTAATATTTGTAAAAAAAAATGTTAATTAATCATATTCTGGACTGAAATTTATTAGGCAACCCATTTACAATATACCTATTTGTTAACATATTAAATTACATATAAAACACTTTTCATCCAATAAACAGCTCGGTGAAGGTAGCGGGAACTCCTACTACAAGACATAGAGATAAGTTATCTTATACCTTTGGTGACGAAAGCAGTGCAATGTAATGATTTGGAATCATCAAGTTCCAATATCTGCGTGACACTGTACTTTTATGGGCAGGCGTATTGCTTACTATCAGGTACATACCCTGCTCGTCCCGTTGCCCTATCCCACGTACGATGAAACGCAGTTTGAAATTGAAAAAATAAATAAAACTTAGTTCTACGTTCAAAGCTCGTGAAAGGATATTTGTGCTCTGAGCTGGCTTAAATCTGAAATCAGATACTTTACGGACATACTACGTACACCTTGTTCATACACGGCTGGTCTATGTTTATCTATCGATCTATTCCAGTGTGTCGTGCAAAAGACTATTCAAAATAGAATTGGTCAATTCTTATGTAGGTACATGAGAAAGGAAAGCATTTATAATTTAGAGTAAGGTTTTGGATGTTGACAGAGTGTTAGCCGGTCAAACCCAGCTGCCCAACTTGTTGTAATTTTTAAAACATTTACGACTAATACTGATTTTTTTGAATATGTAAATAAGACTTGCGCCAGCTCAAAATATGACAAATGTTCGTTACAAACTCGCTATTATGACTAAAAGGAAATTGTTAATGGTTGGTTCAGAAAATTTCTACGTTTAGATAGAATATTTATTATCAGGCCAGTATAAATTACAGTAAAACACTTTTACGGCAATATTGGTTAGAGTCTTTTCCAGGAAATTCGTTCACGTACGAACATAAGACGAACAAGTAGCTTTTCATCGTTAATAATTCTACTACAAAATATGATAATAAAATATGAAACGCAAAATATTCATCTACATTAGTGACTATCAAATAATTATGTTTGCGACATCAAATGAACTCTAATGCCCGAGCGACACGAGGCTAGTTTTTCTAGCTAAGATAGAGCAACCTAGTGTTAATGACCTAGCAAGCTGGTACCTCTAGTTTCGTGTAGACAATGCTACGCTACGCTAGTTTTATCTATATCATGTACATATCCATAGAATCATTCAACCAGTCCAGTAGTTCCTGAGATTAGCGCGTTCTAACAAACACACTCTTCTGCTTTATAAGTATAGATGTATATACCTCAATTGACTTTTTCCATACTTTTGGCTAGTGCAAAAAGCGAACTGCGGCACAACTCTACTAACCTAAGCTTTCTGACAATACTTACCTATGTTACACACAGTTACGAAGAGATTGGTATGTTACATAACATACGGTATTGTAGAACGTCTCAAATTAACAACTTAAAAGACTTAAAAGTCCTGAACATTACCACAGATTTAGTTTATCGGTTTTCATTGGATACACATGGGATAGTGTGCCACTGATCTGCATGGGCTAAACATTTTTCTACCAACTTGCCTTGTTTCTATCGGACTGCTCGTTCGAAAAAGCGTCATTTTTCATGGTTGACGTTACCAAATCTCGAACGAAGAGGTTTGACTCTATTTTCGTGATAAGAACGTCTAGGTCTAGGTCTTTGGTATGCGTTGTCTGAGTGGGGGTTTCCCAATGGTTATAATCTCGGTATCTGTAAATCGAGAGTGAATCGGTTTCTTACAGGTAAGCAAGTTTCATCAACGTCGCTTAATGTCAAGCGTGATGGCGGTCAAGTGTAAACCTTTAAAAGTCAAAAAGAAACATTTTAACTCTCACCTCGTATGCAATTTGGACTCATAACGTACTCATTCCGTACACATTTCAGACATTTTTGAAACGACAAAGATACACCTAATTAAGCCCAAAGGATAGCGACATGAAGAATATTCAAACATTTCATTCCCTCTGGGCTGCTCCGTCGTACAATATTAATGCGCATGAGTCTTCGGCCGAACAACTTTCGTAATGGCCTCGAGTTTCCATGTTTTTTTAATAATTATATCGTCCTATTATTCAATTTATCAAAGGAACAATTTCTTTGAATCGTATTTAAGCGTTTATACTTTAAAAATGTTGTGGTCGAATCCCTTCAGCATTCAATGCCTTAATGAGTCTCATGACAAGGAGGATATATCATTGGACAAAAAGTTGTACCGACCAATTCCTTTTACCCCGAGGTGACGGGAAAGCATTTCTATTGAGGGGCTGTAATGGTGTAATGATGCACATAACGATATTCCCTTTTAGAAAATTACATAGAATGAATTTAATTGACACATTTATACTCGTAGGACCTAATTTCAATGGGCAGGAATCATATGTTAATTGATACTTAGTATTTTTATGTCCTGGCTGTTCTAGTGCAAAAAATCGTTATCGTGCGTCATCGTCTGCTTACACTCAGATTTGTTATTTACAGTTATAAATTGGTAATTTAATTTTTCTAAGTTTAATTATATGTTTTTAATATTTTAAAATTGGTTTGTAGGGAGAATTTTCTTTTTTAGTCTTTTAATGTGTCCCTAATTATGTCATGTATTTTTTAATAGTTATATCGTTAGGTTTATCTTTTAGGCACGTAATATAAAGTGTGGCTTAATAAAATTACAAGAAACAAAATTAAAATGTGTGTTTTACCTTGGACTACGTTGGATTTGAAATTTGTATAGTATTCTACTAGTCCTACCCTTTCATTTGGTACCTATTTTGAGGCAGTAGTGAATATGAAATGTAATTCCCCATTTTGTGGTTGAAAGCAGTCTTGGATTTGAAATTTGTCATAGTGTATGATATTTTCCTAGTCAAGTCCTTTCATTTGATACCCATATTGAGGGAGGTGGTGAAAAAATGTTTTACTTTTCCGCCATTTTGTTGTATTAATTATATTTTCGTAGGCTTAACATTCGTATGAGAGACCTGTCAAAAGGCTCAGCCCAATTGTCAGTTTCACGTTTTCACTCACTGCCTGCTGCCTGACGTATATCGTCATTCCATCAATTCATCAATCATTCCAATACTCTCAACGTGGCTCTCGGTTCTACGACAGATACCTATGACTGGCTCATCGCCACTTCAGTTTGCTAATGTATCGAGCTATATCCCGAACCTTTGTTCTATACCTGTCCACTTCATTTCGAATTCGCTTTTTATGTCTTTAACAAATTATTATTTCAACAATGTATTCTGAGAAACTCTACATTTTATTTAATTTTCTATTTTTCTTAAAAAGTGGCGTAAGGCTAACGCAACGTTGGTCAGCATTATTGTCCAATCACTTGTCAACCACGAAACGTTTTGTTCGGTTAAAACGACATGAACACAATAACTTAACTATTTTCTGCCCACCAACCAACATTTTAATGCACTTGAAAAAAGACATTTGAGCAAGATAAGTGTTGTTCTATTAAATTGTAACCAAACTTGATAGCCCTTCGAAGTTTATAGTTTTCGGTTTTATTGGGAGATCAAGTTAGCTGGTCCTGTGGATAGGGTGATAAAGTCACGTGGCAAACACGTGCACGTTGCCTAACCTCAACTTTATATCACATTAATGTCAAGGCTCTAATTGCTGAAAGCGATTTGACAATTCCATTTATTTCTCGTACGTAAACGCATTCTCTTGATTAATCAAAAGTTAAATTGAAAACTTTATGTTATTATGAAAAATGAGATTCGCAGGAATCTCGCTCAACTTTATTGCGAAACCTGACTTAAATGGAGAGTGTATCGGTTTATTTTAGAAAGCCCTCTTGTAGGTTTATCAACGATTTAAAAAAAGCTTTATGTTGTCTTTTTTTAATAAAGAGTGACGAGACGAGCAGTACATGAGCCTAATGGTAAGCAACATGCCTGCCACATAACAGCACAGTGACACGCAGCTATTGGAACATGAGGATTCCAAATCATCACCTAGCACTGCACTGCGCTCGTCACCCAGAGATCTAATAGGTATTTTATTATCTCCAAGCCCTGTAATCTCTCTGGAAACATTGAAACTTGGCAGAGTCATTGCACGTCCTGCATATTGAGCTTAGCGTCAACCCGCAGGACCTGCTAACCTAAGCTTACTAACTAGCTATACTTAAGTATTTAGCTTAAACCTATGGTAATGGAAAGCATACCTGAAACCTCATTATTCGAGAAAAGCTATTAGTTATTATATGGGGTCATAGATTCCTACGACTACTACTGTGTTTGGAATAAGGTACTCTTTATCACTTACTTGGGACACTGAGAGAGTTTTGCGAAATTAAAAAATAAAAAACTTCTATGAAAAAAAAAATGCTTACTAAATCTTTTCATAGAACTCTCCACCAGGCTCTATACAAAGTTTCATGCGGCTGAACCATTTTTTTTTTCAGTCCTCCGCAGGCACCTGTTCCACGACCTTCTCAAACGCTGCTAGCGCGTCTTCTGGCGATGAAAACTGCATCCCTTTGAGCTGATTTTTAATTTTAGGGAATTAAAAGAAGTCGCGCGGAGCCAAATCAGGACTGTAAGGAGGGTGTCCCAAGCCCAAGACTCCAGGAGTCCAGGAAGTCCTTCGTTTTGATCGTCTACGATGCTGCCGTTGGTACCCAGTGCCTACATTATATCAAAATCAGCTTTAAGATTACCGGAAGTTGATGGCTCGGATGACCCCAGCGTTGTATAAGTATCGGGTCACTGAGTTGGTATAGTTAGTTAGTTAGTTAAACGGGGCCTTTTCCGCACTTAGCCTCTCAATTGGGCCATTGTGCGTGGCTCATATTACCCTTCTACTCCAGCCATCCCAGGCTATCCCAGAAGGCAAGCAACCTATTCAGGTCGGTGAAGGCCTCTGGGACTGCTGCTGGGGAGTGGAGGAATTCTGCCCGTTGATCTGCCACGGTCCTGCATTCCACAATCAAATGCTGTGGCGTTTCCTCCTCCTCCATGCATCCTCTGCATAAAGGGCTGTCTGTCACACCTATATTGAAAAGGTGCTTGTTTAGAGGACAGTGGCCAGTCATAATACCTATAACTTTACGTACTTTGTCCCTGCTTAATCTGATAAGGTTGCGCGCAAGTTTTTTTGTTGCTACCGGAATAGCATTTTGGTTTGCCTGCAACCTTCAGTGTTTCTCCATTCCATTAAATGTGCTTTCCCAGTATTTTCCTGCAGCCATGTTTTTTTATTTGGGCCTGAGGTATAGGCATTAATGGTTCCGGTCCATATACTACTGCCTTTGCTCCTCTTTTGGCCAGTTCATCAGCTGCGTCGTTACCTAGTGAGTCGCTGTGTCCTTTGATCCATTGGAGGGTTACTCTATTCGTCCCTGCTATGGATTGGAGTGCATTGTGGCATTCCAATATAAGGACAGAGGTTATGGTATTATTTTTAGGGCTTGAAGCACTGACGCGCTGTCGGAGACAATGTTGAGGTCCCCAACATCTCTGGCTGCGACCGCCTGTGCCGCCCTGGTGATACCGATACATTCGGCTTGGAAGATTGTATTTAGGTTACTTAGTGATGTTGCTATTTTTATGTTTAAGTCATTTGAGAAGACGCCTGCTCCTGTACCTTGTGTGGTTTTAGAGCCGTCTATGTATATCCTCACTTCTCTGCTACCAGAGCTATCTTTTGATTCTGCATTGAGTTGGATATTGTATCTTCGATCAAAGACATGTTGACATATTGTTCTGTCCATAGGTGCCTCCAGAAACGGTATTTCTTTCAGCACCTGTTGCAGTACTTTTGAGTGTTGTGTTTCTATATTTTGTTTCCACAGTCCGTTTGCCCTTAGTCGCAGGGCGGCTGCCGTAGCCTCCTCCTGTATGACTAAGTGTAGAGGTCTCAAACTTAGGAGATACTCCAGTGCGGCTGATGGTGTGGTCTTCATGCATCCAGTAGCTGCTACGCTTGCCAGGCGTTGCAGACTTTGGAGTTTAGCTTTTACTGTGGTCAGTTGTGTTCTGGGCCACCACACAACTGATCCGTAGGTCAGAGAGGGTCTGACTGAGTAGGTATGTCTCTCGGTCGTCGTCACAGCGGAATTAGCAAAATCTCGCTGCTCGTCCTGTAATCCTTAACTAGTTTTCTGCTACTAGTTCTTTATGAACTAAATAAAATTTGAGTACTAAGATATGAATCATACAGAAACGTATCTTTTTAAAATATTCTTAAATAAACCATTTGCAAGCCACAGTAGCCTGGAAAAGATAACTTTTAGCGATGAGACCGCCATCAGTAAAACTTTTTTTAATATCTATTTATTTATTGAATAATAAGCGAGCAGTTTTTGCTGATATGCCTATATCTCAGTGTTCAACACTAACAAAATAATCTGTTAAAATGATTTTGTCTTACTACCCATATGTTCAGTTTGTTCTTAAAAGAGTTTAACAATTTTGCCGAAACAACATCCTCAGGCAACCTGTTCCAGTTGTAAACCACTCTGTTGCTGAGGATGTGATGTGCAGTGTTCGTCAGTGATGGCGCGTGAGACAACTGGGACTTATGACGCCGACTGTCTCTCTTATACTCCTTTAATCTGTACAAGTTCCTTATGTGTATTTAGGACTTTTTCTTTTTGTTTTAAACTCTAAAGAGTATATATCTATGTATATGCAGTGAAATAGATTTAAACATAATATGCGAGGGCAATTCTGGCTGCCCGATAATATAATCTAATATCGCGCCGTGTGCCCACCGTCACGAGTCTCCCACGGGACTGGTGACGTTAGCACGTTCGCTACTCGCTGCCATAACCGGTCGGCCAATGGACAACGACATTCTGAATAGTTTTGTGAAACTAAGCCCTAAGACTAGACCAAGATAACGACACACACAATAATAACTTTAACTAATTTAAGTTTACAGTTTGGTTGATGTTTATAAGTCCCGAATAGGTACTTGTTTTGCTATTCGAACAGCAAGACTGCGGTGATCATCATCAGACATTTTTAAAGATTTTCGCGATAGTTACAATCTTGGTGTTTTCTAGTAGAGAGTGAATCGATAAGCCTATAGTATCAATAGCATCAATACATAGTTAAAAATACGAAAGCGATATTGTCTCGTATTACCTAAATAGTTTTTTTAATAGTATAGTGTGACGAGACAAGCAGGACATGTGCCTGATAGTAAGCAACCTGCCTGCCCATAACAGCAGCACAGTAACACGCATCTATTGGAATACGAAGATCTTTGCAGAGTCCGTTTGGGAAGTGCCAGTTATTCTATCGCCAAGCGGTAATGTGCAAATATTACTGTGTTCCCGTTTGAAGGGCAATGAAATTACAGGGCATAGAGATAAAACATCTTATATATATCTGGGTGACAGACACATGTCCTACTTGTTTCGTCACTCTATGCTATAAAAAAAATGTATAATAAAATGAAGTTAAAATTCAGAGCTATAGCTTCAGAAAGAAATTAGTCTATATTTTCAATACTTTGAGCAGTACAAAAGACAGCCGATTAAACTAATTTTTGATATCAAACCCAATTGCGTTTCGCGTGTACTAAATCCTAATTGAATAAGTTGTATCCCGGTCGGGCAGTAAAGTGGCGCCCTCTCGCACGGCACGTGGCCGGTAATCAAACAAATTGAGACAAGTTTCGTTTAAAGGGGATGAATTCTGAGGGGCTTGATCGAGGAACGTTCTGCCTGATTGAGTGTTCTTTATAGAAAATCTTACCACCGTTTTCAAAACATGACTTGACAACACCAACATTAAAATTTTCTGTCAATGTCACAAAAATGTATCAGTGATTAGTGATAGAATATTTAAGTAAAGTTTAATTTACCTCAAACACAGTACTGGTAAAACAGTATGGTTCCAAAGCACGAATTCAAGTAATATTAAGATGGTAATTGCTTTTCAGATAGGTAATTTAAAACTACGAAGATGCAGGTTCGCTCGCTGCTCTGAAATTATTTTAGGTATTCTTTTGAATACTCGATATTTAATCATTTTTCTCGTATATATTATGATGGATATATGTACGTTACCGTTATTTCGTGTAAGTGCATAAGACACGGAATGTATGTATGTTTTTGTAGATGTGTTTTAGTCATTTTTCACGTTGGTCATAATCATATTAGAATAGACAGCCATTTTAGCTAGGTTTTTATTCGTCAAATTAGAGTTTTTTATAGAAAGAAATGTAAAAAAATTAAGTGTATTATATAAATCACATTTTTTTATTACAAGCAAAAGTAAATTATAATGAAAACTACACTAAACACATGAACCTACTTATACTAAAGACATCTGTAAATTTAGCGTAATAGGGTACAAAAATACGAATCAAAAGCGTTCTCAATTTGGTTGTTTTATTTTGTATATAAATTATGCTATGGCTCTATCAGTTGTGAATCTATTTTGATGATTATTTTTTCTGTTTAGTTGTTTATACTTCAGACGTGGTCCAACATAAATTTTATCGAAAAGAGTTTAGTTGTTTTATAAAAATAAGCATAAATAAAAAAAAAATACATTGATGATATTTTTGTCATACACATTTGTCAGAGTTTATTTTTCGTTAGTGGCTGAATTTCATTAATCGAGTTCAAAAAGCAAAAAAACTGATATTTTCAATTCGATTTTATTGTATTATTATTATTAATAGCTGTAAATGCCAATTTCTTTGTGTAAATGCATACTTATTATACATAGAAACATCCAGACACAGTACAAATATTTGAATTCATCACACAAATATTTGCACTGGATGGGAATCGAACCTCGGCTTAGCAGGCTGAGTTAAGTACTACCCACTAAGCCACGAGACCAGTTTTTTTTTTTTAAATATAGATACATAATTATATAATAAATAGTGACGAGACGATCAGGACATGTGCCTGATGGTAAGTAACATGCCTGACACATAACAGCACAGCGACACGCAGCTATTGGAACATGAAGAGTCCAAATCATTACCTAGCACTGCACTGCGCTCGTCACCCAGAGATCTAAGATCTTATATCTCTAAGACCTGTAATTTCTCTGGAAACATTGCCCTTCAAACCGGAACACAGTAATGTTTGCACATTACTGCTTGGCGGTAGAATAACTGGCAAAGTTAAATATATATAAGTACCTACATACCTATTTTTATATTGAAGTCAGTGTTTATTTTGTCGGCGAAAAATAATAATTTGTAATTATAAGTGAATGGAAGTGAAAAATGTCACGATTGTTATTGATATTTGAATGCGGCTGAAATGGGGGAAAGGGATAGCGACGTTGCGCAGCGGATGCGGTGCGGTGCGGTGCGGTGCGGTGCGGTGCGGTGCGGTGCGGGCGCGGCCCGTGCGCGGCGCGTGCCGCAGGTTCCCCGGACTTGAACGGAAATCACAATTTCCGCTATAAATACGTAGCTATATTCAAAATACCGTAAACGGGCATTTGCCAGTATCACTTGATCTCATAACTCATTATTTTTTTATTTGTGAAAATGGGTACATTAAGTTTAAATACCTACATATGTCTCCATAAAATTGCAAATACTGTCAGTTTACATTAAATTATATACCTGGCATATACTTTCACCGTGACATACATAAAATATCCCCATGATCTATCTTTCCGCTATAGGTAGCTTAAAATACAACAAGTTAAGGCCTGGTTATTTGAAATTATTACACCGAGTATGTTGTCAATGGAAAAATAAAACTGGAAGTTGTGAAAACATTCGGTATTGTCTACATACATACTGAGCCGTTTTTAGAAGAGCAAATAAAAAATTAAGAAATTTAAGCTAATGGCGCCTAAATTACATGTTTATTTTTACTCAAATCTATGGATCTTCCAATAGTTGCTCTGTTTACTTACGTTTGAACAAATCACATTCATAAAACTATTTTAAAACGTACGTATTTAATTAACTCTATCTTTATGCATGATTGTACTAAAACACGCCTAAGCCGTGCTTCTCTCTCTGTTATTGGTACTAGTGAAATTTACGTATTGTTTTACTTGAAATTGAACAAATACATATTGGTTGTGACAATGTGCTACTAAAACCTTTATCTATAGTACTCGTACCTCAAACTCAATACTATATTAATCAATCAAATATCAAGTTATGTCGGTCAGTGATTGTGCTTTAGTCAGCAGCTCTAGTACACAGCTCCGTTCCGGAAATGCTAATACGTGGTCCTTTGATATGCCAAACATTACGTCCATATATATGCAACAGATTATAGCCGACTCTCTAGAATATTCTATCGAGCGAGTTTCAGTGGTCTAGATAATAACAACAGTGAATACCAAAGTCAACGGCATCGTCGGTAAAAATAAATTGTGTTGTTTTGCTGGCATCAACGGCTGGCTAAAACCACTTACCAAATACAATACAATACAAATACAATAATCTTTATTGCTGTTTGTAGGTAAGATAAGATGATAAAAACATTTTAAAAGTTGCCCCATACAAACTGGCCTCTGCGAGAGGCATGCAATATGTCTAGCAAGACAATTTGTTGAAGTCTTAATTTATAAATGAAAAAATTTTAAATAATAGTCAGCTGCACAGATTTCTAAAATGTGGTCAGCTGATTAAAGTCTTCTTCTTCCTCATTTTCTACTAATTTCTAGTTTTTATTTATGTCATCTGATTCTTCATCTTCGATTCATTTCTGGCTTCTATTTGGTTGTGATATATATGTGTGAGATAAATGCTTGGTGAGCACAATTTCGCCAGCGTCTTGTGTTTCATCAGGATATTGTCTTGTGTTTTTGAGTTTGATCAGTGTGTCCATCCAGGGTCTAAGGTCTTGCAGTAATAGATCTTGCAGTCCAAAGTGGTCTTTTGAAATCAAAAATTCCAAATCCGACAAACTTAAAAGTAATTTTTGGCAATAAATCTCCTGGAATCGGTCTTTATCTCGGTCGGACAAAAAATGCATAAAAGTTCGTTCATTCAAGTTCATTAGATAGAGAAATCGTAATCTGGAAAAATGCGGTGTAGCTTCGAAGTTTATTTTTTTTTTAATACTACCGAATGCAGTTTTTAATTTTTCCATGGTTGTTATATAGGTAGTATGTTATAATATCAAACATGAAATCGCAATGTTTACTCTTATATGAACACTCAAAGTGCACGCTATGAATTTAGAAATGCAAAGGGAGTGGTTAACCATAGGTGAGTTCTGTATCCCATTAGCTCTAAAGTGGCGCACCTTGATCTATGACTGGTCTCCTGCCTTATTAAAATTTTATCTAAATGCATTCCAAATGACCCTCCTGACCAGAGTAACTTGGTAAGGTGGGGAAAAGCCTCTGAAAAATGTTGCTATACTTGTGGAGAGGCGATATGTACAGCAAGGCACATATTGGTGGGATGCAAGGTGCTCCTTGATGGGGGTCATTACTCACGGCGTCATGACAGAGTACTTGAAATCATACGTGAAGCCATATGAGCCTTTCAGTAGCTAGAGCCCAAAAAGGATTGACGACAAACAAAAGACAAATTAACTTTGTAAAAGCAGGCTCAACTTCAAACTCCAGGAACAAGCCTTACTCAATCCTGGGTACAGCACCTGATTGGACTATTTTAGTGGACACGTATGAAAAGCACTACAAAATCCCAGAGGATGTGGGTGTTTCGTCATCCAGACCGGACATTTTCCTTTTTCTAGAGCTACGAAACGCATAGTCCTTGTAGAACTTACCGTACCGTGGGAAACTAATATACCTAAAGACCACGCGATGAAACAAAATAAGTATTACGACCTCCTAAACGAATTAACAAAAACGGCTATGTAGTTAGTTTATACGCTGTAGAAGTGGGAGTGAGAGGTATACCAGCAAAATCTCTCTATAACCTACTGAAAGACCTTGGCTTATCCAGAAGTGCAGTAAGTTCTATACTAGAACGTGTATCTAAAGCTGCACTAGTATGCTCATATCTGATTTGGCTGGGCAGGGAGAGAAAAACGAGTGGTGAAGGTGAGTGTTGATGTACGTCAGAAAGGGGCCCCTTAAACCTACGCCCGAGTCACAAGTCTCGGGAACTACTCGAGTTTTTCTCTCTCTGCCACACGATGGACCCGGCACCCGCACGGTGAATCCATGGAATGCTAAGAAGATCGTCTCTAATAGTTCCTGAACCACTCAAAATCCCAAAAGCACTTATGGTCAAGTCGCAAAACTGTTAGTTTTCATTTGATGTAAAATATTTAATAAACAAACGATTCAGTTTAAATCGTCTGGATTTTTTTTAATAACAAGTGACGAGACGAGCAGGACATGTGCCTGATGGTAAGCACCATGCCTGCCACATAACAGCACAGCCACACGAAGCTATTGGAACATGAAGAGACCAAATCATTACCTAGCACTGCACTGCGCTCATCACATAGAGATCTAAGATTTTATATCTCTAAGCCATGTAATTTCTCTGGAAACATTGCCCTTCAAACCGGAACACAGTAATGTTTTCAAATTACTGCTTGGCGGTAGAATAACTGGCAAAAGTGTGGTACTTCCCGAGGCGGACTCTGCTTGGAGTCCTACCAAAATGCCCTTGAGATTAATATGTTCGATTGTTATTATTGAAAAATTACTGAAAAACATAAGTTAATACAATATTATATTTATAACTAGCGGCCCGCCCCGGCTTCGCCCGTGGTACATATATATAACCTACAGCGTTCAAGGATTACGAACATATGAAAGAACGGTGAACGATTTTTAAATCGGTCCAGTAGTTCCCGAGATTAGCGTGTTCAAACTATATATATATGCTATAGGCTACTTTTGATCCCCAAATTATCGTGCTGTTTACTGGGTCAGAAGTGACACCTGTAGACATTTGGCGGGACCAGCGGCGGGGAGTTTTCGACCAGAGAGGAAAAAGATTAAATTACTAAAATGGCTATTAAAAAATAGGGGTTGATCGTAGAAGAGTGAAAATTGAGGATTGTATGTATTTTTGTATGTTGTATCATAAAAATAGAAATTAAAATTTTGTCTAAAAATAAAAAATTATTTAGGGGTGGACTACCCCTAGCATTTAGGGAATGAAAATAGATGTTGGCCGATTCTCATAGATACCGGATAAGCACAAAAATTTCATCAAAATCGGTCAAGCCGTTTCGGAGGAGTATGGCAACGAAAACTGTGACACGAGAATTTTATATATTAGACTAGCGGCCCGCCCCGGCTTCGCCCGTGGTACATATATATAACCTACAGCATTCAAGGATTACGTACATATGAAAGAACGGTGAACGATTTTTTTAATCGGTTCAGTAGTTCCCAAGATTAGTGTACAAACTATATATATATATATATATATATGCTATAGGCTACTTTTGATCCCCAAATTATCGTGCTGGTTACTGGGTCAGAAGTGACACCTGTAGACAACTGGCGGGGATAACTAATTAAATGACGATTGATAAGTTATCGACCGGGGATGAAAAATGATTAAATTACTAAAATGGCTATTAAAAAATAAGGGTTGATTGTAGAAGGGTGAAAATTGAGGATTGTATGTATTTTTGTATGTTGTATCATAAAAAAATAGAAATTAAAAATTTTGTCTAAAAATAAAAATAAAAATTTAGGGGTGGACTACCCCTAACATTTAGGGGGATGAAAAATAGATGTTGGCCGATTCTCATAGATACCAGATAAGCACAAAAAATTTCATTAAAATCGGTCAAGCCGTTTCGGAGGAGTATGGCAACGAAAACTGTGACACGAGAATTTTATATATATTAGACTAGATGTCGTTAGCATCGAGATAGCTTGCGGTGGCGGAATCATTCAGGTTTTCTAGACTATTTAGTAACTTCGTCAACCCTTTCATACTTGACTTATAGACCGAATTTTTGAAGTCTCATCTCAGTGTAAACTGTAGAGAGACGTAAAATTACCTAATTCCTTCCTCCCATGGATCAGCCATGGGTTAGCGGGTCAACGAACCCTCACCCGCAATACTTGAGCTGTTCAGCTCACGGCAGTCAGTGACTGCAGTCACGGCAGCCAGTCACGGCTGAAGCGCTTGAGCTGCATCCGTGAACCTGCTCAGCTCAAACGTACACAAAAATAATAATCTCATTTCTCTATGATCTATGGCTCAATCGTGGAAAATTTTCTGAAACTTTTTTTGCTTCTTTGATTGATATGTTGAATAGTCTGTGGTAAAATTGTATTTTACTAGGCTCTGATCTGAGGTACGCTCGTCTAGTTCTTTCCTTAAATTAACTTTAATAAAGTCTTGCTGTACCACCGATACATTTAGGGGGATGAAAAATAGATGTTGGCCGATTCTCATAGATACCAGATAAGCACAAAAAATTTCATTAAAATCGGTCAAGCCGTTTCGGAGGAGTATGGCAACGAAAACTGTGACACGAGAATTTTATATATTAGATAATATACAATATTTACCATGATCAAAAATACAAATATTGGTGGACACATAACTAACATTACAAATATTTATTCTATGTCATGGTTTTTAGAAAAAGTATGGAATTAAAAACTCGACATATATAATATTAGTAGGATTATTAAATAAATTAATATTAATAAATAATTAATTAATAAATAAATAAATAAAAAATAAATAAAATATTATTATAATACCTGCTATCTGGTTCCTATAGTACAAGCTTGGCTTAGTTTGGGGCTGGATTGTGTTGTGTGTGAAATGTCCGCCAATATATTTAAGCTTGATTTGACCTTCATCGTGTTTGAAACTTTCCGAAAGTTTTGCCTTTGCCTAACCCTTCACAAGTTGGACGGCTATTTCTATTTATATTATAAATGTTAAAGTTTGGATTTATGAGTGATGGGGTGTTTGTTGCTCAGTCATGTTGGAACGGCTGAATGGATAGAGTTGAAATTTGGAGTGCAACTAGCTCTAACTGGAATAACACGAACTAGTACCTAGAATGTGTGTGTTAGTGTGTCATCAGATCACCAAACATCGTGAGGAAACCGTCATGTTCCTAGAATGTTTTGTATATCATCGCCAAACATCTTGATAACCCTGTACGTTTCCTAGAGTGCTTCGAAGATATGCGTCAAGCATCAATCCGCATAGAGCGTAGTGGATCATGCCCTTGACTCTCTACTTGCGTGACAAGGCCGCGCTGAGGAAACATAAAGTGGGTGCGTGGCTTATGAACCCGCAATATTGTTTACTTTTCATTGTTGGTAAGGCACCACTTGAAGCATAATTATCGGATTGTAACAGGAATTATATTATCCCTAGATATTTTCTGATTTTATATCTCACTATGTCGTGCTTATAATGGCTGTTCAAATCACCACACATAATCACACAGCACTACAGGGTGGTGATTTGATCTGTCCTTGTTAAAAGAAAATTATGAACCAATAATCTACATATGTATATAGGGTAAGCCCCGGTTACTTGCCTCAGTAGCACACAGGCCTCGGTTTCCAATTCGTCATGTTTGGTATGTTTATGGATTTAGTGCTTAAAGATCATTGATAATGTCTACCTGCAGGCCTCGTATCTAAATTGTTAGAGTAGGTGCGTGTGTTTTGTTTGTGCGAGAAAAAAAATCTAGCGCGGCGAAACAATGAGGGACGTTGAAGCAATATTGGCAAGTTTTTATATTATTATTGTTATATTATATTATTATATTTGTTCATAATCGTTGTGTCAGTCAACTTCTTGTTTCATTGCATTCTTTATTGTTTAAATTACACTGTTTACTACGTGTAGGTACTATGTGTTATTATTAAATAATTTTTATTTCTTTTGAAACTTGAAAAGGCAAGTATCTATATTAAAAAGGATAGTCGCCCTTTTTACTTTTGCGGATAGTCGCCCTTGCATCTGATCTGTCGATCTGCAACTAATGATAATAATTTATTTCCAACTTACTGAATTTAAAGCGTGGTTAACTAATCTAAATTAGTACTGTGTATAACGTTTTCATTCTATACAATTTAGCAAAAATGTAATTTTAACAGCAATAAATTACCAATATTATTAAGCTATAACGTTGGTAAATATTTTTGTTAGTAGTTATGAAAAGATCTTAATAAATAATAAAATTATTAATATAATTAAAATTGTAATTTATCAGAAAGCGTGGCTATCCTTCGTGGCAACTACCTAAATTCACCCTGAAGCTTTTTTGACGTTAGGCTACTTACCCGCCATAGTAGGCAACAACACTATTTCTGAGAGGTCAAATAAAACCGGATTTACTCAAAACTGTTTAACACTGACTATGTTTCTAAAAATGGGCTAATATAATGTATAAAATACCAATATTTTGATATGTGTGTTGAATTATTCCTAATAAGTGTAATTTTTGTAATAACAGAGCTTTTTAAAAAAAATGTGCAACTATTCAGGTATAACCCCGAATAGTTGCCTACTTGGCATTCTCGGATGAATTTAATCGAGTTGTCTTCAAATATTTACTTATTCAAAGCTTTTGCAACGAAAACCTGTTAACTTTTGAGCAACATCAAACTGGTATAATAATTAACATTTTCAACGTTTGTCAATCAATTTCAATGTTTGTCGTCAATCAATCTCAAATAACCAAGATTGTGTTTGAGTGGAGGTTTTTTTAAAGAAGAGTGACGAGACGATTGAGACACGGCCTAATAGTAAGCAAACGACCCATAACAGCATTATGCCACGCAAATATTTGAACAAGAGGAGTTCTAATAACTGCTTGCGCTCATCACCCATATATAAGTATATATATAACTTGATTTATCTTTTCACACTGTTAGGTCGTTATCAAAGTTTCGCCTCAAACCAAACAAAGTAAAATTTGTACTTTACTTTCCATCAGTATAATAACTGACAAAGGTGGGACACTTCTTCAGGCAGACTTTGCAAAGATTTGTACCAGTTTCGTAAAACAGGGGTAAGAGTATGCAGCCGCAGCGCATTAATATTAGAACAATACCGAAAATAATAATGACTAATATACCTAACGAAACAAAACAAAACAATTATAATTGAGATTAACGTTCGCATTTAATACGCAGTTAATTAGGATTTTAATTGAGGGACGAATAACGAACATCGTACGCTTGTGTGGCGCTTTGTGCCAGCGGTACCGTTCGCAACCCCATCCAGTTGATTTATGTACTTACCTAAAATAATACTAGCTGTCGCCTTTTGGTCTAAATTCAATTAAATGCAATATTTAACCTATTCTGAATTTGATTACACTTTAACAAATAAGAAAAGAGTGTTTTAAACGTGTGTGTTAACAAGAACAAAATTAAAAATTTTGATTAACCCCCGACTACCTCAGATTTGTTATCTGTACAACATTTTACTAGTCAAGCCCTTTCATTTAATACCCATATTAAGGGAGATGTGAAAAAAGAAATGTATTTCGCCATTTTGCGGTAGCCGCCATCTTGGATTTGAAATTTGTCATAGTGCAATGTGTTCTACTAGTCAAACCCTTTCGTTTGTTACCCATATTGAGGTAGTAGTGAAAAAAAATATATTGTTCGCCATTTTGTGGTGGCGGCCATCTTGGATTTGTTTTTTTTATAATGCATAGTATTCTACTAGTCAAGCCCTTTCATTTGATACCCATATTGAGGTAGGTTGTGCAGAAATATTTTGTCCGCCATTTTGTGGAGGCGGCCATCTTGAATCGATATTAACCAAACATAGCTAACAACATCCGCACGGATATTAACTTTCAAATAAAAAAACCGCATCGAAATCGGGTAATTCGTTTGAACTCTACATTGCCACAGACAGACACACACACAGACAGACAGACAGACATCGACGTCAAACTTATAACACCCCTTTTTTTGGTCGGGGGATAAAAACAAGGTAGGTACTAGTATAGTGTAGTACGTGTAATGATTTTTATTGGTTTAACGTTATTTGTAAGTAAGCATAATTAAAAAAATAGCACCTTCTCTATATAAACTCTAAATGTGGAAAACTCATTAGCGCATTTTTTATAAAAAGGGGGTAGACGGTACATTTTTTCTTTACTAACACATAAAGGTAGATCAACCATCTAAAAAAGTCGTTTATATTCAGAAAAAATAAAAATAGCACATATATAAGTTGTAATAATTTTACAGCTGGCTAAGCAGTTCTAAATTAGGCTGATTTTGTATTTTAGGCACAACAGAGGTAGCGCTGATCGCATGACAATATTTGATTTAGAGATGTGTGAAAAGGCTCATCGGCAACGACATTCTTGTTTGAAAATCGAAATCTTAGACATCGCTGGTGTTAGAGTTTTATATCAGATGTATTTCGGAGATTGTGCGGCTGATCTGCATGATCGAATACCACCTTACCTTCTTTTCTATCAGACTGCTCGTAGCTCGAAATAACGACATCGTTTCATGATTTACGTTCCAATGATCCGAACGACGAGGTTTGACTCCTTATGACTGACCTTGTGGCTTAGTGGGTAGTAACTCTGCCTGCGAAACCGAGGGTCGTTCGATCCCCACCATACACGTACATATATTTGTATGATGAGTTCAATTGTTTGTACTGTGTGAGATCGCTTTTAACGATAAGGTCGCCATTTGCTACTCTATTTTTAAGATTGTTTGTTTTATAAGTTGTTTTGTTAAGTGCAATAAAAAGTTTATCTATCTATCTACTGTGTCTGGGTGTTTCTATATATGATAAGTATGTACATATTTACAACTATAAGTATTATATCAGCTATCTGACCGGCATTTTACAAGCTTTGCTTGCTTAGTTTGGGGTCAGGTGGTGTTGTGTGTGAATTGTCCACCAAGATTTATTTATTTTATTTATTTATTCGCAAAAATAATGTCCAGGCTGTGAAATGAGTTTTTAATTCGATAGTGAATACGTTGCCATTGCAAAACACATCGTCGCTTAATATCAGGCGAGATTCCAGTCTCTTGTATGCCATCTCGCTCTAACAATCATAGTGGCTACCGAAACTATAACAGTTATAAAAACTACTCAGTTTTTCGATTTCTTATCGGACGAACTGACTGACTGACTGTGTGAGAAACGTTGCCTGATTGGGCTGGGTGGGTTTGGAAAGGTATTGTATATACCTATGGGTGTCTTGAAGTTCAGAGTGCCTCGATTTCTTTAGGTAAAGGTGCTCTACCGTAAACCGCATCGGCGCTTAACACCAAACAAGACAGCGCTAAAACATAGCCTACCCAGGATTACAAAAAATCGCCTTGCTCTTTCTATTTTTTAATTTTTTTCTATTGAACTCCCCGGATTCCAAAAAGGGGCACCGCTTGAAGGTTAAAATTCTTCGGACCTAACTGAAGAGGCCACTTGGTTCGCCACATTACCATGCCACTTTTGTTATTATACAGCCAGATTTGAATTACGTAGCTTAAGTGGAGTTTTTCAGACGATACAAACGTGAAGTCGAAAATACGATTTTTTTAGACGAAAACCGCACGGTCGTTTATTATTAAATGAGGTGGTGTTTAAGCGTCATGCTACCATTTAATTAAAACGAAGAATTTTACAAAATTAGGGTTACGTAAAAACGACTACATTAGCCCACTTTGTGTTCCCACAGCTGGGACTCACAGTCTTCTCTCCCAAGGAGAGAGAAAAGGCCTTAATTCGATTTGCATTTAATTGGTCAAGTGCAGTTTTGCAGATGATGCACCATTTATTAATTTCAAACTACTAAATTGAAATCATATCAAATCATTTATTTATCCAAAAATAGTACATTTATGTTGTCATGTTACTCTATCCACCAAACTGGGTGTTACAACCCCGTATCGTGGTGGCTAGTTCCTTCCTATGGTAACAAAGATGTATATAGGTCGCAATGTATTACAAAATTATTATAATATTTATTCTATTCTATTTTATCCAAAGTTACATTGTTTGGGAATTTTAGCAAATATTAGTCAATCATTAAATTATCAAAATGTGAAACATGAAAGTATCATGTGCCATCCAACAAACTAAGTGCTTAAAACCCGTATCTTAGAAATATAGCCGTAACATGGAACGTATGCAAAGATTAACGACACACGAAGACATATGAACATACACAAGAACAAAATTAAAAATTTTGATTAACCCCCGACTACCTCGGATCTCGGATTATCTGTATAACGTTCTACTAGTCAAGCCCTTTCATTTGATACCCATATTGAGGTAGGTTGTAAAGAAATATTTTGTCCGCCATTTTGTGGAGGCGGCCATTTTGAATCGATATTAACGAAACATAGCTAAGAACATCCGCACGGATGTTAACCTTCAAATAAAAAAAACCGCATCGCAATCGGCCCGTCCGTTTGAGCTCTACGGTGCCACAGACAGACACACACACAGACAGACAGACAGACAGACATCGACGTCAAACTTATAACACCCCTTTTTTTGGTCGGAAGTTAAAAATTGGTACATATGAAATACAATCGTATATAAAATCCACAGCTACAAACTTGAAGGTATTTTTCATTTAATTCTCTAACACATGTTTTTGGTCCATCGGTACATAATGTTTGTCGGAAGGGCTCGAGCGCTTCCGCCGTGTCCGGGGCGGGGGAGGAGTGACGCCACATCCGGCGGAAGCTGCAGCCGCCCCCGCACCCCCACTCCCCACAATACCTACCAACCTACCTTACTAATAACTCTGTGCCTACACATTATAATTATATAAAATTCTAAAGATTATACATGTGAATTGAATACAGATTTATTTTGTGTTATTGTAACAATTAATTACAGACATAAGAAACGAAAAAACAAGTGAGAATCGAAGAAAATAGTAAAAATTTATACACCGCAGAAAAGACGCCAACTGGTCGAAATTGGATCATAATGCAATATCTATTCTCAATTTCATCATAGACTTTAATAATACCCAAAAATAAGTATATGCATGCATGTCGATTACATGGTAGTGTTTGTTTGTTCCTTTTTATTGATTAAATGTATAACGAGCACAATGTACAATAATAAGCTATTTTCGTACAAAAAATTAAACCGACTTCAAAACCACAAATAGGCACTCAAAAGCGAAACATAAACTAAAATCATGATTATAAGCGCTACTCACTCATTTACAGAATGGAATTTATTTAAGTCATTTAAGGTTCGCTGACGATATCGTTCTATTTTCGGAAAACTCGCAACAACTAAACGAAATAGTGAACGAATTACTCTCCGTTAGCTTACAAGTAGGCTTAGAAATGAACCTAGACAAAACAAAACTCATGTGCAACTGTCAGAAGACACCCATTCTAACAAACAACACACCACTAGAGTACGTCAAGAAGTACCTATACCTGGGGAAACAGATTTCGTTTAGCAAGGACAGGAATGCCGATGAAGTAGACAGAAGGACAGCTATCACATGGAAAAAATATTGGGCCCGACAGGAAATACTAAAGTCGTAACTACCACTACCATTAAAAAAAATAGTAATGAACTCTGACATACTGCTATGCCTCATGTATGGCTGTCAAACATGGATGTTGGACTACAAAACCAAAGGAAAAATAGAGAAAACCCAGAGAAAAATGGAAAGTCTACTAGGCATAAAGTTGAGAGATAAGATGAAAAACAATGTAATTCCCGAAAACACTAAAGTCATCGATGCCCTTTATTTCTCTCTAGTTAGAAAATGGAAATGGGCGGGCCATCTTGCCAGATACAACGACATATGGACCGTAAGGGCCGTCAAATGGAGCGGACCACGAGGCTCCAGAGCGCGAGGTCGGCAGCGCGCCCGGGGGGCGGACGAGCTGGCTGCGACGGCGGGCAGGAGGTGGATGAAGCTGGCCACCGACAGAGAAAAGTGGAATGCTTTGGAGGAGGCTTTTACCCGAAGGGTAACTGAACATACAACTTTAGATATAATATTTTTTAATAATAATCTAATACCAATTTTATCAAGAAATAAAATTATTTAAAGTGAATCATAAAAGAGTAAAATGTAAAATCAATGTTGTGTGGAATTAACAACGCTTAATTTATTTTTATTTATTTTTTTATGTACCTATAGGAATTTATTATATCAATACCGTTACTAACCCTAATTAAAATCTGTATAACCTAGGCCCACAAAGAAATAATTGATTTGATTTGATCTGTAAAGCAAAAACTTTATACCTCTATTTACGAAAATTGCGCGGATGAAATTTTATGAAAATTGGCACAGTTATTTTACATAGAAAAGAAGTGTAGAATGCTAGTATGTATTTAGCAGCGCCCCGCAGTATTACCCGCGTATTTCCGTTTATTTTTTTTGGGATAAAAAGTAGCTTATGTATGCTATCAGCTAACTCCATACCAAATTTTACTAAAATCGCTTCAGCCGTTTCGACGTGAGGAAGTAACAAACACACACCCTCACCAACTTTGATCTTTATTACTCGTATATTAGTAAGATTATGCACAATACATTAAATCAATAAAATCATTACACTCACTACCAATGTATTTGATACACACTTGTACCATGTCTTTTGTTCATAGTTTAAGTCTGAGGTTGAATTGAGAATATACCCTACATACCTATAATACTTACATATACATAAACAATTTTCGTACAAAAAATTAAACCGACTTCAAAACCACAAATAGGCACTCAAAAGCGAAAAATAAACTAAAATCATTATTATAAGCGCTACTCACTCATCTATTTGAAGTCGGTGCCAGCTAAATCTAACAGGTATAGGATAGATACTACTTACCTGTGCCTACATAGCATCAATCTACTAACTTTTTGACCTGACTGGCACCGACTTCAAATAGATGAGTGAGTAGCGCTTATAATAATGATTTTAGTTTATTTTTCGCTTTTGAGTGCCTATTTGTGGTTTTGAAGTCGGTTTAATTTTTGTACGAAAATTGTTTATTTTACTCTTTTAGTGTACAAGAACAAAATTAAAATTTTGATCAAACCCTGACTACCTTGGATTTGTTATCTGTACAACATTCTACTAGTCAAGCCCTTTCATTTGATACCCATATAAAGGAGTTGTGAAAAAGAAATGTATTTCGGCATTTTGTGGAAGCGGCCATCTTGGATTTGAATTTTTCATAGTGAAAAGTATTCTACTAGTCAAGCTCTTTCGTTTGATACCCAAATTGAGGTAGTAATGAAAATATAATATAATTCGCCAGTTTGTCGTGGTGGCCATTTTGGATTTGAAATTTGTTATAGTACATAGTACTCTACTAGTCAAGCCCTTTCATTTGATACCCAAATTGAGGTAGGTTGTGAAGAAATATTTTGTCCGCCATTTTGTGGAGGCGGCCATCTTGAATCGACATTAACCAGACATAGCTAAGAACATCTGCTATGGTATTAACCTTGAAATAAAAGAAACCGCATCGAAATCGGCCCATCTGTTTGAGTTCTACTACGGTGCCACAGCAGATAGACAGACACACAGACAGACATCGACGTCACTTATAACACCCCTTTTTGGCCGGGGTTAAAAACAAGTTTTATTAAAGCATTTACACAATTTTGTATTGACAGGGTCGAGATTCATAACTTTTGTGAAATCTACAACGTCATCCAGATACGCAATTTTTCAGTTTTGGTTCATATTTCAAAACTACTTGACCGATTTCAAAAGATTTATATGGGACCATTCGGGAAGCATACCCATCCGAACACAAAAAGAAATTTTAAAATCGGTTCAGAGGTCCTCGAGAAATCAGGTAACATACATAAAAAAAAAAAAAAAAAAAAAAAAAAAAAAACATAGGGGTCGAATTGATAACCTCCTCCTTTTTTTGGAAGTCGGTTAAAAATGGGAACTAACGCCGTCATCAACCAGGGTTGCCGATGCCCGATTTCCCGATGCCATTATTTCCTAGTACGCCTATACATTATCATTACTTTTTGATCCACTATAAGTTCAACCACGTGATGACGACTACTTGACATAAAAACGTTCCTAAAATAAACATTTTAAGTAAAAATAAAATATTAAACTACACTCATTACACTTAATCATAGAATAGATAATATATATTAACGCCACTTTTGGCCACACAAATAAAAATATTATAATACTCTCTCCGCTCTTCTAATACTCTGTTGGCAAATTTTAATAAGGCTGGTTGCTCACTTAAAAATTAGTATCTAATCAATAAAACTGCACATCATGGTGAATTCGGCGTCATTAACGGGGTTATTGCGACAGGAACGCTAATGCAGCGAGCATTGTGCCACCGACAGTGGAGCCAAGCCGATTGGCAGGACCCTAAAAAGGGTATACGTTCGACATGGTGCAAAGGACAAGAAACGAGCGATTAAATTGTTTTTACAACATGTAGATAAACTGCTTTTATTGCGCTTGGAAAACATTATGGGAAGAATTTTTTCACGATGCGCGATCACATCGACATCCAGAAAAATTACGATATAGATAGCTGACAATAATTGTCTCTTCAGAGCGCATGTTCAAAATCCGTACGCACGACACGACATCCGACACACTAAAGTTATTTGCGCAGTTTTTTAAGGAACCTATTGATATAGATTCCTTAAAAAGCCGCATAAATTGATTTAGGTGCTCTACTACTTAGCCAATTATGGGTACATAAGTACACACAAACATACTCTTAATCACTTAAATAAGATTTTAATTGAGAGTGAAATAACATCATGGGATGGCACTTGCTTTTTTTTAATTGAACATATTGTAGAATAAAAAATTGCATTTTTTTTTTACATGACACCTAACCTAACCTAACCGTAAACTCAACAAAATACCATAGATTTGTGAAAATTTTACAACCAATAGCATTCGGATAGCAACAGAAATATTGTTCGATTTCTTCACCCAATATTAGCTGACCTTTCACTAAACAAAGCTTTTATTTTGAGAAACTATAAGCTGATATAATACTTAAATGTCACAAACAGACACACGCAAACACTGACATAGCACTGACAGCGATATTTATAAACTCTTATGCCTTGGACCACATGTTCCGTACTCCCGAAGGAACCACAGCGAGCGATAAAAGCGTCATGCATAATGTAGTCGCGTCCGAAATCGAAAAATTAAAAAGTGCCGCCATCTGCCGAGCGCGCGATCACCCGCCTGTTTTGACGGCCCATCCGGCGGGGCGGCAGATAATTACGCGGATCGTGTAACCCGAGCCTTATCCGCGTAATCGACTGTGAAACGACTAGTGGGCTTTTGTTGTTTACAAAACGAGATGAAACGGATTCTTCGTTTACCTTTTTGTTTATTTATTATTGTGTAGTTAGGTGTATTGAATTGAAAACTAGCCGCGTTGTGCACTTTCTGGTAGGTTGAAATGTATAAGGTTGGCGTCACCGACGTGATAATTGGTGGACAATTCACAATAATGGAGCATAGCGGTGTAGCATTGGAGCGGCGGTGGAGCAGCGGAGTGGCGTGTGCGCGTTAGGTACTTTTTAGGGTTCCGTGCCCTTGGGTAAAAACGGGATTCTATTACTGAGACTTTGCTGCGACTTCGCTATGCGTGACAGACGGACGGACTTCCGTCTAACAACAAACACTACAAATAAAATAAAAATTGAAGGCCCAGATTCAATTTTTATTTTATACAACACACTAGATTTGTTACAGTTACGGCCAATTTATAGTTGATATTTAAGTAAAGTGAACTTGCAATATTAGGTACCGAACTTTTCGAGCGCGAGTCCCACTTGCACTTGGACGGTTTTTATTGAATGGACGATATGTTGTAAGACAACAAAATAGCAGTTTAAATGTAGCTGTGGACTGTACAGGTGACGTACTGTTCAATATTGGTGCTCTTTAATACTACAATTCTATGTTATAATTTTCAATCCTAGTTTTTCAAGCTAGTGTTAGTAACCTAGCAAACTAGAACTTCTATCTTTGTGTAGACAAAACTGGCCTTGCGTAGCGTTGTCTACACGAAACTAGACGTACTAACTAGCTAGCTTGCTAGCACCAGCTTGCTTGCTTGCTTGCTAGCTTGAAAAACTAGCCTCGTGTCGCTCTGGCATATATATGACTGTTAATTTTTGCGGTTTACTTTATACTCGTAGTCGGAGGTCGGAGAGAACAAAACCAGCCCACTTTGTGCCCCACTACTCAGGCGCGGTCCCAGCCTCGAATTTTGGAGGGGATCACCAGTACGCAGCCTCAGGTTTGGGGGGTCACAAGTAGAAATACAATAAATGGAGCAAAAAAATACTTTACTAGTAGCGCCCTACGATTTTACCCGCGTAGTTCTCGTTCCAGTTGTTTTCCCGCGTTAAAAAATAGTCTATGTACTATTAGATATTTGTAACGTTTTTATTTTAACATATACGATTTTGTGGGGGGGTCATGTCCCCTTCGGACTGCGCATGCCACTACTAGGGCTCGGGTCTTTTTCTCGCAATAAGAAAACTATTGTCATAACCCACTGGCCTGGCCAAGTCTAGATTGACGGACGACTGGTAAGCTACAGAAATATCTTTTTTTGAAAATACGAGGACCAGTTTTCTCACTACATTTTTACACTACATTCATTTTTCTTCGCCGTTAAAACGACTGGAAATATAAGAAATTTGTACACAAAAAATACTCAGAAGAGCAGGCGAGTTCCGAACCTACTATTTTACGATTATGAAATCAGGCGTGCTAGCCACTAGGCCATCAACTTTTTAAACATGCCAAAGGACATAAACTGCCGGAATACAACACTTGAATCAAGCTCAGCTCTGTTTCATTGAGATCTTTTGACGTCATAAATATCGAAAATCGCTATAAGCGATAATGCCCGAGCTACACGAGGTTAGTTTTCAAGCTAGTATATCAAGCCAGTGTTAGCAAGCTAGTATCTAGCTTCGTGTGGACAACGCTACGCAACGCTAGTTTTGTCTACACGGAGCTAGAAGTACCTACTCGCTTCCTAGCTCAATAACACTTGCTTGCTATTCTAGCTTGAAAAACTAGCCTCGTATAGCTCGGGCATAAGGGTACCCTCTGCCTCTTGACGATTTTATGTAGTTTATTTTATATATAGAATTAAGGTATAGGAATAAGAGGGGGATAATTTACTGTTGTAGTAAAACTCCCATTGCATTAAATTCCTATTCCATTTCAGGGTACCCTGAAAGAGATCGCGATTAGTGATAAGGTCACCATTTAATGCTATATTTTTTTATGAAAGTATATTTCATACCTATGTAATCTAAAGTTTGTGAAGTGCAAAAGACAGTATCTATTTATGTAACGAATCGCACGCTGTTCTCTTTGCGCTAATTAATTTAGGCTCGGTATAAATTTCGGGTGAAATAGCAGCTGTCGCCATCGTCACATTTGTTTTTAACATAACGACGAAACGAGCAAGACTCGTTGATGATGGTGAACAATACGCTTACTCATAACAGCACAGTGTTACGCACCTATTGGAACATGAAGAGTCAATTTCCTAGCACTGTATCACGCGTGACCCAGAGATACGAGTATAAGACGATTTATCTTCTGTGACGTCTCTGAAAACATTTCCCTTCAAACCGGAACATAGTGATTATTCCACATTATTGTTTGGCGGTAAAATAACTGGACAAGGTGTGATAGGTACTTTCAATCACAATTACTGACTAAGGGCTAATGGCACTTTTTACAATTGAAAATTTAAAAGTTACATATTTGTTAAAGTCAAGCTTTAAAGCATTTTAGCAAAGGCATTAATTACTTACTACACGTGCCAACCTATTGTTGTTAAAACGGCGCCACTTTAAAATTTTAATTCAAATTTGAAAGTTATAACTTTTACTGTAATCGTAGAAAGACTCATTCATGCTCATCTATGCCAGAAAAAGTTTATAAAAATGATTGTTACAATATATTTTCTCCAAAATAACAAAAACTGACTTCAATTTAATATTATATTCAGACACTCGCCCCAATTTCATAAGAAACCATCACTATCGACTTACCTTTGTGAAACCATCACTATCGACTTACCTATGTGAAACCATCACTATCGACTTACCTATGTGAAACTATCACTATCGACTTACCTATGTGAAACTATCACTATCGACTTACCTATATGAAACCCTCACTATCGACTTACCTATATGAAACCATCACTATTGACTTACCTATATGAAAGTTAGTTTTAGTTTTTTGTTCACATTTCAAAGACCACCCTACCCAGCTCGATAAAATTTATAAACATTGATCATCACCTTTGAACAGTGATCTAACAAACAAACAAACAAAACCATCAAAATTGATTCACAATTATTGATCGCGTTTAACCAGAACATGAGTACTTATGTTAATTTTTTATATTACTTTTCCAGTAAGCAATCCAGCGCTGGATTCGATCGCTGGACTGGAATTATGTAAACCGGGCATTAAGCTACGAAAATTTCGATTACGTAAATTGTTTTTATGAATTACTGTTGTTACATACCTACACTATAAAAATAGAATTAAGAAAAATATCTTAACCGTAAAATATGATGTTTCGATAATTTTTTGACGAACCCAATGAAGTTTTTTTGTCTGCTTGGTCTCATAGTTCTAAAAAAAAGCTGAAAGCTGTAATGGAGATATAATGAGAAATCCATACAAAATGTTTGCGGATCATAAATAAGCATAGGTAGGTGTAAGCATGGTTACGAACCCATGATTACGGTAGCGGATAAGAATGATAAAAATAAAAATTACAACAACGACTCGACAAAAAATATCGTAAAATGCAAAGTGAAAATGAAAGACTGTTCAGGAGTGGGAGCGAGCGAGGAGCGCGCGTCAGCTGTTAGGAACGGAATAGTTGCTCTATTCAGAACTTGCAAATTAGAGGGCCGTGTTTCCGCCCGGGGCATAATTAGACGTGCCAATCGCGCTCTTGGCGATCCGTCACGCTTTTCCTACTAACCATCGCGAAAGGTAACCAGCGGGAGAAGTGAATGGACCAATTAAATAATTCAGTAATTCAGTGTGCCGCCGCGCCGGCGGCGACGTAAACATGCGTGCGGCGTGCGGCGGGGGCGGCCAGCGTGCATGCAGTGGAGGGGAGAGGGCGTGGCCGCGTGACGTCACCAGCTTGCCTGCTCAGTCGGTCAACACCCGGCGCTGGTAGCGGTCGCGGCGTCGCGACGGTATTTCTCCCCGACAGTACGAGAGAAGACGCCAAAATTTTCGACCGGCAGTACCACTCACCCTCCAAGGTGTTGAAGTTGGAGGACGACCCCTGGGGGTCGTGCGCCATGTACTCGCCGGACAAGATGAAGTCCGGCGGGGGGCTGATGGCGCCCCCGGGGTGCTTCCCGGCGCGCTACAGCCCCACGTACCGCAGCGGCGACCCGCGCCGGTGCGTGCCCAACCCCAGCGTGAGTACCTCTTGCACTACCGAGCCTCGGCTCCGCTGCCTCCTGCGGCGAGCCCGCCGACACCGCCGACCTCCACACACATCTCTCGTCACACGTCTCATTGTTTACGTTACGGAATATATAATGAGGTTACGTTACTCCATTTTTCCTACGCAACCTTAAGGAGACTTATTTTCCCTTTCCAGGCGCACTAATCATTTTATTTTCAGGAAGTGAGTGTTGCCTGGCGAATTGTGTCTCTTTTTTTGCTTTAGCGACTGTATAATGGAGCTCCATGGGGTTGTCTTTATTTATTTACGTATTATATTGTAGCGAAATTAATCTTCAGGTCAGAACTACATAGTTTTCAGTACTTATGGTTTTAATAATTTCCTAATAGTTAACACAGACAATTGGTAATCTAATAATGGTCAATACGATTAAGTAGTACACACACATATGCTTTCTAAATTACAAAAAATGTTTTAAAATAAACATAACGTTCTGAAAATCACCACAACAATACAAGTGTTATCTAAATTTGCTAAACAACCGTCAAAATACTTAATATCCCCAACAAATAACCGCAAAACGAACATTTAACTGTCGTTAAACTTTTAAAATTCATTTGAAATGTAATAATTGAACGTTGGAACCCAATTTAAAAAGTTAGCTTTGAACCTGGTCCCGACGCCCGACGGCGGGCGCTCGGTCATTCTGCGCCCAGGAATCATTTGCAGTTATTACTGTTTGAAAATTTCTTCTGTATAATAAATCAAGTAATCATACTGAAAAAAACATACCGGCCCAATTGCTAGCCTCGTACGGTTTGAAATTAATATTTTAAAATGATAAAGTGACCGTATGAAAACAAATGAACTTGAAAATTTAAGTTCAGTATATAATGATAGTTTCCAAGAATAACTTTATTTGACAGTGAAAGTGAATAATAATGATTGGTTGGAAATGGCAGTGGCAGTCATTGGCTAGATATTGTGAAGGTTGCGCGACGGGCGGGCGCCGACCGCCGCCGGCTCTTGGGTTCCAAAGAAGATTAGCAGAAGAAGTATTTTGTACAGATTCTCAGTGACAAACCACAAAAAATACTCTGTTTTCAAATAAAATTAAAATACAGTCCCAAAGTATTTGCAAGATTTACCAAATTTTTTTTTTTTTGTCAATCAAACTCTTTAGTCCAATTATTAAACCAAACTAACATTTATGTTAATAAAATATAATATATATTGTTTGTTTTACGATAATAAGTAAATATTTTCAGTTTATTTAATAAAACTTTATAGAAAGAACTTCAACCGAATGTTTTTAACGTTTTATAAATACAAACACTACAAATATGATTAAATATGTATTTACTAAAATATACTCACGGTATTTATAGTTATAACTAAATACCTTAAATTTTAATCAAAGAAATGTGAAAAACAAAACAGTATATCACTTGAGAAACAGATTGCATTTATACATAGACAAATAATTATTGTTTTTGTGTGTCTTTCAATCGCGGTTGTGCAGTAAACTAAAATTATTATTAATTAATCGTCTGCTTCGTAATATCGGGAACTCGCTTCACCTAAATATCCCCTAATTAATAATACAAGTATGACCTAAAATAGATTTAAAATTATGTAAAAATACTAAAAAATAAAATCTATTCAAATATTAATACGTGGAGCAAAAAATACTTGCGTGGAAGGAGTGTGCACACTTATAGTTAATGTAGTAAACGATCGTAAAAAACTAGTTTTTTATTATGCATTAAATAAATAATACAACATTACACACACTACATGTGTGTGTAAACACACACATAAATAAGCGATAAGGCCGCACAATTAAATTGCTAAGAGTTTTTTTCTGTTTTGTATTATTTGAAGTTTTTTTTGTGCTTTGTGGCTTTTTGATAAAGAGTTATTGTATTGTATTGTATAAATACTATTTAATCTGTGATCAAATTTAGAATATATTTATTTATTTGTATTGATTTATGGCGACTACCAGAGCAAAAAAATCAGTTTGAAAAATCAATTATCTCATTTTGGTTATTATACATTTAAAATGAATACACGGTTATCTCACATATGATATAGGCAATAAAAAAGGCAAGATAAAAGATCGTAATAATATTTTTACTAAATAAATAGAATACAAATATCTATCGGCTATTTTCTATGTGCTGTATATCGCCTAGATATGCCTACTTACCCCTCCGTTTGTACAGAAAAGCATTATAACATTTATTTTAATGATATTACTCGTTCTTGGTTTTATTCAATTTTACCGTAATAAAGGTACCCTAATAACGGGGCTATCACACCATCTACTCCATCATCATCATGGGACTTACCGTTATCCGCTTCACGCTCGCTTTAAGTAATTTTTAACCTCCGACGCAAAAATGACGGGCTGTTATTACTTAAACGGGTATGTGTGTGAACAGTGGCATCGTAGCTCCCGAAGGGATGGACCGGTTTATTTTGTTTGGAAGATAAATTAGTCGAGCATGTTTTTAGCTACGTTTGAAAAACTTAAGTCCAAAATGGCCGCCGCCGCAACAAAAAGGCGGAGTTCCATATATTTTCAGAACTTCCTTAATATTAGTATTAAATTAAAGGTCTTGACTAGTAAAAAACTAGGTATACACTATTACAAATTTCAAATTCAAGATGATTGGGGCACTGATATATGAGCTGTGAGTTACTCCACAGGACGCAACCAGTACACTTACCTGTACAATAACTGTGAAAAAAAACTCATTAGAAATGTTTAATAGATTAGTAATCCTACCAGTATTATTAATAAGATATTTAGACGTTTGTTGCTCATTCCCATCGGAGCGTCTGAACGGATCGGGTTAAAATTGTGTTAGATTATATTTTTGTTAGATTATATTATTTGGAATTGCACATATGCTACCTTTTATCACGAAAATGAGAACAACCGTGGGGTGCTGCTATTATTCAGTAGTTATAGCTAAACTACATTTTTGTCTGTCACGTTTTAAGTAATTATTTTCTAAAGTATACCAGGTTTTCGTAATTAAAAGTAGCGTATCTGTTATAGCTGAAAAAATCTGTCTACATGCCTAATTACAGCCTGATTTGTTTGATTGACCATTCACAATTTCAAATACGTTACTAGAATTCATGAAACAGAAGTTTTACCTGGTTTTAATTCTATTTATCGTATAAATAATAAAGTTTTTTAATCGTGGTTGTGTTTTTATGTTGTGAGTTTATCGATATTTTATCGGATGCACTTCGGAAAGTGTGCGGCGGTGTAGTATGATCTAATACCACCTTGGCTTATTCTCTATTGGTTACTCTACTATTTGTTGTTCCAGAGAGTGACTTCGTTTCATGGTTGATGTCCTAAAGACTCCAACAAAGATGTTTGACTCCACTCTCATATTTATTTATTCAAAGGGCACACAAAACAGAATGTAATAAACACAAATTATAACAGAGCATGCTGTACAGAACTGTACTACATTCCAAACTATGTAAATTCATATTAGTGGTGTCCAATTCACACATAATAAGAAAGAACTACACAATTGAAAATGAAAATTGAAAATGAAAATGAAAATTTATTATTATAACATAATTACAAGCACATTTTTGATACAATTTAGGGTACTTATAAATAAGCATATAATATGTCTTGTAGCACATTGCAAGTCACGCAACACCTACACTAAGAAAAATCTTGAAGAAATTACAACAACTACTACTCATTAACAAGATCACTTTAAACTAGAAATGCGTTACATGACTGGGGTATTTTTTTATAGACATAATCTGAACGATTCCATCCAGATTAGTATTTTTCATCACTGTTGACCGCATCATCGCTTAACACGAACCCAAATGGCAGTCAATCGATTGTATCACTCCACATATACTATCGACATCTACATACATATGTAATCGCCAAAAAACTTTTACTACATTTTTTTAACGTTCGATTGTTACATACTTAAATACTAATGTAAATAGTCGCTATGTTTTGAGAATAAATAATAAATAAGTAGGTAAAAAAAGAAACACGTTAAGGTGGCACTACTATTGGTGGTAAAAGTATTTTAGCGTTGCTTATAAACTTTTAAGCCTTTTACACATTGATAGGGAAACCTCGGTAATAGACTTGGACTTAAATATTAATACGGTCGAGTATAAAATAGCGTTTACCTTTTATTACCGTCTAACATCGAACCGTCTGGCAAACCGCCGTGTTTGACACAATTTCTCGAAACTGAAAAATCGAAGACCTGTAATTTTTTTTTAATGATATGTAATCGGTATAGAAATTCTCTACCTTTGTGACGTCATACCAACTCAAAGAGATTAAGTTGAACCTGAGGCAGATTTTGTAAAACGACGATAAAAATCGAGTACTTTTTTTTTAAAACAATACCGTCGCTCGTCCATCGTGTCCGTAGACATTTTGCTACGAGCTGCGGTTGTAGCGAGCGTTGTAGACGCTACGGTTTGTTAAATTAAATATATGTAAATAGCGCATATATTACTTTGTAGCAAAACGAATACTATGAATTAATCTAGTTGACATTAAATTCGGTGTTTTGAGTGAATGTCGTAAATATAACTTAAAAGGTGTTGCCATTTTCCGAGGTAAATGTTGAAACGTTCTCGAGCTTAAATATGTTAAGCTCTAAATTAATAAAGTGCTACACATATCTATGTTGTGCAACCTTTTTGTTAGTGTAATAAAAACATGTCATTTTTTGGCTCGCATAAACTTGTAGCAAATATTTGGTATCCCGACGTAAAGAAGATCTAAAAAAATATTAGCAACTCGACTACGTTCTTAGAAAATGGATTTTCGTAACTCAATCTTAATTTAAAGCGCCGTGTAGCTGCCTTCTACCCAATGGTGTCAATTATAAATAAATAAATTAAAAATTAAGAACATCGGGTAAAAATATTTCAAACATATATGTTACTTTTATAAGATTTATTTGTTTTATTTTAACATAGTACTGAAAACTATGAAGAACTTCTTCAAATTAATTCGTTCTATGGTTATTTGATTTGCTACAGCATTTGGAGTAGAATTTCTTAAAAGTTTTTGTTAATCTGCTGGAAACGCTGGACGAGTTAAGTTGATCAGCTAATGGACCACAGAAATTACAATTGGCAATTCTCTAATCTTTATTTTACAGATGGGGTCCTTGAGCGTCGTCTTCACTCCAAATTACTTGCCAAATTTTGAGTTAAACGCTCCAACTGTCACAGTCTTATTCATTTTAGGTTCACTTGACAATAGGTTTGTATACAATGCAGACTAAAAATATGTAGTACGCCAAAAACCATATGATAATCTTTTTTTTATTGTCTAACTTGATATTAATAACCTACACAAAAATAATAAGAAAAAAAATAGCAATACCAAAAAAAATTTCAGGATACAAAACAACAGATTTATTAAAACTGACAAACAAAAATGAATTGATTAAAACTATACGGTTTAATTATTGTTTACAAATGAAAATATTTGAATTACAATTTTATGAATTTACTTGAAATTTAATATACTACGCTGTCTAATCTCGAAATTTGCACCCGAACAAATATTTCTTATCATTTAGTTACCATGTTAAATGGTCGATGAATGCTAGACCGTTGTATCAAGTATCAGATCCACGAATCAGTCTCCACCAAGGCTGTCGTCCATCTGTAGCCCTAACCAATGGTAGTTTGGGTCCAGCTCCAAGCCTGCACTGCAGAGTGTACGAAAGCTTAGTATAACTAACGTATAACTGACTGAAAACAATGACTTATTTGCTGAAATACTTCCAAGGAACAATACAATACTTTGGATAAGACTATAGCCTACGCACTTTCCAAACTTCAACTCAATCCATTCGCTCAACCTACATGATTGAGAAAGAACATTATGAATTTCGAGTTTTATGGTTGTAGATGTGGCATTTTATATTTTCATACGTTCGCCTTCAACTCTGGAGAGGATCGGCTAGTTCTAGATAAGCATGTTCCGTCTTCTTATTCTTAGCGTCGTCTACGCTAGCCCAAACTTCTATAAGCAAAAAGAGGCCACTAGAGACCGTAGTCTCTTTACTTAAGTCCGATTATTTTAAACAAATGTACAGAGCATCGTCGCTTAAAACCAGGTGCTGGTTTGATGGTGGTCCAATCAAATCGCCGCAAGGCTTCACTCAAACACTCACCACACATACAAACGCGCACGTACGCGCAGAGATAACACTATATATACATATATTTTAATACACATTAATTACATATTCTAGTATCTAATGGACGACACTGCCTTTTGCAATAGCTTTTAGAACTCTAGCCAAAAGGCAAGGCACTTAAAATATTGTAACTAATAACTTCGTTAGTTTTGTTTCTGTTATTGTTAAATAAACAAACTTATATTGTACGACTGCAATGTTTAGGGATGGTTATTTATATCATCTGTTCATTTAAATAAATAAACAGATAAATATTGGTGGACATTTCCCTCACAACACCATCTAGCTCTAGCCCCAAATTAATCAAAGCTATAGGAAACAGATAGCTGATATAACATTTATGTAACTGTTAACTTATTATACACTAGCACTATCCCGCGGTTTTTCACGTATGGATCCCTTTCCCGTTATGTTGTCATGATACCTACATGTGTTATCCCAGGCTAAAATATAATAAAAATACAAAAAACTTTATGTTTGTTTACAGGTAAGATTGGATGATACAAAACATTTTAAAAGTTGACCCAAACAAACCTCTTCTTCTAGACGCATGCAATATGTCTGGCAAAACAATTTGTTTTAGCCTTCATTTATACAGTAAAAAAGAATAAGGAAATCAAATAATAGTTAGGAGATAAATGACTCTTCTTATTCTTTTCATTTCTAGCTTTTATTCAGTTGTGTTATTTTATGTCATCTGATTCTGTGATTCTTCATCTAACTGTCTCAAATTTCAACCCAATCCAAGATCCAAACTTTCCCATTTATATTATTAGTAGGATAGAAACACAATGACACAGAAAAAATATTTGCTTTCACCATACAAATATTAATTTATACAGTAATTAACTAAATTTCCGTGACAGTAAATTAATTCAACTACTCCGTACTTTGAGGATTTAGTAAATAAACTACTATTATATACTAAACTACTAATATTAAAAGCTTTAGTTCCAAACATTTAATTTTTAATCTTAAATCGTTTGAAACTAAATCTTTTAATATTATAGTACGTAATAGTAGTTATTTACTAAATCCTCAAAGTACGGAGTAGTTGACGTACGCTATTTCGCTGTTTCACCCACTTTCCATATTTATGTATATTGACACTACTATTAGCAATACCTGAGTACCATGTATGAAAAAAAAGGTTATTTTAACATAAGGACACTTTTATTTTAATTATTTTAGGTAGGTATAGACTGCAGATGTATATAGACTAGAATCACCACGCGGTTGCGCCCGCGCTGTTCCGTTTAAGTTCCCGTTACAACATTTTTGCTTATGTGTTATTCCAGACTATACCTAATCTGTGTTCCAAATTTCAACACGATCAATTTAAACATTCCGACGAACAACAAATATTCAAACATTGACATTTTTAATGTTAGCAGGATTTGTATTACTTAAAAAGTCATATTCGAAAAATCAATAGCAAAAACATGATTGGGAAAACGAAGCTTCCTAGAAATAGTCTATTTTGGTCTTCGTCGCCCGCGGCCCGCTGTTAACTACCCATCGGCGATGCTGGCACAGTTTAACTACACTTTCACTGCTACAAATTAACGATAATAAGCCGTAATACTAGAATAATTACATATTGATTGGTACGTGTTCTTCTTCGTCGGATCGATGGCCTAAATACAGCGAACTCTGACTGAGAACTTCTTACAGCGCATTCGGCAACGGGCATTTTTGAAAGAAAAAAAAATCAATTGTACTCAAAACACTGTTACCATTACTAACACAACTATACATATATGTACAAGTAACCATAAAATTCCAAACCTGTCAGATTACAATTCAATTACGTTATATTATGAAAGAAAGAAATAGGTGTTTACAATTTTATTTTACGAAGACACATAATTATATTGTGTACGAAAAACATTTTTTTTCACTTCTTTGGGCACTTCCAAAGCACATCTATTTTCCCAAAATCAGTTTAACCTATCCAGATTGGTGGATTATGGTCTTGGCTGTCTCCTTGTTAAAGGATGCCCCGTGTCACAAAGTGGAAACATAAACTTAAGCATATCTTTTGTGTAGTGTACAAACTGTAAATCATTTTTTATCTCGAAATTTGGCTATCTTATACTGTGCTCCGTATGTAACATAAACTATTGAATGTCATTGTTGTTTTGTTTTTCTAAAATAAACGTTACTTTTTATAACTTCAATTGTCTGTCTCGGTCCGTCTACTCTGTCTTAAATAAATTATACAAAAAGCATTGAGATACAAGTATTTCTTACCTACCTCTATATACGACAATCAAAACTCATATTCATAAAATTATTAAATTTTTACGGATATAACGGTTTTAAAAGAATAACTAAAGTAACACTATCACCCAAAACACTCATTTATTTTTGCAATCAAGAAATTAAGTTTTTTTTATTTTCTACGCTGTAGATACCTATAGGATAAATTATGATTATTTCAGTATGAACATCCCCTCGAGGCACCGTGATGTATTCAGATTTGAGTCCGACAATGTCTAATTTTCATTATCCGTCCATTTATTCTTGAATAGTAGGTCACATAAAGTCCAACTTAAAGTGAGTCTTTGAACAAATCGCACAGAGTGCTTCATAGTCCCTGGCCGCCGCTAACTAATCAAAAAGCATTACCGTGCTTGTAGCCATGTATCTATCAACCGCTACACAAAGTAAGTAGGTAAGCGCGGTCATTGTCAGCGCCCAGGGTAACTCCATTGTTTATGGCACCATGTGAATACGTGAGCAAATTACCCGCCTGAAGGCGACCGGTAATCTGACCTAGAACTTAACTGAACTTATCTGTAAGTATTATTTACTAATCAGTTTAAATAAGTAATTAAAAAAGATCTAAACTCTCACACGTAACCCTACAACTGAAATGCAATGCAAACAGTTGCAGTTTGGCTCTAAAATCGATACATTCCTTGTTTCAAACAAAAACCCTAACAGTTATATATAATAGATGTACAATAATACATAACTGCGATTTGAGATCCCCAAATCATTCCAAAATTGACCAAAAACGTTTAACAAAAATTAACACGTTCGTTGCCGCGGAGGGCAAACAAATAAAACGACAGCGCAACCTTTAACTATAACTTTCTATTATATACGAACAAATCCACCGTGTCTGTTCCCGTATTATTGCATTTCGGCGGCGTATCGTTATCTCGCTCCGCTTTTTGTTTTGAGTCGTGGGAGGGAAAGGGACAGATAGTAGCGACAGTAGCCGTCTTATTTTATTCATGCGCAGGAATGCGAGATGGACAGACGCCGAATTTGGTGGGAGCGACAAGAAAGCAGGAGGGCGGCCAAGGCCGTCTGCAACTGAAACGCATGGGGCCAGAGACCGGCGATTGTTATCCGAGTTATGTAGTGAAGCCTTGCTACTAGCGTGAAAGAGGCACGTAATAAAAAGGAATATGCATCTATTGAACCGCGCTCTATGCTCCACGAACTTTGTAAGGCCGAGGTATTTTATAGATGTTCCTTTGGAAATTATTTGGCGACTATAGGTTGGATGTCGATGTTTTTAGTAAGTTTACTTAAAATTTACACTTACCAGCGTATCCTCAACATAACGTAAAGGCTTACGCCCTCAGAAATCCCAACAAATTTTGAACAAATACAAATTAGTTTAGAGATTTTTCTACGTCAAATTAAAGTAAAGCGACAATATATTCAATATTTTTATAGGTACTAAATAAGGATCCGAGTTCCAATTGTGAGAATATAACGTGCATGTATTATATTTTATAACTATCATACTAACGTCATAAATGCGTAAATGTTGGTTTGTTGCTCAATTACGTTGGCATAGCTGAACAAATGAGGCTGAAATTTGTAACACGGTTTGATTATAGTCTGGAATAGCACATAGTATACTTTTTATAGCGAGAAAATAATGAAAATGGAAACCACGCGGAAAACCGGAGAACGCTGTTGACATCCAATAATTCAACCGTCGTTCATTGACCTGAAGTCACTTGCCTACTTGTAGGTATCACTTGGACATTTAAATCGATGGATCATTTTCATAACATAACAAATTTTGGCGGCGTCACGAAGTTTGTGACGTAAGATTAAGAATATTCCTGATTCCACAACCCTGAAATGCTTTAAAATACTGACAGCCGTTACGTCGGAATCAATTATGCATTACGCCATTCATTGCGACTATCTATATATTCAACCCCCGGCCAATCAACCCCCTATCAAAGTCTGTCTGTGTGTGTAACTGTCTGTGGCACCATAGAGCTCAAACGGATGAACCGATTTCGATGCGTTTTCTTATATTCGATGGTTAATTGGTACATTTTTTTTCACTACGCCCTCATTATGGGTATCAAATGAAAAGGCTTGACTAGTAGAATGTTCCACAGATTACAAATCAGTCAGTCGGGAGTTAGTCAAAATCTTTAATTTTGTTCTTGTTAAATGATGTAGAGTAAATATGTAATCCAATAAATACCAATATTTAAAAATTCATATCAAAGCGTGATTTCTGTAAACCTATAATTGACAATAGAGACTGCCGTCAAAAGTGAAATTGTATAACATGGAATTTTGAGATGAAACAGCAATTAAAAAAATGCTGCGCAATGCTTGGCCTATACCTATACCTATGGCGTATACAGATATACTGCTACTACGAACGTCGGAAACGCAAATCCGTTAGATTTCCCTCTGTCTTTCGGCGGTCACTTTGACTACATTTTTACTCATTAGCTTTTACTTATAATTTAGGTACAATAGTTAATTTAAGTTCATAATTTACAACAACAAACAACTCGTTTACCTTTAACAGTCAAGTGACACGTAACTATTCAAACTAGAGTCCATATCGCTACCTAGCTCGACATACTTAGCGCTTGTCGCCTTAATATTATAAAACAAATAATGCTCCTAATTGTATGAAGGTATGTTTTGTATCGTATGGATGTTCGCTGCTAAACAAAGTTGAACTCTATAAACTCTACGAACACGACATAGTAGAGCAAAGACAAGAAAGTACAAAAATAATACTAATTTTATAAACATGAAAGTTTGTTAATTTAATAATTGGATAGATGTATGAATGTTTGTTACTCTTTTACGCAAAAACTACTAAACAGATTTGGAAGACATTCGGTGCAGATACCTAAGTACAGATAATGGCCAGGAATAAGACATAGGCTATTTTTATGTCGGGAAAATAACGGGATCGGGGACTACACTGGTTAACCGCAGGGTGCTACTGGTGTTCAATTAAATAAATTATTAATTAAATTATTTGAAGCTATGTGACGTCAAGTTACATCAATTTAATAATTATTTTAAGTCATTTTTAGGGTTCCGTAGTCAAATGGCAAAATACGGCACCCTTACAGATTCGTCATGTCTGTCTGTCTCTCTGTTCGTCCGTATGTCACAGCCACTTTTCTCCGAAACTATAAGTAGAAACTATACTATTCAAACTTGGTAAGTATTCTGTGAACCGCATTAAGATTTTCATAGAAAAAACAATAACTTTTGGAGCTGTCCCATACCGAGAACTGAATCTCAAAAAAAAATTCCATCTAAACCATACGTGTGTGTTATCTATGGATAGGTCTTCAAAAATGATATTGAAGATTCTAACATATGCGCGAGAGACTCATCTACAAGAACTTTTAGATTATGTTACTTGCTGCTACGGAAGCCTTCATGGACGAGTCCGGCTCGCACTTGACCACTTTTATTTATAGAATACAGTGACAAGACGAACAGGACTAGTGCCTGTTAGTAAGCAACATGCCTACCCATAACATCACAGTGACACGGAGCTATTGGAGCATGAGGATCATTCATTACCTAGCACCGCACTGTGCTCGTCACCCAGAGATGTAAGGTGATTTATTTCTAACCCAGTAATTTCTCTGTAAACATTGCCCTTCAAATTGGAACAAAGTAATGTGTACACACTACTGTTTGGCGGTAGCATAACTGGCAAAGGTGTGGTACTTCTTCAGGCGGACTCTGCAGACAGAGCCCTACCACTACAAAATTATTCTCTATTTCTATAATCGCATTCTCTTAAACTCATTTAAAATAAATAGTAAATAAGTACTGAATGCCAACGTCGATAAGAATTTTAAGGTTTTGATTTGTAACTTGATTAAGGTATTCAAAAATTTTCCAAAGCAAGTGTGAGACTCAAAGCATGTTTTAATCAGACTTTTTAAACAATGCGCTAATGATGCTCTGTTCGGGTATGCAAGATTGACATTTTAAACTTTGTCCGAAACAAACTTGCTTCAAAGTTGTCACAGAAACAAAGCTAAATTAGTAAGTTTTCAGCAATATTGATTACAGACTGGGTTGGATACGAAAATTTAAATTCAAGCAAAAATGAAGTCTATTGCTTGTGCACCTGCTATCTGATAATAAAGAATTCCCTCTACGGGTCTCCGGCATATGGTTTCCTTCAATAGGGATGTTAACATTAATCACAAATTAATGTTTAATGTTAATTTTATGATAGTTTTTATTAATAAAATATCGAATGTCAAATTATTATAATTTAATATTACGTAGTAAATTTGTTATACCTAAACGATTTTGAACGCTATATTTTTAATCTGTTGTCACGTGACTGGAAACACCAATATGACTTATTACGTCACTAGTCGCCAAACAAGCTGTCAAAAACTGACTAAACTGTTTACTTTTCTGGATTTTTATTATAGTTTGCGATCGTAGCGGCAACTATTTTGATTGCTTACATTCAAGTAATGATAAGAAAACACATAATCTGGGCATACAATCATGAATCGCGATCACTGTTTTTAACCCCCGACCAAAAAAGGGGTGTTATAAGTTTGACGTCGATGTCTGTCTGTCTATCTGTCTCTGTGTGTGTCTGTCTGTGGCACCGTAGAGCTCAAACGGATGGACCGTTTTTTATTTATTTGAAGGCTTATTTCCGTGCGGATGTTCTTAGCTATGTTTGGTAAATATCGATTCAAAATGGCTGCCTCCACAAAATGGCGGACAAAATATTTCTTTACATCCTACGTCAATATGGGTATCAAATGAAAGAGCATGACTAGTAGAATACTATACACTATAACAAATTTCAAATCCAATATGGCCGCAACACAAAATGGCAAATTACATAATATTTTTTCACTACTATCTCAATATGGGTATCAAATGAAAGGGCTTGGCTAATAGAATACTACAATACTAAACATTATAAAAAAAATCTAATCCAAGATGGCCGCCACCACAAAGTGGCGAATTGTATTATTTTTTTCACTACTACCTCAATATGGGTGTCATAAGAAAGGGCTTGACTAGTAGAATACATTGCACTATGACAAATTTCAATTCCAAGATGGCCAGTCTCACAAAATAGCGAAATACATTTCTGTTTTCACAACTTTCTTAATATGGGTATCAAATGAAAGGGCTTGACTAGTAAAATGTTGTACAGGTTACAAATCCGAGGTAGTCGGGGGTTTATCAAAAATTTTAATTTTGTTCTTGTCGACAAGTGACGTCATGTATAGTCATTACTGTTATAGCGTGAAAATTCAAAATTAGTTTTATATTGTATTTTTACTCATCGAAAATACTAATATTTTGAAATAAAATATTAATTTTCGTGGTAAACATGCGTCAATCTTCATAATAAAAGTAATTTCAAAAGATTGTTAACATACCTATTCTTTCCACAATTTTCTCTCTCTTGTTTATATTGTATTGTGGCCCCAGATTATAGTAGTTATTTCAAAATGAAATCGAATGCCACGGAACAGTGATATGAATCTGGCTTGCAGTACTTGTAAGTACTTATCACACAAAAGCCGCTCTATGTAATGATTGCGCGGAGCGTCGCGACGGCGCGTCGTAAGGGCGAGATTTCCGTGACACCTGCCTGTGTCTGCTACCACGGCTACGTTTTTGAAAAGCTTCGAAAGTTTATTTCAACTGTAAAAAATTGGCTCCTAAATGTTTATTTTCAGTTTTCGTTCAATACCAGTTTTGAATCCAGATTAGATGGCGTCATTTAATTGGCGAAGTAAATCATGACTTCGTTTCTTAATAAATAAGAACTTGACAGTGACATAGTTTCTGATCAGAAAAATGAAAATTATATTTTATATAATGGTATTATATAAATATACTACCGGCCCCTTTCACCTCTACTCGAATATTATCATATAAAGACTATTAATCGAAATAAAAACATTATTATCTTTAAGTTGGATTCGACTGCACACGGTGTGCAAATTTCGTTAAAGCCGGTTAAGTGGTTAAGTAGTCCGTCGCAGACAAACAACGAGTCGCGTCATTTACGAGTATTCCATAAATTAAAATACGAGAATCTAGAGTCGTCACACGGAAGCTACATAAAAGTCTATAGCTGTTTGCATTTTCAAATAAATAAATTTTGTTTTACTGTTTAAAAAAGGATTAAGGGTTAATTTGTTTTATCTACTAGTAACTCCTACCTTGTCTTTAATTTATTTTTTCAAATTAAATGAACGGAAAGACACAAATCCTTAATTTACTAATCTGAAAATGTACGGATCACATTTATGTCTCCAAAAGTGTATCCAGTGCCAATGCTTTGTTATGGACAGTTTTAGTGAAAAAAATTTTTGTTTGGTATACAGTGACGGGATAAGCAAGAAAGACGTCTGATGGTAACCTACACGGCCATCCAGTGTCAAAGTCAAAGTTCTTTATTGATAAATGTACAATTTACACGACAATTTTAGAATAAACATCACGTAGCAATGTGATCATTTAGACTCAAAATGACCTGCCACTGTACTCCACTCGTCGTCCAGAGGTATAAAAATGGTTTATCTCTTAACCCTGTAATTAAAAAGGTTTTTTTAACATAACATTAAATTTGTATTTTCATTATTTCCTTGAAAGAAATTCCTAGAGGTCATATATCAGCGGCCTGTTAACTACGTTGTCTCCGGATGTCGCGGCAGGCTAGTTAAAGCGGTGTCCACACGCCTTGTAATCTAGCGTGTTCCGCAACACGCTCTAAATAAAAGGCAGTTCTTTAACAAATACTAAACGTATAAATCGGACCGCATGGCAGTAACCCACTCGGCGACACTCGTTCACATTGACTGAGTTACTGAATGCTTTCAGCGCTGAGAAACCACATATTTCAAATAGTCCCTCCCAATATTAGAGCAAGTAACATCAAAATCGGTATAGAAATACTATAGGTACGTTTGTGATGACAAGGAATCAAACACTTTTTTTAGTGAGTATGTTACGCGGTATCTCCAATTGTGAATCAATTTTGATGATTTTAGTATGAAAAGTAACGTGGTTATTACACATTTTACATAAATACACGGGTAACTCACGTATAATGTAGTCAGTCCAGTCCGACTCAAGTTTCGATCGCGTCCGGCGATCTTTTTCAAGGAGAGTGCGCGCGCGGGTTCGCAGCTCGTTTAGCACTGACTTTGCTTTTGTTTGGTAGATAAAATCACCAGTAACAGGCTTCCAAGATTAAAACTTCAGAATAGTTCCATAATTTTATCGAAAGCAGTGTAGCAGTTTTTGAAGTATCGACAAAAATCTAACATTTGCTTACCTTTCTTATCTGGACGTCGTTGTAATAGATTTCACAAAAATACGAAATTTTGTTCGAGTGTCCAAACTGTGAGTAAAGCAGTCAGTTTAAAACTAAGATACCTACCTACTGTAATATAGATGTCGTTAGTCGCAGTGAAGTCGGTACAAGGTAGCGCGATACCCCCGTTAATGTGAAGGAGCGGCGACTCAATTACCGGGTAACTGCAGTGTGGGTGGACCGCGTGGCGACTCTAACTCCACTTAAATATTTAAGTAGTTGGTATTGTGAGGGAGCCGGCGACGTGATCCAACGGCGGTGTGCGATGGCCTTTACGGTTTGTGTTCGCTTCGAACTTCGATCTGTGAGTGCGCCAAAGACCAGATTCACTTTCACTACGACCGGACTAAGGACTGCCAGAAATAGTGGAGGTCAGTTAATTATAACATTCAATGATACAGATTTTGTGTCTCTATCACGGTGTAAATTCGAGTACTAAAATATAATTTTGAAGTTAAACTTCTTGGGGGAAAATGATGACAGATATTTTTTACGGTGCGCACACCCGTCAAGAAAAACTGACACCCTTGACGGATCACCATTGAACACTGTAACTCGCTTCAGGTTAATACTGCTTGAGTTGAGGATATTATTTATTCTTTTTTTTTTAATATTATTTCGTTGCAAGTAGACTTCTTAGCACGAGGAAAAGGTTCTCAGGTCAGAGTTGGTCCCAAATAAAATGAAATTTGATCGGGTGTCTGAAGTCAGTTTGTGTTTTATCTGAGAAAAAAATATTGAATTGGTGAAATCTTGAAAGTTCATGTCACTGTCAAGAGTTATTGAAACTGTATGGGAACAATGCTGTACATAATCTACTGACCAAATTCACCCTGAAATCGTCAACAATCATGAATTTTCCGACAAAAATAACAAATAAAACATAGATAGATAGATAGATAGATATATAGAGACACTATATTGAACACACCAAATAAAAATAATTTACAAGAATATAACATTTTATACTAATAAAACTAGTGCGACAATCGGCGGCCTTATCGCTAAGAGCGATCTCTTCCAGGCAACCTTACCGAGGAAAAAAGATAAGAGGAGTGTTAATAGACGGGGTGTGCATGTGACATGAAAGGTAATTAATTTATAATAACATCGATGAATTACAATGTACATTATACTACTTAGTAATAAAATAAAAACAAATAAATACTAATACTTACTATAATATAATGTAAATACGAATACTAATTATAATATAATAATACATACTAATCTAAAATATATGAATAGGTATATCTATATGGTGTAGGTATAAGAAAGGAAATACAAAACAGTAAATTAAAAAGTAAAAACTATAAAACTTTAAACGAGGCTACAATTTTGACAAATAGAACTGTTTGACATGTTTTTTGAAGGCTTCAATTGATGACGAACGTCTGATAGACACGGGTAATTCGTTCCACAAGTGAACGACCTACCATAGAAGGTTTCTGTTCGTGCAGAGGGGATCATAATTGAGAGGTTATTTTTAGACCTTAAGGGGAGTAGGTGATAATCTTCTAGAAAAGTGAAGCGTTCCTTAAGATAGCCTAAGTTAATTAGATATTAACCTTGATATTTACAATTTTTATTGTTTGAATACGTCTTCTAATTCATTATTCTGCAACGCCGTACAACAACATGCGACAAAGAGAAATAATCGAGAGTTGCAACACCCTCTTTTCACCTGCACTGTCGGACAGTTGGACAGCTTACCAGTAGTGGCATAGTGCTGAATCTTATTATTTTGTGCCCTTCTATCATCCTACATAGGTCTCCTGGTGGTTCATATGACCTATACATTTTGTTAAGCCTTTAGTCTACAAGCAAACCTGTCTTATAATATATCTGCACTAATATTATAAAGCTGAAGGTGCTTTGGAGGACCTCGGTGCTATGCTCGGGGATCTCAGTAGAGTATCCCAGTAGGTAAGTCTGAGAATGAATATAAACAAGACGTAGGTGATGTCAAATGGTCATGTCTTACCTGTACCGGTTATTGTTGGGAATACCACACTCGAAGTTGTTGACGAATATGTCTACCTGGGTCAAAAGATCGAATTAGGTAAATCCAACTTCGACAAAGAGGTCCAGCGGAGGATCCAACTCGGCAGCGTTCGGGAAACATCAACACCTTTGAGTTCAATATACCCCAATGCCTAAAGACGAAAGTCTTTAGTCAGTATGTGTTGTCAGTGATGGCTTATGGAACTGAGACGTGTGCCCTTAACTGTGGGCCTCATAATGAAGCTCAAAGTTGCACAGCGAGCTATGGAGAGGGCTATGCTCGAAGTTTCTTTGCGCGACAGAATCCGTTATGAGGATATACGCAAAAGAACGAAAGTGGCTGATATAGCTCAAAAAGTAAGCAAGCTGAAGTGGCAATGGGCAGGCCATATCGCTCGCAGAATAGACAACCGATGGGGAAGAAAGTTTCTCGAGAGGCGACCACGAACCGGAAGACGCAGTGTTTGGACGGCCTCCCACTAGATGGACAGATGACCTCACAAAGGTCACTAGAAACCGCTGGTTGCAGATTGCGCAGAACCGTACGTTGTGGAAATCTAGAGGGGAGGCCTATGTTCAGCAGTGGACGTCTTGCGGCTGATGAATTTCAAAAATGTTTGCACTACTGACATACGATTTCAATACAGTTCGAAAACAGAATTGTGTTTCCCTCATTTAATTTCACAGTTAGATGTATAGCTGTGAACTAGCACTTGTCACTGCATTTGGTAGGTAATCCATTGCTCGTCGCCGGTAATAGGTTACACAAGTCAAGTGTCAGGCGACTACAGTACCTACCGCAGTTGCTGTAGTGGCTAATTTAAGGACTTAGTATATTCAATATGCATAAACATTACAAATGATTTAGTTGTTAGTAGTGTAGACATTCAATGTACAATGTATGATGGCACACAGCCTCAAAGTCAGCGTTCGGTTATAAAACGTTCAGGTGAAGTTTGTTTTACGTTTATTACCGGGCGTTCCCTTAAAAGCGTCCAAACAGCGTGGAGATCTTGGGCATCAACGTTTTTTTCTTCTTTTTAAATAAAGAGTGACGAGACGAGCAGGACATGAGCCTGATGGTAAGCAACATGCCTGCCACATAACAGCACGGTGACATGCAGCTATTGAATCATGAAGAGTCCAAAACATTACCTAGCACTGCACTGCGCTCGTCACCCAGAGATCTAAGATGTTAAATTTCTAAGCCCTGTAATTTCTCTGGAAACATTGCCGTTTAAACCAGAACACAGTAATGTTTGCACGTTACTGCTTGGCGGTAGAATAACTGGCAAAGTGAGGTCCAGTTTCGCGGTCACTTAGAGGCCAAAGTAAAGTGTAAACAGAGCCAAGAGTCAACATATTTTATATTCTGACTAGCAGCGCCCCGCAGTCTCGCCCGCGTAGTTGCCGTTCCCGTTATTTTCCTGGAATAACGTATAATTTTGCGTTCTTCCAAATTATTATCTAACCTTTTACGTCTAACTTCCTACTTTTTGTTAGGACAATTATTGTCCAGGGATGAGAAGTAACCATTCCAGATTATATTCTAACTTTGTTCCAAATTCTAACCTGATCCGTTCAATGGTTCCGACGTGATTGAGCAACAAACATCCAAACTTTTGCATAATTATATATTTTAATAGTTGGGCAAAGTAGGACAATTTGGCATAAAAAGCGTCATTCGTATGAATTTTATGGTAATTTATCTTTTTTAGGTAAATACTCGTATCTTTGATACCCACAGAGCTCGATAAACAATAGATACCACCAAAGGCCATTTCACATAAACTTAAGAAAAAGCTATACGAAGCTCGTGTCTTAGAATGAAAAGGAATGATACATTTCGGTCGTGTATTTTCAGACTTGTACTAAAGAGTACTCCAGGTCCGTAGTTTCTGTGGCCACGGTCCATTACCAATTCCCAGTGAGGTTCTGTCGGCCTGTAGCCACGGACTGGCTTAGCCTGTGAATCGGCTTCGCGACGGCTTAGCAGGATCAAAACTAAGCTTGAGCTGCAACAATGAAATACTCTTAAATCTGGTAAAAATGTTAACAGCAGACCAACTCTGATTTTTAGACTGTGGTATTTTTATAAGCTTTCAATTCTATCCTTTGTAGAACACGAAAATGAAAATAAATAATTTCATTTGTATAAATTTAAAAAAAATTATAACTTTAGTTTCTGGCTTGTTCGTCATGCGTTCTACTAACTAATATAGTCCATAAAAATACTTCTATAGAGGTATGTGTCTAATATATCACATATTATATTTTATTTTTCAATTTACAATTTAAATATAAATAACGATGGCCAATGATGTTTTCACTTCTGCCTTGATGTGTTCTAAGCACCTGCAGATTTTTATCGTACAAATTAAAAAAAAATGTTTGTCAAACTTTGGATCTTTGTATGTTTGTTGCTCAATTACGTCATCAACAATACCGTCATAACACATACCGTCATCAACAATACCGTCATAACACATACCGTCATCAACAATACCGTCATAACACATACCGTCATCAACAATACCGTCATAACACATACCGTCATCAACAATACCGTCATAACACATACCGTCATCAACAATACCGTCATAACACATACCGTCATCAACAATACCGTCATAACACATACCGTCATAACACAATGCGCACAGAATCACGCTGCTATTTGAACAAGAAGAGTACAAATCACATCACAGCAATGTACTGCGCTCGTCACCCAGAGATAAAAGTTGATTTTTTTCTTTGTCCTACACTTTTTCTGTAAAGTTTTCCCTTCAAATCGCACAGTACACAGTAATGTTGAAAACTACGACTAATGTGGTAGGTACTACACTTACGGACTCTGCAAAAGCCCTATCACTACAAATCCCATTAATCCCAAAACAAATGACAGCGAAGGATCAGCTAGATCACGTAAGATTTAAAACATAAAAAACGCATAAAGTTCAATCCATTCGTTTACGAGCTACGATACTACAGATAGCTACAAGTAGGTGTGTATAAAAACTTCGAGGTAGCACATATCCTTAATATATATATATATATAAATTACGCGTCACGTTGTTTGTCCGCGGTGGACTCCTAAACTACTTAACCGATTTTAATCAAATTTGCACGCCGTGTGCTGTTTGAGCCAACCTTGAAAGATAGGATAGTTTTTATTTTGATTAATAGTCTTTATATGACAACATCCGAGCGAAGCGGAAACTGGCCGCTTGAGTTTTTTTTTTAACTTTTATCGATTTACACGAGACCGCCATCTCGATGCGGTCTACGATGGAGCGTGCTTACCTAGAAGAAACCGATTCACTCTCGATTTGAAGACACCAACATTATAACAATCGGGAAAAACCCATTCAGGCAACTCATTCCACAGCCTAGACGTTCTTATCACAAACGTAGAGTCAAACCTCTTCGTCCGTGTCTTTGGAATATCCACAATGAAACGGTGCCGCTTCTTCGAGTTACGAGAAGTACGATAGGAAAAAGGGCAGGGTGGTATAAGATCATGCAGATCAGTGGCACACTCTCCGAAGTGTATCCGATAAAAAACCGATAAGCTAGCAATTTTGCGGTGATGTTCAAGACTGAAGTCTTTTTCGCACTAGAATGTCTTTGCCTATGAGCCTTTTGGCACGCTTCTCGATCGATTCCAGAGCCTCAAGCTGATACTTAGCCGATCCATCCCAAAGGTGCGAACAGTACTCCATACAAGAATAAAAAATGCTTCGTTATAATTTACTAACGGCCCGTTCCGGCTTTGCTCAGATCTCTTAACATAATTATAATATTAATTACACGATACAGTGTTTATCCGATAATTAAATGGCATAAAAGGGTTATAATGACGCAACCTTAAAATATAAACACATCACAGATTTCTAACAAAAATCTGTGAAACACATGCTTTCACGGGCTTCAGCGAACGTCAACGCACGCAACGAGAGCTCTCAAAAATTAAATATTTTTGCCCGTTTTTGTTACATTCTTCATTCGTACTCCGCTCCTATTAATAGTACCGTAATGTATATTATCTATTCTATGGTAATGTTTTAGTATAGCCTATAAGCCTTCCTTGATAAATGAATTATGCAACAGAAAAATAATCTAGCAATTCGGATAGTAGTTCTTGAGATTCTAGCGTCCAAACAAACTAACAATTTCTTCAGCTTTATAATATTAGTATCGATTTAAAATTTACATGAATTAAAGTGCTTTTTACAAAAAAAAATACTATTGAAACTTGATAGGCAGATGTATTCTGTGAACCTCAGTAAGATTTTCATAGGTACTCTAAAAAAGGAAAATCAAAAAATTTTTGTGTGTCCCATACCTACTGAACTGAAACTCCTGAAAAATATTGTGTAGAACTGAAACTCAAAAATATTTTTTTCCATCAAAACCATGTGATGGTTATTTATCTATGGATATGTCTTCGAAACTGATATTGAGGTTTCTAACATATTTTTTTTTCTAAACTGAATGGTTTGTGCGAGAGACTCTTCCAAAGTAGTAACATGTGTGTCTTTAACGTGTTAACATCTTTGGGTGGCGAACGCAGTGTAGTGCTAGTTAATGATTTGGACTCTTCATGTTCCAATAGCTGCGTGTCACTGTGCTGTTATATGGCAGGCATGTTGTTAACCATCAGGCACATGTCCTTTCCGTCTCGTCATTCTTTATTTTAAAAAACTATCCCACCTCCCAAGTTCCTGCAAATTACACATAAATGTAACAACTTTCGTAAATAACGCTTGATTTGGTATAAATTGGACTACACACTAACATTATGACACTGGATCTCTATATATTACTAGCAATGTCACCCTTCCTTTTATTTTCCCGAAATACTGTATTAGAAGTACCCTATGTTACTTTAATACTTCCAAGAATCATGATACAAAATTTCATGATGATAGATTAATTAGTTCGCGTGAAAGTGTAACAAACAAACAGACATGCCTTCGCGTTTTTAATATTTGTAGATTTATTGTTCTAGAACCAATATTGGTATACCATGTACTCAGGTTCTGCAACACTCTAAGAGGTACGTGTTCTCTACATGTATTTGAACTCAAGGGGGAGCAGTGGCGCAGCGCGCGACGCACGCCTGCCAAGTTTTGTGCTAAAGCGCACTTACCAAAACCTGTTAACTTCCAAGATGTCGGGATTTTAATAAGTGAACGCTCGTCGCCACCACTTGCAAAACTTGAAATTAACTTGGCGCCCACGGGAGTTGTACGGAGCTGCCATGAATACCGCGCTTTGCCGCCCACCTATTGTTCAGCCATCGAGGTGCCCTAAGCACCAATTCGAGACTTACCTAGCTAACGTTGGCTACAAGTTGGATGTCTCGCAGACTACATTAACACAGGCACGAGAGGTCATAAATTTTAATACGTTTAATCATATATGCATTGCAGATTTAATAACATTTAATCATCGAACTCTTAAAAACGACAGAAGCGGCAAACGCGCTTCTACTATGGCGATGCAAAATCAGGTGACGTCTCCTGATTTAGTCTCAGTCGCAACAAGGAGTTGTGTACGTTCGCTGACAATGCAATTTTCAAATTTTTCAAACAAATTTTTGCCTCTTTATGTTGTCTTTAGATCATGGCATACCTCATCTTCGTTTCTTTAATTATATCGATGCATTTACTAGTTAGTATCTGGTCGAAGCGCCGTCCGCGTAGAATGTAGGTAATTACTGTTCCATAAGGAACTCTGCATTTTTCGGGGTGAAAAGTATCTAGTATCATGCTACGAGTACACTATGGTCTATTTTTTTATTTGACTGGCCTAGTGGCTTAGTTGGTAGTAGCTCTGCCTGCGAAGCCGAGGGTCGTGGGTTCGATCCCCACCCAGTGCAAATATTTGTGATGAATTCAAATGTTTGCACTGTGTCTGGGTATTTCTGTGTGTAATAAGTATGTATTTAAAAACTATATAAGTATTATCTCAGCTATCTGGCTGCCATCACACAAGCTTTGCTTAGTTTGGGGTCAGATGGTGTTGTGTGTGGATTGTCCACCAATATTTATTTATTATTATTATTATTTATTATTTGATTTACAAATGTCAATCTGAGTCCTGAAATTCTTATGACATGATTAAGCCACAAAGATACATGTGTAAACTTTCACATCTATATGTATAAAAATGAATGTTTGTCTGTATGTCCTTTATAGAATGGTAAACTATGCATTTGATCATATGATGATCTACAGCAAAGTTGTTGTGCATGAGCCAAAAATAGGTTTCTGAGTTGGTACGACCAATGTGCGACAGGTGGCGTAGCAACGTGCTCAGGGTACGGCTAGTTCATAATGTTAGCAGGAGAGCGATGATTGAACCAAGAATAGGTTGTATTTTTATCTTATCTTGATGAAAGATGAACAAACTCAAAAGATATTGGGCAGATTTTAAAAAACTCTTTAAAAAAAAATATTATAAAAAAAGATTGCAAAATAAATAGATTGGACTATGATTACTTTTCGCTGAAATACAGTTACGGATCTCTATCTATGGATCTGTATCCAATACTGTAACTCTAACAATGACCTATTGGATTCTATAAAAATACGTGCGCTGCTCAAAAAGTAATGAAAAAACAGAACAATGTTTTTCAGTTTTACAAGCCTACTTTACATTCTAATTATCCTACTTACACTATTCCAAAGACTTGAACGAAGATTGCATCTACTTGTGTTGTGGAGAGGTTTGACTCCAAAAATTATGAAATTAATGCCCGGTTTACATTATTACAGCGATCGAATCCAGCTCTGGAATGCTTACTAGAAAAATGTAAACCGGACTGGAAAGCAATGAATCCAGTTAGCATTCTAGTTTGCGGGTTTACATTTTTTCAGTAGCAATCCAGGGCTTGATCGCTGGACTGGAATAATGTAAACCGAGCATTAATTTCATAATTTTTGGTGAAGCTAGGATAACGTAATCCAGATAAATGTTAACAAAATTTAGTTTTTTGTTGATATTTCAAAAGCCACTCCACCGATTTCGATAAAATGGGATCACCTCTGAACTATGATCTACGAAGAAAAAAATGAACAATCAAAATGGGTTCACAATTGGCGGAGCTATCGCGAGCATACTTACAAAAAAATCGGTTCACTAAGTACTCATACGTGTATAAAATTATGAATAGATGCGAAATCTGTTTAACTTACTCGCAAATATGATATAAAAGTAAGCTATTCCAATGTATATTGGCAATAACTGCCAGTAATGACTCGACCGCCCAATAACTCCAGCTAAAGTATGTACGAGTATGTATATCAACCACATAGCTACCGAGACCTGTTGATAGGCGCGCAATTCACTGACTTATTAAATGAGATATTTGCGATTACATCTTCGCAATTAGCGTCAATTACAGAACAGATAGAATTACAGACGATTCGATTCCCATACAGAACAAATATTAGTTTTAAGAATAAAAAATAAGTATAGTGCATTTGTCACATAAAACAAATTGCGAGTCTGGGTGTTTACAACTTTGTAAGTATTATACAAGATATCTGGGTCCCATAGTACAATATACAGATACAACTATAGAGGTATAATATAGCTTTGCCCCGTGGTTTCATCCGCGTTGTATTCGTTTCCGTTATTTTCTTGTATTAAAAGTAATCTATGTGCTATGTCCTGTGTTCCCAATTCCGAGGTGATTGAGCAACAAACATCCAAACTTTCTTATTTGTAATATTAGTAGAATGTGATTAAATAATTATACTGCCGGCCCTCTACCGCCTAACGAAATCGACTATGGGTTTGCTATTGCTGTGTCTATCATATCACGCAAAAACAAAAGAGAGAACAATATCACACCCTACTACTAAAGCTTACTGCTTAAGTATAACTTTGTATGTGTTAGTTTAGTTTGACGTCGAACGGAATTTATAATAATAATAGAATCATAACGTATAATAATATATGGGATAATAATAATAACGTATAATAATATAACGTAATAATAATGTAACGTATAATAATAATATAACATATAATAATAATAACGTATAATAATATATAATAATATATGGGAACAATAAAATATATTATTATATTTTATTGTTCCCAAAAATAGCTCAGTTACATTAACAAATTGCAATACATAATAATATTAAGTTACACAGATAATTTGAAGTACAGTGGGCCCCAAACTAGGCAAAGCCTGCACTTTGGGCACCCTACAACGGTTTACAATTTCGTTTTTTTTGAGTGTTCTCTAAATTTAGACAGGTTTTTCTTTGTCCAGGATCTCATTATTTTGAGTAAATAATTGGAATACAATGGTTATCTCCAAATATGGAAAATCTATCTTATTATTATGTATTATTTGAACGCATCAACAGCCCAGTTGATGCTCCAACTGCTGGGAACTTCTCTCATAGGAAGAGAGTCAGGGCCACAACCAACCCCAACAAGCCAAGTGTGGGTTGACAGATGATGCATGGCCTTGAAAGCTATTTTTCTTGAAACGTGCCGATTTTCTTCACGATGCTTTACATCACCGTTAAGTGTGACAGAATGCCCTCTATGCAGGGATTGCATGGAAGAGGAAGAAACGCCACAGCATGTGATTGTGGAATGCAGGAGCGTGGCAGATCAACGGGCAGAATTCCTCCACTCCCTAGCGGCAGTTCCAGAGGCCTTCACCAACCTGAATAGGTTGCTTGCCTTCTGGGATAGCCTGGGATGGCTGGAGTAGAAGGGAAATATGAGCGACGCACAATGGCCCAATTCAGAGGCTAAGTGCGGAAAAGGCCCCGTCAAACTAACAAACTAACTAACTAACTATCACCGTTAAAACTAGTAGCGATGACAAATTTGTATAAGTGCACATGTGCACTTGAAATAACACTTCAGAAGTGCAGGTGACACGGGTTTGAAACCGGACGCTCTCAGCAATAGGTCACATCTTCTTCATTCTTCACATTTCACATTTATTTATTTGTTCATTAATTTATGAGCACTTATTACATACATTTCTTCTAAATAATAAAAAAAATCTTTTGTTTTGTTGTATCGCCCCTGGACTATGCAGGCTGTGTGCGTGTGTGTACCTACATATATTTATGTACGCACATGTGCGTGAGCATGTGTGTCTGATCCAGAATCTTGTTTTATTTATATTCTTAAATATGTATAACCTGAAAATTAAATTAATTAACATCCTTCGTTCAATTTCTTTTTTAATAAGAAGTGACGAGACGAGCAGGACATGTGCTTGATGGTAAGCAACATTCCTGCCACATAACAGCACAGTGACACGCAGCTATTGGAACATGAAGAGTCCAAATCATTACCTAGCACTGCACTGCGCTCATCACCCAGAGATCTAAGATGTTATATCTCTAAGCCCTGAAATTTCTCTGGAAACATTTCCCTTCAAACGGGAACTCAGTAATGTTTTCACATTGCTGTTTGGCGGTAGAATACCTGGCAAAGGTGTGGTACTTTCCCAAGCGGACTCTGCTAGGGAGTCCTACCACTACAAATATTAAATTACACCAATAAATTAATTATCAAGTCAATAATTATGGAAATGCCTAAAGACGAAGGTCTTTAACCAGTGCGTGTTGCCAGTGATGTCTTATGGAACTGAGACGTGATCCTTCACTGTGGGCCTCATAACGAAGCTCAAAGTCACACAGCGAGCTATGGAGAGAGCTATGCTCGGAGTCTCTTTGCGCGACAGAATCCGTAATGAAGATATATTCGCAAAAGAACGAAAGTGGCCGACATAGTTCAAAGAATAAGCAAGCTGAAGTGGCTATGGGCAGGCCACATCGTTCGTAGAACTGACAACCGATGGGGAAGAAAGGTTCTCGAGTGGCGACCACGAACCGAAAGACGCAGTGTTGGCCGGCCTCCCTCTAGATGAACAGATGACCTCACAAAGTTCGCTGGAAACCGCTGGTTGCAGGTTGCGCAGGACCGTGCGTTGTGGAAATAAATCGTCGGGGAGGCCTATGTTCAGCAGTGGACGTCTTGCTGCTGATGATGATGATGATTTATGCAAAATGGTTTAAGCATAATCAGCTCGCTAAAAGGTCCCTCTGCTGGAACTACGGGCTTATCTCTCAAAAAGAGACGGTCATAATCCACCGTGCTGGCCCAGTGCCGGTTGGTGGATGACACATGACCTCGAAAGATTCTAGAAACATATCGATTTTCTCGCGATGTTTTTCTTCGCCGTCTTAAGTAAGCGACATTACACAATACACACATGTCTTCGAAAAGACAGTGGTGCGACTGCGATTTGAACCAGGTCTTCCGGGGCGGTAATTGCCGTTCTCCCGACTACATTACAGCCGGAGCAACTTAATACCTAATAAATCAATAATTAGTAAAACAAAACATAGAATTACGCCGCTTAGTTACTATTTGTTTTTCATGGATCTCCAAAACCGTGTTTATCGCTGAAACATTAAATTACAAAATCATAATTATAGTCCGTTATTCATCATATATAATATATATAGGTATACCATAATTATAAAATCGTAATTAATTATAGTTAGGGCTGGTCTACTCGGGAGAACGGCGCCTGCCGATCCGGAGACCCCGGGTTCAAACCTGTTGTATATGTGTATGTACATAGTTATATCATATGCGTAGTGGCGGCTGCGACCGCCACTTTCTTACCGGAATAAATCATAGTGCATCTAACCACCGCTTCTACCTACAAATGCAGTAATTGGCGACGCGTCTACCCCACACGCACCACTGTCTTTTCGAAGTCATGTGCGTAATGCCGCTAACTTAAAACGGTGACGGAAAACATCGTGAGGAAACCGACATGTACCTAGAATCTTTCGAAGTCATGTGTCATCCACCAACCCGCACTGGGCAAGCGTGGTGGATTATGACCTTAACTGTCTCCTTGCGAGAGAAGGCCCGAGTCCCAGGAGTAGGAACATTTAGGGGGAGGCCTATGTTCAGCAGTGGACGTCTTGCGGCTGATGATGTTGATGAATTATAGTGCCGTCTAGTCTAGTCAGTTGTCAAGTAGCGGTTATCCTGTCGGAAGAGCTTGTAGCTTCGGGAGTGTACGCGGTATCGATTTCGTTCGGTAGGCCTCATTAAGCCAGCGGCCAGCTAGTGGCCACTCGGCGGCTCCCACGGTCAGTCACGCACATCACTACGTGGATCGCCACTTAATACCATCTTTGTACATTGAATGACACCTCCAAACTATTTAAACTAAACTGGGATCGCTTATAAAACATACCTATTATTTGTAAAACGAAACAGAGGAAATCGGGTATTGATCGGTTATTTATTCTGTTGAAATTATTAATCAGTAAAATATTTATTTTATTTATTTATTTGGTTACAAGTACATATGAACATAAATTTCTTCTAAATACACTTTGACAAGAAAACTTAAATATTTATGTGGCGTAACGTGGTTTATTTAGCTTCATAAGCTTAGAATTTTACAATCATTAGTTAGATAAAAACAGAAATGTCAACGGCTGAGGAGCAGGGCCCAAGCATCGGTGGAACCTCCTGACGTCGCACGCTGCGTCAATGATAACCATCTTCTGCGTCTGACCTTTGCTCCAACTGTCTACCTTAGCAAAAGTTTATTAAGATGTCAGTCGAAACCACGGATAACCACGCTGACACTACTATGAACTATTTATTTATTTATTAACTAAAACGGGCGTATAGACCAATTATATTAGTTAACCAAAACATCAAACATCTATGATCGTCGAATCAACATCTCACATGGCGGCAGCCCATGTGCCAAGTCAAGCTACTTACTGAGTTTGTTCTTCTCGGTTTCTATTGAATGTTTTCATCATTAAACCCTTATTAATTAACTATTTTCAAGGTACTTGGGTATAGTTGAATGCCTCTTCTATTATCAAGCTTGGTCTTGCACAATTCAAGTTGTCTGTATCATACTCACACCATCTCCTTTCTCTGGTCCTCCTCTTGTTGTCCTCTGTCTGGCAGCCTCGCGTCTTGTCTCTAGCTCACCAATGTACAACATATGGACTGTTTAATGCACTATATAGCTCATTTCAACTCGAATTAAAAACATTACGTATATTATAATTTAACTGCAGTGCCCCGCGATTTCACCCGTGCCCGTCGTACCCTTTATTTTGTCGGGATAAAAAGTAGCCTATGTGTTCTTTCAGACTAAAATCTAACTATGTTTCAAATTTCTGCTCGATCCGTCCATACGTTATGACGTGATTGAGCAACTAACATCCAAATACTCAAATATCCAAACATTGACATTTATAATGTTATATAGTAGAATTATCTCCCGACGATTTGGTACACTCCGCGAGGCATAAGCTGAGCTTTGCATTTGTGTGAGTGTACATGGATAGTGTAGGTGTGACAACCGGCCTTAGGCGCGGCGCCATTCTGTCTCGCCGCGCTCCTGCCTGATTGGTGATCACTCACACTAATGCAAAGCTCAGCTTATACCTCGCGGACAAAATTTCAAGCTCCTGCCTGATTGGTGATCACTCACACTAATGCAAAGCTCAGCCTATACCTCGCGGACAAAATTTCAAGCTCCTGCCTGATTGGTGATCACTCACACTAATGCAAAGCTCAGCCTATACCTCGCGGACAAAATTTCAAGCTCCTGCCTGATTGGTGATCACTCACACTAATGCAAAGCTCAGCCTATACCTCGCGGACAAAATTTCAAGCTCCTGCCTGATTGGTGATCACTCACACTAATGCAAAGCTCAGCTTATACCTCGCGGAGTGTAGCGATGTTTTTGAGTCTTTTTGAGTCCTTGCCCGTTCTGACACTGCCGAAACGATGGGAGGTAGTTAAATGGTAAATTTACATTACGATTTTAAGTCTTAATAAGTTTGAGTACGGTTTTCAATAAGATAAACACAACACTTGTTAAAATAATGATAATAAATATGTTTTAATTGGGGAGTGAACAAAATGCTCATGCACACAGTATTAGGGTCCGTTCACACAGACCGGCTCGGAGAGCATCGGCGCGCATTTTTCTTTGACACAGACCGGAGGGTCTCCCGCCTAACTGAAACTGTCTTAGCTTTGAAACTGCTCTCTCTTTTTTTTTCGCTTGAAATGATAGAGGCAGCAATAGCAAAGTCTTAGCCGATTTAGTTAGGCGTTAGAAGGGCGGATCGTATACGCTTGGAGTGGGTAGGAGCAAAGCCGCCAACTTCACATAGACCGTCTGGAAGCGAGCTAGCGAGAAAGAGCATGTAATCGGGCGAGAAAAAGTACGCGAACGGAGCCGGGCAGCTCCTCTTATTATTTCACACCAACCTCGTTCAAGCGTTCTTAATTACTAAAGCAGTGAGCAAAATAAACCTTACTACAATTACTAGAATCTCTGATTTCAACGTGATAAGAATCTGCCCTCCTCTCCGGGCCGTTCTGTGTGAACGGATCCTTACATGAGACTCACTCTACCACACAACCACTTTATACATGTGTTATGTGTGTTTGTGTGTAAAATTGTTAACACGGACAGATTATAACCTAACGCAGAGATTATAATCTCATGGGAAGTTAGATTATAATCTGACGAATTTTACGGTGACATACGAGATACAATCGTATCTACTAACACATATTAAAATATTCTGTTCCGATAGTTTATTCAAACGTTTAAGTAAACATTATTCCTAGATAAAACAGTTGTTCATTGCAACGTACGACTCAATAAAGACGATAACAACAAATGCCCCATTACTGAATGAAACACGATACGAATTAGATAACGTGACATGTCCATAAATCGAGAGTAAATAGGTTTCTTAAACCCTCTACACACGAGCCCTGAAATCAGGGGAAATTACGTAAAAGTAGTGGGGAGGACCCTACATCGCACCATAAATCACCAATCATTTGGTGCGATCTAGGCTCCTCCACACTACTTTTACGTAGGTAATTTCCTCTGATTTTAGGGTTCGTGTGTAGAGGGTTTTACAGTGAGCACGTAATCCACATCGTCGCTTAACATCAGGCGAGATGGCTTTGATAGAAAAGGAGATGATGAATTTTCCGCTTGCGAAAGGCCCATGTATTCCGAGTTTTTTATTATTACCTACATACCAAGTGATTTTTGGGACAGATACAATGAAAAATCTCACTAACCCCAAAAGAAACATTATACCTACATATTGTTGAAGGCAAAACATGTCTCTTTTGGCATACTGCATCATTCTTACAGAGATTTCGTTTATAATAGGACTAGCAGTGGTCCGCGATTTCACCCACTTAGTTCACGTAATTTTTTCGGGATAAAAAGTAGCCTATGTGTTCGACGTGATTGAGCAACAAACATTCATATATTCTACATATCAGTAGGATGAGGGGATAGTTTAGACCATAGACCTGACGGTAAACAACACACCTATCAACAAAACCACTGTTCCACGCGGCGCTTTGAACAAGAAGAGTCCAAATCATTGCCACGCACCGCGCTGCTTCCGTCACCCAGTCAATATAAATTGATTAGCAGCGCTCCGCGGTTTTCCTCGCGCAGTTTACGTTACCATTATATTCCCGTCACAAAAAGTAGCTTATTTCAAACTCATTTTTTCAGACTATAATCTGTGTTCCAAATTTCATCCCAATCCGTTCAGGCATTCTAACGTGTTTGAGCAAAAAACATCAAACTTTCGCATTTATAAATCAGTAAATCATTTTACATTTACCTCTTTGCCCTGTGATGTGACGTGTTGAAGTTACGGCTGGCCTAGCCGGTAGAAGGCAACTCGCTCATGACGTGGTGCGTGTGGGATTTGAACCCAGGGCTGCCGATCCGGAGCCCTGGGTTCAAACCACGCGCACCACAGTATTTTCGAAGTCCTGATCGTAATGCCTCTAACTTCAAAAAACGATGAAGGAAAACATCGTGAGGAAACCGACATGTATCTTTCGAGGTCATGTGTCTTCATCAAACCGCACTGGGTCAGCGTGGTGGATTATGGCCTTGACTCACTCCTTCCGAGAGAAGGCCCCGAGTCCCAGCAGTGGGAACATTTAGTGGGCTGCTTATACCCTGTAATGTGACATTTGCATTTGTGTAGTGCTCTCTTTTGTATATTTAATACAAGAACAAAATTAAAAACTTTGACTAACCCCCGACTACCTAAGATTTGTTATCTGTACAACATTCTACTAGTCAAGCCCTTTCATTTGATACCCATATTAAGGGAGTTGTGAAAAAAGAAATGTAATTCGCCATTTTGTGGTATCGGCCATCTTGGATTTGAAATTTGTCATAGTGCAATGTATTCTACTAATCAAGCCCTTTCGTTTGATATCCATATTGAGGTAGTAGTGAAAAAAATATATAATTCACCATTTTGTGGTGGCGGCCATCTTGGATTTGAAATTTGTTATAGCGTATAGTACTCTACTAATTAAGCCCTTTCATTTGATACCCATATTGAGGTAGGTTGTGAAGAAGTATTTTATCCGCCATTTTGTGGAGGCGGCCATTTTGAATCGATATTAACCAAACATAGCTAAGAACACCCGCACGGTAATTAAATTTCAAATAAAAAAACCGCATCGAAATCGGCCCATCCGTTTGAGCTCTACGGTGCCACAGACAGACACACACACAGACGGACAGACAGACAGACATCGACGTCAAACTTATAACACCCCTTTTTTTGGTCGGGGGTTAAAAATGTCGTAGTCCAACGTAAATTAACACACGTTAAAACAAAATAATACCTAAATTTTTAAACTTAAATGATTCAACGAAATTTTAATGAGCAATAGGATTATTGCGATGAATCGGATAAAGTGAATAATGAATTAATTATGGCCACACCACCGCTTACCATTAGGTGAGTTGGTGGTCAAGCGCGGACCTATGTGCGTTAATAAAGTATCACTTTAATCATTGTCCAGATTTTGTAGTAAAAGTCTCCGAATTGACCTATACGATTTCACCAAATTGTATTGATCGGCTAAACGTCGTATATACGATCCCTTTTATTTTTAGAATTTTAAAGTTATATGAGTTGGCAAAATCGTCTGAAATCGTCTGGGTACAAAAAAGATCCGTTTAGTTTGTCTGTCTATCACAGAGTTAATTCAATGACTCTCCCCACCGCGAATAGTTTCAAGTGCGTCTGCTCCAAACCTTCGTTTATGAGCTTTAATAAAAGAGTCATTGGATATAAAACTGTATGATTAAATTGTATCGTAAAAACACGGAGTCGTGTGAATCCCATGCATTTTTTACTAGCTCTACTTTCACGGACGATTTTGAACTTAAGTGCTTTGGAATAACACTTGTAAGGGGAGTCACAAAATCATGTGGAAATATCGGAATGTAACGTGGATATATTCGAGTAGAAAGATTGTTATTTCAATAATGACACGTTTATTTTAAAGGATATATAGCATAAGCATAACCAGCCCACTAACTGTTCCCACTGCTGGGACTCGAAGCCTTCTCTCGCAAGGAGAGAGTCAAGGCCATAATCCACCACGCTCTGGCCCAGTGCGGTTTAGTGGATGACACATGACTTCGAAAGAATCTAGGTACATGCTGGTTTCCTCACGATGTTTTTCTCCACCGTTTTCAAGTTAGCGGCATTATGCACATGACTTCGAAAAAGGCAGTGGTGCGCGCGTGGTTTTGAACCCGGGGCTCCGAATCGGCAGTCGCCGTTTTCCCGACTAGACCAATGTTCGCACGCAAGAAATTAATACAGATCCAGATATTTATTAATAAATCAAAAGAATTTACAGGTCACATATTACATAATATGAATTAATAATATTGATAATTATTATGGATTTAATACTTTTCCTTTTTATTCTTCGTTCTAAAAAGTGTAACTTCAAAAATAGAATAGTTTAATATATTTAACGCGAGCAGTATTAATCTTTAGTAAGTTACAATGTTTACTTAAGTAAGTACGAAGTATAAATGATATAACCTCAAAATTATGAGCGCAAATTATTCAGTATAGAAAAAATATATATTAAAAACCTCAACATCATTTTTAAAGACCTACCCATCCATAGATGTATGGAACCCCACCCCCACGTATAGGTTTATGAAAAAAAAAATTCATGAGTTTCAGTACTAAGTATGACACCCTTTAAATTTATTGTTTTTTTTTTATATTATTGTTTAAAAATCGTAATGCGGTTCACAGAATACATCTACTTATCAAGTTTCAACAGCATAGTTCTTATAGTTTCAGAAAAAGTGGCAGTGACGACAGACAGACAGACATGACGTATGGATCCATAAGGGTTCAGTTTTTACGTTAAACGAAACCCTAAAAATTGACTACGCACGTATTCGTAGATTTCAGAAAAAAAAATGAAATGTCTTTGAGTGTCTCAATTTAATTTTAAATTGAGGTCGGAGTCGAAGAGAATATTATGGTATAGTTACAGGATATTATTGTTAAAAAATATAAATGTGATAGTAGTATTTCGATTCCGGGCATCGCAGTGATTGTCCGGTTCCAATCCGGGCCAGTGCCGTGCCGTGCCGTAATTAGTAGCACGTGCGGCGGCCGCGGCCGGGCCCGTATTTGGACAACGCGCTTCCGGTCACCCGCACGCAATCTGGCTCGTCGTTGCAGGGGTTGCCAACATTTTTTATCGATGACGTAAACACATCACTTAAACGTTATTAGTTTAATTTTATACCCAATGCTTACATGCAATAATTTTATTGGATTCTTGATACTCGTGTCTAATTACTGTTCTTATGTTCGTACTTCATTGTAAATATTATTCAGTAAGAAAGATAAGATCAAGCTCTGCAATATAAATTTTAACTTCAGTTTCTTGAATAAAACTCTTACTCTTTTTCATAAAGTCAATTTTAAATAAAAGCAAACATTTTCAAATCTAAAATGATCTCGGAACTAACCAACAAAGTAAGTTTTGCTTCTAGATCCATTAGCATTAAATGTTCGATAGGTAGAGTTATTTTAGCATAGAATAATCTTTATAATGAGGAAAGCAAGAGACAAATCTCGGAGCCAGTGTTCCGAATTCTCCGCTAACTTCACTCGACAGCGTGTCAATAAAGCCAATAAACTCGTCCAAACTTTCTTAAGTAGCTGGAGAACACAATTTATCGATTTAAGACGGCCTTTGCCACCCCATACATCAGTTTACAACCCGATATTGATAGTCGGTGACAGGAGCTCCTCTGACATCCCCTCTGTTTGCAACTAACCACGTAAACAACATCACTAGCATGCGAAATGACTCTTATTCATATGCCGTTTAAGACTCACAATAACTATATAGGCCGCAGTAGCTAAACTTGCTAACGCAAGAGAAACTTACGCGACATCTAAGGAAATATTTTCTTTGAAAATGTACCGAGGTTTTCCCCGGTCGCTGGCTTAGGTGGATTTACTTTTTACTCTCTAGCAAATGCCGCCTTTTCATAACTGTCGGGGATCGATCCGGTCAACAGATTTGGTTTCTAAATCCGTTTTTATCCGGTTTTTTTGCAAACATTTGCGACTAAATTGTTTTTTTTTTGTGAGAATAAGAAATACATCGTGTTTTATTTTATAATACATAAGATCGTATATTAAGTCTTACGAAATATTGTCATGTAGTATGAAGTAATTACCATTATTTATTTTGTAAGTAAGTATTTATTTTTCGTCACTAAACAACTAATCTCCAACTTTATACTTGATATTGCATGATGCTTGCTCGAAAAGACGAGATATTCCTTACTCTCGTGTGTGTGTGCGCGTGACAGTGCGTATTTATGCGTGCATTTGCGGGAGTGCGCGTTTGCGTGCGTGCGTACGCGCGGGCGTGCGTGTATGCGTACGAGTGCCTATACACACACGCGTACATTGTATTTATGTGTCTCTTTTGAGCACGAAGGTAAGAAAAGAAAAGAAAAAGAAAACTGAGAAAGAAAACGCTGTGAAAGACAGTAATTTTGTAACAAGCTACCGAATTTTATTTATATTGAAACAGATTTACGAGCTCCTTATGTAGTTAGTATTAGGCTTGGCAATATATTCGAATGGAAAATATTATGACATGTTTTATCCGTTTTTTCAGTACCTATCCATACAAAACCACAGAACTTTACTGATTAATTCAGTACAACTCAACATGGACCTGTTACCGTCAAATTGTAGAAACCATCTGTTCATAACGTAATGAGTTCAAATTATAAATTAGATACCTACCATATAAGATTATAACTTCACTTGTTGTATTAGAAACTGGTGGGAAACTAATTGATTTGTCACCAAACCAATTAGTGACATATCATTTATCTAAAAAGAACAGTACCTGGGACGAGTTTGTATTCAAATTCATCCAGCAGATTGTTTTGACATAAAAAAAAGATTAACAATTATTGACCCCTGAAAGGTGGTATCGAACGGAAGTGTGTAGTTAAACAAGATGGCCGCCGCGGCCACGTGACCACCGGATCCACCCCGGTTTCCGGCACTCGACAGCGCGTCAAGTGCATTGCAGGTAGTTAGATAATTATCTCTGCTATTACCGCCCGACGTGCGCCCCTCATGTTTTTATGAGTAACGAATCATTGTACGCACATCTGTTACGATTTCGCATTTTGTTTGTGTATATCCAATTTGTGTTATGACTATGATTGCCTGGTGCTTAGGCAATTTGGGTATGATTAATAACTTTGTTTTATTTATATTTACCCGGTTTTATACCGATTCTCATCCAGTGAAGGTTATTTTTACATAAGACGTTGATCCCTTGACGATTTGTCCTTATGGACGATTATAATTGCAAATAAACAAACATTTACCGTCGTCTTTTTCACATCACTGTCTCGCGCCATCTGGCTCCAAATTAATTCATTTATTTATATATTTCTTCAATACGGGTACTCGGTACCAGAAAACTTATGAAATTCAATATCAACGAAATCCAGATTGCAGGCATAATACATATATACATGTATAATTTTAAAATAATAAAATCAAATCATTTATTTAGCCTGTGGTCTTGGGGTTACCATGATACAAAGACGGTAATAGGGTTTTGCAGTTCCCGTTTTGTTAGCATGCAAGCTGTATTTTTTTAGACAATTAGGATAGATTAATTAAATAAATAAATATATATTAGTGACAATTCACACACATTAAGAACTCATTGAGTCTTTCTTTTAAACTTATATAGTCACTTAATTTATGGAGTTATTCTTAAATTTTATTGTAATTAATATGATAATAGAAAATATAACTTAGCCTGTAACACTCAGTAGCTATCCAATGGTGAAATAAAATTTTAAAATCGGTTTTGTAGTTTTTGCTTCATAGAATAACCAACAAACAAAAAAACAAATTTAGACAATAGGTGCAATACAAAACACACTTTTTACATTTCACATTAGAATGGTATTTATTCACCTTGTAGATTTGACATTGTTTTCTTGTTCATATTTAGGAAAAAGTTGAGAGTTTTTTCTACAAATAAAGCAACCTCACTAATGCAAGAGAACGCAGGCGAAAGTCAATAAATCCGTTGAAGTTGTACAAACTAATTTTTCCATGTTTGTGTACTTAGCAACCTACACATAGCTCTGATACACCTTTTCAATTCTAATTTATTAGTTTTCTATTTATTTTTGTATTAAGATTTATAATAAGTACAACTTATAGAGAGGCGGATTCTCCTATTACAGGTATATTATCTTATGCTTAAAAAGAGACCCCGATATACTTGTTTCGTAAGTTTACTGTTTGAAAGAAATAAGCATTTTTGTATTTGTAATAAGCATTTTGTGTTTGTATCTATAACTATTTTGAAAACATATTATCTAAACAGTTGGGTAGGTACCTACTTTAACATTCGCACGGACTTTGGTACTTGTGACGTAAAAAATACCCATCAACAGAAAAACGTCATTTCGTCCATCACGTTTCATCACACAAATATTTGTCCTCTTCGGAGTAGAACCCACAACCTACGGCTTAGTGAGCACACTCACTACCGAGCTACCGACTGAGCTACAAAGCCAGATTGTGGTAGCTTTTTCATAAAACCATTGTTCTACGCTTATTATGTCTCCGTTCCTGTCTTTAAATCATCACCATCAGCCGCAAAACGTCCACTGCTGAACATAGGGGAGATCCTAAATTTCTACAACGAATGGTCTTGCGCATCTTGCAACCAGCGGTTTCCGGTGACCTTTGTGAGGTCAATTGTCCAGTCTATTGGGAGGCTGCTCAACACTGTTTTCCGGTTCGTAGTCAAGAATCATTCTTCGCCAACGGTTGTCGGTTCTGCGAGCAATGTGACCTGCCCATTGCTGCTTCAGCTTGCTTATATTTTGAGCTTTGTTGGCTACTTTCATCGTTTTCCGAATGTCCTTATTTCGGATTCTATCGCGCGAAGAACCTCCGAGTATAGCTCGCTGGGTGACTTGAGCTTCGTTATGAGGCCGGCATTTACAGACCACGTCTCAGTTTCATAAGCCATCACTGGCAACGCACACTGATTAAAGACTTTCGTCTTCAGGTATAGTAGGTATTTTGGACTCAAAGATGTGCCGTAATTTTCCGAAGGCTGTCCAGCCGAGTTGGATCCTTTGCTAAACCTCTTTGTCGAAGTTGCATCTACCTAATTGGATCTTTTATCCCAGGTAGACGTATTCGTCAACAACTTCAAGTGTGGCATTCCCAACAATGTGTGTGGCATTTCTTCGTCTTGTCCATTTTCATCTTCAGACCTACCTGTTGGGATACCGTACTGAGGTCCCTGAGTATAGCACTGAGGTCTTCCAGCGACTTCACCATAATGATTATGTTGTCGGAAAACCGAAGGTGAGTGATGTATACGCCGTTGATAGTGAAGCTATATCTTTTCCAGTCAAATAGCTTAAAACATCCTGAACATCTTCCAGTGCAGCGGTGAACAGTTTTGGAGAGATAACATCTCTCTATCACACGCCTCCCTGTAGCCTGATAATATGTTTTGTGTACTTGTCCTGTAAATACGCTTTAACACTTCGATATATAGATAGGTCGCTGGAAACCGCTGGTTGCAGATTGCGCAGGACCGTTCGTTGTGGAAATCTAGGGGGGAGGCCTATGTTCAGCAGTGGACGTCTTGCGGCTGATGATGATGATGACTTCGATATAGCGATAGTCGATGTGGCCTCGCAGAAGAGACAAAAGTACAGCCCAGAGTCCCAGCAGTGGGAACATTCAGTGGACTGCTTATGCTATTATGCTAAGTAAATTAAATCAGTGTACTTTCATAATACTAAGATACTAATAATATAGCTTTGGTTAGTTTGGGTAATTTTTGTTGCGTGAGAAACGCCCAACAACATTCATTTATTGTGTTTTATTTTATTTATACTGTTCAATTATTTGTTATTTAACTAACCGTATATTATGTGTAGAATATTCTAATTTAGTTGTAGTAGTCTAGTTACAAATATAAATTTATATTTATAATACCTACCTATAAATTTAGTCGACTTACTAAGCAGACTAAATATGTTATATGTTCTAAGTAGTACTTAGTACATAAATCAGATATGTATATACAATTGTTAAATGTATTTTTTTAATTTTCGATTTAACTACTTGCAACAAAATTATTTTAGTCTAATATTTAGGTAGGAATATGTTATGATGATTCATGTCGTCAGCCCTAAATTCATTGTCTTGCAGTATCTTCAGGTAAAAAATGTTAATAACATGTTTAAATATGTGAATAAAAGTAGTCTGTTCTCTTTAATTTAAATTTATGAATTAATCATTGAGACCGTTTCGGAGAGCATCAAAATGACGCTCCCACTTATGCATTGATGAGTTGTGAATACTTTGCAGGTCAAGGTTGCATTGCCCTGGCAAAGAAATAACGTAAATAACGCTGAACACGTAAATTTTAATCAACCGAACAGAACATAAATATCTGTGTCTAAATATCTATGTCTAATGTTATGTCTAAAAAGGCGCTCATACTGGAACTGAAATCAACTTTACCGTAATGGACAAAAAGACGAGACTTTATTGGCAGATTAGATTTAGAAGAACAATTAAAACGTTTTCTCTAAACCTTATGTATGTGATTTTTTTTATTTGAGGTTAATAATCAACTGTTGTGGTTAGATTCAGTTAATAAGGTATATATAATAAAGCGGTCAAGTGCGAATCGGACTCGCCCATGAAGGGTTCCGTAGCAGCAAGTAACAAAATAAGTGCATAAGTGTTTGTAGATCGTTGTAACTTTGATCGATGTTTTAATAATAGTGTATTTATGGCGTAAGTAATAAGTAAAACAACTTACTAGATCGAGTTCAAACCAGTTTACGGTGGCAGTTTGCAGGTGGTAATGTACCTACATCCAATATATTTTTAGTTAAATCATTCTCTTATTTTTTATAAGTTACAGGGGGGGGACATTTTACCACTTTGGAAGTATCTCTAGCTGTTTAATTATTCAGTATACAAAAAAACGAATCCATAAGGGTTCCGTTTTTACGTTTTACGGAACCAATAAAGAATTTTGTATTTGCAATAACGAACATATTTAAAAATACCTCTAGAAACAATTATAATTTCTATCGCTCTAAAATACTTAACTACAAGAACAAAATTAAAAATTTTGATTAACTCAACTACCTCGGATTTGGTATCTGTACAACATTCTACTAGTCAAGCCCTTTTATTTGATACCCATATTAAGGAGTAGTGAAAAAAAATGTATCTCATCATTTTGTGGTAACGACCATGTTGGATTTGAAATTTGTCATAGTTTGTATTCTACTAGTCCAAGCCCTTTCATTTGATACCCATATTGAGGTAGGTTGTGAAGAAATATTTTGTCCGCCATTTTGTGAAGGCGACCATCTTGAATCGACATTAACCAAACGTAGCTAAGAACATCCGCACGAATATTAACCTTCAAATAAAAAAAACCGCATTGAAATCGGCTCACCCGTTTGAGCTCTACGGTGCTACAGACAGACACACACACAGACAGACAGACAGACAGACATGGACGTCAAACTTATAACACCCTTTTTTTGGTCGGGGTTTAAAAATAGAAATAATATAAGTAAACACAATGACAAAATCGTTAATCAAAAGTCACGATTACAAGCAGTCATTTGAGATTATTCATTAGTAGGTATTTAATTAATAAAGATTCGTTCAATAGTTTATTTTTTATCAGTAGTGGTATCACTTTACATTATACCTATACGAGAAGAACAAGTCTTCACGGCCGTTGTAACGCTGCCGAAACGTCGAGGTAATTCAATAATAATTTAGATCATGAATAAATCTTGTGTAATGTTAACAATATGGGTTCAAATCGCATAAGGTATACTTTAACAAATGAAAAAAAAATTAAGGAAAGTATTACGCGTATAACGCAACGCAAAAGATGTATTAAGTGATGGGATGTACTGCTACGATGAATAGTCGATATTTTGATAATAAAAAAGGAATAATGTGTTTTTAGTTCCAGTTTAAATACTACTTATATTTGTTTTTTTTTTATTGTTCTATGGATTGTATTCGCATGCGTCACTTAACATATAATACTATCTCCAGCATCCGCACCACGGCTTCTCAATCGTACCGACACAACGGAAAATCCAACCTGGCTACTACCATTTTGTAATCGGTCGTACCTTTGCTAAAGGTAATATCTCGAACTTACAACAATTGATTTTTACTTATGTACAAGGTGAATGACCCGACTGAATCGAATCCATGGACAACTTAGTAACCTATAGTTTAAAGTTTTATTACTCGTGTTATATTCATTTCTATCTTTTGAATTCGAACTTATTAATGCTGTACTGAATTTATTAATGTCAAAGTTTACATGGGTAAAGATGAGAGTAACAGAGTAAGATATGAGATAACATAACACAGTAAATAAGCACGTACGTATTTATTTACGTTTCTAGACGCTTACACTAAGCCCGTGTTATTTTATCTATTAAGCTAATATCGAATTAAAAGTGACTAATCAACAATAAACACTTCACCATAACTCATATTAACAGTAAAAAACAGTTAATTACATCCAATCTATCATAATTTATAAATAGATTACGACGGTAGTTGTGTTTGATGAATATTAGTAATGCACTCGGGGCGTAGATTCCGCGGGGTCGGTGCATCGGATTGAAATCACCGCCGTAGGCCTCGACACAATAAAAAGCCGCCAAAACGCGCGCGTCCGGTCGTCAGTCCTTCTATGTCAATCAATTTGAAGAGCGAGCAGCGCAGATACGCTACGCAGAGGGTCGCCCCGCCCCTTATCGACCGCAGCACGATCCGCACTCTCCGCCCAGCCGCGCAGGAATGCGTACCGCACACGCCGCCGCCGCGCCGCCGCCGCGCCGACGCCGCGCCGCCGCCGCACCGCCCTGCGCCGGCACTGCGCACCACGTGCCCACACACCACCACACTCGCACCATCCTGCATTATTTTCGCTAGTTATGCACGGGACGGAATTGAACTTTCTTTTAACCCTTTTTGAATAAAAGGCATTTAGGGTTGTGGATTTTGCGCTGAATTGAGTTTTCGCGGGAACACAATATAATAAAATTAGATTACGCTGCGGTACCTACTATTTTTACTCACGTAATTTGTTTGTTCTACACCGTTTCTGTATTAAAAGTTGGTTCTAAAAGTAAGTTTAATAAAATAGCACTTAAAACTCTATTACAGTCTTACATTTGAAACTGAATTCGATTGGTACTCTATAAGTGTCATCCTGATTACTCCCTTTATGGAAATAAAATGAGGTGAATTTTGTTTGCTTTCTTTCGATCATTTAAAAAAAAAATAAGTTTTAGATTAATCGGTTTCACATTCATATTTACCTTTAGAAAATTCCTCACATTCTTTTAGGAACCAGAAAATTTCTTATCTGTAACTTATCATATCACTTATCATATCGGACTCACGGCAGGTCGAACAAGTATCTACCAATTCCTTTGTTGTTAAAAATCTATCGATATACTAAAAAAAACGACAGTTTTGGAACCATGTCGATATAAGTAAAACCTTTGAGTAAACGTTATAATGACTGCTGTAAGAAATACTTGATTGTACTCGAAATGAATCCTTCTTCAAATTGTACGAGTAGTTTGTACTTTTATGATAAAAAAAAACAAATCAAATTGGTGCATCTATTTAGAAGCTACTACTGTATACTGAGTAAATTAAAGTATCAGAAAACTATATTATCAGTGACCTCTACTAAACTTTGGGCTTCATCGAATACCCTACTAATCTAAAATCCTAAACAACAAACAACCAAAATATATGTGTTTGTATTAAACGAGTATATCCCAGTATCATTGTTTCTTTCTGAAAATAGGGAAAATACAACCGTTTTCTGTGTTGTCGTACAGTCAATCAAAAGCTTTGTGAAATAAAAGTGAGTGGCGTGTGCGTAGCTATGGAGGCAGCCTCCGACTACGTTTCTAACAATTCATCATTGGAAATGTCTCTTTATTCTGCGCTGAGAGAGCTGTTACTTAAAACTCAGCATTTAACTCATTCACAAGTAAAATACAAGCTGATAGCACCTTACCCTTTTCTTTTTATTTTACGTTCACACTTGATCACCATCGCCATGGAACGTGCTTTCCTTGAAGAAACCAATTCACTCTCGATTTCAAGACACCAAGATTATAACCATCGAAGAAAACATATTCAGGCAACGCATTCCGTAGCCTAGACGTTATTATGCTACTTGTATCTCGGAAAAGCGACATCGTTTTATGGTTGGTGGTCCAAAGACTCAAACGAACAGATTTGACTTCACTTTCTTAATAAGAACATCTAAGCTTTTTAATGTATGGGCTGAGCAGGTATTGGATAGATTTTGGGTTTTTATTATGGGTGTCTTCAAAGCTAGAGGGAATTGGTTTCTTCCACGTAACCATGCTCCATCGTAGACTACATTGTCGTGTAACATCAGGCGAAATGAGAGACGATACTCGAATTATCGATAAAAATCTCATCAAATCTCACTCTAGATAAAACAGCACTAACGCGCGTTAAGCTACCTTAAGCATGTAAGGATTTAACTCGCACTCGTAATAATTCTCTTTGTTTTCAAGGAGACTCTTCTAAAATATCAATTTGTTGCGGGGCTTCATCAGCCTTTTGCGATAGAACATATAATAGCATAACATATACGCCATTGAATTTGACTGAACTGGATTTTAAAAAACCTAATAAATTAACGCGGTTTTTGTATTAAGGTAAAAGCTCCTATTACCGCTGTAAACTGCGAGAGTCTCACTTTAGAATAACGTAATATGAAATTTTCTTATCATAGTAAGTTTTAGATTGTTACTTTTATTATTTTAACGCGTTTTATATGATGTAATTACTAGTCCAAGATCCCAGGGCCGCCAGACGTCACGTATTTTCTGATGAACAGAATGTGGACGATTGAGTAGAGTAAATGTTTTATGTACCTTATTACCGTAGGTATTATCAGAAATCATAGACCAAAATTTTCTTCTTTTGTAACTGTTTACAAAACACAGTTACAAAGGCGGCCGAAAGGACCAAAATACACAAGAACATTTTCCATAGTATCTTCGTTAATCTTCGTAAACGACGTTTTCCTTCATCGTTAAACATAAATATACATAAAACCGAAATCTACATGTATGTGGTCTCAATTTTACTTGAATAATATTTAATTTGAAATTCACCGAATTTTTTAACTTGAATTACTAATTCCTTAAAGAGTAAAAATTACAGCGAAATTAAAACCACTTACGTAGCCCGCGCCTACTAGAATGGATCTTACTTACTATTAAGACTACATAAGGTGAAAGTAAATTAGCGTTGCCTCCCTTATCGTAAAATGAATCTCCAACCAGCTCGAACGTATAACAATTAACAGTTAACTGTTAGTGTTACCGTTACTGCGCACCGCTAATGCAGCACGTTACCCCGTAACGATGCCGCGTGCCGGCTGCACACTCCCGCCGAGACATTCGGAGTCAGATTTATTTTTTAGTCAGATTTAGTTTGCCTTATAAAATACAATACGCTATGCAAGTTATTATAATGCTACTTCCTACTTTTCTTTGTGTTTTCTTATCAGTATCCATATACATATTATACATACTGATATTATAAATACGAAAATGTATTAACATGTATTAAAGTTAATTACACTTTAAACAAACATTGCAGAAAGGATCTTGTTGAAATTTAGTTTGTACATACATATATGTGTACAAGTGTATAGTGTGTATATATATAGATAATAGTCTGGAATCACGGGATGCCACTAGTTAAAAAAAATATAGACTAAGTGAAACTCTCTTTATGTGTGTTGGTAATTTTTGAGATGTGAAAAAACAATTGAACTCACTACTCTTTAATCGTTACCGACTTGACTCTGTATAAAACATGTACATTATATTATGTATGCACGTTATAAAATTGTTAAAGTTTTACTTCTGTCGGAAATTCTGGAAGAATTTTTTTTATCCTTAAATTTTGTAACAAAACCGTTACTGAATAGTGTGAATAGATACATTGAAAAAACAATAGAAAAATTGCACAAGGATCAACCCAACAATTTTACATTTATAAACTTTTAAATGTGTCAATAAGTTCAAAAAGTGAATGACGACTAAAGTAAAATGGATTTCAAAAGGTATAGACGTAACCGCAAAGTTTTTTTTAATTTATTCCAATTGTCAAAGTCAATAATAATATGTTATCAATAAAGAATATATTAAATTATGCAATAATATATAAGTATAAATATAATTAGTATGTTTTTAAAACTATATTTAATAATAATAAACCTGACATCGTACTGGTAGACCGGTCTCAGCGCCGGGCTGTGATCGTCGATATCACCATACCACATGACGAGAACCTCGTGAAAGTTGAGAAGGACGAGCTTAGCAAGTACCTTGACTTGGCTCATGAGGTTACCGCCATGTGGGATGTTGATTCGACGATCATAGTCTCAATAGTTGTGTCGGCAAACGGCCTTGTAGCGAAAAGTCTCGACCAACATTTCAAAAGACTTTCGCTAGACGGTTGGATTAAGGATCAGATGCAGAAGGCGGTCATCCTCGACACAACGCGCATCGTCAGGAGGTTCCTCAGTCTGCAGCCCTAACCACCGGTAGCTTGGGCCCTGCCCCGCTGCTGGCGGCACCCTAGTTTTAAAGTTTTTTATAATGTTTATATTTTTAAACTTATTGTAAAAACTTAGAAATTAAGAGAAATAAATAAATGACTGAATAATAATTATAATAAACTCTTTATTGAAAGACCACACAGATTAAATAAAAAACATAACAAAAACATTAACGTAGTAACTAACGGGTGAGACTCTTAATTGGCGGATGTATTGCTTAATATTAATTATATTTATATACTTATAAATATTGTATCACCTATCTGGCCCCCATAGTACAGGTTTTGCTTAGTTTGGGGTTAGATGATGTTGTGCGTGAATTGTGCACCAATATTTATAATTATTTATTTATGCGTGAAATGTTCACCACCACCAATTATAGAAATTCAAATGTCTTCTCTAAAAATCTATTTAGATATAAATATCATGTCGTTTTCATATTAAAATAAGGATAAAGTATTTTTTATTTGCGTTGTACGGATACATATGTTGGTACAAACAAAATGCTTACGACAATAAACTGTCATAATTATACAGCCTTTCTACAAGTATGATTAAACGACAATACGCATAACAACGTATTCAAATTACAAATTACTTAAACAAATTAATAATTAAATTAATTATTAAATTATTACAAATTAATTTAACGTACTTAACATATTTTACAAATTTTGACTAGTTGAGTAGAATGTCGAATATGAAACTTACATGTCTAATCAATCAGTTTAATTTCAAATTAATATACGATATCTACTGTTTATATTATGAACCGAATCTTGTGGCTACATAAAATATTAATTTTACCTTCCTAATTTCTTGAACATTGTCATGAGTATTCTTTATTTATCGATATATGAGTTTTTTTTAAATAAAAATCGACGAGACGAGCAGAACATGTGCCTGATGGTAACCAACATGCCTGCCACATAACAGCACAGTGACACGCAGCTATTGGAACATGAAGAGTCCAAATCATTACCTAGCACTGCACTACGCTCATCACCCAGAGATCTAAGATGTTATATCTCTAAACCCTGTAATTTTTCTGGAAACATTGCCCTTCAAACCGCAACACAGTAATGTGAAAACCTTACTGCTTGGCGGTAGAATAACTGGCAAAGGTGTGGTACTTTCCCAGGCGGAACTTTTCCTACCACTACAAAATGTAATGTAATGTTTGCAATAAAAAATATACAAATTTTAATCATTTGAGTAGTCACATTTACAATAATAGTAATATCTATACTAATATTATAAAGCTGAAGAGTTTGTTTGTTTGTTTGTTTGTTTGTTTGTTTGTTTGCTTGAACGCTAGGATCTCGGGAAGTACTGGTCCGAATTGAAAGATTCTTTTTCTATTGGATAGTCCATTTATCGAGGAAGGCTTTAGGCTATAGAAAATAACTCTACTATTAATTGAAACGGAGCATGAAACAAGAATGTAACAAAATCGGGAAAAAATATTCCCCTTTTGAGAGTTTTCGTACGTTTCGTGCTTTGACATGACACATGACAGCATGTGTCAAAGATTGCGTCATTGAATTTCAGTAACCTGTGCCTTGAATATAAACCTTTGCTATTTTTTTTTCTAAATCTGAGTTGGTACGACCAATTTCCGACAGGTGGCGTAGCAGGTTGCTGAATAGGTTTTTTGTTTGAAATCGATATTCTCAGGAATGAGTGAACCGATTTCAGTCATTCTTTCACCGTTGGATATGTACGGGATCCCGATGAGTGCTATATAATATACCACGGGCGAAGCCGGGGCGGGCATCTAGTAATATATAAATTTATAATTTAGAATATCGGGTCACCTCGCCGAGCGTGTGCAGTCGGGTTAAGGTAGCTTCATCGTTATTTTAGGGCGCACATTCGGGACCGTGGCGCCCGATACATTGTTATGGTTGTTAAAATTAGCTTTTATGCTCTGTTACGCGGGCCCCACCTCTATGGGAACGATAATGTATCAATTATTCTCATTGTAAGTACCTGTAACATAGGTTTTGTTATACCTTTATTAAATCTGAACCATTCGAGTTAACAAAACGGAACTGTCGAATAAAAAATCACATTGAGTAATAGTAAATTAATATTTAGATTTCGATTAAGTCCTGTGTAATCTTTATTAATATTATTACGAGTTACGAGTAAAGCTGAAAAGGTTTTTTCTGTTTGAACTCGCTAATCTTAGGAACTACAGAACCGATTTTTTAAATTCTTTCATCGTTAAATATGGACGTGATCTTTGAGTGCTGTAGGTTATATTTATGTAATGTACCACGGGCGAAGCCGGGACGGGTCGGTAGTGTTTTCAATATGAGTTAAAATCATGAAAGCTTCAAAAGTATAAGTAAATAAAAGTGGTCAAGTGCGAGTCTGACTTGCCCATGAAGGCTTCCGTAGCAGCAAGTAACATTATAGAAAAGTTTCTAAAGTTCGTTGTTACTTTAATCAGTGTTTTAACAATAGTTAATTTATGACGTATTAAAATAACACTACTTACTTGATGTCATTCAAACTAATTTTCGTTGAAAGTTTACATGGTAATGGTTTTTTTTAGTATTGTCATTTTCTTATTTTAGAAGTTACAGAGGACACATTTTACCGCTTTGGAAGTCTCTCGCGCAAACTATTCAGTTTAGAAAATTAAGAAAATTATGTTGAACCCTCAATATAGTTTTTGAAGACCTATCCATAGATAATCCACACGTATGGTTTTGATGGATTTTTGTTTGAGTATGAGACACACCCAAATTGTTTTTTTTTTTTTAATCTTAAAGCAGTTCATAGAATAATACATCTACTTACCAAGTTCAACAATAGTAGGTATAGTTCTTATAGTTTCGGAGAAAAGTGGCTGTGATATACGGACGACAGACCGACAGACAGACATGAAGAATCTATTAGGGTCCCGTATTTTGCCATTTGGCTACGGAACCTTTCGAGAATCTTTCGAGGTCGGCATGCGTCACCCACCGACCTGCACTAGACCAGCGTGGTGGATTATGGGCCAGACGCTCTCCTTGCAGGAGAAGGGACCGAGTCCCAGCTGTGGGAACATTTAGTGGGTTGCTTATGATGCATAAATATGTACGAGTATGTTAAAGGTCCCAGAACCACTCCTTGAATCATCTGTCATACATGTGTAATACTAGGAACTCTTTTCAATAAAGTCAACGGTACTTTTACATAGCAAGCAAATAATTGTTATATTTTTATTGATATTATTTCGTGATAAACCAATTTATCACGAAATAATATTATTAAAAATATACTATAAAAATACTGTCACGTAAAAACTACATCGTAATAAGTACACATGACGCAAAGTTATAAAAAAGGTGTATCTAACATTCAGAAAACTTACAATAGTGTATCTCTCTACTTAGTCTGTGCTTACAATCAACCTCAGTTACCAGTTACTCTATTTTTTTCAAGGTGGCTATTCTTGGACTTTTTTGTGTCAGTAAAGAGTATCTATGTATTTACAATTGTAAGAGTGTTAGGTACATCAGCAATTTGACTTCCAAGGTTTGTTTAGTTTGAGGCTAGTTGTGTAAGCTGTGTTCGCCAATATTTATTTAAATTATGATCTTTCTAATATTTCGAAACCCAAAGTTGTATTGTAACCCCTTATACTATGGTATGATAGTAAGCTATCAAGATAAAGTAGCACGAGACAGTGAGATACCGTGTAGTCTATAAAATGCACCCCCAATTATCATCTAAAATCCGGCGTGCATCGGACCCCCGAAACCTCCACTGCAGAACCCCACTTCGCTACATTAAATACAATATCTTCAAATTGGTCTTAAGTACCCCCACCCTCATTGGGTATTTTTATCATTACCATAATCTTAGTGGCGTCTCTCTCGCACAGCATTTAATGCGCCTTTCTATCGGGGCATTTGTCTCTGTCGCACTGGCTTAAATTCTACAGTAAATTTAAAACTCATTCTCTCATGATTTAAGCGAGTTCGGAACTCTTACAATGCGATTAAGGGGGCGTTTATTGTCTGGAATGAGCAGACAGCTTTTTAAGGTTCCACAACAACAAAATATTTTAATTGAAATAATGTAAAAGTTTTTATACACAACATTTATCTGATTCTATGTGACTATTATGATAATAAAAGTCAACTTACAGACTAACATCAAAAAAGTGTTTTTCTTTTTAAGATAAACACAGCACAATCTTATTATATTTTTGTAAATCTTTTGTGCGTATTTTTGGTAATTAAACTCCTCCTAAACGGTTGTACCGATTTAGATAAAAAAATGTGTGTGTGATTTTGAGAATAGTTTAAATTGACTATTATATATAGACCGTGCAAAGCCAGGACTGACTGCAAGTAATATAATATGATTTGATTATAGGTAAAAATTCAAATGTTATGTAATGATAACTCAGGAAGGAGAAGGCGGAGTGTAGAAGTACATGGAAGGAACTCCACCGACAAAAGCGTCGCTCTTAAATTATGAACGAATGTAAAGACATGAGACCTGACCGCCGTCATACAAAACCGGACTTAAGTTTTTGTTTTCTTTGTACGTTTGAAGTCACAATTGTTGAAAATTCCTGTACTAAATTTACCAAAAACTTTGCCAGACAATTGGCTCGCATCAGTTTGGAATGAGAGATTCATTGAGATGCAGATCACTAAATCTAGATGACATAAAAACTCTATTTTGAAACTAGGTTAAAGGGCAATGTTTCCAGAGAAATTACAGAGCACATCAATAAATCATGTTTTATACGGCAACGACGCGGATAAAAAAGTTTTACTGCTTAAATATACAAATAAAAATATCATCCCAAAAAATTTGTAAAAATGAATATTCTTGGATGGCTGTTACTTAAGTATATTATGGTAAGTTACTTACCTGTTACTTCGTTAGACTGTTCTTTTATGTATAAAATTAAGAGGGAACCGGGATCCCACAACAAAGGTCGCTCTAGTGTAGGGTCGAGTACACACTAACGCGATGGTTATATCTGATGTATAAGTGTCTAAACTCTAAAACTGCTTAACCATGTAGTGGTAGGTCTATTTGCTGAGTCCGCCTCGGGAAATACCGCAGTTTTTCTAGTTATTCTACCGCCAAGCAGTAATGTGCAAACATTACTAGGCTCCGATTGGAAGGACAATATTTCCAGTGAAATTACAGGGCATAGATGCTTGATGGTAAGCAGCATGCCTGCCCATATGAACATACTGACACGCATTTAATAGAACATGAAGAGTCCAAATCATTACCTAGCACTGCACTGCCTTCGTAATCCAGAGATATAAAATGTTTTATCTCTATGCCCTGTAATTTCAAAACATTGCCCTTCAATTCGGAATACATATCCAAAACACTGTTTGCCAGGTCAGCTAGTCATTCTATAAAATAAATGTTGTTGTCGCATGTACTTTTTTCTTGTCTTTATCGTATCACTAGCCCAGCCCTGCGGTTATACTTTCCAGACGATAATTTAACTGTGTTCTAAACTAACTAACGATCCGTTTAGCTATTCTGACGTGATTGAGAAACAAACATGCAAACATCTTAATATATGGAAATACATCGAAACTTTGATATTTGGAATACCAGGGTTATGTTATGTAGGGTTATGCTTGTTATTGGCATATAATGCTTTATTTTATACATACGCCGATATGAATACCTCAAAGCATACTCGAAGCATAACTGAAAGCATTTTACGAGTACATAACAAGATTTAGCTGCCGTACTCAACGAGGATCACATCTCGGACGGTTGCTAGCGCAAAGGCATACAACACACAAGCCGTACAATTCAACTACTTCAAAATTATTCTCGCTCTATCAATAACTAATAAGGTTTTTATCCCATAGGTCAGCGTTTGATTCCCAACGGGTACCTCTTAAGGTATACATTGGTACTCCCTTTACGCAAGGTTTAATGTTGTTTTATTTGTCGTAGTTTTAGCTGTAAATAGAATAACTTTTATTAACAAAACAAATCATAAGCTCTTAGTTGAGACTGTTTGCAGAGTCCGCCTGGGGAATGTTACGAATGTTAACACACTACTGTGGTTCCAGTTTGAAAGGCAATGTTCCTAGAGAAATTGGGATTTATTTCTTTGTCCTGATAATTATGATTTATCTTGGTGACGAGCTCTGTGCAACCATCATCATACGTGGACGTATAAATACTCTTTTGTTTATTGTTAAAATTAAATTCAGAATTCTTAGAATAATATTGCTTCATGGTCGACGGTTTCGTATTAATTTCGACCACTTAACGACAATTAGTTCTTGTAGATTCGACTAAAATACTTTAATATCGGTCTATACAGCCCAAAATTGTATGTCAGCCCCCAAATAAATGATGCACCAATTCTTGAAATGCTAAATCTGAACGATACTTCACAATTATGAACGGCACAAATAGAGAGTTGGTAATGGAATGTTCGCTACAGGTCCGCTATGTGTCGTGACGGCAACGGTAGTAGACAGAAGCCAGTAATAAATAACAGCAGCTCATTGAAAAATGACATCGATAATCATAGCCAGGGATGGAGACAGGGATGTCTCAACTGATGAGTGGGCAGACGTGATACGATATAGACTTTTAGCCCCGATGCAAAAATGATGAGTAGGTTTGTCGTTTCTCTGTGTGTTTTTGTGTATTTGTGTGAGAGTGACGGTGTGTGTGTGTGTAAGCGTATGTGGTACCGTACCTTCCAAATGCATAAACTGTGTTTTTTATATTTAGTTTGTCGGGTGTGTTCTCAGCTACGAGTACGTTTTGTTAAAATCGGTTCCGTCATGCCGTCTCAAAGTTATCAACTCTTACATTAGGAGCTGCAGGAATTTTAGACGCAAAATGGGTATTTTCTTTTTTTGAAAATGTACGTTTAACCTACAATACGATCTACGACAACGCAAAGTAGCTTATATTTAACGTTCTTTTATCGGATATATACATATTTCGGAGAGTATGCCACTGCTCTTCATGATCATACGTTTTACGAACATACGTTAGATTAAATCAACTTTTTAAAATACAGTACTTACATAAATGTTATGGTGTTAAAATGGACTAGTTAAAAATTTATCAGGCATAACATTCTTTTAGTTGATCGTGTCAGAAAAATAATATTTAACTTCAAATAACTCTGTGCACAGGACATCACAGTCTTCTAGAGCTATGTAAAACAACCATCCCAGTAAAGAAACATCATAAAGAAAATAAAAGAAGAGGTAATTCGAAAATAACATTAGACCACATTAAAGTCTGAGTATGATGCTATCAATTTAAACATCTTTTTGGCAGCCGTGCGAAAACCAACCCTTATTGTTTAAAGTAAGTTGCAGCCCCAATCCTATTCACTTCCCTGTGGCCATATACATAGTAGACTGGTTTCCCTGAATTAGATTGAAAGTGCCGGACTTAACTTTCGGATTCCCCACCACTTCGCGCCACTCAAAATTATACGGAAACAAACGTTCCATATTAAAAGTTTCCGGAGGGGGTGCGGCGGGTTGGAAGGGGTAGCGGGGTTCGAACCTACCCTTATTTAGTCACGCCATTTAACGGGCGCGCAAAGGGCTTCTAGTTAATTATTCAAGGGACTTGTAGCAAGGAGGATGTCACTGAGAGCTTTGTGCCTCCGTTTTCAGCGTGAACTCGTTTTATGGTTATAATTTTGGGCTATAATTAAAGTTATGTTATTTTGTTAGTGCTATGAGTGGGTAGGTGCTTATACAGCCAAATCTGTTTTCGGGTACTTTTAATAACAAACCAACTCATATACTCTTATTTAGATCTCTCTGCCTTGGGAGAACAGAGTCAATTAGGCCGGCCTCTAGTGGTATTCTACATCTACTCGTAAGCAATAATTTTCAAACTCTAGTATCCCGTTTGAAGAGGAATGTTTCCTAATTTACAGTTATAAAGATATTACACCTGACGAAGCTTGACGTGATTTGGACTTTTCATGTTTCCACACGGCGCTTTACGCCGTGTAAATTACTTCAAGTTCTACAATCTGACAATATATTTTTTGCTAGAGTTGAGATTTGGGCATAAATCTGTTCAAATAAAAAAAAAATCAATGCAAACTTTTATGCTATTTTTGATATTAATGAACTGTGAAACCTTTATAAATGAATGAACGATGACTAATTAATTTTATTGTTATTGTGTATAATTGTAATCGTATATAATTTCTTGTAGAGTCCTAATCATTACCTAGCACTGCACTACGCCTGTCACCCATGTTTTATCTTCCTCTCTCTCTCTCTTAGGGATAACTCACAATAACCCTATTTTTAGTATATATATTATAACTGTAAATATTAGCATATTTAGTAGAAGTATAGTATCAGCAAGGCACCCGTGGAAAACCGGGGAGGCTCGCTAGTTAATCATAAAAACTATTTAATTTTGCGGCTAAAACAATTACTAAAGTCAAAGTAAAGTTCTTTATTGATAAATGTACAATTATATATTATCATTATTACTATAATGATTCCAAAGCATGTGTTGACTCCATATACTAGACGTGGGCCACCCTCTGTAAAAAAGGACCAATACACCTCCTGGCAACATCCAGAATCATAATCTGCATGCTTTTCTGAATTCAGAACCGTACACCGAATGCGGTCCTCATAATACTATGCTTACTGAACTCCACTCTATCTGTTCCATCCGTAACCAAAACTATCCGAAACTAACGGATAATCCGAAATAATTACAAGTCCGTAACCGTATCCTAAACCGATATAATTATATTCCTACAATCATATCCGTATTCCGATCAAAAATTTCCTATCCCTAACATCCCTAACCACAATCATTACCTATAGCCATAATAATATCAGAATCATTATTTTTAACCCTTTACGCTCAGTGTTGGGCAATAACGTGCAGTTATCGGTTACCTATTAAATATTAGGGCTATGAGACGGTTACAAATTGATTCCAGACTTTGATAAATGGTGTTCGCTATTTGTTAGTCATTCGGGTTAATGGCCTTGTTTGTTCTTAAGGTAGTGATCAATTACTTCGCCCGTAAGGTTCAACAACTGCTGTTTATTATTATTTTTAATTTACGGAAAACTGATGCTCATGTAAATGCACACGGCTGATCGTTACACTCACCAAGTGTTTTATCAAGTTCCACCAAGTTCTTTACACAAATGCTACAAATCAGAAAAAAATTAAAATATGTGTTAAAATTTACACACAAAGTTATAAGGTAACCTCAGTCATAAAAAGAAATAATTTTCATCATTATAATTATGATAATTCAGTATAGAAATGTATTCGTCACTGATCCATCATCACTAACCAACGCCCGGTGGAAAGTGCCCATTTTACAGGCCATACAGCCTCGCTGGATTGCTATGACCAACCTTTGCACCAGGTACGAGCCGGACCGGGAGTGATTTGAAAATATTGAAATAAATATTAAACATAAATAACCGGATATCTTGAATCAATATTAACCAAACATAGCTGAAACCCGCCGCAAGGAAACTACCTTTTAAATAATAAAAACCTCATCGAAATCGGTTCATTCGTTTGAGAGCCACCGCCCGGAGAGCAACGGACAGACAAACAAACATCGACGTCATGTCAGACGACACCGAAAGTCTTGAAATGCAAATTACAACATCTATTAAAAAAATAACACTGGTAGTGGGTTTAATCATCTTAATTGTCTTTGGATTTTATATCCATTTTTTACACGTCCGTAGATAATTCCGTTGTCTTTAGTTAATAAAGTATTTGGTGTGGTATGAAGGGTGTTTATATTTTACCTCCATTGTTTAAATTTTTCACACTTCCAAGTCCAAACTTAACAAAACTTGCACAATGTGGACGACGATTGGGTCAAACATGTACCATTCTAATAAGTCCTAAAAAAAGGTTATGGAAAAATATGTATTATTATTTCATCAAATTATTTTAATCACACTTCCGGAGTCTGTTGTGACGTCACGTCTACATAAAAATCGTATGACTTAACATCACTCGAAAGTTCTAAGCACTGAATCTTCGTTCTTTTTTATTTGTGAAGCAAAAGACAAAATTCGTGTACAATATTTTAAATAATCTAATAAGGAAAGGTATTAGGAGTACAGAACATTATGCAGGAGTTCATAGCGGTAACCACCTATCATCATCAGACCTATCGCTTTCCGCTATTACTTAGAAAAAAGTAGGAATAAAGTGTAAACAGCTTCGATAATTTAAACAATTAGCGTTTTCTCTTTGCAGAGTCGAATACTTGAGGACGCGTCTTTGATGTGCAACTCATGGTCGCCCAGACACAACGTAAGTTACATCGCCCCATCCGATCTCTTCGCTTTCCCATATATTATTTTATGTACTTTATTTTAGCAACTTTTATACCAATGCTCTTTATTTTTATACATCACTCTCTTAGGTATTTGTGTTTAACAACAGTAAGTACTCTTGTTAAAAATCGTATCATTAGAAATGTATTAATTAAGCAATACAATTGTACTGCAATGCTCTGCTGCAATGTTCTTTATTTTTCTACATCATTATCTTAGACATTTGTATTTAACAACAAAAAAATTGAGTGCTTCTATATTAAGCAATACAAAAACAAAATCTTGATTGGTATTTGCAGGTAAGATAAGATGATACGAGTACAAAACATTTTTTAAAGTATATCCACACAAACTGGCCTGTTCGAGAGGCGTGCAATATGTCTTGACAAAACAATTTATTTTAATTTGTACAATGAAAGAAACATAAAAATTAAAAATAATAGGCAGTTGATCTAGTCTTCTTCTTCTTCTGCGAATGGATAATTGAATTAATTTGGCTTAACGACTCAAAGTGGATCTGAGCAGCTGACATCAAAAGACGCTGCCACTGTTTTATTTTTCCTGCCATGGGTCAGAAGTGTAAAACTCGCTTTTGTCTCGTTCCACCAGGTCTTTTCTCTAAATCTGGGCCATTCCACAGGCTTGTGGTCACTGGTTGAACAATAACAGCAATAAAATTACAGCCAGTTTTCATTTTACTTCATTGACTTTATTTTTAATAGCTCGTCAACGCTTATTGAACATCCACGTTAGTTCCACAGATTTCTAAACAGATGAAACCTTCGTGAACGACACTGTGAGGCCAGTAATTAGTTATGTATGCGTGACAGCTCTCACCGACGTTGTCAAATTACTCACGTTGGTGTGCATGTAATGTTCCCAGTTTTAAGAAAAAAAATCCCATTGTTGTTGTCTTAGCTTCGGGAAATCTTCGCGTATAATAAACACATATATTATAATGTTAAAATAATTTATTATTACACCGATTATATATTATGCAAGGATTTCTGGTTATTACTATTTCCATCCTATGAAGTTAAGAATTTTGATTTTGCATGCAACTAAAAATTCGAATATTCGTACAGAAAATTCGGAATAAAAAGACAACGCTGAATAATAGTAAAAGTCATGTGTGTGTTTGTTTTGAGTATTCTATTGGAGCTTCTTGTAAAATTTTGAATATTATGCTTGACAAAAGGTGGCAACTACTCATTGAATATCGGTGAACACAGGAGGTGCATAGAATTTTTGTCAACTGATTTGATGTTGGGGGCCAGATCATTCCATTTGTTTATTATCCAATCTTTGTCTGGACGCGTGTCGCAAACGAAAAGTTCACCTTTTCAAAAATGTTGATACAAACCAACGAAAACCGTCTAAGAGTTTTTGTAAATCAGTTGAACATTATTCACATCGCCACCCAAAGTTTCGTCGTCCAAGCCCAAGGCGTTTTTGACGTCCACCTTTAACAGCCCTCTCCTCAATTTTGGACAAAGAAAGTCAGGACTCAGGACAGAATGAATAGCAGCCTTACGTCCACCCAGAGAACCAAAATCAAGTTTGTTGGGAAAGGGAGCTCGAAAGAGCAACGTTTTATACCTACAACCCACCTTGGCAGCAAGGCCAGTATGTGTGGTGCTAACAGCGATTGGCTTGATCCCAACATCTTTTTTGGTAAGTATGTAGACAAATTAGCACCGTATAAAACTTCGACAATATTACTACTGACTCGACCAGATAACATGAGGTTAATTAAAACGATTAGATCTCTCAAAAGAATTCACCTACTTTTTAAGCTCAACTATATCTACTTACAAGTATTAAAAACTTGCTTCATAACTGTAGTTTTCATCAACACTTTTAGTATTTTTATAATTTGTGCTAAGCATCGATTCACATTAAATAAAAAATACGATTGTAAAAATAGGGTTTAAAATAGAATAATACAATCTTCATAAATAATTTGGTCTACGAGTATCTGCAAATAAAAATCATAATCTATATTTTACCTTAACTTTAGGGAAAATAATTTCAATTTAGTGTAGCAACACTAACCAATTTTCGTTGAGGTGTTGTGTTTCTATTCATCAATCGGAATGAAATCGCCTAAATTATATAAATAGCAGTAAAAAATATTCAAACTTTGATATTCCTGTTTCCTTTTCTTATTTTTGGGAACAATGTTTGCAATGTTTGAAGACACAAGACAGCATAATCTTAAACAAAACTTAAAATCACACGGGACTCCCGTATGAGACGGAAGTCCGTTTCGTACTGACTGGAATTTGTATTTGCTTTGGCGTTTGATATTTGCTTCTGGACCTCAGGATCTGTGTTCCGCACGTTCCATCTGCCTTTTGTTTTAGAAATCTGTGGTTAGTTCTAAAATTAAGGCCAGGTAGTTCTGTCAAATTAGGCATTTAACGCTGTCTTGTTCTCGCGACCGTCACCGACCGCGCAATCGGTGCCACAGTGCAGAAATAACATTAAAATATTGGACTTTGTAATTTAAACTCATTTTTTGTTCAAGATTTGTTTATACTGTTTATACTAGTGATAACAATTTTGTGAATTGTGAAGTGAAACGAAGAAATATTAAATTTATCTATACTCGTAGATATACAAAACCCAACCTTGTCTTTTTGGTCACACTATAAGTTGAGATCGGCTTTTCCAATTTCATGCATCTTTTTAAAATGTTTCCTAATAATTCACAAGATCGTCAAAAATTTTAAAAAATGTGCTGAAACGTAATGAAAGGCCAGTAAAAATAGAAGGTTTTTTTGGTGAACTTTGCACTCAATTTCTAAACCATTTTTTTCTATGAGGTAAAGATCACTTACTGAACATAAAATTACAAAATGCTCACAGATCCAGGTAGAGCTTCAAACGCCAATTGAAAAAAACTGTTTTAGCCGATATTTTGGAAACTATATATTTTGACAATAATTGTAGAAAATAAAATTTTGCATCTTTTGTTGCTAGTAAATTTTTTTTGTAAAACTTACCATTTACGATTTATAACCCATTTAATGATACGATTGCGATGATGCCGATAATAGTGGATGTAAATGATGTGGTCTACGATGGAACTTGTTTCTCTAATAGAAACAAGCACAGTGTACCTCGTAACCCCAAGGTTTGAACCTTCGACAAAAACCCACTCTGGCAATGCGTTTCACAGCTTAGTTGTTCTTATTACAAAAGTGGAGACCAAACTCTTCGTTCAACTCTTCAATCATGATGATGAACGGTGCTGTTTTTTCGAGCAACGAGCAGTATGATAGAATAACTTTAATTTAAAAACCACGACTACAAAAAAATTTACACGTAAAAAAATATGACCTACTATCTAAGGACACTTTGGCGAGTCAGACTAGTCTTAGAATATCTTTGTTACCAAATCCATCCAGCCGTTTGGAAGATTTGTGGAAATAAAAGATTTACAAACATAAAAGATACGCGCGAAAAACATAACCCTTCCATTCCGGTAAAAGGGACATGTTTATGCTACTGGGAACAGAATTCACATCTTATTATTTTTACATTGTTATCATCAAATTTGACATAATAAATCGTAATCGGTAAGTTCGAAAAAAAAGTTTACTGGCAACAAAAGATGGGAAATTTTATTTTCTACAATAATAATAGGCTATATAACTTTTTCAGAATATCAGCCAAAAACGTTTTTTCGAGCTGGCGCTTGAAGCTCCACCTGGATTTGTTATAATTTTGTGATTTTATGCTCAGGAAATGATTCTAAACCTTATATGAAAATACGAATCGGAAATTTAGGGCAGAGTTAAATTCTACGAGTAATTTTACTGCCTAAAAGGCTTCTTATCAAATTTGGTCGAGTGTCTAAATTTCTATGAATAATATTAACATTTTCATACAAAAAAAAAAAACAATAAATTTTGGTGGTGTCACAAACTTGGAAAAGAAATAAAAAAAATAAAATTCTAACAAAACCATTCGTGTATCTATGGAAAGGTGTTCAAATTTTTCAATTTCAAGTTCAATTGTATTGAAGTTCCTAACATTGTTTTTCTAAACTGAATAGTTTGCGCGAAAGTCTCTTCCAAAGTGGTAAAATCTGTATGTGAGGACTTTTCTTCCAAGTACTAAGTATCCCCTCTCATTATTTCTTTATCCCGATCTCTGATTTAACAAACGAATACTTTACCGATACTTATCTATTTTCCATTGCATCCGCATTGAATGTTTTACTGATGTGTTATCGACGTCAGTTTTTTGAGACTCTCCTTTTGGTCAACAACATAAAGTAAACAGCGTACTAATTAGTATCAACGTCTATTTGCAATTCCAATGAAAACGGTATCAAAATCAAGATCATAGCGTGCTTCACTAGTAATACCTACTGATATTGTTATACTGTGGCACTATGATCGTAATATTTAAAATTTATCGGTTGTCAAAATTGGAAAATCAAGCACAGACCCGTCGTACGTGAGCGCCGAAACGCGACTGATCAGGCTTGCCGAACGGCGCGCTATATATATGGTAGATAATAAAACATAGTGAATAACTGATACTTTTTATCAAGTCAAACTCTGCGAATGCATCTAGAACTTTTTAATGGCTTTCGTTGAGTACAAAAATGTAGTAAAAAAATTCATTAGTTTAGTCATAAACTTGAAAAACCTTTTTGAAAAGGGGTAACTTTGGGATTTTTTTCTATCAAGTAAAATTCATTAAATCGTATTACTGACTGCGAATTGAACTAGATTAGATCCTTAACTAATACATATATTTTTTTCAGAGTTTAATACACTATTTTAAAGGTCTTAAAGTTGTTTTAAAAATTCAAAATTACGGCCCACACGCCCTTAAAGAAAAAACCACAAACACTGACAGCATTTCTTTCCGCTTTTGAAAATTGTATGAATTGATTATGTTTTATAAATGAAAATATTTATGTGTAGCTATACTTGAATTAGTCAATTGGTATACAGAACAGTTATTTGTCAAAGTTTGCAGTCGTATACCATAAGTTCGTAAATATTCTAAACGCATTGTGGAACACCGGAGCTTCAAGATAATGCGTAGCATTCTTATAACTATTTCTTAGAATTACGCTTAAAATTACGCAATTGCTTGGCTTAACGGTAAGTAAGTAAGTCTTGGGCCCTATCACTTAACACCTGCCATTCTCCTCTATACAAACTGTGAATAGCTGAAACTTCGTAAAAAGAAATGTCTTAAAAAAAAATTATCTGTTTGATAACATTTTCCTATAGCTTTCTTTTCATTATACCCAATAATATATTTTTAACTAAGTTTAATAAGTTTACATATGGCCACCATCTCGCCTGATGTTAAGCGACGATGCAGTCTGCAATGGAATGTGCTTACCTATCTGGTAAAAACCGATTCATTTTCAATTCGAAGACTCCAAGATTGTAACCATGGGTGAAAGCCTACTCAGGCGAGGCATTCCGCAGCCTAGACGTTTATCACAAAAGTAGAACCGAACTTCTTCATTTGAGTCTTTGGAACGACAATAATGAAACGTTGTCCAAGCTAAGCTAAGCTACGAGCAGTATGATAAAAAAATCGTAGCACGTATGACAAGATGATTATGAATTCGATTCCACGGTTACCAGAAAAACCACTCACCATTAGGAAACTTTTATTATTTACAAATCTAAATATATAAAACTCAAAGGTGACTGACTGACTGACATAGTGATCTATCAACGCACAGCCCAAACCACTGGAGGGATCGGGCTGAAATTTGGCATGCAGGTAGATGTTATGACTTAGGCATCTGCTAAGAAAGGATTTGGATAAATTCTACCCCCAAAGGGGTGAAATAGGGGATGAACGATTGTATGAAACTTTTTATTCCTTGGGAATATTTGCACGAAATTACATATAAATTGAGTTCGGTTAAAATCATACGGCAAGCATTACAGCGTTTATCGAAACTCAACCCAAAGGGGTGAAATAAGGGATGAAAGTTTGTAGAGAAACTTTTTATTCCTTGGGCATATTTGCATGAAATTTCATATAAGGTGAGTTTGGTTAAAATTATGAGGTACGTATTACAGTGTTTATTGAAATTCAATCCTCAAAGGGGTGAAATCAGGGATGAAAGTTTGTGTGAACATTTTGTTATAGTAACGTCTAGGCTGTGAAAGGCATTCACAGACTAAGTAAAGAGAAACTCTAAGGCGTTGCCTGATTGGATTTTCCATGAGAATTACAACGCTGGTGTATCCAAATTGAGACTGAATCGGTTTCTTCTAGGATACCAAGCTCTACCGTAGACCGCATCATCACTTAACTTCAGGCGACATTGCGGTCAAGTGTAAACCTATAGCAGTTAAAACATTTATTTGCATGAAAATTAAATTAATTAATTATGGCAAAAATAATGAGCGTATTAGTTTTCCAAAATACAACCCCTGAGGTGGTAAAATAGGGAATTAAAAATACATGATAAAGCATAAACTGCCCTCAGGCCTTTGATAGACGAGCATTATTTATGTTATTATTTGACGCTCACGCTATCCAAGTAGGAATCTACAATAAAATAAAAATAAAAGAGTTACTGAACGCGAGCGAAGCCGTGGGTTAAAGCTAGTAATAAATAAAATCACTAGGATTTTTATACGGTTGATTTTGTTTAAAAATTTAGTCTCACAGAAAAAATGTCTGAAATTAGGTTGAACTGTGTCGAAATCGATAAATCTGGCCAGGTGTCTTCCAGATTATGTATTAGTGACTATAATTTCCCGGTTGGTGGGTTTGATCAAAAGCGAATGGAAGTAATTAGCCGGCGTTAGCGTGATATGCCACCTACAGTAATAGAAACATAGAAACCTTGTCTCTTCTTTACACCGGTGATAAAAGTGTTGAACTACACTACTTAAGATCGAGATATTGAGTTTCATCGTGCATCGCAGTAGTGGCGCCTCAGTTTAACGGTCGTGTGTGGTGTGGTCAACACATACGTACATCACACAGTTCTAATATGATATATCGGGAATAGTTCACGGAACAGACATAGAATCTCGGATATAGTCTTGCTTGGAGGAGTTGCCAAGGATAACTTGCAAGTCATTTTGGATCGGATTTGGTGGCACAATATTGGAAAGGCCTATGTCCAGCTGTGGGCGAACTCGGGCTAACGATGATGATGATGATCTAAGGAATATATGAAGTTGCTGTTAAAAGACAAAACAGCTTACATTACTAGCTGCGCCCTGCGGTGTAACTCAGGGCTAAAGAGTTTACGCGCCATTTCCGCCACATACGATTCAGAGTATTTTTTTTTCCGTGAATGTCATATTTATTTATTTATGAAAAACCTGCATACTTCCATATCAACTTTCATTTCATATTTCAACCCTTTAAAACTCTTTGTTCACTTTAATAACACACACAAAGCCACACACAAAAGTCGCCTTTCTCCACTCTCAAGACCAGAGACTAGACTCTCTAGCCTCTACTCTAAACTATTTAATTTAAATCGGTTCAGTAGTTTAGGCGTGTAAGTGTAACAGACAGATTAACTTTCGCATTAATAATATTAGTAAGGAAGTACATATTCTCTACGGATACAAACAAAGAAGAAAATGTAAGGCACTTTTTCCAGCATTGTTACAGATACCTTTCAGCCTAAACACCTCTCAAAGCTTTTGAAGGTAAAACCTAAACAAACAGAATGAAATGTCCACACAGTATACTTAACATTCTAATAATAATCCAGAAATGAAATATTTGCTAGATCAAAAGTAGTGGATCTTAAATATATACACCCCCCCCCCCCCTTAACACGCGCCCTCTCCCGCTATAATCGTAACTGCTAAGTGCGCAACGCATAATCCCAGGAAAGCTGGAGAAGTACACTCATAGATAAAAGTTTGTTAACGGAATAATAATGAAATGAACGATTTATGAGCACAAACATCAATTTTATATATAAAAATATTTTATTTACAGAAAAAAAGAGAAAAATTTATTTAAAAAACTGGTACATAAATATTATCACATCACAAAATAAGAATATACATTTGAAAATTCTGAAATAATCATAATATCAAATTATGCATAAATAATTCCTGACGTTTAATCATTACCGAAAAAATAACGGAATATAGAGAAAAAAAAACTAAATTAATTAGAAATTATATTCTACTAACTTACCAGGCAAACGTTTTACTATATAAACTGAATGTAATAATAATAAATAAAAAATGAACGATGGCGAAATGCCATGCCATGGTTAAATTAGTTCGTTTTTTTTGACAACGATTACAAAGTCACGATTAAAAAAAATGTATGGTGTGCGCAGGAATTATTATTTATACATACTCTACAAAAAACGCTCATCAAAACGAACACAAATATAGTTGCACGACACTCTTACAAACAAAAAACTTCCTTAGTTATCCACATTGAAATAAAAAATACGAACAGAAATTACATTCATCATCGTAATTAGATTTTTTTGCAGAGCACTTTTCGTAGAGACGGTACGCTGCTGACTAGTCGAGAGGGCCCAGCAGCATAGATCTTTGTGACATTTGATAGCAACATTAGGTGAGCTCGGGGATTACGGGATGTCGCCATTTAACCCTAAAATGCTGATGACGAGCTCTAGTAATGGATTAATGCAGCGAGGGTACTTTCTGCCCCATGATGAGGCTTTGAAGCGACGTTATTACGTAAATGAGTGCATCTCGCGAGTGCTAAAACATTATATTACACAGTAGAAGTATATTTAATCGCAAAACAACCGCTTCATACTTACACTCGACGATCCTACGAGGGTTATCTACTCTACTTAGTGCAAATGTGCAAGTGCAATGTTGTTGCATTGTGGAATAGAACAGGAAGAACGGCAATATAAAACCAACAATAACAACGGCCAACAAACTAACACAACACTAACAAATAATAGCCTGAAATATAAAATAACAATTGTTTATTTAATTGTTAATGTTCTTAAAAAGTTCTTCATTATTTAGTAGCGGTAGGACTTTTTGCAGAATCCGCCTTTGGGAAGTAAATAAAAATATTAGTGGACAAGTGGCATACCTTATCCAATTATTCTAGCCAATAGTTTGCATTAGCAATATTAGCCAATATTAGCATTATGTCAATATTTTGTCTAAAGATGCTATTTTTGTAACTACAACCGTTAATGAGCTATGCCGATTTTAAAGACAAAAAAACTTTAAAACGCATCACATTGGTATTTGCACATCACTATGTGCAAAAACCAATGTGTTCCTGTTTAATGGAAAAAAATCTAGAAAATTTACGGGGCTAAGGGATGAGACGAGACATATTATAGTCTCCGAGTGACGAAAACAGTGCAGTGCTAGATAATGAATTAGACTGTTCAGTTTCAAATAATTACGTGACACTATATAGTTATGTGATGTCACCGCCAGGCATGGCTCTATATATTTAAAAAAAGTTTTAAGCTATCACATTTGATAGCGGCTTTATTATTTACGGGATATTTATGGATACATATATATGTACCTAAATACCCCTATATCCTATAGAAAATTGGTATTCGTATCAACTCAGATTTAGAACAAATTAGGTAGAACAGGTTAGGTTACGTTATAATGACGCAACCTTAAAAGGTAGACACATGCTGTCACGGACTTCAGCGCACGTCAGCGCGCGGAACGAAAGCTTTCAAAGCACAGATTTCTAAAACAAAAGGCAGATGGAACGTGCAGAACACAGATCCTTAGGTCCAGAAAGCAAATATTAAACGCCAAAGCAAATACAAACTCCAATCAGTACGAATCGGACTTCCGTCTCGTAAGGGAGTCCCGTGTCATTTTAGGTTTTGTTTAAGATTATGCCGTATTGTGTCTTCAAACATTGCAAACATTGTTCCCAAAAATAAGAAAAGGAAAGAGGAATATCATTTCATAGGAAAGTTTGAATATTTTACTGCTATTTAAATAATTTAGGCAATTTCATTTCATTTAATGAATAAAAACACAACACCTCAACGAAAATTGATTAGTGTTGCTATACTAAATTGAAATTATTTTCCCTAAAGTTAAGGTAAAATATAGATTATATGATTTTTTTGAAGATACTCGTAGACCAAATTATTTATGTAGATTGTATTATTCTATTTTAAACCCTAAAATTTCTTTATAATCGTAATTTTTTTATTTAATGTGAATCGATGCCTAGCACAAATCCACGTCATTACTATCGTTTATAAAAATACTAATAGTGTTGATGAAAACCATAGTTATGAAGCAAGTTTTTATCCTTGTAAGTAGTTATAGTGGAGCTTAAAAAATTAGGCGAGTTCTTTTGAGAGATCTAATCGTTTTAGTTAACCTCATGTTATCGAGTCGGTAGTCGGTAGTTATGGGTCGAGTCAGTAGTGACATTGTCGAAGTTTTATACGGTGCTGATTTGTGCGCACATACTTACCCAAAAAAGATGTTGGGATCAGGCAAATCGCTGTTGTCACCACATATACTGGCCTTGCTGCCTAGGTTAGCTTTTCGTTTGCGACACGCGTCCAGACAAAGATTGGATACTAAACAAATTGAATGATCTGGCCCCCCAACATCAAATCAGTTGACAAAAAATTCTCTGCACTTCCTGTGTTCACCGATATTAAATGAGTAGTTGCCACCTTTTGTCAAGCATAATATTCAAAGTTTTAAAAAAGCTCCGATAGAATACTCAAAATAAACACACACATGACTTTTACTATTATACGGCGTTGTCTTTTTATTCCGAATTTTCTGTACGAATAATCGAATTTTTAGTTGCATGCAAAATCAAAATTTTTAACTTCATAGGATAGAAATTACTATTTCTATCATAACAAGAAATCCTTGCATAATATATAATCGGTGTAATAATAAATTATTTTAACATTATAATATATTTTATGTGTTTATTATACGCGAAGATTTCCGAAGCTAAGACAACAATAGTGGGATTTTTTTCTTAAGACTGGGAACATTACACGCACACCAACGTGAGTAATTTGACAACGTCGGTGAGAGCTGTCACGCATACATAACTAATTACTGGCCTCACAGTGTCGTTCACGAAGGTTTCATCTGTTTAGAAATCTGTGTTTCAAAGAAATATTTGTCCCGTTTTTGTTACAGTTTTCTTTCATGCTCAGTGGAGTACCAATAGGAATGCCTATTGATAGTAGCATACCGTTATTATATAACCTATAGCTTTCCTCGATAAACGAGCTATCCAACAGTAAAATAATCTTTCAATTTGGACTAAAAGTTCCCGAGATCCTGGTGTTAAAACAAACAAACCAACTCATCAGCTTGTGAATATTAGTATAGATTTGGATTTAAGGTGCATCCTCCAGCAAAACGAGTTTTGTCCAGTTTTCAGAACTATCTACTCATTAGCCAAAACAAATATCAACTGGTAAGAAATACATTAAATTTCTACACTTTCTTGGTTCCAAAATGATGTTTTTTTTAATGAATGATTGTTTAAATAAGCTCCTTACAACGAACCCAATAGAAATAATTTTAATTATCATGCATCTACTCGAAAAAACGCCATTATCTGGATTTTGTACTTACACCAACGGATGAACGATAGGCAATCGCATTACAAACATTTTCATAGAAATATCTTTTTCAAAAGACCAAAATAGATTTTATATAGTTTATTCAAAAATTTGAGCTTAAAACAGCGACCAATCCTACTGTTTCTCTCTTGCTCTTTCTTGCGGTGTGCGATTGAGAAATACTCAAGGTCATCGGGGTACGGCCTTAAGGCGGAGCTAGTACCTGGTGTTTCCATTCATGCACCATGCATTGCTAGCTTGGCTTAGCCAACTAAGTACTACCAATACCAAGACTACCAATAGTAAGTCTGTTTGCGAAGCCCAAGCCAAGTTCAGCGAGGATTTGGCACTCAGTGCAAAGATTTGTGTGATGAAAAAAAAAGCATCGCTCTGCGGTTTTACCCACTTAATTTCCATTCCCATTAATTTCCCGAGATAAAAGGTATATAAGCAAATGTTGTTTTTTATTTATATGTATACATAAATTATGGCTATGAATATAAGTTTAGACACCTAACATAAATGTAAAATCTAACACTATGTGTTTTTCAGACTATAACCTAACGGTATTCCAAATTTGAACCCGATCCATACAGAAATTCTGACGATAATCATCAAAACATAAAAAGTTTGGCATATCAGTCAAATACCTCTTCTAATCCATTATTCCGCAACGCCGAACAAAAATCATGTGATAAGGATAAATGATCGAGAGTTGCAACCCCCTATCTTCACCTGCACTCAGTTGGACAGCTTTCAAATGACGGCATAGTGTTCAATCTTATTATTTTGTACCCTTATATCATCTTACATAGGTCTCCTGGTGGTTCATATGACCCATAAATTTTGTTCACGGGCCTGTAGTCTATAATTTTTTATTTTAAATAAAGAGTGACGAGACTCTCAGGACATGTGCCTGATGGTAAGCAACATGCCTGACACATAACAGCACAGTGACACGCAGCTATTGGAACATGAAGAGTCCAAATCATTACCTAGCACTGCACTGCGCTCGTCACCCAGAGATCTAAGATCTTATATCTCTAAGCCCTGTAATTTCTCTGGAAACATTGCCCTTTAAACCGGAACATAGTAATGTTTACCCATTACGCTTGGCGGTAGAATAACTGGCAAAGGTGTGGTACTTCCCCAGGCGGACTCTGCCAAGAGTCCTACCACTACAAAATATATATTTTTATATAATAAATATTTTTAAAGGTTATTCTTCTTCGTGATCTTCTTTTACCCACGATACTCTGATGTTAGCTAGTCAACTTTGTAGCTAACTTCCGGTTAATACTTCGTGCGTAGAAGATAATATCATCTATTATGTGTTTGAAGTTGGACTCTTGAGCATGAGGAATTAAAAGAAGGTATCTTTCATCATAAGAAGGTTCATAAGTTCCAGCTGGTCTAGTCGGGAGAATGGAGCCTGCCGATTCGGAAGTCCCGGGATCAAATCCCACGGGCACCACCCTGGCATTTCGAAGTCATTTGCGTAATGCTGGTAACTTAAAACGGTGAAGGGAAACATCGTGAGGAATCCGACTTATACCTAGAATCTTTCAGTGTGTCATCCACTGGGCCAGCACTGTACCAGCGTGGTGGATTATGGCCTTGACTCTCTCCTCACGATAGAAGGACCCGAATCCCAGCAGTTGGAACTTTTAGAGTGCTTTTTATGCTGCGCGTACATAAGTACATTCACACTTTATAATTTCTGCATAGTGTTTGAACATGATCTGCTCTAATTCCATTCAGTGCAAAAGTAATCAAATAACAACGAAGTTAAATCATTCGTTAAACCATTCTTGCCTGCTCCAGTGCAGTACAAAGTTGACAATTGCCATCCAATTTGTAGATGAACATGATATAATTGCTAGGGAGTCAATGGTAATACAATTGAATCAGAAATCCTGAGGGGATGACACTCCCCCTAATAACATTTTGATACAAATAGCTAGAGACTACGGGTTTTTTTTTCGATATGTGGTATTATTTTATGCAACGTCATGCTTAGTAAAAATGCCATAATCACGAGAATATGTGTGTTGTAAAAACTATGCCATTATCTTTTATTTTTTTTACTTTATCTGCCTATTTGACCTCAAAAATCTCTAATACCAGTAAGTGTAAGGCACTTTTTTATTTAGCAATTTTTTCGCCTAACAACTTTTTTAAATTTGCTTTAAAGTTAATAAACACATCGATTCATGGTAGACGTTCCAAAAAAAACGCACATATTTTACCAAACTAATTATAATCATCCCATTTTATGTTTCCACTGCTGGGAATCGGGGTCTTTTCTTACAAGGAGATACTTAGGGCCATAATCCACAAGGCTGGCTTGTGGAGTTTGGATTGTGCTGTTTGGCGGATAATACATATTTTATCACGAAATATATTTTTTCCTCACGATATTTCCTTCACCGCTAAAGCCAGTGGTGATGACAAACTTGTTCATATGCCCTTGGAAAAAGACACAAATGTGCAAACGGGCTTCGAACCTACGACCTCTCGAATATAAATCTGACTTTCTCGCCTCTAGACCTCCACGGTTTTCATTAAGCGCTCTAACGGATCTGTATTTGCACAAATGAAAACATTTAGAGTGTCTAAAGAAGATTACACTAATTTCTGCATCGAGTTATACTCGTTTAGCAATCACAATGGTCCGTGTCGCATTTCGAACGAGGGGTGGAGTTTCCCACGCTCGATTTGGCTCATTTTTAGAACGTCACAGATTGACAGTAATTCACACTTAGCCGCCCGTGTAATGTTTCAAGCGCTTTTATATCGCTGCTTATTATATCTTTTTACGGCAGGGAGGGACGAGAGTTGGACGGACGTAATTGCGGGTTAAGTTTCGCTGCACCAATGGAAGAATGGAAATTGTATACTCCCTTACAAAAGTTTTTACCGAGAAATTGCCAAGAAGATAGAGAGTAAGATACGGACCTACGTTGGGAAAATGCACCTGTTACTTCAAACAAATTACGATTGTGCTTCGTTTTTTATCGTCTCATTTTTTTTTATATGTATCTGACATATTTCTTCTCGGTTGCCGAATATTTTATTTTGATTACGTTAAAACGGGAACGACGACGGAACGGAACGGACGCAGGGACGGAAATGTGTTATAGGGAAGCGAGTGCTTTTTGATTTGACCAATTGTCGCTCGTGGCGTGATACATAGTTCCAACCCATTTACGTAAAGTTGCTACCAAGTAGTACTGTCGGTCAACCTGGTGTGTAAAAAAGTGAACACAAAATTGAGAAGAAAAACAAGAAATTCATCAGCTGTTTGTTATTCACTTATAAAAAAGGCAGACGCTTCACTTCGTACAATCATATGACTTAACTGTCACTGTACTGTAAGGCTTGCTCCTTTATTTAAATTACCAATAACACTTAGCCTCATTTTGGCTTCTCCAGCCTACGAGTTTTTAACACAGAAAGCGTCGGTTCCTACTTATGTAGCAACGGCTTTATTATAATAGATTTAAGTATCATTTGGTACCGAAAATAACTGATGTAATGCTTATTACATAGTTTAGCAAATTATCCGGTTTTTTTATACCTATAGACATATTATACAACAGAACATATCTATAGATCGATAACGGTGCAGTTAATAACAGTTAACAGTTAGCGTAAACACCTACAAAAAAACATACAATGTAATGTTGTATGTATTGTATTGTATTTGTAATCAATTAGCACCGTTACACTCGTAGATAACGACTTACACTAACGAGAATTATATTAAATTAAAGTTAAATTAAAGTTAAACAAAGTACATTGTGGATAATTATGTCAAGGTAATAATAAATATCTATCTATGTCATGATTACGATAATAAATCAATCGTCGAACCCAATGACAATAAAGACAAAACACAATAATGAATTAAAATATTACGCAAGCTCACACTAAAATTATACCGGAAAATCACTAACAATGTCAAAATACCTAATAGACTGCAGGCCCGTGAACAAAATTTATGGGTCATCTGATACAGCAGGAGACCTATGTAGGATGATAGAAGGGTATAAAGTAATAAGATTGAGCACTATGCCGTCACTTGTAAGCTGTCCAACTGAGTGCTGTTGAAGAGGGGGGTTCTAAACCTCGACCATTTCTCCTTGCCGCATGAATTTTGTACGGCATTGCGAAATAATGTATTAGAAGAGGTATTGAAACTGTATGGAACCAAAGCCGAACATAATCAAATGACCAAACTTACTCTGTAAATCGTCGGAAAATCATGAATTTTTTTCACAAACTAACAATAAGAATTTTAAAATTTATAATTTTCATAGTTTCAATACCTCTTCTTATCTATTATTCCCCAACGCCGTACAAAAATCATGCGATAACGAGAAATGATCGAGGTTTAGAACCCCCCTCTTCCACAGCACTCAGTTGGACAGCTTACAAGTGACGGCATAGTGCTCAATCTTATTACTTTATACCCTTCTATCATCCTACATAGGTCTCCTGCTGTATCAGATGACTAAATTTTGTTCACGGGCCTGCGGTCTATAATAATGTAATGAATTCTACAATATGAGGTATTCAATCTGAGACAATATCGAACCAAATGTCACGTCACGTCAATTATACAATGTAAAGTCATTAGTTGCATACTCTCATGTCACTTAAAAATACTGGCTCCCCTGACTAATGTCTTCTCACAGTATATTATGTTGAGTTAGTTTAGTTAATGTTGAGAACCTCTTCTTATTTTGAAGGTGGTTAATAAAAGTCCCGTGTTGCGATGTAAGTATGTGGTCAGGCGCGGTCCCAGCCTCGAATTTTGGACGGGGTCACCAGTACGCAGCCTCAGGTTTTGGGGGGGGGGGTCCCAAGTAGACATACAATAAATCGAGCAAAAAAATACTTTACTAGTAGTCCCCCAAGGTTTTACCCTCGTAGTTCCCGTTCTAGTTTGTTTTCCCGCGTTAAAAAATAGTCTATGTACTAATAGATATTTTAATTTTCTTAGATTTTTTGTTCGACGGTTTTGGGAAGGGTCATGTCCCCCGTGACCCCCCCCCCCCTCGGACCGCGCATGTATGTGGTCGCACTCCTTTGTAAAGGCTCGACCAATTTCAAGGACTTATTTATGATATTTTATCACGACGTACGTTATTTTTCTCCCCCCTACCCAATCCCACCCTACCCATTTTTCATTTTTAAATCGTGATTTTGTTATTGTTTTATGAACATTAGCCAAATAATTGAGCCGTAGTTCATTAACATGAAATCGTCTAGTCATATGACTAGACATTTTATGACTAGTCTAGTCATATAATGACAGATTGACATGTCTAGATTTAGACATGTCAATCTGTCATTATTTCATTTTGTCATCGTAATCTGTCAAGTATCTGGTCATGTTCAACGAGAGTAAGCTTTTGGGCGTTACCCTGACTTCTACGCTCAACTTTGGCTCGTACATCGAGTCCAAGGCAAAATTAGCTGCCAAAAAACTAGGTGTTCTCTCAAAGGTGCGAAAGTACTTCAAATCTGAACAATTGCTTTTGTTATACAAAGCACAGATTCGCTCGGAGTACTGTTCGCACCTTTGGGATGGATCGGCTAAGTATCAGCTTGAGGCTCTGGAATCGATTGAGAGGCGTGCCAAAAGGCTCATAGGCAAAGACATTCTAGTGCGAAAAAGACTTCGAAGTCTTGAACATCGCCGCAAAATTGCTAGCTTATCGGTTTTTTATCGGATACACTTCGGAGAGTGTGCAACTGATCTGCATGATCTTACCACCACCACCTTGCCCTTTTTACTATCGTTCTTCTCGTAACTCGAAGAAGCGGCACCGTTTCATGGTGGATATTCCAAAGACACGGATAAAGAGGTTTGACTCTACGTTTGTGATAAGAACATCTAGGCTGTGGAATGAGTTGCCTGAGTGGGTTTTTCCCGATAGTTATAATCTTGGTGTCTTCAAATCGAGAGTGAATCGGTTGCTTCTAGGTAAACACGCTCCTTCGTAGACCGCATCGTCGCTTACCATCAGGCGAGATGGCGGCCAAGTGTAAACCCATTAAAGTTACAAAAAAAATCGTAATATTGTAAACACTGTCAGATTTACTGACAGATTATAATCTAACGCGTGAGACTATAATCTTATGGTTATTAGATTATAATCTGACGGTTTACACTTGCACGGTGGCATGTTTAAAACAATATTTCCCAGTAGCTAGTTGGATAGGTACAGGTCAGCTAGTATTGCTGTATAAATAAGTTTGAAGTCGAATTTTATGTATAGTAAGTTATGCGTCTTCTGATTACATTCATTGTACGTATTGTACCTACTATATTATTGTCTTTGATGTATTTTTCAACAGCGAACTCTGATAGCAATAGTTGTGAATTGGAATTGCGGATAGGCTCGAAAAATCAAGTTTTGGTTGAAATATATTATGTGCAATAGTGTTTTTTTTTTATTTAAGTAAAGAGTGACGCGATGAGCAGTAAGTGTACCTGATGGTAAGCAACATGCCTGCCACATAACAGTACAGTGACACGCAGCTATTGAAACATGAAGAGTCCAAATCATTACCTAGGACTCGGGGTCTTCTGTCGCATGAAGATAGATCCACTACGCTGGCCCAATACGGGTTGGTGGATGACATGATGATGATCTAGATTCTAGATGATAGAATAAACAAGTATCTTCTAGGTAAACGTTTCACTTCCTAGACCGTGATATTGCTTGAGAACAGGCACACGAAGACTTATTCAACTACATACGAGTAATATTACTAAGAACAATACTTAACCGATCATCAGGAAACTGTGTATCTACACATATATTTGAAGATATTAGAAGTAACTGGTAAAATAAGGTAACCATAAGTTGAAGAAGTCTTGCTAATATGTTTTTTTTTAATTGGTTGCCTGTAAATTCGGTTGGTTTACAGACGACAGTTTAACGTGATAGCTTCATAACAAAACATTGATAGATAGGGCGCAAGCGTATAATGAGCGTAACGGGACAATGAGCCTAACGGGACACTTTTTAGTGCATGCAGCCGGCGGCGTTCATCGATTTATTAGATGTTGTCTCGTCAAAAACGTATGAAAATATATTTTTCAAATCCTGCCGCTGTCTTATTGAATGTTTCAGTGGACCCGATTGTTTGTAAAGTAGTAATATACCTTTGAATAGGAGCGTCAAACGCGACGTCTATAATTTACTGCAATTTCCTGCCATTTCAAACCATCATTTTGCCTTTCAAACATCGAGACTCGTTTGATAACTAGGAACGAAGGAACCGTGCGGCATCGCGTGCTCAATTCATTTTCTAATTTGACTTTGGAAGGAATTTCTAAAAGCGTCCACACACGAATCCTAAAATCAGAGGAAATGACGTAAAAATCGCAGCATATGATTGGTGATTTATGTGTAGATGGTTTTCAGTAAGATTTTGATCAAAAATTACATTTCTAAGTCGATGTGTGCTTTATAGGAGAAATGTCGCTCAGTTCACTTACTTGCAATCTCGTTGTGAGTATTACTCGTTTCGATTTTTCAATTTAGTAGTTACTGAGTCTTAGCAAGATTTCTCTGTGCAATAAGATTCGATTTTATTGCTGTGTTATATTGGAAAAGTACTTATTATGATGGTCATGCATCAAAATAAATATATATATGTATATTACCTTTGGTTGGCGATAGTCGTCGTAGTCGATTAGGTTATAATAACACAAACTAACTAACCTTGGAAGCTGGGAACTCGTATATTTTTAAACGACTTCAATAAAGGAGGAGGTTCTCAATACGGACGTATGTTTATTTGTGTATGCATGTTACGAGATAGCACCGCCAATTGTGGATCGATTTAGCTGGTAATTAATTTTGTTTGGTAGATCATGACCATCGGCCAGTCGACCCCAGGGTCGTCCTCCAACGCGGTGGAAGGACGAGCTCGGAGCGTTAAAAATGATTGGACATGGTAGCTCAGGACCGGATACAGTGGAGGGAATTGGGGGAGACCTTTGCCCAACAGTGGGACAGTTGAGGTTAAATAAGAAAAAAAGATCATGGTTCAGAGGTGATCCCATATAAATTTCATCGAAATCTATGGGTCGGTTGTTGAAATCTAAACAAATAAAATTAAAATTTGCTTTAGAATTGAAACGATGCGCTTCGTAGTGCATAATTCTAATGAAATTTGGTCTCGTGTCTGAATTAAATTTTAAATTGAATACGGTTTGTGTTTTTTTCGAATAAAATAAATTATTCGAAAACAAAACTTGAGACTAAAATGCTCTTGCATTTATTTAGCTCTAAGCAAAGCATAAATAAAACACAAAATACTGCATTTCATAAAATTGGCGTATCAAAATAAAATATTTTAACTGCTGAGCAGAAGATGACCTGTCATGTTGTGATCATGTTCCCTGTGACCTCCCCTCCCTTCGGACCGCGTATGCTAAATGTTCCCACAGCTGGGACTCTTTTGCAAGGAGATATTTAAGACCATAATCCCCATAATCCACCACACTAGACCAGTACGGGTCGGTGGGATGACGCATGACCTCGAAAGATTGTTGGAAACATGCTGGTTTCCTCACGATATTGTCCTTCTCCGTTTTTCAGTTAATTCGTAAGTATTCATAACATACATGACTTCTAAGCGGCAGTGATGCGCGTGGGATTCAAAAAACGGGTTCTGAATTGGCAATTGCCGTTCTCCCTACTATACAGCCGTAACTTTTAACGTAAACATATTTTTTTTATAAAATTGCCAAGACGAGCTTGGCATGTTCCTGATGGTAAGAAACATACCTGCCACATAACAGCTAAAATAGCTGCATGCACAGTGGCATGCAGCTATCGGAACATGAATCTTTTGTTGATCTAAAAAAACAGTTGTAGTGACGCTTAAACATGTTTCAAATAAAACCGATGTAATGTCCGTCTTGTGAATTCAGCTTGTGCCCAGTTGCGGGTTGTAAAGTAACAAGGGCTGGCCGCGGGAATCGAGAGGAACTATTACTTTAAAAGTGGTCTTCGGACGTAAAACGTAGTGTTTGAAGTCACCCGCGCGCCGAACATGTGTCGGGACTCAGAAATGACTGGCTAGGGCTGTGAAAAGCAAATGCAGACCGAATATTATACATGCGAGTAACAGTACGTCTAGCTTTGCATGTCATTGGATTACAACTGGTATTGTGAGCAACAGTTTATGATTTCTAATAACAAAGTAAAGTGTAATGAAAATAAAAGTGGTCAAGTGCGAGTCGGACTCGCCCAGGAAGGCTTCCGTAGCAGCAAGTAACATAATACGAGTATAAAAGTTGAACTTTATACGAACGAACTACAAGTTCGTTGTTATTTTAATCAGTGTTTTAACAATAGTGAATTTATGAAGTATTAAAATAAAACTACTTACTAGATATCATTCAATCCAATTTTTCTTTGATAGTTTACATGTACTTATACATGTTTAATGTACTTCATACATTTTTCTATTTTTGTCATTCTCTTATTTTAGAAGTTACACACATTTTACCACTTTGGAAGAGTCTCTCGCGCGAACTATTCAGTTTAGAAAAAAAATATGTTAGAAACGTCAATATCATTTTTAAAGGCCTATCCATAGATAACCCACACGAATGGTTTTGATGAAAAAAAAATTGAGATTCATGAAGTATGGGACACCCCAAAAATTTGTTGTTTTTTTTTTATTTTTTGTATGAAAACCTTAATGTGGTTCACAGAATATATCTACTTACCTAGTTTCAATAGTATACCTCCTATAGTTTCGGAGAAACTATGTGTGGCTGTGGCTGTGACATACAGAGGGACAGACAAACAGACATGACGAATCTATAAGGGTCCCGTATTTAGTCAAGTATGTAGGTACTCCGTTATTTATAGCTAGCAGTCCACCCCGGCTTTGCCTGTGGTACATATAGGTTCAGCACTCAGAAATCTTGTGCATATCCAATGGTGAAAGATTTTTTGAAATCGGTCCCGTAGCTCCTGAGATTAGCTCGTTCAAACACAAAACTCTTCAGTTTTATAATATTAGTATAGATTTTATTTAATTCAATCTTTGTAATTTCACTAAAGTTGAGTAAGACTCATTGCTTTAAAAGCTGCAGTAAATAAGCTAAGTAAAGCCACTACTACAGAGAAAACAAATTTGATAGAACTTTTTGCCTATTATCCTTTCGTTTGAACGGCTAACTGCCTTAATTGCCTAAATACATGCCTAGCAAATCTATCTAACCATTTTGTATCAATTCATATCAATTACTCGTAGCTAACTAACATTTACTTGGACAAGCGAAGGATTAAAGTAATTCTTGCTCTAATAATAGTAACCCAAGTTTTAAAAATCGATATTTTTAATACGAAACACAGACGAAACCACTATTTGTTTCCTGAAACTTTGGGGAAGATGTATATAAATAAGTAGGAAAATATGAGTATATAATGAAACCTTACACTACGGAATCCATTTTCTACCGATCAAACTAATCAATTAATCTTAAAGATCATCTGTTAAGCTCATATGTGGATGTAAGTAGACATGTTTTGAAATAAATTATTAACCAAATTTAAAATAGTATACATTTATTCAAAGTAGTATTTAGTACTCGTATCAGATACTAGTTTAAGATACATATTAGTTTCGAATATCATACAGGCTACACTAGATAGCGCGCTTTACAACCGTGGGTCCGAGTCACTCATAAATAATTTAGAGTGATCCCAGGAAAAACCCGGCGTTGGTCGCTCGGTTGAGTCGCCATGACTATTTGATGCGATACATATTGCGTCTTCCGAATTAGTGAGCCAAAATACATTAGAGCTTTCTCGTGTGAACTAGTGACCTCTTCCCGGAAAGAATACTCTTTGATAGGATTTCGGATTCCTTATCACGTTATTATCACACACGCTTATACTTGGCCACATTTCTAGCCCTTCTGAACAAAGTTAAACTGTCTTTTAAATCTGGAATGTTATGTCCGGTATAACGTCAACTGTTACCAGTACTAATATTTACTGCCTAGCTGAACCCGCTACTTCGTGCGAGTTGGCGCATGACACAGGTTTGTTATTCACGCCGCTTTTCTCATTACTTTCCTTCACTGTTAAAATTCGTACCTATATCTGAACTTTGAAAATAAACTCAGCGCTGCAGACGGGACTCAAGCCTACGACCTCGCATTTGTAGAATTGGCCGTTCTATCCACTAAGCTACCACGTTTCGACTAGCCGTTTTGATAGTCTACATATAACAAGTCAAAACTCTATGGCAAAGTTCTATTTTAAACAGCAGTGTACATTTAGATGGGCAGTTTCACTATAAATTACTCGCCAAGAGTGTGTAATTAGGTTGTTAAGACATCATTAAGTAATCTTCCTTGAACGATCGATACCGATAGGCGTCTGGGAACTGTCAAAGTACATATTATGTACCTACATGTAATCTGTACCCTATACTAATATTATACTGCTAAAGAGTGTGTTTGTTTGAACGCTAGAATCTCGGGAACTACTGATCCGAATTGAAAGACTCTTTTTCTATTGGATAGTCCATTTATCGACGAAGGCTATAGAACATTGCGCTACTATCAATAGAAGTGGAGCATGAATGAAGAATGTAACAAAAACGGGAAAAAATTTTCTTTTCCTTCCTTTTTAGAGCTTTGGTACCGTGCCTTGACGTGACAGCATGTGTTTATGATAGCGCCATTATGATGTAAACCTTTACCAACCAATTGTTTTCTAAATCTGAGTTGGTACGAGCAATTTTCGACAGGTGGTGCAGCAGCAAACTGAAGAGGTTTTTTGTTTGATCGCGACATTCTCAAGAATTACTGAACCGATTTCAAAAATTCTTTCAGCGTTGGATATGTACAGGATCCCTAAGTGCTATAGGCTAAATGTGTACCTCGGGCGAAGCCGGGGCGGACATCTAGTTAGTAATATATAGGCTAAGTCTGTATAAACGTGTAGTATCATACGTGTTACTGATATTCCTAGACGGGCAAGGGAGGGACGTTACAAGCCTTAAGGAACCTTGACATTTGATTTAATTGTATACTAACATCATTAACAAAACACTTTATTTACTTAGTGGCAGGACAATTTGCAGAGTTCGTCGTGAGCAAATACAACACACAGTTATTATTTCGCCAAGCAGTAGGTAATGTGAAAACATTGTTGTTTAATTTTAACACCGATAAAATCAACTCTAGTGATTGGCAGTGATTTGGGCTCCTTGTGTTCAAATAGCTACGTCGCTACAATGTTATACGTAGACGTATAACTTACCATCTGGCATATATCATGGTCGCCTAGCATGTGGACAAAACACTTCAATAATTGACATCAAACAAATACACCACGGATAAATACACCATGCTTACTATAATATATAATACTAGCTTTTACCCGCGGCTTCGCTCGCGTTTTGTAAGTCGTTGGCGCAAGGCCTAAGCGTTAACATGAAATTTTCAACAACGAATAAAAAGTATCCCCTATTTCACCCCCTTGGGGATGGAATTTTGATAAATCCTTCCTTATTAGATCTCTACATCATAGGAGGTTAACGTGTGCGAAATTTTAAGTGTCTAGCCCTAAAGGTTGCCCCGTGCGTTTATATAAAACTTTCACCTCCTATTTTACCCTCGTAGGGGTTGAATTTCGCAAAACCCCGTCTTAGCGAGCCCCCACGTGCTAAAAGGCACCTTCGTGCAAAATTTCAGACTCCTAGCATTTTTAGTTTCAGAGATTTCGTGATGAGTGACCTTTCGCTTTTATATATATATAGATTAAAAATGACGAAAAACGAAAATAAATCTGTTTGTCTGCTGCGCTTTCACGTTTAAAACTACCACTTTTTCGCTTTTCTAGTGGCAGGACTCTTGGCAGAGTCCGTCTGGGGAAGTACTACACCTTTGCCAGTTATTCTACCGCCAAGCAGTAATGTGCAAACATAACTGTGTCCGATTTGAAGGGCAATTTTCCAGAGAAATTACAGGGCTTAGGGATATAATATCTTAGATCTCTGGGTGACGAGTGTAGTGCTAAGTAATGATTTGGACTTTTCATGTTTCTATAGCTGCGTGTCATTGTGCTGTTATGTGGCAGGTAGGTATGTTGCTTACCATCAGGCACGCGTCCTCCTCGTCTCATCACTCTGTGTGTTAAAAAACTAATTTACCGATTTAATGTAATGTTTATAAAGACAAATAATATATCCTGAGGACATTTCTTTTTCAATGCGAAAAAGGTTGTAAAGAATTGAAAAGGGAATGGAAATTTTGTTTTGAAGTTAATAGTCATAACTTATTTTCAAGCTTTAGATTATAAATAAATATTTATAACATTTTTTTTAATCGTATTTTGCAAAAATCAATTAACTGGTCAGCCATGGGTAACATCGCGGGGCATAGCTAGTTGTACTGTAAAAGTGTAGTTTACAATTTCTCTATTTTAAGTGTAAATTGAACAGTTTGACGTGATGTTATTATGTCTTCTACGAGTTTAGAAGCGAATGCTTTTTCGATTAATAAATAATTCATTCCTTGATACAGTTCTACGGAGTAGTTGATGTAATAAATTGTACTTACTATGATGGTTTCATTTAAACGTCTTTTAACTATAACGAAATTTAATTTTTAAACTGGTTTATGTATACGGTTTCTTTCACTTAGACTAAAAAATTTAGAGATATACGCTAGTATATCCCTGGATCCGTTACTACTTCGCTCGAATATTATTTTAAAAAGAACATTATTAATATCTAATAGTACATAGACCATTTTTAACAACTGGAACGGAAACTACGTAGGTGAAATCGCGCTACTAGTAAAGTATTTTTTCTCGATTTAAGATTTATACTTCTACTGGTAACTTCCCTTCAAAATTCGAGGCTGCATTACTGGTGACCCTCTGCAAAATTCGAGGCTGCATTACTGGTGACCCTCTCCGAAATTCGAGGCTGCATTACTGGTGACCCTCTCCAAAATTCGAGGCTGCATTACTGGTGACCCTCTCCAAAATTCGAGGCTGCATTACTGGTGACCCTCTCCAAAATTCGAGGCTGCATTACTGGTGACCCTCTCCAAAATTCGAGGCTGCATTACTGGTGACCCTCTCCAAAATTCGAGGCTGAAACCGCGCTTGCTTATCTATCAATTTTAACAGAATTACATATAAATGTCAACCCGATATCCGTGATGCGAACTTTCGCGAATATCGGTAAATTAGGGGACTGGAAACAAACATCATGACACTAGATTTTTCTATATTAAGATTTATTGGAAATCATTATTCATGATTATTATCTATTATGATAAACTATTTTTTACAAAAAATTAAACCGACTTCAATACTACAAATAGGCACTCAAAAGCGAAAAATAATTTAATATAGGTAATTATTATAACCGCTACTCACTCATCCATATGAAGTCGGTGCCAGGCTAGTTAAAAGTTAGTAGATGTACTATGTACGAGGTAGTAAGTAAGTAGGCATAGGTAAGTAGTATCTATCTACTACCTGTTAGATTTGGCTGGCACCGACTTCATATAGATGAGTGAGTAGCGGTTATAATAATTACCTATATTAAATTATTTTCGCTTTTGAGTGCCTATTTGTGGTATTGAAGTCGGTTTAATTTTTGTAAAAATAGTTTATTTTACCCTTTTAGAGCTAAACAAGTTTTCACTAATGCATTTACACGATTTCGTGTTGAGATCTCAATACATGAATTAAACCCAAACACTGGGTAGTTCCTGTAAGCCGTTAAGAAATTCCCTTGACTGTCCTTTATCTTCATCATCAGACCACTAATGACAGTCACAACCCATCTATGTAAAAAGTTCTCATCAATACAAATTCATCGAGACCAAACACAAGGTAACTACTATGTACCGTCGAGGAGTTCCCTCGACCGTCTTCCCGTTCCCTCATCAGATCGACTCCAGACCATCTTTAAATTATACTGCTTTAAAATGCTCAAGCAAAAACTTAACTAACGTACTAGTCATCTTTACAATTTTCGAAAGTTATCCTCGATTTCTCTAGGATACCATCATCAGATCCTGGTTTCCTTATCATGGTACCACCCTGGGAATATCTCCTTTACAACAAAAAAAGAATCATCAAAATCGGTTCATAAACGACGAAGTTATCCGCGAACACATAAAAAAAAAACATACATACGGTCGAATTGAGAAACCTCCTTTTTTGAAGTCGGTTAAAAAAGGTGATTGTTTTTCTTCATATATATTTTTGAATAAGCAATACATTTAATTTTAAAATTAAATTAATTTTAAAATTTAATTTTATTGTTCTGATTTGATAAATTTGGTAATTTAGTATTATAATGAAGTGTAAAAGGTAATTTTTTGTATGGAATCATTTCTGAAATAAAGTTTTTATTATTATTATTAATCTCCGTGCTTGTCAAATCCTCGACGTAAAGTGAGCTTCAGACTGGCGAAATTCCCACGCTGTATGTATATTATTAAATATATTGAGTCTGATAGAGACCAGGTGGGTTTTTATGTGTTGGTTTGCATGTATCAATTCCAAGGATTCCAGGGACTCCAAGGTATATCGTTATTATGTAATGAAATCCTATTTTGTACAATACTCTTTATTTATATCATAGTTCCCGAGCCCATTATTTTCCTGGAATAAAAAGTAGCCTATGTACATACATATTTACCATACTAACTTACCACAACATGATGGTGTACCACATCTGGTGCGATGGTTAGTGCGAGATTGTATATACGGTACGACGTAGGCTTGGGCTCCCGCTGTTTGTGGGGATTAGGTACCAACTGGCATCCCCGAAGCGGTACTGTGCCCCCCTAGCGAATTCAATTGATGAACATTTCACACACAACACCATCTGCCCCCAAACTAAGCAAAGCTTGTAATATGGCAGCCAGTTAACTGATGTAATACGTATATGGTCTGTAAATACATACATATTATTCATAGAAACACCGAGGCAGAACAAATATTGGTATTTATCACACACATACGTATTTGCACTGGGTGGGAATCAAACCCACGACGCTCGGCTTCGCAGGCAGATTTACTACCAAGTAACCCACTGAAGTCAATACAAATTTTTCTCACTTTTTGTTGTTTCCTTGGACCAAAAGTTACACGCAGCTTTTGCTTAGCCATCAAGCCATCTTTGGTTTTAATTACTGATACCTTAAAACAGACTTATAAAGTTCTTCATGAAACAAAGTCAGAACAATGTCACCTGTATACGTAGTTAATATCATGAGAAAAAATTTGAGAGCATTATGTTAGTCGATGCGGTATTACTTAGCAGTTTTAGTTATCAAGTAACTAAAATTTCTAAATCTATACTGGGAAAGGGTTTTGTGCTTTAAATATTATAACAATATCATGACGACGCCGCCGCCGCGCCGGCGCCGGGTAAACTTACTAGGTGTAATGCATAATTCAATGGTTTAGAGCAGTAAAGACTCTTTGAAGAGTCCGCCAGGAAAAGTACCACACTGTTGCCAGTTATTCTGCATGCTACAGTGTGCAAAAATTCTATGACGTAATTTCCAGGTGGGTCAAGGGCAATGTTACCTGAGAAATGACGTGGCAAAGAATTAAATCTTACTACTATTATATTATATACGAAACTTTATGAGGATGGCTGGAGGTTTGTTGCTCTTTGACGCAAAAACTACTAAATCTCGATTAAATTTGGCACATAGATAGATAATAGTTTAGAATGACACATAGTCTAATTTGTTTGGTTGTTGAGATGTTTGTTACTAAATCTTAGAAGTTTTGAGTGACGTCATTCCTATATACGATTTTAGTGGAGACGTGACGTCACAGCCCACTCCGGAAGTTTGAGGGTATATTTCTTTGTTGATTTTAATAATTAGATAAATAAAAATACCGTTTGTTTCCTATGACACTACCGCTTGGCACTACTGGTGACTGGGGAAATTTACGTGTTCCGTGTGTTGCCATCATCTACCTGACGGACTAATTAGATTCATGTTCTCTATATGCTCCAATAGCTGCGTGTCGCTGTGCTGTTATGTGGCAGGCTTGTTGCTCAGCATCAGGCACATGTCCTGCTCGTCTAGTCACTCTTAATAAAAAAAAAAAAGATTAATATGTTTTGAACCCAGCCATCATCTCATAGCCAATGATTGAATTGTTAACTATATTGGATTATAATATACAGGCTATAATAAAAAATGTGTGCTCTTAAGACCGCACAAGTGAAAACCAAAATAAGAAATACTTGTCTCTAGAGACCACTAAATAATTTTAATAATTAAAAATAAAAATTATTTAGAAATTGAAAATTAGAATATACCTAGTAAGCATAGCAACACGAGAATAACATGCGTATATATACATACTTAACAGCGGCTGAATGACTGGTGCATCCATGGCTAAAAATAAATTTTAAAAAATAAATTACGCGGGTCGGAAATAGCGCTTGACTAGCATTTTTTTTTTTCGTATTCGCTATATATTTATTTTATAGGTATACGCTAAAACTGCCTAAATATGTTGTGTGTATAGTGTATGTGTAAGTGCTGTGATGAACATTTGTATCATTTTGTGTGTTTACGTAATGCTACTAAATGATTTGATAAAACAGTAATTCGAGAATGTTACAACAAAATATATTTAGCAATGAATCTGAAATTAAAATTAATATTTCGTGACAAGTTCAATTAATGTAGTAAGTACCTATAAGTGTAGTTAACGTGGCGATAAAAAGACATAAATATAATAAAACACAGGTCCACAGGCACTATATTATCTTTCTCGCTCTGACGCGCTTGTTGACTGTATTTTGTTTCTCGCTCTAGCATCCCGAGTTTACCCGAAAAGCTATTATCATACCCGAGCATGACGCTAGATTTCAATTCACAGCCCACGAAAATTCTGTCTAGGCGCGCCCAAAGAAGTTTTTGCTTCAACTAAGCTATATTGAAGAGTGTGTGTGCCTTTTCCTCAGGGGGACATATTCGGCGGGCTGAATGACGGGCTGCTGTCGCGGGCGGAGGCCCTGGCGGCCGTGGACATCGGCAAGCACCAGGGCGGGCCGCAGGCGGGGCCGCCGCTGCCGCAGCTGAAGCACGACATGGTGTACCACCACGGCGTCGGCGGCCCGCCCCCGCACAGCGCGCGACCGCATCAGGTACACTTTACTCGCGCTAGACCTGTTAAGGGTGACACACTTGTAATCTAAGTTGTTTGTAATCGCTTCGGACTAGCACTTGGTGATATTTTACTCGCGCCGGATTTCATTCCAGGACTCTTCTCAGGATTTTTAGAATTTAAAAAAAAATACAGCTTACATGTTAAAGATTTCCTTACTAAAAAGTTATACAAACTAAAAACAACCTACTTTTGATAATCATTGCACAATTAAAATCAATACTGAAGTTGGTGCCGCTGCCACACGCTTATAGTGCGACATGCAGCGAGATCCGCAGTGTACAAAAACGATAATATTGCGTTTTTTTTAATTGTTAAGTAGGTTTGAGAGAAAAAAATTACAACTCATAATGTTTGGATGGAAATCAAGCCTTTTCTCCGAACTTTTGATTTATTCATCTTGTAACCTTACTCGCGCCAAACTTATACTGGGTAAAATTGTACTTGCGCCGGACTAGTATTTGGTACATTGTATTCGCACCGCATTTGTACTGGGTGAAATTGTACTTGCGCCGGACTAGTATTTGGTACATTGTATTCGCGCCGCATTTGTACTGGGTGAAATTGTACTTACGCCGGACTAGTATTTGGTACATTGTATTCGCGCCGCATTTGTACTGGGTGAAATTGTACTTGCGCCGGACTAGTATTTGGTACATTGTATTCGCGACGCATTTGTACTGGGTGAAATTGTACTTGCGCCGGACTAGTATTTGGTACATTGTATTCGCGCAGCATTTGTACTGGGTGAAATTGTACTTGCGCCGGACTAGTATTTGGTACATTGTATTCGCGCCGCATTTGTACTGGGTGAAATTGTACTTGCGCCGGACTAGTATTTGGTACATTGTATTCACACCGCATTTGTACTGGGTGAAATTGTACTTGCGCCGGACTAGCACGTGGTAAAATTGTAATCGTGCCGAATTTGTACTGGTGATGTTAAAATCGCATCGGATTTGCATTGGGTGATGCTCGGCCACTAAGCACGAAATGGTGGACTACCACGGCGTCGGCAGCCCACCGAAGTACTGGGTGCAAAAGTACTTGCACTTGCCGAAATTGTATTCGCTCCAAGTTGTAGTTATAGTCACTGTACTAGGTGAAGATGTTATCTCGCTGACTTGTACTGGGAAATGTTTTACTTGAGTCATAAGTGTAGGTACTGAGGAAAGTTGTATACACGCCAAACTTGTGTTTTTTGAAATTGTAACCTCGCCGGATTTGTACTGGGGGACGTTAAGCTTACTTTTGTATGTTCGTACTTGACCTCGATCGTATGATGCTAAGCGACGCTGTGGTCTACGATGGAGGGTCTTACCTGGAAAAAATAGATTCACTCACCACCACCTGAAAAACTAACCCAGGCACAGTATTCTGCAGACTAGCCGTTCGTGTGATAAATTTAGTTTGGTTGAAAGGTTAAACGTCGACCATGAGACGATGTCGCTTTTCAAGCTCCGAACAGGCTGACAGACAAAAGGGCTAAGAATTAGATGATGCAAATTGCACACTCGCCAAAATGTGTCCGATAAACAAGTTGTTGTATTTTCAGAGATTAATCTGAACAAACAGACCGACAAAATAAACTAAACGTTGTTTTTCAAAAACTTCTTTTGGCGATCAACATACAATTTTTTTGTGGACTGAGCTCAAGCGTCACGCTCGTAAATGAAAGAAACCTTCGGGTGAACTCGGGACTCTAGATGGCCATGGTTAGAAGTATGGCCCTAAACGGACGACTAGCTCTAGTGGTTGGTTTGTACCGCGAATACTAACACTAGTTTTGTATCTGCAACCGCCAAGACCCGCATCACGCACGACTCCCACGAAGCCGACTTATAAAAAGTTTATGTAAGTCCACTTTGTGATAAAAATGTCTAGGTATGGAATGCTTTGCTAGAGTGGGTTTACGGGTATCTCGTTAGTTATAATTTTGGTGTTACGAAGTTGAGAGTGAGTCTTTTTAGACAAGCAAGCTACATCGTAGCTTAACATCAAGTGAGATCAAGTGTAAACCTATAAATAAATAAAAAATAGTTTTAATAAGAAATAGTTGCGTTATAGTTAGTGTAGTATAGTTTACATAAAACTTAAATAACGCTCAATTTTATTTTGTTTAATTTAAATATCTATTTCATTATTGACTAGCTGTGCTCCGCGCGCGTTAGTTACCACACCACCTGTCAACAAGAACAAAAATAAAAATTTAGATTAACCCCGACTACCTCGGATTTGTTATCTAAGCCCTTTCATTTGATACCCATATTAAAGAATTTGTGAAAAAATAAATGTATTTCGCCATTTTGTGGTAGCGGCCATCTTGGATTTGAAATTTGTCATAGTGTATAGTATTTTACTAGTCAAGCCCTTTCATTTGATACCAAAATTGAGGTAGGTTGTGAATAAATATTTTGCCCCCAATTTGTGGAGGCGGCCATCTTGAATCGATATTAACCAAACATAGCTAATAACATCCGCACGGATATTAACCTTCAATTTAAAAAAACCGCATCGAAATCGGCCCATCCGTTTGAGCTCTACGCTGCCACAGACAGACAGACATCGACGTCAAACTTATAATACCCCTTTTTTGGTCGGGGGTTAAAAATGGATAAACCCAGAAACCTTCTTTGGCTCACGCACAACAACTTAGCCAAAGATCTCACACTCATGATCAAATGCATAGTTTATATTATAGAGGAAAGATTTGATTGTTTGTTTGTTTGGCTCCTAAACTACTGGACCGATTCGAAAAATTCTTTCACTGTTATAATCCTAAATTATCTGGGATGAACATGATTCTATAAAGGACATACAGACAATCATTCACTTTTATGTACGAAGATTTCCTAAAAAAATCTAACAACAAATGGATTTTTGGTTGATGTTTAACATCTTATCATGGTTATGATATAACCAAAAGAGTTTTGAATATGAATGTAGATCATAGGTTCCCAAAGTGGTCCAGGTGGACCCCCAGGGGTCCAAAGGATACCACATAGGGGTCCATGTAGACTTGTAAATAAAAACAGGGGTTCACAAGTTGTGAGTCCACGCAAAATTTTCTGTCAGTCAGTGAAAGAAAATTCATCAAGTACATGTATGTCATTAAATTATGACTATTTTTTAGTGTCGATTTACATTACAGAGTCATTGTTTGTAATAATAGTGTTTATAATTTTGTATAACCACAACTTTTTTTTTTTAATCGTACACAAGAAAATGTCCAATTTTTTTTTTACTTAACGCCCTCAATTTAGGTTTATATTTTTTAGAAGTTTTGTGAATACAGTAGAAGTGCAGCAAAGGGGGTCCACCGAAAATAGTTAAATGTTGAAAATGGTCCACGAGAAAAAAAAAGTTTGGGAACCTCTAATGTAGATGGATGTCATGGGTAGAGGCCGACCAACAAAGTGTGGATGGATAGAATAGGAAAGAAGTAAGCTTAGATATGACAAACGATAGAGATGTATGGATGAGTACATGTTGCACTAACCCCATGTAAAGTGGGATAAGGGTAGGCGAATGATGATGACGTTAGCCTTTAATGTAGCGGTACCTACTTATATTTGGGACGGTGGTTAGTTACATAAGCTTTAGAATGTTTGATCCTGCCAATAGCAAACAACGTTCAGCGTAAGAATACATCGCTATTTTTATAAATTGCATATTTACGAACTCATTTATTGTGCAGTCAGCGCTACCCATTGAAATAAAATGCAACCAAAATTTATTTCTGGCGTTGATTTGGCCCAACGCATAAGCATTGCCATTCAGCGTGGTAATGCCGCCAGCATGCTGGGTACGCTTCCGATTGGTAGTGGGCTTGAACATCTTGATTATCTGTAGACCTACAGTGGTCTATGGATAATTCAGGTGTGCTTAGTGTAAGTAGTTAGGTAGGTTTGTAATGTAGTGTAGTTCTCATTGTATTTTAGTTTTGTTAATAAAGGCTCTGCCCAAATAAAAAAACCAAAATTTTAAAACACATGAGCTCATGAAATGAAATAATATTTGAAATAAAATGAAATTTATTTGCAAGAGAACACGTAGTTTTGTAAGTTGCATTGATAACAAAAACTTTGATATGATATCGTCTAGGGAATGAAATTCAATCCTCTATACTAATACGAGCATTATAAATCTCCAGAGGTTTTGTATGAATGTGCTAATCTCAGGAGCTACTCGATTGATTTCAAGAATGATCAAGAATGAAAGTAATCCCTGAATGCTATAGGCTATGTACCACAGGCGAAGCCGGGGCGGACCGCTAGGTTCGTAACATAGTTACAACCTCATCTGTGGGTGACGAGCGAAGTATACTTGTTTACTTGTCTAGGCAATGAATTAAGCTCTGTTCAGTTTGCCTGTGAGCAGGCAGGATGTTCATCATCAGGTACACATTTGCCTTTTCACTCTATAGGAAAAAAAACGCTAAATAACATTTTTTTTTGAGTTCATTTGGATATACAAATTTTAATACGATGTATCTTAACCGCAAACGATTAAAGGTTTTTGATTAGCATAAGTCTCAATTGAAATATTTGAAGACGCCGCGCCGCACAAAGTAAGTAACCCATAATTTAAATGTTTGAAGACGGTGAAAAAGTAACACAATACTAGTTGGTATACCTTTTTTTTCTTTTGATCTATTTACTAAAACAACTTTTTATTACAACACAAAAAATTTAGATTTTAAACATTGATTAATTTTGAAATCGAAAACATAATAGGTACAAAAGTTTTCTTGTCTTTTGTTAGACGAGTTGAAAAAGATTTTTATGTAGCTACGTCGCCAGTAAAGTGATCCATCGTGTGAACACTTCTATTTTTACTAAAGATAGCAATTACACTTGACACCTGGCGTAATGTGACGATGTCGTCTAAATGAATACCTGGAATGGTTTTGTTTACTCTACATTTGAAGTCAGGATTTATTGTACTTCTCAGAAAAAACAGAGTAGAAATTTACATTTAAACGCCCAAAAAGAAAAAGTGGTTAAATACAGCGAAATGAATGTTGTGTAGCTCACCGCAAACCCATCACTGCTGCCAAACACACAATTTTTTGTAGTATAGAGTGTAAAGACGACCAGTACATGTGCCCGATGGTAAGAAACATGCCTGCAACATAATAGTACAGTGACACGCAGTTATTGGAACATGAAGCATCCAAATCACAAAACACACATACACACAAAAAAGAAAGCATGCGGGTAAAACTGTGACTCGCTGCTAGTTAAATAAAATATTTTGGGAACACAGTGTGTAACCTTGTTGTTTGGTTGAGTGAGGAGACAGAGAACAATTAGCCACGCTAACCTACGTAGAATTTAAGATTAAGTGTAGAATAGAAACAACAAGTTCACTTAATTGGATTTTATTGTTATATAAAACCTTTACAGAAAACGAACCAGACGGATGGTCAAAATTAATACGTGATATCCAAAGGTAGTAGTAGTACGGGGTAGTCTAAAGTAGAATTTAAAGATTTATTAGGCACAGTAGCCTTGCTACAATGTACAGGGTAGTCTTAAGTAGCTTTGCTTAGATTGGGGTCAGATGGTGTCGTGTGTGAATTGTCCACCAATAAAAAAAAGTAGAATTCAAAGAGAGGGTCGGGGTTGTTTGCAAATCGAGTACGGAGTTAGCTTGCTATTCGGGTGGACACACTGGCCTGTGTTAGCCGCGGTGAGCCGTGTCGCAGTCCTTCTGCGGCAGTTCAGGCGCGTCAGCTAATCGTGGTCCAGCGGTGGCCGTTGGTGCACCGATCTCAATCGAATTCATCTGTCGGGAATAATCTTGGTTTGAAAGCCATCACTTTTAGTAATGCTCTTTGAGATATGTCCAACCTTACTAAGTGCGTATTAGCTGCAGTACCCCAAGACTGAATGCAATAGGACAATATTGATTGAGCCAAAGCATAATATAGTTTGATTATTGAATCAAACTTCAGGATGTGTCGCAGTTGCTTAAAAGTAAAAATTAGTTTCCGGACTCTACCTGCCAGCTTTTTAATATGGCAAGACCAGTTCAGGTTTTGATCGAGAATTACTCCCAAATAGCTAATCTCTACAGCCTGCCCTAGATTTCCGCACATACAGGGACCAGTCATATCACAGGTGGATTTGTAATACTATCAAGGAATGAAATACGCTCTGAACAGTTATATAAAACCTTTAGAAGGACTAACGTTAGTTTTAGTTTCAAAGTAAACGAATCAAAAAGCTTGAGTCGCAGATCAGGGTACCTCGCCAATAAGATTTCCATGTGCCATCACCCATCCCTTCCGGCAATAAAAATATGCGCCGCCCTTTGCATCAAACGGAATCCATACCAATCATAGCAATCGAGTTTCACATCCATAAAACTAAAGCGCACTCGTAAAGTTGTAGCCGAATTGTACCGCTCCACGCCTCCGCCGGCATAAATAATAATAGTAAATGCATTTCGCGTATGTTTGTGTACCGTATGGAGGAAATCTTTAACTCCGGGACCGTAGAATCTTATCTTACCAGTACCGAAACTCGAGACGTTCTGTTTTACATATTTCGCTCCATTGACTGGGTTAATCAATCTAAATAAATACAGATAAACAACTTTTATTTATATTTTTGTTAATCATCATAATACGAGTATTTACAGAATAATATACAAAATTTACAAATAATTATGAAGTACTGAAACTATTGCAATATGTCACCGCAAAATTGTAAATACCAACAGATTATAAACTGACCTAATATAATAGGTTTACCACCCGGTTTGTTGTAAGAAACAATAACCATTTAATATTAACATTTACTTTAAATGCTATGCCTGGTGCCACGACACAGGTTGCCCTAGTGTGGTTACCAGTGTACTTGTGTTTCAATATATTTGTTTTTTGACTTAAGGGCGTGTGGGTCGTAATTTTGATTTTATAAAACAACTTTAAGACCTTTAAAATAGTGTATTAAACTTTGAAAAAAATATACGTAATAGTTAAGGATCTAATCTAGTGCAATTCGCTGTCAGTAACACGATTTAATGAATTTTACTTGATAGAAAAAAATCCCAAAGTTACCCCTTTTCAAAAAGTTTTTACAATTTTATGACTAAACTAATGAATTTTTTTACTAAATTTTTGTACACAACGAAAGCCACTAAAAAGTTATAGATGCATTCGCAGAGTTAGACTTGATAAAAAGTATCAGTTATTCACTATGTTTTAATATCTACCATATATATAGCGCGCCGTTCGGCAGGCCTGATCAGTCGCGTTTCGGCGCTCACGGACGACGGGCCTGTGCTTGATTTTGCAATTTTGACAACCGATAAATTTTAAATATTACGATCATAGTGCCACAGTATAACAATATCAGTAGGTATTACTAGTGAAGCACGCTATGATCTTGATCTTTGATACCGTTTTCATTGGAATTGCAAATAGACGCTGATACTAATTAGTACGCTGTTTACTTTATGTTGTAGACCAAAAGGAGAGTCTCAAAACACTGACGTCGATAACACATCAGTAAAAATTCAATGCGGATGCAATGGAAAATAGCTAAGTATCGGTAAAATATTTGTCCGTTAAATCAGAGATCGGGATAAGGAAATAATGAGAGGGAGAAATCCTCTGCGTAAATCCCTAACATAAATGCAAGTTAGGTATCATAAATGATACCTAACTTGCATTTATATGCCATTTAGGTAAATTCTTTGGTAGTAAGGTACTTAGTACTTGGAAGAAAAGTCCTCACATACAGATTTTACTACTTTGGAAGAGACTTTCGCGCAAACTATTCAGTTTAGAAAAAAAATGTTAGGAACTTCAATACAAGTTTGAACACCTTTCCATAGATACACACACATAATAAACAGATAACAGGTTTTGTTAGAATTTTTATTTTTTTCGTTCTTTTCCAAGTTTGTGACACCACCAAAATTTATTGTTTTTTCTTTATTTTGTATGAAAATGTTAATATTGTTCATAGAAATTTAGACACTCGACCAAATTTGATAAGAAGCCTTTTAGGCAGTAAAATTACTCGTAGAATTGAACTCTGCACTAAATTTCCGATTCGTATTTTTTATATAAGCCTTTTTACCGGAATGGAAGAAGGGTTATGTTTTCATAGGTATCTTTTACGTTTGTAAAACTTTTATTTCCACATATCTTCCAAACGGCTGGATGGATTTTGGTAACTAAGATATTCTAAGACTAGTCTGACTCGCTAAATTGTCCTTAGATAGTAGGTAATATTTTTTTACGTGTAGATTTTTTTGTAGTCGGGGTTTTTAAATTAAAGTTATTCTATCATATTGCTCGTTGCTCGAATAAACAGCACCGTTCATCATCATGATTGAAGAGTTGAACGAAGAGTTTGGTCTCCACTTTGTAATAAGAACAACTTAGCTGTGAAACGCATTGCCAGAGTGGGTTTTGTCGAAGGTTCGATCCTTGGGGTTACGAGGTACACTATGCTTGTTTCTATTAGAGAAACAAATTCCATCGTAGACCACATCATTTTCATCCACTATTATCGGCATCATCGCAATCGTATCATTAAATGGGTTATAAATCGTAAACGGTAAGTTTTACAAAAAAAGTTTACTAGCAACAAAGATGCAAAAAATTTTATTTTCTACAATTATTGTGAAAATATATAGTTTCCAAAATATCGGCTAAAACAGTTTTCAATTGGCGTTTGAAGCTCTACCTGTGAGCATTTTGTAATTTTATGCTCAGTAAGTGATCTTTACCTCATAGAAAAAAATTGGATTAGAAATTTAGTGCAAAGTTGGCCAAAAAACCTTCTATTTTTACTGGCCTTTCATTATGTTTCAGCACATTTTTTTAATTTTGACGAACTTGTGAATTATTAGGAAACATTTTAAAAGATGCATGAAATTGGAAAAGCCGTTCTCAACTTATAGTGTGACCAAAAAAAAAATGTTGAGTTTTGTATATCTACGAGTATAGATAAATTTAATATTTCTTCGTTTATATATCAAAAAAAAAAAAGATATATATCAAAAGATGCATGAAATTGGAAAAGACCTTCTCAACTTCTAGTGTGACCAAAAAAAATTTGAGTTTTGTAAATCTACGAGTATAGATAAATTTAATATTTCTTCGTTTATATATCAAAACAACTCTTATCACTTCACAATTCACAAAATTGTTATCACTAGTATAAACAAATCTTGACCAAAAAACGAGTTTAAATTACATAGTCCAATATTTTAATGTTATTTCTGCACTGTGGCACCGATTCCGCGGTCGGTGACGGTCGCGAGAACAAGGCAGCGTTAAATGCCTAATTTGACAGAACTACCTGGCCTTAAGTAGATATTAACCTGTTTTTTAAGAATTTGTGTTCTTGAACCAAATAAGTTTCACTTCATTTCATTTCATTTCAAATTAAAGCGGTCAAAACTAAAAAATGTCCCAATGATTACAGAGTTTGGTCATAAATTAGTTAAAAAAAATAACGTTTTTGTGTATCAAAATCAACTTACAAGAACAAAATTAAAAATTTTGACTAACCCCCGACTACCTCAGATTTGTTATCTATACACCATTTTACTAGTCAAGCCCTTTCATTTGATACCCATATTAAGGGAGCTGTGAAAAAAGAAATGTATTTCGCCATTTTGTGGTAGCGGCCATTTTGGATTTGAAATTTGTCATAGTGCAAAGTATTCTACTAGCTAAGCCCTTTCGTTTGATATCCATATTGAGACAGTAGTGAAAAAAATAATGTAATTCGCCATTGTGTGGTGGCGGCCATCTTGGATTTGAAATTTGTTATAATGTATAGTATTCTACTAGTCAAGCCCTTTCATTTGATACCCATATTGAGGTAGGTTATGAAGAAATATTTTGTCCGCCATTTTGTGGAGGCGGCCATCTTGAATCAATATTAACCAAACATAGCTAAGAACATCCGCACAAATATTTACCTTCAAATAAAAAAAAACGCATTGAAATCGGCCCATCCCTTTGAGCTCTACGGTGCCACAGACAGATACACACACAGACAGACAGACAGACAGACAGACAAACAGACATCAAACTTATAACACTCCTTTTTTTGGTCGGGGGTTAAAAACGTCATCAAGTTCCTAGTTTAGAAGTACTACTAGTTTATTATTATTTCTATAGAGCTTTAAGACACACGCCAAAAACAACGTGGATTTAAAATGATTCATTGTTGAAATAACATTATCGCTAATTATCAACTTTTTATTGATAATAGATTTGCATTTGACTACTATCTCGTCTATGATAGAATGCGCACAATTCGAAACTGATTCACTCTAGGTTTCAATTTTCTACCTACGATTGGACCAACACGGTCCTATTTTTTATTTAAAAAAAAACGATAAATTTGAGTTCTACATAAGTTCTTAACACAACCTGATTTAAAGTCCTACTATAACTGTATTATAAATTTATTTTTATAAAAAAATAAATTTATAATACAATCATGTTCTTACAGCATGATTGAGCAAAATAAACATAAGTTTATTGCTGAATCATGTTGTAAGAACTAAAGGTATCAGTCTGAAATTTGAAAATTGGATAAATATCCCAATCTAGAATAGCACATTAACTTCTTTTAATCCAGAAATAAGCAGATTTTCTTAGAGAATTCTTCGGTCGATGATATTACTGTACATTACCTATACCTACTATCTAAAAAAACTAGACTTTTGTCTCGTTATATTTTTGTTTATTTTACCAACATTTTTTATATTTTTTATTACTTCTTTTAAATTTAAATTATTACGTTTTACTTAGTAACGATTCTGTGGGATCTCGGTCACTGCATTCCAGCGCAGCTTGGGAGTATCGATAGCGGGAGGGTCGGCCCGCTCTCCTCTGGGACTGGAGGGTTCCATATAAGATACTCGTTCTTTGTGCTATAAAAATGAGGTAATTTTATGCACTATTCGATGTAATAGCGATTGTTAGGCCTCGCTATTGTTCGCTCGAGGGCAGTTTGTTTTCCAAAGTTAACTAAATGATTGAATTAAAATTTCCGTATCGGATTATGGACATATGTTATCGTAACGTTAGAATGATCTTGATTAAATATCGTTATGCATCGAACATGTTTTAATTATTTCATACAGTTAGTGCATTTTCCGTCACGTCCCGGACGTGACGTGACGTCATTTGAATAACATTTTGATTATTTTCAACATAGTATAACATTTACTTTTAACATTTAGACAGCACCTGTCTGTTTGTTAAACGTTAACACCAATCAAATTTACAAACTTTTCGCTTGCAATCCTCATACTTAATTAGCTAATGAAACAATAAAATTATTGTCGTTCATTAGCATAGCTGTCACTCCGAATCAAATTGTTAATGTTATTATAGATAGATCTGATCTCCGGTCTTGGGATAATCTTATGTATCTCAAGTAATTGATATTATCATAAGATATCGTACCACATTTGCACAGAACTATGCAGATGCAGCCTGCCATCGTAGCGTAGTAACTCTAAACAAATAAGGAATTAAAAAAAAAATGTGACAAATTAAAAACAAAAATTATAAAATCATTTTTCACTCAACAAAACATTTTCAATCTATCTAGTCAATCAATTTACACACTTTTTTAGGATATATAGTGACGAGACAAGCTAGAAATGTGGCTTATGGTAAGAACCAAGCCTACTAAAGTGCCATGCTGCTATTTGAATATGAAGAGTCCAAATCTCTACCTAGCACTCCACTGCGCTCGTCACTTGGAGATATAAGATGAAATTGTATAATCCTCTTGGATTATCCAATCAGTCCAGTCCAGTATGACAGATCTCTCAGTCCAGTAGTTTCTCTGGAAACTGCTCTTCAAACCGGAACATGTCGATGTTGCATATTACTGCTTGACGGTAAAATAGCTGAGTAAAGTGTCATACTTCCCCAGACGGCCTCCGCAAAACTTGTAATATATTTATTACCATAAAGTTAGTATAAAAACTTACCATTTAGGATATTTCGAACTGCCTGTAGTTATGTTACTTCATAGTCTACTGTAAAAGATAAACACTAACATTTACAAAACAAATAACTTGCGGCCTTCTTTTAAAAAGTCGGTTAAAAAAGAGCTACAACACAATATACCTATTCCTAGAGAAACCATTGGAGAAACAAATTGTTTGTAGTAGCCGTACCTACTCGCACTAGTGAGGTAGGTACTAGCAGAGGAAAATTCGGACGCGACTGCCAACCTCATAAATTATTTACCGCATCATTCTTTAGTAAAAGAAAAATAGTTTTGGGGTCTTAACGTGACAGACAGAGCTCTTGACAAGATTTCCGAACCAGCGGCTAGCTCCTCCCATCACGATGTTCTCGCATACAGTTCGCCCGTCCACGTAATATCAAGGACGTATTCAATGGTACTGGGAATAATCGATGATTATTTAGAGTGGTTTTACACAAACACCGCAATCAAGGTCATTTATATAATGGTCGGGTACAATTGGTTTAGTAATTATTAAATTACTATTGAAGGGAAAACTTCTTTTGACGCGCTAACCAAAATGTGTTGCGGCATAACGTTGGAGAGGCGATTTAAATGAGTGAAATCCTGTAAGTTTGCGTCAAATCTAGTAGCAGTACTCTATCTACATGTCGCAAACGGATAGTATAATCCGCCGTATTACATTACGGCTAGCCGTTATCAAAAACAGAGCCGTTTCGAAATGCCGCGGTTTAAAGATTAACCGGATTAAATGCGGCTGATTAAAAAACAGCCGGAATGTATTCGACGCCATACGTCATTCAACACGGCGAGCCGTATTGTAATAAAGCGAGAGATTAGCCGCTTCTTTGACAATTTTAGTTCCGGTTCTTGATACTCGTGGCGCTGCCTGCCATAGCAATGGCGTTGAATACAGTAAGTGTGTTGCTGAATTACTAAATTTACTATAGATTCTGATGTCCAGTGTAATCCTACACAAACGGCCCTGTTTTTGATAACGGCTAGCCGTAATGTAATACGGCGAATCATACAATCCGACTGCGACATAAGGGAATAATCTATAAAAAATAAAGGGAAATGTTCCCAGAGAAATAATAAGGCTAAGAGATAAATCTTCTTATATCTCTAAGTAACGAGGGAAGTGGAGTTCTGGGTGACGATTTAGGTTCTTCATGTTCCAATAGCTACGTGACATTGTGTTGGTATGAGCAGGCGTGTTATTTATTACAATATATTTGCACATCCCGCCACGCGCCACGTAGACAAAACGAACAAAACATAGACATAGATCGTAGACCGCATCGTCGCTTATCATAGGCGAAATGGCGGTCAAGTATAAACCTAAAATAGGCAAAAGTGGAAATGTGATCAAAAAGCAATAGATATATACATACGAATGGCCTCGTGGCTTAGTACGTAGTAACTCTGCCTGCGAAGCCGAGGGTGATGGGTTCGATTGTTAAGTGCAAATATTCGTGTGATGAATTCAAATATTTGTACGACGTCTGGGTGTTTCTATGTATAATAAGTATGTATTTAGAACTACATAAGTATTATATCAGCTATCTGGCCGCCATCTTACAAGCTTTGCTTAGTTTGCGATCAGAAGGTGTTGTGTGTCAATTGTCCACCAAAATGTTTTTTTTTTACTGTGCCCCGCGGTTTTATCCGCGTACGAGTCGTCCCCATTCCCGTTGTTTTCCTGAGATAAAATATAACCTATGTGTTCTTCCAGACTATAATATAACTGTGTTCCAAATTTTAACCCGAGCCGTTCAGACGTTACGACGTGATTGAGCAGCAAACATCCGAACATTGATATTTACGATATTAAGTAAGGATTGAAACTATTTACCAAAGCAATGACTAGGCAAATTCATGTTAATTTCAAAAGTGCATGAATTATGCTAAAATTGACCAAAAATACGTTTTTTATTTTCATAGTATTTTCTAAGTACCTAATTCTGAATCGGATTCTTTGTTGACCTACAAAGTGATTTTTCTTACTACTCGTTTATTAGGAAAGTGAAATTAGTGTTTAATTAGTAACTTAATAGTGTTTATAAAATTTCTTTAAAAAATATGAAGTGCCCAATATGATCTGCAAACGTTCAAACAAAGCGTTGTTACAATGTAACAACTGAATGACGGTAAACTGTAAATTTGATTTATTGTTGATTAGTTTTTTATAAAAGAGATAACAAAAAATAAAATTTCATATACAAACTCAAAGATCACAAACTTACCTACATCTTTGTTACTCACTTTTAAAACACAGGCACGAGTGTGAAAAAATATAGGGTAAAAGTGCCTTGTACAGTAGTCCCTTTGGATGAGGTGGGAGGGTTTGCCGTAATGCGTACTTTATGGCCCGCGGAACCCTAACGCGGCAGTTAGGGGTCCCGTACAGGTCTCTAATCTGTAAATACAGTTGTAGGGTTCTTATCAATGTTTTGAGGGAAGCTCTCTTGGATATTAAAACAAGATTGAGAGAGATTTCTTTCGGAAATGTTAGGTGGGATATTCTTTTCGCGCTGATATTTTTTTGGTGTTTGTTTTTTACAATACGTGTAAATCTGACACAATAGATATAAGTAGACGTTTTCTTCAGTGGATACCGCGAGTCGGTAAACATAGTACAGTACCTACTAGATGGAGTGACGACATCCAAAATGCATCATACAGTTGAAGGTAACGTAAAGCTGAGTAGTGAGTCCATGTATGGCTATACTAATGTTGATGATGATGAGATACGAGTACAAATAGGCGTACCTATACGAACACGCAGAGCCCGCACACGAATTCGTAAGATGATTTTCAGGGCTGAGTTCTATGGAACAGACAAAGTACAATTTAAAACTTTATTATCTCATCCATTTTTTTAATTACACCTTTCAAATTAAAATTAAAAAAAAAACACTGCATAACATTGTTTTTCTTTTATGTCTAAAAAGCAAAACCCGGTCAAAACACGGCCTATTTTTACCAACAATTATCTGAAAACATTTAAGTATGGACAGCTTTACTGCTTGTATGTCCGGAGTCCCAAGCGACTCCGGCGACAATTGCCAAGCGAGGCGCTCGTTCGTCCTCAATCCCCATGTGTGGCCACATTTTGTTTGCCTTTTCCTACTTTATAGTTTGTTTAACTTGCGACGCGACGTTTATTTTTACCAGGGGTTGTTTTGACGGTACCAATTCTCATACCAATTTTGGTTGAAATAACGTTACCCATTTGAAAGATTAAAAACTCAGATTAAAAACTATGCTATTTTTGTCTTTAATTTACTTATATTTCATACTAGTACCGTTCAGCGATTTTACCCACGTAGTTCGCATTCCCAATGGTTTCTCGTGATAAAGAGTATCCCATTCTTGACGATAATTTAACTGTGTTCTAAATTTAAACCTGATGCGTTAAGCAGCTATGATAATTGAGCATCAAACATTTATACTTTTACATTTATTATACTACTAGCGAACCGCCCTGGCTTCGCACGGGTCATCACGGGTGCCTTGCTGATACTATACTAATATGTATTGAAATGATAAATATACAAATGAAAATGGTTATTGTGGGTTATCCTGAGATAGATAAAAACCTTTTTTTAAACCTTTTTAAAAGGTATGATACGTATATCTCGTAGGGTAGTATACTCGTAGGGTTCGCCCAGCGCAGCGTTTTGGAGTAAGATCCCAGGGCCGCCAGACGTCACGTATTTTCTGATGGACGAAATGTATTCCATTGAGTAGAGTTAGTACGAGTACGTACTAAAAACACATGCTTACCCGCTAACTTTCTTAGACGGCCAATTTTGAGATATGGGGTCCAGAAGGTACATAAACACATTTATGTACGAGATTATGAGTTCAGGTGATGGCTGGCCCCTTAGATCGGCCTGTCTTTTCGGAAAAGGCTTTAAAATAGTTGTCAATTTCAGATTTTTGTTGATATTTCAAAATTATTACACCAGTTTCAACAAAATTATATGGGACCACCTCGAAAGTAATATAAAACAGGACAAGAATCGTCAAAATGGATTCACAAGTGCCGGAGCTATCGCGTAGCGTATTACATACAAAAAAACCACCATATTGAGGTCCTCACCGTTTTTTGAAAAGGTAAAAAAGTATGTATGTATCCACCACTATCCGTTAAAACCCACATGTTCGTAGAAACAAGAAGGTCAGAGCAGTGCTCTTCATGTTCCCATATTCGCGCGACACTGTGCTGTTATGGGCAGACATGTCGCTTGTCATTAGACACATGTCCTGCTCCCGTCGCTCGTACTGCAACGAGTTTAGACTCTTTCGAGCATTAAATAGGGGACCATTTTTATCGAGACGCGTCATAAGTAACAAAAAATATATTCATGAGTGGTGGACGTGCATATGTCACGTGTTTATGAAGGGTGCGATGCGTTGGAGCCATTATTACAGCGTGTACCGATATAACCTTTAGTCCTCGTTGTTGTACCTTTCAACCTGACGTGAAAGATAAGATATCGACATAATTCCGTTCTAAGTAAAATCTTAATTTATAAAAATTCAGTGTTGTTTGTACCCTATGAACTCTTCACCAGGTCAATCGATATTCGCGAAAGGTGGCCTTTATGTCTATTTTGAGAATAGGATTGTTTTTATTTCGATTAATAATCTTTACATATTGTGATAATAGCCAAGCGAAGATAAACAATAAAAGTTTCGACAGTATTTTTTTTTTCTTTTTAAATAAAATGTGACGAGACGATCACGACATATGCCTGATCGTAAGCAACATGCCTGCCACATAGCATCACAGTGGCAAGCCGCTATTGGAACATGAAGAGTAAAAATCGTTACCTAGCACTGCACTGCGCTCGTCACCCAGAGATCTAAGATGATATCTCTAAGCCCTGTAATTTCTCTGGAAACATTGCCCTTCAAACCGGAACACAGTAACGTTTCCACATTACTGCTTGGCCGTGGAATAACTGGCAAAGGTGTGGTACTTCCCCAGGCGGACTCTGCCAAGAGTCCTACATCTACTGAAATGTATCTTATAGCCCTTTTTATTTATAAAAAGCTAATTTTTAGTGTTACAATTCACGGCAACTTGATATCTTCAACTTTATTGTTACAAAAACGGTCTTGTTTTTGGATTTTTTTTTTATATTCTTTCCTCCGCACTCGAATAGTTTCGGCAATTACGTGTACATTAAATTGTAAATTTTAGTACATTCTCTTATAAGCAACTTTCATTGCGGGGAAAATAAGAAATTGGCAGGTAATAAATATCCCGACCGCGAGACACAATTAGTTACAATACAAGAACAGTAAAAATTCTCGTAGGAACTGTCAATAGAAGGGAAAAATTAATTAGTATTTTGGGCAAACAGCACTAATGGTGCACAATACATCACCGACACTACTGTCACTTCGCTATAGACATACCTCTGTTACGCATGTCGGGGAGACGGGAACTCACAAGACCCATCCCCCAAAACTCGTCTGACGAGCGTGTTGCGCTCAGACGCACTAAATAATCACGTAGGTGTCGCGAACTCATAAGATTCCTTCCTTCCTTAACCAAAAAGTATTTTCATTCATTTTCATTTCATTAAAAAAAAAAACATTTCAACACATTTTACTGTGATACGTTTACTTCGTATTTTCGCTGATGTAATGGCCCCCTGGCAGCGAACCCCGCGTAATTTTAGCCACTTGTCGAAATCATAACGTAGTGATACAAATCACCATTATAGGACATGTTATTTTATTTAATATCCACTTGCAATGTTATCGAATAGAAGTAGTGATGGGGAAAATATAATTGCGATTTGCTATTATAACATTATATTATACAATTCGAATCGAATGATTTCCGGGAATTTTGTTTTGAGCGATAGAGATGTCACCGTAAAATTGTAAAATCGTCAGATAACAATAAAACGGCGTTATATAAATAATAAAATAAGTTAAGGTTTTTATAATCTGTACATTGTTTATAACTGTAAAAAACTTTAAATTTAAGAATACCATTATATAAGTGAATAATAGTAAAATAATAAATGTGTGGTGGACATTTCACACACAACACCATCTGACCCCAAACTAACCAAAGCTTGTTCTATGGCGGCCAGATAGCTGATATAATACTTATATATTTTTAAATACACACTTATTATACATAGAAAACTCCCAGGCACAGTACAAATATTTGAATTCATCACACAAACATTTGCACTGGGTGGGGATCGAACCCACGCCCACGGCTTTGCAGGCAGACCTACTACCAACTAAGCCACCAGGCCAGCCATAATAAAGTAAGCTAATCTACGTGGGCTTATAATCTAACGCGTTATATTGTAAGCTGACGGTGATTGTATATTTACGGTGACAGATATACTGTTGGCATAAATTAACCATTCCACATAGTTGCCACAACTGGGACTTTTAGATCCTCTCACAAGGTGAAGAGTCAAGGCCATAAATCCACCTAGCTTACTTAGTTCGGGTCGGCGGTAATAACTACCCAGTAACTTCCTCACGATGCTTTCTTTCACCGTCAAAGCCCCGTAAAAAAAATATGTATTTATTTATTTATTGAATAATAGCCGAGCCGCTTTTGCTGATATGCCTATATCTCAGTGTTGAAATAACAAATTATAGGTAACTGTCGGTTAAAATGATTATATCTTTTACTATCCATCTGTCTAGTTTGTTCTTAAAAGAGTTTAACGATTCTGCCGAAACAACATCCTCAGGCAACCTGTTCCAGTTGTAAACCACTCTGTTGCTGAGGATGTGCTGTGCAGTGTTCGTCAGTGATGGCGCGTGGGAAACTAGGACTTATGACGCCGACTGTCTCTCTTATACTCCTTTAATCTGTACAGGTTCCTTATGTGAGGGAGATTATAAAATCCATTGAGTATTTTAAATGTTTCGATCAAGTCTCCCCGCAAGCTTCTCTCTTCCAGTGTAGTGAGGCGTAGAGCTCTCTTTTAATCTCTCTGTGTAAGATTTACATCGAAGGGCATATGGCAATTTTGTCGCTTTTCTTTGTACACTTTCAAGTAAATCAATATCTTTTTTGAAGTAGGGGCTCCAGACATGATAACCATATTCTAGTAGCGGCCTCACATAACTTTTATATATTTTAAGAAACATTTATGCAGTTATAGATTGAAAGGATCCACGAATGATATAAAGAAAAGAGTTTGCTTTATTTACAATTGCAGAAATGTGTTCTTCCCATTTTAATTTTGATGTTATTATAACCCCGAGTAAAATATACAGTTATGAAGTCCAAGTGGGATTCAAATCTACGACCCGATGATTGTGAAATCGGATGTTCTCGCTACTGTACCACTACGACTATATAAGTATAATATGTAAATGTCGTTAGATTATAAACTGTCGGTATTTATAGTTTTACGGTGACATAATGATACATACCTGCTGTTAGTTACATTTCAAGCTAAAACAATAAATCATTAGTTTCCATTTCCTAATTTATGTTTTTTTTTAAATTAAATATACGATATCGATAAAACAATGTGTGGGTTAGAATTACTTCACTACTAAAATTACAGTCCATACTTTATACCCGTATTAAAGATAGTGTACACTGGTGTCGAGGGGTGAATTGTTTGAACAAATTTATAGTACCTACCACATCCTTACTTTGTTAACTATAGTTACTATTACTTAGCAATAGAATTCAAAGTCGTCTGGCTTAAGTATATGTGACAGGAAAATATTAAAAATTACTTAACAAAACTTAAGTACAATAAGAACACTACACAACATACCAAAATAACTTCTTTTACTAAGCACATCTGCATTATCCAGAGACCGATGAAGGTTTAGAGATAATAGAGATGATCAACCAGTCAGAAGCGTGCCAGCGCGCAACATCACGCTGAATGGATTTGCTTACAAATACGCTGAACCAAATAAACGACAGCATTTTTGATCAGTCGTCGCGTAGACCAAGAGGAATTGGTTTATTTTTGCGATATTTTTTCTGTTTTCTTCTTTTTGTTTGTAGTGACAAACCTACATCATTATCAATCAACCTGTCGTTATGAAATAACCGGAAAATCTTGGTAACCTCACTATACTTTGTACGTATTTGAGGCGCGGATGTAAGTCAGAGTAGTAAAGTCTGACACAGGATCAATTTATTCTCTTTGAGTTTCGTTTCACGTCACCGTCGAATTTTTTCATTACTTGATGAAAATGATGTTGATTTGACATTAAGTCCAAAAATTGACAGCTACTCGTAATGGGGCGTCATTGATTACACACCTCCGGGCGTTTTCAAGATGCAAAAAGTCCTGTCAAAGACAGTTCCCAATTTCTCCACAGGTGGCGCCAATGTTTTATTTTGTTAGAGAAATTTCACAAAAACAAACATTGCCGCATTTGGCAAAATTTAGAACTATATTTGACAAGTCAATTTGCATCTGAAAAACGCCTCATTGGCTCGGGTAAGCCTTTAACATAGTTGGGAACCAGCAGTGAGTGTTAAACAAACATATACGATTTGCTTGATTTAACATGATCATCGTTTACGAGCCATTATCGTTTTTTTTAATTGATCAGTTTTTTCAGGAGTTTTGCTATCGATTGTATTGTCTATGTTGACATACACTATTTTAAGTTTACCAAAATAAATGGTATTCAATAGACAATTTTGTCGTCGTGCAAAAACAACTCTCTTAGAAGGGAATTGTAAATCATTTTGTAAAAGGACGTAGAAGGAGGCGAAGCGTCGTTTTTCCAGGACGCTACGTGCAACACGCCACGTTCCTTGTAATTGTGAGTTACTGCCCCCATGGGGCTGCACCGGCCGTCCGCGGCGCCCGGCGCCGCCCTCGGACCCGGCACGGACGGCTCCCGGACCTCGGAAGCAACCGTCGCACCCATTCAAGCGATGCAACTATCACTCGCAACATATCAAACTTAGTCGCAAATCATTTACACATCCTTTAATAACACAAAATATACTTGACCCAAACTTCAAGACTTAATGGGTAGTAAGATGAAAGGCCTCTCAAAATTATCAAAATATTGCCATGAAACATGCGCGTTCCCTGCTCTCACTTCAAACATTCATTTTCGCAACAAAGGCGGTCAACAAGTTAGGCATATTGGCAGAACACTCGCTACCAATCAACGTCACAACGGCGCTCACCCCTCTATAAAAAAACAAGTGTTTGCTCTCATAAAGAATGACTGCAAATCTGCACAAAGATGATTGTTTATGTTTCCATATCGTCCCCGAGCGCGGCTATTGTTGTGCCCCCGGTTTGTTTGCAATAAAACGTCAGATTTAACATGAATGCACGAGTTAATTCGGCGGACAATAAGGTCCTCCCCGGCTCTCAATCGCACAGGATTTGGCAGTACGATAAAATCGAATTACAAAAGGGTTTCTTCCCGCAGATGGGGCACCACGGCATGGAGGGGCTGGACATGCTGGACCCGCTGACGTCATCGTCGATGACGACGCTGGCGCCCATGGGCGAGCAAGCGCCGCACACCACCAGCTGCACGGGTACGGCATGAACCACGTCATGAACCACCACCACCACGCGGGCGCGCTCGGGCACGCGCCGCCCGCGCACCTGGCGCACCCCGCGGCCGCCCTGCACCCCGACACCGACACCGACCCGCGCGAGCTCGAGGCCTTTGCGGAGCGCTTCAAGCAGCGCCGCATCAAGCTGGGCGTCACGCAAGCCGACGTGGGCAAGGCCCTCGCCAACCTCAAGCTGCCCGGCGTCGGTGCGCTCTCGCAGAGCACCATCTGCCGCTTCGAGAGCCTCACGCTCAGCCACAACAACATGATCGCGCTCAAGCCCATCCTGCAGGCGTGGCTCGAGGAGGCGGAGGCACAGGCCAAGAACAAGCGCCGCGACCCGGACGCGCCCAGCGTGCTGCCCGCCGGCGAGAAGAAGCGCAAGCGCACGTCCATCGCGGCGCCCGAGAAGCGCAGCCTCGAGGCCTACTTCGCCGTACAGCCGCGCCCCTCCGGCGAGAAGATCACCGCCATTGCGGAGAAGCTGGACCTGAAGAAGAACGTGGTGCGCGTGTGGTTCTGCAACCAGCGGCAGAAACAGAAGCGCATGAAGTTCGCGGCGCAGCACTGACCGGCGGGCGGCGGCTCGGCTCTGCTGTACCCGGGCGCCGGGTACGGGTACTGAGCCGCCGCCTCGCCCCCCGCCCGCGCCCCGCCGCGCCGTCGGCCGCCGCGGCGTCGCCGCTGCCGCCTCCGACGAGCGACCGACGCCGCGCCGTTTCGTGAGCAATAATACAAGATCTCATGTCGATCTCAATCTTTACACTCCATATGGAGTCGAATCGCAATTTAGTAGTTATCGTAGATTAGATGTATAAATACGACAAGACCAGATTTCGTTTTTTAGTAATTCACACATCAAGATGACTTCGGATATTTTTCGAGACACAGGGTATGTAATAATCAGTAATATACATATCATTACGGTGAAAAGAAGTCAGTTCGTCAGATCGCCCCTCGTAGATCCTACTCGTATATATTAGTTACAGAGATTTTATTAATTTCTTTTAAAATATCGACCTTTTAAAATAAAATGTACATGAAAATTGAAATTCAGGATTTTAAAGAGAATGTGCCTTGCAAAATAATCAATATTCTGTGTTTAATGTTAGTAGTGTTGAGCGTTGTAGTGCGCCCGCGCCGCAGGCGACGCGCGGTCGCGTGATGTAGTCGCGTTGCGGTGAGCGAAGTGGTCGCGTCGTGTCGCGCCGCGTCGCCTGTTGTCACATCGTCAATAACACCTGCTAAGATGTGATGCGTGTCCTGAGATTGGGCTTGTGACATGTCGCGACTGACGATATTTTTAAACGATTTCGTTACTTTTCAACTTGTATAATAATTAGAAATAATTTTCATTGTTACGCCCGTGTCACACGTTCTTAATCTGGACACATTAAAATCTAATGTATTAAAGTTCTCATTGACATTAATTACTATTGTTTACGTTTTGTTTAGTGTTTTACTAAAATTGTACAAAATAATTGTAAGAAAGTCTAGTTACGTTCGATAAGTTGTAGATAGATGGTATCTATGAGTTTGTGAATAATGTTTTGTTTGTATAATTTGATTTGTATGTCATTTAATCTTATATAATTATCATGAAATGGCACAATTTTAATAATAAGAGTTTATAGTGACTTTAGCCAAAATAGTGTTAACATTCATATGTAAATAAATTACAGTTTAGCTTTTAAGCATTAGTCTACATACTGTTTACGATTAGATTAAAATGAAATGAATTAGTACAAGGTGATGGGATTCATGCAGACAAACAATATTGCTTATTCCAAAGTTTAAAAACTGTCTATAGCTATTGAGGCATCGTTTTGGTAAAATATTATCTCAAACAAGATATCTAAAATAATAATAATCAATATTAAAAATAATTAAAAAATATTTAGAAAGTAATAAATGGAGTTGCCAAAGAATTTTTTTCTGGAACAAAACAATAATTTTGATGCCAAAAAAGATTTATTATAAACCCGGACGACGGCGAAGGTCGGGAACGTCATAAATTGCATGAATCCAAATTGTGTTGAAACGAAAATGTTCGTGAAATGATATTTTGTAAATATAGATTTAATTAGGTTTATTAAAACGTGCAATCTAGACCACGATTAAATAAAGCCTATACGACCATCGAATTCAAATGCTGTATAGCGAATATCGATTCTAGTCACTGCTTAAAACTTTAGTGAAGTCCAAATCTTATCATTAGATTTTGTATACATTACAATGTTCAATTTTGTTACTAACGTCTAGTCATTGGTAAAAGTCGGTATATTACTAATTTTTTTTAACACTTTTTTTATTAATAAAAATCGTTTAGTTTGGTTCCAAAAAAGCTCTTTAATTCGTAACTTCTATGCTTGTTTTTTTTTAGATCTTTTTTCGTACTGAACCGATTTCGATGACTCTTTTTTTTAGTTTCCAAGCCATAATAATATAATTTGTATAATTTTAATGATTCGTTTGTTAAAATAGATTTTCCCAATTTCAAAGGATTTACATATTTTGAAATTAGTAGGACAACATTTCATTAAGGCGCGTCCCCGAGCAATACGAGTTTTTGCATAGTTTTCAGAGTTATCTACTCTTTATCCAAAACAATATCAACTGGTAAGAAATACATTAAACTCCTACAAATTCTTAGCTTGAAAATGGTAGTGTTCTTTTTTGTTACTGAATATAATGTGTATGTTGTTAATAAATCTCCTCAAAACGAAACCACAAAAATTATAAAAAGTTTATTTATAATGCATCTACTCGAAAAGCCACCATTATTTAGATTTTGTATTTACACCAACGGATAGGCAATTTAATTACGTTACGAACCCTATGGTAGAATTTTTTTTTCAAAAGATCAAAATCGGATTTTATAAAGAGTTTATTCTAAAGTGTGAGCGTAAAACAGTGACAAATCCTACTGTTTATCTCTTGCTCGTCCTTGCGGTGTGCGATGAGGTAAGAAATACTCAAGGGCATTTGCTCGAGGCAGAAACAGTGTTTCGATTTTTAATTTGATGTCGGTTATTTCGGTTTTTGGAGAGAAGCATTTTTTAAACATTGATATTACAGTATGTACCTAAATCTGGAATACGAAACAAAATAGGTAATAATTTCGTTTTAATTTCCCCGTATGCATCTATGGTCTAAACTAAATGAAATGCTAGTTCTTTATATCACTTGTGTCTTTATATGGCAGAGGTGTAAGGACATGTTACCTTACACCTCTGCCATACTCTAAGTGATGAATCATCTAATGTATAACCTAGCTGGGGATAGTAAAGGGTTTATTGTTCTCAGGTAAAGCGCTATGGATTGGTACTTATTCATGCAATGGCTTAATACAAAAGGCACTTAGTATGGAAAGTAGGTAAACATACTGTTGTCTTAGTTTGATAGTCGGAGAATTTGTGAGAGATATGGCGAAGCTGTAGATACCACAAAGTCCGATTTCGCAATCGTAAGTTGGGTTCGAATCTCGTGGGCACCTGTGAGTATTTTTCCAAGACCAGGTGTGCCGTCTCAACTGACTATAACGGTGAATAAAAACATCTTGAGAAAACCGGCATGCTCCAAGAAAGATATCTTTCCAGGGAATGTGTCATCCGTCAACTTGTACTTGGTCAGCATGGTGGATTATGGTCTTGCAACTCTCCTTGTAACCGGAATCACTACAGTGGAAACATAAATTGGGCTGCTTATAATTTTATCGTATGGATGGTTAATAGATCAAAAACACCATTTACAGTTATAAAAAGTTGACTTTGTTGCAGAACTGAGCCCAAAATTTGACATGGAATTTGAGATAATTTACATATCAAATATTACGAGTAGTTCTAGCATAGCATAAGCAGCCCACTAAATGTGCCCACTGCTGGGACTCGGGCCTTCTCTTCGCTGGCCAAGTGCGGGTTGGTGGATGACACATGACCTCGAAAGATTCTAGGTACATGTCGGTTTCTTCACGATGTTTTCCTTCACCGTTTTTAAGTTAGCGGTATTACGCACATGACTTCGAAGAGACAGTCGTTCTCCCGACTAGACCAGCCGTAACTTCTAGCATAAAAGTTACCATTAAATGTGATAACCCTATTTACCTGTATATATGGAGCGAAAATTTAATAGATAATAATTTATGATACGAAATTATATGCCTTATACACTAACCAAGTAGGACCAACATTATTAGTCCAGCATTTGCCAGTTATTTTACCGCCAAACAGTAATGTGAAAACATTAATGTGTTCCGGTTTGAAGGGCATTGTTTCCAGAGAAAATACAGGGCTTAGAGATATAACATTTTAGATCTCTGGGTGATGAGCGCAGTGCAGTGCTAGGTAATGATTTGGACTCTTCATGTTCCAATACCTGCGTGTCGCTGTGGTGTTACGTGGCAGGCATGTGCTTACCATCAGGCACATGTCCTGCTCGTCTCTTCACTTATTATTAAAAAAAATAAGTATAACATCTGTACCTACAAGCTCATAATGTTTTGATTTAAAGTCCTCCACCATATACGCACGGTAAATATTCCGCAATTAATAATAGATACGAGTAATGGTGCAATGAATAGCCGTAATGCATAGCTTTGAAATGTTGTTGGTTTTTATACTGTTGTCAGTTAGTCTACTTTCCATACTAAAGAATGTGCTAACACATCTAGCTATTAAACAGAACAAGCCTCATTTTAAAATAGTCACTATCCAAAAAAGTTCCATAAAAGGCTATGTTTTTTAACTAAAATGAAAAATTCTTTACTGCTAATATTTGGAACCCCAATATTTCACTCAGGGCTTACGGGACACTAATACCTTTACAATGTCATCTGAGCTCAAAGCGACAACGTTAGGTTCAAGAAACGTTTTGAACACGGAAGTTAGAGTTTTAACTAAGTTGTAAGCTTCTGATAAAGAGCAAATCTCATAAATTGAAAGAACAACCAAATATATAGGTAAAAGCTTACTTTCTGCGTCATTAGGATTGAAAATACGCCAATTTGGTAAAAGCAATATTTAGATTTTATATAGCTGCTACTATTTGATTCCTAAAGATAACACTAGTATTTAAAGGTTTATTTCCTACGTGGATAGGATTGAAAATACGCCATTTTATTTAATGCAACAGTCAGATTTATTTCAAACTGTTATTATTGAATTGCTAATCTAGCAACGTCTTGTTTTATATATTTTGTTTCTGTGCCATGACCCCGAATCGTAAGCGTTAAATAAAAATGTAAAAAAACTTCAAAATATGTATTACGTAGTACATAAACTATTTTTTAACGCAGGATGACCACTGGGACGGAAACTACGCGTATAAAATCGTGGGGCGCTATTAGTAAAGTCTATTTTACTCGACATGTTGTATTATTTACTACCCGCTTGATGCACCGGTGTGTAATATACGAGTAGTTCCCATAAACTTGGTTGATGACGAAAACCAACAAACATAACTTTGCGGGTTTTTGGCGGGATTTTTTTCCGTATTTTATTTGGGAGTATATCCATAAATTTGTGTTTAATGGCATCTGCTTGAACCGTTATTTATTTTGAGATAAAGAACAATAAAATTAAAGTTCATTTAGGTACATAGTAAAAAAATCGTAAAATTAAAAAAAGTAGTATTGAAATTAAAAAAATATAAACATAATTTGTAGTGTCGAATGCAGTTATTTTGGTTTTTAGAGTTTGTTATTTCGTATACAACACATTTAACCCATAAAATCACTTATGTATAATTATACCTTTATAATTTACTAATGTAATACCTGTTAGACTACTTGAGAACTCGCAAAAACTTTGGTTCTAGTGTCAATAATGTTAGTTTACCTTTTAAGTACATTAATTATAAACAAACGATACAGCTAAAAGCGTCTTGAAACGCTCTTGAGAATAAATGGGCTCAAACGGGTACAAGTAAGGTGGCACCAGAGACTAAGTAGAGAGATACACTGGTGGCACTACATATTATGCCGAAGCATAAACACCGCCCTAACGTAAGCTTACAACCGTTTTCCCGCCAAATTTGTAAACGCGAATAGCGGGTGGTGCATCAAGCGGCTATTCGTGCGGCTAACATTGCTGCATTCTTTGTATAATTGGTGTTGACCCTATTCTATTTCAGTGTAGTGTCTTTACAAAGCTTTTGTTTTATATTGGTCGTCCTCTGAATTTTGCTCGTTCATTCTTATTTTTGCTCCCCGTCTTCCTATTTTCTTATATGAATTTTCAAATGTATCCATTACTTCACAAATTAACCGCTTACGTCACAATTTTATTATTATGTATGTAAGAATTATATTATAACAGTTGCTAGCATTCTAAATAATACTATTTCAGTAATCAATTTAAGTGCTTTCTGAAGTTTTCTTCACGGATTTAGAAGTAGTTGTACACCAGGTCAGAAATTAGTTGCTTCTAAGGTTTGGTATCTTGTAACTCACTTACCATCTCTTTCACTGTTATTATCTCTGTCATATTTATTATTTTGTCGAGAAAATGTTTATTAGTTTAATTTTATGATATGACGTGGTATTATGTTCCTATGTAATGTGATGTAAGCTGTATGACTATTGTACCAAGGATTATTTTTGCCATACATAATACTTATATCTCATATTATAATGATAACAATAGACAGAGTATGTAATTTCTCGATCGATATTAGTTCTCACAAATAAGTCAGTAATAAGTTAAAGTAGATATTAGAGAAATTTCTCGAGCAATTTTTGATTCTTAATTATGATATAAGGAAAAAGAACACAAACTTATTTGGAAAACCAATAAACAATAAATTGGAAATAGAAATATTAGTAAAATTATGTTGTTTCATTGTTATTTCCCCCGAGGCAGCTAAACAAATTGAGAAGATCATTGCAAACACAAATAATGCTGGAGCAACTGTGAAGCGAAGCTGCACATCTCTACTTACGGAAAGACCATCATTAGTATTTGTATCATATTTGTCAACAACATTAATATTTAACTATTTATAAATTAATTTTGTTGACAAATTCATCAAAATCTTTGGAAATTCAAAACGTTTGTAGTTTCGCTGAAAGGTATGCACGCATGAAAGGTATGCACGCATGAAAGGTATTTTTTGAATATTTTTAGTTTTTCTTAAATTTACAATCACAACTTCTCATATAACATTAACATAACAGTAAAATATAGTGCCTCCAAAAAAGAAACTCTGTAAATTGGTGCTCTTTCTTCGCACAATTAATGCCCGTACAAGATTTGGAAGTTTTGCGGATTTTTGTATTCCTGCAATAGAAAAGTGACAATGTGCTGTGTGTGTAATGTATAATGTGCTGTGTGCAAAGTGACATATCCTACAGGATTAGTAGGGATACCAATCCTATAGTGGAGTAGAATAAGATCTTGAAATGTAAATCAATAGGTAATCAGCAGAAAATTTTACGTATTTTTACGGTAGTGACCAAACCATTCCTGGGCATTACCTAAATAACATTAGACATCATTTCAAACCCTATAAATTCCCTAGTGATTTAGTTGAATGGAACTACATATCACTGACCATATATTAGATAGATAGATAAACTCTTTATTGCACTTAAATAATAAAACAAAATACAGAAGCACCTTAAAACAAAGTAACAATGGGTGACCTTATTACTAAGAGCGATTTCTTCCAGGCAACTTTAGGATTTTGAAGAATATTTGAGTAATGGATGACGGGAGTACAATTAGGCGTACATAGAAGCTTACACTTCTGTATGTTACATACTAATAACGTAATGACTACTAACATATCTAATTAAATTATGTACAAATATTAATATAATTCATATTTTACTATATTATTACTAAACCTTTTCCGCAAGAAGACAATGTGCAAGCAAGTTTTGTGTTTTTTTTTATTAAAGAGTGACGAGACGAGCTGGACATGTGCCTGATGGTAAGCAACAAGCCTGCCACATAACAGCACAGTGACACGCAGCTATAAATGTTTGCACTGTGTCTGGGTGTTTCTATTTATGATAAGTATGTATTTAAAACTATATATGTATTATATCAGCTATCTGGCCGCCATAGTACAAGCTTTGCTTAGTTTGGGGTCAGATGGTGTTGTGTGTGAATTGTCCACCAATATTTATTTATTTATTGTAACCTGAAGAGTCCAAATCAGTACCTACCACTGCGCTCGTCACCCAGAGATCTTATATCTATAGCTAAGAGCTAGGCAAACACGTTCATTATTGCTCAGTAAGAAGACGTAATAAATAAGAATATTTGACATCTTCCGTAATTTCGTGATATCACTGGGGATTTCGTGTAGGTAATCTGATGTCATTTCCCTGCAACATAAATAACTATAACATCCAATCTTGTCGAAAGTACATATATTAGTTTACCATTTTCTCCCCTATTTAATTTTAGCAATTCAAACATTTGCGTACATTCATTCGATCGGTTAGCGCCGAAAATTAAGAGAAGGCAAACAGCGGTGGCGCAGCAAACGCTCGGAGGTGTACCAAAGTAGCTGACGGTACGTACTGGTAAAACTGACAGCGTATGGAATGTACGCGTGCATTTGGTGAGTAAACTTAGTAATGGTAGGACTCTTGGCAGAGTCTACCTGGGGGAAGTACCACACCTTAGCCAGTTATTCTACCGCTAAGCAGTGTGCAATCATTACTGTGTTCCGGATTGAACGCCAATGTTTCCAGAGAATTTACAGGGCTTAGAGATGTAACATATTAGATCTCTGGGTGACGAGCGCAGTGCAGTGCTAGGTGCAGTATTTTAATGATTTGGACTCTTCATGTTCCAATAGCTGCGTGTCACTGTACTGTTATATGGCAAGCATGTTGCTTACCATCAGGCACATGTGCTCGTCTCGTCACTCTATATTTTAAGAGAACAAACATCAAAAAAAGTAAATGAGAACCAGCAGTAAGCTTTTGAAAAGAAGCAGAGTTTTGTTAAACCTTCATAGGTTGAAGTGCCTTGCGGTTTCCTGATCCCGTTATTTTTTCCCTGTTCAATAATGTGTTATTCCAGACCATTACAAATTTACGAAATTTCATTCAAATTCCATCATTAGTTATTGCGTGAAATATGTAGTTACAAACATACATACATCCATACATTCTTACAAAATTACGGATTTTTACCATTAGAAGGATAGATGGAGCGCGCTTACCTTGAAAAACCTGATTCACTCTCAACTTGGCAGAGTCCGCCTGGGGGAAGTACCACACCTTTGCCAGTTATTCTACCGCCAAGCAGTAGTGTACAAACATTACTGTGTTCCGGTTTGAAGGGCAATGTTTCCAAAGAAATTACAGGGCTTAGAGATATAAGATCTTAGATCTCTGGGTGACGATCGCAGTGCAGTGCTAGGTAATGATTCGGACTCTTCATGTTCCAATAGCTGCGTGTCACTATGCTGTTATGTGTCAGGCATGTTGCTTACCATCAGGCACATGTCCTGAACGTCTTGTCACTCTTTATTTAAAAAAAAAAAAAAAAAAAAAGATGCCAAGATTTTAATCATTCGAAAGCCCCCATTCAGGCATTGTATTTCACAACCTAGATGTTCTCATCACAAATATTAGTCATACCTCTTGGTTCGCGTCTTTGGAACGTCAACTCGAGCTACGAGCAATCCGATAAAAAGAAAAAGGAAAGGGGTATTAGACCGTACAGATCAAATGCACACTCTCTGAAATCTATCCAATAAAAAACGCGCAATAAAATAGCTATGAATAAAAAACGTTAAAAAACTGAAATGCTCGGAGTGTGTACCGTCCTTAGCATGTTATAGCCAATTTCTCGGCCTGCACCAAAATCCTAGCCAGAGTCCAGTAAAAAGGATTTTTGACTTACTTACTTTGTTCTGGAGGTTAATATTCGAACAAGTTAAAGCCGGGCCACACAGAGGCGGGAGCCGCGAGAAAGCGATCCGATAGCGATCGAGTGCAAAGCGATAGCGGTCCGTATCATGTCACACAGAGCTACTGCCCGCAGCCCGCGGCGGGCAGATGGCGAGAACACAGCCGGTGTGACACCAAAAGCGATCAAATTGCTCACGACCTTACGTTGTAAAAAAATACAACTCGTGAGATCGGATCGCGATCGCTACGCGAACGCTCTGTCCTGTGTGACAGCTTGTACTGACTACCGTAGAATACAGCACCCGCACCAGCCGTCCGTCGCGCGTCCTTCCCGCGAAGCATGGCGAAGCGATCTCTTGTTTGTCGTCACGATCTTGTCGCGCGGGAAATCGCATCGCGCCTGATCGCTCCCGCTTGCTATGTGTCAGGTTGCATACAAATTCGAATATTACAAAAATTCCCGTCCCGGATCGCGATCGCTTTCTCGCGGCTCCCGCCCCTGTGTGACCCGGCTTTAAATGGACTAAAAACGTTAATGGTAGTTTTCTCTTTACTAAATGGTTTCTTGTTATATAATTTCGTATTGAACTGTTAAGGGCGTGTGGGCCGTAATTTTGAATTTTTAAAACAACTTTAAGACCTTTAAAATAGTGTATTAAACTCTGAAAAAAATATATGTATTAGTTAAGGATCTTTTCTAGTGCAATTCGCAGTCAATAACACGATTTAATAAATTTTACTACATAGAAAAAAATCCCAAAGTTACCCCTTTTCAAAAAGTTATTTCAAGTTTATGACTAAACTAATGAATTTTTTTACTAAATTTTTGTACTCAACGAAAGCCACTAAAAGTTATAGATGCATTCGCAGAGTTTGACTTGATAAAAGTATCAGTTATTCACTATGTTTTAATATCTACCATATATAGCGCGCCGTTCGGCAGGCCTGATCAGTCGCGTTTCGGCGCTCACGGACGACGGGCCTGTGCTTGATTTTGCAATTTTGACAACCAATAAATTTTAAATATTACGATCATAGTGCCACAGTATAACAATATCAGTAGGTATTACTAGTGAAGCACGCTATGATCTTGATTTTTGATACCGTTTTCATTGGAATTGCAAATAGACGCTGATACTAATTAGTACGCTGTTTACTTTATGTTGTAGACCAATAGGGGAGTCTCAAAAAACTGACGTCAATAACACATCAGTAAAAATTCAATGCAGATGCAATGGAAAATAGATAAGTATCGGTAAAATATTCGTGCGGCAAATCAGAGATAAGGAAATAATGAGAGGAGAAATCCCTGCGTAAATCCTCAATATAAATCCTATGTTAGGTATCATAAATAAATATAAATAAATAAATAAATATTAGTGGACATTCACACACAACACCATCTGACCCCAAACTAAGCAAAGCTTGTACTATGGCGGGCAGATAGCTGATATAATACATATATAGTTTTAAATACATACTTATTATAAATAGAAACACCCAGACACAGTGCAAACATTTCAATTCAAATGATACCTAACTTGCATTTATATGCCATTTAGGTAAATTCTTTGGTAGTAAGGTACTTAGTACTTGAAAGAAAAGTCCTCGTATACAGATTTTACCACTTTAAAAGAGACTCTTGCGCAAACTATTCAGTTATAAAAAAAATGTTAGGAACTTCAATACAATTTTTGAACATCTATCCATAGATACACGTATGATTTTGATAGTTTTTTTTTATTTCTTTTCCAAGTTTGTGACACCACCAAAATTTGTTGTTTTTTCTTTTTTTGTATGAAAATGTTAATATTGTTCATAGAATACATGTACTAACCAAGTTTTAATAGTATACTTCTTATAGTTTCGGAGAAAAATGGCTGTCACATACGGATGGACAGACATAACGTATATTTTAAAATTCGTCTACGAATCCCTAAAAACCCAACTTCGTTCATTTAAAACTCATTTAAATGGAAATTTAGACACTCGACCAAATTTGATAAGAAGCCTTTTAGGCAGTAAAATTACTCGTAGAATTGAACTCTGTACTAAATTTCCGATTCGTATTTTTATATAAGGTTTAGAATCATTTCCTGAGCATAAAATTACAAAATAATAACAAATCCAGGTAGAGCTTCAAGCGCCAGCTCGAAAAAACGTTTTAGGCCGATATTCCGAAAAAGTAATAAAGCCTATTATTATTGTAGAAAATAAAATTTCCCAGCTTTTGTTGCCAGTAAACTTTTTTTTCGAACTTACCGATTACGATTTGTTATGTCCAATTTAATGATAATGTGAATTCTGTTCCCAGTAGCATAAACATGTCTCTTTTTACCGGAATGGAAGAAGAGTTTCGCGTTTCGCGTTTCGCGCGTATCTTTATGTTTGTTAAACTTTTATTTCCACATATCTTCCAAACGGCTGGATGGATTTTGGTAACCAAGATATTCTAAGACTAGTCTCATTCGCCAAAGTGTCCTTAGATAGTAGGTAATATTTTTTTACGTGTAGTTTTTTTGTAGTCGGGGTTTTTAAATTAAAGTTATTCTATCATATTGCTCGTTGCTCGAATAAACAGCACCGTTCATCATCATGATTGAAGAGTTGAACGAAGAGTTTGGTCTCCACTTTTGTAATAAGAACAACTAAGCTGTGAAACGCATTGCCAGAGTGGGTTTTTGTCGAAGGTTCGAACCTTGGGGTTACGAGGAAACGTGTTTGTTTCTATTAGAGAAGCAAGTTCCATCGTAGACCACATCATTTTCATCCACTATTATCGGCATCATCGCAACCGTATCATTAAATGGGTTATAAATCGTAAACGGTAAGTTTTACAAAAAAAGTTTACTAGCAACAAAAGATGCAAAATTTTATTTTCTACAATTATTGTCAAAATATGTAGTTTCCAAAATATCGGCTAAAACAGTTTTTTTTTCAATTAGCGTTTGAAGCTCTCTTCATCTGAATCTGTGAGCATTTTGTAATTTTATGCTCAGTAAGTGATCTTTACCTCATAGAAAAAAATTGTTAGGAACTTGTGAATTATTAGGAAACATTTTAAAAAGATGCATGAAATTGGAAAAGCCGTTCTCAACTTATAGTGTGACCAAAAAAGAAAAGGTTGAGTTTTGTATACCTACCGTATAGTAATAGTATAGATAAATTTAATATTTCTTCGTTTATATAGCAACAAAACTCTAATCATAAACAAACAAACATAAACAAATCTTGAACAAAAAATGAGTTTAAATTACATAGTCTAATATTTTAATGTTATTTCTGCACTGTGGCACCGATGCCGCGGTCGGTGACGGTCGCGAGAACAAGACAGCGTGAAATGCCTACTTTGACAGAATTACCTGGCCTTAACCGACTTAATTTCTAATTAGAAGTTCGTTCGTTTCGACCCTTTTGACTGCAGTGGTTTTGATTAACCCTAAATCAGTCGAGTACATAGTTTGAAAGGGAATGGCGAGAGTGGAGCCGCGGGCGCGGCCACAATGCAGCACTAGTTAATTCATCCGGCGCGGCCCGTGTGGAGATCTGTATTGTATTTTAAGCAATGTTCGAGTTATCCAGCTGTTTGGATTACGTCTAATTGGAAGCCGCTGTTTGAGCGCGCTGTTTGCAGGAGCTGAGACGATTGTAACGTAGGCTAAGTATTGACGAGCGTACAATAGGTACTTAACCAGTGGCGTCACATGGACTACTGAAGATGTGGGTAAAGTTCTGTCAGCCAGGCCTCTTTTATTTCGTTCCCAAGACCTATTCGTTTTAATACATTAGAATAGAATAGAAAATCTTTATTATAATGTAAGTCACACTCACAAACATTTACTTAAATCTTAACATTTGGAATGTTTCTATAAAGACTCGTCAATGATTTTGAAAATATTATTACATTTTATTAATTCGTTGATTGTGGGTAGGTAAGTATTCACTAGTTTCGCAATAATATTACATCTTTAGAAACTTAGAATGAATAAGGTAGGTACATAAATATTGAGAATATTTATAGATTTAGTAAAATTCTACAGTTCAGTCATAAAAGAGCTGTTACTAAATAAATATTTTTACGTATGTTATTCATGTAACTAATATAAATCTATTTATATAAAATCATCAGCGAATCTCAGAAACTACTAATGCAAGAAGTCTCAAGTTTTGCATGGAGGTGCCTTTTAGCACGGAGGCGCTCGCTACGAAATCTATAGCTCGCAAAAAAAATTGCAATGGTTATAAACAATTTAGTGAAAATAGAAAAATGTGTTTCGTTATTTGCCAATATATCAAAAACTATTTACGATACATACCTTCAATATAAAAAAAAGGATAAAAATAAGAGGATATTTACTAAAACCCTTGTGTGCGTGTCACGCACACAAGGGTTGAAACACAGTTACTTGTGTTCGTGACATATTTTAAACATGGTGTCAAATGACGCTGTCCTGAGACACAAATAATTTTTTAAATCAATTGTTTCTGTAACTAAATGATGGGTACACCGAAGTGATAATGTGAAAAAAAAACAAAAACCCACTACCGCTAGTCTAGTACGCCCCTAACATCGGTACGTTTTGTAATGTCTACAAAAAAATGACAGTTATAGCGACTGCCGATTTCAGTGATATTTATTAACTTAGCATTTTACTATTAACAACACTAATGGTACACAATACGTCAACTGTTTACCTACAGATTTACTGCTGCTACGTATATAGCTTGTCTAGATCGAACGTTCGAGCGCAGAAACACCAAAAAACATATCAGCCAACAGTTGCCTGATAAGCTCGATGTGTCAGTTTATTTTCGACGTTGTGCGGTATACACATGTTTTGTGACTCGTGAATATGACGATTTGCGCTGTCTGCAAAAATTACAAAGGAGGATTTAAAATAACTAAAAACGTTAGCTGTTATCAGTAAGTAACCTTTACATTACCTACTTATGTTAACTATTGTTATTGATCATACCTAAGTTTGATTGATCGTAACAAGTTTCATACCTAAGTCTCGAACAGATGGCGCCTCAATAGGATTTATCAAAATACATATAATATGACCATAAGCCATGGAATTTAAGAGAACGTTATATTTTACGAAATGTTTAAGCGTCACATAGGCGCCATCTAGACCATACGCCATATGCCTAATAATGTAACAACTAATGTAATTATTATAACTATTCGTTTCAACATAACTTAGGACATGAGACATTTAAAATAATCTCATTGTTTCACGAGATTATAAATAGCGTATTCAATTAAAACTTTTACTCAATGAACAGTGAATGAGCAAAACATTTTTACAGTGAGGGGTCAAAACAACAATTCATCTTATTTTTCACCTCTTCCTACAGCCGCTGAACTCTTCACGCATTAAGTCAGCAATTTGTTAAAGTTAACACTCCCAAGCACAAGTTGGGGTAAACAAGACCAGATCAGTGTGATCTCCGAACAACGCTTAAACTGAAGAAAGGCGTAACAGAGAAAAGATCTTGCTAAAGTGGTTAAGTGAAATGATGATTACAATCATTTATCATTTTAATACGAGTGGTACCCCTTGTTAATAGGGTGCCAGGGGAATTAATACATGTTACATTATTTTCATTGTTAATTTTGTGAGTTTCGTCATGTGTAATGTGTTTGCGTTTTGAAACGGTCAACGAGCCAATTAAATTATAATGAACTAACTGTGCGGCAGCCCATCTCCACAGAATGAGCAGATGCATGATTAGATTTGTGATTATATGGAATGCAATAATCAATTTGCTCATCTTATTTTCAAAAACCTGTCCAAGTGCTTGTTTGATGCGACGCTTGACCAAAATGCTAGCGTTTATTTGGCTCTACGTGTAAGCTTTGCCATTCCGAGTGGTAATGCCGCCAGCATGCTGAATTAGCTTCCCACTGGTAGTGGGCTTGATCTTCTTGATTGTCGCTGTACCTTAACCGGTCTGTGGATAATTCTGATGTGTGTGATTGATTATGTAGTGTAGTGCAGTTTTAGTTGTAATTCAGTTTTGTTAAAGTAAATGGTTTATGCAATTTTAAAGTAACTTTCAAAAAGGAAGACGGAAAACGGAGAACATAAAATGTTTATACCTATTCTAATCATGTCTGTCGACATTTTCAGCATTCGTAAACAAATTTGGAGTTTTATTCTGAGATAGTAGCGTCCCTTGGTTTCAACCCCGTAGGTTCCTATCCCGTTTTCCCTGGGATAAAAAGTAGCATGTGTGTTATTCGAAACTACCTATACAGGTGCAAAATTACATCCAGATCCCTGCTTGAAAGAGTTACATACATATATAAAAACAAACTTTCAAATCTATAATACCAGGCCACTTATAAAGTTTTGCGAAAAAAAGTTTTTACGTATAAGATACTTGAAATTACTTTTGAAAGCTTCGATTATTTATTTAAAAGTTAAAATATTTCCGTTCGATTTTCAAATTACCCTCCTAACTTTTTTTTCGAGACATGTGTGGATTGATGCCGTGATATGATACAAAAAATTGATGCATGCTCGTCACGGCGCATTTACGACATTGTGACAGGTGACAGATCTTGATTTTATCATTATGATTCAGAAACAAAGCGTCAGTCGACAGTTTGGCTGTTTCAAAATGAGCCAACGCCTACGAAATGGAAGCGATCGAGGAGCGAAGGGAAAAGTTTGATCACTAGTTTCTTCACTTTGATAGGGTACCTAATTTGAAATCCACCTCGAGACTAAAGCAGTATCAACGCTGAATGGTACAGCATAAAATGTCTGCCAGAAGTTTTTTCTGCAATGAGCAACAAGCGACCGAACACCGCGATACGCAGGGTCCTTCTTCCCCACGACAACGCGCCCGCGCACTCTGCGATCAAAACGAAGGACTTCCTGGACTCCACACCGGTCAGAGTCCTTACAGTCCTGATTTCCCTCCGTGGGACTTCTTTTTATTCCCCAAAAATTAAAAATCAACTCAAAGGGTACAAAAGAAAGGCGGTCATAGGAACTGCTGATTTTCTTAAATTGGTGAAAATTTTGCGCAATACGTCACCTGTATATACAGATATACTGCTATTATGCATGTGAATCGAATTCACACAATTTCATAAGCTGCTCCCACTGATGGGATTCGGGGCCTCCTCTTACAAGGAGATAGTCAAGGCCATAATCCACCACGCTGCCTCAGTGCGTGTTGGTAGTTGACGCATGCCTTGAAAGATTCTTGGAACATATCGGTTTCCACACGATGTTTCTCTTGTGCCCATGTTAAGTTAGCGGTAATGCGCACATGATTTCGAAAACACAGTGGTGTACGTGGGATTCGAATTCAATTGACAATAGGCATGTCGACTCATTTTTTATTTAATGTGCCATCAAAAGGCTACTCGATAACTAAAACATAGGTGAAATAATTATTTTGTTATCTTAAAAACTGCCCGTGATATCACGATTTTAAAATCACAATTTTGGACTCTCCCAAAAACGCTTCATACAACTCACTACAGAAACGTGACGTCACGTTGTCGTATTTTCTATGCGTTGCGCGTAAAGTTTGTATGGTAGCTGTATTAAATATTGCGTTTAGGAAACTGGTTTCCTAACAAAAGTAACTTGAAATTGAATGGGTTATCCAGTGGTAAATACATTTTCTACTAATTTCGTACTTTTAAAATGGGCTTGCCCGTCTAGCTTTGAATGATCATAAAGTAAGTTAATCTAAAAAATATCATAATTAAAATTGGTACAAATTTTATTATTTATATATACTGTCATTACATCAAATAATTTAATATAATTACAGGACCTGTCGTCACGCCTAGGAGACGAGTCGAATTTTATAAAAACATTTTTTCAATCTTTATATTTACTTCAATTTTAAATGAAAATAGTCAGTTAAAATTGAATTGTAATACGCCTACTCAGTAGTTTTTCCATACTGTCTGCATAAAGTAAAATTTAATTGTAATGTAACCACGAAACTGATACAATAAAATCTGCTATCCACTGATGTTTGTTGCTCAATCACGTTGGAACACCTAAACAGATTGAGTTGGAATTTGGAACACCATAACCTAAGAAACAGAGGATGTACCACCTGAAACTGTCTTAGCTTTGCTTTAACATTGCTCTCTCTTGTTTTTCGCTTGAAATTATAAGATAAGATAAGATAGCATTTATTGACATATTAAAAACATACATTAGAATTATTAACAAATTTCATTAGAAACTAATTGCTGAACATAGTATTAATATATCTCGTCATTTGCAAAAAATATAATGTCATTGAAAATATAAAATAATGTACATCACAAAATTAATAAAATGCTGTATTGAGACAGCAATATGAAAACCAAAGCCGATTTAGTTAGATAGAAGATCCCAGCTCTTCTATCGTCTAACTAAATCGGCTTTGGTTTTCATATTGTATATACTAAAACCTAAAAACCTTGTTTAACCTTGGGGTGATGCTAGTATTTATAAAATTTTCCGTCGGTTAGTGAAGAACCCAGCCTACGCAGTATAGCAACTACGCCGTGTGGCGACTACGCTACGTATTACATAACGTAAAATAAATGAATAATCTACTGTGTACCCGACTTTACAATACCGCTACTATAGCTGTGGAATTTTTGAGAAAACACAGTGCAATAAAGAATGATTTAAAGTGCATGATGCAAAGAGCTTATTTTTTAATATCATGATCATATTGAAAAAAGTCAGCTCTTTGTCGAGAATTGGTGGAAATTTGAAGACGTAAAATTGTTATAATACATGTTTTTTTTCATCTCTCCTTAAGATATTCCGATCTTTTTATCCCACTGCTTATGTGACTCCAAATTATGTAGTGCATGATACTGGGAGACACAACTCATTTTTTAAACACGCCGGTTTTTTCACATTTTTTAAGCTTAAATCTTTGATGATAACAAGCTTGTAGGTATATTGTACACTTGGAAAAACATTTAGAGTTGTAGGCATGATCTATCTATTCGAATTTAAGATCTTGTGGTTTTTATCAGACTTTCTAGTCGCAAGGCTTACAATAATGTTTTCGTTACTGATTATGCGAAAATTGAGTTTTTGCGAAGAAATCTTGATAAACATTGTCATTTGAAATCAATACTTGTACCTGGTACACACGTGGTTTAGAATGAAACAAACTGAGTCAGTCACTCGGTCTATAATAAAACTTTCCTATAAAGGCTGCAGGTCCACTTATTTAGTATTTATAGTGTAAACAGCCGTGTACAAAGGCAGCGGCCACACGAGCGCACATAGCCTCTATTCAGATTGTTCGTCGGAGCTCGGAAATATGACAATGCTTTAGTGTACGCTGGTGTGAGCACACCTTAGCAGACACGGAGGGTCGCTAAAATGTTGCTGTTGGCTCACGACTATTTAAATAAGTATTTTTGACGTGACAACTTCTGATAAATCAATGAACGCTGCATGCACGAAAAAGTGTCCCCTTATGTCCCGTTACGCTCATTGTACGCTTGAGCCGCATCTATCAATATTTTTTATTACGTTGTCATGTTAAACTATCGTCCGTAAACAAACTGACTTTACAAACAACCAATTTTTGTATCTATACTAGTCTACCTGCGCAGTCCCCGTTTCCCGTCGTTCCCATTACTTTGTCGGGATAAAAAGTACCCTATGAGTTCTTCCAGACTATAATCTAACTGTGTTCCAAATTTGAGCCCGATCCGTTTATACGTAACGACGTGATTGAGCAACAAACATCCAAATATCCAAACATACAAGCCTTGACATTTATCATATTAGTAGGATAGGATAAGTAGGATATAGGTACATTAGTAGCACTGCTCACGGTTTCAGTCGTGTAGTAAGTACCCGATCACGTTATTTTCTATATTAGTCCTATATTATATGATAAAAACTATATTAGTCCTATATTATATTCCCTATATTACTTCTAATACCTCCAATAATATGTGTACAAAGTTTCATGATGATCGGTTAAGGAGTTTTCGCGTGATAGCGTAACAAACAAGTTTCGCGTTATAATATTATTATTATATAGTAGGATTCGTTTTTTGATAAATAATGAAATAGATGCAAAACATTTTTAACGGACTTAAAAAAAAGAGATTCTCATTTTAGTTGTATTTTTTTTTGTATGTCTTTTAGGCGACAGCTCCGCCAATGAATGATTTTTTTTGTTGAACAATCTTGGTGTCTTCAAATCGAGAGTGAATGGGTTTTTTCTAGGTAAGCACGCTCCATCGTAGATATCATCATCGCTTAACATCAGGCGAGATGGTGGTCAAGTGCGATCCTATTATAGTAAAAAAAAAATAACGTCATCTGATCTGAAGCTATCGAGAAGCACACGGGGAAGCACTTGCAGTCTCCCTAGATATCTCGGAGCTATGTAAATTGGTACGGATTACAGGATTCTTCTTACGGCGGAGTCGTGTGGTGGGTCGCCGTCTTCCCTCAAATACGATTGAGAATGCCTCAGCTCGACCATATCGACTCATGCGTCTGCTCGTAAACGGTTGCCGCTTAATGCTGGGCCACACTAACGAGAACTGCCATTACTTATCGCGTTAATGGTCGCTAATCGTAGGTGTAAAATACAGCTAGTGGACGTTTACCGAAGGTATATTTTACACCTACGGTTAATGTCTATTATCGCGATTATTAATTTTCTCGTTAGTGTGGCCCCAGTATAAGGGATATTGACTGTTTGTTATAATACCTAATCCTTAATCCTTGACTGCTATAGGTTACGAATATATGTACACGTACCACGGGCGAAGCCGGGGCGGATCGCTAGTAAACAATAAGTGTGCGAAATTTCATACTCCTCCGTCCGCGTAATTTGCGTATAAACGTTTGCAACGTTTTTAATTTACTTTTTTTTTTTAAGTTTTATAGGTTTACACTTGACCGCCATCTCGCCTGATGTTAAGCGACGATGCGGTCTACGATGGTTTACTATGCCAGAAAAGTTAACAAGCAATTGTCATTGCAAATATTTGTGTGTTTGATGAATTCAAATGTTTGCACTGTGTCTGGGTGTTTCTATGTATAATAAGTATGTATTTACAACTATATAAGTATTACTCGTATATCAGCTATCTGGCCGCCATCTTACAAGCTTTGCTTAGTTTGGGGTCAGATGGTGTTGTGTGTGAATTGTCCACCAATATTGATTTATTTATTTATTGCTTTATTTTGTGTTAGAATTACATTTACGAAAATAATATGTATCAAAAAATGCAGCCGAGAGCGTCATCTTATCACCACAAGCAACCTTTTATTGTTCCCAAAGGAGACGCGCGAATTCTCCAGCAAAGAGTAGGCACACCTACACCAAAGTTTATTGCGCTCAAATACTATGCATTATTTATTTAATTTAAAAGCGAAGAAACCCGCCTGCAATCATACCTCCACCTCTGTGGAAATGGGAAAGAATTCAAAAAATGTACCCAAATAAGGCCTTCCAGAGCTAAGGCTACGCTTATCCTGCTTACATTTACTTCTTTACATTAGGTACGCTACTTAGGTAATTAGAATACATTAGATTTATATCACAATGGTTTTGACTGCCTTTGTGGCTTAGTGGGTATTATAGGCAAGGGGTTCGATTCCCACGCAGTGCAAATATTTGTGTGATGAATTCAAATATTTGTACTGTGTCTGGGTGTTTCTATGCGGCGGCGGAGCAGCGGATTAAGACGCATGCATTAACGCTTTTTGGATGGGTGAAATCTGAGATGCGCAGTATAGGTATCTGTAGCTATACAATTACGTACCTATAGTGCAACGTTGTGTTGTTTGAAACTAGACTTCTAAGAGACTGATGACCATCGAACTCTTAAAACGGTAGAAGCGGCAAACGCGCTTCTACTATGGCGATGCAAAATCAGGTGACGTCTCCTGATTTAGTCTCAGTCGCAACAAGGAGTTGTATACGTTCGCTGACAATTGTGTACGTTCGCTGACAATTCAATTTTCAAATTTTTCAAACAAATTTTCGCCACGTTATGTTGTCTTTAGATTATAGCATACCTCATCTTCGTTTCTTTAATTATATCGATGCTGATGACTGTCAATTTTTTTAATCATATCGTGTGTTGCGTATTGTCTACCAAAGTTCAGTTATTCTTCATTATTCGTGCATACATTTCTGTGTTCTGGTTTGAACGGCAATGTTTCCAGAGAATTTACTGGGCATAGAGATAAAACATTTTATATTTGCGGGGACGAGCGCAGTGCGGTGCTAGGCAATGAGTTGGGCTCTTCGACACGCCTCTTCCAAAATACATATATAATAGCTGCGTGTCACTGTGCTGTTACGGGTGTGTTACGGTATGTTGATACGCGTGTTGCTTACTATCAGTCACATGTCTTGCTCGTCTTGTGACACACCTCTATAGGTAATATTTTTAAAATCCAAATAATATATATAAACGCTATATTTTGTTAAGATATCACCGATTATGCTATATTTATATACTACAAGTTCAGCTTAACATTTAGGCTGCTTAGAAATCGTATGCATGTGGCCTTAGAAGGCTGGCGCGGGATAGGTACTTCGCCCGCAGATGTGGAAGTATCGCCCCGTGAGCTGGGAATGGGCGCCATAGTTGCCAATTTGTGTCGGAAAGGCACTCTCCGGCAGTTAGTGTAGCTTTTACACTCACACGGGAGATTTCTAATTGTTTTTACGATTCGTTGCCGTATCTGAGTGCCGTGTTTCGTGTAGTTTCAGAATTCCGAGGAAATACTTATTAGTCGGATGAACAGTCAAAGCTGTCAACCGTCTGACGATGATTAACCTTTAATGCTTCCATAAACCAAGAGTTGTTGAACCTTGGATGCTTTTGGAGACATTTCTACATTCTAACTTGACTGTGTATGTGTGAGTACGTCTATGGCATCGTAGCTTATAGATGAAGCTAACATATGAACTCATTTTGTTCATTTTATTTGACAGGTTAATTAGTTGGGGTGGTCTGCTGTTTCATCAAAATAGGTACATCCGTTTCAAAGTTATACACTACTTTGTTAGCTGTGATAGAAATCCTAAACTCATAATGGGTATTGATTTACTTTACTTGCAAACATACGTTACCTAAAATGACAAACATTTGCGTTGCGGGTTCTTTATTTGTTTAATTAAATTTAAACGTATACTTATACAAAATATTATGTATAATGCATACTTATATTAAATATTACGCGCGTAATTCCTGTTCACGTATTTTTTTCGGGATAAAAAGTAGCTTACGCGTTAATACAGAGTGTCAGTTAGTTAGTTACCAAGTTTTATTAGAATCGCTTCAGCCGCTTAGACGTGAAGAAGTAATAAACTTACACACAAACTTGAAGGACACTCTCGATTTGAAAATACAAAGATTGTAATCATCGGGGAAAACCCACTCAGGCAACGTATTCCACAGCCAAGACGTTCTTATCACAAAAGTTGAGTTCGTTCCTCTGCGTTCGTGTCTTTGGAACGTCAACCATGAAACTATGTCGGTTTTTCGACCTACGAGCAAGGTTCGTGCAAATCAGTCGCACACTCTCCAAAGTGTATCCGATAAAAACCGATAGGCTAGAAATTTGACGGCGATGTTCAAGACTTAGAAGCAAATAGCATACATAATATATACTCGTACCTATACTTTATCCTTTATCTAAGCTTCTATACTTTATCTAAGCTTTGAAGTTTTTTTGAGATAAGAGCGCATAAGAGTGTCGTTGCCTATCAGCCTTTTGGCACGTCTGTCGAAGGGAATTTGTTCTGGAAGCTGGAAGCAACATCCAGTGGCAGCGCGTCGCTTAGGCGTCGGCGAAGTGGGCCATCGTCTGCGGCCCGGCGAGGCGTATCGACAGATTTAACTCCCTGTTTACATTAAATGAAAGTAATAAAATGAAAATATGTGTGTGCTAAAGATCACACGCCAGAGTGAAAACTAAAATAAGAAATTAAATAAATAGTGGTGGACGTTTCACACACAACACCACCTGACCCCAAACTAAGCAAAGCTTGTAGGTACTATGGCGGCCAGATAGCTGATATAATACTTATATACATATTTTTAAATAAATACTTTTTATACATAGAAAACACGTAAAACACAGTACAAATATTTGAATTCATCACGCAAATATTTGCACTGGGTGGTGAACGAACTCACGACCAACGGCTTCACAGCAGACTTACTAGGCCATCAGGCCAGCCACTAAAAGCCACCAGGCCAGCCATTACTTACAATTACTATTAAAAGCTATTGAACAGTTATAATAATTAAAACTAAAAACGATTACATATTATAAACTGGATATATTATAATGACTGGCCTCGTGGCTTAGTGGGTAGTAACTCTGCCTGCGAAGCCGAGGATTGTGGGTTCGATTCCCACCCAGTGCAAATATTTGTGTGATGAATTCAAATATTTGCACTGTGTCTGGGTGTTTCTATGTATAATAAGTATGTATTTACAACAATATAAGTATTATGTCAGCTATCTGGCCGCCAAATTACAAGCTTTGCTTAGTTTGGGGTCTGGTGGCGTATTGTGTGGACTGTCCACCAATATTTATTTATTTATATAGTTAAAACAGCGACACGACAATAACATGCGGCTGAAAAACTAGTATCCATGGACAAACATAAATTAAAAACTACGCGGGTTGGAGAAGGCGTTTGGATCGCAAATTTATTAGTACGAGTATTTTTTGCTTATTTCCACCGACAAGAGCGTCTCTCTTAAATTATAAATGAATGATTTTTTTGCTATTTATTGAGTTTCTAAGGATTTTGTTAAAAATACATTAATATCTGTTATAGTGTAATTTTAAATAATGTGACAAAAAATATCATTTGTGTCTTTACATAATGTAGGTAAGTGTTGTGATAAACCAAATTATATTACTCTCAAAACTGTTTGCAAATTTCATTTTGTGTTATTTTGTATTTTTCATTGCGAACAGGTTAAATTAATTTCGTACAAGAACTTAATGGCACATTAAGAACATATAATAAGTTGGCGAAATTATGAGGCTAAACCACAATTAAAGCAATAAACCAAAAGTTGAAGAACATATAAGTATTATAAGTATATACTAAACATAAGGACACAACAGCGAGATTTCAAACAACATCGTACCTATAGACTAAGTACTATTAAATGCCAGCAAAATACTTAGTTCTTATCATTCGCTTAGCGAATGAGAGTTAGTTTGATGATTAAAAAAAATGTTTGTGTTCTTGTGACAAACTTTTATTCGTATCGATATAAATTTTATAATGTTATAAAATCGTGAGTTTGATTGCATTCAAAATTAATTTTCTTCGATTAGAGCATTTAAATAAAAGCTTGGTTGTAAAATTATTGTTATATTTGCAAAAACCGCTACACCGATTTCGCTAAATTTATAGAAGTCTGAAGTATCGACCAAAAAAAGTCACCAACCAAATCATCAAAAAAAGTCACCAACCAAATCATCAAAAAAAGTCACCAACCAAATCATCAAAAAAAGTCACCAACCAAATCATCAAAAAAAGTCACCAACCAAATCATCAAAAAAAAAATCATCAAAAAAGTCACCAACCAAATCATCAAAAAAGTCACCAACCAAATCATCAAAAAAGTCACCAACCAAATCATCAAAAAAGTCACCAACCAAATCATCAAAAAGTCACCAACCAAATCATCAAAAAAAGTCACCAACCAAATCATCAAAAAAGTCACCAACCAAATCATCAAAAAGTCACCAACCAAATCATCAAAAAAGTCACCAACCAAATCATCAAAGTCACCAACCAAATCATCCAAAAGTCACCAACCAAATCATCAAAAAGTCACCAACCAAATCATCAAAAAAAGTCACCAACCAAATCATCAAAAAAAGTCACCAACCAAATCATCAAAAAGTCACCAACCAAATCATCAAAAAAAGTCACCAACCAAATCATCAAAAAAAAAGTCACCAACCAAATCATCAAAAAAGTCACCAACCAAATCATAAAAAAGTCACCAACCAAATCATCAAAAAAGTCACCAACCAAATCATCAAAAAAGTCACCAACCAAATCATCAAAAAAAGTCACCAACCAAATCATCAAAAAGTCACCCAAATCAAAAAAGTCCAACAAATCATCAAAAAAGTCACCAACCAAATCATCAAAAAGTCACCAACCAAATCATCAAAAAAGTCACCAACCAAATCATCAAAAAAGTCACCAACCAAATCATCAAAAAAGGTCACCAACCAAATCATCAAAAAAAGTCACCAACCAAATCATCAAAATCGATTAACTATTGACGGAGCTATTGAGTGACATTTATTATTTTTTCAGAAAAAAAAACCTACAACAATATTGAGAAGCTGCTCCCTTTTTTTTTTTTTTTTTTTTTTATTTAAAAAAGTGCGCATTATTATTAAGGGAGCATTATAAAGGGAGTATTAATTAAATTTAGTTTCAAAAGCTGTGATTAAGTACGGTATATACCTAATATGCTGATAGGTAATGTCGAAGACTTTCATGTGTGTCTGGTGTATTGTCACCCTAACACTCCCTCGAAGGATTTCGCTTCATTCTGTCAAAAAGCATATTAGCATCCAAATAATTGTGAATGTATAAACGAAGGCTACATATCAAGCTAATGCCGAATGTGCACTGAAGTGCTTTATCTTGTCGCGTGTCACCCCTGAAACGAACAATACTGGATCATTTTGGTAAAACTGTTTACTCGAATGTTCCCAGTATTGCACATCAAATGTTAGGTAGGTATTTGAGACAAGCTGACAACTTGTTACACAGTTCACTCTTTATACCCCAACTCGGGGGTACAGCCTGGCTAGTGAGTAGCGGGGCAAAATGAATAAATTGGCAAGTAGACAGTCCCACCAAGATGATCTGTTGTTTTTTTAGAATCCCTACTTTTTAGCCATAAATAGAACTCAATTAAAATTTCAAATTGCCTCAAACACATTTTATGCAAAACATTATTTATTATCTATTAGCACGCACCTGGCAATGTTAAATTCTCACCTAAATAGTGGCTTTTTTTTAATTTTATTTCTTATTTATATCGAGCAGAGCCTTTATTACTTTATAAACTAAAATACAATTAGAACTACACTACTCTATATACCTAACAACTTACACTAAGCACATTTGATTTAGCCATAGACCAAGGACGTCTACAGATAATCAAGATGTTCAAGCCCACTACCAATCTGAAGCATGCCAAGCATGCTGGCGGCATTAACACGCTGAATGGTTTGGGGTAAATAAACGCTGCGTGTCACTGTACTGTCATGTGGCAGGCAAGTTGCTTACCATCAGGCACATGTCCTGCTAGTCTCGTCTTTCACTCCGAAACTATAAGAGCTATACTATTGAAACTTGGTAAGTAGATGTAATCTGTAAACCACAATAAGATTTTGATACAAAAAAAGAAAAAAACACAGTTTTAGGGGTGTCCCAAACTTAAAACTGAAACTCAACAAAAAGAAAATTATCAAAACCATGCGTGTGGGTTATCTATGGATAGGTCATCAAAAATGATATTGAGGTTTCTAACATATCTTTTTCTAAACTGTATAGTTTGCGCGAGGGACTCTTCCAAAGTGGTAAAAAGTGCCCCCCCCTGTAACTTCTAAAATAACAGAATGACCAAAAAAAAAAGTGTATGATATACATTACCATGTAAACTATCAACGAAAATTAGTTTAAATGAGATCTAGTAAGTAGTTTTATTTTAATACGTCATAAATTGAATATTGTTAACCACGGATATCGTGGTTAAAACACTGACTAAAGTATCTAACAACGAACTACAACAACTTTTATATTATGTTACTTGCTGCTACGGAACCCTTCATGGGCGAGTCCGACTCGCACTTGTTCACTTTTATTACATAGATGTTTAGCTGTTAATGTTGACTTTGAACATGAAATGAGTACATAAAATCGTGACCATTATAAATGTATATGGAATAAAAAATTACATTATAGCTATAAATTCGAATAAATGCGAAAGAAGCATTCAGTACATCGTCGACGTCGATCCATCCGACGATATTAGAATATTCTATAACGGCGTATAATCATGCGACCTCATTGGAATACCAGTTTTCGATTTGATGGCAGTGAAGTGTGAAACGTTGACGAGGTGATTTTCAAATCTGATAATATCTCAGGAAAATACTCAGATTGAAAACCTCGGAAAATATAAAATTGGCTGTCATATGGGTTGCTGATAGGAGTGAAAACAAAAAGTTTATCACACTTAACTTAATTTAGTCGACTGAATTCAGAACAAATTCGATACAAGTCTCTAAGTTTCAAAACAAATTTAGAGGCAAGTTGGAAGCAAACAAACCTCGCTTCTGAATTTAGTAAGCTTCCTGAATGCTATTACACTTGACTGAACTAATTAGCGACTAAATTGTGTAACAAGCATTTAATAAACATACAAAAAGTGCTCAACACGGGTAAAGGTTTCTCTTCATAAATAAATATTAGTACCTAAATATAGCATTAGTATAAAATTCGCTGGAACAGCTGAGACTGGGCCTTCTCTCACAATGAGAGAGTCAAGGCCATAATCCACTACGCTAATCAAGCGCGGATTGGTGGATGACACATGATCTCGAAAGATTTTAGGAACATGTTGGTTTCCTCACGATGTTTTTCTTTAAATTTTCCCTGGAAAAGACAGTGGTGCGCGTGGAATTCGAACCAGGGGCTCCGGATCGGCAGCTGCCGTTCTCCCGACTAGACCAGTCGGAACTTGCTAGACCACCCGTAACTTACTGAACCAGCCGTAGCTTAAAGTCGATGTCAATGTTGTCGATGACTAACTGGTGTGATTACAGTCCCAAGGGAAGACTTCCCTTGGGACTGTAACTGGAAATGGCTAAGGTAACTTTATCGTGTCCTGCGGGTTTTGTTTCTCTTTTCTTTTTCGCTTCCAAAAATTAGCCAATACTGATTTAGGCGCGATAGAAGAGTAGGTATGGTAGTCTTTGACTTGGGTTCTCGAAAGATAAAAAAATATTTTAAATCAAAGGTTTACACTTAATCACCATCCCACCTGATGTTAAGCGACGATGCTGGTCTACGATGGAGCGCGCTTACCTAGAAGAAACCAATTAACTCTCGATTTGAAAACACCAAGAGTGTAACCAAGATTTCTTGAAACATGCCTTATTTCCTCAAGAAAAATTTCTTTTCTTCACTGCACTACATCGGCACTTGGAAGAATACATAAAGATATAAGGTGGAATTCAAACCTGTAGGTAAGCACTAAGCACACGACTGTGAATTGGACCCTCTTGCCACTAGACCACCACCACCAATTTTACGATTTAGCTCTTTTTTTCAGCTAATTCAAAGATCAAATAAAACACATCCAAAATAAGCAAATAACGCACATCACGATATTCATAGTTACGCACTCCAGCCACGTCCGCCGAGGGCAGATGACAAAATGTCCCGTAAAATACAGCCGAAACGCGCGGCCCTTGCATTTTACATGTGCACGCGAAATATGTGTTTAGTGTCGCGACTTTATGTTTTAGAACTCGCGTGGCGAGAATAATTTTAAGATTGATTTTTTGTTGTCAGTCTGCAGTAGAGTCTGTCTTCTGGAACTTTTACCTTTTTAAAGGGAAAACTTCTTTTGACGCACCGCACACAATTTTTTTTGTAGGCCTGACTCCGTCAAGCTCTGAGGTGAAAGTCTCGATCGAGTGAACATGAGAGAGTAAGATACAGTCAGCTGCTCTTCACTGCTATATCGCTGTGTTATTTTTAATTGCCTATAGGTAAGTACTGAAGTTTTCACTTTTGCCGTTCGGTCAGCTCACACATATTATTTTTTATAATGTAGGTACCTAGAGTGACGAGACGACTAGGACATGTGCCTGATATACCTAAGCAACATGCCTGCTCATAACATCACAATGACGCGCAGCTTGAAGAGTCCAAATCATTACTAGGTAATGATTTGGACTCTTCATTGACTGGCACTGCGCTGCGCGCGTCACCCAGAAATTTAAGATGTTTATAGATCTCCATGCTCTGTAATTTAACTGAAAACAAACCGGGACCCAGTGACATTTTTACCGCTTGACAGTAGAATAACTGTCAAAGGTATGGTACTTCCCCAGGCGTTTTCTGGAAAGAGTCCTACCACTGCCTCATCATCATCGGCCTGTATTCGTCCACTGCTGGACATAGGCCTCCCCTATGACTACCACTGCCTACTTACCTTTATATTAGCGGTAGGATTTGATTTGACTGACCTCGTGGCTAAGTGGCCGTGGGTTGGTTTCTCATCTTACCTATACAAACATTTGTGTGATGAATACCAATATGCATTCTGTGTCCGGGTGTTTCTATGTATAAGTATGTATTTACAACTATTGAAACACAAGCTCGCCTATTCTTATGCTAAGAAATGAGTATAGGCGAACTGTTCAACAAATGTATATATGGGTTGAAAAGGGCAAAGGTCACACTAGGTATAGTACTTACGCTTTCCTTCGATGTGTTGGTTAGAGGCACTCCCTTCATGCTCGTAGCAGGCAGATCCAGCGGGGGCGCGAAGCGGGATGTATATAGGTATCCGGAACTTTGAAGTGGTGACCGAAGTGGGTACTGGTGCTGTTACGAAGAAGTTTAGGGCTAGCCTTGAACTTTGAGCAATGAAACTTTCGACCGTGGACCTTGGAGACTGAACTTAGGCCCCAATCTTTGGACCCTGAAACAATAGTACAGTTTTGGTCGCCGCCTTCCACCGCGGCTTCCTGGATTGTGGTTTCGAAGCAAACAGAATGAAGTGCCTAAGTTGAATGGTGTGTGGAAACACAATCAGACGGAATCAGCACTAGTGTTGACGACACAAAACATTTGCTAACGATCGGAAACACAACGATCTTAAAAGCATTACCTACAGTTGAATTGCATTCCTAAAGTCCTAAAGTTCCTAAAGTACCTGCTGAAGAAATTCATAATTGTTCTACACTTACCCAATGAGGATTTCATTAGCACTATTTTAATAAATAAATAATAACTAACTAGATTTAATTAGTAATTTGAACTTGGAAATATCCTACGGCAGAACGCCGTAGCCAATTGGAAGCTACTCTTGTAGAAAACAGAATGGTCTTTAAAAACGCACGATCGTGTGTTAAAACCACCACCTGAGTTTCGATGCCAGGGCCGGCCGCTTGGTAAGGCTAGGCGAGACAGACTCGGACTAAGGACGAGGCGTATTAAGTATTCGTTATTTTATTGATATTTATTTATCTTTTATAGTGATAGTAAGTTACTTACCTAGTTATTGAGAGAGTATATTTTGTAACGCTAAGTTACATTATAAGTATTATATCAGTTATCTGCTTTAGTATGAATATGTCAAAGACCAAGGTTATAGCCAACAGCGTAAGCCGTAAGACCCTAGTTGATAGCGTTGAGATTGAGTATGTCCATGAGTAGGTGTACTTGGGCCAATTAATCGCTTTTCTAATAAATGTACAATTTACACGTCAATTTTAGAAAAAAAAAAGCATACAAAGAGTACCTAAAAAAGAAGGGTAAGGAGGCCTATGCCCAGCATTGGCACAAGACCGGCATTTAATAAATATCTAATAATAAATATATCTTATACCTTTAAACGAGTAAATCTTGTAGGTATATATAGAATCTGAATCTCGGAAACAGCTCGAACGATTTTCATGGCATTATGTATAAAGAGGGTTTCGGGAGCGATAAATCGACTCGACAATGAAAAACTCCTACAATGTCATTAGAACACGATAACTTATTTCGCCACTGTTCTTTAAGTCTAAATGGCTCAGACGGAATATGCTCGCCCTCGGATTATCTATTCTATGCCAGAACACATATACAATAAAAAACAATAGCAAATTAAATAACTTATAACTAGTGCCATAAATGGCGGCCTTATCGCTTATAGCGATTTCTTCCAGGCAACCATATGTACATACTTATTTAGTCATAAGTAGGTATACCTCTCAATTATTTCACAGGTTTCAGACTCGCATAGTATAGGTAGTAGGTAAGTTTTGTCTAGTTTGGGGCTTAAAATTTGCTATGTAAAAGAATATATCGGCCAATTTATTTGTAATACTCGGTATTTTACGTTTTCATATTTTGTACGCTTGTTTGTAGTGTTACATCTCCCTATCGGTATTGTTAGGCTTGCGCTTTCACGACTAAACTACTTACTAATAAAACAGACTTTACCAGTAGTGCCAAGCGATAGTGTCATAGGAAATAAACGAACCGATTTATGTAAAATTTGTGAGACAAGACGAGACGAGAGAGACTCAGATGCTAGAGAGATAGGCATGTCCTGAGAAACGACCAGGGTTACTTTTAATTGCGACAAAAGCGTTGTGTGCTGTTGAAAAGGAGAATTAAAGTTTTCACTTTTGAAGCTAGAAGCTTAATACTTATTTTATTAGTCTTTGATATGATTTAATTTTAGATAGAATATTTAAGAAAAAGTAACCTTCATAGTTTGTAAATGTTTTACCCATAGAAGCGCAAAAACCCGTAGGTACTACCTAAATCTAAATAGTTAGCGTAGCCGCGAGTAACTGCGCGAGTCCGACTCGCACTTGGCCAGGTTTTTTTATTGTTAAGAACGACCATGTTGTCATATCATCATCATCAACAGCCCACTAAATGTTCCCACAGCTGGGGCTCGGGCCATATCTCGCAAGGAGAGAGTTAAGACCATAATCCACCACAATGACCCAGTGCGGGTTGATCGAAACTCGAAAGGTTCTAGGTGCATGTCGGTTTTCTCATCTTTACTTTCCTTCACTTAAGTTAGCGGCATTACGCATATGACTTCGAAAAGACAGTGTGGGTTTTGAGCCCGGGGTCTCGAGATCGGCAGGCGCCGTTCTCCCGACTAGACCAGCCGTCACTTAAGTTGTTTATTATCAGGCACATGGGCCTGATAATAAGCAACATGCCTGCCCATAACAGCACGGCTTATTCGCATAATATCAGATTCTCAAAATATCAGATTCTCATAATATCAGATTCTCGAAATATCAGATTCTCAATATAGCAGAAGTACAATCAAGAAAAAAAACTATTAAATTATTTTACAATTTTTAACAGGCTTCAAACAAAGAGGTTTCTCAATTCGACCGTATTTATGTATTTTATGTATAATGTAACTTCGTCGTTTATGAACCGATTTTGATGATTATTTTTTATTTCTAGATTTGTTTACTTACAAAGTAGAGAGACGATTTTCTTAGCATTCCATGGATTCACCGTGCGGGTGCCGGGTCCATCGTGTGGCAGAGAGAGAAAACCCGAGTAGACCCCGAGACTTGTGACTCGGGCGTAGGTTTAAGGGGCCGCTTTCTGACGTACATCAACACTCACCTTCACCACTCGTTTTTCTCTCCCTGCCTAGCGAAATCTGATATGAGCCTACTAGTGCAGGTTTAGATACTCGTTCTAGTTAGTATAGAACTTACTGCACTTCTGGATAAGCCAAGGTCTTTCAGCAGGTTATAGAGAGATAAAACAAATACATTTTATTCGAAAAAAACATACAACTTCAATTTAAAATTAAATTAGACACTACACAACATTAAAAAACTACTTTTGTAAGTCACCTGACCATAACGTGAAAGTAAATTTTAGTTCATATTTCAAAAACCTCACATTGATTTCGATAAAATGTATATGGGTGGTCCCATATTTTTAGGGTGCCGTAGCAAAATACGGGATCCTTATAGTTTCGTCATGTCTGTCTGTCTGTCCGTCCGTATGTCACAGCCACTTTTCTCCGAAACTATAAAAGCTATACTATTGAAACTGGAAGTAGATGTAATCTGTAAACCGCATTAAGATTTTGATACAAAAAATAGAAAAAAACAAAAATGAAAAGGGGTGTATAATGGTGTATAATGGTCCCATACTTAGAGCTGAAACTAAAAAAAAAATTATTGATCAAAATCGTACGTGTATCTATGGATAGGTCATCAAAAATGATATTGAGGTTCCCAACATATTTTTTTACTAAACAGAATAGTTTGCGCGAGGGACTCTTCCAAAGTGGTAAAAAGTGTCCCTCCCCCTCTTCTCAAGATCAACTTCTAAAATAAGAGAATGACAAAAATAAAAATAAATGTATGATGTACATTACCATGTAAAGTAACAACGAACTACAAGAACTTTTATATAATGTTAATTGCTGCTACGGAAGCCTTCATGGGCGAGTTCGACTTGCACTTGACCACTTTTATTAGTAGTGGTAGGACGACTCAATACAGAGTCTGTCTAGGAAAGTACCACGCCTTTGCCAGTTATTCTACCGCCAAGCAGTAATGTGCAAACATTACTCTGTTCCGGTTTGAAGAGCAATGTGTGGTGCAGTGAAATTACAGTGCATAAAGATAAAACATCTTATATATCTGAGTGACGAGCGCAGTACAGTGCTAGGTAATTATTTGGACTCTTCGTGTTCCAGTAACTGCTTGTCATTGTGCTGTTATGTGGCAGGCATGTTGCTTACCATCAGGCACTTGTCCTGCTCGTCTCGTCACTCTATTCTATATAAAATATATTTTAAAAAAAATTAACTAGTTTTATTCCTCTGCGCAAACAAAAACAGAACCAAGTAAATTGATTCACAATTTACGGAACTATACATAAAAAATGTGTGTGATTAAGACCGCACGGGAGAAATGAAAACTAAATTAAGGAATAACTATTAAATGTTTTGAATTACTTGTATTAAATATTTAAAATGGTTATATACAAATTGAATACATTAACAAAGCAACACGACAGTGATAGATGCGGCAGGTCTAATATCTAAACCACCAATAATAATTAAAAAAAATACAGTGATAGCATGGCTGCTACGCATGACTGTTTCTATCTCACTCTAGCACACTCGGTGGTCTCGAGTCCACCCTGAACATTACTTTTATTTCCGAACGTGACGATGTAATAGTCAATCACTATTTACGGTGATGGTAGGTACTTTTAAAGTAACACCGACTCCATTCTATCAATTGTAACGTTGCATATTGCCATCATTCACAGCCCACGAACAATCTGTGTATGACACGCCAAAAGAAGTTTTTACTTCAAAAACGTGCTACCGAATTGAGAACCTCCTCCTTTTTTGAAGTCTGTTAAAAACATAATCCACGTTTACCTACTTAAAAAAATGATTTTTCACTCTATACTCCATGTTTCCTGTAACTACAAGGGCAACTGTGCAGTGTCAATTATACCTTCTTATTAAATTTAAATCACTTTTATATTTTTAAAATTATAGGTAGGTACATTTTTCAAACATTGTCATATTTGGAGTAGGTATTATTTTCGCTTTTATGGGATAAATTGTAGATATTATTTAGCTTATTTACAGAGAAATGCATTATTAATAAAGTCAATGTCGTTTATAGAACTGTGATAGGTACCTAGGTGGTCTAGATATTTTTGGGTATTTTTCTGAAGCTTGCTCTTAAATATGTGTTTTGGTAGTGGCATTATATGCTTGAAGTTGCCAAATACATTTTTCACGTTGAATGTCCGATTTCAATTGTTTTGAGAATCTGCTATTTCGAGAATCTGATATTTCGAGAATCTGATATTTTGAGAATCTGATATTATGCGAATAAGCCAACAGCACATTGACACGCAGCTATTGGAACATAAGACTCCTAAATAAAATTACCTGGCACTGCACTGCTTTCGTCACTCCGAGATATAAGATGTATCTCAATGCTCTGTAATTTCACTATAATATATATAATATTTACTATAGAAAGATTTCTCTTCAAAATCGGGACACTGATGATTTCACATTAGTGAAAATAGCTAGTTAGTTAAAATAGCTGCCTAGTGTGGTACTTTCTCAGGCGGCCTCTGCAGTCTTACCGCTACAAGAGTTCTACTTACCCAAAGTAACTGATTAACTCGCGATGTGAAGACAGCCAGATTATATCTATCAAGGTACCTACACAAAGGCAACATGTTCTAGGTTACCTTTGAACTTTGTATAGGTAATAATATAAACCGTCTATCATATCATATGGAAATGCTGTCAGAACTTCTGTAAAACTATTTTTGTCAAAACATAGTTTTATCAATTGTTTCCTAAGCTTTTAGGATCTTCAAAAAGCAAAATCCTGGTGAGGTGCTTTAGCTGCCAAAATGGATATAACGATGAACAAGCAGACATCTAATAGTGCCGTATTGTCATTGTTAGATATCCGAAATTAAGAGATAATGTATTTTTGTATGAATACCTAAATTGCTCTCACCATCCATCTTGCTTGTTGCGTAGCACCTAGAGCCACAATCTAATATTGTTTTCCAACAAGAAATATTTAAAGTTCAATTAGTTCTCGATGATAGTCATCCCTAATTATTTACTTTTCCTTTTCTAAAAAAAATATTCCTATATCTAATGTGTGTTCAAGAAACAATAGGCTTCATTTAATACGTCCAGAGTTTGAAGCAGTGGTATCGATGGTGGTTTGGTGGTGGCGAGTGAATCAACAATCTCTTGACGGCGGCGGCGCTGCTCGAAGATGTCTTGGCTTTGGTTAACATTATTTTGTGGATCTCTCCAACTTGGTATGATCCCACTAGTTTTTTAACACAATCTGGTGAAGCCTTAGTCGGAATACATCCCTTTTCGCTAATGTGAGAGGTATAAAATAAACAGTGGTAAAATAACTAAGATATTTAAAAAATACCATTTATTTCACATTTGTGTATACATTTTAAGCTGCGATATATTCCATGCAAATATTCCACAGTACAGGAGATGTTGTTAATTAGTAATTACCAATACCTATAGACTTTATTTTATTAAACAAAACGTTTAGTTGCAATATATAACTTGAAAAGTGATTAACTAACCAGCCTTCAACAACAGAAATTATCAATCCAAACAAGTTCGTAATTTGATTTTCTTCGATTTGAAACTAGCTATTATTCGCGGTTGCGCCCGCGTGGTCCAAAGTGTAAGTCAATAGTTTCACGAGTTTATTGACTACAAATATAGAAACAAATCTACTTATTTTTAATATTAGTATAATGATACTGTTTAGAAAATAATTTAATTTAATTACTCCAATAGTTACAGTTACGCGATGCATAACAATAATTGTATCAGCGCACTATCTCGCGGCAAACCATTGTTAGTTTCGGACACAAGGAAATAAGTTTTATCGATACCGAGATATATATATATATACAAGGGAGTTTATAGATGGAAATCGCAAAATAATCTCTTACATTTGCGGACAATTTTGCATCTACGCCGATTTCATAGCACCACTGAAACGAAAAAACATTTAAAAAAAACGATATTTCGGCTTACGTTACGTGGTGTTTTCTCAACAGAACCCTGAAAACTAGGCAATGATCCACATACAAGTTTGCGAACACATTCTGTGTCGACTTCGGCTTCGTTTAGAAAGACGAATCTAATCTCATGTTACTTAAATAATAATCGTACCGCCCGGGATGTTTAATGGAAGCAATGATCCAACAATAGTTAAGTCTCACTATACTAACAAAATTTCCAAGAATTCTGTTGTTTTACTCGATTTTACAGTGTACACAACACATTCACGACTGTTCGTCGACTTTTGTTTTAATATTACAAGTGTCCAGAAATTTATTACGAATCTAATCTATATTTTTTCATGATTACTCTATCAAATAATAATCGTACCGCCCGGGATGTTTAATGGAAGCCTCTTGCAATTACATATTCCAGAAAATTTACTTATTTAATTACATTATACTAACAATAGTTAAGTCTCACTATACTAACAAAATAGATGATAGTCCAAGAATTCTGTTGTTTTTACTCGATTTTTACAGTGTACACATTTATTAACATATCCGCCCGAAAGATAAGTGGTAGCACGACTCGTTCGGTCCACTGGGATGATACATTTTGTTAGTTAATATTACAAGTGTCCAGTTAATTTATTAATTATATTATAACCCCCACGGACAGCTCTCTTTAGTAGAACATAATGATATATATTTTTCAATTGATATGACATTGATCTATCAACAATCCAGGCTAGACACATTTGATTCTACGCATAATAAATAAAAATCTATCAATACATTGAAATACCATTTTAAAATCGACTTTCAAAAAGGAGAAGGTTTTATCAATTGATCACCATGTTTTTTTTATATTCCTTTTATTAAAAAAATATGTTAAACTAGAATCATATGCAAGTCTCTAGCCCAAAGTCAATATAATAGTCTAGGGGGTGTTTACATTAAGCAATTTCTGTTTCGTAGGCCGATTCCACAAAGACCAAACTTACAAATATTAGATTTATCTCTTCTCTAGTATTCCCTCGTCAAGATATTTACGTACGTAACAAAAATATATCCGAGCTTTGCCCTAATATTTTAAGTCTAGTCATGCAGTCTTACAAACTATCGTCCGCCTTTAAAACTCACTATTTCGTTTTCGTCAAGTTACAGGTTTCAACAGGATTCCATATCATCTAAATCGTGGCCGACCCCCGCTCCAACAACACTGAATAACCCAGTTACCGTCAACAATCACAAGAATAACGTTTTCAACAATTCAATCAAAACATGATAACATTTGGAATCTTTTAAAACAACTGTACACTTGTAGAATATTAGTTCAAACTTCAACACAATAACAGGTAATGCGATTTAACGTTTATTTCTCATCTTATAGCGAGGTTTGACAATTATGGTACGAAATTTCGTATGGTTAGATTGTATGGTTAGACTGCTCTTTTCTAGATAGAGCAGCACCATCGTAACTTCGTATATCTAACGATACGGAATTTGGTTGCGTTTAACTGCGATAATATAAATAATGTGATAAATATTTACAATTATGTGCGTGTGATAAAATGAAGGAATAAGCGGAATTTAGTCGAGGGAGACGGGATCCATAACTAAAACATTTTAAAAACTAAAACATAGTTTGATAAACTTTACGCGTTTATGTTTAACGTTTACTGGTAGCAAAACGAACGAGCATCAAAAATCCAATCGCAGCTAGAAATCTTGACTTCATAATCAGTAACCGACGTAACAGGGAATCGGGATGGGTTCATCAGCTATCGTTCGTTTTTTTATGATAGACATAGGCGAATAGACTATAAAATATCATTGCCAGTGCGATCAAGACGGGAGAAATTAAAATTGTGTTTCAAATCCATTTGTTTGTTTGTTTATCATGCCCAAAACACAAGAAAAAAATTTTTTAACTGGATTATATGTAAATGAAATAAACAACATCCAAAAAACGACAACGTTTGTTATCTATACGACGATTGAAAAATAAGTATTAAACTCTCAAATCATTTATGAAACTTATCGCAATCAAATCACCGTTCTGCTTTAGAACTTTTTTTTTATGATCCTGTAGATAATACCAAAGAAAAAATATTAAATACATAACACTCATTATAATATGCAGCAATTCAAGATTTTATTTTTAAAATTATGACGAACCTTCTTTTAATGAAAGATCTTTGAAGAAACTATGGTGAAAAATATACGTAGACAAATACAGGCGAGTAATAATTCTATAAATGTAAAAAACACACAAAAGTTTCGCTTTTTCGAGTCTGGTTCTGATTAAGGAAGGTCTCTGCTCGTTACTGTTTTGTGATGTTTTAAAAAATAATTACCCTTTATTGATCGTAGTGGCAACAGTATTTTATCACTAATTTAATTATACGACTAGCCTTATGGTGCTGAGAAATATAGTACTAAACACCTAACATGCACGAATATAAGCTTACATTGCGATCACGACACTGTGTGTTATTACACATGCATTATAAAGATAAAGTACACATTATACCGAGCAAATCACTCCAGATTTGTAGCGCGCCAAACAAAAAAGCATTTTTTTTTGTTGTTGAGAATTTTGTTCATTGTACTTTTGTTCGTACATTCTCGATACAGTTCTATTGTAAAAATGGCCGTGCCTCGTTCGCACGCTGCTACGCTTCCGTGAGTAATTCGCTCTTTCATTACGTATTAAGTTAAAACACACAGAAAGATCGCGTTTATCGTTAAAACTGTGATATTACTACCCCACAAAATGAATTAATATTAGATTAGTTCATATATAGTACCGGCACCTCTCCTCTGCAAATTATTATAAATCTACAAATTTCGTCAAGTTTACAGAGTATTAATTTTTATCAATTTTTACTTTTGTCAGGACCTTTATAATCTATATACACTGGACTGAATACTATAAGCCGGTTTTAAAATATAGTAAGAAAATTGAAGGTTACGCTGGGTGTACTAAGCTGAACATTTCGCGTGTCATACAGTACTTTTAACGATGGGCTTATACCCCGAGATTGCGAAAAAAAACAAGTGTTCTATACAAACAATATCATTCCGCAAAAAGCACGTGAAAGCTGGCATGGGTTTTAATTAACAACGCTTTCGTTTCGGCATAGTACACGCTTTGAACGATACCTTGTCGTCCATAAAATATTTATGTTTTCAAGTAAAAAAAGTCCAATTTTTTATTTCAATTAATCATTTTAGATGGGACAAATAACAAATTTCAATTCCTGAACAAAAATTCCGCCGACCAAAAAGAAATTATAAAATGGCTTTTAAAATAACGTTTCATAAACAGTCATGGAATAAAATGTTGTGAAAAAAAAAAGCCATAAATGCGTTGCGTTCAGGTGACCCGGCTGAACGGTCCGCTGGTGACGTTTCCACGAGTTTACGATCCGAACTTGAATTTGGTAGGTACTTGCGCGGGAACGGTGAACGAATAACCTGAAACAGAAAAGTATGTGTTTTATGTGTTGCATTTCTGCCAGATGAATGGTGGCTTGGAGCGACATCGTATCATGGTTGACGTTCCAAACACTGAAACGGTGCGAAGAGGGCAAAACTCTATTTTTGTGATAAGAATCTCTAGACTGTTTATATAGTACCTACGCGGGGCTTAATCACGAATAATTAATTGTTTAAACAATGAATTATTCGTGATTTAATTTTCGTGATAATGATTAAGCCCCGTAGATACTGTATAAACATTGTGTTCAAATCGGGAAAGTTTAAAAACAATAAATCTCTAGACTGGAAACCAGAGTGGGGTTTTCACGATGACAATAATCATGGTGTCTTCAAACGGTAGTTCGAGAGTGGTAAGTCCTTGGTAAGATTGTAAAGCGCATAGGCTTTTGACACCAGGCTCGATGGCGGTCGAGTGTAGGCCTACAATAGTAAACAAAGTGTGTATAGTATAACAAGCGTATTAGGTATCTGGTTTGCTTCCGATATTTTGTGACGCCAGAGACGCCGCGCGCCGAGTCCCGATGCGTGGCCGCCATTTTCTTCATTTTCATATACTCAGTTGTACTCGGAGAGCTCGCGCGTTGCGCAGTGTTGCGTGTACGTCCTCAGCAATTCGTAAAACTCTTTTGTAGCATCGTAGTAAATAATGTTCTGTTATTTATGACAATAGTGGACTTCGATATTAAAATAAACAAGAAAAGTGCGTAGACTCGATGGCGTGATCGGTACGACTGCGGACAAATTCATTATTAATGTCACAAGCGACTCCTCTGACTCGTTGAGGTCCACAGTGAACTATTGAGCGATGGTGAATGAGTAAATTAAATGTAACATCCATTTAAATAAATAATTTTTTCTCGTTATTATTTTTATGCTCGTGTAACTAGTCTAAGTAACAAGACAAGTAAAAGGTTGTCCTGATGGTAAGACATCCACATTATACATAAACACAAGTACATTGCCGTAGTAGGTACCCAAAACGTTACATTACAAAGTCTTCCTATAAACTACTAGCTACACTTATATTTCATTGAATTTGCAGAAATCGTCAAATTTATACATTTCTTATGTTGAAAACTGCCCTATTATATAGGTATAAAAAAACATGTCTTGTAAAAAATTTGTTTATTAGAGGATCCATTTAGTAATCCACTTCGATGAAAATTCATCAATATTCATACAAGTCGCAATTTAAAAATAAAACAATTAATAATGGGTACTGCCGCCTCGAGCTCTAATGACTTCTTGGAGCCGGTTCGGCAATCCATCCATGATATCCTGGATATATGGCCGGAGGATGTGTGACACTCCACCGCCGCAGCCGTCTTGAGCTCTCCTAGGGTCGTAGAGGCTGGTACCCGGACACGTCTTTTGCGGTTGTCCCAAATGTGGTCTTGGGTTTAGATCGGAACTGCGTGCAGGCCATGGTAAAACTTGAATCCCGACTTTATGAAGGTACTGAGTGAGGGATCTAGTGGTGGCAACGTGCATTTTGCATTAATCAGAAGTTGTCGTCAATGAATGGTGCAAGAGGCACGAGGAGTACTTCCTCCAAGTATCTATGAGCATTCACACTGCCTGTATAAAACACAACAATATCAGTACGAGCACCTCCTCCTCCTCGTAAGAGAACCTCCCCAAACTATTATGGACCCCGTTGGTAGCTGTTCTGATTATAACGCATGGAGCAAACCTTTTTTTGGCGTCTGCAGGCACACGCTGAAGATTATTCTGCTCCGAGAACAGCATGTTTTTCAATTCCTCCATAGTCCAATCAGCATATTCTCGCGAAAAAGTACGTCTAGCTCGGCGATGTGGAAGCAGTTGTGGAAAATCACTCAAAAAATCACTCAAAAAGGCGCGTACGAACATCGATGTAAAACCGATTTCTCAACATGTTGCTGACAACGAAACGGTCATCTCGGGTTGAAGTGCATCAATGTCAACCTTGATCAGGCCTCCGGGTGTGTAATCCAATCTCCCGGAATTGTCTTATGGATCCCGTATCGTAGTTACGAGGTACACCGAGTCACACCCCGGACACTTCACTAAAACTCCATACAAGCGCTGCTGTGGAGCTACCTACTCTTCAAACAACTACGCAGACGTCGTTCGTACACACGCGTGAATGTGTGCGTTAGCGCTAGGACTAATGAATTATTTTATTGAATAGTTGTGCCCCTTGAGTTCACCTGGTGACGTAAAATAGTTTATAAACTTGGTATAATGTTGAGTTACATAAATATAATGGTGCCAAATTATCCTATTCTAATTAAAAGGGTGTATGTATTGCCGCGTAAAATCAAACAAAACCGATGATCGATAAGTACCTAGATATCTATTTTTGTTAGTAGGTACACATTCGCATATTATTTTTTTATTTTACACTTACCCAAGAAGGAAACTTTATTCTGTCACTATAATTATTCCTCCAGCCATTATCAATTGGCGGGGGGTGGGGAGTGTCCGTTCTATCTATATTATCTATTCTATGACCGAGTGTACGAGCAATGCAACGTTGGCTAATAATAGCGTCAGTTAAAGCCACTGCCCAGTGGCTTTAACTGCATGCTTAGAGTTGCATCGAGTGGCAGGTAGGTTGTGAAAAAAACTTTTGTCCACTATTTTCACGGCCATCTTGATTAATTATTATTGATTACGATTTTAACCTAACATAGCTAAGAATGACAACACGGAAACTAATAAAAAACAAATAATAAAAAATGCCGTTTTAGGAACTGCTGATGGAGGTGTTACGATCTGTTTTGACTCAGATTTGTTAGTTTATTTTGGAAACTACGGAAATCGAAACGTGAAACCGGAGGGAGTGGCCGTGAGCATAGCCATCTAGACCAATGGGAAATGATGACGCATTTCTACATGGCCAATGGCCATGGTCCGAAGTTTACCCGAAGATGTCTTATCATTCCCGAGCGAGTATGTGACGCTAGAATTTAATTCACAGCCCACGAAAAATCAGTCTGTGCCGGGGGTTTTCACTTCAAAAAAACATACAGACGAATAGAGAACTCCTCCTTTTTTGAAGTCGGTTAAAACTCGCGTCGAAATCGGTCCATCCGTTTAAGTTCTACGGTGCCACAAAGACACACACACACACAGAGAGAGAAAGACAGACACACACACACAGACAGAAAGTCAGACACACATACACACAAGCAACCTCACACACAGATAGACACACATACATAGATACATACAGAAATTAATCTTATAACACCACTTTTTTGGTAGGGGGTTAAAAACAGTTTAGTTCAACCATAGTAAACATAACAAACAGGGTGACGATAGATATGTATCTACTTGATACTGGTTGACGGCATAATATCTGACACTCATTACCTTCAAAGAACATAATTTACAAAGCATTATTGTATAGAAAAAATAAAAGGAAACACTAATGTTATCAAAAAAAGTCACAAAATATTTACTAAATTTGGTCAAAAATTTTTTTTCTTTTTGTCATTTTACATTAATTTCATTATTCTATTAGAACTTGCCCAGTAAAGTAAATCATAACTATTATAAATGATTAAAACTATTATATATTTGTCATGGATGCTAGAACAGAAAGGTCAACAAACTTTATTGCCAATCCATTTGGGATTGGCTATAGCTGTGCGCTGCGCGCGTTGCTACGCCATCTGTTGGAAATTCGTTGTACCGCGTTATACAGCATCTTAGACTCATAAACAACTATGTATGTACTTACTAAAGATCATCACATGATGAAATGCATAGTTTACAATTCTATAACCCTTGACTAGCCTCGTGGCTTAGCTGGGAGTAAGTCTGCCTGCGAAGCCAACGATTGTGGGTTCAATTTCCACCCAGTGCAAATATTTGTGTGGCAAATACAAATATTTATTCTGTCTGGGTCTTTCTCTGTACCTATAATAAGTAAGAATTTACAATAAATACTATGTCAGCTATTTGTCTTTGTACAAATTGTAAATATAATAGGCATGACAACAGATCCTGTAATTATGTTGAATTATTTGATATTATGACAGTATTTAAAAATATGTACCAATTTTAATTTTCATATCTTTTTATTTAATTTACTTTATGATCAATCAAAGCTGAATGGGCAAGTCCATTTTAAGACTACGAATTTTTTAGACAATGTATTAACCATTGGTTAACCCATTCAATATAAAGTGAATTTTGTTATGAAACCAGTTTCCTGATCGTAACATTTAGTATAGCTAATATGCAAACTTTACGCGCGACGCATAGAAAATACCCGACAGTGACGTCACTCTTTAGTAGTGTTTTTGTATGAAGCCTTTTTAGAAAAGTCCAAAATTGTGATTTTAAAATCGTGATTTCACAGGAAGTTTTTAAGATAACAAAGTAATTCTTTCACCTGTTTCAGTTCTTGAGAACCCTTATGTTGGCAGATTATATCAAAAATGAATCGGCATGCTTATTATACAATTTGTACACATTGTACAAGCATTAGGACATGCAGACAAACATGCATTCTTATAAATATACAGGGTTATTGGTAATCGGCCTGCATCCTTTTAATGGGCATGTTAAGTACATTAAATATGACAACTTTTGTTGTACAGTTTGAAAAAAAATTGTTTTTTTTTGCCCTCTATACTTATAATAATAGGGACGCTCCATAGTCGATACTCTAGTCAAAACTGTATGTGTCTACATTTTTTCTTTCATGTCTGTTTGTAGTTCGCGTATCATGCCGACACTACTGATTCAATTCAGATGAAACTTGGCATGATTTGAGATCATACTAAGGGGATGGTAGCTGGCTACTTTTAATCTTCACATTCTGCACGGTTTTCTTGCGCGAAGGGGTGAAAGTCAGAATTTGGTAGTAAAACTCATGTTTGCGTTGTTCAGTTTCGTCAATTCTTTATTTTTCTTGGAAAGAACACATTTTGGATTAATTTTTTTTGTCATAATTTGTACTTTATCGGCCGGGTGATTAAGATACTGGATATAAATTAAGTAACAACGACACGCGCGGCGCATTCGTTACATACTAACTTCTATTCGTCACATATTCTGTGATACACAACACAGAACGTCGTCAAAGTGAGCGCGTCGCGTCATCTTGGATGAAAAAAATTGCATAAATATATTTTTGTCTGAAAAAACAAGAATAAAATTAAAAAAAAAGTTACACCCTCTCTCAGATTTTTTACCTGTACAACATTCTACTAGCCTTTTCATTTGACACCCATATTTGTGTATTGTTATGTGTTTTGCCATTTTGTGATAGCGGCTATCTTGGATTTGAAATGTGTCATAGTATAAAGTATTGTAATAGTCAAGCCCTTTCATTTGATACCCATATTGAGGTAGTGGCGAAAATTTTTTTTGTAATTCGCCATTTTGTGGTGGCTGCCATCTTGAATTTGAAATTTGTTATAGTGTATAGCATTCTACTAGTCAAGCCTTTTCATTTGATACGCATATTGAGGTAGGTTGTGAAGAAATATTTTGTCCGCCATTTTGTGGAGGCGGCCATTTTGAATCGGTACAACTAAATTAACACGGAAATTAAACTTCAAATAAAAAAACCGCACTGAAATCGGCCCATCCGTTCGAGCTCTACGATGCTACAGACAGTCAAACACACACAGAGAGATAGACACACAGACAGACATCGACGTCAAACTTAGAACACCCCTTTTTTGGTATTTTAACAACCAGTTTTTAGCGACCTTATAACAGGAGGAGGTTCTCAATTCTCAATTTCTTTCTCTCAATTTTATTTTTGTTAATGTTACGCGATACCTCCTTTAATTGTAAATCGATTTTGATGGTTTTTTTTACTGTACAAATTATTTCAGCGGTGTTCTCATATATATCATATATATCTCATGTATTATATCGAATATCGAGCTGGTTTTTTTAAAATTTAAAACACTAAAATTTACCTACGTTTCATTTGACTGGCTTCGTGGCTTAGTGTGCAGTAACTCTGTCTACGAAAGCGAGAGACGCCGGTTCGATTCCCATTCAGTGCAAATATTTGTGTGATGAATACAAATATTTTGGTCAATACCAATATTCGTATTTTTCTATTTAAATTATATGTATAAGTGTTTCTATGTATAAGTATTAGAGTAAGCTCCCAGGGCCGCCAGACGTCACGTATTTTCTGATGAACGAAATGTGTACCACTGAGTAGAGTTGGTACGTACTAATAACACGTGCTTAGACGGCCAATTTTGAGATATGGGGTCCATAAAGTACATAAAAACATTTATGTACGAGATTATGAGTTTAGGCGAATGACTGGTCCCTTAGATCGGTCTGTCTTATCGGAAAAGGCTTTAAAAATGGAGTGTGAGAATTTAAGTGAATTTAAGTCAATGTTTTGGGAGTTTTAAAGCGTCTGTTAAGCAAAACGGCCGACGGAAAGTGTCTGAGAGTTTTGAGGCCTTATTTTTAAAGATATTGCCCATGACTTATGTGAAAACCAGTTATTAGAAAATACGTGAAATAAGTAAAAGATACATTACTTACTATGTTTGATGTTGCTAATAATATAAACTCAAAAAAAAAAAGTTGCTACAATCTAACAAAATATATTTTTATGTGGAAAACCAAATTCACTCTGTTTTTGTAATGGCCACCCATCTAATTATTTTTACGTACTATAATACTAATAAGTTCGCAATATCAAAGTATTCGAACGAAGTAGCGGGTTCAGCTAGTAAAAAAAAAAATATTGTATTTTGCTCGGTCTAAAAACATCGAGCTCTTCGTAACCAGAACACGCACTTCAGCGCTCGATAGAGGAAGTTCCGGCGCGCCTAGAGCTAAACAGCCCAAGAGAGGCCAAGAAACACTTAAAAAAATGTTTTATTAGTATTGAGTTTTAACAAAACTTGTAGAACAAGTGTTCTTTGTTTAATCGTTCAGACCATGCTCTAAAATGGATGCAGGCTGATCACCAGTGACCCTGTATAGATAGTAAAAATCAAGGGAACGGTAAAGAGAAAGAGAGATAGAGAGCGCGAGATAGAGCGAGACAGCGTGAGATAGTTACCGCCGCTCTGCTCGATGCGCTTGCTGTCCTGCTGCGCCTTGCGCTGGTCAGCGAGCAACAAGACAGCGTTCAGCTTCTTCTTCTGATGATCCGTCAGCGCCGACATCAGCGTCTCGTACAACGCCGGCTCCGTGCTCGCCATAGCTGGGAAAACAAACGACACATACGGTAAACCTACATCTTATCTATACTAATATTATAAAGCTGAAGAGTTTGTTTGTTTGCTTGAACGCTAGGATCTCGGGAAGTACTGGTCCGAATCGAAAGATTATTTTTCTATTGGATAGTCCATTTATCGAGGAAGGCTTTAGGCTATAGAAAATAACTCTACTATTAATTGAAGCGGAGCATGAAACAAGAATGTAACAAAATCGGGAAAAAATATTCCCCTTTTGAAAGTTTTCGTACGTTTCGTGCTTTGACATGACACATGACAGCATGTGTCAAAGATTGCGTCATTGAATTTCAGTAATCTGTGCCTTGAATATAAACCTTTGCTATTTTTTTTTTCTAATTCTGAGTTGGTACGACCAATTTCCGACAGGTGGCGTAGCAGGTTGCTGAAGAGGTTTTTTGTTTGAAATCGATATTCTCAGGAATGAGTGAACCGATTTCAGTCATTCTTTCACCGTGGAAATGTATGGGATCCCGATGAGTTCTATATAATATACCACGGGCGAAGCCGGGGCGGGCATCTAGTCTCATAAATAAAAATGAATCTTCGAAATGTATGTACGCTCATAAATTTTGAGTGACTGAACCAAATTAAACGAATTGTATTGTTTTTTTTGCCAACACACTTGCTTATAAAGTGGCTCTAATTTCACCGCAATCAGGGATGTCACTACACCTATAATCAAACTGACTTTTTCATTCCTATTACTCACAAGTGAGTTGTAAGAGTTTTTTATAGATTGTGCTGCTTTGTTCTAAAATAGTTTCGATACAAAAAAGATCATGTTCAATAGAACAAATGAAGAGATGATATCTATGAGGAGAGTCGTCGCATCCCGAGCGCCACAGACATTGTTAGTCTTACACATCCAAGCCATGTCACGGTCACGGTTGCCTGGTACTGATTGCTCTGATATATGCTTCAATAATAGTTTTAAGTGTATTGTAATTGGTACCTTGTGTTTTGTAGGCTTTTAATTTAAAAAAGTTGTCATATTGTACAACACATTGGGCAGGGACTACAAGATACCAACTATGTAAAAATGCTACACCTTTGTCTATTCTTTAGAGAATAGTGGCAGGACATGTGGATCAGGATATGGCAAGCAACACTACCATTACAACAGTATCACGCAGCTGCGTGATACTGTTGTAATGTTGGAACATAAGGTGTCCAAATCATTGCCTAACATTGTTCTGATGTCATCACCCAGAGATTTATGTCTATGCCCTATATTGTCTCCGAAAACATTGCCCTTCAAACCAGAACAGCAATGTTAGTCCATCACCGCTTAGTAGTGGTCTACTGAAGCCAGCAAATGTGTGGCACTTCTCCAGGGGAACTCTACAAAAACTCCTACCACTACAATATTTTCTGCAAAAGTTCCATATATATAATAGATAAATAATAGTTTCATGGTTATCGTTCCATAGACACGAACAAAGAGATTTGACTCTATTTTTGTGATAAGAACGTCTAGACTGTGGGATCCGTTGCCTGAGTGGGTTTTCCCCGATGGTTACAATCTTTGTATCTTCAAATCGAGAGTGAATAGGTTTCTTTTAGGTAAACACGCTCTATCGGAGACCGCATCATCGCTTAACATCAGGCGAGATGGCGGTCAAGTGTAACCCTTAAAGGTTATAAAATAATATTGACAAAAGTTACTTAGGAGCACAGTCTTGAATTTGATGTATTCATCAACAGGATAATCCTTCTCTTCGAGCGGAGTCGTGAAGCATTCAATGGGGTAGTCGTCTGGAATGTATCCCTCGCCATCCTGTAACACAAACAATTTATCTTTATACATAACATAATACTCTTTGTACATAACACTTCAATGCACGATAATATTTACAGCTAAATCCAAATATACATAATATGTTGATTTAATGATAGATTGTTTTTAACCCCTGATCAAACAAGAACAAAATAAAAATTTTGCTTAACCCCCGACTAACTCGGATTTGTTATCTGTACAACATTTTACTAGTCAAGCCCTTTCATTTGATACCCATATTAAGGGAGTTGGGAAAAAAGAAGTGTATTTAGGCCATTTTGTGGTAGCGGGCATCTTGGATTTGAAAATTGTCATAGTGTAAAGTATTCTACTAGTCAAGCCCTATGGTTTGATACCCATATTGAGGTAGGTTGTGAAAAAATATTTTGTCCGCCATTTTGTGGAGGCGGCCATCTTGAATCGATATTAACCAAACATAGCTAAGAACATCCGCACGGATATTAACCTTCAAATAAAAAAAACCGCATCGAAATCGGCCCATCCGTTTAAGCTCTCCGGTGCCACAGACAGACACACACACACACACAGACACCCTGACACACAGAACAACAGATCGACAAACAGACATCGACGTCAAACTTATAAAACCCCTTTTTTAGCTATGTTTGGTTAATATGATTCAAGATGGCCGCCTCCACAAAATGGCGCACAAAATATTACTTCACAACCTACCTCAATATGGGTATCAAATGAAAGAGCTTGACTAGTAAAATACTATACACTAAAAAAAAACAAATCCAAGATGGCCACCACAAAATGGCGAATTATATTATTTTTTTCCCTTCTATCTCAATATGGGTATCAAACGAAAGGACTTGACTAGTAAAATAATTACTATTACAAATTTCAAATTTAAGATGGCCGCCACCACAAAATGGCCAATTAGACGGGTATTAGTTAAAAAAAAATTGTTCTTGTTGTTGTTGTTGTATGTAGTATTGCTTTTACTAAAATCCTTCTCGCATTCTTTATCCCTTTTGTTTATTTTAGTCTCCTCAAGTTTATCTTTATATGTTAATATCTTTACTGAAATGAGAAATGACAAGGTCGTCTATCAAATAAAATAACTATTTATTGCTTGGCGGTAGAATAACTGGAAAAGGTGTGGTACTTCTGGCGGACTCTGCCAAGAGTCTACTACTACACTACTAAAAAGTATAACTAATAAAAAAAATATACATAAAGGACTGTGTTACCTCGTCCGACTCGTCGTCGTCTTCGATCTTGGCCGTCATGGGGACCCCTTGCTCGGCGCTCGCCTTCACAGCCATGCGCGCCACACTCTCTAGGTATTCGTTCTCAATGTCATCATCGTCGCTGGACAGCACCTCTGTCTCAAACACCGGGGATTTTTAGTTTTTGGCAAGAAAAATCCTAGCCATTATGCCAAACATTAAGGTTATTATTAGCTTGAAAGAGTTTTTTTGGTGACAAATACCATAAGCGAGTGTTCTAGACAATAGTGCTGTAATTCCCTTTTATATTTATATTGAATAATTAATGTATTGATGTACTTTCTACCAGTAAATTATTTGTATCTGTCATCAATTATCAGGCACATGGCCTGCCTCTTTATTTAAAAAAACTGTATCTCACACATGCATGCATTACTAGCACGAAAGCATGCTTTCTTTGAACAAATTTTCTATAACAAAAATTATTTATGCAAGTTCTCATTATGGTACGGATAAACTACATTACTGGCACGTAAGGGGTAAAGGCCATCTATAAATTACGTCACACGTCAAGGGCTACGTCACATATGAAATATGACATAAAAATGTCATATTTCATGTCTAAGTATTACAACTACACTAAATTTAAACGAAAATTGCAAAATATGTGATGTCACACCAGGTAGGAGGAGGTCTCAAAAATGTGACAAGGACAGGGTAGGGGTATAAAATTATTAAATTTATGTGCCGTAATTTATGGATGGCCCCCAAGCATGCTTTATTGAGCAAGTTCTCTCTATTTTCGAGCATGTTACCGCAGACGCATGTAAAAGGGGCTGTTGCCAAATAACATATCTAGATGGTGGCTTGAGCATCCATAAAACTAGCATACTCATAAATTCTCTTTAGCTTTTTATTCATCGCGGTTACATGTAGCATGGGCAACCAAATATTAGGTAAAATTTCATGATCCATGTTCATGGGAAGCTGATGAATGCAGGAAGTTGACTCATAAACTATGATAATATTATGTTATGAACGACTATTACATTGTGAGCCACTGCGCCCAGCTTAAAACAATGTTTAAGTTAAATCTTTTGTGTTTTATAGTGACTGGCCTCGTGGCTTAGTTAGTTCTAAGTCAGCCTGCAAATCAAGGTCATGGGTTCGATTCCCACCCAGTGCAAATAATTGTGTGATGGATAAAAGTATTTTTTTCTGTGTCCGAGTGTTTCTATGTATAATTCTCATCTATCAATATGAAGTTGTTACGAGTCTGGCTAATGAAAGTAGATACTGGATTTTTTTGCAAACTTTTTACATGACAACACTTAAGTGTCCTACCATCGGGTATTTACCAAACGAATTGGGATATCTTAAACAGAAAGTACTGAGTTACACTTGATTCCAAAAAGGCATTTTTAAAACAAACCGTTTAAACATTATATGAAATAAGTTTTAAAAATTCGTACGTGGTTTAAAATTGTTTTAATTAAAAATAAGTACGATGTATGTACGTGTAGGCGATTATTTCAAGAGCAACACTAAGCCTTTAGTTGGCCTAATAAATAGATTCATTAATTACACTATTAAATAGAGAAACGCTTGTACAGATTTATTTTTAAGCAATTAAGTTGCAACGATTATACAAAAGATTTGGTAGAATCAGAGTATGGTAGGTATCCCTAACTCTGAAGCAACAAAATGACGTGTTTTTGATGTTTCGTAGTGGCTGGCTTGTGTTGATTTTTGGCGAGATTTTCAGTTTAGGGATGCCATGCTGATATATTTCAAATTTGCCGCGCTTTGTCAGTATCAACTTTCGTTGCCCAGACTCTACGTTAAACTATCGTCCGTAAACCAACTGGCTTTACAGACAACTAACTCTATTTTCAAAAAATCTATTATTGGGAACCCTTTATCTGTATATCTCTATATAAGAAAATATTATGTTGGTTTGTGTACGCTTCAAACACTCAAAAAGTTCTGCACCGATCGAGCTGAAATTTTACAGTGATATATAATCCGCATCAAGGATTGTTTTTATTTAATTTTTACATCACAATGTGCTACAGCGAAGCGTGGCAGGCTACAGCTAGTAATCTAATATATACGAGGGGTGATCCAAAAGTAATGATAATCAGTTATTTCTAGTGCACACAAAATACAAAAAATTACAGTCACTTGCTCAATTACCCACTAGTTCAGGAAAAAAAAATCATATAAATAGGCCACGATTCCCGGGAGCTACATTCATTTGAATACGGACTGTCAAGGAGTGAACATCAAAATGGAAAAACACGAAATCAGAGCTGTCATTAAATACCTCTGCTTGAAAAAAATGTCTACCAAAGACATACACAGCGACTTGGTGGAAACATTAGGGGACTGTTCTCCTCCATATTCCACAGTTGCACGCTGGGCTAAGGAGTTTAAGCTGGGAAGAACATCGACGGAAGACGAACACCGCGAAGGGCGCCCATCGACGTCCCTCACTGGAGAAAATGTGAAAAAGTTGAAGAAGTTGTATTGGAAGATCGAAGAGTGACTATCAGGCATGTAGCTGAGTTCACAGGGATCTCATATGGCAGCATTCAAAGAATCCTTGTGAACGAATTGCATATGAGAAAGGTCTCCGCGCGTTGGGTACCGAAAATGTTAAACGACGAGCAAAAGAAGAAACGAGTCGACATGTCAAGAGCAAATCTCGAAAAGTTCCAGGCAGACAAGGATAATTTTTGTCACGTTTTGTGACCATGGACGAAACCTGGATCCACCATTTTGATCCTGAAACAAAACAACAATCGATGACATGGAAACGATCCGATGAACCGACGCCGAAGAAATTCAAAGTGTCAAGCTCAGCAGGGAAGGTTATGGCGTCTGTTTTTTGGGACGCTGAAGGAATAATCATGGTGGACTACTTGGAAAAGGGGGCCACTATTACAGGCTCCTACTATGCAGAACAAATAAGAAGATTGCGGGAGGCTATTAAGGAGAAAAGGCGAGGCAAACTGCGGGCTGGAGTGCTGTTCCATCAAGACAACGCACCGGTTCACAAAGCTGCAATTGCCATGGCTGCCATTCAGGAAGCGGGCTTTGAGCTGGTGGAACACCCCCCCTATTCACCAGATCTAGCCCCCAGTGACTTCTATCTCTTTCCACGACTCAAGGAACACCTCCGGGGCAAGAAATTTGACGATGATAGCGACGTGATGGCCGCGGTTGAGGACTTTTGAGAGTCAAGATAAAGATTTTTTTCTAAGGAATTTTAGGTTTAGAAAAGAGATGGACTAAATGTATAGACTTGCTAGGAGACTATGTTGAGAAATAAATTTAGTTTTTGATTTTATTCATTGTGTTTATTATTGATTATCATTACTTTTGGATCACCCCTCGTATCTAAGTATATCCTGGGTGACCGATCAAAGCTCGGTCACCCAGGTACTCTTGTTATCGATAGTGTTATTTTATCTGACCATCATCGGCTTCCTCCTCCTCCTCCTCGTCTGAAGACTCGTTTTCGGCCTCGGCCTGCGCCTCGTACGCGCGCTTGAGGCCGTCGAACAGCACCAAGCACGAGGGCAGCAGCTTAAACAGTTGGTCGTCCAAGTTCGGCCGGTCGGCGCCCATCTCGAGAAGCGTGCAGATGCCCAGAACGCACAGCTTGCGGTCATGGATGCTGCAATATACGTCCAATAATAATTTAACTTAGCCTATTAATCCTACCATTGTCATCTTAGCGTTTCATCCCGGTTACATCCTTAGCTTTTGCTTCGGAGCACAGGGTCCCATTTCCTACTTTTACTTCTCCACTAATTAATCCTATGAATCCATCTATACTAATATTAAAAAGCTGAAGGGGTTTTTTGTTTACGCGCAAATTTAAGGAACTAATGGTCCGATTTCAATCCGTGAGTGCTATTATATATTATGTATAACAGCGAAGCCGGGGCGGACCGCTAGTTAATATTATAAATGGCAAAGTTTGGATGTGTGGATTTCGATGTTTAGTTGTCTCGTAATACAAGATATGCCTATTTACGTACAATAGAAACAAAATGTAAAGGACCGAGAAGGAGAATAAAGAAGGAGTCTATCGACGCGTTTTTAAATTAAAAAAAAAATGACATAGTCGGTGAATGATATGAATCCAAAATGTTCGGACCCATGAAGCAGTTGGTGAATGCTATAAATTAAGAAATCTCTGACCACATGACGCAGTCCGAAAATGATACAAATAATGTCTGACCTCATGGCGCAGTCGGTTAATAAGTATAAAATGTATGAAACAAGTATAAAATGTTTGACCCCATGAAGCCGTTGGTGAAAAGTATAAAAAGAAAATCTCGGACCCCTTGAAGCAGTCGGTTAATGAAACAAGTATAAAATGTTTGACCCCATGAAGCCGTTGGTGAAAAGTATAAAAAGAAAATCTCGGACCCCTTGAAGCAGTCGGTTAATGAAACAAGTATAAAATGTTTGACCCCATGAAGCCGTTGGTAAAAAGTAAAAGAAAATCTCAGACCCCATGAAGCAGTTGGTTAATGAAACAAGTATAAAATGTTTGACCCCATGAAGCCGTTGGTAAAAAGTATAAAAAGAAAATCTTGGACCCCATGAAGCAATCGGCTAATGAAACAAGTATAAAATGTTTGACCCCATGAAGCCGTTTGTGAAAAGTATAAAATGAAAATCTTGGACCCCATGAAGCAGTCGGTTAATGAAACAAGTATAAAATGTTTGACCCCATGAAGCCGTTGGTGAAAAGTATAAAAAGAAAACCTTGAACCCCATGAAGCAGTCGGCTAATGAAATAAAATAAAATCTTTGACTCCATGAAGCAGTTGGTGAATGACGCAAAATGAATATATATATCTGACCTAATGGTACAATCAGTGAATGGTACAATTAAATTTTAAAAATATAAAACACAACTGTGTTGAAACTGAACCAAACTACATATATACTCGTAACTGGCTGTTACCCGCGACTTCGTACGCGTGAAACTTTAATGTTATTACAGCAATCGTAATTTGAATCATCGGATAATACATTCACTATCTACATCAGGAGGATGAATTGGTTTCTTTAAGGTAAACACGCTCCACCGTACACCGCATCGTTGCTTAACATAGGCGAGATGGCGGACAAGTGTAAACAACCCACAAAAGTTTAAAAAACATCTTTGATGCATGTAAAATACTATGCATAGATAAAGACTTCGTATATTTCACTTAGTGGAAAAATCCTGATATAGGTACTTAGCAACGAAGTCCCAATCGGAAAAAATGCGTAGATAGACTTAAATTGCTATTTTTGTAAAACCTCTGTATACACTATAGAAACTTTAAAACCGATTTTTAGATCACCTAAATGCTAAAAAAATTGTGATATTTAATCAGTGTAAAAAATAAATAACAGAAAGTTCACATGAGTTGGTACATTAATGCAAAGAACTAAAATAATCTGAAAAAGCGAACATCAATCAATAAAGTAGCATTGAGCAGAGAAATTCAAACAGTACACTCGACACGTGCGACAACGACGCCTGCCCTCACGTGACTGCCCGTTCGGGTAGCTATACCTAACCATGTGCCGTCCCTCACTCCGCGCTTCGAGTGCAGCTGACTTCAGATATTATTTCGGCATAGTGCCATAGCGGCCGTCATGCTATTGAAACAATAAGTACAGTAGAATCCGGATATAACGACCTTCAAGGGACCGGCGATATTATGCCGTACTAACCGGATGACGTATAAAACGGATATTTACATTATGTATGTATTATAAGTGCGAAAGTTTGATTTTCCCATTTAGGTAAATAAAACATGTTGTAGGAATCAGTTACTTATGTTTATTTTAATTATTCTTATATGTACACAAATAAATATGTAATACATACCTACATACCAAATTACAAACATCGGTACGTAATGTACTGTAATACTGTCACTAACGTAGGAAATCTGTTATTTGGGTTTGTTTTTTGACAGACTTTTGTTGGGTAGTAAGAACTTCGGACAGCATTGTGAATTCGTGATATCATTTTCATATTATGGTCATCATCAAAGTTAGTCTGAACAAATACATTAAGCGTTTCCGCAGCCTTCAGAGCTTCAGATACACTCAAGGTTGGATAAAACTCTGCTTCGTCATCATCACCGTCGCTATCTTTGCTATTCGCGTCGTCGGCGATGATATTATCCACAATGTTTTCATCAGACAGCTCTTCGCAAGTGGCGACAGCATCATCGATACGCGCGTATTGTTCAAAGTCCTCGTTTGTTATGGGTAACTGATGCTTATCAATAGCCTTCGCCCAAATGCTCAGCGGTATACGGTGAAGCGCGCGGGGAAAGTGAGGGAGCCGAGGTATTAGTCATTCTTTACCTAAATTGAAACAAAACACGGCGCGTCGTTTTAAACGGACGTATGATTTTAAAAAATGGTCGCTATAAACGGTTTGTCGCTCAAACCGGAGTCGCACTAAACGGTTATATTTTCTCAGTATCTAACTATTAAACCGATCTCGAGTAAATAATATCGACGTTAAAAACGGTTAGTCGTTATAAGCGACGTCGTTATAAATGAATTCTACTGTATGTGAATAGAATGGTTTCTTCGCATTTTGTTTGTATTAAGATAGCAATACATTGGGATCAACCGTTTCAAAAACGTACCTACTACCTACGTACGTGAATTAATTCTACTAACATTTCTGCTGTGAATGTCACATTAAAATCAGTTCAGTCATTTCGGAGACGTAGGTGCTCATCAGTAGACTTCCAGAAACCATGATATTTTTTATCTGATGACTAAGATCATGATGTGAACTTTTCAAGCTTCTACGAACGGACGGACGGACTTCACATGAAACTTCAACCCTTATTTTACCCTCAGGGAGGGTGGATTTCTAAATATCAGATACACAATTTTATTTCTCATTAACCAAAAAACGTGAAGACAAAATTTCATGCTTCAAATAGGACCAATTTTCATACAACCGTTCCACCCCCTGTTTCAACCCCTTAGGGGATGAATTTCGCAAAACCCCGTCTTAGCGAGTGCCTACGTGCTAAAAGGAACCTCCATGCAAAATTTCAGATTCCTAGCATTTGTAGTTTCTGAGATTCCTTGATGAGTGACCCTTCGCTTTTATTTATATAGATAAAAAAACTGAAGCCCCAGTTGACATAGTTGCTATTTATTTCATTTTCACAATATGGCGTCAAGTAGGCGCCATACTGAATTTTCAATAATAGTATGTTTTTACACTCGACGGACTAAGAGGAATTGATTGACGTGTGAATCATAAAAAAAATCCCATGCCTTTGGTTCGTACAGAGCTTCAAAGAAACATACAAACATTGGTTGATAAACACATTACCACTCCATTGCGTCGCGCAGTCGGGTAAAAAGAAAATGTCTGACCGGCGAATGATAGAAGATGTCTGATCTTGTAAAGCAGTTAGTGAGGCAAATAATTTATGATTTTGACGAATTCTATTCTTGTGACATTTAATTGATTAATATATGGTATGTGATTGATTGTTTATTATTTAGTGGATTATTTATTGTTTGAGTTATTTGATTGATTGTAAAGTATTTAGTTGGCTATTTAGTTGCTAATGGATTACTCATTGCTTGATTGAATGCTATTTCTGTGCAATTATTTTTATTACATTTATTGGCTTTGAACTATTAATGAATTAAAGATCATTTAATTAATTTTACATACTATTTTCGGTTCTAGTTACATTATAAATGTAATTTTTATTATTTAATTTAAGTTGACGTGTAAAATGATATTTTATTAATAAAGAATATGAATATGAATAATATAATATGTGTCTGACCCCATGAAGCAGTCGGTGTCCTGGATCCACTGCTTGACGAAGTGCTGCACGATAGACGCGTTGGGGACGGACTCCTGCAGCTTGCTGAGTATCGAGAACAGCAGGTGAGGGTTGCAGTACAGGATCGCTATCAGCACCTGCGCCAAAACACCTTACATGTACCAAACATGACCTCGAAATTACATAACTAGCAGTAGAGAGACGACCTTCTTAGCATTCCATGGATTCACCGCGCGGGTGCCGGGTCCGTCGTGTGGCAGAGAGAGAAAAACTCGAGTAGTTCCCGAGACTTGTGACTCGGGCGTTGGTTTAAGGGGTACATCAACACTCACCTTCACTACTCGTGTTTCTCTCCCTGCCCAGCCAAATCTGATATGAGCCTACTAGTGCAGCTTTAGATACTCGTTCCAGTATAGAACTTACTGCACTTCTGGATAAGCCAAGGTCTTTCAGCAGGTTATAGAGAGATTTTGCTGGTATACCTCTCGCTCCCACTTCTACAGCGTATAAACAAACTACATAGCCGTTTTTTGTTAATTCGTTTAGGAGGTCGTAATACTTATTTTGTTTCATCGCGTGGTCTTTAGGTATATTAGTTTCCCACGGTACGGTAAGTTCTACAAGGACTATGCGTTTCGTAGCTCTAGAAAAAAGGAAAATGTCCGGTCTGGATGACGAAACACCCACATCCTCTGGGATTTTGTAGTGCTTTTCAAACGTGTCCATTAAAATAATGTCTAATAATATGTTCCGAATAATAGTTTGGACTAACACATTGACTACGTCATACCCTGGGAAAATTAATGATCGTGAACTACGCGGCCGAAACAGCGGAATGCTACTGGTGTGGAAAACTATGAGTTTTCTGGAAACAAAAACGTTTTTTGTCTAGTATTGTGCAGTTGACACGCGACTCTTCTCGCCTGACGTGGTGAAGCGACGATGCGACCTAACATGTAACCCCGAAGAAACCGATTCACCGTCGATTGGAAAACACAAAGATTGTAACCTACCACTACGACCTAGAAAGTAACTGGACTAACAACTAGATATATAATGTTTATACAATAACTAGCTAACCCGCGAACTTCGTACCACCATACTTTTTTTCGTCAACATTTCCTAAATTTTCTGTCATATAAACCTTGTCCCAACAATAACAAATAGATAAAACAAAGAATCATCAAATTTGGTGCAGTCATTCAAATGTTATGAGCTTACATATATAAAAAGTACACGTAATTCAATGAATTATACCTGCAACAGCATGGTTCGGAGCTCGGCCGTGTTGATCTTCCGAGTGAGCCGGTTCAGCACCAGCTCCACGAACGACGGCAGGCAGTTGTCGATCTTCCCGGCGCACTGCAGCACCATCACCTCGAGGAGTTTCGCCGCGTACACCTCGGATTCGTCCTTAGCTTCAGCGTTTAGCACCTGCACAAAACAATTGATACACATCTTTATTTATACTGGAATTTTTCGACAGGCGATGCCCACCAGGAATAGTGTATTACGGCCTATTTCTTAAAGCATTTTAATGTAAACTTCAGTTATTATAAAGGTATAATCTAAAGGTCAAACTCTATTGCTGTTTAAGAATATCTTAAATTTGGTAATAATAACTGAGAAATTTCGAAATATCAATAGAAAATAGAGATCAATAACCATTTCTTTGTTTACATGAGATAGTGACGTCATATAGCGTTTTATAGACATTCGAAGCACACATAAGAAAACTTGAATTTTAAGATTGAAATATTAAATTTATTTTGTATTTTTATGAATGGAAATTAATATTACTCACTTGCTTTTTCGTTAATATATGACATATATATAATTTTACGGTCTTATTCATAAAAATGTATAGCATGTTACTTTTTTTAGTCATAGTTTGTTGTTTTAGTCTAAAGACTTGCTATAGTACGTCTTAGGAAAAATGGTATTCATAATAGCATTTTAGCGCTAAAACGTGCTATAAGCCTTCTATAAAGTTATAGAGCCGAGAACCCTACTTTAGCGGCGTTTTAAGGCAAATATGGTCGACTCTTAACAAAATGGCGTTGTAACATATTCAACTTTTTTTTTTGGTTTCCATTCGGTAATGTCACCGTAATTTCGCCAACGCCCAGCGTTTGAACGTTCGGAGTATCTTTGTTATATTATGTTCTTAATTCTTCCATCTTCTTCATAGCTTCTGAGAATTATGAGCTTGATTGTCGGAAAACACGTGAAATCGAGGTACCATGATTCTTGCTTCAAATATTACAAACGTTTGAATGTATGTGAATTTAGTGAGTATTTATTATGTAGTGTATAAAAACCAATGTAATGTTTGGTGTTGATGTTGAAAGAATAAAACATGTTGACATGAAAGTAATCCACATCGACGAAAGGTGTATATGTATAAGTAGGAGTGATCCTTTTACTTTCGGAATTTATTTCTTTAGCATTTTTTCTTATAAACAACAAGAAATTAATGAGAGAACGAACGAACACCACTACGTTTAAGTACTTTAAATTTCCCCTCTTCATAACTTCACAGTGTATGTCATTTTTTTTATTCTGTAACATTGTCTATGGCTCCACCATCAAACTCGTTTTATCTGTGGACGATTCTGTCAGTTTGTCTATAAAAACGATCGATTTCATTATAATGGCAACATTTTGATCCTAAAACTGATATTATTAGTAATGCTTTAGTTATAGAAGGCTTATAGAGCGTTTATGAATACGGAATTTTATATAATACGTTATAAGCTTATCGAGCGTTTTAACTAATGAGTGTTTTAAGTCTTCTAGAAACATTTATTATGAATAAGACCGTTAGACTTTTATGAACACAGTACCGTGCATACAGCACAGTACCTTATTTGCAACGCAGATATTACATGAGTATACAATTTACTATGTGTACGCAAGCAAATAAACAAGAGAGTGTGAGGGTGTGTTTATGTGTGTCAAATACACGTGTTTAATGGTTTCATTGATGATTTATGTATTTATATCGACAAATTAAAAAAATGTATTCTGCACTCCTCTGTACAACAATAAGTGTGGGAAATTAAATAATACTCCACACGCGCCATCTTCGAAAAAAAAAAGGGTAGGTACAATGTTTTCGCTTCACGTATTGATGCATAGGTAATATGTAGAGTTATCCCATGTTATTCACTTATTTATCATAATTACGGTCAATTTTTTTTTCTATCAAGGGTTAAAGTGTAATCGTATATTACACTTTAACCCTTGACCGCCATATCGCCTTATGTTAATCGACGATTGATTTCTATTCATCGTTATTTGCAAGTTTTTCAGTCACAAGTAGTCACATCACTAGAGTCAATGACTAAGATTAGTAGAACATAATAATACAAAACAAGAAGTGACAAGCCAGCAAATAAAATACAAAAAACACAGTTGCTGAAAACAGTGCTGCAATTGTTGCAATTACGATAAAACCCATGCCTACCTACTACCTGCTGTATACCTAGTTTTTTGCGTCAATTGATATTTACATTGCTTTTGGATTATGTTGTATCTTTATGTTTATATATGACGCTGCAGTCGGCATCTAGGTTATTAGCCGAGCGAAATCGGGACCGCAGCCAGTTGTATTTAATTCTTTATTAAAATCATTGGAGCATCCCGTAGTTGCACCTGCGTAATTCCCGGTCTCGTTATTTAACCGGAATAAAAACATCCAATGTGTTATTCCAGATTACGATCTAGCGATGTACCGAGTTTCATCCAGATCCTTCAGTAGTGTTTGCTTAAAACAGTAACAAACATCTATAGATACACACAAACTTTCGATTTAACCTCAGCGTTTACCAATGAAATTTTTATACCATATACCTCTACATAAAACAATGTCTAACTCACAGCCACATCTCTATTTATAGTATTCTCACACAATGACATGAGATTAAAAAAACCTATCTGCCTTACGTAATTGTGTTCCCCAATCACGATCTTTTCAAGCATAAATAGAAAAATAAAAACAAATGTACAAACTTTCATAAAAAAATTTAAAGCATAAACAGAAAAATAAATAAAAATGTATAAACTGTCATACAATTTTCTATTGTGTGTTCTAAACGCCAGCCTAAAACAGCTGCTATGCACGCTTATGTACAGTCGCAAAACAATGCACATTTGCATGAGCAAGAATTGAAATCAAATAAATCAAAATGGTCAACAGAAAATGCAGTCAAAAAAAAAAGTTTACACAGCGAAAGCGCAAAACATAAGTTTCGTTTTTTTTTATACAGAACAACAGCCTACTCAACTTAAAAAAAAAAACAGAAATGTATTTAAACTGGCTTTTTAAAAAAAATATGCAAATAGCGTAAAATTAAACTTATACTTTAACTGCAAAAAGCGAATTGTCAAAGATATATTTTATTAGGATAAGTCATCATAATCAGCCTATCTAATAGTCCACCGTTGAACGCAGTCTTTTCAATATTAAGAATTTGGGCAAAGTCACGATTTTACGACTTTCTGCTAGAATCGTCCGCATTCAGTCTTTCAACAGTATTTGTCAAGGAGAGTACCTTAAGCAATCAATTACGTGTCCTTATAGTAGAATTGTTTCGTTTTCCTATTTTTTAAATATAATAGTGATGTGACGAGCAGGACATTTGCCTGATGGTAAGCAACAGACCAGTGTTACGCAGCTGTCAGAACATGTTCCAAATCATTGCCTAGCACTGAACTGCGCTCGTTCGTCATCTTGAGATATAAAATAATTTATTGTCACGTAAATTCTCTGAAAACATTGCCCTTTAAACCGGAACACAGTGATGTTTGCACACTACTGCTTGGCGATAGAATAACTGGCAAATGTGTAGTACTTCCCCAAGAAGACTTTGCAAAGAGTTCTCCCACGGCAAAAAAACAGACAAAATAAAACATTTATAAAAATACGAATTTTAGCGTGCACCAACTGTTTGAATACTTACAGTTTTGGACATGTTGAACATGGCCAGTATATGGTTCTCGTTGGAGACGAACGCGTTTGTGTCCACGGTGATATAGTTGTGCAGCACGGGCATCATGTCTGAGAAGTAATCGAACCCTTCCTTCTCGAACACTTGGTAGAGCAGCTCCAGAACCTTCCACATGTCTTCTGATATGGTCTTCGCGGTGAGGTTGCATAGCAGAGACATTGCTTCTTCATAATATTCTACAATAATAAATTGAAATTTGTTTCAAATTAGATTGCAAGGGGTTATAAATATCGCTAAAAGTTATCAATGGAAAAGTTTAAAAATCCATTTGTAGGATAAAAACAATATCAAAAACGAATTAATGAAAGAGTGTTATCGTGTTACCAATAATGTTCTGTTGTAGGATGTGACCGACGACGCGGAGTACGGTCTTCTCCATTTGCGCCATAATCTCGGGACAGTCTTCCATCGCGTTGAGGACTGTCTCCAGAGTATTGAGCAGCCCCATCGCAGTTATGGCCTTCTCGTCGGTACCGGAGTCTGTCTCGATCACTTTGCTGAACGTGGCCGCAAGGTGATGCGTGATCTCATACGCCATAGGTAGGAGCTCCTCAGTGTAGCATGGCACTATCTTCTGCAGAACATTGGCTATGTTATCGTTTTCGGTTTCGCGTATAATCTCGAGCAGTTCGGCCGTGACGTCTCTCACGTGAATCAGCAAAAATCCGCGGACTTTTTCTTGTGTGGAAAGCAGCATTTGTATGGCGATGGCAGCCTCTACTTTGACGGGAAGTTCCGAGTCTTGGAGTAGAGCGCACACTGTGAGGTTTACGGCTTCGAGGAGTAAAGCGTCGCAACTGAAGCGAATGCCGGAGAAGCACTGGATGACCCAGCACACCCGAGCGCGCATGTGTCCGTGCGGGCTGCGGAACTCGGGGTAAACGTACTCGCTGAGGAGCGAGCTCAGCTCATCGCGGAACTGCTTCTTCTTGATGAGGCTGTCGTGGAGGGTGCCCACCATGTGGAGAGCGCCGTCTTTCTGTCGAGCACTGTATTCGCCATCCTGGGAATTTAACACCCGCATGCACAGCTGCATCGTGCGACCGAACATGTCCTTCCTCTTCCTGCAGGCCGACGAGAGAAGCGTCTGTGCGGCCACAACCGGGGACACAAAGTCTTCGAAGATATCTGTAAATCATGTTACAATATTATGAAAAGATTAACAATGATTCGACTTGAGTTTATTCTTAGTTTCTTATGCATTTGTTTTACGTCTGACACGACACGATGACACGATGACACGATAAATGTGCCACTGTCTTAATTGATTTTTTTTTAAGTGAAATCTTATTATGGCGCGCTACATACAGATTTTTCGTGGGCTGTGAATTGATTTCTAGCGTCACGCTGGGGAATGTAGTTTCCAAAGTTAGCTATCAAATTCTGAGTTATAAGTTTTCACTTCTATCCGCAGTTCCTATGACAGCAATTTTTTTTTAATGTTTAAAATGCAAAGTTAACTGAACCCAACATGGACTTCTGCCAGAAATGTTAGAAAATAACATTATAGGTAGCTGTGAATGCAAGTGAAGAGAGACGATCTTCTTAGCATTCCATGGATTCACCGTGCGGGTGCCGGGTCCATCGTGTGGCAGAGAGAGAAAAACTCGAGTAGTTCCCGAGACTTGTGACTCGGGCGTAGGTTTAAGGGGCCCTTTCTGACGTACATCAACACTCACCTTCACCACTCGTTTTCTCTCCCTGCCCAGCCAAATCTGATATGAGCCTACTAGTGCAGCTTTAGATACACGTTCTAGTATAGAACTTACAGCACTTCTGGATAAGCCAAGGTCTTTCAGTAGGTTATAGAGATTTTGCTGGTATACCTCTCGCTCCCACTTCTACAGCGTATAAACTAACTACATAGCCGTTTTTTGTTAATTCGTTTAGGAGGTCGTAATACTTATTTTGTTTCATCGCGTGGTCTTTAGGTATATTAGTTTCCCACGGTACGGTAAGTTCTACAAGGACTATGCGTTTCGTAGCTCTAGAAAAAGGAAAATGTCCGGTCTGGATGACGAAACACCCACATCCTCTGGGATTTTGTAGTGCTTTTCATACGTGTCCATTAAAATAGTCCAATCAGGTGCTGTACCCAGGATTGAGTAAGGCTTGTTCCTGGAGTTTGAAGTTGAGCCTTCTTTACAAAGTTAATTTGTCTGTTGTTTGTCGTCAATCCCTTTTGGGCTCTAGCTACCGAAAGGCTCATGGCTTCACGTATGATTTCAAGTACTCTGTCATGACGCCGTGAGTAATGACCCCATTAAGGAGCACCTTGCATCCCACCAATATGTGCCTTGCTGTACATATCGCCTCTCCACAAGTATAGCAACATTTTCAGAGGCTTTTCCCCACCTTACCAAGTTACTCTGGTCAGGGAGGGTCATTTGGAATGCATTTAGATAAAATATAAAGATAAAGTGCAAATTCTTACCGAATTTGATGCGGATGTATTCATGCGGGTCTGTGTTCCATAGCTCCTCGTCGGCGTCGGTGTAGGAGAGCATGGGGAACAGTACGTCCTGGATGATCGCAAACATGTGCGCCTTCAGCAGCTTCCACGAGAGCGCGTGGCTCACGCTGCGGGGAAAACATACCCTCAGTCAGAGGTCACTTGGCACAGCAATAGTTAGGAGAACTGAATACAACATTAGTCAAAAGACACTTGCTACTGCAATAGTTAAGAAACATTTGATTCAGCAAGACATATTTCATCCGAATCTGATGCCCCCCACAAAGACTGAACGAGGTTAAGAACGGCCCCCCACTCTTTGTTTTTTTTTGTTTGTTAAGTTTTTATTGTGTCAAATAAGCGAAAAACCTTTTTTATGTATCTTGAAATAGATCTTCAAATTAACTAGCTTTTTCCCGCGGCTTCGCTCACGTTTTGAAAGTCGTTGACATAAGGCCTAAGCGTTTATATGAAATTTATTTATATTATGTACAACTTATAAAAAGTTTTAATAAAACTGTTATCCCCTATTTCACTCCCAGTGGGGACGGAATTTTGAAAATCCTTCCTTTTTAGATCCGCACATCATAAGAGGAATACGGAATTTTAAGTTTCTAATCCCAAGGGTTTGGCCTGTGTATTCTATTTTACCCTCTTAGGGATTGAATTTCGGAACGCGTCACAAACCCGAAATCCGATCGAAAAAGAGTTCCTGCTTCATGTGCTACTAGCCGCGCCTCGCGGTTTCACCCACGTATTTCCCGTATCCGTTGTTTTCTCATGATAAAGAGTGCCCTATGTGTTCTTCCAAACTACGATTGAACTGTATTCGAAATTTCAACCCGAGCCGTTCATACGATATATGATTGAGCAACAAACATCCGAACATTTCATTATTAAACACTAGTAGGACTATCCTCTATGTCCTAATAATAAAACAGCTATTTATAACTAACAAGATTAAAAATTTTGACTAACCCCCGAGTACCTCAGATTTGTTATCCGTACAACATTCTACTAGTCAAGTCATTTGATACCCATATTAAGGGAGTTGTGAAAAAAGAAATGTATTTCGCCATTTTGTGGAAGCGGCCATCTTGGATTTGAAATTTATCATAGTGTAGTCAAGTCCTTTCGTTGGATACCCATATTGAGGTAGTAGTGAAAAAAAAATATAATTCGCCATTTTGTGGTGGAGGCCATCTTAGATTTGATTTTTTTATAGTGTATAGTATTCTACTAGTCAAGCCCTTTCATTTGAAACCCATATTGAGGTAGGTTGTGAAGAAATATTTTCTCCGCCATTTTGTGGCGGCGGCCATCTTGAGTCTATGTTAACCAAACATAGCTAAGCACATCCGGACAAATATTAACTTTCAAATAAAAAAAACCGCATCGAAATCGGCCCATCCGTTTGAGCTCTACGGTGCCACAGACAGACAGACATCGACGTCAAACTTATAACACCTCTTTTTTGGTCGGGGTTTAAAAATCAGGCAGCTAACGTATTTTATTACAAACGTTTATCATAATAAAAACATACTCGAAATATCAAGATTTAACACCTCGACGAAACCCTAAAAATTGCATAGTTATCAGTCTATGCTGCAATCTACTTGGTTAGTCATAAATGTTAAAATCGCCCTGATCATGCGGAGCTTGAAGCATACAAATTAATCAGATAACATAAAGCAGGAACCAGAAAAATATCTAGGGGAAATTGAATGCAGCAGACAGCTAATTTAAATACATCTATTATTGAGTAAGACAGGAAACTGAATTATTACATTTGAAAACTTTATTTAATACTGTAAATATAACTAGATTGACAAAGTTTATATAAAGATATAAGCTACTAAATCACACAATTAAAAATATCATCATAAATACTTAATTATTAAATTAAATAAGAAGGTTCAATAGCACAATAGAGGTATTGTACCCGACAATCAATTTATATTCTCAGAATAAACAAAAAACTACTTCATTTTAAGATCAATTAAGATCAGACACTGTACCAAATTTTCATAAGCAACGTACATGAAAGTTAGTATTTAGATCATATTTCTCAAACCGCCACACCCATTCGGATAAAATACTCGTAGATATGGGACCACTTCCAAACAAAAAAAGTCCACCAAAATCGATTCACAATAGGCGTAAGTAACGACTAATTTTTAGGGTTCCGTAGCCAAATGGCAAAATACGGGACCCTTATAGATTCGTCATGTCTGTCTGTCTGTCCGTCCGTATGTCACAGCCACTTTTCTCCAAAACTATAAGAGCTAATACTATTGAAACTTGGTAAGTAGATGTAATCTGTGTACCGCATTAAGATTTTGATAGCAAAAATATTAGAAAAAAACAAAGTTTTAGGGGTGTCCAAAGTCCAATACATAGAACTGAAACTCAAAAATTTTTTTGGTCAATACCCTACGTGTGGGTTGTCTATGGATCATTAAAAATTATATTGAGGTTTCTAACATAATTTTTTTCTAAACTGAATAGTTTGCGCGAGGGACTCTTCCAAAGTGGTAAAAAGTGTGTCTCTCCCCCCCTGTAACTTCTAAAATAAGAGAATGACAAAATTAAAAAAAAGTGTATGATGTACGTTACATTTAAACCTATCAACGAAAATTGGTTTGAATGATATGTAGTAAGTAGTTTTATTTTAATATGTGATAAATTGACTATTGTTAAAACACTGATTAAGGTAACAACGAAGTACGTAATGTATACGTATGTTACTTGCTGCTACGGAAGCCTTCATGGGTGAGCCCGACTCGCACTTGACCACTTTTATTGATTTAATGTGTCATCAAAAGGCTACTCAATAACTGAAAGATAGGTGAAAGAATTACTTTGTTATCTTAGAAACTTCCCGTAACATCACGATTTTAAAATCACAATTTAGGACACTGCAAAAACGCTCCATACAAATCACTACAGAAACGTGACGTCACACTGTTGTAATTTCTATGCGTCGTGTGTAAAGTTTGTATGGTATATATTAGAGAGTGAATCGGTTTTTTCTAGGTAAACACGCTCCATCGTAGATCTCATCATCGCTTAACATCTGGCGAGATGGTGGTCAAGTGCGAACCTATTATAGTTTTAAAAAAAATCTTTACTAAATATTGCGTTTAGGAAACTGGTTTCATAACAAAAGTAACTTGAAATTGAATGAGTTATCCAGTGATAAATATATTTTCTAATAATTTTGTACTTTTAAAATGGACTTGCCCATCCAGCTTTGAATGGTTTATTCCGAACCTGACCCGAAAACCTGACCCGCTACCGGGCTAGGTTAGGAACAGAAAAGAAATATTAATTTTCATTCCCAACCTAACCCTCTTCCTAACCTGACCCGAAAACCACGACGTGGTTTATTCCGAACCTGACCCGCTACCGGCTTAGGTTACGAACAAACAGCAAAAGTGATTCATTTTTTTCATTACGAACGTAACCCTATTCTAAACCTGAGCCGGAAATAATGTTCCTAAGTTAACCTCGAATCTAAAACCTAGTACGTTATTAGTCCTATAGTTCCCGAGTTAGGACTTTTTTTTTAGTAATCGGGTCAGGTTCAGAACTTCTTTTCGGGTCAGGTTAGGAAGAGGGTTAGGTTGGGAATGAAAATTAATATTTTTTTGCTGTTCCTAACCTAACCCGGTAGCGGGTCAGGTTTTCGGGTCAGGTTAGGAATTAACCCTTTGAAAATGATCATAAAGTAAGTTAAACTAAAATATATGAAAATTAAAATTGGTACATATTTTACTGTTTAAATACTGTCATTGTATCAAATAATTTTATATAATTGCAGGACCTGACGTCACTCCTATTGGCGGTGCCGTCGCGTAACATACATAAACAAAACATACCTACAACCGAATTGAGAACCTCTCTTTTTTGAAGTCGGTTAAAAAGATCATTTGTTCCATGCCGATAGTTCCTAATAAATCTACTACTGTTTATAACTTTAGAAATCAGTTATACAAATTTTATCAAAATGTTTTTTTTTATATTTAATGTTTTTTTAAATAATACAGTGACGATGCGAGCAGGACTATATGCCTGATGGTATGCAACATGCCTGTCCATAACAGCAGTGACACGCAGCTTTTGAAGAAGAGTACAAATCATTACCTAGCACTGCGCTGCGCTCGTCACCCAGAGAAAGATTTTGCCCTGTAATTTCACGGGAAACATTGCCCTTCAAACTGAAACGCAGAGATGTTTACACATTACTGCTTCGCGGTAGAATATTTTTTTTTATAATAGTGACGAGACGAGCAGGACAAGTGCTTAATGGTAAACAACATGTTTGCAACACAGCTACTTTGCTACAGTGACACACAGCTATTGGAACTTGAAGAGTCCAAATCTAATTACCTAGCACTGCATTGCGCTCGTCACCTAGATATTTAAGATGTTTTATCTCTATGTCCTGTAACTTCACCGGAAACATTACCCTTCAAACGGGAACACAGTAGGTAATATTTGCACATTACTTCTTGCCGGAAGAATTACTGGCAAAGGCGTGGTACTTCTCCAGGCGGACTTTGCAAAGAGTCCTACCACTACAACTTCAAGACTTTAATTGCGGTCCGGGCCAGCTTCCCCGTGGTACATACATAATAAATATATAGCCTATAACACTCGGGTGTCACGTCACGTACATACTACATACACAACAGCGAAAACATTTTTGAAATCGGTCCAGCAGTTCCCGAGATTTGCGTGTTCAAACAAAAAAAATGGCAGTCATGGGAACTCCCGATAGAAGTGAATACTTATATAAACTCCAAGAGTTTGATAGCTTACTTTGGACACTATGGAAACCGGAACGTAAAGAGCATGGCCTTGAGAATGGTCATCTAGATTTATGCTGACGCTATAACGACGATAACCAATGGGAAATGCATTTCTCCATTTCTCGACACCCAATGGCCATGGTCCCGAGTTTACCCGAAGATTCCTTATCAGCGTGACTCTAGAATTCAATTCGCAGTCCACGAAAAAAATCTGTCTGTGGCGCCATCAAGTTTTCACTTCAAAAACCTCTTCAGCTTTATAATCTTAGTAAAGGTTACTCTTTTAAAAAGTGTTGATTATAATGATGTGTAGAAATAACGCTTTATAGCTAGCCGCGCCATATGGTTTTACCCGTGTATTTTCTGTTCGAGTTTTTCCCCCCCCGGTACAAGAATAATAATCTAGATGTGCTATTTGTGACTATGCTATATGCTACGTAGGTAATCATAACAGCTCAACTGTTCATTATGACCTAATTACAACGTGTTAATCACAAACAAACGTTAAATCAACAAACATCCACACATGCAAACTTCGTCAATTTATAGTTTCGAGTGGTATTTTCCTTTCATTACATTGTAACTAACTAAGTACATATTTCAATAGAACTAGCACTTCTGCTGTATTATCGTAATATTATGTTGGCCATTGACCTCTTGTTTATTATCATTACAATAGTTCCTTTATCAGCACGTACAACATTTACTTAATTTACATGCTGCATTTTGCAAATGCACAATTTATAAGGTACTTCATTAGATAAGGATTAATGCTGTATTTGTGTAACTTCGCTTCGTAAATAAGCCTGTGTGATCTAGGATTTGGTATACGTTGTCTGAGCGGGTTTTTCCCAATGATTGTAACCATTTGGGAATATTGGTGTCACGCTCCATTGTAGACCGCATCTTCGCTTAACATCAGGCGAGATGGCAGTCAACATATGAAAACTAAAACATGACATTATTTTTTGTAAAAAGTAAAGGAAAATATGATTGTCGTGGGGTATACTTAAGAGATACGACATATACCATTATTCTTTTTGTAGACCTCTTTAAAGGCAATACAATACAATATTGTAGTACATTATTTTGATATATCTTGTAGGTTTCAGCTTACAGCCAGCGTTTGCGATGTTAGCGTAAAAAATGTGTTTATTTACGTCATTACATTAGAAAGCTCTAAAATTATCGGTGTTTCTCTACTATAATATGCATGTTTTATATACATAAACCTTCCTCGTGAATCACTATCTATTGGAAAAAACGCATCAAAATCTGTTCGGTACTTTTAAAGAACTATATATAGCATAGATAGGGATAGACAGGCAGCGACAAGCTTTGCTTTGGACTATTTAGTGATTTGTTATTTTAGAGCCCTGTACAAAGGAGCCAATATAAAATGACATGTGCATGTATCAATATTTAAACATATTATAACTGCTGATGTTATTTTTTTACAATGGCCACTTACTTACTAATATGTAAGTAAGTGTGTAAGTAATTATTTAGACAATCAATTGATACTCTTTTAATCTTATGTGTATATTTTATTTTAAATACTTTTTTTAATTCTTCTTTGTAATAAATTAATCAATTTTTACAAATGAAATAATTTTTTAATGCCTTCAATTAAGATAAGTTTTATCAGTAAACAATATTATTAAATATTTTTTTTTAGAATTGAACATAAATTTAATTCAACTTAAAACTTGTAATGATTACAATATTGCAGTTGGATATTTATGTGTTGAGATTTTTATATTATCCTGTTAATATTACAAATTCGATAGTTCGCATGTTTGTGCAAAATTTGTGAATGAAATGAAATATTTATTTGCTACAAAAACTTCACAAAAACAGTTCGTACACATGCAATTTTTTGCGTGTTTTTATCCATGTAGAAGTGCATTGATAAGCAAACTAGGAAAACCTGTGAGATGGCGTACCAATACCCTCCTCGAATGTATGCAATACCTCGAATGTGCGGTGTTTGCGCGTTGTAATTTCAATCTGTATGCAAACATTGCAAACGTTGCAAGTTAAGGAAACAAACGTAAAGTACATATTCCAACAAACCAAACTACCCCGCTGAACGGTAGTGTTGTTTGTATGGCACCTCTTATCTATAAACATTTACCTAAGTACATATTTACTTGACATAGATGTAGAACACGCTTTCAGAAACAAACTTAAATATTATCTCGCTGCGAAGGCTTAACTGAGGCGTACTAAGTGTTGAAGAGTACCTAACTGATAAATCTTGTTTACTTTTCATGAGTCATGACTTGACACGAATAGGTTTTACATATATTATTTACATTAACACAATGTGACATGTTATGATTATTGGATATTACTTTTATTAAAATTAATTTATAATCCTGACCTGCAAAATGGCCGCCTCCACAAAATGGCGAATAATATTATTTTTTCACTACTACCATAATATGGGTGTCAAACGAAAGTACTTGACTAGTAGAATACATTGCACTACGACGAATTTCAAATCCAAGATGGCCGGCTTCCAAAATGGCGAAATACATTTCTTTTTTCAAAACTCCCTTAATATGGGTATCAAGTTAAAGCGCTTGACTAGTAGGTAGAATGTTGTACAGATAAAAATCCCGAGGTAGTCGGGGATTAATCAAAATTTTTAATTTTGTTCTTGTTCTGTATTTTTACACCTGTAAATACCCATATGCGCAAATAAAGAATTTTATTTATTTTATAGCAGTGCTCGGGGCTAAGATTTTGCATATACTACGTATACGGTGGGAACTGACGCTTTACACCGAAAGCACGGATCTGATCGCTTTTTCCCTGTCGCTCTAGTGCAAGTGTCATACTTTTGTCGTGGCCAAGTCACGGCACATCACTCTGTTGCCATAGCAAGTATGCACGTCATCTGGCATCACGATTGGTACAAAGGAACTGTGCAGAAACCTCTGATCTATTTATTTATTCTCTATCTAAGACCCGCGGTTTCACCCGCGTTTTAATTTTTTTTTCTCACCGAGTCCTAATTATTTTCTTCAATTAAGCGTAGCCTATGTTATGACCTAAGAAGATCAGCTATGTGGTAGTGAAAATCCCGTCAAAATCGGTCCAGCAATTGCGGAGATTAGCCGGAACAAACAGACACACACAAAATATTATAAATAGTGTTTTAGACATAGGCACCGTGTATACTTTCATTTGTACTTAGTAAAAAGCTGTTACTTTGATATTACAGTCAGACACTCCAATGTTATTTATTTGTATAGATGTATAGATTTATTTACTTCGGAACGCCTGAACAGATACGGTAGACTTGATCAAAGTCTTATATGAATAACAAAACATAAAATAAAATGATTTTGAGTCGACGACAACATCTGTCGAATTATGGAGAATTTCGTTAAATTCTGATGGCACTGACAAACAAACCGTTGTCGCCACCTTTGATGTGAAGCACGTTTCGTTCCATCAATCAACACATTGCGTGCGTCCGTCGTCGCGCCAAAAAAAGTATCCATCACAAAAACCTGTGACTTATGTGACTACGTAAAACGAAACGTCTTGCCGCCGGACCGAAATTTTATTAGTAGGTACTTACATTTAGTATCAGCATTGCACCCGTGCGAAGCCGCTAATATTAATATAATTGATTGATATTGGAATAGTAAATAGGCCTATTTTATTGCAGGAAAATAACGGGAACGGTTACGCTGGTGAAACCGCGAGGCGTTATAGTCAAATATGTTTTCTGATTATAATGAGAAAATATCAGCAAATATGTATATTTGACTAAGATAATAATTACTTATAAGTTACGGCTGGTCTAGTCGGGAGAACGACGCCTGCCGATCCGGAGACCCCAGGTTCAAAACCACGCGCACCGCTGTCTTTTCGAAATCATGTGCGTAGGTAATGCCGCTAACTTAAAACGGTGAACTAAAACATCGTGAGGAAACCGACATGTACCTAGAACCTTTCGAAGTCATGTGTCATCCACCAACCCGCACTGGGCCAGCGTTGTGGATTATTGCCTTTAATCTGTTCTTGCGAGAGAGGGTCCGAGTCCCAGCAGTGGGAACATTTAGTGGGCTGTTGATGATGAATAATTACTATCTTCAGGTACACATACAAGTCTTGGTCATCCCATCATTCTCGATAATTTGAAGACTTACCAATGATCAATGTAGCTGAGAGTTTGCTGCAGCACCCTCGGGGACACGTACACCTTGTGCCTGTATTTGTCCAGGATGGCAAGGAGAGCGTCCAGGACTCCTTTAGTGAAGGTGGTCAAGTACCATTCGGCAAAGTCGAAGTACTCGTCGCGAGCGTTGATGGGGCTTCCGTACCTAGAACATAGTGTTAGTGAGCACCGTGATACTGAAGCGGGAATATGAAGCAACGTGTCCATTTTTTAAGCCATTGCATAGCTTTTATCGCGGGCCTGGGGACCGAATTTTAGTGATCGTGCATCTCTTTCTTATGTTCACAAAAATGAGGGATGGAAGACCGTAACGCCGTCCTCCCCACTCGGTCATTCGACTTTGAATCTTATTTGTATTACGCTTTACAGACTAAATGCTCTTAGCAGTGTTGCCAACTTAACGGATTTCCCGTGATATTTTTTTATGGTAAACAAATGTCACTCTTCAAAATAAAAGCAATTCCGAAAAATTGTTAACATCCCTATTGCTTATGTTGATAAAAAATGCATGCAACATGCAATAGCTTTACCGCGGCAGTCTCCGAGTGCCACACTTCTTTTTTTTTTAAGAGTGACGACACGAGCATAACATGTTCCTGATGGTAAGCAACATTACTGCCACATAACTGCACAGTGACACAGCTATCAGAACATCTAAATCATTAGCACTGCACTGCGCTCCTCCCCCCAGAGATCTTAGATGTTATATCTCTAAGCTCTGTAATTTCTCTGGAAACATTGCCATTCAAACCAGAACACAGTAATGTTTACACATTACTGCATGGCGGTAGAAAAACTGGCAAAGATTAACGAAGAGTTCAATGAGAATTTGATATAAGATAACAATTGATTGAAGAATCAATCATGTAAAGAAACAAAATCAATACATACTAATCAGGCCCACAAAATACCTAGAGCGCGTTACGTAGAATAAGAGAAGCCAGTATGCAGAGTGAGTTTTGTCGAAATCTATACGCGTTCTACCGTGCGAGCGTAAACATGACATTTATATAAAGAAACTCAGGCACCGCTAGAGTCAAACTATATAAATACTGAATGCCCAGCAGAAGAACAATTTTATTTGAATATAGATTTGTACCCCCTGACTACAAAGAAAATATGTCAATTCAACTCCCCTACCTATAGTCGGAGATCTAGAAGCCACACAAGAAAGAATGCTGTAGGCTGTAGAGCTCAAAGGACATGAAGATGAAATGGCAGTCAAGTGTTAACCTATCATATTTGAAAAGAAAAGACATTTCTAAACAAAAAAGTTCAAATCTAAAGCTGATTAGTCTTTGATGTTGATTACTGAAGCTTTTCTTTCGAGCAAAATCACAGAAAAATAAACATAATACTTGTCACATCAGATATTAAAAAGTAATTTCAATTACGAAAATCTTAAATAGTCTGTTTCAAGATAGGTACCTTTCAAAGAGTCTGTACAGTGTATGTATGGCCCACTTCTTAACTTTCCACCAGGGCAGCTCCAAACGTTCATCTTCGTCAACAGCGTGAGTATGCTCGGGGATGGGTTGATTGAGAATTATGATGAGAACTTCCATCCATTTTGTGAACACATCTTTAGTAAAGAGCTCCAAGCTCAGAGTGTACTAAAAATTAAAATTTATTAAATATACATAATTATAGTGTAGAAATAAATATAAAATTTAACAGTGACTTAATCTTAGTTGTCTCACTAAGCGAGTACATATTTAAAGAAACACTTGTTTGGAATAATAGTAATAGACCTATGTCTACAGAATGCAAATAGGCAAGAGTTTCTTCGTGGTTTCAGTGAATTTGTTGTGGAGCTGCTGTCAAAAAGCTCAATCAACATGGTATTTTGAAACTGCCAGCCCCTCATTGAAATATCAAATAGAGATACTCTTTATTGTACAAACCAAAACGATACAGTAAAAGAAAAAGAGCAATAAAAAACTAGTGTTACAATCGGCGGCCTTATTGCTAAAAGCGATCTCTTCCAAGCAACCTTAGCATGGAAATGTTTTTAGATGTAATAAAAAGCGGGTTGTGCTAAATAGAACTAACGCGAATAAACGTAGCGACATACAGTAGAAAAGAAAAAAAACAATATAATAAATAAATATACATACTAATAGGGATACTTACTAATTACATACAATATTTGTAAAATATATATAGAAATAAATAAATAGCTGATCATAAATATCCATACAATAAAACGGGCAATGTCAGCAGAAAAACAAACTTTGATACATGAATTAAAAGCATATAGAGCCATATTAGATATAGGCCTATCCAATAGTAAAATAAGATGTAAGGCTGTGACTACAGCTTCGATAAATAGTAATTTTAAACATGAGTTTCAAAAGAATCTAATGATGGCAGTTTTCTGATAGCAATGGGCAACTCGTTCCACAATTTAACTGCCTAAAAAGATTTGCCATAAGTTTAAGTTTCAAAAAGTACTGATGGGCGCTTCAGGGTCAAGTTCTTTTAGGCACCGCGGTGTACAGGGATTAAAGAGAACATTGTATAGAAGATAAAAATGTGAGCGACATAGACGAAAGGGCAGCCTCTTGAGCTTGACGCGAAAATGAGAAACGTCATCATATTTGCGTAAACCAAATATGAATCTAATACAGTAATTTTGAAGGCGCTCAAGTTTATCTAGGTGGTCTTCTCTAAGATCAAGGAAACTGACATCAGCATAGTCCAGGATAGCTAGAAGTAGAGACTGTGTGAGCTGAATTTTAGTGGCAGTGGGATAAATATTTCGAAGGCGTCTAAGGGCTGTCACTGTCGCTTAATTATAGCTTAGCGCTAATTATTTTGACGTGATTATCACAAGATAAAGTTTGTTCTAATGTCACACCGATATTTTCGACTGATTCGCTAAATGGTATTTTGGCATCATTAAAAGTTACAAGAGGAATGAGAATTGACTGGTCACTGTCAATTCTCGATACCCAATACAAACTACCTATTACAATCACTTGAGATTTCGTAGGATTAAATGTCTTACAAATGTATAAGATTGGTACCATATTAAATGTTGTGCTAATCAGAGAGGTGAGTATAGAATATGTAAAGCATAATATAATCCACATCATCTCATCTCAAATAAGGGCATAGCAAGATGTAGAACAGATTGAAATCGTTTTGGTTTTAACACATCACTCTGTAGCCATAGCAAGTACGCACGTCATCTGCTTACGATTGGTACAAAGGAACCGTGCGGAAAAAACTTATTTTTTACTTATTTTCTCTCTTATCTAAGAAAACACAACAACAAGTATTAACAAATTCAGTTTCAACTTACCTTTACCAATGCATAGTAACATTTCAAAATTTGCTTTTGAATAAGAACAGAGTCTGGAGACTGATCACCCTGTAGATTACATATCAAGTTGTAGAGCATTGGCAATAACATTTGCATAGCTTCTATCAGCGGGCCTCGCTTGTCTGGAGCTTGGTACTCGTAGTTCTTGATCAGATTATACAGACAAAGTAGTGCACCCATCCAGCTGCCGGGATCAGGATTTTGCAAGTATATATGAATTTTGTCAATAACTTCTGTCCAACGAGACGGAAAGTCATTCTTGGTAATGGTTTTGAGACAAACGCACAGTTGTATTCTTATCATGTCCGGTGATTGGACGATGGCCTCCACGATACTGTCGCGGACCATGGCCCTGTCCTGTTCGTGTATACTGAATTGGATGGGTTCCCCCTCTTCCGGTTCCTTTTCCTGCCATCCTGCGGTGATCAGGTTCTTAAGGTACACTGCACCAGCTTGTCGGATTGGTAGAGGGATATCATTTTGCATAACAACTTGTAAGAGGGATGGTGCAAATCCAATTATTTTATGAATCTGTAAAAGATAATGGAAGTTTAATGATAAAAATTTATATAACCGCTTGCTTGCCCGTTTCAACTAGTAGTTAACAAAACTCAAATGCTAAAATGTCCATGTCAACTGGTAGTTAACGTCGCGATTCAGTCTACTATGACCGTGTCAACTAACAGTTGACATGGCACACCATGCCAAAATGCTCGTGTCAAACATGTGCAACCTGTGGTTAACATGATCCCGCGCTCGAAAAAGTTTTATCGCTCTAGGGCTTCGTGTGTGTTATTTATCTCATTTCTGTGTTAAATTTCCCGTTTTATTAATCCCAGTCGAGTATTTAAGCCATAGAAAAATTAAAAGAAATTTTAAAAAAGAACAAAATTTTAATAAATTTATCAACCCTCAACTACTTCGGATTTGTAATTTGTACAACATTCGACTTGTCAAGCCCTTTCATTTGATCCTCATATTGTGGTAGCAGTGAAAAAAAAATCATGTAGTGGTAGGACTCTTGCCAGAGTCCGCCTGGGGAAGTACCACACCTTTGCCAGTTATTCTACCGCCAAGCAGTAATGTGCAAACATTACTGTGTTCCGGTTTGAAGGGCAATGTTTCCAGAGAAATTACAGGGCTTAGAGATATAAGATCTTAGATCTCTGGGTTACGAGCGCAGTGCAGTGCTAGGTAATGATTTGGACTCTTCGTGTTCCAATAGCTGCGTGTCACTGTGCTGTTATGTGTCAGGCATGTTGCTTACCATCAGGCACATGTCCTGATCGTCTCGTCACTCCTTATTTAAAAAAAAATAAAAAAAAATGTAATTTGCCATTTATAATAAGTATGTATTTGAAACTAAATAAGTATTATATCAGCTATCTGGCCACCATAGCACAAGCTTTGCTTAGTTTGGGGTCAGTTGGTGTTGTGTGTCCACCAATATTTATTTATTTTGTGGTGACGGCCATCTTGAATCGATATTACCCAACCATAGCTAAGAAAATCCGCACGGATATTAACCTTCAAATAGAAAAAACCGCATCGAAATCGGCCCATCCGTTTGAGCTCTACGGTGCCACAGACAGACAGACATCGACGTCAAACTTATAACACCCCTTTTTTGGTCGGGGGTAAAAAAAAAAATATAACACTAGATAAATAATCTTTCAAAACAAATTGAGTCGCAAGGAACGATTGCGTGAATCCCGAACGCCGAATCCCGAAATGGCGCGAACTGTGCCAAGTATTTGTCGCCGGGCATTTTGGTTAGTAACGCTACAGGAGGTGGGGACGGGGTGTCACGCGGTTATCCGAGCCGGGCAAGCGAGAGCATAAACGTAAATACGAAATTACGGCTGGTGTAGTGAGGAGAACGGCGACTTCCGATCTGGAGACCCCGGGTTCACATCCCACTGCTTTCTAGAAGTCATGCCGCTAACTTAAAACGGTGAAGGAAAAACATCGTGAATAAAACCGATATTTATTTATTCATTCAATGAGCACACAAAACAGAATGTAATAAACACAAACTATAACATAAGAGTATACTGTACACAAGAACAAAATTAAAAATTTTGATTAACCTCCGACTACCTCGAAATTGTTATCTGTACAACATTCTACTAGTCAAGTCCTTTCATTTGATACCCATATTGAGGTGGATTGTGAAGAAATATTTTGGCCGCCATTTTGTGGAGGCGGCCATTTTGAATCGATAATAACCAAACATAGCTAAGAACATCCGCACGGATATTAACCTTCAAATAAAAAAAAACCGCATCGAAATCGGCCCATCTGTTTGAGCTCTACGGTGCCACAGACAGACAGACAGACAGACACACACAGACAGACAGACAGATAGACATCGACGTCAAACTTATAACATGCCTTTTTTTGGTCGGGGGTTAAAAACTGTATTACATTCCAAACTATGTGGGCCTAGAAACAACATTTGTTTAATATAGTTTAGATATGAACCCAGAATCTTTCAAAGTCATGTGTCATCCACCACCAAACTATGCCAGTGTGGTGGATTATGGCTTTGACTCTCTTCTTGCGAGAGAAGCCCCAGAGAAGGCCAGTCCCAGCAATGGGAATATTTTAGTGATCTGCTTATGCCATAAACGTAAATCCATACTTGTGAAATGATACATGCATTAATTTTGATCATTTAGTACAAACTGTTTTTATATGTAGCTCTGTTAAAATCTTATATTGGTTCGTTTTTAGTTTGTGGTGAATAAGAGGTTTATGTTCTTTAAAATATTAAATTAGATTTATTGAAATCTAAAACACTGTTCATAGCACAGTAGAAAAAAAATGGAAGACCGGAGTCAAGGGACAATGAGAAATAAATAATTTAACCTATTCACATGTAACTTAATTAAAGATAGATTTAATGGGAATAAGACTAACACGATTGATTACATTGTGGACTGTAGAAAATATTATGTTCTATACTGAACAGTTTGTATCAATTATTGCACAACCAAGCAATAGTGTGACGATCAATTACTGGATTGAGTATTTTATATACAGCAAAAATCATTTAAGTGACGGTAGGTTCATTTTATGATTTATGTAATTGATTTAACTCTCTATAATTTTTCTGGTGTGCATAATAAAGTGTGTTTGTCAGTCTGTCTGTATGAAATATGAGTGACTTCACTCCGCCATACAACCCCTGTGAATAATATTACATAATAAAATTACAATTATTTTTTTTTGTTGGACTTGGGCTGTTATTCCCCAGTGCACGCGGAAGTGTAAGAAATCACAGACAGATACAAATAACGCATTATTGAAATGCAGTGACCCAAGCAAAGCACTATCTAATTTTAAATTCCATGGATATTTGTTATCTTGTGCAATCAATCGGAGTAAGGAGAATACATCCATTTCATTTAGTCTGCAGCAGGAATTTGAATCTCAAATTACATAATATGCAAAATAGACTCGGAGGGTGGCTAATTTAGGAACATGTATTTTAGTAACATTTCTCGCTGCTAAAAGATATACCTAAGTATGCGTCTAGTGTAGTCTAAAAATGCGGCTAGTGTAGTCGAAAGAAAGGCGACAGTGGATACGGACCCCATAGACATAGACGAACCCCACACGCACTGCTGTCTTCTTAACAAACTCAAACATCTTCGAACTTTTCGAGGTCATGTGTCATGGATCGACCAACCAATACCGGGTCAGCGTGATGGATTATGGCCTTGAATATCGCTTTGCGAGAGAAGACCCTGAATCCTAGCTGTGGGAACATTTAGTGGGCTGCTTATGCTCAAAAGACTTAAGACATTACTTTCCAACTCGAAGTGAAATTATTGCCCTGCACTAAGCCATCGTGGTATATGAGAGTAGATTTCAGTTTTTTGTTCATTTTCATACTTCAAAAATCACTTCACTGACTTTGGTAAAATTTATTTGAGACCTGACATCTCTGAACTGTGATATACCAATAAAAAAAACCATAAAAATTGCCACAGCTATCGCGTAACATACAAACAAGGACATCACTAAAAAATATATTTAGCCTAAGTAACCTTGGATTTTAATTTTATTACAGAATTCTACTACTAAAGCCCTTTCATTTGATACCCATATTAAAAGAGGTTGTGAAAAATTATTTTTCCACCTTTTTATAGATTCGTCATGTCCGACTGTCTGTCCGTCTGTCTGTATGTCACAGCCACTTTCCTTCAAAACTATAAGAACCATACTATTGAAACTTGGTAAGTAGATGTATTCTGTGAACAGCATTAACATTATCAAACAAAAAAAAAACAATAAATTTCGGAGGAGTTCCTCAGAACTGAAACTGAACATTTTTTTCCCCCATCAAAACCATATGTGTAAACTTTCAACGAAAGTTGTTTTGAATGAGATCTAGTAAGTAGTTTTATTTTAATACGTCATAAATTCACTATTGTTAAAACACTGATTAAAGTAACAATGAACTACACAGTCCTCCGAAATTTAGTTTTTTTTTTTTTTGTATGATAATCTTAATGCTGTTCACAGAATACATCTACTTTCCAAGTTTCAATAGTATGGTTCTTATAGTTTCGAAGGAAAGTGGCTGTGACATGCGGACGGACGGACAGACAGTCGGACATGACGAATCTATAAGGGTCCCGTATTTTGCTATTAGGCTACGGAACCCTAAAAAGTGCATCTAAATCGGTCCATGCGCATGTGCCATGCGCGCTACAGTGCCACAGACAGACATCGACGTCAAACTTACAACACCCCACCTTTTTGGTCAGTAGTTTAAAAAACGTACAAACGAAATACAGAACTGGCAGACAAAGAAATTACTGGGCTAAGAGACAAAACATCTTATATCTCCGGATGACGAGCGCAGTGCAGTGCTAGGCAATGATTTAGACTCTTCATATTCCAATAGCTGTGTGTGTGTGTGTCACTGTGCTGTTATGGGCAGGCATGTTGCTTACCACCAGGCACCTGCTGGACTCTTCACTCTATCGAGCATATGTTTATAAAAAAATGAGAACCTCTTCCATCTTGGAAGTCTATTAACAAGAACAAAAGTTTAAAAATTGATTTACCTCTGACTACCTCGGATTTGTAATCTGTACAACATTCTACTAGTCAAGCCCTTTCATTTGATACCCAGTAGTACTTCCAGAGGCAGTAGTGAAAAAATAATCTAATATGCCATTTAGTGGTGGCAGCTATCTTGGATTTAAAATTTGCCATAGTGTATAGTATTCTATTATTATAAGTATTATATTAGTACCCATACTGGGTTAAAAGAAGTATTTTGTCCACCATGTCGAGGAGGGACCGTGGAACATACCGTAACGTTTTACAAGACACCCAGTTTTGTTGCATTATGCACGTAATACTCGAAAGTATCCTTATATGAGTTCAAAGATTAGATGGCTGACCCAATTATTAACTATAAATCACAATTACTATTTAATGCTATTTTGTAACCTATCGATAACCCAAAGGCATAAATAAGATTAGAAAGTAGGGCATATGATCTGGTGTGGAAAAGTTGGGTGTGGAAAATTTCAAGATAGATTCAAGGTCTAAGTATCATAGTCCAAAATGGTGGAGCCGCCAGACGTCACGTATTTTTTGATTAACGAAATGGAGACGATTGAGTAGAGCTAGTAGTACGTACGTACTAAGAACACATGCTTACCCGCTAGCTTGCTTACACGGCCAATTTTGAGATATATGAAGATACACAAAAACATAAGGTACATACTTCACGTATTTTCTAATGACTGATTTTCACGTACGTTATGGGCAATATCGTTAAGAACAAGGCCCCAATACTTCCAGACACTTTCCGTCGGCCATTTTGCTTAACAGACGCTTTAAAACTCAAAATAATGAGTTAATTTTAAGGATATTGCCTATAATATACGTTAAAATCAGTCATTAGAAAATACGTGAAGTAATGTTATTATGTACCTTCATTACCCTATATCTCAAAAGTTTTTAGTTTAGTCATTGGAAATTGACTGCTTTATCAAAATTATAGAAATGTGAAATTGTAGTTTCTTAAGCAAGATTCGAGTATGTCAATCGAAGCCAAGTCTAAGAAATATGTTTACCAATCTTTCGAGTAAGAATAATTTCTGTGAGTTACCAATTGATAAATGAATTATTATAATACAGCAAAAGAACCACAGAAGGAAAGAACCTTAAATATTTGGAATAAGGATCCTTTTAGCAGTAGCTAAAATGCACGCCAACCTAACATCTCAACCGAAAAACTCAGTAGTATAGGTATAGGTCTATAAGTAATTTGAAACACAAAGTTTCTTTGGAATTAACTACTACTTATCCTGAAAATGTGCATAATTCCTTGAGGAACATAAATTAAATATAATGTCATCACCATTAAAAAGATTTGTTGAAACAGATAGTTTATAGTCTAAAATAGCAAATAGGCTACTTTGTATCCCTATTGTATATACATTATATTGCTGTAGCTATAACAGCTGTATACATTTTATTTTTAATTTGAAATACACAGTTTTTTAATATGATATAGAAAAACAGTTTGTTATTATTCTGAAAAAGTGTGCTGTTCTTAGGGAAGAAATAGAACAACTAAGTAGATTTCATAGACATTTTAGACACAGTTTAGTCTGGTGTCTGGAATATGTACTAAGTTAAAGTTATTTATTGATAAATGTACAATTCACAAACAATTTAAAAAAAAAAACAAAATAAAAGCATATGTAGAGTATACATTTTTATAGTTTAAATTTAACATTCTATTGTACCATATTATGTATAGTAGAAATAAGTATCAAAGTCAAAATATTTATTACAATTGTAATGAACAATGTCAATTTTTTATAATTTTATTATGAGTTGGCCATCACTCTTAAAAACTTGCTGTAACCATAAAACTATACTAAAGTCTCATCCCAGACAAAAACAATGGGCCCTAAGGAAACAAATATTAACTATCACATCTAATTGACACAACAAATTGGTATGACATTGTTAAAAACACGATGGTTGAGAGTCTGAATTACATAAGTCCCAAAATTTGAGACTGTAAGCATGTGTAGTTTCTGAAATTTCGTGATGATGATGATGCAGATGATGCTGGCAAATGACTTAGTTCCTTTCAGTTTTATATGTACATATATATATATATAAAAGATAGATCACATTGGAACAGCTAAATGAATCAAGTTGAAATTGGACAGTTTTTTAGTACATACAGTAATACATACATTCAGCACAGGGACTGTCTATCCATGGAAAATATGGATAAAATAAAATATATATGGACATAAAATGGATATGGACAAAAATTAATTATTTATTTACTTAGTAATAGCCAAGCTACATTAGCTGATGTGCCTTTTCAGTGTTGAAAAAACAAGTTGTAGGTATTTTTCTTGTAAACTGAAATGTTTTTTTTCACTACCATTTTAGTACTCAACTTCGGTTGAAAATCTATGACTAATGTACTCTGTATCTATGGTACTTACACAAAACTATAAAAATGATATGTAGTAGAAAAACTTACATATCATATTTATTATCAGTAGAAACGAAGACATTCGTCGTCGAAGTCGTTATGCAGTTGAGTTTTTTGAGCTTTGAAGTAACTCAGTAAGGGGAAAGCCTCAGAAAAATGCTTCTATATTTGTGGAGCGGCAATGTGTATAGCAAAGCACATATTGGTGGGATGCAAGGTGCTCCTTAATAAAGGTAATTACTCATGACAGAGTACTAGATATGTGAAGCCATGAGCTTTTCAGTAGCTTAAGCCCAAAAAGGATTGATGACAAACAAAAGACAAATTAACTTTGTCAAAGAATAGAGCACAGGCCCATGAACAAAATTTATGGGTCATATGATACAGCAGGAGACCTATGGTAGGATGATAGAAGGGTATAAAATAATAAAATTCAGCATTTGAAAGCTGTCAACTGAGTGCAAATTGAAGAGGGGGGTTCCAACCTTCCCTCTTTCTTTTTTGGCGCATGATTTTTGTATGGCATTGCGAAATAATGTATTAGAACAGGTATAGAAACTATAAAAATTGATTTTTTTTAATTATTAGTTTTGTCAGAAAAAAACATGATTTTCCGACAATGTTCAGGGTCCCCCTGCGCAGGCAATTCTTGGCAGACAGATATTATACTAAGCTGCTTCAAAACTCAGACCACCCTCTTTGGCCTAAATTGCAAGAACTTCTGAGACTTAACTCTACCCCACAATGTTAAACTCCCATGCCTCCTCCGTAGCCACCACTCAAAATTTTCAAACCTTCCATTCGAAAGTGCTAATTTCCCTATTATCCCTTTATTTTCCACCAGTTACCATGCTTTAACTTTCCAGTCCCATGTTATTCTAAATCTGGGGGGGTAGATAAAGACTCTTGATCCCAACAGGACTTTCTCTGAATTATTGGTAATAATTGGTCTGATTGGCTAACAGTGTTTACAGATGCCTCCAAATTGAATCATAATGATGATGTTGGTTCTGCTGTTTGGATCCCTAAATATAGAATAGTTCTTAGTAACAAGTGGAATTGGCATTGCTTCTTGTTCTAATCCATTATTCCAGAATACCGTACAAAAATCATGCAACAAGAAGAAAAGAGCGAGGGTCGCAACCCAGGGGGGGTTCAATTTGCTTTCAATTGGACAACTTTCAAATGCTGGTATAGTGCTGAATCCTATTATTTTATACCCTTTTATCGTTCTACATAGGTCTCCTGCTGTATTATATGACCCATAAATTTTGTTCACAGGCCTGTAGTCTAGAAGGCTCAACTTCAAACTCTAGGAACAAGCCTTACTCAATCAAGCTTGGGTACAGCACCTGATTGGAATATTTTAATGGACACACATATGAAGAGCACTATAAAATCCTAGAGGATGTGGGTGTTTCGTCATCCAGACTTTTTTTTTTCCAAAGCTACAAAACGCATAGTTCTTGTGGAATTTTGTTAAATTTTTAACAAAAAATGGCTATGTACCATTACCTATAGTTTATTATTTCAACACTGAGATATAGGTGTATCAGCTAAAGCTGCTTGCCTATTAATAAATAAATAAATAGTTAATTTATATGCTGTACAATGAGCATATTATTTTATTTAATACTTTTTAGTTATGAACAATGTTATGACTGTTTTATTCTCAACAAAATATGCATGTTTTGGTTTTTGACCGAATGTCTTCGTTTCTACTGATAATAAATATGATATGTAAGTTTTTCTACTACATATAATTTTTATAGTTTTGTGTAAGTACCATAGATACAGAGTACAGTAGTCATAGATTTTCAACCGAAGTTGAGTACTAAATTGTTTGAAGTCGGAGCTGGGGGACCCAGACCGAGTAATCCGAGAGTGATTTCGCGTTCCTACCATCAGAGTTGAAACCCCATGAACGTTTAAGTAAATATAGACACCATATCTTCACATGGTATAGAATGCAACATACAGCTAGTTTTTTAAATAAGGAGACGAGTAGTACATGTGTTTGATGGTAAGCAACTTACCTGCCACATAACACCACAGTGACATGCAGTTATTGGAACATGAAGACTCCAAATCATTACCTAGCACTGCACTGCGCTCGTCACCCAGAGATCTAAGATGTTATATATATCTAAGCCCTGTATTTAGAAACATTGCCCTTCAAATCGGAACACGAAAACATACAAAAAATGTATTTGTAGCCTCAAAATGCATTGTACTAAAGGGAGCTTTTTGGAAAGTAAGAATTGGCCGATAGTTAAACTGTATAGCTAAATTTTCTAGTGCAATATGCTGAAGAGTGGAAAACAAGTGATTTCCATTTTTGTCCCACCTGTCACAGTGACTGAAGAACAATTTTGTAAAACTTGATATGGGTTGTTCTAAGCGTTTCTAACCTGCTTTTAGCCCTGTTCTTAATTTTTTTACAAGTGGCATTGCTTTTTTGTTTTTAAGATCAGCAAAAAAGGAAATCTGGAGAAAAATTTAAGGATGATGAAATTAAAAGGAAGACTGCTCCAGAAAACAAAAAACTATGATCAAAAACGACGAGATAGAGGTAAAGCTTTAAGTGAAATTAATGGGACTGCTAGAACTCAGCAGGGAGATACAGAAAAACTACAGAAAAGACCACAAAGAGAGAAAAGTTAATAATAAATAAATATTGGTGGACAATTCACACACAACACCATCTGACCCCAAACTAAGCAAAGCTTGTAATAAGTTAGAGCACATCTTGTACTGAAAAGGATTGTGTTGATGACTATGTTAATTTTCTTAAAGATTCTAATAGTATTTGTAAATTAACTATAAACCAATAGGTTTAATAAACAATTTGGGATATAACATAAAAGCAAATAATTTTATACCGGGTTTGTACTTGTCCCGCCAGTCACAAAACTGTGTCCCACCAGTCACAATTTCTACTTTCTATATTTTCTTGTAAAAACTAAACTTGGAGCTAGTTTTTAGTTGTTATTGAAGTATATTTATTAATTTTATAGCATATTAGCTGTACCCTGCCACTCTTTGCTGTGGCACATTGTGATGCAAAAATTAGATGAAAACAATCCTTGATGCAGATTATATATTATCATAGTAAAATTTCAGCTCGATTGGTGCAGAACTTTTTGAGTTTTTGAAGCATACACAAACCAACATAACATTTTTATATATAGAGATTAAATGATATTTGACTAAGTATAGTATTTGGGCTAAAATGTCAATTGACAATTCAAAAGGCAGAAGTGAGATATTTTTACAGTCCCACCAGTCAACCTATTAAACATTGAAATCTTACTTAATATATGCATATGAGTTACTATTTTCGGTAAAAGTTTGATAAGTCGGTTCAAAATGTATTGTAGAATTTCTATTTCATCATTAAATTAGATCTAAATACAAAATTATAGGTCATTAGGGATTCTGGAGTCAAATGGAATTCCCCAAGCACTACTCACTTAACAGAATTGTTAAACTCCTTCTTGGAGATCGGTTAAAAATTACTAAAGAAGAGATTATATATATATATGCAGTACTGGCAAGAACAGCATTACTGTTTAATGATTTAAGATTTGGTAATAGTTTTAATGTGTTAATTTTGAAATTTGGAGGCACCTTGATGTTGACATTGTCATGTTTGTTTGTTATAAAATACGAAACAAAATGCAGACAACAACAGAATTGCCAGATGTCCCAATTTAGGTGGGACATTCAGATTTTTATGTGTTGAATGTGATGTCTGGCATGGGTCAAGGTATGTCCCCCTTTTTGGGGCTAACTTGACCGTGCAAACAGCATTTTCCCAAAAAATATATATATTCAATGGATAATTTTGTTATCATGTAAAACTCAAATAAAGAAACTGATGTGATGAAAAAGCGGAATTCTTTTGAAAGCAGGACATGGAATAGAGAGACGATTTTCTTAGCATTCCATGGATTCACCGTACGGGTGCCGGGTCCATCGTGTGGCATGGATGTTACTCTTTCACATAATAACTACTTCAGGGATTTGGATTAAATTTAGTACATAGATAATCTCAACAATGAATAATAATAGATAATGGTGTGGAATAACACATAGGCTACTTTTTATCCCGGGAAAATTAGGGGATCGGAAACTACGCGAGCGTAACCACGAGGCGCTGCTAGTGTAACGATTTACGTTTCACTATGTCTCTCTTTTGACGAACGAATCCCGCTTTTATTCACTCAAAAAGATTCACTGACTTCCAAAGAAAAAATCTGGCAATGGTGGACAACAAATACTAATGATAAAATGCCGATAACTAGGTTAAAAACAATCCTTGCAAAAAATTATTGACAGCTCATAGGTAGTGTACCTAATTAGTAAGTAAAAGTAGTAACTAGTAAGACGAAAACAAAGCCCATGGAAAGATGATAGAAATAGCATGATTTACCTACTAAGAACCGAGAGTACCTATTGAAACTAGTTACTATTTCGTAAGACCATATTTTCCACATAAGGGCCGATCGAGTAATATATATAAAGTGCGACATACTACGCTGACAGAGCTCCATGGGAGCCTCAATAACATATTTAGCCCACAACTAGGTACTACCATCTAACGAAATATGCACTTTGACAAGCATGCGATAACATGGAGCTCATCTAGTCCGGCATGTCATTACACGATGAAAATAACTACGTCTCGGGCACAATGAAAGTCTTCAAAAATGATTGCCATTCCAACATGGTCGCGTAAACCGAAGAGCATGTGGACCAAATGAAAATTACCTGTGAGAGCTGTTCCTCTGCTTGAAGTCTTTGATTTGGATCTATTGATGCTCGCAAAACTTCGATCATCTTTGCCGTATCCATAATTTCACTGTAAACCTGATAAAGGATCTAAAAAAACTTTTCCAAAAAAGCCCACACGCCGGCGCCGGGCTACAAGCGGAAGTAAAAAAGGGATGGAAGGAACACAGACTATATACAGAGAAATCAGTGTTGCCATACACAATTTTCATATATCCCTAACTTTTTCTAGTTTTGTCCATTTAAATTTCCCTAAGTGATCATAACATGCCTATTTTTAGTGGGATTATTTTATAATTATATGATTTTTACATACATTTAGTTATGAGTAATTCCTAATATATATTGTTATTTTCAATCTAGTACACTTGGGTGAGAGTGTGACAAATCTCTAATACCTTCTACCGAACTTCTCGTTAATAATCGCTTGAATAAGGACATCGTTTCATGCCTGAGTTCAAGTTTCTTTATTTCGATTTAAAAAGAGGTAACATTAAAGGTCTTACAAATGCTTAGCCCCTAGACAAATTCGGCCTAAAATGCATGTGAAAATTGTAATAATATATAGCCAAGAGTATATAATTATATATTCTGTGACATATATATGAAAAACTACTATACTGATAACAAATTATTGTAACTGTGTATTGTATTGTAATTGTGTAAATTATTGTAAATACAATAAACATATTTATATAAACATTTTAAGAATTACATCGGGCTAGTTATATTTTCATTATATTGTAAGTTGTATTACGGTTGCGAATTTTAGAGCATCCGGGAATGTCCTTGTTCAATAGACATAAATACATTTATTGGATATCTAATAATATCAGTGCATTAATCGCTTCAGATTTTTTAAATATGGGTACTAATTTCGTTATAGCCTACAGATTTTGTATTGCAAAGTGATTTTATTACATATTTTACTTCGTTTGTTCCAGGGGATGAGCAAAATAAGCTTGACATTATTTTGTCCGCATTAGTATTTACTGTCGCATGCATGAGAGATGGTCTGTTCTTAATTTCTATCATGTTAGTTTGAGTAGAAGTGGTACAAAATTTACTGACTATTTTTAAAGGGTTGTCTGTTAAGTAAAGACCACTATAATGTTAAAAAAAATTTGTTTTGTAATGCACCTATTATATACAATAAAATCCCTCAATAAATCAGTGAATGGAGCTACTTTGTAAGTTTTAAAAAAATACTCAAAGATTTCTTATTATCTAAAGCATACTATACCCTAAATCAAGGGTCAGCAACAGGCGGACCGCGGTCCGTATCCGGACCGCGAAGGGTCGAACTTCGGACCGCCAATAAAAAATATTGTAATGCATTGTAAGCCAAGTATACATTTTAAAATTCAGATAAGGTACACTATACCTTTATTAATTTAGATTATATATTTTTCCACATATAATCTACATTAGTAAATAAATTAGTTTTCTATTAAATATTTTTCACAAAGCGACTAAGAGAAACTCCACACTTTCAAATACACGCTCATCTTCACCACCACACGCTGGCTCACTGTCCGTGGACACGAACATGGAATGCGGTCCCAGCCCAAGATAACTCCTCGAAGAGCATTTCCGTCCAGTAACTACTAGAGAACGCAGACCGAAGAGAGGCAGAGATCCTTATCCGCAGAGTGGCTCTCTTCATGGACAGCAACAAAGAAAAAGCTTTTGCTTCGCCTGGGAACGGAAACGAGCCCGTTTGTCGCCTGGATTGTCTTGCCTGCTCAATGGGAGTACCGCAAAAGTCACAATGAAGAAGGAAACCTACGACGTTATGTGTGCGTGGTAGACTGCCACCGATTTCAAAAGAAGGTGCGATCGAAAAACAAAACGATTGCATTAATACAGTACTCGAAAGGTCGAACGCCTTGCTCTTACGCAAGAGCGCTGCTCGGACATCTGAGCAGAAGTGCTGGTAAACATCATGAGGTTGTCTTATACGAAGACAGGGAAAACAATCTGAGCTTCCTCAGACCCCTTTGCACGATCAAACAAATGCAACTGACATATGGGGACACCTGTTCCTAGTTCGACCATCCAAACCGGCTCCAAAAGAGCCCTGCAGAGACAGCCGCGGCCAACCAACGACGGAGCCACGGAGTCACGCACTTTATGCCTTCTTCGAACTTATAGCCCCACTGACAGCGACAAGACGAAGCAGTCCTTTACAATAATGTCACTTCCCGGTCATCAAGAGAAAAGGAAGAGTGCAGAAAATGCCTTTGTGACACTGAGCAAAAAGAGATGGAGCGCATGGGAAGACCTGTTTATGCGACACCTCGAAACGACCCAATTGTAGTTACTGCCCGATGCACCAAGATTATGTTGGACGATAAAATCCTAGAGATGGCCAAGACTATCGAAGAGAACTCAAACGTCAAATCTAATTAGGAAAACTGGGAGATACCGAGAATACAGTCGGTCAACGGAGTTCCAGGATGTGGAAAGACAACATGGGTGATTATAAACTTCGACGTGGATAAGGACACCATCATCACCATAACAACTGAGGCACGAAAAGATCTAAGAGAAAAGCTATCGCACCGTATCGGAAACCAGAAACCAGAGTGCGAACCATGGCTTCTGCTCTGGTCAATGGCTTCGGAACGCTTTCAGTTTTAGTTGCTTTATGGTAGACGAACCTCTCATGAACCATTTTAGAGCCATTGTAGCTGAAAGACTGCCGAATTGTTCAATTTATCAAAGGCTTCACTTCAAATGGAAATATTTGATATTCAAGAAGATATATCTTTGCAAATGTATGAAACTGTATCCATTGAAGAATTTTGGGCCAAACACATCTCAGAAAAATATGGTAATCGCAAAAAACTAGCTGATTGAAATCAAAAGGCTACTATGTTTGATTCGACTTACGTATGTGGGTCATGTTTCTCAATTTTTTTTAAACAAATAATTTTCGAGTTTAATCGGCTCCCAATTACTCGTAGAAGACACACACACGTCGAATTGGCTATTCTTCTCGAGGACCAAACTATAAAAATCTGGCTCATGAGGATCGGTGTAATTTGTCGCATTGATTTTAGGTTTTGTGTTTTTAATAATTAAAAATGAATTTGATACCGTACAATAAATAAGTACCACTTAATTATTACCAAGTTACGGCTGGTCTAATTGGGAGAACGGCGACTACCGATCCGAAGACTCTGGGTTCAAAACCACGCACACCACTGTCTTTTCGAAGTCATGTTCATAATGCCACTGACTTAAAACTGTGAAGGAAAACATCGTGAGGAAAACGACATGTACCTAGAATCTTTCGAAGTCATGTGTCATCCACCAATCCGCACTGGGCCAGCGTGGTGGATTATTGTCTCTCCTTTCGAGGAAGGCCCCGACCCCGAGGTTTAGCAGTAGGAACATTTAGTGGGCTGTTTAAGCAATTATTACCACTAGTTTTTTCTGGACCTCGTTAAAATTTCTGCACTTCATCCGGACCCCGCCTAAAACTACTTGCCGACCCCTGCCCTAAATGATTGTATATTATTTTGACATTTCAATTCAGTTTTTGTAATGTGACATCTAATTGTATGACATGATTTTATTATTTAATATTGACTCTATTATACCTTAATTACTATACAAAATGTAATAGGTTGCATGCTGACACATCAGGAACTGGAGATCCCTATTGTTATTTTGTAACATCTACTGTCACCCAGGACCACAAGCTCAATAAATGATTTGATTTTATTTATAAAGTTCTTTATTTTTTACTAAAGGATGCCAAACATTTTAATGTTGCAAAAACAACTTCTTTTACTTGGCTATTTAATGGTTTCCGTATTTTGCGCTTATTTGTGTTGGCATCCATTTTACTAACACTTATATCAAACAAAAACAAAATAATGTTAAACACGTCACGCTGCAGTCTGTACAAGAGGTGAAGTGCGGCAGGAGCGCGGCGAGACAGAATGGCGCCGCGCTTCAGGCCGGTTACCCAAAATCAGTTTAAACCGGTTTTTACCGGGTGAAAATGGCGCCGCGCCTAAGGCCGGTTGTCACACCTACACTATCCATGTACACTCACACAAATGCAAAGCTCAGCTTATACCTCGCGGACTGTACTACATCTATAAATCAAATCAAAGACATATTCAGGCGCATAAAGTCTTGGATGTCACTAAACAATCTAGAACCAAACATTAAAAAATCAAAAATTATCCAATTTCATCCTTACCAAAAAACCCCTATAAGTCCTCAGATTGAATACCTCTATAAGTCTAACTGCTATGTCAGAACTTTTGAATATTGACGAAACAAATACTTCTACATTACTCGGTATCGACATCGACTCTCACTTAAATTTTAACGCACACATTTCCAAAATCAAAACAAAATTGTCTCAGTTCATATATGCGTTATCTATTCTAAAATCAAATACCGATCTAAAGACTGCTAAAAGTGCCACTACGCGTAAGTTTTCTCCTGGTTAAGGTACGGTATCGTAATATGAGGAAACCGTTTAGACGCAAACAATCTTTTTATTACTCAAAAAAAATTTTTATACGTATTTTAGCAAATATGCACAAAAGCACTAGTTGTAAACCATTTTTTACTATACCACAAATGCTAACATTACCCAGTATTTATATTTTAGAAGCTGCCATGTTCGTTAAGAAGCTCCTTAACCTATTCAACGTTTCAACGTTTAACAGCAACCTCCGACATAAATATCAGCTTATAGCCCCTGAACCAAGACAAGAAATAATAAGAAAAGGCCCAAAGTACATGGTAATAAAAAAAAATTATGCATTACCACTCTATACTTATAAGAAAAGAACAAAACGAAAAAATATTTTGTGAATTAGAAAAAATGTTGCTTATCAAGGCCTACTACAACGTCAAAGATTTCGTAGAAGAATCTCAATATGTTTATAGAAAAAATGTTGCTTATCAAGGCCTACTACAACGTCAAAGATTTCGTAGAAGAATCTCAATATGTTTATAGAAAACTTGTTGCTTATCAAGGCCTACTACAACGTCAAAGATTTCTTAGAAGAATCTCAATATGTTTATAGAAAAAATGTTGCTTATCAAGGCCTACTACAACGTCAAAGATTTCTTAGAAGAATCTCAATATGTTTAAAACACACGTCATTATTAACGCTACCTACCGGACAAAAACATGATATTGATATTTTAGTCAAATAATAAGTTGTTTTGTTGTTATTTTATTGCAATTATAAACCAGATACCACGGCATCGATGTGAAAACAGCAGGATCTACTGTTGACACAATAAGATGCTAATATGCCAGGTGATGTCATGGTTTATGATTCTTCCATAATTTTCCCTAAATCCCTGTCAGGATTAAATAATCCGTACGGATGCATAATTTCAGTTAGTTTTCCCTTAAGTAGGGAGAAACTCCTAAACGTGTACACACTGAGGAAAACTTCGGAATAATTTAGAGCTGCCGATACCGGATTGCCCGATCCCCCAAAATTTGAAGAAAAACCCCCACATTTGGGAATAAATATATCGCCACAGATTTCTAAACAGATGAAACCTTCGTGAACAACACTGTGAGGCCAGTCATTAGTTATGTATGCGTGACAGCTCTCACAGACGTTGTCAAATTACTCACGTTGGTGTGCGTGTAATGTTCCCAGTCTTAAGAAAAAGTCCCACTATTGTTGAGACGATTTTCTTAGTATTCCATGGATTCACCGTGCGGGTGCCGGGTCCATCGTGTGGCAGAGAGAGAAAACCGAGTAGACCCCGAGACTTGTGACTCAGGCGTAGGTTTAAGGGCCCCTTTCTGACGTACATCAACACTCACCTTCACCACTGTTTTTCTCCCTGCCCAGCCAAATCTGATATGAGCCTACTAGTGCAGCTTTAGATACTCGTTCTAGTATAGAATTTACTGCACTTCTGGATAAGCCAAGGTCTTTCAGCAGGTTATAGAGATTTTGCTGGTATACCTCTCGCTCCCACTTCTACAGCGTATAAACTAACTACATAGCCGTTTTTGTTAATTCGTTTAGGAGGTCGTAATACTTATTTTGTTTCATCGCGTGGTCTTTAGGTATATTAGTTTCCCACGGTACGGTAAGTTCTACAAGGACTATGCGTTTTGTAGCTCTAGAAAAAGGAAAATTTCCGGTCTGATGACGAAACACCCATGTGGGTGTTTCGTGGGATTTTGTAGTGCTTTTCATACGTGTCCATTAAAATAGTCCAATCAGGTGCTGTACCCAGGATTGAGTAAGGCTTGTTCCTGGAGTTTGATGTTGAGCCTTCTTTTACAAAGTTAATTTGTCTTTGTTTTGTCGTCAATCCCTTTTGGGCTCTAGCTACTGAAAGGCTCATGGCTTCACGTATGATTTCAAGTACTCTGTCATGGCGCCGTGAGTAATGACCCCCGTTAAGGAGCACCTTGAATCCCACCAATATGTGCCTTAATATGTGTTGTTAAAATTTGGAAATTTTCACGTATAATAAACGCATACAACATTATTTTTAAATAATTTATTATTAGACCGATAATATAATGCAAGGATTTCTTGTTAATAACTTGCTCCACAAAAAAGAGACAGAAACGTAATTGAAAATTATAGACCTATTAGCCTCATGTCAAACATTTACAAAGTTTTTTCAAAGCTGATCCTAAATAGAATATCAATGACTATAGATTAAGAACAGCCTATTGAACAAGCTGGTTTTAGAGCAGGGTTTTCAACTATTGATCATATGCATGTATTAAAATAGTTAATAGAAAAATCTCAAGTGTATGGGAAAGACCTATACATTGCATTTCTCGACTACAATAAAGCTTTCGACTCAATCAAACACAATCTGCTCTGGGAGGCTCTAATTCAACAAGGAGTAAGAAAAAATATGTTCGTATTATTAAAATATATATGCTAACAGCACTGCACAGATCAAGTTAGAATCCACAGGTCATAGACGAGACGTTTCATAACGGCGAGGATTTGTTCTTATCTATTCGTTTCATAACTACAGTTTTCATCAACACTATTAGTATTTTTATTAACCCTAGTAACGGCGAGGATTTGTTCTTGGCATCGATTCACATTAAATAAATAAAAAATAACGATTATAAAAATAGGGCTTAAAATTGAATTATACAATGTTCATTAATAATTTGGTCTACGAGTATCTTCAAAACAAAATTAGAATCTATATTTTACCTTAACTTCAGGGAAAATAATTTCAATTTAGTATAGCAACACTGACCTATTTTCGTTGAGGTGTTGTGTTTCTATTCATCAATCGAAATAAAATCGTCTAAATTTAATAAATACCAGTAAAAATATTCAAACTTTCCTATGAAATTTCCTTTTTTTATTTTTGGGAACAATGTTTGCAATGTTTGATGACACAAGACGGCATAATCTTAAACAAAACATAAAATCACACGGGACTCCCATACGAGACGGAAGTCAGTTTCGTACTGACTGGAGTTTGTATTTGCTTTGGCGTTTAATATTTGCTTTCCGGACCTAAGGATCTATGTTCTGCACGTTCCATCTGCTTTTGTTTTAGAAATCTGTGTATATCGCTATATCATGCAAGTCAACGCCTATCGGGTGCGCTAGGATTGACTGCCCTAGTGGCTTAGTTGGTAGTAGCTCTGCCTGCGAAGCCGAGGGTCGTGGGTTCGATCCCCACCCAGTGCAAATATTTGTGTGATGAATTCAAATGTTTGCACTGTGTCTGGGTGTTTCTATGTATAATAAGTATGTATTTAAAACTATATAAGTATTATATCAGCTATCTGGCTGCCATCACACAAGCTTTGCTTAGTTTGGGATCAGATGGTGTTGTGTGTGAATTGTCCACCAATATGTATTTGTTTATTTATATATATTTAAATATTAAGATATCCGACTATCCGAGCGAAGCCGGAACGGGCCGCTAATCAAAAAAAATTGGTTGCCTGTAAAGTCGATATACGGGCGAAAGTTTTACGTGACAACGACTTTGAGTGGTAAAATAATTTTACGGAAGGGACGCGTGCCTTTCACTTTTTATGTCTGTCTCTCTCGCTCTTAGGCGGGCTAACCATGCCCGAGTGGAAGGGACGCGTGCCTCTCACTCGCTCTCGTTGTGAGCGCATAACGTGAGCGGAGCGTAACGCAGTTTCTTGAAGTGTCACCCGGCAAACAAAAAACACACAAATTTATAAGACGTTGTCACGTCAAAATTTGGTTGTATGTAAAGACAGTTGGTCTACGGACGATAGTTTAACGTGACAACGTCATAACAATTGATAGATGTGGCGCAAGCGTACAATGAGCATAACAGGACATAACGGGACACTTTTTTGTGCATGCAGCCAGCGTTCATCGATTTATTAGACGTTGTCACGTCAGTAAAAACAATTCCAGAATAAAAATTTAATATAGTTTACAACGACAAGACACTGACAAATTGACATATGTGGCTGAACGAGTATAAAAGGGTTAGAATAAATCAATTAACAAAAGACATGGGTGGTACGCCAAAAGAATTTATTTACTTCAATAAAAATCTACTCGTATATCTGATACAGCTTAAGATCGGCTACCACTTGACAAACAAAATACACTAAAATATGGGCTTTATGTCATGCAGATTAAGATACAGATTGCATTGGCAACACATTAGCAGACCGCTCGCTAACATTACAGCCGTCTGCTAATATATGTTGCCAATGTAATCCATGTCTTAATCAGCATGACATAAATCCCACATTTGAGTGTATTTTATTTGTCAAATGGTAGCCCAGTCGTATTAGTCGGCATCTGACTTTGACTTTCTTCAGCTGTATTAGGTATACGAGTAAATTTTTATTGAAGTAAAAATTTCATATGTCGTACCACCCATGTCTTTTGTTTATTAATTTATTCTTAGCCCATAAAGCCCATATTTTAGTGTATTCTATTTGTCGGGTGGAAACGGAGTCGTATAAGGCCTCATTTGCACAAAAGATTAATAAGCGCTGCGTTAAAACTCGGTGTTACCACTTTTATAACGTTTTGGAACTTATTGTTCATACGCACGCTTTAATATCAAATGAAAGAGATTAACTAGTATAATGCTATGACAAATTTGAAATCCAAGATGGCCGTTACTACAAAATGGCAAAACTAATTTATTTTTTCACAACTCGCTCAATATGGGTATCAAATGACAGGGCTTGACAAGTAGAATGTTGTACAGATTTAAAATCCGAGGTAGTATGGTAAGTAATCAACATTTTTAATTTGATTGTATCAATATCGATAAAAATGCGTAGAGCACTAAATCTGTCGGTACTCATTGCCGTACGGCTGGTATTGAACCAGTGTTTCCACTTAAATCATTTCCTTTCCCCTCGCCGCAATTAAGATTTCCTCTTTTTCCCCTCAAAAATTATTCCGGTATAGTTTTGGAACCATCCCCCCTGCCCGCCCTCAGGAGAGATTCAAATTTTAAAATTGCCACCAATCTCAATAATATTTAAGCTTTCATGGCTCATCGAAAACCAAAGTATAAGAAACATAGCCATATTGAAAAAAAAATTTGGACTGATTTGACTAATTATAGGAAAATTTTCCTCAATATGACGAAGTTTTTGTGTTTGTTTGATTAGGCATGATTTCCCCTTTACATACTCTTTTACTCATTCCCCTTTTTATTCCCCTCTGGACCCTAATTTCCCCTCAAAAGGGGAAGTTCCCCTCATTGTGGAGACACTGTATTGAACAGACATGTAATGAGCCGTTTTCCGACGAGACAAAAATAATTCTAACGTACGCACTAGATGGCAATAGTGTAGATTCAAAAAGATTTGTCTCTACCATAGACTTTCAAAAATGTAATTACTATGACGCCCCTCCCAATGTTCAGGGAAAAAGTGTAATAATTTTGGAGGTTTCCCAAACACATCACTTATTTTAGATAAATTATAATTTTCTACTGAGCTCAGCTGATGTATTTGCATTGTTTACCATCTATAAATCCTAATTACTCGAAGAAAAAATTTCAAACCAAAACAATTTTTATTAGTTTTTAGTATTAAAATATTCGGAATAAAAATAGTCAATTAAATTGATAACGCTATAAAAAAATCGTTACTGTTCACATTCGATTTTCAATAAAAAAAATTTGAAACTCTCGATGCAGATACACAAACTAAGCACCAGTAAAAGGAAAATTTTAACATATAAATGGCAGCACTGATATGAAAATATTTATTTGCGGCTAAAGGACTAGTATCTATGTCCAAGAATAAATATAAATATAATAGTGTTGGGATAATAGTTACCAAACGACGAGTTTAAAGAACCGCTCCTTAAGTTGTAGTGAACTATGCGAATTAGCTCATCGATTATCTTGTTCCGTGACCGTTATTTTTCGGCCATCCACTATTGTTCAGTAATGCCACATGGTCAACTGACTGATTTAGTTCAGTCTTACCCGAATTGTATGTTACGTATTCAACGGTTTTATTAGACTTCGTGTTTTGTAGTGAACATTTCTTTAGGATCGTTGTGAAAATCAATGAAACCGAGAAGCGACAGTAAAAAGAAAGTTGAGCATTTCTAAAGTATCACTTCTAGTTTAATTTTTTGTCTAGATACAGATTTTCTAGACATTTTGAAGAAATGATAGATGGCGTTTATGTTACGTCTAACATTACTTAACGTTTCTATCAAAATCTAAGGTTTTGACAATATCCGGATAAAAAAGAGTCAAGACTATAATTTGGGATTGGATTGGTGGATGAAACAGTCATGACCTCGAAAAATTCTAGGTACCTACATGTCGGTTTCCTCACACAGTTTTCCTTAACCGTTTTAAGTTAGCGGCATTACGCACATGTTTTCGAAACGATAGGTTCCCAATCGGCAGTTGCCATTCTTCCGACGAGACCAGCCAGAACTTTTCTCAATTTACGTGAAATTTTAGTATTTTACATAATATGAAATGGTTAAATATTGGAGCGCAGTATGATATAAAAATTGCAATATTGTTTTCTAAAATATTAGAAAAAGACCAAACGAACGAAAGATAGGAGCGAACTAGTTCGACGCAGGTATGCCAGCTAAGTTTGGTCCGTCCAGTCCCAGTGGTCCCTCACTATGTGACTCAGTGGCTTTTGACGTTGACATCGCAATCTAACACGTACAAGCGCCTTCTATCGTCGTTTCTTCGAACCATTTTTATTATCTCGTCGGAAAACGCCTCTTTGCTCAAATAACTCAAATTACTTTGTATTGCCATAATATATTACGTTCTCCTGAGACGAGGTGTAAGAGCTAAGAGCAGCGTTGCCGATTTGTGGGGAATTCCCCAAATTGCGGGGAAATCGAACTCGATCGGGGAATGGTGTGGGGATTGGTCCTGTGTGGGGAAAACGTGGGGAATTTCAATTTCGTAATGATGCTTATACTGCACTACCAATTTATGATACTTCTGTCACCTTATCAGTAAATTATTACTCATGTCACCGAAAATAGCTACAATAAAGCACGTCTCTAGTTTGTGTATTGTAAATATGACACCACCATGCTCAGCTTGTAAATTTATTATGCATTAAGAATAGTTTTGAGTACTCACAATTTTAAAATCTAATCTAAATATCTTTGATTGAATGAGTAGGTAAAATCTTTTTGAAGTGAAAACTTCTTTTGACGTACCACACACAGATTTTTCGTGGGCTGTGAATGAAGCTCAGCGTGAATGAAAGACAAATATGGATATTTGGTCAAATAAGAAGACTTTGTAAAAAATAAACACAGAAAAATTTTTAAAGTTATTGTTTCAAAAGCAGATTTTTTTGTGTGTTTCAAACTGCGTTTATTTTCGATTTGTGTTTGACTTTTAACATCAGTAACAGTAATGCTTGGAGCAGACACTTTACCACAAGTCAAAATTCTTGAATTTTTGAAAAGAAAAGTAATTCTTGTACTATTGTTTACTTGGCCATGTTCTAGTTTTTAGATTGTTTTCATTCCTTTTAAAGTATAGATTACACATTAACCAAAGTGACAACATTTATGTGACACTGGGAAAAGTAAAAAATACTCAAACATTACAAATACAGAACGGTATTGTTAAGTTTTTATCGCTCAAAACAATGTTAAACTGTAAGATACGGCAAATGCCCCAATAAATATGAATAAATACTAAATTTTCCGTTTAATTAATTATGTAGGGAATTTGTGGGGAATCGGCATAAGTTTCTCCCCGAATTGGGGGAATTTTCCTTCAAATTTTGGGGAATTAGCAAATCGGGCATCGGCAACGCTGGCTAAGAGGTGTTTCACTGTTTCATCTGAGCCTGAGACCAAACCAAAGAGAATGTAAAACATGAGACATTCTATTTGGTATTGCTTTGTACTTGTAGTTTGTACCTATTTCGTATGTGCCTTGTATAGGTACTGAGTTTTATTTCAGATTAATTTTCCAACTTCTTTGGTGTTTTAAATTTTTTTTGGGTTTTGTCAAACAGAACAAATCATGTCGAAATACTAGATGTTTATAAAAAACAGAATGACAATACGGTAATGGTGAGGCTAACAAGCTGGCTGTATCGCGTTCCAGTAATAAAATTTAGAAAAGGCGGTTTAGGAAGTGCACCCGCAGCGCCTCAAGCCTCTCCGGCCTCTTCTCCCATTTCAAGATCTTGTGCGATTCGGCCCCCCACCGTACGTTTTTGTCTTCACTATTCATCAAAATTTATTTTATATCCCTGCCCTCTGCCCTGACAGGAGACAGGCTGGAGTAGTCTCTGTTGTTCTTCTACTTGCCAAACTTTATTATGATTGAGACATATCCTTCACGATATCCTGTTAGACTGTGAGAAATGAATAGGCACATTGCAACCACAAATAGAATACGTAGCATACATTGTTGTATCACTATTTGCTCCAAATGAGATTTCTGCCCTTGCTTAGATGGCCTTAGGACACCTGCTTTAGATATGCTTTGACAGATGTACTGCCCCAGTTCAACTCCCCACCTGGCAGTGTCCTCGAACCGGATCATGCGGGAGTTGGACCACTAAAGTTTTAATGCTTGCTTACTTGATAGCTTCATAATTATGTATTTATCAACTTATAATTTTCTCTCATGGTTGAATTATGATAAAAGCTATAGGCAGTCAGCATCTTAAAATGTTAAGTACTTATTATAAAGTGACATCATGTCATGGTTGATGTTCCAAAGACATGAACAAAGCAATTTGACTCTACTTTTGTGATAAGAACGTCTAGGCTATGGAATACATTGCTTGAGTGGGTTTTCCCCGATGGTTACAATCTTTGTGTCTTCAAATCAAGATTGTATTGGTTTCTTCTAGGTAAACACGCTCCATCCTAGACCGCATTGTCTCTTAACATCAGGCAAGATGGTGGTTAAGTGTAAACCTATAAAAGTAAAAAAAAATATTGTTGTAATTTAAGCTATTAAAGTATGTTACTCAATATACATTTAGGTAGATATACTTAGAAACTAATGTATCGTGAGAATACATATATATATGCCTTTCCAGGCTTTATATTCCTTTAGTGGTTTTATTGCAACACAATCTTCATGATGAAATACCTACACATTTAATTTACAGGGCAAATAGGTAAAAATCATAGACCTCTAAAGTCTGTTCCATGGAGAGGTGTAGGAAATGTAAACAAAGGTGCTACCATAAAATAAAAATTGTTTAACCTTAGTATTTTTATAAAACTGTCTTAAAATATTTTTCACGAATTTGATTCGACTTTACTGCGATCTTAAATACAATATACTTGGATTTGTTTTGATCTATTACATATTTATGTGGTGCGCACCACATAAATATGTAATAAACATATAATTATAAAATAATGAAATAAGTTGGTTGGTTGGAAACGGACTTATTGGAATATATTTAACCTGTCTGATGAAAATCTAAAAGGGCAAACAGAGACACTTACAACGAACTATCTTCTAAAACAAAGGTTGAGAAATGCTGGTCTGTCATATTGAGAGTGACATTGATTTGTTGACACTTTCTACACCTCTCCGTGGAACGGACTATAGTTGATGAGCACAGTGCAGTGCTTGGTAGTTGTTTTGACATTTCATTTTTGAATAGCAAAGGTAGTGGTTTGTGCGGAGACTGCGACATGCTCTTGCCACTATGAAAATGTATGTATGCCGGTTCGTGCAGAGACCAGAGCGAAAAAGCTAAAATCTCAAGTGGCTGTTGCGGTCTCTATCTAATGTCATGGTCACAGTGTGAACTTGCACCTTTACATGGCATTGTGCTGTATTGGTCAGCCATGTTTCTTACCATCAGGCTTATATATTATTATCTTGTTTGTTTGTCACTTACAAAAATAAAAAAAAATATCTTAATTCTCTTAGACCCACACTAATAAAAGCTTGTACTAAAGTAACCATTATGGTTACTTAATGTTAAATGTTGGTGTATTATCAAATCAGGCAGAAAAGCAGCATGCAGCCACGATTGGTCTAATCCCAGACCTAGAACTACCTCCATATTTGCGTCGCACTCCCATCACTGAAGAAGAGATTGAGTACATCAATGGTGGTGGAATTCGCTGATCCTGTCTTATTTACAACCATGAACTTAGTTATGTAAACCTGTACATGTTATTACCTATTTATATTTACATCTATATATTGAAAAATAATGTTAAAATGTATACCTAATGTTAATATGTTATAATGTGTGTAATGTCAAAGTTGATGGCTTTAGGAGGATCAATGCATTTTGCATACCTTGATCTAGAGTATCAATTTGTAAATCGTGCTTCATAGCTCTGTTACATGGTTAACTTTCAATACATTTGCCAATGAGGCATTTTCAATTGCAAATGCACCTATCAATGACAGTCAAAGTAAAATTTTATCAAAAGTAAATTAAAATATGCACCAAAGTTTCATTTTGCTGGAGTTTCACAAAATCAAAGATTGGTAAAGGAAACCAAGGATCTGTGAATAAACAGTCTCTAGAACCTAAGGAATAAAAATGTAGAATCTCAAGACAACATGGCCTAAATTTATATAATCCTTGAACTGAAAAACTACTCAATAAAAATAAGTAAAGAAATACCATGAATTTTATTTTATTACTCATTAAACTATTCAACAGGAGCTCGCTCAATCTCATGTATTTGTATTGGTCAAGTGTTTCAATTCACATGTAAGTCTGTATACCGACAGAACAATAGCAACTCGAGAGTGACGATGGCCAAAGACCTGACGGCATGACTGTTGTGCCTTGGAAGTTGGGTCGGCCCCTAGTGTGGGACGCAGCTTGCGTCGATACTCTGGCACCATCACATCTTCCAGAGACACACAGTAGGGCCGGTGCAGCGGCTAATTCAACTGAGCGACTCAAACAGCGCAAATATGCTGCCCTCGGAAGTGGTTACATATATGAGCCCTTGGGGTTAAGACATTGGGACCGTGGGGGCCGGGAGCTCACCTCATCTTCAAAAGCCTATCCGAGCGCTTGGTCGACGCGACGCGCGACCAAAATGCTGCCGTTTATTTGGCCCAACGCATAAGCATTGCCATTCAGCGTGGTAATGCCGCCAGCATGCTGGGTACGCTTTCGATTGGTAGTGGGCTTGAACATCTTGATTTTCTGTAGACTTACAGTGGTTTATGGATAATTCAGGTGTGCTTAGTGGAAGTAGTTATGTAGGTTTCTAGTGTAGTGTAGTTCTCATTGTATTTTAGTTTTGTTAATAAAGGTTTTGCCCATTTAAAAAAAAACAGTGACTTGTATCAATAATGTCCGTGATTGGTGTACAGGACATATCAGTACATGCAGTGATAAAAACCTATAGTATTCACAAGGAACTGTTGGGAGTTAGGCTAGCTTCTCTGCAAGATAGTTAGGTGTTGGCTGGCCCGTGGGCTTAGTTGGTAGTAAGTCTTGCGAAGCTGTGGGTTGTGGGTTCGATCCCCACCCAGTGCAAATATTTGTGTGATGAAAACAAATATTTGTACTGTGCCTGGGTGTTTTCTGTGTATTCATAATTAGTGTGTATTTAGAAATATATAAGTATTATATTAGCTATCTGGCTCCAGTAGTACAAGTTTTGCGTTGTTTGGGGCTAGATGGTGTTGTGTGAAGAGTACTAGTACTGAGTCATTCAATTCCTGATTCATTATAATCAATTATAGGTCATAAGGCAAAAGGTTTTAAGTTTATCATTTCCTTCTTTTCTTATCTTTCGTGTCTGTATCCAGCATAACCACAACTTTGCTAGTGTCTTGTGGGTCACTGTTCTCAGGATTGTTAGGTGGAGACGTAGATAGCATTGTATATATGTGGATACAGTAGTATGATTTTCAAACTTTTTTTTATCGCGTTTAGGTCATCGTTTGACCACTAACTCGCTTGATGGTAAGCGACGGTGTGGTCGCAGATGACGCATGTTGATCTAGAAAGTACCTATTCACTCTGACCTTGAAATGTTCTAGATAGAATCTCTTAGGGAACAAGGAGGCGGGCAACTTATTCCACTCTAAAGCTGTACGACCAGAGACGTAACTATATGATTGGGGGTCCGTAGCAATTCTTTTGATGGGGCCCCATTAAATAAATTCCTCATGGTGTTCTTAGTTTAATATTAATAAACCACTAAAATAGTGACTCAACATTAATACTCTAAAATAAACAATGAAATAACAATTTGATTTTAATAACATTTTAGTAATAAAAATCTTTTTTCCAAGTTTTCTATTCCGCAAAAGTATCTACGACATCATCAAAGTTTAACGATTGGGCCACAAAATGTTCAATGGACAGAATACTTAGTCAAGTTACATAACCTATCTTATCTCATAGTTACTTAAATACGCCGGGGGGGGGCCATGGCGGTCGGGGCCCCCCATGGGTCGGGGGCCCGTGACATTTTGCCAGCCCTGCCACCCTATAGTTACGCCACTGTGTACGACTAACTACTCAAGAATAAATGTTAAACTAAAATTTCAGTTAATATTTTAAGTTACGGCCGGTCTAGTCGGGAGAACTGTCTGACGATCAAGATCCTGGTTCGAATCCTACGCGCACGCAGTCTTTTCGAAGTCATGTAGGTACCTACGTAATATCGCTAACTTTAAAACGGTGAAGGAAATCGACTTGTACCTAGAATCTTTCCAGGTCATGCGTCGTCCACCTATACTGACTGAGCCAGCGTGTTGGGTTATGGCCTTGGCTCTCTTTTTGTGACAGAAAGCCCCTATTCCCAGCAGTGGGAACATTTAGTGAGCACTGCACTGCACATGCACATTTTTCCCTTTTCGAGCGCTTGGTCGACGCGATGCGTGACCATAATGCTAGCGATTATTTGGCCCAATTTATTTATTATACAATTGATATATCCATTTATATTTTGTAATTATTTGTATTGTCATTCAGCGTGGTATCGCCGCCACGGGCACGCTTCAGACTCTGCACCCGAAAAGGGCTTATCCCACAAATCCCCTTACATTTCCCCCCGGCAGGGGATTTGTGGAAGTTTTGTTCATAAATCCTGTGTGAATTTTCGGAAGGCGATTTGTAGACAAAATTCCACAAATCCTCTTTCGTATTTCACTGGCAGGGGAAAATCTATGGGGATTTGTGGAATAATCACCGAAAAGATGGTAGACTTATTATTAAATAATTAGGTAAGTTTTCGTTATTTCGTGGAGCCCAAAGCCCATTTTTAGGAATTAGATACTGCAAGTAAATAAGGTTATTAACCAGTAATATCATTATGTTACAGTACGACATTACTTTCCAAAGGGTAGTAGATAATTTTCGTATTAAGTAACGAATACATGCGTCGCAACTCCGAACAATCATCCCAAAATGAGTTAAAAGTATTACGGCGGTACGTATTCATATTATTTTTACACGTCAACGTACCACGTACATTTTTTGAAGTGAGAACTTTTTTAGCGCATCCCATACAGATTTTATGTGGGCTGTGAATTGACCTCAAGCGTAACATTCGTAAATGTAGAAATCTTCGGGTAAACTCGGATGATTTCGAAGGTCATGGTCGTGGCCACGCCCTCCGGTTTCACCCGTGTAGTTTCCAAAGTGAGCTATCAAATTCTGAGTTTTTAGTTTTCATTTCTATCGGCCGTCCCTATGACTGCCAATTCTTTTCTTATAGGATGGATACAAGGAAATATGAGACAGACTATCATAAAAATAACTGCCACATTGTCGACACAAAGTTTTATTTTCGCTTTTATAAACTTACGATTAAGTAATAATAATCTACAGAGATTACTTATTTTATTAAGATCTGATTACAATCCAAATTTTAAATAAATTCGCACTAAACAATACATAAAATAGAGTAAGGTACTTCATCATTAATTTCACATTAAGATACATACACATATAAATCACGGGGTGTAAAATGACCAAAAAAATGTCACCTTCATATACATTTGGCCAAGATCCTTTCGGTCCGATTTATCTTTGTGTCTATTGCTCAAAAGTTGAAACTTCTCTGGTCTATTATGAAACATCAGTTATCACCTTAGAGTAGTCTTTTACAAAATAAGAAAGAATACAAAAGTAATTACCCTACTACCTATAGTAACCATATTAAACACAGATTTTTTTATCACAATCAATAAATATTTTTTTTACAATAATTATAAATTTTTAATATAATATAGGTAAATAATTTAACAGAATTCATGTAGAAGATTACTTAATCAGATAACAATAATGCCTGTCAACGTAAATTTGCAATCACCTTCAGTTTTCAATACAACGCGTGAGATTAATCTCACGGTAGGTCAGTTTAGATAATAATCTAACGGTGACATATCTAATTACACTCCGCGAGGCATAAGCTGAGCTTTGCATTTGTGTGAGTGTACATGGATAGTGTAGGTGTGACAACCGGCCTTAGGCGCGGCGCCATTCTGTCTCGCCGCGCTCCTGCCTGATTGGTGATCACTCACACTAATGCAAAGCTCAGCTTATACCTCGCGGAGTGCACCCATAGTATGTGTTGGTCATTCGATGTTGCGTCGTGTCGGTACAACGACGATTTTCCTTCATCTCGGGATGGAGTGAGCGTGAGAACCGCTGGACCAGCCCTTACTAACGCCTAATTCGGCTTTCGTTTTGCTATCGCGGTCTCTATCATTTCAAGAGGAAAGAAAAGAGACAGCTATATCAAAGCTAAGACAGTTTTCGTCAGGCGGTAGATGCCCAGGTGTGAGTTTTCATGTATGAAAACTATCAAAATACATTGAAAATAGACCGCAGGCCCGTGAACAAAATGTATGGGTCATCTGATACAGCAGGAGACCTATGTAGGATGATAGAAGGGTATAAAGTAATAAGATTCAGCACTATGCCGTCACTTGTAAGCTGTCCAACTGAGTGCTGTTGAAGAGGGGGGGTTCTAAACCTCGATCATTTCTCGTTATCACATGATTTTTGTACTGCGTTGCGGTATTAGGGGAGCGGAGTGTTGTACCGTACAGCGGCCATTTCCGTACCCTTCAAAATAATAAGAAGAAACCGAGTAATATACGTTTGTCTCTGTTACACGCATTCCTTGTGTCTTGTTTCGCCCTTACGCACACTATGGGATCAGTCCGGGCCATGACGCCGATGAAATTGGTGGGCACGTGATTGCGGCGTTACTTTTACAGTTTTGTGTCATCAAAAAATAAGATGTAAGTGGATTTTGATCACAATTTTTTGTAATGACTGCTTTTTATTTCATTTGTTGATAAATTTAGCGAAGATTTATGTTGTTATTAATACTGTATCGAGTAAGTTACGGCGAATTTAGACAGTTAAATACAGAAAATTGATTTCGGGAAATTCCGTACATTGTACGGTATTGCCCGAAATACCGTACAATGTACGAATAATATACCCGCTGTTAATTATTAATGTTTTATTGTTTATACTTAATATGTGTCGGCTTACTAAAACAAAAACATGTTTTGAGTTAAAATACAATAAATCTTTTAATAACCTACAATATATACCTACTTACTATTTTTTTAGATGGCTCCAACGAAAAATGTTCCTGGTCGCCTAGAAAAATGAAACAAGCTGTGAAGGCGGTTCAAGATGGAGCTAAATTACGACAAACAGCTACTCTATACGGAATTCCTGTCATGACGCTATCTGATTACGTAAAAGAATCACGAAAGTGTCTTTCAATTAGATTTAATAAAATGGGACGAAAACCAGTATTTACAAAAGAACAAGAGGATAACATCAAAAAACAAATTTTGGACCTGGCTAATCAATTTTACGGGCTGACACCAAGTATATTAAGAAGATCTGTATATGAATACGCTGATAGGAATAATATAAACCACCCTTTCAATAAGGAGTCTAAACAAGCAGGCAAAGATTGGCTGTACGGTTTCCTCAAAAGAAACCCAGAAATTTATATTCTATTTTCTTCAATTTTATTCAATATTTATTCTATTAATAAAATTTAATAAATATTGACTTATGATAAAAATAAACCTTTTATTGTCGATGATATGCTAATAAACCGAATTTAATGAGGCTTTTAATCTTGTACGATATTAGACAAGCAGTGTACGGAATTACACTCAAGCGTCGGGTAATTCCGTAAATGCCTCACTTTCAAATTCTTAATTTTTTTCGTATTTATATATTTATAAATTTGCTCTTATATTTACTAACACGTACTATAATATATTTAGCATTATCTGGAACATGACACTTGGCTTTAAGCTGAACTAATTTGTAGAAAAAAATATTTGAAGTTAAGTGTACGGCAATACCCTCCCTTCCCCTATAGATTAGAAGAGGTATTGAAACTATGAAAATTATAAATTTTAAAATTCTTATTGTTAGTTTGTGAAAAAAAATCATCATTTTCCGACGATTTACAGAGTAAGTTTGGTCATTTGATTATGTTCGGCTTTGGTTCCATACAGTTTCAACACCTCTTCTAATACATTATTTCGCAATGCCGTACAAAAATCATGCGACAAGGAGAAATGATCGAGGTTTAGAACCCCCCCTCTTCAACTGCACTCAGTTGGACAGCTTACAAGTGACGGCATAGTGCTCAATCTTATTACTGTATACACTTCTAGCATCCTACATAGGTCTCCTGCTGTATCAGATGACCCATAAATTTTGTTCACGGGCCTGCAGTCTAAAACGTTTCGTGCGTCTCGCTTACAATACCGTCATACAACTCATATAACCTGGTCCAAAATCTCAAGTGAAAAACATTTCGAGTGATTTTTACAATACAATATACATTATTTCCCCGCAGTTATGTTAACAACTTTAGTTAAAAGGAACTTGCGATCTTCTGTAGGTAAAAAGGAATAAATTTGATGTACCTATTAAGGGCCATCCATAAATTACGTCACACAAATTTCATGATTTTTATACCCCTCCCCTGTCCTTGTCACAGTTGGTCACATTTTTGAAAACTACCTAGTGTGATGTAACAAATTTTGAATTATTTTATTTAAATTTAGTGTTGTGATACTTAGATATTTATGTCAAACATTTAAAAAAATGTGACGTCATATAACTTGTCACACAATGTCACAATTGATAGAACTCCTCCCTCCCCCTTGACGTGTGACGTAATTTATGGATGGCCCCTTACATACCTTTACATTATTTTCTTAATTATTTAGTAAGTACCTAAATCATTATTGTAGGTACATAAAGAAAGTAAATAATGGTAAGTAAGTAAACGTAAGGGAAAATAATGGTTTATTCCGAACCTGACCCGAAAACCTGACCCGCTACCGGGTTAGGTTAGGAACAGAAAAGAAATATTAATTTTCATTCCCAACCTAACCCTCTTCCTAACCTGACCCGAAAACCACGACGTGGTTTATTCCGAACCTGACCCGCTACCGGCTTAGGTTAGGAACAAACAGCAAAAGTGATTCATTTTTTCCATTACGAACGTAACCCTCTTCTAAACCTGAGCCGGAAATAATGTTCCTAAGTTAACCTCGACTCTAAAACCCTACCTAGTACGTTATTAGCCCTATAAGTTCCTGAGTTAGGACTTTTTTTTTAGTAATCGGGTCAGGTTAGGAAGAGGGTTAGGTTGGGAATTAAATTTTTTTTTTGCTGTTCCTAACCTAACCCGGTAGCGGGTCAGGTTTTCGGGTCAGGTTCGGAATAAACCAAAATAATGTTCTGATAACGATAACATTCATACTGTATGCAAAGTACAAATATTAGCTCTCTGTTAACGTCGTGTAGCATATATGAATAAGTGGCATATTCCCACTGCTGGGCCTCGGGACCTCAAAACTAGAAAGTCAAGGATACAATTACCACGCTGGTAAAATTTTGGTTTCCTGATGAGAAATGTCCTAAAAATAGGTCTTGAACATGCCGATTTCCTTGCGATCCTTTCCTTCTCTATTAAAACCAGTGGCTATGACGAAATTACTAACTTCTGTAGTTGAAAAAATACAGAGGTGTAGGCCGGATTCGAATATTTGACCTCACTGACATAGTGAATTAATATATTTTTGCCACAAGGCCACAAAGGCTTTCAGTCTTGTATTTAAAAGCTAATACATTTATGTTAAATAGAAAAGCGAGCGTAAAAGGTGGGTTATCGTAACGCGACGCTAACGGATCCGCTGTGAATTGTACTTCGGTTACTGTATTTTGTAAGAATATCTCATTTTTGGTGCTCCCATCGACTGGCGGCTTTCTATCGGTCCAGATTCTACAGCCAAAAGTGGCTGTCATATTGCTATATCATTATTTTCGTTTGAAAATTATAGACAGTAATAGTACAGGCGTAACCGTTTTCGCTAGGCGGTCGAAGGCCCTATATTAATTTTTCAATTATTTATAATAATTATTGATTAGTTTTACAGCTTGAATATTGGAGTTACACAAGTTGTAGGTATTGTTCTGTTACGACACTGAACTGGTCACGTAAAATTTAGAACATTCGTTCATAAGTATTTCGAGTCTTAAGGCCGTCACAGACGTAGCTATAATATATATTTTCATATTTTCGTGACGTCAGAAAAATATACCGTATTATATTCATATTATGGCATATTAACATAGCAAGACATCTTGAGTTTACAGTATGTTTCGACATTGTCTGAGCGCACGTCACGAGTCTTTTGAACTTTTTGGCCCCCTAAGCAATAACGACGGGTGTTATAAGTTTGACATAACTGTGATTGTGTTTGTAGCATCGTAGCTCCCAAACGGAAGAAACCGATTTCATCAGACCAAGACAACTAAAACGATCCCAGATTTGACGAAGTTTCGTCATTTCATTACAGAGATCCTATGACCCACTTCAAGATCCATCATCAGGTTGGTCATCCATCATCTTGGTTAATATGGGGATAGGTGAAACTAATAAATATAAGCTTGTAAATCAACTCGTGATGTATGCTCGGACAATGTTGAAACACGATGTAAATTCGAAATATATCTTGCTATACCATAATTTATATTAATATGCCCTAATATATATTACGGTATAGGTGGGTGACGTCACGAAAATATATATTATAGCTACGTCTGTGACGGCCTTTATTCGGCAAATGCAAGAGATTAAATATATACATGGTAAAGGTACAAAGTTTACAATTTTGTCTTCTTTGGAAATATTAATATGAAGGCTATATAATTGGTAAAACGGTTTACATGCAACTTTAAATGTAACATCACCGTAATAACACTTGAATTTTGTTAGGTATTTTTAGCCAATTTTGCATTACCCATGGGTGTCCAGAGAAAGGCCATGACCCATGGGCGTCTAGAGAAAGGTCATGACCTATGGGTGTCTTGAGAAAGACATTGACCCATGGGCGGTCATGATCCATGGGTGTCCAGAGAAAGACATTGACCCAGGGGGTCATAACCCATGGGTGTCCAGAGAAAGACATTGACCCAGGGGGTCATGACCTATGGGTGTCCAGAGAAAGACATTGACCCAGGGGGTCATGACCCATGGGTGTCCAGAGAAAGACATTGACCCAGGGGGTCATGACCCATGGGTGTCCAGAGAAAGAGATTGACCCAGGGGGGCATGACCCACCCATGGGTGTCCAGAGAAAGACACTGACCCAGGGGGTCATGACCCATGGATGTCCAGAGAAAGACATTGACCCAGGGGGTCATGACCCATGGGTGTCCAGAGAAAGAGATTGACCCAGGGAGGCATGACCCACCCATGGGTGTCCAGAGAAAGACACTGACCCAGGGGGGTCGTGACCCATGGGTCTCCAGAGAAAGACATTGACCCAGGGGTCATGACCCATGCGCGTCCAGAGAAATACATTGACCCAAGAGGGGCATGATCCATGGGTGTCCAGAGAAAGACACTGACCCAGGGGGGTCGTGACCCATGCGCGTCCAGAGAAATACATTGACCCAGGACCCATGGGTGTCCAGAGAAAGACATTGACCCAGGGGGGTCATGCCCCATGGGTGTCCAGAGAAAGACATTGACCCATGGGTGTCAAGAGAAAGACATTGACCCAGGGGGTCATGATCCATGGGTGTCCAACGAAAGACATTGACCCAGGGGGTCATGACCCATGGCTGTCCAGAGAAAGACATTGACCCAGGGGAGTCATGCCCCATTGGTCTCCAGAGAAAGACATTGACCCAGGGATCATGCCCCATTGGTGTCCAGAGAAAGACATTGACCCAGGGGGGTCATGACCCATGGGTGTCCAGAGAAAGACATTGACCCAGGGGGGTCATGACCCATAGGTGTCACCTACGGGGTCTATCAATATCAAACTATCAATAGGATATATTCAAATGCTGCTTAAAATCGTATTATCGTATTTATTGAATAAGCAAAAGGGTATTCAGTTCAGTTGATTCCTACCTATATAGAATTACTCATGAATCGTTGTGTTTGTTTGAGAAAGTAATACAATTTTTATTTTAGCTAATTTTTGCAAAGCGCTGTATTCAATAACTAAAAAGCTAACAAAAATTGACATTTTCGTCAAATTATTTTACCAAGAGCAGGTAAAAATATATTTTTTTTATCTCAGTAATGAGATTGGCTTGTGGAAAGGCACAAAAATTAATTTTATCCCGATAAAGGTATCCCGATATTGGGATGATAAGCTGCAATAAGCCAGATAAAGGGTATATAAGAGATAAAGGTACTGGTGACGAAACAGGCCAATCGTTAAACCGATATAAAGTCACCAATCTTCGTAGAACTTCACTGTATTCTCACTGTTGATAAATCATTCAAGTCATAAATAATACTTTTCATTTGGCACAGCATTAATATGGAAGATTCCCGACAAAATTATCCTAGTAAATTTTTGTAAATAGAAACGATCTAGTATATGGTTTGTAAAAATAAACAATTAAATAATAGTAATCTATAAATAAGTACCGAAACACGAATACGTAGTCGATACGTATCTACGTATCCATTAGCGTATATAAGTTTATGGCAACTAGGAATCGTTAATAATCAATATCTAACCCAATCAGACAGTTATAACTGTCACCGTAACATTGTCAAACCGTCATATTATAATCTAATGCGTGAGATTCTAATCTCACGGTGGGTTAGGTAACGACGTTATACCTTTGATTATATACTCGTCTAGATGGAGCGTTACGCTGTGATTGAGTAACAGGCCAGGTTTCTAACACTTGTGTGCGTGTCTAACACACGCACACAAGTGTTGAAACACAGACATTTGTGTTCGTGACATTTAAACATGACGTCAAATGACGCTGTCCTGAGATACATTTTTTTTTGTTAAATCAATTGTTTGTGTAACTAAATGAATGTAATGGCTACTTACCTATGATAGCTAACGCTTTTAGCTATTTTAAATCGACCTTTGTAATTTTTGCAGTTTAATCGTCATATTTAAGAGTCACAAAACACGTGTTTACCGCAAAACGTCAGTGTCGCAACTAAACTGACAGATCGAGCTTATCAGCCAACAGTTGGCTGATATTTTTTAGTTGTTTCTACGCTTGAACGGTTTATCTAGACAAGTGTATAATCAAAACGTTAAATTATAATCTGACAGTTTTTACGGTGACATCCATCGTCCTTAATCATATATCAAACAAGTAATTACACACTAAAAATTGATACTTTATTTACTGTAAAGGTGAACAGTTATTTTGTTCTAAATAGGTAAAAAAAAAACATTTAAATGTACCTTATCAAAATATATCAGTTCACGAAATACGGATATATCCAAGTAATTATGAACCGTTTTAAGCTATCACGGTTATTCAGACCACCACTATAACTAATCTATTAAATTCATTCAACCATATAACCACTTTAAATATCCCGTAATCAATATTGATTGACATTTTGTTTATGCGACATCAATAATATAATGTTTGTTGTGACATACCTATTAACTATAGACGTGTGTAATAAATATTTAACTAAAGTTCTTAGAATTTTAAAATGAATAATAATATTTGTGGTGGGGCATAGTGGATTTTACGAGATCCATCGGGTTGATTGCACGAGCCTGTATTATGTTTATCCCCTAATTTAATCCCCTTATGTAATTAGTGCTTTATTAACTTTAAACATACATACTTGTACACAATCGTAAGTACTTGGCATCTAAGCTGGAAGAAATCTGTATCACTTATAAACTGTAGTACTATTCAGTACATTTAACAATGGGGCTCAAAATTATATTCTTTTTTCATTAGAAACATTACTAATGGAAAATATAAAAAAAAATGCAATGAACAAAACTGATTTCAGCTTTGTCCACCAAAATAACTACTATAATTTTTAAACTTTTCCGATTAGAAAATATTTACTCGAGTTAATCGCGATATGAATACTATTAAATTACTTCTCGATGTTTCGATCGCATTTCGTGAATAAACGAGAAGATAGAATTACTTATCACGTATTGCTCTACTTGTCACTATATATACGTGTATGTATAATACGTATGTGTTTAAAACTATATAAGTACTAGCGGCCCATTCCGGCTTCACTCGGATAATAACCTAGATACCAACCTCGGCGCCATCTGCCGGGGTGATTTGTGAATTAAACCTTCCAGGGCCCTACCCAAACGTATACAAAAAAAATCTTTCAAATAGGTCGAGCCGTTTAGAAGGAGTTCACTTAAAACGAAAAGTGGCATTGATTTTTATATATATAGATTATATCAGCTATCTGGCCGCCATAGTACAAGCTTTGCTTAGTTTGGGGTCAGATGGTGTTGCGTGTGAATTGTCCACGAATATAAATATATTTATTTTCACCGTAAAGTTGCAATCACCGCCAGTTTACAATATGTAACGTGAGATTATAAAACCACAGTAGATTAGATCAGTTTTAACGGTTTTACAATTTTACGGCGACATCTAAAAAAGAAGCATGAGTTTCTACACTAATTTATCAATCAAACAAATATTGATGGATATTTCACACGCAACAATATCTAGCCTCAAACTAAACAAAGCTAAGGCCAGATAGCTGATATAATAATTATATATATTTTCAATATCCAAATCGCGATTAATTCCCGTATATAGTTTTGTTAAATTCGAGATTTGAACTCGTATGAATAGATATCACTTAATTATGTATCAGGAACTATAAAAATGACAAGAGGACTGAATCATGATATACATAAATTATATTATTTAATTACCTCGACGTTTCGGCAGCGTCGTAACCGCTATGGTGACGATATTACTCGTCTCCTCTGATCGCGATTAATTCCTGTCTAACATTGACAATATAATTCTTGTATAGCATTTTCAGTAATATAGTAATTTTTATGGAAACACTATTAAACCATGATTACCGTGTCTATCTATCACTTTCGATCACCTTTGACGTCCTACACATTTTACTGGTTAGATTTGACTAAGGTCTAAGTTTGCGAGGTGCCGTATGTCCCGGGCGGGGGCCGGTAGTCCTCTGGTAACGCCATCATTTGTTTTTTCGTGAACGCGTACTTTTTGATGCCGATATTCTTCAACGTGTTCTGGCGGCGACACCCTTCACTGCAATTCAGAAAGATAAAGCGATTAGCAAATTATTGTATCTTTCATTTCAAAGTCTTGATCATCGCCGCAAAATCGCTAGCTTATCGGTTTTTTATCGGATACATTACGGAGAGTGTGCAACTGATCTGCATGATCTAATACCACCTTGCCCTTTCTTCTATCGGACTTCTCGTTTCACAAAAAGGCGACATCGTTTCATGGTTGATGTTCCAAAAACGCGAACGAAGAGATTGACTCCACGTTTGTGATAATAACGTCTAGGTTATGGAATGCGTTGCCTGAGTGGGTTTTCCCTGATGGTTACAATCTTGGTGTCTTCAAATCGAGAGTGAATCGGTTTTTTCTAGGTAAGCACGCTCCATCGTAGATCTCATCATCGCTTAACATCAGGCGAGATGGTGGTCAAGTGCGAACCTTTTATAGTAAAAAAAAAATCAAAATCTTTTCGGACGTAGTTATAAATGTACTAGATTTCCGCCCGGCTTCTCCCGTGGTACATAAATATATAGCCTATAGCACTTCGGGATCCCGTACATATCCAACGGTGATATAATTTTAATCGATTCAGTAATTCCTGAGAATATCACGTTCAAGCAAAAAACCTCTTGAGCTACTTGCTACGTCACCAGTCGAAAATTGGTTGTACCAGCTCAGAACAGGTTTGCATATTCTACTGACGCAATCTTAGTTACATGCTGTCACTTCAAGGCACGGTACGAAAGCTGTCAAAAATAAAAAATAAACCCGTTTTTAACCCCCGACCAAAAAAAGGGATGTTATAAGTTTGACGTCGATGTCTGTCTGTCTGTCTGTGTGTGTGTCTGTCTGTGGCACCGTAGAGCTCAAACGGTTGGGCCGATTTCAATGCGGTTTTTTATTTGTAAGTTAATATCCGTGCGGGTGTTCTTAGCTATGTCTGGTTAATATCGATTCAAAATGGCCGCCTCCACAAAATGGCGGACAAAATATTTCATCACAACCTATCTCAATATGGGTATCAAATTAAAGGGCTTGACTAGCAGAGTACTATACGCTATAACAAATTTGAAATTCAAGATGGCCGTCACCACAAAATGGCGAATTATATAATTTTTTCACTACTACCGCAATATGGGTATCAAACGAAAGGGCTTGACTAGTAGAATACTTTGCACTATGACAAATTTCAAATCCAAGATGGCCGCTACCACAAAATAGCAAATTACATTTCTTTTTTCACAACTTCCTTAATATGGGTATCAAATGAAAGGGCTTGACTAGTAGAATGTTGTACAGATAACAAATCTAAGGTAGTCGGGGGTTAATCTAAAATTTTTAATTTTGTTCTTGTTGTTATATTCTTCTTCTTGATAGTGGCGTATAGTATAGATAAACATATATAATCTCTATATATAAAAACTAGCGGCCCGTCCCGGTTTCGCTCGGATATTGTCACATAAAGCCCATTAATCGAAATAAAAACTATCCTATCTTTTAAGTTGGATCAATCTACACACGGTGTGCGAATTTTATTATAATCGGTTAAGTGGTTTAGGAGTCCATTGAGGACAAACATTTCCGCATCAAGGATTGTTTTTATCTAATTTTTACATCACAATGTGTCACAGCGAAGCGTGGCAGGGTACAGCTATACTAGCTGTGCCACGCTATTATAATTAAATGTAATTATTTATTTACCAAAACTGGAATATTATGAGGCTCAATAGTACCACAGTCTGTATTAATACGAGTACATACAGTCGTTCGATGAAGCCAAACTCGTAATTGTCGTAATCGGAAATCGTGCGGGGCGTGCGGGGTGAGACCCAGGAAGCGCGCTCCCGAAACCCGAAATTGCCAACATTACAATGTTAATATTTCGGGAGTCCGGCTCAGGGCTTCTGTCGTATGTTTTAATTTTATTTCGGCTACCACGTATTTAAAATGGTTCATACATACTCCTTGTGCTGTAAGAGATAGTAAGTCGTCATCTTACATAAATAAAGATCTGCGATTTCATAAAATATTTGGCTTTTGTCCGCCATTTTGATATTCTTTTCAACAGTATGTTCTCGTTACAAGACATTGTATAGTTTCTTCACCCGTCCCGACGTTTGTCATCAATTCATGGAAATGAAATTTGTTCCATTTTCCGGTTCCCATCACCATCCCCGGTCATCGAGTTTGGGCTCGTTGTATTCGTCTTGATGAGTACTTTGTCGCTAGGTGACCAGGACCTGATGATGAAGCCGGAAGATGGCTATAGGACCTCTGTAATTAAACGACATAACTCCATCGAGTTTGGGCTCGTTTTATTCGTCTTGATGAATACTTTGTCGCTAGATGGTGACCAGGACCTGATGATGAAGCCGGAAGATGGCTATAGGACCTCTGTGATTAAACGACATAACTCCATCGAGTTTAAGTTCGTTTTATTCGTCTTGATGAGTACTTTGTCGCTAGATGGTGACCAGGACCTGATGATGAAGTCGGAAGATGGCTATAGGAACTCTATAATTAAACGACATAACTCCATCGAGTTTAGGCTCGTTTTATTCGTCTTGATGAGTACTTTGACGCTAGGTGGTGATCAGGACCTGATGATGAAGCCGGAAGATGGCAATAGGACCTCTGTAATTAAACGACATAGCCCCATCGAGTTTGGGCTCGTTTTATTCATCTTGATGAATACTTTGTCGGTAGATGGTGACCAGGATCTGATGATGAAGCCGGAAGATGACCATAGGCACTCAATAACTAAACGATATAGCTCCATCGAGTTTGGGCTCGTTTTATTCGTCTTGATGAGTACTTTGTCGCTAGATGGTGACCAGGACATGATGTTGAAGCCGGAAGATGACCATAGGCAGTCAGTAACTAAACGACATAACCCCATCGAGTTTGGGCTCGTTGTATTCGTCAAGAAAATGAATACATCAGTGAATAATAATGCCTATTCTAATGACACTTACCTCCTCATGATGCTGAGTGCTTTCTTGACCTCGTGTTCAGCGAGGTGGTACTCGGACGCCAGTATCGAGCACTGCTCCAACGTGACGGCCATTCCTGTCCTGTCCTTCGCGCTTTTACAGGAGGTGAACCGTATGCCTGTAAAACACAATGTCGCCACATCTACAGTCATGTTTTACAATAAACTGCGATCGGAACGATGACTGCCTTCATCCGAACGTCGCTGCTAAACGTACATTGTTACTCGTTCAAATAACGCGTTACAAAAGTTTACGGCTCAAAAATATACATCGTTTGTGATTCTCCATTATTTATTGCAATCTTTTAGATCAGTAGCTACGATACCACAGACAGAATAGATACTTTTACAAATCAACAAGTAAAATGTATACGAACGTCTGATTGAAGTCTGGATTAAAAAATAGTAAGTGTCAAAGAAAGTATTAATGTGCTTCCAGTATTCTATAATACATATTATAAAATATTTATACATATAATTGGATTTATAATTCGTCAATTAATTATATTGATGATTACCGTCCCCGGCTCTCTTAATGGCGCGTCAGCGGTAATCACCAACTTTACACACTTGTAGCATAATCTACTACAAAGGGATGTGGATTTACAACTAAATAAAAAGTACCGTTCATGAGGCGAGTGGCCAACGCAGCCAGCTGAAGTACTTCCGTGTTCTTTGGCACTTTCTTGTGAACAGCTATCCTTAGGTTCTCCATCACTTCTTCCAACGGCTTTGTTCTTGAAGAGGCTGAAAATGTTTGACGTTATTTTAAATCACGAGCAATGTGAAATGAAGATAATTATGTTTAGCATAAGCGCAGCATAAAGAGCCCACTAAATGTTCCCACTGCTGGGACTCGGGGCTTTCTCTCGCTAGGAGAGAGTCAAGGCTAAGTTATGTTAATCATAGAAAAACACTCAGTAAATCTATTGGCTGTGGGACGAAATAATGAGGTATATAGTTATATTTATTTTAAAGTCCAATATCCCAGAGCCGCCAGACGTCACGTTATTTCCGATGAACGAAATGTGGATGATTGAGTAGAATTAGTACGTACTAATTCTACTCAATCATCCACATTTCGTTCACGTGTTATGAGTACGTACTCATAACACGTGAGCAAGTTAGCGGGTAAGCACCCGCTAACTTGCTTAGACGGCCAATTTTGAGATATGGGATCCAGAAGGTACACAAAAACATATATGTACGAGATTATGAGTTTAGGGAATGACTGGTCCCTTAGATCGGTCTGTCTTTTCGGAAAAGGCTTTAAAATAGTTGTCTGATAAACATATATACGAATGGAGTGTGAGAATTTAAGTGAAGTTGAGTCATTATTTTGGGAGTTTTAAAGCGTCTGTCAAGCAAAGTATTGAGAGTAAGTATTAAGAGCATTGGGTCCTTATTTTTAAAGATATTGCCTATAACATACGTGAAAATCAGTTATTAGAAAATACGTGAAGTAGGTAATGTATCTTTTTCATCTAATGTATCTAGGTTAGCGGGTAAGCATGTGTTCTTAGTAAGCACTAACTCTACTCAATAGTCCACATTTCTTTCATCAGAAAATACGTGACACGTCTGGCGGGTCTGGGATCTTGGAGTAATAGCATGCGCGGTCCGAAGGGGGGGGTCGTATTCGTTACATTAAAAATCTAAAAAAAAAATAGTAGTACAACATAAGACTATTTTTTTAACGCGGGAAAGCAACTGGAACTACGCGGGTAAAACCGTGGGGCGCTACTACTAAAGTATTTTTTACTCGATTTTTTATATTTCTACTGGTGACCCCAAAATCTGAGGCATATTTCTGGTGACCCCCAAAATCTGAGGCATTGTTCTGGTGACCCCCAAAATCTGAGGCATTGTTCTGGTGACCCTCCCAAAATCTGAGGCATATTTCTGGTGACCCCCCCAAAATCTGAGGCATTGTTCTGGTGACCCCCCCAAAATCTGAGGCATTGTTCTGGTGACCCCCCCAAAATCTTGTTCTGGTGACCCCCTCCAAAATTCGAGGCTGGGACCGCGCCTGAGTAATAAATAGAGTGTGGTTTAGAGGGCTGTTGATGTGTGGCGTAGGTACCTCGGCCCGGCTCCATGGGGTCCGGCGGGAAGAGCTTGGAGTAGCGCAGGTAGTGGTTGGTGAGCCGGTCCAGGCTGTCGCCGTTGGACAGCTGCTGTGGCGCCGTCTCGCCCAGCGCCTCCGCCAGCGTCGCCTTCTCGTTCACGCCCACGTTGAAGAACACCGCCGTTATCGTGAACGACAACTGCTGTAATTATAAACATATATAAATAAATAAATGTTGGTGGACATTTCACACACAACACCATCTGGTAAAGCACTAAGCAACGCTTGTACTATCTAAACCAGATAGCTGATATAATACTTCTACATGCCGGAGAAACATTACTTTTATGAGTTTCTCATCGACATCAGGAGGGCTTTATCATGGCATTTAGGATCCTGATCGTGGGCTTCTGAGTCAGTGCTAGCATAAAGGAAAATCATTAACGTCTTCACAATTTTATATTGTCACAATTCAATATTACAGTAAGTATAGTTACTATACGAGCAGCGTATTCGATGGATTATCATTATTTGATCGTATCACCTGTATTAGCACACTCTTGTCTACACAACTCTCGTATACATCGGCATTACTGCAAAGTAGATCATTTCGCTGCTCTGTCCACAACACAAATCAATAATGGTGTCACCACGACTACGCTCAGACATTCGCATTGCCCTGCTCGATGTTTAAATAAATTGGTTTGAATGAAAGCTTAATGCTAAAGGAGATTGTGCCACTATATTTTTTTTTATTTAACCTCAACTGTCCCACTGCTGGGCAAATGTCTCCCCCAATTCCCTCCACTTTATCCGGTGTTTATTTATTTATATAAGTAGGTTATAAATATTGCCTTACATGCGTAGATTTCCCTCGTAGGTTCCTAGACATATATTTTTACATACATACTTATTATACATAGAATACACCCAGGTACAGTATAAATATTTGACTTCATCACGCAAACATTTGCACTGGGTGGAGATCGAACCCACGACCCACGGTTTCGCAGAGCAAAGTTGTTCATGACAAATTACGTTCCTACACTACACCTGCGTGGCCCACGAGTTTTTAATGTGAAACTTTTGTATCGCCTCAAACTTTTTCGTCCACCCACGTTCGTTATTGCATGTCGCGTGACGGTCGGCCGCAAAGTAGGGGTAAACTAAAAAGCGCTCGACAGAGCAGCCGCGGCTAATACGGCAGCGTTTATCGTTACGTTATAGAATATTTTGCAAAAAAAACAAATAGTTAAATGTATACAATGCGAAGAAAACTTTCATTTTTACCGTGGTGTCATAAAACCAAACAATATTTTTTTAAACTAATATAGGTTTACACTTGAACGCCATCTTTTTTTTAACCGACTTCCAAAAAAGGAGATTATCAATTCCACCCCTATGTTTTTTTTTTATGTATGTTACCTGATTTCGCGAGAACCCCAGCACCGATTTTAAAATGTATTTTTATGTTCGGATGGGTATGCTTCCCGAATGGTCCCATATAAATCTTATCGAAATCGGTCGGGTGGTTTATATGAACCATAAACTAAAATTTGCGTACAATTTTCTGGATGACGTAGTTGTAGATTTCACAAAAGTTATGAAACTCGATCCTGTCAATACGAATTTGTGTAAATGGTATAATGAAAACTTGTTTTACACTAAAAAGGGTAAAATAAACTATTTTCGTGTAAAAAAATAAACCGACTTCAAAACCACAAATAGGCACTCAAAAGCGAAAAATAAACTAAAATCATTATTATAAGTCAGGTCAAAAAGTTAGTAGATTGATGCTATGCAGGCACGTGGTAAATGATTTTAGTTTATTTTTCTCTTTTGAGTGCCTATTTGTGGTTTTGAAGTCGGTTTTAATTATTTATACGAAAATAGTTTATTATGGTAATAAGTGACGAGACGATCAGGACATGTGCTTGATGGTAAGCAACAAGCCTGCCCATAACAGCGACACACAGATATTTGGAACATGAAGAGTCCAAATCATTACCTAGCACTCCACGGCGCCAGTCACCCACCCACATACTATGTTTTATCTCTATACCCTGTAATTTCACTGGAAACAGTGCGCTTCAAACCGGACCACAGCACATATCTGCATGGCGGTAGAATAACTGACAAAGTACGTACTGTGGTACTTTCCCAGTTGGACTCTGCAGCGAGTCCTACCACTACAAAACCCGGTCATTAAGCCCCGTCGTTTTCAGTAGTCAAAATTTGTGATGTAGGTAAAAAAATAACTCTTCATGTTTAACCCCCGACTAAAAAGAAGCGTGTTATAAGATGTCTGCCTGTCTATAGCACCGTAGCTTTCAAACGGATGGACCGATGTCGATGCGGTTTTTTCATTTGAAAGATAGTTTCTTTGCGGTGGTTCTTACGTTTGTTACGTTCTTACGTTGGTGCTCAATTTCGATCCAAGATGGCCGCCTCCACAAAATGGCGGATAAAATATATTTTCACAACCTCTCTCAATATGGGTGTCAAATAACCTAAGGGCTTGACGAGTAGAATACTGTACAAATTTCAAATCCAAGGTACTCGGGTAAATATTTTTTTAAATTTTGTTTGTATGAAGAAATTAATTTAATTAGACAAGATTTGCCTACAGTTTAAATTTGAAAATATAAACTTACTTCCTTCGAAGTGAATCTCGCGTAGAGTGAATCCGACACTGGCAGCAGCACCGTCAACGCGTTCCGCGCGCCCGTCACCTGAGGCGTCGCCGAGTTACTGCAACTATAATGAATTAATTCAATAAAATAAATACGTTTTCTTAGTGGTGGGGCATTTCACGTAGTTTTCCAAACGCTGCCCAGCCCAACTGGATTCTTCTCATGGCCTCACTCTCAAAGCTACATCTACCTAGTTCGAGCGTCGATAACCGTTGGGGTAAGCGGGTTCTGGAATGGAAACCGCGAATCGGTAAACGTAGTGTAGGACGCCCTGAGACTAGATGGAGTGAAGATATACGAAAGACAGCTGGTGGCGGTTGGAAGCGTAAGAGCGAGGATCGGGCTGAGTGGCGTATTATAGGAGAGGCCTATATCCAGCAGTGGACGAACACGGGCTGATGATAATGATGATGATGGGACTTTTCACAGAGTCAACCTGGGGAAGTACCACACCTCTGCCAGTTAATCTACCGCCAAGAATTACAGTGCAAATATCACCGTGTTCCCGTTTAAATGCCGATGTTTGCAATGAAATTACAGGGCATAGAGATAAAACATCTTTAATCTTTGAGTGACGAGCACAGTGCATAAGCAGCCCACTGAATGTTCCCACTGCTGGGACTCGGGGCCTTCTCTCGCAAGGAGAGGGTTAACGCCTTAATCCACCACGCTGTCAAAGTGCGGGTTGGTGGATGGCACATGACCTCGAAATATTCTAGGTACATGTCGGTTTCCTCACGATGTTTTCCCTTACCGTTTTTGAGTTAGCACCAGCTAACTGAGCTAACTCAGTGAGCGCAGTGCAATGCTAGGTAATGATTTGGACTCTTCATGTTCCAACAGCTGCGTGTCATTGTGCTGGTATGTGGCATGTAGCTTACCATTAGGCACATGCCCTGCTCCTACTAGCTACAGATACTGTTATTACGCATGTCCGTGATGCGAGCCTACAAGACATTACCTTACCCTACAACAAAGTGATCAACTTAGCTAAAGAGCAGACTTAGTAGAGTTAGTTTATCTCACGAAGCAATAGCACTTCTAAATGACAATGGCCCCGAGTTCACCGGAAGATTTATTTCATTTACGAGCGTGATACTTGTCAAGTCAATTTACAGCCCACTGCTAAATAATCATCTGTGTGTGGTGCGTCATAAGAAGTTTTCGCTTCAAGAAGTGAAAGGCGTTTATAATATTTTAAAAGTGTTTACTATGACAAAGTAACCGACCTGTGTCCTCGCTTGACGAGCGTGAAGACGACCGTGTGCAGGTCCTCGACGGCGACGACCATGTCGCCCCACATGGCCTTCTCGGTGGAGTAGAGGCTGAGCAGCCCCTCGAAGCCACAGAGCGGGCCGAGCCCGCCCGCCAGCCGGCGCGCCACGGCCTCGCCCGGCGCCGACCCCAGCCAGCACACCACGCCCGCGGTCGCGCTCGTCAGCTGTCATTACACTATACTGTCATTGCTGTCATTACACTATATTGTCATTGCTGTAATTACACTATATTGTCATTGCTGTCATTACACTATATTGTCATTGCTGTCATTACACTATACTGTAATTGCTGTCATAACACTATACTGCCATTGCTGTCATTACACTATACTGTCATTGCTATCATTACACTATACTGTCATTGCTATCGTTACACTATACTGTCATTGCTGTCATTACACTATATTGTCATTGCTGTCATTACACTATATTGTCATTGCTGTCATTACACTATATTGTCATTGCTGTCATTACACTATACTGTAATTGCTGTCATGACACTATACTGCCATTGCTGTCATTACACTATACTGTCATTGCTATCATTACACTATACTGTCATTGCTGTCATTACACTATATTGTCATTGCTGTCATTACACTATATTGTCATTGCTGTCATTACACTATATTGTCATTGCTGTCATTACACTATACTGTAATTGCTGTCATAACACTATACTGCCATTGCTGTCATTACACTATACTGTCATTGCTGTCATTACACTATACTGTCATGGCTGTCATTACACTATATTGTCATTGCTGGCATCACGCTATACTGTCATTGCTGTCATCACACTATACTGTCATTGCTGTGATTACACTATATTGTCATTGCTGTCATTACAGTATACTGCCATTGCTGTCATTACGCTATACTGTCATTGCTGTCATTACACTATATTGTCATTGCTGTCATTACACTATACTGTCATTGCTGTCATTACACTATACTGTCATTGCTGTCATTACGCTATACTGTCATTGCTGTCGTTACACTATATTGTCATTGCTGTCATTACACTATACTGTCATTGCTGTCATTACACTATACTGTCATTGCTGTCATTACACTGTACTGTCATTGCTGTCATTACACTATACTGTCATTGCTGTCATTACGCTATACTCTCATTGCTGTCATAACACTGTACTGTCATTGCTGTCATTACACTATATTGTCATTGCTGTCATTGCATTATACTGTCATTGCTGTCATTACACTGTACTGTCATTGCTGTCATTTCACTATACTGGCATTGCTGTCATTACACTATCATTTATTTAGTAGTGGTAGGACTCCTTGCAAAGTCCGCCTGGGGAAGTACCACACCTTAGCAATTATTCTACCGCCAAGTAGTAATGTGGTTTGGCAATGTTTCTAGTGAAATTAGAGGGAATAGAGAGAAAATATCTTAAATCTCTGGGTGCTGAGCGCAGTGCAGTGCTAGGTTATGATTTAGACTCTACATGTTCCAATAGTTGCGTGTCGCTGTGCTGTTATATGACAGGCATGTTGCATACCATTAGGCAACCATACTGTGATTGCTGTTATTCAACTATACTGTGACTGCTGTTATTCAACTTTACTGTGACTGCTGTTGTTTAACTTTACTGTGACTGCTGTTGTTCAACGGTACTGTGATTGCTGTAGTTCGACTGTACTGTGATTGCTGTTGTTCAACGGTACTGTGATTGCTGTTGTTCAACTGTACTGTGATTGATGTTGTTCAACTGTACTGTGATTGCTGTTGTTCAACTGTACTGTGATTGCTGTTGTTCAACTGTACTGTGATTGATGTTGTTCAACTGTACTGTGATTGATGTTGTTCAACTGTACTGTGATTGCTGTTGTTCAACTGTACTGTGATTGCTGTTGTTCAACTGTACTGTGATTGCTGTTGTTCAACTGTACTGTGATTGCTGTTGTTCAACTGTACTGTAATTGCTGTTGTTTAACTGTACTGTTATTGCTGTCATTTCACTATTTGGAGGAAAATTGGAACAAAAATAGATAATTACGGCTTGTGCAAAGCAGACGTCCCTCCGCGTCTGCAGGTTGGCATGCTCCCAGGCCCACACCGGGGACTCCCAGCGCAGGCGTGAAGCGGCGTGAGCGAGCCTCAGCCATCGCGCCGCCTCGTCTGCGCTCGCCTTCAGTCTCTCAGACAGCGCCTGAGCTTCCGAAAACTCCTCCTCAGTGTATTCACCTATAAGTGACAAATAGTTTTTTGAAAATAAAACTTCTTTTGGCTCACAGATTTTTCGTAGGTAATTAATGACGCTGATCGTAACGTACGGAAGTTAAAAGATTCGTTCGGGTGAATTCTGCGTGAAATTCGAATCCCGCGTTCTTGACCGCCCATACTCTCTGTACTCAAGCGAATGATACAGTCAGCTGCTGCCGTGTGTCTGCTGTCACTGTCGTGCCGCTGTGTTTCATCATCATCATAAGCAGCCCACTAAATCTTCCCACTGCTGGGACTCGGGGCCTTCTCTCGCAAGGAGAGAGTTTAGTTTAAGTGCGGGTTGGTGGATGACACGTGACCTCGAAAGATTCTAGGAACATGTCGGTTTCCTCACGATGTTTTCCTTCACCGTATTTAAGTTATCGGCATTACGCACATGACTTCGAAAAGACAGTGGTGCGCGTGGTGGGATTCGAACCCGGGGGCTCCGGATCGGCCAGTCGCCGTTCTCCCGACTAGACCAGCCGCTGTGTTGACTGTTCTCAATTTGTAAATAATCATTTTTTTATTTGACTAGATGTCCGCCCCGGCGTTGCCCGTGGTACATGATATAGTACTCATCAGGATCCCGTACATATACAACGGTGAAAGAATGACATAAATTAGAAGACAATGGGTTAATATGGTACAATGGAGCTGATCTGATGACGAAACTAGAAGATCGCCATGGGAACTTGGTAATTAAACGACATAACCCCGTCGAGTTTGGATTCGTGTTATTTATTTTAACAATCTTTGTGTCTTCAAATCGAGAGTGAATCGGTTTCTTCTAAGTAGACACGCTCCATCGTAGACCGCATCGTCGCTTAGCATCAGGCGAGATGGCGGTCAAGTGTAAACCTATAAGTATCAAGCACTTTGACACTAGATGGTCATCAGGGGCTGATGATAGATCTGGAAGATGGACACAGGAACTCTGTAACTGAACGACATAACCACATAGAATTTGGCTCGTTTGATTTGTATTGACGAGTACTTTGGAGCTAGATGGTCACCAGGGTCTGATGATGGAGCTGGAAGATGACCACAGGAACTCGGTAATTAAACGACATAACAAGATCGTGTTTGGGCTCGTTTGAGTTGAATTGAGGAGTACTTTGGTGTTAAATGGTCCCCAGGATATGATGATGGAGCTGGCAGATGGTTATTTACTTTTTAGCTCTTTTTTATTAACTAAAATAAATATAATAAAAGCTTGTTTTTTAGTATAGTGACAAGGCAAGCATGACGTGCACCTTATGGTAAGCAACATGCCTGTCCATAACAGCACAGTGATACGCATCTATTGGAACACGAAGAGTCCCACACAAGCTGACGTCTTGGTGTCCCAATAGCTGCGTGTCACCGTGGCTGTTATGGGCAGGCTTGTTGCTATGAAGTCTCGATACTCGATACTCTTCATGTTCCAATAGCTGCTTGTTACTATGCCGTTATGGGGAGCAAGCGTTAGATAACGATGACACGAGTTCTATGATTCTGCCCTAGTGGCTTAGTTGGTAGTAGCTCTGCCTTCGAAGCCGAGGGTCGTGGGTTCGATCCCCACCCAGTGCAAATATTTGTGTGATGAATTCAAATGTTTGCACTGTGTCTGGGTGTTTCTATGTATAATAAGTATGTATTTAAACCTATATAAGTATGATATCAGCTATCTGGCTGCCATCACACAAGCTTTGCTTAGTTTGGGGTCAGATGGTGTTGTGTGTGAATTATCCACCAATATTTATTTATTTATTTATTCTCGTTCACCGAAAAAAAAGTTAAAAAAAAGTTGCATAAGTGTTTACCTTTGTCTACGATGTGTTGGAACGCAGCGGAGACGGCCTCGAAGGCTGTCTCCATCCCAGTGCCGACGGACCGAAGCAGGGCGACGTTCGCGTCGCGAGTCGCCGCGTCCACTGCCGCGCGCGGCAGCGGCGACACTTCCTTGCTCGCGTCGCTACTCTGCAATGTAACGCAAACACTCACGTGAGTCGCAACGTTCTCAAAACACAGACATCTACTAAGTAAGGGTAAAAGTAACAATTTATGTTAGGCGGTCGAAGCTGCTGAAAAAAGCCCGCTAAATGTTTCTACTACTGGGACTCGGGGCCTTCGTGTGCGGAGTGCAAGTCATCCGCCAACCCAGGCGTAGCCAGCGTATCCACCGTGCCACAACTACATTTCGCTCATCGTATATATACTTAAGGTGCGGTCTACTAATTATCACACGTTTTACATATAGAAATTCATTATCATGTTGTTTGATTCCAGTGAAGTCTTCCCCAAATCAACCGATATGCAAGAAAGTTGGCATTTAGGTGTAATTTGGTCCAACTTGAGAGATAGAACAGTTCTTGTTTTGATTTTTGGTATTTATATAACAGTATCCGAGCGAAACGGAACGCTAGTACATTTATACATACACTAGAAAAAACATTAACCTCCCGCTAGTGTGATTGAATGAAAAATTGGCAGTCATCAGGACTGCCGGATTGCCGGAAGAATTGAAAACTTAAAACTCAGAAATTTGTAGCTCACTTTGGCAAATACGCGGGTGAAACCGGAAGGCACTGCTAGTCTGGAATAAATCTTCAAAACATTGTCGTCTAAATAAGTATTCTAAGTATGGCCATCTTGAGTAGATGGCCATGGTCAGATGTGTAATAGTAACGATGGTAACACGTTATGGCCATCTAAAAATGCTAACGCATTTCTAGATGGCTAAGTTTCCGAAGTTTCCCGAACGCTGCCCATCCGAGTTGGATCCTTCGCTAAACCTCTTTGTCGAAGTTGGATCTACCTAATTGGATCTTTTGACCCAGGTAGACGTATTCGTCAACAACTTCGAGTGTGGTATTCCCAACAATAACCGGTACAGGTGAGACATGAACATTTGACATGACCTTCGTCTTGACTTCTTAACATAACAGACATAAATAGCTCAATCGCAAGCTAAAAAATGAAACGTTTTGCAAGTCTTAACTATAAGTACCTGACTGACTGAGCTTTGCTCGGTTTTTTTAAATGAAGTACGTAGTGATAAAATATAATATAATAATAAAACAAAGTCGCTTTCCGCTTGTAACGCCATCTATTGTCAAGTACAACAGTTGTTAGTTTGTGTAGATGCATCGTCAATAGGATTTTATTGTGTTTTTGTTAGAATATGTACTTATTTAGATACGAATTAAATGCGTTGATAAAGGGCTCTCAGTAAAAGATTTTCTCAGAATAAAAAGAACAAAAAGAAAAGACCCGAGTGTAACCAATCAGGATTCAAACCGGGGCCTGTTGACTCCGAGGGCGAGCATATTCCGTCTGAGCCATTTAGACTTAATGAACAGCGGCGAAATAAGTTATCGTATTCTAATGACATTGTAGGAGTTTTTCATTGTCTAAAAACGCGCATAAAATTATGTTTTAGAAAAATAAAACCTAGCTAGATCGATTTATCGTCCCCGAAACCCTCTGTATACATAATTTCATGAAAACCGTTCGAGCCGTTTTCGAGATTCAGATTCTACATATATGTACCTAAATAGGTATATACCTACAAGAATTGGTCGTTTTAAGGGCGTGTGGGCCGTAATTTTGATTTTTTTAAACAACTTTAAGACCTTTAAAATAGTGTATTCAAATCTGAAAAAAATATATGTAATACTTAAGGATCTAATCTAGTGCAATTCGCAGTCAGTAACACGATTTAATGAATTTTACTTGATAGAAAAAAATCCCAAAGTTACCCCTTTTCAAAAAGTTTTTTCAAGTTTATGACAAAACTAATGACCTTTTTTACAAAATTTTTGTACTCAACGAAAGCCACTAAAAAGTTATAGATGCATTCGCAGAGTTTGACTTGATAAAAGTATCAGTTATTCACTATGTTTTAATATCTACCATATATATAGCGCGCCGTTCGGCAGGCCTGATCAGTCGCGTTTCGGCGCTCACGGACGACGGGCCTGTGCTTGATTTTGCAATTTTGACAACCGATAAATTTTAAATATTACGATCATAGTGCCACAGTATAACAATATCAGTAGGTATTACTAGTGAAGCACGCTATGATCTTGATTTTTGATACCGTTTTCATTGGAATTGCAGATAGTACGCTGTTTACTTTATGTTGTAGACCAAAAGGAGTCTCAAAAACTGACGTCGATACCACATCAGTAAAAATTCAATGCGGATGCAATGGAAAATAGATAAGTATCGGTAAAATATTCGTTCGTTAAATCAGAGATCGGGATAAAGAAATAATGAGAAGGGAGAAATCCCCTGCGTAAATCCCCTAATATAAATGCAAGTCAGGTATCATTTATGATATGCCATTTAGGTAAATTCTTTGGTAGTAAGGTACTTAGTACTTGGAAGAAAAGTCCTCACATACAGATTTTACCACTTTGGAAGAGACTTTCTAAACGATTTAGTTTAGAAAAAAAATGTTAGGAACTTCAATACAATTGAACTTGAAATTGAATTTGAAAAATTTGAACACCTTTCCATTGATACACGTATGGTTTTGTTAGAATTTTTATTTTTTTATTTCTTTTCTAAGTTTGTGACACCACCAAAATTTATTGTTTTTTTCTTTTTTTTGTATGAAAATGTTAATATTATTAATAGAAATTTAGACACTCGACCAAATTTGATAAGAAGCCTTTTAGGCAGTAAAATTGCTCGTAGAATTTAACTCTGTACTAAATTTCCGATTCGTATTTTCATATAAGGTTTAGAATCATTTCCTGAGCATAAAATCACAAAATAATAACAAATCCAGGTGGAGATTCAAACGCCAGCTCGAAAAAATGTTTTTGGCTGATATTCTGAAAAAGTTATAAAGCCTATTATTATTGTAGAAAATAAAATTTCCCATCTTTTGTTGCCAGTAAACTTTTTTTTCGAACTTACCGATTACGATTTATTATGTCAAATTTGATGATAACAATGTAAAAATAATAAGATGTGAATTCTGTTCCCAGTAGCATAAACATGTCCCTTTTTACCGGAATGGAAGAAGGGTTATGTTTTTCGCGCGTATCTTTTATGTTTGTAAATCTTTTATTTCCACATATCTTCCAAACGGCTGGATGGATTTTGGTAACTAAAATATTCTAAGACTAGTCTCATTCGCCAAAGTGTCCTTAGATAGTAGGTAATATTTTTTACGTGTAGATTTTTTTTTTTTTTTTGTAGTCGTGGTTTTTAAATTAAAGTTATTCTATCATACTGCTCGTTGCTCGAAAAAACAGAACCGTTCATCATCATGATTGAAGAGTTGAACGAAGAGTTTGGTCTCCACTTTTGTAATAAGAACAACTAAGCTGTGAAACGCATTGCCAGAGTGGGTTTTTGTCGAAGGTTCGAACCTTGGGGTTACGAGGTACACTTTGCTTGTTTCTATTAGAGAAACAAGTTCCATCGTAGACCACATCATTTACATCCACTATTGTCGGCATCATCGCAATCGTATCATTAAATGGGTTATAAATCGTAAACGGTAAGTTTTACAAAAAAAGTTTACTAGCAACAAAAGATGCAAAATTTTATTTTCTACAATTATTGTCAAAATATATAGTTTCCAAAATATCGGCTAAAACAGTTTTTTTCAATTGGCGTTTGAAGCTCTACCTGGATCTGTGAGCATTTTGTAATTTTATGCTCAGTAAGTGATCTTTACCTCATAGAAAAAAAAATTGGATAAGAAATTTAGTGCAAAGTTGACCAAAAACCTTCTATTTTTACTGGCCTTTCATTACGTTTCAGCACATTTTTTAAAATTTTTGACGAACTTGTGAATTATTAGGAAACATTTTAAAAAGATGCATGAAATTGGAAAAGCCGTTCTCAACTTATAGTGTGACCAAAAAGAAAAGGTTGAGTTTTGTATATCTACGAGTATAGATAAATTTAATATTTCTTCGTTTCACTTCACAATTCACAAAATTGTTATCACTAGTATAAACAGTAAAACAAATCTTGAACAAAAATGAGTTTAAATTACATAGTCCAATATTTTAATGTTATTTCTGCACTGTGGCACCGATTCCGCGGTCGGTGACGGTCGCGAGAACAAGACCGCGTTATATGCCTAATTTGACAGAACTACCTGGCCTTAAGGTATAAGATTGGACAGAGTTCTTATAATACAACTATATTAAGTTGCGACTGGTCTATAGGCCGACCGTTTATCTGAGTCCTCGCCTGTTTTTTGAAGTCAGGTGCGTAATGCCGCTAACTTGAAAAAGGCGAAGGAAAAGATCCAAGTTCCAAGTATCTTTCAAAGTTATGCGCCGTCCACCAACCGCACTGGGCACTGGCCCTGGCACTGGCACTGGGCCAGTGTGGTGGATTATGGTCTTGACTCTCCTTGCGAGATAAGGCCCCAAGATAAGTCCCAGAAGTGAGAACATTTAGTGGGGGCTACTTATGTTGTTTTGTTTGTTTTTGGAAATAATTTTGTGATCGTCAGCACCACGCTATCAGTATCACCTACGTTACAAGAACAAAATTAAAAATTTTGATTAACCTCCGACTACCTCGGATTTGTTATCTGTACAACATTCTACTAGTCAAGCCCTTTCATTTGATACCCATTTTGTGGTAGTAGTGAAAAAAATAATTTAATTCGCCATTTTGTGGTGGCGGCCATCTTGGATTACAAATTTGTTATTATGTATTGTATTTTAGTGGTATTTTAGCCCTTTCATTTGATACCCATATTGAGGTAGGTTGTGAAGAAATATTTTGTCCGCCATTTTGTGGAGGCGGCCATCTTGAATCGATATTCACCAAACATAGCTAAGAACACCCGCACGGATATCAACCTTCAAATAAAAAAAACCGCATTGAAATCGGCCCATCCGTTTGAGCTCTACGGTGCCACAGACAGACACACACACACACACACAGACAGACATCGACGTCAAACTTATAACACCCCCTTTTTTGGTCGGGGGTTAACAACAACATACATTAAATAAACATTGGTGGACATTAACATAGTCATTGCTACGGTCGTAAAAAACGGGTATGTATTAAATAAGGTTGAAACATTTCATCTATACGCAATATTTTTTCACTTATTCTTTCTATACTCGTACGTAAGATACTCAACGTTATATTTTCGTTGCTAAATCGATGTACAACATCTAAATAAACAAACATTGTATTCCACGATTCAAAATAACTAACCTTGAACGTAACATATGCGCAGAGCAAATTTGTTAAGATTTAGTATACCAGTGGGAACAATTCTGACATTATAAAGAAACGATATAATTATGTAATGATGAAATGATGAAGATAAGTACATATTTTTAAGCGACAAACGAAATAGTTTTGTATGTTTGACGTCGATGTCTGTCTGTCTCTCTGTGACACCTTAGAGCTCAAACGCATGAACCGATTTCGAAGCAGTTTATTTATTAACCCCCGACCAAAAACCCTTTTTTTGGTCGGGGGTTAATATGTGTTGTAAGTAGTAATAATGTTATAAGTTTGACGTCGATGTCTGTCTGTCTGTGTGTGTGTCTGTCTGTGGCATCGTAGAGCTCAAACGATTGGACCGATTTCGATGCGGTTTTTTTATCTGAAGGATAATATCCGTGCGGATGTTCTTAGCTATGTTTGGTTAATATTGATTCAAGACGGCCGCCTCCACAAAAAAACGGACAAAATATTTCTTCACAACCTACCTCAATATGGGTATCAAATGAAAGGGCTTGAGTAGTAGAATACTATACACTATAAAAAAAATCAAATCCAAAATGGCCGCCACCACAAAATGGCGAATCATCTTACTTTTTTCACTACTACCTCAATATGGGTATCAAATGAAAGGGCTTGACTAGTAGAATGTTGTACAGATAACAAATCCGAGGTAGTCGGGGGTTAGTCAACATTTTTAATTTTTTCTTGTTCGAAGTTTCGTGCAGTGGTTCCTAGCTAGGAATCTTGAATCAATGTTAACCAAACATAGCTATGTTTGGTTAACGTTGATTCAAGATGGCCGCCTCAGAAAATGGCGGACAAAGTATTTCTTCACAAGCTTCCTGAATATGGGTATCAAATGAAAGGGCTTGACTAGTAGTGTTGCACAAATTACAAATCCGAGATAGTCCGGAGTAAACCAAAATGTTTAATTTTGTTCTTGTTACAATATTATTAATTTACACGCAGATTCGGAATCAAGAAAAAGAAAAAAAAACAGACATACTAACTCATTAACATCGTACTGTGTAAACAAAAGAGAATACATACGTGTACTAAACTACGCACGCAAAAGTTTTAGGTACGTCTTTAATTTTCAAGAAGTATTACTAATACTGACGCGCCACTATCGCTCCTCCTAGCACAAAGTCAGCTAGGCAGTAGCCACTTGAGGCCGTACGTCTCTTAAACAAAGGCAAAACAACTGGTTTATCGAATTTAGGTGTCAGCGTGCGCATACTTTGTAAAATTTAAGTTTGAGAATACAGTTGGCAGCTAACTTCAATGTTAAGTGAGAGAGAGACGATTTTCTTAGCATTCCATGGATTCACCGTGCGGGTGCCGGGTCCATCGTGTGGCAGAGAGAGAAAAACTCGAGTAGTTCCCGAGACTTGTGACTCGGGCGTAGGTTTAAGGGGCCCCCTTTCTGACGTACATCAACACTCACCTTCACTACTCGTGTTTATCTGCCTGCCCAGCCAAATCTGATATGAGCCTACTAGTGCAGCTTTAGATACTCGTTCTAATATAGAACTTACAGCACTTCTGGACAAGCCAAGGTCTTTCAGCAGGTTATAGAGAGATTTTGCTGGTATACTCTAGCTCCCACTTCTACAGCGTATAAACTAACTACATAGCCGTTTTTTGTTAATTTCGTAAAAAAATAAAAGTTTAGGAGGTCGTAATACTTATTTTGTTTCATCGCGTGGTCTTTAGGTATATTAGTTTCCCACGGTACGGTAAGTTCTACAAGGACTATGCGTTTCGTAGCTCTAGAAAAAAGGAAAATGTCCGGTTTGGATGACGAAACACCCACATCCTCTGGGGTTTCATCCTCTTTATTTTTTCTGAACCCACCAAAAGAAGTAATAGTTCAAAGTATTTTCTCTTTATAACGCAAGAATTTGAATCAAAAATAGAACATACCTTTGTGTCATTCCTGGTTAAATTTTCGACCAGACTTCTGTACGAGACTTGTTCGAGTGACGCAGAGCTTTTGAAATCGTAGCGTAGGCTTCCGTGCCTCTTCGTTTCAAACGAGTGGGACTGAGTGTCGTTGAGTTTCGGCTTGGCGGGTGACCGCACTGAACGAAACGAGTGGTTCCACGGTCTCTCTTCCCGCTCGCTCTTGAAGTAGTCATTGTGGAAGTGCAGCTCTGTGCTGTCAGTCAGCTTGTGCTTGATGTCAGGCACGCTCGATGAGAACGTTGGGTACTCGGCGGTGGGTGACGTATCCTTCGAGCTCGAATTGGAGGAAGCAATCGTCTCGCAATCAGAACTGAACATGTCCAACGTTCGGAACTCCTCGGTGAGTCGCGTTATGGAAGACATCACCTGGAAGGTAAGAATAATCCTACTAATATTATAAAGTTGAGATGTTTGTCGCTCAATCACATCGGAAATGCTGTATGGATCAGGTTGAAATTTGGAACGTAGTTACATAGATTATTATAGTTTGGGGGAGAAAAAACAGATACTTAGGCTACTTTTTATCGAACTTTTTGTACGAAAATTACCGGAAAGGCAACTACGACACTTATTTTTTGTTTCATGATATTACAAAAAAACGACAAGGATTCCGACTTCCGAAGTGGGGGTTATGACGTCACGTCTTCGTAAGCATCGTACCATGAAGTGACGTCATTCGAAACTTGTAAGTAAGCACTGCATCGTCGTCTTTTTTTTGTTTGTGAAACAAAAGAAAAAATACGTGTACTCTAAAACCCTCTACACACGAGTCCTAAAATCAGATGAAATGGCGTAAAAGTAGTGGGGCAGAGCCTACATCGCACCATAAATCACCATTCATATGGTGCGATGTAGGATATTGGTGATTTATGGTACGACGTAGGCTCCGCCCCACTACTTTTACGTCATTTCCTCTGATTTTAGGACTCGTGTGTGGAGCGTTTGACTGACGGACTCATTCGTTTTTTTTAGTCATCACCTTTTACCTCAAGCAAACACGAACATTCGAGGCATATCCGCAGTCTCTACCTATATAAATAAGTCACATACTTAACTAAGCTCCTTCATCGTCAGCCCATGTTCGTTCACTGCTGGACATAAGCCTTTGCAATGTTGCGCCTCCAAATCCGGTCCTCGGCTCTCCGCATCCATCCGCTTCCCGCCACTCTCTTCAGGTCGTCGGTCCACCGAGCGGGAGGCCGTCCCACGGAACGTCTTAAACGCGGTCTCCACTCCATTACCCGTCTTCTCAACGTCCATGGGCTCTGCGACATATGTGATCTGCCCACTGCTACTTCAGCTTGCTTATTCTCAAGGGTATGTCGGTTACCTTAGTTTTCCGTTGTACACCCGTTGCAGTCGTTGCAGATTCTGTCCTTCGGAGAGACTCCGAGCATAGCCCGAGCCATAGCTCGCTGTGTCCACGTTTCCGCCGCATAGGTTAAGACCGGGAGGATGCACTGGTACACCACTGGTATACCATGGATACACTATGGACTTTAGGCATTGAGGCAGTGGCGACTTAAAGATTCGACGTAACTTCCCAAACGTTGCCCAACCCAGACGTATACTTCTGTCAGCCTCTTTTTCGTAGTTGTTTCTATCCAGTTGAATAACTTGGCCAAGCACCTAGATAGATGTAGCCCTGAACAACTTCGATGCCGACATTATCGACTGTAATTCCGATTGGGTTTACGAATGAATTGAACATGACTGTCGTCTTTTCCATGTTCATTCCTAAGCCCAACAATCTGGAAGAAACACTGCAGCGTCTCCAACAAGTCCGGCGGCGACTCTGCTGTTATAACTATGTCGTCAGCGAATTGTAGGTGTGAAATTTATTCACCATTGATATTTAAGTCCAGATCGTTCCATACCAGTGTTCTAAAGACGTCTTGCAGCGTACCACAAGAATAATTTTGTGGTACTAATTATTGGAAGATTTGCCCATACTGGCCACGCTGGGCAAGGGCGGATTGGCGAGCGCAGTGCCGCACCGTCTTACGCATGTGACGCGGATGCCCGTCACAGCTATATTTACAGCACGGCTATTTGGATGGTTATTCCGCCATCGGTCGGTCGTCAGAGCCTCGTATGTTGGTCGGCAGGGTGCACCACGGGCAGGTGAGGTTGACAGTTTTGTGGGCACTTAGATGTTGAGGTCCCCTTACACCCTGTTAATACTTAGAGAGGTTAAAACAGTAAGTATACCTGTTCGTGGTTTACATTGTCGGTATTCTTCGGCCAGCCAATGTACGATAGCGACTCTTCCGCGGCTTGTGGGTCCCACAGCGCTTGAATGCTCTTTATTTTGGTGGTGATAACTGCGACAGACAATTTGTGAAAGTGAAAATTTGATCTATGGATATATGGTGGCTCAATTTTATAGCTAAGTTTAATGAAATAAAGTTTTGTTACAATGTTGTTTACAAAAAAAAAATGGCGGTCTTGTTTTTTTCATTTAGATTATTAAAGCAGTGCTTTATTGGACCTATGCCAGATGGCCGCAGACTACTGCAGCCTACAAATGAAATCAATAAATTTCTATCTTTGAGATTTGAAGTTGATTTGCTGATCATCGGACTTCGCTTCAAGTATTACGTAAAGCGTTTTTTGAAGATTTTACACCCTCTCTCCACCTGGTTTTACACAGAGTAACGGGTTTTTGCAGTTCTCTCCCTCCCACTACCCAGTAATCGTTTTTACCTAAAATCACTACAAAAATTGTCAACTTGGGAAATTTTAATTTCCAAGATTAAAAAATGAACGAAACCTTTTGTTCCATAATGCACCGTAAGGTTTTACAAGAAACCCACCCGTTCCTTCCAAACTGCATTACGTAATATTTAATCACCATCAGCCTATCTTATATATCCACTGCTGGAGATAGGTTTCTCCCATGGCTCGCCACTCCGTCCTATCCTCAGTTTTTCGTCTCCATCAACTACCTGCTGTCTTACGCAAAAACAACCACGAAAGTTTGTAAAATGTATGGCTGTATATTTGTTATATTCTCTTTTACGCAAATACTACTGTAGGGATTTAAATGAAATTTGGTATATTCATAGATAATGGTCTGGCGCGGTGATAGCACGTAATATTTTAACGTTCGGTTACAGTACCTTGAAGGCAGCTAAGTGCGTCGGAATATCGGGCCGCCTGCAGCCGCATGAGCGCAGTCTCCAGCTGCGCCGCTAGTTCGTCCCTGCGCGCGCGCACCGCCGTTATGTTGTCGTACTCCGCCGCCAACTTGTTCGTCATTGAGCTCAGTTCAGCCTTGCAGCTGTTTATGTCCTTCACTTGCTGAACCAGCCTACAATAAAAATACAAATCTTGAGCGATATCCCTCATACAACAACAACCTCAAAGAACACACAATAGACCCATAGATCCTATCGTAGACCGCATCATCGTTTAACATCAGGCGAGACGGCGGTCAATTGTGAAAATATAAAAGTAAAAAAATAGCAATTGATTTTAAGATTAAACAGCACTAATGTTGTACAATACAACATCTGTGTATAATTATTATATACTGCTACTAACTTTCAGCTAAAATTTCAGCTCGATCGGTGCAGAACTTTTTGCGTTTTTGAAGCGTACACAAACCAACATAACATTTTTATACATAAATACTCGCTGTACCCTGCCACGCTTCGCTGTGGCACATTGTGATGCAAAAATTATATAGAAACAATTCTTGATGCGGATTATATAACATACTAAAATTTCAGCTCGATCGGTGCAGAACTTTTTGAGTTTTTGAAGCGTACACAAACCATCATAACATTTTTATGTATTGAGATAAAAAGAAAAAAGACATTGACGCTTAGGTTCTCGTTTCTACCCCTTTAAATCTTTTTCTGTGAGAAAAAGTCGGCCCTGTCCTTTCCTGAGTCTAGCCTATCCGTGCATCAAATTTTATCAAAATTAGTTGTTTAAGCTTTGCAGACAGAAATAGTTACTTTCGTATTTATAAATAGAATGGATATCAAATGTCTAGTTACAAAATTTCAAGGTTTTACCTTCAACAATGACGATCTTCCATATAAACTTTCATCCCCCTACAGTTTAAAATTACAAAATTGATAAAGCAAGCATTTATTTGCTTCGCGCCAAATGTCTAGATACTAAGTTTCATTGTTTCATCTTCAACAAATAAGATTCCATATACATTTTCATCCCCCATTTTATCCCCGGTACAGTTCGAAATTACAAAATTACTAAAACAAACATTTATTTGCTTCGCGCCAAATGTCTAGATACTAAGTTTCATTGTTTCATCTTCAACAAATAAGATTCCATATACATTTTCATCCCCCATTTTATCCCCATAATATATAAAATAAACAAACATTTATTTGCTTCGCGCAAAGTGCCTAGATACTAAGTTTCATGGTTTTATCTTTCACAATTACGAACTTTCATATAAACTTTTCTCCCCGATTACAACCCCTATTTCATCCCCATATAGCCCGAAATTACAAAATTGCTAGAATAAACATTTATTGGCAACGCGTTAAATGTGTATATACGAAGGTTATGGTTTCATCTTCGACAATTGAACTTCCATACAAACTTTCATCCCCCATACCAAACCCTTCCATACTTTCTCCGTAATTAAAAAGTAGCCGATGTTCTTTCTTGGGATCTAGTCTATCTGTGTACAAAATTTCATTAAAATCGTTTCAGTGGACTTTATGCTCATAACTTAGAAAATGGTGGAAATCTCATGCAACCGTCCATTCCTTGTTTCACCCTCTTAGGGGTTGCATTTCGTATAACCCCGTCTTAGCGAGTGCTTACGAGCTAAAAGATACATCCATGCAAAATATGAAACTCCTGCCATTTGTAGTTTCTGAGTTTTCGTGATGAATGACCTTTCGCTTTTATATATACAGATTTACAAAGTTTTAAAACTGAATTTTTCACTGTACGATAATAACTATCGAACAGATAAGTGTCAAACATTAAATATACATTTATTACAATTGTAGTGATGTTAATTTCTTACAATTTTATGGTAACTTTACCATCAATCACCAAAAAATTCGCTGTAACTATAAAAAGTTTGATCGATAAGACAGCATTTTAATCTGTATTTGAAGCTGCCGAAACTCAGGGCCAATTGATATTTTAGGAAGTACATATGTTATAAACTTATGGTCCATAATATGAGACAGCTTTCTCGACTTCGTGGCGGACTGTGCTACATTTTTAATTTTCTCTCTACTCACACGTTGTATGACTCTATGTTATTGCAGGTGACGTAATTATAACAAGCTCTTTGAAATATGGTCTGACGGATGTGCATTGCGACACGCCCTTGATCTTGAGGATGGATCGTGGGAGTCATGACCTCCTGGGTCCAGAATCTAGATGGACCACGAATAAAACGCACGCAGGCACATGTCCCACTAGCCCGCACTTAGCCAGCGTGGTGGAGTATGGCCTTGACTCTCTCCTTGCCAGAGAAGGCTCCGAGTCCCAGCAGTGGGAACATTTAGTGGGCTGCTTATGCTCGGCACTTGTCGCACCGTCTTGTGACTTGATCAGGACTATGTGACCCTGGCGCCGAAGCTGGATCCGATACGAATATTATAAAGCTGAAGAGTCTTTTTGCTTGAACGCGCTAAACTCAGGAACTAATAGACCAATTTCAAAAATTCTTTCACTTTTGGATGTATACGTAATCCCTAAGTGCTATAGTAGGTAATATATTATGTACCACGAGCGAAGCCGGTGCGGACCACTAGTAATACATAATTAGTACATAAAGTACACTAGTAACATATAGTTTGTGATACGAAGTCCACCGACTTACCTAGTATTTAATAATTAATGTATAACGCGGCTAAAAAAGATTTTACTCAAAAAAATTGTGTTACCTAATGAGTCCGCCGGTGCGACCGGCCTTGTGCGAGTGCGCGGCGAACGCGCCCACGGTGACGATGTCGTGGAAGCCCGTCTTGTTGAGCGTGTCGTTGTGCACCCACATCCGCTGCAGGTGCAGGTTGATCGGCGCGAACTGCAGGCTCGTTTCCTCTGCGGAACACCGAGACAACCACATCATTATTACATTTTTAGAACTTTACCGTGAGCTTGGAGGATATAAGGATTTTGCTGTGCGACCGAACTGACACACGTGAGACTTAATCCGTAAGAAAAATAAAAACTGCCCGTGACCAGTGTTGGCAACTCTATTTTTCAGATGATCATACCATAACACATCTCCAGCTATTTGTGGTCGTTTTTATTTTATCCACTGCTAAAAATCCTACGAATGTCAGGCTAAGAACTTATGAAGCGATTATCACGCGAGGTCAGCCGCGGGTGCGGAACAACGGTTTTATTTCAAAATTTACGAGACTGCTTGTTTTCGCAGTTGCAGCGGTTGAGATTTTCGCCAGTACACGCGTGCGCAGCGGGTGTAAAACGCGTCGTAAGTGGTTGTGATTTTCATTTTTACATATATATCTGCACTTTACACAAGCTGCGGGTCCGCCACCGCCGTAGGCGCGGCTGGAAATCGCTCCGGGAACTCTTACCCTCACCCTTCTTGCTGCATTCTGTTTATGGTTGCTACCACTTCTCCCACTAATAATACAACAAACCTCACCATTGTAACTGCAGGGGAACCTATTTGTAACCGCTATGACTTCTACCACTAACTATGCAACAAATCTCACCAATCCTACTGCAGGGGAACCTGTTTGTGGCCGCTATCACTTCTCCCACTAACAATCTAACAAATATCATCGTTTATACTGCAAGGGAACCTGTTCGTGAACGCTATCACTTCTCCCACTAACAATCCAATATCACTTCTCCCACTAAAAATACAACAAATGTCACATCATTCCTACTGCAGGGGACCTGTTTGTGGCTACCATCACTTCTCTCACTAACAATCCTACAAATTTCACCAATCCTACTGCAGGGTTATCTGTTTGTGGCCAATAGTTTTCGTGCCACTATCAATCCAACAAATCTCACCAATCCTACTGCAGGGGAACCTGTTTGTGACCGCCATCACTTCTCCCACTAACAACACAACAGATATCACCGTTTCTACTGCAAGGGAACTTGTTAGTGACCGTTATCACTTATCCCACTAGAAATACAACAAATGTCATCATTCCTACTGCAGGGTAACCTGTTTTTAAATGTTATCACTTCTCCCACTAACAATCCAACAGACATCAGCGTTTCTACTGCAAGGGAACCTGTTTGTGGCCACTGTCACTTCTCGCACTAAAAATACAACAGACAACACCGTTTCTACTGCAGGGGAACCTGATTATGACAGCTATCACTTATCCTACTAAAAATACAACAAATGTCATCATTTCTACTGCAGGGGAACCTGTTTGTGACCGCTATCACTTCTCCCCCTAACAATCTAACAAACATCACCGTTTCTACTGCAGGGCAACCTGTTTGTGACCGTTATAACCTGTTTCTGACTGCTATCACCTCTCCCACTGACAATCCAACATACATCACCATTTCTACTGCAAGGAAACCTGTTTGTGGCCGTTTTCACTTCTCCCACTAACAATCTAACAAATATCATCGTTTCTACTGCAGGAGAACCTGTTCGTGACCGCTATCACTTCTCCAACTAACAATCCAATATCACTTCTCCCACTAAAAATACAACAAATGTCATCATTCCTACTGCAGGGACACCTGTTTGTGGCCGCCATCACTTCTCTCCCTAACAATCCTACAAATCTCACCAATCCTACTACAGGGTCATCTGTTTGTGGCCGTTATCTTTTGTGCCACTAACAATCTAACAAATCACACCAATCCTTATGCAGGGGAACCTGTTTGTGACCGCTATCACTTATCCCACTATTAATCTAACAAATTTCACTGTTCCTACTGTGGGGAACCTGGTTGTGGCCGCTTTCACTTCTCCCACTAACAATCACCGTCAGCGTTACGTAGATCGCAGATAGATGCAGAGACCACTCGGGTCTTAGTGCAAAGCACGCACTGCTTACTTTAGCACACATCTTGTCGATGTGGTGTTCCCATGTCATGCAGCGGTCAATCTCGAACCCCAGAAATGTTGTGCTTTGTACCTGCTCAATCCGGAGCCCGTCAAGCAAGACTTTTAGCGATTTTGTATAGTGTCCCGACAGAAAAAATTGAATAAAATGAGTCTTTTTGGAGTTTACCATAAAATCGTTAGCACGAAACCATGCGTTTCAGCCGTTTATTACAGTATTTAATTTATCTTCTAATTCCTCCATTGAAAGGGCGGTTACTATGGCAGCCACATCATCTGCATACATGAAAATGTCTGCACCCTTTACGGCGTCAGGTAGATCGTTCAATAGGAGTGAAAACATGTTTAAAACTGACGAACCTTGCGGCACTCCCATAGATGCAGACAATGGGTCTGATTTATTATCGCCATCGCCAGCATCCACCAGTTGAGAGCGGCCTCGTAACATGTCAGTCAACACAGCGTATGATTTCCCAGCTATGCCATAGTGTTTCAGCTTTAAAGCCAAGGTCTCATGGTCTGCGACATCGAAGGCCTTCGATAAGTCAGCAAAGACAGCCACTTGCTGTTTGCGTTCACGAGCAGCCAACACGCTACGAACCACTTCACGCGTTAGAGAAGTTATAGACCTCCCTTCGCGGTATGCGTATTGTTGTTCACACAGCGCGTCGGTTTCCGATAGGTAGGCCACTAATCGCGAACTCAAGCCATTTTCGAACACTTTGGCTATTGCTGGTATAATTGATACCGGTCTATATCCATCAATGTCATCCCTTTTGCCTTTGCCTTTAAATATCGGGGACACTTTTGATATTTTCAGCGGTGACGGGTACGAGCCTTCCCTAAGACACTTATTAAACAGTGTGGCGAGAACTGGAGCTAGGGGCAAAATTGCTAGTTTTAGTAGCTCCATCGACACACCATATATGTCTTTTGAATTTTTTTGGGGGTATTCTAGACGAGACTATGCGGGGAATCCTACTGCAGGGGAATCTGTTTGTGACCGTTATCTCTTATTCCACTTTCAATCTAACAAATCTAACCGTTCCTACTGCAGGGTAACGTGTTTGTGACCGTTATCACTTCTCGCACTAAAAATACAACAAATATCATCATTCCTACTGGAGTTGAACCTTTTTGTGGCCGCTTTCGCTTCTCCCACAAACAGTCTAACAAATATTATCATGAGATTTTGACATACTTGAGATTTTGACATTTTGCAAATTTTAATACATAATTATTTTTATAGCTTGACTTATTGATTTGATATGTTTATGATTGTTTTCTTGATTCCATTCTGTTTGTTTTTTCTAAATTTAGTCGCTTGACATTCATAAAAAATAATGATATGAAAAAGAAAAAAAAGAAATTTGTTAAATTAAGAATGTAAAATTTGACTTATTTACATGTTTATGATTATTTGTTTCATTCCATTCTATTTGCTTTTCACTTTTTTTTTCTTTTTTTCACTTCACATTTACATAAATTAATAAAATTGAAATTTTGTGTTAAGTTCGGAATGTAATAATATTGTTTTTTTTTTGTTTGTTTTCTTATTGTAAATATAAACTTGTAATATTGACGTACCCAGTGTAACATAAGTGGTTATAAGGTGAATAAATATATTCTATTCTATTCTATCGTTCCTACTGCAAGGGAACCTGTTTGTGACCACTATAACTTCTCTCCTTAACAATCCTACAAATCTCACCAATCCTACTGCAGGGTTATCTGTTTGTGGCCGATATCTTTTGTGTCACTAACAATCCTACAAATCTCACCAATCCTTATGCAGGGGAACCTATTTGTGTCCATTATCACTTATCCCACTTTCAATCAAACAAATTTCACCGTTCCTACTGCAGGAGAACCTGTTCGTGACCGCTATCACTTCTCCAACTAACAATCCAATATCACTTCTCCCACTAAAACTACAACAAATGTCATCATTTCTACTGCAGGGGACACCTGTTTGTGGCCGCCATCACTTCTCTCCCTAACAATCCTACAAATCTCACCAATCCTACTGCAGGGTTATCTGTTTGTGGCCGATATCTTTTGTGTCACTAACAATCCAACAAATCTCACCAATCCTTATACAGAGGAACCTCTTTGTGACCACTATCACTTTTTCCACTTTCAATCAAACAAATTTCACCGAGCCTACTGCAGGGGAACCTGTTTGTGACCGCCATCACTTCCCCCACTAACAATGCAACAGACATCACCGTTTCTACTGCAGGGGAACCTGTTTATGACAGTTAATAATAATAATTTAATAATAATAATAATAATTTATTGTTCCCAAATAAAGTACATACAGTTACATTTACAAATTGCATTTCATGACAAGTTATACAGATAAATTGAGGTACAGTGGGCCCCAAACTAGGCAAGGCCTGTATTTTGGGCACCCTACATCGGTTTACAATTTCGTTTTACGCAGTTCCTAGTACACAATAATATAACGCAGAGTTGTTAGAACAATTTTATAATTTAAAATGAATAATTAAACAATATTTCAATTGATATTTAATTTCCTATTATTAGATCCAGACATACAAATTGATATTCGATTTTCGATTTAACTACATTTGGGCAAAGAGTAGAAAATAGTGGCACTATTAATAACACTATCTGTTCTAGCTTTTTGTCAATTGCTGTGTAATCAAATAAAACCAATGTTCCACATAAAACTGCATTGCCAAGCTGCAAACCTTTCTTTTTTTAGCAGAAATAATGTAGAAATTCCGAATAATTCCATTAAGCCTGCGTGACTTGAGGTGTTATGTATGCGAATGTATTGAAAAGAGAGTGAGTGTTATTATGAGTGTGTGTTTGTGCGTGTGTGAGTGAGGTAGTATTATAGTGACCAATTGAGAGGGATGTAGGTGTTTAGGTATGTGGCAGAGTATGGATATGTATATTTAAGAGTGGGTGCATGCCAGTCTGATATCACGATGGCCGGAGCAAGCTCTAAAAGAAAGTAAGTAGGAATTTCCTTCGGGGAATGATTTCCCAAATGTTCACTCATTAAAAGATACTAATCTTTCCGTTTGCTTATAAGATAGTGTAAATACCCATTTGCGAATTTTAGCGCAAGATTCAACGAGCGGAGACCCGGCGATATCCAAATGTCTAGCGACCATGTTGTATGTAAATATGTGCACGTAACGTGGTAATCGTGAAGCGAACGTAGAACTGACTCTAGGAAGTTCCAAATCACGTGGTCGTTTGCGTTTAGTAGAGTCTTGAGGTAGAGATAGGTGATGAATTTTGGTACAAGCTCGCATAACAAAAAGCTGACGGACTGACAGCACTGAGACTTCTTTGTACAGATCATCGGTAGGGTAGCGCCGTGGCTTACCCAGCATTACTTTAAGGACAGCTCTTTGAGCACGTTCAGCCTCAATGAAGTGTGTCTGAGCAGCTCCTCCCCAAGCACCTATACAATATTCAAACAGGGACTGGCACAAAGATTTGTAAATCATCATCTTGACTTCCGGGTTAGCAATTGATCTTAGGATTTTCATAACATAAATCAGCTTCCGGGCTTTATTAGATATAAATGAGATGTGATTTTTGAATGTAAGAGCTTGATCCACTATTACACCTAGATATTTTGTAAATACTGTCCTGTCTATTGAACTACAGGAACAGTCACCGCCCCGGTCTCACTAGCCCAATTTGGATTTTTCACAGTTCGAGGTATGGATCCGTAACTTAGTCAGATCTGTACCGGTGGCCTGTGTGATACTAAATGTGATAAAATTTGTTTTTTTTTAGATTAAGGGTTAATAGATTATCACAAAGCCACCGGGCCAGTCTCTCCATTCCCATCTCAGCCATTCTAATTGCAGTTTTCCAGTCCTTCCCGCTAAAATCGCCACGGTATCGTCAGCGTAGCAGATCAGCTCGGTGTTAGGTATAGTGAGTCTCAGAAGGTCATTAATGTACACCGTAAACAAAGTCGGAGCTAATATGCTACCTTGTGGCGTACCAAACGCAATAGGCAACTCACAGCTCGCCACACTGCCAATTCTAACAAACTGACGTCTATTTGACAGATAACTTTTAAACCAGTTGAGGGGATACCTCTAATACCCAATATCTCGAGTTTTTCATTAGTATTGGTATCGATAAACTGTCAAATGCCTTGGCGAGATCAAGAAAGACAGATACGCATCGTCTCCCACCGTCCAAGTGACCAGCAACTGTTTCAGTAAGAAGTTGAACAGCATGTTCCGTAGATTTACCCTGCCTAAAACCAAATTGGCGGTTACTAAGAAGACTGTATTTTTCAAGATAATTTACCAGACGTTTATTAACAATTTTTCCAAGATTTTAGAGACTACGCGGAGTAATGAAATAGGTCTGTAATTATCAGGATCCGACTTATCGCCACTTTTGTGTACAGGGATTACAACAGCGGTTTTCCAAGAGTCGGGAAATATCCCAGTGGCCATACTGAGATTACAGATATGTGTTAGAGGCACCACAAGAACATGCTTAGCGTACCGCAGCATCATAGGTGTTATACAGTCATCACCTGCAGCACTAGACGTCTTAAGCTCCTGGATAATACCATGTACTTCAAGGTAATCAGTAGGGGTCAAAAGAAGGAATTGGACATGCTGCAATCAGACAAGACTCGCTGACACAGTGTGTTCTGCGTGGTATTTTGACTGCTCAAGATTTTGAGGCTAAATTAGCACCAGCATTTGCGAAATGTTTGTTACAACAATCAATTGATTGTCTACTCAGCATCTCATCAGCACAGGGTTTCCTACCAGGTAATTCGCATACATTCTTTATAGCTTTCCACAGATTCTTAGAGTCTCTGTGGTGTTCTGATATTTGAGAGTTGTTATGTTGAACTTTGAGTTTATGCAATAGGTTATTACAAAATTTCTGTAGCGTAGGTAGGTAGTTTTAAGTGTGTCGTTACACGGATCACGTCTCAGTTTCAGGTGCATAGCGTCTCTATGTCTCATACATCTTATTAACCCCGGAGTAATCCAAGGTTTTAAGTTCAAATTTAAACGACTGACTCTATGTTTATTTGTATGGTTGATAACTGTGTCTGAGATAATTCTATTAAAGCTGAGGACCGCCTCATCAACGCTGTCTCTAGACAGCACATGCTGCCAATCTACACGGATTAAATCGTTTGCAATTTCATGATAATTCACTCTTGTAATGGTTTTATTTTTGTTTTTAATATTTTTTACGTTCGCGGTAAGTCCTATTATTAGAATGTCGTGATCCGTAATCGAGCTTTGACATATTATACCTAGTGCTTTTGCTTTGTTTTAATAAAAGCGTGATCAAGACAGGTCATAGTCTGCCTTCGGGTTACATCAGTAATGGTTGATAAAAATCCTGTTCTGCCATTATGTGTTGGTAGTCCTCGTTATCTCTACTCGGACGATCATCTAGCAGGTTAATATTCATATCACCAGTAACTAAAACATTAGGTACACTTTGATACTAGACAAAATATTTTCGAGTGAATTATTGAAACGCTTAAGATCTTTAATAGCAGGTGATCTATACATACCGATAATAGTTAGGCTATTAGCAATCTCTACCAATAGACAATTGCATCCTCAAATTCTGGCTCTTGAGACGTTGCCGACCAACAATCTCTTATGTAAATTACAACACCACCTGACTTGTTTAATTTTTTTTTGGTATAGAAAGCCTCGTAACCAGTCAGTTTAGGTATATGAGAGTTTTCCTGCAGCCAACATTCAGAAAGCACTAGAACGTCAAAATCCACACCCAATCGTTGTAAAGTAGGTAAAAGGTTTAGAAAATTTTTATTTAAGCTTCTAATATTAAATGATAAAACTTTGAGATTAAATGACGAAATAAGATTACTACAAAACTCAGGTTTTTCAATAGTGCGGCACATTATTTGTAGAGTTGCGTCTAAGTCATCGAACATGTCCAAATTAGCCATAGTCAGAAATCGCTTCTAAACTAATTTTTAGTTTCCTAACCTCAGTGCGCACCGTACTACTGATATAAAGCGTTAATTTATTTTGAGTGCAGTAATTTACTGTAATCCAAACTATAAAAGAGTTCCGTCGTACGGGTGCTTCTTCCTTATAAAAACAGCTGAGTTTTGTGCTATGGTTGTTGGGTGAGCTGACTGGATGCGAGTGAGTTGTATATTGCGTGTGGTATGTATGTGTGTGAGTAGTTGACTGACAGTCATGTAAGCTTTGTTTTTGAATAAGTAAATATGTTTGGATCTTGTTTTTGAAATGTTCTAATATCAACATAAAATCTGTTGTAAATAATAAATATAAAACATGCAACTTATAAGTAAAAACTATTTCTCCTACGCACGGCAATAATAAATTCATAAAAAAGTACGATAATATTGTGTTTAAGTATAGATACACCAAGAAGTAATATGGAAAACTAAGTATTTCAAAAACGCTAAAACCATTATAATTAGATACATAAAATAGGGTCGCTTCCGTCGCCGCTCGCGAGTTCTGGGAGGGAAGAACACTATCCAAGTCCTTTGTAGTGTAGATAGGTATTGCCGAACTTCCTTCTTTTTCCGAAGATGAATTTTTCCGTAACTGACCCAACAATAACGAAAACCTCCGTTCTTAGCTCGGGCTCTAGCCTCACGAAACAAATTTCTAGTAGCCTTTGAAAGGTGCTCGTTAATATAAACTCTGGTCGGCGACCCATCAAACCCCAGATCAGCTGACGTGAGACCATTGCTACGATTTTTGTCGCTCTGAGTATTTCGTCTCTTTTAATTTTCCTCGTAAGTTTAATTATAATTGGTCTCGGATAGTTTAACTCCTTACTTCGATTTTTGGGGATTTTAGGTCCAGCTCTTATCACAAAGTCAACCTCATCCTCGGGTAAATTAACGCCAATTTTAGTGGCGGCAACCTTGGCGATGTGAACGAGGTTCTCGTTGAGACATTCAGCAACACCTAGTATTTCAATTTCCTTGTTTAATTCAGTTTGTGTTTGATAGCTTAACTGTGACTTTAGTAAATTAATTTCATCCTGTAGAACGGTAATAGTTTTATCTTTTCCTTCCAGTAGTTTAATTCGCGCATCGTAGCCATCCAATCGAGTGGTACATGTCACTATACTTTCAGTGAGCAGCTTGAGACATGATTTGATCTCGGCGAGATCCAGACGCACAGAACGGATCTCTGCGGCAATATCGATGTCCACTTGTTGTGCGCCGTCCTTTTCCGTAGGTGCTTCCGGAGAGTTAATAGCAAAACGCTTGTGTGCGCGGGTGTGTGTCCTGCGCCCGCGCTGGCGCGAGCGGGCTGCCGGGCCGGCCGCAGGCGAGCGCTGGCAAATTTTGGTTGTAGACTCGCGGCTCGTTCGCTCGGCACACCGGACATTTAAAATCTTTCATCTTGCTAGCTTCTGAGGACGGCACATTAACACATATGGGATGGAAAGCCGCTTTGCATCCAGCGCATCTTAAAAATTTGACTGATGTAATCGACTGTTTACATGCATCACAAATAACATCCAAAGCTTTGTTTCCGCTAGCGGTCAAATATTTATCCATTTCTAGTGGTATGAATTCACTAATGCAGCGCAACTAAAATAATAAAGCAAAAGTGCGAGCGGGACAGCAATAGCAGAGAGGCCGAAAGTGCGAGTGAAATAGCAATATGGTCTCAATTACGGCTGTGCGTTCGATGCGTCATGCGCTTGCGGTACAATATACAATAAGTCATGGTAGCAGGTAGCAATAATCTGGTCGCTTTGTTCAAAATACCGAGAAACTATATCGTGTCGTAATGTTGAAAGATTTCAAGTAAGGGTTTATTTGTTTAGCGTACCTTAAGAGTTGGACTGAGAGCTCCACAATGGTGTAACATTGGCCTCGAAAAACTGCACTTTGAACCACGTTAGAGATTTTTAAACAGAGCGACGTAAAATATGTGTACAAGGTCTGCGCGCACCCGCCAGAAACTGTAAAAGCAACAGAAACAGAAAAAGCGGTCACAAACAGATAACCCTGCAGTAGGATTGGTGAGATTTGTAGGATTGTTAGTGAGAGAAGTGATGGCGGCCACAAACAGGTGTCCCTACAGTAGAAACGATGATATTTGTTAGATTGTTAGTGGGAGAAGTGATCGCGGTCACAAACAGGTTCTCTGCAGTAGGATGGGTGAGATTTGTTGTATTTTTAGTGGGAGAAGTGATAGCGGCCACAAACAGGTTCCCCTGCAGTAGGAACGGTGATGGCTGTTGGGTTGGTAGTGGGAGAAGTGATAGCGGTCACAAACAGGGGCACCTGCAGTAGGAACGGTTAAATTTGTTAGATTCATAGTGGGATAAGTGATAGCGGTCACAAACAGGTTCCCTTGCAGTAGGAACAGTGATGTCTGTTGGATTATTAGTGGAAGAAGTGATAGCAGTCACAAACAGGTTTCCTTGCAGTAGGAATGATGACATTTGTTGTATTATGAGTGGAAGAAGTGATAACGGTCACTAACAAGTTCCCTTGCAGTAGAGACTGTGATGTCTGTTGGGTTGTTAGTGGGAGAAGTGATATCGGTCACAAACAGGTGCCCCTGCGGTAGGAACGGTTAGATTTGTTAGATTGATAGTAGGATAAGTGATAACTGTCATAAACAGGTTCCCCTGCAGTAAAACGGTGATGTCTGTTGGGTGTTGTTAGTGGGAGAAGTGATAGCGGTCACAAATCACAAACAGGGGTTTGTGACCGCTATCACTTCTCCCACTAACAACCCAACAGACATCACCGTCTCTACTGCAAGGGAACTTGTTAGTGACCGTTAGTTATCACTTCTCCCACTAATAATACAACAAATGTCATCATTCCTATTGCAAGGGAACCTGTTTGTGACTGCTATCACTTCTTCCACTAACAATCCAACAGACATCACCGTTCCTACTGCAGGGGAACCTGTTTCTGACTGCTATCACCTTTCCCACTAACAATCCAACATACATCACCATTTCTACTGCAGGGGAACCTGTTTGTGACCGCTATCACTTCTCCCACTAAATATACAACAAATCTCACCCATCCTACTGCAAAGAACCTGTTTGTGACCGCGATCACTTCTCCCACTAACAATCCAACAGACAAAACCGTTTATACTGCAGGGGAACCTGTTTATGACAGCTATCACTTATCCTACTAAAAATACAACAAATGACATCATTCCTACCGCAGGGGAACCTGTTTCTGACTGCTATGACCTTTCCCACTAACAATCCAACATACATCACCATTTCTACTGCAGGGGAACCTGTTTGTGACCGCTATCACTTCTCCCACTAACAATCTAACAAACATCACCGCTTCTACTGCAGGGGAACCTGTTTGTGACCGTTATCACTTCTCCCACTAAAAATACAACAAGTGTCATCATTCCTACTGCAGGGACTCCTGTTTGTGGCCGCCATCACTTCTCTCACTAACAATCCTACAAATCTCACCAATCCTACTGCAGAGTTATCTGTTTGTGGCCGCTATCTTTTGTGCCACTAACAATCCAACAAATCTTACCAATCCTTATGCAGGGGAACCTATTTGTGACCACTATCACTTACCCCACTATCAATCAAACAAATTTCACCGATCCTACTGCAGGGGAACCTGTTTGTGACCACCATCACTTCCCCCACTAACAATCCAACAGACATCACCGTTGCTACTGCAGGGGAACCTGTTTCTGACAGTTATCACTTATCCTACTATCAATCTAACAAATCTAACCGTTCCTACCGCAGGGGCACCTGTTTGTGACCGCTATCACTTCTCCCACTAACAACCCAACTGACATCACCGTTTCTACTGCAAGGGAACTTGTTAGTGACCGTTATTATCACTTCTCCTACTAAATATACAACAAATGTGATAATTCCTACTGCAGGGTAACCTGTTTGTAAACGTCATCACTTCTCCCACTAACAATCCAACAGACATCACCGTATCTACTGCATGGGAACCTGTTTGTGACAGCTATCACTTATCCCACTATGAATGTAACAAATTTAACCGTTCCTACTGTAGGTGCCCCTGTTTGTGACCGCTATCACTTCTCCCACTAACAACCCAACAGACATCACCGTTCCTACTGCAGGGGAACCTGTTTGTGGCCGCTATCACTTCTCCCACTAAAAATACAACAAATCTCACCCATCCTACTGCAGGGAACCTGTTTGTGACCGCGATCACTTCTCCCACTAACAATCCAACAGACAAAACCGTTTATACTGCAGGGGAACCTGTTTATGACAGCTATCACTTATCCTACTAAAAATACAACAAATGACATCATTCCTACCGCAGGGGAACCTGTTTCTGACTGCTATGACCTTTCCCACTAACAATCCAACATACATCACCATTTCTACTGCAGGGGAACCTGTTTGTGACCGCTATCACTTCTCCCACTAACAATCTAACAAACATCACCGCTTCTACTGCAGGGGAACCTGTTTGTGACCGTTATCACTTCTCCCACTAAAAATACAACAAGTGTCATCATTCCTACTGCAGGGACTCCTGTTTGTGGCCGCCATCACTTCTCTCACTAACAATCCTACAAATCTCAAAAATCCTACTGAAGAGTTATCTGTTTGTGGCCGCTATCTTTTGTGCCACTAACAATCCAACAAATCTCACCAATCCTTATGCAGGGGAACCTATTTGTGACCACTATCACTTACCCCACTATCAATCAAACAAATTTCACCGATCCTACTGCAGGGGAACCTATTTGTGACCGCTATCACTTCTCCCACTAACAATCCAACAGAGATCACCGTTTCTACTGCAGGGGAACCTGTTTGTGACCGCTATCACTTCTCCTAATAACAATCCAACAAAGATCACCGTTTCTACTGCAGGGGAACCTGTTTGTGACCGCTATCACTTCTCCCAATAACAATCCAACAGAGATCAACGTTTCTACTGCAGGGGAACCTGTTTGTGACCGTTATCACTTCTCCCACTAACAATCCAACAGATATCACCGTTTCTACTGCAAGGGAACCTGCCTGTGACTGGTATCACTTCTCCCACTATCAATCCAACAAATCTCTCTGATCCTACTGCAGCGGCCACACACAGGTTTCCTGTTTGTGGCCGCTGTCACTTCTCCCACCGACAATGGCACGAGTCTCACCCTTCCTGCTGCTCGGCTTGAAGCTCTGCTGCGCGGCCATGGCGCGGCGCGCGCGGCCGTAGTGGCGCAGCGTGGCCGCGTGCGTGCCCGCCAGCTCGGCCTGCCGCGCGCGCCACGGCCCCGCCACGTCGCCCACCGACAACAACTCCTCGAGCAGCTCCTTCTCACGCGTCATGAAGATATCTCTGAAACGTACGACGGCTCCCTGTAATAGCATACCATACCCAGCTCGTACCGCGAGCTCTTATTGTGATTTGCGGCGTCTTTCTAACAGTCATGTAGTGGTAGGACTCTTTGTGGAGTTCGTCTGGGGAAATACCACGTCTTAGCTAGTTTTTATACTTCTAAGCAATAATGTCCCCCTAAGCGGTCAGATTAACGCGAACACTAATTGCTCATGCGCTACATGAAGTTATGAGCCTCAAGTTTTAATCAAAACCGTAGCTTTAAGAGCTTGAGGAAAAGAGAAAAAAAACGATCCACAGAACATACACCCAGCAGAGTAATTGTTGTAAGTTACAAAAACAAAACAAAGTATGTGTGTACTAATGTACACATGCAAGAAGTTAAGCTTTTTTAATTTTTTAAGAAGTATCACTAATAATGCTGACGCGCTCTTTTTGCGGTAGTCCATAAAAGTAGTGACCAACTGTCAAGTCCCTTAAAAAATGCGCAATTAAGTTCATATAATAGAGATAGAACGGACACTCTCCACCCGCCCCCAATTTCAGGCTTCCTCGCCCTTCAGATCATTTCGAGTACGCTAGGAGCACTCAACGAAGGGCTGGTGGTATCAAACATCTAATTCCTGTGTTATTTTGAAAAATCATAATATACATAATTCATTGTTTGCTGACGTAGTTGTAAATAATTATAGTTACTTATTGCAGTGTGCCTTAATATATGATTGAGTAAAAAGTGATTGTGGTTCCATGCACTGTAGAGTGCAATTAAAAATGTGTAACGGAATATTGTGTTGTGAAGTTTAATATCCCAAGCGGCCAGTTCCTAGCACGGATTTATAATACCTGGAGCAATGATTATAGTATCAGAATAAAGTTTCCTTCTTGGCAAAGTGTAAAATAATGTGCGAATGCGAATAAATACTTACGGCCTTTTCATTAGAATAGTAAAATTTGTATCCATTCTATTTACGTAACTCAACATTATAGAAAGTTTGCAAACTACTTTACGTCACCAGGTGAACTCAAGGCGCACAACTATTTAATAAAATAATTCAGTAGCCCTAGCGCTAACGCACACATTCACGCGTGTGTACGAACGACTTCTGCGTAGTTGTGTGAAGAGTAGGTAACTCTACAGCGGCGTTTGTATGGAGTTTCGATCGAGTGTCCGGGGTGTGCTTCAGTTCTCAAAGTCACTCTGAAGAGACAGTTGTCAGCCAACTTCATTGTGCCACTGTTTGGCTGTAGGATTAATTTTTCATATTTTTTCCAAGCATCAAAAGTATAAAATCAAAAAAAAAACTTTTAGGAAGTAAAACAGACCAGAAATGATAAAAAGATATTTCGAATAGTTAGGTATAATCCAAATAGATTTGAAAGTTGTAAAATACTTACAACAATTGTATTGGCATTTGGAAGCATATCTTTGGTTCAGCTATAGTTTCATGCACGGTGATATCGCCACCGAGGCCTGAATGGAATCTGTAAGTGACTTGGTAACTGTTTATGAAGTTTTGCTTGATCATGTTACTGTATGAAGGGAACTTTAGTTTGAGGCCGAGTCGTGGCGGTAGCGACTGCGAGCGTCGGTGGCATTTCTGTGGGATATCGATGGAGTTTCGTTCGTTGTTGTGGCTTGGACTGGCGCCGATGTACGAAGGCTCTAAGCTCCATCCGTTGATCGTGACGAATCCAACTGTTTTGTTATCTTTTGTCTGTAGTGCAACTCGTAACCTTTGCGCCTCCTAGAAATAACAAAATATCCTTTATTAAATATATCACTCCGAAACGAAATTTAATTATTTCACGGGTAACTCGCGTGTGATATGGTCAGTCTAGACCGACCAATTTTCCAAATTTCATTGTTCAAACCGGAACCTTATTGCTATGTAAATATGGTTGAAATTTCATACCATATATTGAAAAATATTTTAATTCGGTAAAATTGTACTAAAGTCAAAGTCAAAGTAAAGTAAAATTGTACTAGATGGCGTTACTAGTAGATTCGCATGAGAATTTGGTCTATCAAGTGCAAATCGGGAAGCGTTATGCCCACCTTCCATTGCGAGCGGAGCAGATTCAATTACGGACTCTGCTCGATTCGAAATTCAAATTTCAATAGAAGTGATTCAACTGGGAATGAGCGGAGCAAAAAAAGGAGAAAGAGTTACAAAAGTGGTTAAAGAGTTGAACGGCCTCCGCTCGATTCGAAATTCAAATTTCGACAGAAGTGGTTCCCCTGAGATTTCTCCTCTCAAAGCTGGCTCGGTCCGGCAAAACTCGGCGGCAATGGAAGGCAAAGCCTATTTTTGAATGATAACTCTTTCTTATAATAGATCCAACCGTTTATTTTCTTTTTGACAGCACCAATAGAACGTAACTGCGTCATGTTACGCAAAAGTTCACTTTTAAATGCGAGGTTTTAAAAATATGACAACTGCCTAAGTTTGCTCCACGGGGGGTAAACCTCATACAAATCTAACGTCATTTTCTTTTTTTTTCGTTATGTCATTCGAGTTTGACGTCCAGCCTAACAAATCTGACACTTCTGCTCCCCCTCGCTTTTTTCACAGACTAAGTAGACTTTACTTCAGTAGTCACAATTTGATTTCATGCCAACGTCACACCTTGTAAAATTCAAAAGAGTTCTAGGTGTACTTAGTCTGTGAATCTAAAAATTTCACATTAGGAGGGATACCTAAAAATTAGACGGTTTATCGATTATCACTGAATCGAATTCATAGTAAGTATTCGTTACATGGGGTTGAAAATTTTGAAAAAATTTTGAACCCCTGCTTAATCATTCAATGTTATCCAACCAACCAATCGTCTTGAACACGATAGGCGTGTTCAACCAAAGATCTCAATACACCTATTCGTTATCAACAACCAAAATAAGTAGAACAACAGCATATCGCGCCGCTAGGGATTCTAGGGGTCAAGTAGATTAGTTATGTGTAAACTACTTACGACACACATAGAGACTCAGTTTATTACCAATTTCAAGTTACTCAGGGCACATCCATTGTTTTATATCGATGTGTTCAACTACAACATGATTCAACCTTTTGTGTTGGAAATATTCGTATGCTTTTAAATCTTATCAATCATAAAAAACCTTATCTATATCACTATCCAGATTACGTTTAGTACGATAATAGGTAACTAAGATTTTTTGAAAAAAGAAACTCTGTTATAATGTTTGTTTTTGCACGATTCCCAGGAAATACGCTCGACAAGGCTGAAACATTAGGTTTCTTTTTTTCACGCCATTTGATGATGAGACGGGCAGACGGGTATAGGTGTAAATGGAAGCCACAAGAAATTGAAGAAGTTTAAATGTAACTTAATAGTAACCTCCTCATTACAGTTCAATGAGATTCTGACACAACAAATTGGAAAACAGTTTAATAGACACAGGGGCAGACTGATAACACCTAATAGTTATAGCTAAATCTGCGAATTCAGCTTACGTAGGACTTAACTTTGTAGGATGTAACTTTGTACAACCGCCTGAGTGTATAAAAGATGTACCCTCAGACAATTATTTTACAATCAGATTAAAGCTCATGTTAGAAACAAAAGCGTTTTACTCTGTAAAATAACTTTTAAATGTGTAGTAGTGTGTGTAGGACTGTAGGTACATACAAGTTATCTATTCTGAAATAAAATAATCATTGACGTAGGGATTTACAATGTACGAGTACCTAATATCATTAATGTAACGTGTATGTAAATTATTAATAACATTCTAGTATCTAATATCTGTAATTGGTTCCTCACTTCTTCATCTGTGAAAGGCGTTTATTCCATTTACGTTATTTTCCCTTAAACCATCTAAATATACGGCTAAATGGCATCCTCTTAGGCGACATCTGAAATTCCCACAGTTGTAGCTAAACTAGTGAGCAGCAATTGTAACATATGTATATAGGAGGCACCTGCACATGCTACTTAAATTGTTTCACAGACTTACAGTATCATCTAAAATCGTTACTTTGAGCAAGTAAAAAAAAGGGTTAATCTAAAACATCTAACTTCAGAATTTATTCTGGCGCTGCCAATTTATTTTTATAATTATTATAGTTTTTATTTAACTTGTAGTTTATATAGTAGGTATGTACCTCTATATTTATGTTTTTTTCGGGTGGAATCTTAATGCTCAACTTTGAAGGTGATATCTTTAATCAATTGAGCTGAAATTTTGTATATGTCACCGGAAAATAACAAGAATCGTTAGTTGATCAATTTACTAGGTAGTTGATCATTTGTCGAAAAATCATCATCAATCATCATCGTTTTTCAGCACACTTATGAATAAATTACTAGTAAAAATATAATTTCCACTATTAACATCTTGTTGAGTTGGCAAATAAGCAACGTTGTGTTGATGCAATTTGTTTAATTAAAAAAGTCAAATATCATTTTCAGCATAGATTAAGTAGATTTAGTCTAGTGACCATAGAAAACGAATTGTTAAAAATGTTTCGTTATGGCGGCAAAAAATAATCAGTGCTCAAAAAATGCGCGCGCAACTAACAATAGTGACCAGCCACAGACTATTCACTACTCAGGCTAGACATACATTTGATAAAGTGGAACGTATCTCATAGCCTACATTTTGTAATTGGTATCGATATTCCGCTTAGTTTCGATTTTAAGATTTTATTATCATATTATCGGGCATCTCTAAACCAGTTTTGGTTTTGTTTTTTCATAAAACTATAGGACCTATTTCTTATTTCTCTACTTAGTCAGTGCTCTTTTTTAGTTGTTATGACGTTTGTGAGTTAATCATAATTGTTATTGTTTGATTTATTTTCGTGTATTTCTGTTATTTATTAGCTGCAAATGTACTTTTTGCACCTTACCTAAGATTTACCTAAAAAGTTTATTGCACCAGGTTGGAGTTACTTCGGAAAATACGTGTGTTATATTCGTATCCACATTGGAAAGAAAAATACTCCAATTATGACATATATCCTGTGAAGTGGTGATTCTTTTGCTGAGAAAACTCTGTTGTGGAACTTAAGAAGAAATAAATGCATCAATTCAATCTATGTGTATATTTTTCTCATAGACACTAGTTCCTTTTAGGCGCAAAAAAATAAATAATGTATGATTTGCGTATTGGTACGAAAGCACCAGTTGGCAAATGAAATCTATGTGTTGATGCAGTTTGTGTAATTTAAAAAAAAAGAATGACAAAGTCAGATATCATTTTCAGCACAGATAAAGTAGATTTAGTCTAGAACCATAGACCAATTTTCCTTGTTCCCGACATGTCCGTCTGAGTGTACTACTTAGTCTGTGGTTTGCTCCTTGATCCCGTATAATAATCATCTTTGACAAATTGAGCCCATAAATACAGTAGTTTTTTTTTGTAAATTAAAAAAAAATTGAAGTTGAAGTTGACGTAATCTTAAGACACATGCTGTCATGTCAAAGCACGCTACGAAAACTCTCAAAAAGGAATATTTTTTCACCGTTTTTGTTACATTCTTGATTCATGCTACGCTTCTATTGATTGTAGCGTTATGTTCTATAAGCCTTCCTCGATAAAGAATCTTTCTTCCAGTACTTCCCGAGGTCCTAGCGTTCAAACAAACAAACAAACTCTGCAGCTTTATAATATTAGTATGGATATAAAACAATACAAAACTCAGCTAACAATGGCTAGCACGGGCGTCTTGTTGTGAGTGACAGATAAATATAAATAAAATAAATAAATAAAAGTAGTAAGTGGGTAAGTAGTAGAACGTTTTAAAAACCCCGCTCTAATATTTAGGGCTTCAAAAGACTTGAAAATAAGATGACCTGTATGGTGGCCAGCGGCAGGGTGGTGGAGCCCAGCGGCGCGGACGCACCGGAGACGCGCTCGCGCACGTCGAGCGCGGCGATCCGCACGAGCACCGCGCCCGCGCCCCCGGCCCCGCCCGCGCCGAGCTCGTCGCTGCCGCGGAACACCACCGTCTTCGAGAAGCACGGGTTACTGCAGCTCTGAAGATCGATCATTATCCATAGTTAACCGACTTGAAAACAGGAGAAGGTTATCAAATCGGTTGTATCCTTAGATAGAGAACAATTTTTTAAATTAATTCATTTATTTCAAGTATCATAGACTCATAACATAATCAAATGTAAATTAATTTCGTCACATTACATGCAAAAAAACACGATTCAATAAAAAAAATTTACATAAGTAAATAGATAATGGTTTTTCCGCATGGTTCCTTTAAAGTTAATGTCAAAGTTCTTTATTGATAAATGTACAATTTACCAACCCACACTGGGCCAGCGTGGTAGATTATGGCCTTAACTCTCTCCTTGCGAGAAAAGGCCCGAGTCCCAGCAGTGGGAACATTTAGTGGGCTGTTGATGAAATGTACAATTAACACGTCAATTTTAGAAAAAAACTAAATAAGAGCAAATACAAATATCTTTATTACTGTTTGTAGGTAAGATAAGATGATACAAAACATTTTAAAAGTTGCCCCATACAAACTGGCCTCTGCGAGAGGCATGCAATATGTCTGGCAAGACAATTTGTTGTAGTCTTAATTTATAAATGAGAAAAAATTAAACAATAGTCAGCTGATTAAAGTCTTCTTCTTCCTCATCTTCTATTCATTTCTGGTTTTATTTATGTCATCTGATTCTTCATCTTCAATTCATTTCTGGCCTCTATTTGGTTGTGATATATATATGTTTGTGTGAGATAAATGTTTGGTGAGCACAATTTCGCCAACGTCTTGTGTTTCATCAGGATATTGTCTAGTCTAGAACATACAAAGAGTATACATTTTTAAAGTTTAAATTGAACATTCTATTATACGATAATAAGTATCGTACAAATAAGTGTCAAACATTAAAATATATGTACAATATAATACAATATGTACAATTGTAATGAACAATGTAATTTATTTACAATTTAAATGGGAGTTTGCCAGCACTATTTAAAAATTCGCTGTAACTATAAATAGTTTGATCGATAAGCCAGTTTTTTAAGTGTTTTGAAGCTACCCAAACTCGGTGCTGATTTAACCATTTTAGGAAGAGTGTTATACAAACCTTTGTACCAATCGTAAGCAGCTGATGTGTATACTTCCTATGGCAACAGAGTGATGTGCCACGACAATATTAAGCCACTTCCACAAGAGCGACAAGGCAAGTGCGATCAGACCCGCGTTTTCGGTGTTATACGTTTGTTCCCACTCTATAGGTAGTACGCCTGTCGCCTGATGAATAAGATACATAGCCTAAGAAAGTTCAATGTCAATATGAATTTCTTACCACACAGAGAATTTTTTAACCCGGGAAAATTACGAGACCGAGAATTATGCGGCTGCACTTTCCGAACTGCGTCTCGTCTTAGCTTGATCTTATGTTTGTGTCACAACCGCAACGTGTTGCTAAGCATGGACAGTGCTCCCACACGGCACATGACATGTCTTACCATGACGTCATCTCCCTATCCTACAAAATCCGCTCTCCTTACATCAAACCCAAAATCTTCTTTCAGCTACTACTACAGATAAGAATAAATTGCGAGATGATGCTATTCAAATCGATTGGTCGTCAGTACTTAACGCAGAATCCATTGATGGTAAAGTTTCAAGTTGTCACAATCTGCTGGTACAGCTTTATGCCGCCCGGCATGGGCGTGAATGAATGGAATGCTCTACCGGTGGCCATCAGACGAGCTCAGAGCGTCATTTCGTTCAGGACTCAGAAGATTCGGCAGCATTTTCTAACTAAAGTTGTTCACTGACTAGTATACATTTTTCTCGGCATCTCGTATATTTTGTGTAGTATATGTACGTGTATATTTGTGTATTGTATATTATTGTTTTTATTTTACACTAGCTGTACCCTGCCACGCTATGCTGTGGCACATTGTGATAAAAACAATCCTTGATGCGGATTATATACTTATCATTCTAAAATTTCAGCTCGATCAGTGCCAGATCTTTTTGAGTTTTTAAAGTGTACACAAACATTTTTATATGTATATAGAGATATGAATAAGTAGGTAGTTTAAATGTAATATTATTTGTAGGTTTTTATTTACATAGTCACACAGCCCAAATTATTATAAATAGATTTCATATGAACCAAAAGGTTATCTCGAAAAGAGATCGCTTTTAGCGATAAGATGTATTGTCTGTTTTATTTTTATAACATTTTTGTTGTAATACTTGTGGTGCCAATAAAGTGTTATTGTATTGTATGTGTACAATATTTTGCAAACTGGCGTGACGGACTGATTAATTTTTATTTTACAGATTGGCCTAGTTGGTATTATGTCCGGCTACGAAGCCGTAGGTCGTGGATTCGATTCACACCTAGTGCAAATATTTGTGTGATGAATGCTTATATTTGTTCTGTTTCTGTACAATAAGTATGAATTTACAATATAAATAAGTATTATATTCGGTATTTGGTCATAGTACAGACTTTGATTAGTTTGTGACTGCATGATGTGTGAGAATTGTCCACCAATATTTATTTAATACATTACGGCTGGTCCAATCGGGACACCAGGAACTGCTGATACAGAGCCCCAGGATCAAATCTCACAAGCACAACTGTCTTTTCGAAGTCATGTGTCGAGTACCTAGAATTCATCAAGGTCATGTGTCATCCACCGACCTGCACTGGGCCAGTGTGGTGGATTATGGCCTTGACTCTCTCCTTGCAAGTAGCATTAAAAATTTTACATCTTACCAATATGAAGTTGGTTCAAAACACTGAACTTTTAAGAAAAGAAAGTTAAAAAATCGTTTAAAAATCCCATCTTGTTTAACCCAAACGAAGTTGGGATGGGCCGCTAACTATAATACAAAAGTCCAGTGTAATAATGTTTGTTCCCAGTGAATTCTCACTAATTCGACCAATCATAATTGATAAGGATTATTGTATTTGGTTTTGTCATCTCAGTTATTTTGCGGTGGTCATTGCAGATCATCCTGGGGAAGTAACACACCTTTACCAGTTAATCTACCGCCAAGCATTAAAGCGTAAACATCACTGTGTTCCAGTTTGAAAGGCAATGTTTAGTGTGAAATTACTGGGCATAGATATTGAACATCTTATATATCTGGCTCACTGGCTCTGGCTGGCGCTCAGTAATGATTTGAGCTCTTCATGTTGCAATAGCTGTGTGCCCCTGTACTATTATGGGCAGGCATGTTGCCTACCATCAGGCACAAGTCCTGGTTGTCACTCTATACTATAAAAAAATTACCTCGACCGTCTCTGTGGCGTCGTAGCGCACGCAAGGACCGCGGGGGTAGTGCACGTAGACCACGAGCCGCGGGGAGGGCGGCCGACCCTGCGCGTCGCATAGCAGGTTGTCGCACGACAACGCCAGCTCACAGAGAGGCACCTCGTTCATATCTGCAACCAGTTACATTGAAAACTTATTTATCTTTTTGGATGGGCGCAATTTTGACTTCGCCTTCGAAGCCTTAAATTATACATCACCAGTCATAGTCGCCTGTCTGTCATCATTACTCGTACCTGTGAGGTTATCATGAGAACCGCTGCAGCAATTTCCATAAAGTCTCCACCTTTTTGAAGATACATTTCTCCAAATAGTCATGGGCTATATTTAAATCTCAATGTTCTATCTGGACTAAGTCTGGGCCACCAGTATAGGAATAAAATACTGGTATAGGGTGACGAGACGATCAGGATGTGTGCTTAATGGCAAGCAACATATAACAGCACAGTGACACACAGCTATTGGAACATGAAGAGTCCAAATCATTACCTAGCACTGCACTTCACCCAGAGATATAAGATGTTTTATCTCAATGCCCAGTAATTTCACTGGAAACATTGCCCTTCAAACTGGAGCACAGTAATGTTTGCACATTACTGTTTGGTTTCGAATAACTGGCAAAGGTGTGGTACTTCCTCAGGCAGACTCTGCAAAGAGTCTTACCACTATTTAGAGTAAATTGATGAAGAGAATTAACACATTTACTTTCACAAGCTCTTTGAATTCTATGAAATTTTTACTAAATTTTTACTAGGGTAAAAATATAATTAACTTACCAGTAACAATACCCTTTTGCAGTCTGTAAGTGGCTATATCTATGATTGGTCTTAATTTGTTCAGTCTTTCCTTCAGTTCTATTATCTTGGAACGAATGTTGTCATACGGAGCTAGTTCTATGGCTTTCAACCACAGTGTTCGCTCTGACTCCTGGAATGTTGCCAAGCGATAGCAAACGCCATTCTCCCATACTGTGGAACCATGGGATACACAAAATTGACAAATACGAGTACATTTGCAGAACCACATTTAAAAATAACATTTTCCATCACATTATGCTATCTTTAATAGCTTAAGGCAGAGCAAAAGTTATCAGTCGCTAGGTCGCAGAGCTAGATTGAACTGTTATTGATTGATAATACTTTATTGTTCACACTATTAAATGTACATACAATACAGGAAAACTATAGACACTGCCATTGGCAACCTTATTGCTGAGTGCAATTATTTCTTTGAAATAATATACCTATATGAAAGGGCCAGTGTCCATTGTCATCTGTTGGCTGCACTTTGATCTGGTGTTGACCCAGCACGATCACTCCCATAGGTTCGTACCATGGTTCTGGACCCTTTAGGTAGAAAAGCAAGTTGCCTCGAAGGCGGAACCACCTCACTGAACATCCTGTGAGCAAAAAACATAGTTTTTATGAAGTGAAAACTTCTTATAGCACCACTTAAAATTCTAGCGTCATGCTTGGGAATGTTAAGAAATCTTTAGGTAAGCTCGAGACCATGGCCATTGTCCATCTAAAAATGCATCAATATTTATTTCAAGATTCAATATTTAGAATCTAGAAATGCACCAGCATTAGATAGCCAATGGCCATGATGGTCTCGAGTTTACCCGTAAATTCCGCACTCAATGTGAATAAGCTAACTTGTTTTTAGGGTTCCGTAAAATGTAAAACGGAGCCCTTATAAATTCGTCATGTCTGTCTGTCCGTCCGTATGTCACAGCCAATTTTTTCCAAACTATACTGTTGAAATTTGAGAAGTAGTGTTATTCTGTAAACTGTATTAAGATTTTTACACAAAAATATAAAAAAAATACATTTTCAGGGTGCCCCATATTTAGAACTGCAACTAAAATTTTTTTTTATAAAACTTGTATGTGTTCGTTGTCTATGGATAGGTCTATAAAAATGATGTTGGAAAAAATGGTTTCTAATATAATTTTTTTTCTACACTAAATAATTTAAACAAGACACTTCCAAAGTGGTAAAATGTGTGTCTCTCCCTGTAACTTCTAAACTAAGGGAATGATAAAACTACAAAAATTATAATGTACAGTACCATGCAACCTTCCACTGGAAATTGGTTTGAACTCGATTTAGTAAGTAGTTTTTTTTAGTAAGTATGTCATAAATTCACTATTATTAAAACCTCGATCAAAGGACAAGAACAACAACAAGAACTTATCTATTATGTTACTTGCTGCTATGGGACCCTTGATGGGTGAGTCTGACTTGCAATTGCCCGCTTTTATTTTTAAGTATTGTTTTTTAACTAAATAAATAAACTTCAAAATAAATAAATTTCAAATGAGAGATGCTAAATATTATCACAAAGTTTGTATCAGTAAGTGTGTCTAGTATGACGAGGGTAATAAAGAAAATTGAAGTAGGATCATAGGACTTAGCAGGGCCTGCCTGGGGAAGTAGCACACTTTGGCGAGCTATTCTACCAGCATGCATCCATGCATTGTTATCTAAAGAATACAGATTAAATCTTTTTGTCTCCAGAGTGCAGTGCAGTGATAGACAGTGATTTGGGAATAGTTATGTGACCCTGTGGTGTTATGGCCCAATAAAGAGGCTATGTACGGAAAGAGCCCCATAAAACTAACTAACTGTGGTGTTTTGAAGCATTGCTTACCCATCAGACACTGGTACTTTTAGAAGTGATTTCATAAATAAACACATTTTTGTGCTTACATTGCAAATGTGGGCTGAACCACTAGTTTTACATATAAAAAAAACAAATATACTAAGCTGAATAACTTAAACTTTGAAAGTGGAAAATTCCACTTTAAATTTTTTAATTTCAACCTGTAGAAACATCAGTGCCAAACAAAAATGCCCTTTGAAGTCAACATAATTTATCTAACAGCATATCTATTATTGTAAACTCTAAAAGGTAAAAGGTTATCTCATTTGTTGATAATGTTGAGTGATTTTATTTTGGCTTTTGTAAAGTTTAGGTTGCATCTATTGCAAAAAAACTTGTTATTTATTTGGCTATCAGAATGCTAGGCACACTTCTAACCGGTAAAAAGCTTGATCATCATTATTATCCCAAGTCTAAGGATACTTTGGATGTAGGTACTTAGTGTAAGTATGTAGTGTAGTGTATTTTTCGATGTAATTTAGTTTAGTGAATAAAGGTACAGTCCGCGAGGTATAAGCTGAGCTTTGCATTTGTGTGAGTGTACATGGATAGTGTAGGTGTGACAACCGGCCTTAGGCGCGGCGCCATTTTCGCCCGGTAAAAACCGGTTTAAACTGATTTTGGGTAACCGGCCTTAGGCGCGGCGCCATTCTGTCTCGCCGCGCTCCTGCCGCACTTCACCTCTTGTACAGACTGCAGCGTGACGTGTTTAATATTATTTTGTTTTTGTTTGATATAAGTGTTAGTAAAATGGATGCCAACACAAATAAGCGCAAAATACGGAAACCATTAAATAGCCAAGTAAAAGAAATTTTGTGTAATTTAAATAGCTATTTTAAAGACATGAATGATAAAGACATGTCAAGTGTGACTACATCAGCCCAATTGGTATCGACATCAACAGGAATTCTACTGTCAACTGTTAAAAGAGTCTTATTGGAAGGTAAACGTGTTTTGAAAGATGGAACCAAATTCAAATCTCCGAAAAAGACCAGATGCAGGAAAAATAAAATAATCATTGATGATTTTGATAAAGCAGTAATCCGTAGAACAATTCATAATTTTCACATTACTGACAAAGAGGTGCCAACAATAAAAAGAATTCATGAAAAATTAAAGGCTGACATTAACTATCCAGGATCAATATGGTCATTGCGAAAAGAAGTATCTCTTTTAGGATTCAAATGGTCAAGGACAGAGAATAACAGAAAAATTTTAATGGAAAAGCATGAGATCCGTCACCTACGTATAACTTATTTACTTAAAATTTCCGAATACCGTATTCAGGGCAGGCCTATCCTTTATACCGATGAAACATATATTGACACCACTCACACTTCATCAAAATCATATTCAGATGGCAGCACTTCTGGTTTGAAGAAACCTATTTCTAAAGGAAATTGATTGATAATCGTTCATGCCGGCGGCGAGGACGGTTTCATACCAAATGCGCTGCTGATGTTTAAAGCTAATCAAAAAAGTGGTGATTATCATAACAATATGAATACAGAAAACTATACAAAATGGTTACAAACGCAATTAATTCCCAATTTGAAGCCCAATAGCGTTATTGTAGTTGACAACGCATCTTACCACAATTCGTTAAAAAATCCCGCTCCCAACTCAAATAGTCGCAAACAAGATATGATTGACTGGCTCAAGTTATGCAATATCGATCACTCAATATCCATGCTTAAACCACAACTTTATCAATTGATACTGCATAATAAACAACGATTTATAGAATATAAAATTGACACCGTATTAAGAGAACATGGTCACAGCGTCCTTTGTCTACCACCCTATCACCCAGATTTCAATCCGATTGAAAATATATGGGCAATGATAAAAGGATATGTCGCGAAAAAAAAACGTGTCAATGAATATGGATACAATAATGAGGCTAGCAAATGAAAAAATTGAAAGTATCACTGTACAGGAATGGAAAAATGTTTGTGACCATGCAATAAAAGAAGAAAAAAAGTTTCATGGATATGACGCTGTTATTGACAATATAACGGAAAGTTTCATTATTAAAACAAACAACACATCAGACGAGAGTGAAAATGATAACGAGAGTGATAAAGAAAGTGACTATGGTGCAATATCTGGTGTAGAAGATGTGTAGTTATTTTGTCTTTCAAATTGAATTTTTAGTAATAATCACACAATAATATGTACTCATCAGTCAAATACACAGCTGGACTTTATTTTATCAATTTTGTTTATTTTATTTTAATATCTGACTCTGACTGTACTTTTGGTGATCACTCACACTAATACAAAGCTCAGCTTATACCTCGCAGACTGTAGCTGCCTAAAACAAAATGGAATCATGACAGGTACAAGATTGTTTGCAGACAAAATGACAAAAATCCTGTTTTTTTGTCAAAAACGAAAATGTTGTAAACTCTGCAATTAGATTAAGTTTTTTGTTTTTGACTAGAAGTTCCACTAAAAAGGTTGGGTTTCCTATTTCTTTTCTTCAGTGGGACTGAAATACAGTTACTTATAAAAAAGTTTCTGTGTGATCTTGGCAAGAATACATTAAACAAAAAATATGTAGTGGAGAAACAAATATTTTACCTGTTACAATAAAAGTAAACCATCTATAGCTCCAGAATTTTAAATGGATAAATTATGCACAAAATTTCTACCATGTTTGGTGCTATTATTTTCACCAGCCTTTTTATTAACAAAATTAATTGAAATGAGGTTTTTTACCTTCTGATCGTCGAAAGAACCCATCCTGTCGTTCTTTTAATATTAACACACCCTCGCGATCAAAGTTAGGAGAGGTTTGCGAAGCCAATGCTAATAACTCTTGCTTGTTGAATCTCATTATTATATGTTAGACAAACAAAGGAAAGCGACTGGTGTGCGACAATTTATCGTATCATAGAACTTCATCGAGATACCACAATGTTTCCAAACCGTTTACTCGATAATTTACATGATTCTAATGTGATATATCTATGTAAACTAAAGTCCACGCCTCTGTAGAGTATGGAAGAAGTTAGTCGGTAATTAATGTGGTATAACGTAGAACAATTGTAAAATTATATACATTTCTAAGACATATTAAAATGATTATTGTTTGCACAAGCCCCAAAAACCACTATCACAAAATTAAAATTCTTAAAATTGTTTCGTGCGCCTGAAAATGAATTGAAAGAAAACTAGAACTTAAAATGTCATTTTCTTTCTGAGCAAGACAATTCAATTTGTTTGACATTGACGTTTACTTTTTTTAATTTTGAGCGTCATATTATAATTACATGACGCTCAGTTCGGCTTCAAAGCTGGATTATCCACCGAAACGCTATTAAGGCTCTCAAGCATACTGTCAAATACTACACCGATAGAAAAACTTCAGTTTGTGCTTGCTTTTTAGACCTGTCCAAAGCTTTTGATCTAGTGGTCTACGACAAACTATGGGAAAAGCTACATAGTATACAGTTGCCAATAGAACTAATTAATATATTCAAAACATGGTATAGCAAGCAAATAAATGTAGTTAAATGGGCAAATGATATGTCAGAGGAGTATATTTTGGAAAGTGGCGTCAGGCAGGGTGGTTTAACCTCTCCAAAACTCTTTAATTTATATGTCAACCAGCTGCTCGTTGAGCTCAGCAGCACCCATGTTGGGTGTCATATAGATGATGTTAGCGTGAACAATATCAGCTACGCTGATGATATGGTGTTGCTGAGCACATCGATCAGTGGTATTCGCAAGTTACTGAAGCGTTGCGAGAGATACGCAGAAGAACACGGCTTGCAATATAATAGCAAGAAAAGTGAAGTAATGATGTTCAAAGCTAAGACCAGTTGCCCTAATTTCGTTCCTCCCGTACTATTAAACGGGAGCCCTTTAAAATTAGTAAGTAGTTTTAAATATCTTGGTCACATAGTGACAGATGATCTCAAAGATGATAAGGACATCGAAAGGGAACGCAGAGCATTGTCAGTGAGGTGTAACATGATTGCCCGTAGGTTTGCTCTGATGCGGACGATGTAAAATTTCTCTATTCAAAGCTTTTTGTCAATCGTTCTATTCGAGCAGCCTGTGGGTTTCATTTACCAAAAAATCTTACAATGCTCTGCGAGTACAGTACAATAATAGGTTTAGGATGTTGTTGGGGCTGCCACGCTTCTGTAGTGCTTCAGGAATGTTCACTGAAGCGCACACTGATGGTTTTCATGCTATCATGAGGCAAAAAGCGCATTCTTTACTAAGCAGAATACGTGGCAGCCAAAACAGCATCCTTAACATTATATCCACCAAACCCGATTGTCCGATCCAAAGACATTTAGTGAGTCTAACAATTGGGCTCATAAGCTAAGTTATATGTTTAAAATTTGTTTTTTCTTGTTTTTAAATTTTCTGTGTAAAATTTTATTTTTATGTACATGTGCACTATGGACTGATGTCTGAAATAAAGATGATATTATTATTATTATATTATAACAATGTCATTTTAATGTTTGTATGTAAAGGCATAATATAATATAATCATCAGTCTACCTATTTTATGTCCTAGGGTGGGATGAGACCGGAACGACCTTAAACTTGTTTGATTCTAATCTGGCTAAGTAACAACCGGACTTTCCAGCAAGGCGCTCATAGTGTGAAGCGTGGGGTCTAATGATAGAAGGTGGTGCCACTTGTCTCCAACGACGATGTGGCCAAGACGGAGTCGAATGAAACTGACCGTGATGCTTGGTGCTGGGCATCGCGACCTGTGTAGTGAGTGTAGCGCATAGATTTCGATTTTTTTATGGTAGGTACATTCGATGTCTTTGGCTCTTTGGTGTAGCGGATAAAATGTGTCGGTATTGCGATACGTCGGTTACTTACCCTGCCCCCTGCCCCTACCTTATAATAAAAGTGTCACTTAAAAAAAACCGGCCGAATTGAAAAGAAAACCACGCCACTCGTCCTTTTGAACTCGGTTAAAAAAAGAATGATTATGTCAGCGCTATTCAAAAACTTCAAAATATACCTACGTATAGTGCTACAAGAATCTATTGGCACTAGGGTGACATTGTCAGGAGAGCTTTGGAGAGTAATAAGGGCTACCTGACAACAAAATCTCCTTAGTCTTGGGGGAGTTTAAATATGTGTCTTCTGTGACAGGTGATACATCTCGAAAATCAACATTTTACAGGAGAACAAAAACCAGTGAACAAAAATCTATTTCAAAAAGTCAGTGGGCTAAGTTGCATTTAAGTACCATTCATTAGAGTTAAAAACATTATTTAGTGATAACTATTATATTTTTCAAATAAATCATGAAAAACCTGCAAGTTGTACCTTTTTCTATTTACAATGTATGTTAAAATTACGTGATAAAATAATACAAGTTCAGTTAAATTATTTTGCACCTTTAAGTTGCCTTTGTGTAAACTGACATACTACAAGAAGTAATAAAATCTAATCTAAAATCATCATTAGAATATGTTCCTATCGTTATGGTGCTCAAACAAACGATAAAAGTACCTCCTTAAAGATTAGATTGCTTTACTTATAATTGGAAGACTTTCATATTTTACCTAAATTGTATATTACTTAGATAGTTGGATCATCCAACTATCTAAGTCATACTCGTACATACATACCGAGTGCACGTACTCTGCCAAGTCCTATCACAGTGTACTCGCATTGCGAGCAGTGAAGCGTTACGACGACAAATGCGAGGATACATCGGACGGCACGGCTTCAGCTCAGCAGGTCTACTACGAAGTCCGATAAACGATATATCGGCCGAAGTTATGGACGTTTTATACCACGAAACACAATCGGTCGGTCGATGACACAAAAACTGTCAAATCAGTGTCGGTCGGGATGAACGAAACGCCCGACCACATCAACCGACCGATTGTTTCGTTGTTGTATGAAACGTCCACAACTTTGCCCGATATATCGTGTATCGGACTTCAGTGCAGGCTGCCACCCGGTAGTTTCTGACTAGGTATTCGAGACTTAGTGCCTAAGTGGCTACAAAACATGTCTATGTGACCTGACTTATTTTGAGGGAAAGGTTACATAACTTTGGTAATATTGGTACTGACTAGGTATGGTATCGCATACCTCTTGCAGTTGCGACACGTTACAGCTGGAATTAATAACTTCTCAAATTTCTGACATTTTCCATCAAATTTTGGGAAATTTGGAAATCGGGCATCGGCAGCCTTGAGCTGATTGACGGCAGCGTTAGTTCCAATTTTGGCCATGTGTCATTAGATCCTTGTAGCACTGTAAATATTTTCAGGATATTTTTGCATCGCTTTGTTAATCTCTGATATATTTCAATCATATCCGATATTAACTACTACGTATTCACATTATATCTCAGTTTTCATTGACTCCGTAAATTTTACTATTTTGTGCAAGGAAGAAAATGTCGCTCTTTGCTTTAGACAAATGGGCTCGAGCGTTTAGAATTATTCGGCAGCATGGAGGATTTATCCCTGCAATGTTCAAATTATGGAGAATGGATACTTTGAAAGTAAGTCTACGCGAGTAAGAGTTCGGAAACTCGGAAAATTGATCGGTCTTAATCATGAAAAAAGTGTTCATGCAAAAGTTTTAGAGCTTTCTCTAACCTACAGCTTATTTCCATAGGATTCATAGTTTTGCTGGAAATCGAGATAAACCGTTTTTAACCCCCGACCAAGAAAAGGGGTGTTATAAGTTTGACGTCGATGTCTGTCTGTCTGTCTGTGTGTGTGTCTGTGGCACAGTAGAGTTCAAACGGATGGGCCGATTTCGATGCGGTTTTTTTATTTAAAGGTTCATATCCGTGCGGATGTTCTTAGATATGTTTGGTTAATATCGATTCAAGATGGCTGCCTCCACAAAATGGCGGACAAAATATTTATTCACAGCCTACCTCAACATGGGTATCAAATGAAAGGGCTTAACTGAGTAGAATACTATACATTATAAAAAAATTAAATCCAAGATGGCCGTCACCAGAAAATGGCTAATTAATTAATTATATATTTTTTTCACCACTACCTCAATATCAAACGAAAGGGCTTGACTAGTAGAGTATTTTGCACTATGACAAATTTCAAACACAAGATGGCCGCTACCACAAGATGGCGAAATACATTTCTTATTTCACAAATTCCTATATATTATATACAAATATGAGTGTCAAATGAAAGGGCTTGACTAGTAGAATGTTGTACAGACAAATCGAGAAAGTCGGGGGCTACCAAAATTTTTAATTTTGTTCTTGTGACTTTTAAAATGTACCCCCCTTCCACTTCCCGACCTCAGATTGCCCGTAAATTATTTTTCCTTTGACTTTGTCATATTATCTTCCTTTAACAATGGGTTTCATTCTACTATTCATTTCTTTAATTTTTTGTCATTTTCAAAGGATTCTGTACTGGCCTAACGAGTTGTTCCCGTTTTTTTTATTTAACCTCAACTGTCCCACTGTTGGGCAAAGGTCTCCCCCAATTCCCTCCACTGTATCCGGTCCTGAGCTACCATCGTCCAATCATTTTTAAACGCTCCGAGCTCGTCCTTCCATCGGGCGAGGACGACCCTGGGCTCGACTGGCCGATGGCGTCCACTCCGTAGAAACTCTGGCCCACCGATTGGGGTGCATTCTGGCCACATGACCCGCCCACTCCCATTTCAGCTTAGCAGACCTATACCCTACGTATGTTACACCTGTAATGGAACGTAGTATGGTGTTGCGAACATGGTCTTGTCTTTTAATACCTAAAATACTACGGTCCATTGCTCGTTGACAAACTCCGAGGCGGAACTTCTGAGCTTTAGTTAATGACCAAGTCTGTGCACCGTAGGTTAGGATGGGCAAGATACATGTGTCGAGCAGCTTTAGGGAGATCGGAAGTTTTCCCTTCATTAGCTCTTTTATGGACCAGTAGCTCTTCCAGGCGTTGTCTATTCGACGTCTGATCTCCTTATCTTGCCTGTTATCGAAAGAAACTATCTGGCCCAAGTAACTGTACTCATTGACACAAAGTATTGCTTGCCCATCTACCTCGACCCTACCCTGTTTAACCCTGAAAATTATTTTTAATTAAAAAAAACTATCAAATTAGCGCCTGAAATTAATATAATAGTAAAAAACTTAGCTGCAATTGCGGACATTATTTGGGCAAGCTTGATTCGGTTCACAAGGATTTGACACTAGCATGTTTGTGTAAATTGAAACAAATAAATAATTTGTAAGGTAACATATCTTACCAATTTTGAGTTGCAGTTAAGCAGACACCTGTTATTGTGTGCCCACTTGACATCATTGCATAGAATTTAAACGCTGACTTGAAAAATCTTGTCCAAAGAAAGAGTATCTACCTACTCTTTGAGATAAGTAAAGCTTTATCGATGCTGCTTGTTTATTTTTAGGAGGGTAAATATATGGGAAGAGATTGTATGGAAAACAAATATTATGAGAACAAGAACTACTTGTTGGGCCGGAGCCGCTGGGTTGAGTATAGACCTAACGTCAGATTCGAATATGATGCAACCATGGTTAGTCGTAGTTAATAAGCGTTCAAGCCAAATCAAAAACAACTACATATTTCACAAAAGCAAACACAAAACGATTTATTTGGTTTAAGGCGCTGGGAAGACCTGAGTGAAATTCACGAATGCAAAATTAAGCTCCGCCCCTTTACAACTCCGATAAGACAGCGCCACACGAAGTTGCGTGCACTCAGTAAAATTATTTGCATTGATGGAAACAAAAGGCTTCCATGCTCATGCTCATAGATGGCGCTTTTCAAAATTTTTATTAATTAGAAATGCACGTCTTTTGCTGTTTACAAATTTTTTCGTCTGATTCTCTTATTTTTCTAACGGACTAAGTAAAGTCCTTTTGTATATTAAATAAAAAACAAATTGCATAAATTAGCTAAGCCAGGAAGATGAATCACTACATATTAAGTAATCCATTTCTTTAAAATTATTGTACGAATTTTGAAGAAAAACATTCACTGTTAGTGAAGTACAAGTGTGTGTACCTGGGTGACCGAGCTTTGCTCGGTTTAAACACTGAATTATATTTAGATATTAGTGCGGCCTGGCGGCATTTTTCAGATTTTGCCCCGCCTAAAAAATATTGAAGGTCCGGGGCTGACTAGCAGCACCCTGCGAGTTTACCTTCACTGTTCCCGTTCCCGTTATTTTTCAGGATAAAAGTAGCCTGTGTGTTATTCCAGACTATAATCTTACGTGTTTTCCAAATATCAGCCCGATCCGTTTATACGTGACTTGATGTTTGTCGTGACTGAGCAAAAACATCCAAACATTGACATTTACAATATTAGTAGGATTGGATACTAATAGTACATAATATAATCATCATTATCATTAGACGAGGCTACGAGTAAATAATCCACCATTATTGCAAACTACAACTCGGAAAACAAGTTTTAATAATAATACAGCGACGCCATTTCGCTGCTTTGTAACGAAAGGTCCACAAACAAAACAAAACCAAAATCACTTTTATATCATTTTAGTTAGGGCATTCTTTTTATTAACAAGTGATAAAAGTATTTTTGTTGTGACGGATGAGCAGTAAGTATATGTGCCTGATGGTAAGTCACATGCCTATAATAGCGCAGTGACACGCAGGTATTGGAAAATAAAGAATCCTAATCATTACGTTGCATTATACTGCGCTCGCCACGACTATTATCTACATGTGTTCTAAATTTCTGCCCGACCCAACGTTACGACGTGATTAAGCAATAAACATCCAAGTATCCAAACATCCATATTTTTCAATATATTTCTATCCATATATTGAACATTTAAAATATTAGTAGGATTTCATATCAAAGCCCTGTAATCATACTGTATTTTTTCCTTTAAACCGGAAAACTGTGATGTTTTTAACCCCGACCAAAAAAAAAAGGTGTTATAAGTTTGACATTGATGTCTGTCTGTCTATCTGTCTATCTGTCTGTCTGTGTGTGTCCATCTGTGGCACGGTAGAGCTCAAACGGATGGGCCGATTTCGATGCGGTTTTTAGTTGAAGGTAAATATCTGTGCTGTTCTTAGCTATGGTTGGTTGATATCGATTCTAGATGGCCGCCTCCACAAACTGGCGGACAAAATATTTGTTCACAACCTGCCTCAATATGGGTATCAAATGAACAATAAGAACAATATGGGTTTGCCTAGTAAAATATTATACATTATAACAAATCCAAGATGGCCGCCACCACAAAATGGCGAATTACATTTTTTCACTACTACCCCAATATGGGTATTAAACGAAAGGGCTTGACTAGTAGAATACTATGCAATATGACAAATTTAAAATCCAAGATGGCCGCTACCGCAAAATGGCGACTTACATTGCTTTTTCGCAACTCCCTCAATATGGGTTTCAAATGAAAGGGCTTGACTAGTAGAATGTTTTACAGATAGCAAATCCGAGGTAGTCGGGGTTACTTAAAATTTTTAATTTTGTTCTTGTCACACTACTGCTTGGCGGTGGAATAGCTGGCAACTTGACTAGTAAAACATTACACACTATGACCAATATAAAATTTAAGATGGGTGCCACCATAAAATCCCGAATTATATTTTTCACTTCTACCTCGATATGGATAACCAAATTTTCCTAATTCTTTTTATTTCGTAAGTGAATATGTCTTAAAATACAATACATGATTTTATTAAATCGAGTAAAAATATATATGTAGTTCTATATAGTGTCTAGACATAAGTGAAAATAATCTATACTAATATTACAAAGCTGAAGAGTTTGTTTGTTTGTTTGAACGCTAGTATCTCGGGAAGTGCTGGTCCGAATTTAAAGATTGTTTTTCTATTGGGTAGTCCATTTATCGAGGAAGGCTATAGATCATAAAACATAACGCTACTATTAATAGAAGCGGAGCATTGATCAAGAATGTAACAAAATCAGGAAAAATATTCCTTTTGAGAGTTTTCGCACGTTTCGTGCTGTGACATGACACATGACAGCATGTGTCTAAGATTGCGTCATTGAATATCACAGATTATATACCTCTTGAATATAAAACCTTTGCTAATCTCCGAGTTGGTACGACCAATTTCCGACAGGCAGCTGAAGAGGTATTTTATTTGAAAGCGATATTCTCAAGAATGACTGAACCGATTTCAGTTTTTCTTTCACCGTTGGATATGTACGGGATCCTGATGAATGCTATTTAATATACCACGGGCGAAACCGAGGCGGACATCTAGTAACAAATGAAATGCATTGATTTTGTAGATATTCATTTTTTTCAGTACTGTTCCATATGGGTACCTACAGCATACAATAATATATTTCTATGTTTTCCTTGACACTAGAGCAGCGCTGTGTTTCTTCTCGTTCGTTTAGGAAGATGATCATGATGATGAATCATTATTTCCGCCCCTCAACCAATTATATTATTGCCAGTTTATAACCTTTAAATAATATCGATTTTTTTCAATTTAAGCTTTAAATTGATACAAAAGTCACATTTTTACATTTATGCGTGAAGTAAACAACTAATATCGGTTTTAAGTTATATTTTCAGCAACAATGGAGATAGACTTTTTGTGTTATGGTTTTCATCGCACCTGCTTTCGTTCACAACTCCACGAAAAGCAAATTCATCTACTAATACTAAATAAATAAAAATAAATAATCCCGTAGAGCAGTATAAATGAGCGTAACTTGTAAATATTTTAGTTATTAAACTTGTAAATATTTTAGTTATTATTTTAAACAATGTCACATCATCATAATCATCAGCCGCAAGACGTCAACTGCTGAACATAGGCCTCCCCCTAGATTTCCACAACGAACGGTCCTGCGCAACCTGCAACCATCGGTTTCTAGCGACCTTTATGAGGTCATCTGTCCATCTAGTGGGAGGCCGTCCAACACTGCGTCTTCCGGTTCGTGGTCGCCACTCGAGAATCTTTTTTCCCATCGGTTGTCAGTTCTGTGAGCGATGTGGCCTGCCCATTGCCACTTCAGCTTGCTTACTCTTTGAGCTATGTCGGATACTTTCGTTCTTTGCGATTATCCTCATTACGGATTCTGTCGCGCAAAGAGACTCCGAGCATAGCCCTCTCCATAGCTCGCTGTGTGACTTTGAGCTTTGTTATGAGGCCCACAGTTAAGGACCACGTCTCAGTTCCATAAGCCATCACTGGCAACACGCACTAGTTAAAGACTTTCGCCTTTAGGCATTGGGGTATTCTGGACTCAAAGATGTGCCGAAGTTTCCCGAACGCTGCCCATCCGAATTGGATCCTTCGCTGGACCTCTTTGTCGAAGTTGGATCTACCGAATTGGACCCCGGTAGACGTATAATTCGTCAACAACTTCGAGTGTGGTATTCCCAACAATAACCGGTACAGGTGAGACATGAACATTTGATATGACTTTCGTCTTGTCCATATTCATCCTCAAACCTACCTGGTGGGATACTCTACTGAGGTCCCTGAGCATAGCACGGAGGTCCTCCAACGACTCCGCCACAATGACTATGTCGTCGGCAAACCGAAGGTGAGTGATGCATTCGCCGTTGATATTGATGCCATATCCGTTCCAGTCCAGTAGCTTGAAAACATCTTCCAGCGGGGCAGTGAACAGTTTCGGAGATATGACATCTTAAAGTGTCAGGTCAGCTTGGCTCTGGGGTCTTTTGCCATGCTAACGACAGGTTGTGCTTGCGTAGAGGTGTATAACTGTCCATAGAACCTCTCAATCTCCTCCAAAATCTCGGGTTTCGATAAGACGATGCTACCACTATCGGTCTTCAGTTTGGTCAGCTGAGTTTGCCCAAGAGACTGATTTCTTGCGAACACTTTCGAGCCTTTGTTCTGCTTTGATTGCTTCTTCAATACTCGAAGTATTGAAGCAGCATACGTCGCATATCTTGTCTGACCGCCATAAGATCTAGAGTTTGATCGGAGAGCTTTCGGTTCTGTTTTGGCGTCGGCTCTTATAAAATTTTCTGCCAACCGCATGAACAGTTTCCACTAGCCTATCGTTTATTTTGTCCGCCGTTACGCATTCATCTAAGGATTCGAAGTGATCTTCGATCTGAGCATAATTTGGTCGGAGCATGGACTTCATTAGACGTGATCTTTCGACCTTAATGTTTAGATTCAGCGTGCCTCTTACAATACGGTGATCACTGCCGGTCTTAACCTTGCTGATCACAGAGACATCGCTGAATATTTGCCGTTTAGTCGTCATAATGAAGTCGATCTCATTTTTTTGTGGAATCGTCTGGGCTAATCCAGGTTCAATTTCTTTGTGGTTGTTTCATGAAAAAGGAGTTCATCATAAAGATGCTCTCCCTTTCCAAGAAATCCGCTAGACGTTGCCCTCTTGGGTTCCGCTGCCCATATCCGAAATCCCCACTCTCACTCATCTACGTTTGCTCAGTTTTGCGTTGAAGTCTCCCATCACAACTTTGAAATGTGTTGGCGGAAAGGTCAAAGAGACATAACACTTGGGCAATACCTAAAACAAGAACCGGTTTTGGCCAGGGTGCATTTTCCTTTACTGGACCATACTTTTACCAACCTATTGACAAAGAGTTGGACATCATAGATACGTCAACATTATGAGTGCAAGAAAAAGGTCTCGGCTTGGCTATCTACTCAGGGCTACTGCTCGCATCTCGAAAAAGCGACATCGTTTCATGGTGGATGTTCCAAAGGCACGAACAAAGAGATTTGACTCTTTTTGTTTTTTTGTCTACGCTGTGGAATACGTTGCCTGAGTGAGTTTTCCCCGATAATTACAATCTTTGTGTCTTCAAATCCAAAGTGAGTCGGTTTTTCTAGGTAAACACGCTCCATATCGTAGGCAAACATATTGCATGCCTCTAGAAGAAGAGGCCAGTTTGTATGGGTCAATTATTAAAATGTTTTGTATCACCTTATCTTACCTGCAAACAGCAATAAAGATTTTTGTATTTGTACCACATTGTTGTTTAACATCAGGCGAGATGGCGGTCAAGTGTAAACCTTTGAAAGTAAAAAATGTCCTGAATTATTTTGGTTATATTTAACACAATGTTGAAATAATCATATACCTAAAATAATCAAGTTGTAGCTAATTAACATACACAGAGAATGATAGAAAACATCAGAAATAGAAAAATAGTTGAAAAACAAAGATAAAATGATTTTGAGTTGTGGCTTTTTAGTTTTAAAGCACCGATTTAGGTAATTTTAATTCATCGCTCAATCGAACAAGAACAAAATTAAAAACATTGGTTCGACTACCTCGGATTTGTTTTCTATAAAACATTCTACTGGTCAAGCCCTTTCATTTGAAACCCATATTGAGAGAGTTTCGAAAAAAGAAATGTATTTCGATATTTTGCGGTAGCGACCATCTTGGATTTCAAATTTGTCATATTTCATAGTATTCCACTAGTCAAGCCCTTTCGTTTGATACACATATTGGGGTAGTAGTGAAAAAAAAATTTGATTCGCCATGTTGTGGTGGCGGCCATCTTGGATTTAAAATTTGTTACAACGTATAATAATATTCTACTAGTAAAGCCCTTTCATTTGATACCCATATTGAGGTAGGTTGTGAAGAAATATTTTGTCCACCATTTTGTGGAGGCGGCCATCTTGAGTCGACATTAACCAAACATAGCTAAGATTTTATGCAAGGACTCTTTTGTACACCTACGTCCGAACACCTCGGTGATTCAAAGCTAGTTTGTTTAATTACTGAGCCTTGTAGGTACTAATATTTATTCTGTTACTGAGCATTGTCTTGCAATGTAGGTAGTGTGATGTAGGTAGGCTAGAGATTAATACTATACTTGTGGGTAAACCAATAAATGTCGTTGTGTCACTCGGCTGTTTCAATTACTGCTCCACGTTAAAATATCGTAATATTCAACCATACTTACAATTATTATTTTTTAAAATAAAAAGTGACGAGACGAACAGGACATGTGCCTGATGGTAAGCAACATGCCTGCCACATAACAGCACAATGACACACAGCTATTAGAATATTAGAAGTCCAAATCATTACCTAGCACTGCACTGCGCTCGTTACCCAGAGATCTAAGATGTTATATCTCTAAGGGCAGTAATTTATCTGGAAACATTGCCCTTCAAACCGGAACACAATTTCAACTGGTATCTATAATTTCAGTCGGTAACTGAAGTTACCGACCATACCGACCGAAGTTACAAATCTATCTGGGAAGTAGATTAAAATAGTTGCATCATGGAACTGTGAATGGAACTAGTGTCGACTCAAAATTGACACTAGTTCCATTATTTCGAGATCCATTTTAATGGAACTAATGTTGTAAAAATATTATCAGTAGTTCCATCATGGAACTGTGAATGGAACTAGTGGCAACGAACCGATTATTTGATGATAAGCCTCGGGTTCTATAGGAACTATTTTCTAATCTGTGTCTCGAAAACTAAATACAAGCTTGAAAACAACGGACAAAATATCCAACAACAACGATATCAAAAACATGCAAAAAGAGTACACAGTGATGAGATATGAACTCGAGAACTTGAACGCGGTTGTACCACCGAGCCAAACTGACAAGTTACAGTAGGGTCCAAAATTTCACATCATATGAACTTTATTACCGTTTGTAAAACTTCTATAACTTCAATCAGGAACTAGGAAGTAGATTTAATTTTTAAGATTTGATGAAAAGCCTCTGGTTACTTAGGAACTATTTTCTAATCTGTGTCTCAGAACAGACAGAACTAAAGAAATAAAACCTTGAAAACAACGGAGAAAATATCTAACAAAAACAATATTAAAAAAACACGCAAAAAGATTTCGTAGTTCTGAGATACGAACTCAGGATCGTAAATCGTAACGACTTCATCTGCCGCTTTAACCATTGCGCCAAATCTACAGATGTCTGTAGTGTCGAATTTTCAAACCACATGAACTTTATAGATGTTGCTGCATGAATTTGTGAGAATTGTTTATTTTATTTTTTGAATTGCGAGCGTCGGACGACAAAGCGACACAGGTCCTTTTAGCAGGCGCATCAGCGCTTTCTGCTGGACTTCATAGTAGTAAGCGAGAAGCAAGACACGGGCCGGCTCGGTCGAGTTAGCTTTTCAAAAGACAATTAATTAATACGAATTAAACTTCATAATCCAAAATACAAAATCTTCCATCCCCCTTAGTAAAAAATGATACGTTTACCTATAAAATTTGAATAATGTATGTTTATTAATGACACAGATATTTACATCTAAAACTTATTTTAGAGGTAAGTTTAGGATTTTCTTATCGAGTTTTTTTTTTTCCAAATCGTGTTTTGATACAATAGGTTACCTAATAAATATGTTCAAGAATAACATATATTTTACTAAAAGCCTCAAACCATATACATGTTGTTAAATGTGTGTTTAAAAAGTGCTAGTTGGCGATATTCAGCGCCTTAAAAGTGAACAAATTTTTTTGTGGGGTAAATTCATTGACACCACTAAAAGTGGTGCCCCTACCGACTAAAACCCCCACAGGTTTCTTCAGCATGGCACTGATTCAGGCCATGCTGATTGAGGGCAGTGGGTTAGAGCCGCGGGCTCACTCTTCGCACTCCCGCCGACTACTCTGACCCAACGCCGGCACCCTTGCGGGCCCGCTTCGTGGGGGGACGGCTCCAGTGACGCACCGGAAACCAGCGGGGCGTCACCGCCTCGGGTAAAAGTGAACACCTAATTTGTGTTCCCTTAAATCCGACCTAGTGCATAGGTATTATTGTATCTTGGTACATAAGATCTTCTACCAATAACAATCAAAGGAACTGCCGATAGAATTGAACACTTATAACTCAGAATTTTATAGCTTACTTTGGAAACTACGCGGGGAAACCGGAGGGCACTGCTAGTCTTTTTTATAGTATAGGCTATAGAGTGACGAGGCGAGTGGGACATGCACTTGGTGGTAAGCAACATGCCTGTCAATAACATCACAGTGGCACGTGACTATGTGACTATTAGAACAAGAATAGTCCGTAATTTTGCTTAACACTGCACTCGTTCTCGTCAGCCAGATTTACATATAAGATGTTTTATCTCTAAGCCCTATAATTTCACTGGAAACATTGTCCCACAAACCGGAACACGGTGATGTTTTCGCATACTGCGTTGATGCGGTAATTTGGTCCGGCAGATTTCTCCGGAATGGTACGGCTGGCTGCACTACAAGACCGACCGGCTGCCGTGCGAGGACTGGGCCAAGTACTGCCTGGCCTGCGACCCGTGGGCGCAGTTCTGGTTGCTGCCGCCTGAGGAGAACCTGTCGGGGACCAACCAGGCATACGTGCCCTACAACACCTGCACGCCCCGCATCATACCCTGGGACGGTGAGTGGAAAGCAAATATAATACGTCGAGAGGACATTCGAACAGCATCGGATTTCACTACGAGGCGTAAGCGGTATGCTGTCATCGTTTCGGACTAGTATATCTTGAAGACATTTCGGAAGGGAGTACAGTTCTGTTCCGATAGCCGTCGAGCGACCACGTGGTCTGGGAACTGTCTCACGTCTCGTTGATAAGAACGTTCCAATAAGATAAATTGCACCACACGTCCCATCAGTCGTGATCCACGTTGAAGCCCATACATGTTTTCTGAAGAAGACCACCGCCACTATTCTGACCATTCCTTCTACCGACGTATTAATACATTTCCTGGCTGAGCAAAGTTTGGTTCGGTTAAAACCAGGCGCGGTCCCAGCCTCGAATTTTGGAGGGGGTCATCAGTACGTAGTCTCAGGTTTTGGGGGGGGTCACTAGTAGGAATACAATAAATCGAGTACTAAATACTTAATACTTGACTGGATATTTTAGATTTTTAGTTGAACGTATACGATTTTGGGGGGGGTCATGTCCCTGTGACCCCCCCCCCCCTCGGACCGCGCATGGTTAAAACACAGATGAAACGACGTTATCTAAAAATGAAACCTCGCTAGATCGATTTGAAATTTTCGAATTGCATGAAAATCGTTGATCAATAGATTCAGATTATAACTAGAGATGGGCCGTTGATACTCGGTACTCGGCGGGTTTTTTGATACTCGTACTCGGCCGAATAACTCGGTTTGAATGCCGAGTATACTCGGTTTAAGAAAAGCATTATATTTAAGTAGACATAATTATTAAAACAACAGTGTTGATCAAAAAAGTATGTTTTACTAATTTAGAAAATCTTTGACGATATGAAAATAAAAACAAATAAAATCAAAATTATGCTAATGAATGAGGAAGTAACGTAATCTCTTTGTACTTGATTACGCGCTGGAAATGGGGAATTTGATTGAACCGAGTTAATCGGTTGAAACAAAAGTTTACCGAGTAAAACTCGGTACTCGTTACTCGGTAGTGTTACCCGGCGCATCTCTAATTATAACAGTCTTTAGAATATCAATCGCAACACGATGTCAGTCTTGGCAAAGCTATAGTATCTTGTACATATATAGTAAATATACAAGAATAGATAATAATAGATCTTGTAGTGGTAGAACTCTTCGGAGAGTCCGCCTGGGGAATACTACACCTTTGCGGAAAGTGATGTTTCATGGCTGACGTTTCAAAGATCCAAACAAGAAGGTTTGATTCCACGTTAGTGAAAGGAACGTGTAGGCTGTGTTGTCTGAGTTAGTTTTTCCCAATAGTTACATCTTGGCGTCTTCAAGTCGAGAGTGAAACAGTTTCTTCTAGGTAAGCACACTCAATCGTAGACCACATATCTGGCCAGATGGCTGACAAGTATACTCCTGTACGCCCCGCCGCGCGCCGTGTGCCAAGTGCCTAATAGTTAAAAAACGTAGCTGAGTCTGTGTGTTTGTGTTGCTGTTCGTGACATTAAGAACAAAAACACAAAAGTTAAGTCACTCTCTCACTCATACACACTCATTACCAAACCTTTGAAATGAAATGAAATGAAATTTATTTGGTTCAAGACCAAAAAATTCTTAAAAAAACAGGTTAATATCTACTTAAGTTAAAAAACAAATATATTGAAACACATTGTACACTGGTACCCACACTAGGGCAACCTGTGTCGTGGGCACCAAGCATAACGTTTACATAAACAATTTTTTTTAACTAATGAAAAAAATATTTTGATTACCTTTAAAAATTAAGATTACACAAAATATGTTTTTAAATGTACAATAAAAATTCATTTCATCTCATCTCATTTCATTTCGTTTTATTTCAAATGTATGGACTTACGTTTTAGGTTAAAAGCTACGTAAAGTCAGTATATTAATGTTTTATCTTCATTTTTCCAGGTCATTCACTCTGCAACCGTCCCTGTGTACCGGTGGAGTAGAAACACGACGTAAAGAGATAAAAAAACTGGATTTAAAATATTACCAAAATTATCTTGTTTATTTTATAGAAGATACTAAAAAAACAATAATTGTTGTTTAACTGAAGAAACATACACACTTAATTATTTTCATTCTGTAAGTTCTTGATTTATTAAAATAAAAAAATATTATTGAACAATTCACTCACAACGCCATCTGACAACAACAACACATAACACGATTGAGCAACAAATATACAAACATTGAAATTACAATATTAGTTGAATTAACTACCGATTTTAAAAATTGCCAACAGATGGCGCTGTGTTGGTTAAATTCCGTTTACATAGAATGAACCGGTTTTAGAAGCAAGAACATACAGGTAGTTCGGCATTTTATTCTAGATGGCACTAGTAGGCTTATAATATTAAGTTATGTACCTACAACTCTCAGCTATTCATTGTTCCATGATTATACCGTGCTCTTGATCATAATGAACACGGTAAAATTTTAATAAAAAAGTAAGTAAGTGGTGAAATGAAACGAAAATAGATGTGTAACTAATGGAGATTTCGGAGTGTGCAACTAATCTGCTCAACTACTACGGTATGATACCCTTTGATAATTTTTCTACTCGACTGCTCGTACCTTGAAGAAACGACATCAGTTTGACAAGAGGTTTGACTATATTAATTGTGATAAGAACGTTTAGACTGTGGAATGCGTTGCTTTAGTGGATTTTCCCCGATGATTACATGGTTATAATCTTATAAGTAACTATGATTTCTTCTATGTAATCACACTCCTTCGTAGACCGCATCTTCGCTAAACATCAGGCAATATAGCGGTCAAGTTTAGTTATAAAAAATGGTCCTATTTTGCCAAGACCTTTGATTATATACTTTTCTATATAGACCGTTCGAGCGTAGAAACACCAACAAGAACAACTATTCAACAACATTACAACAATTACATACAATTATTCCTCCAGGCATTATCAATCCGTGCTTGGGCACGCAAGTTACTGGCTGTGTAAGTTACGAACTTATCGTTATTATAAATCAATAAATATTGGTAGGCAATTCACACACAACACCATCTGACCCCAAACTAAGCAAAGCTTGTAATATTAAAAAGCAACGTTAATGAAAAGTTTCTAATTTTACGTTATTTTATCATTAGGAAATTAAATAAAGCTTTTAATCTTGTCCCGTTTAGTTGACGGACAGCCGTAAACAGCACAACAACCCACCATGATGATATTTCGTTAGGAATTAGATGTTCGATACCAGCCCTTCGTTGAGTGCTCCTAGCGTATCCGAAACGGCCTGAGAGGTGAGGAAGCTTGAAATTGGCGGGGGGTGGGGAGTGTCCGTTCTATCTATATTATCTATTCGATGGTTGTGCGGTAAACACGTGTTTAGTACCTAACTCTTGAATATGAGGATTTGGGCTATAAAAGTCTGCAAAAATTACAAAGGACAATTTAAAATTACTAAAAACGTTAGCTATCATTGGTAAGTACCTAACCTTTAAATTGTCAGTTAGTTAAAGAAACAATTGAATTAAAAAAAATACAGTATAATTGTATCTCAGGACAGCGTCACTTGACGCCATGTTTAAAAATATGTCACGAGCGCATGTGTCTGTGTTTCAACACTTGTGTGTGTGACACGCACACAAGGGTTTGAAAACTGGCCTGTTACTTTTGTCGCAATTACAGCGTAACGCTCCATCTAGACAAGTATATAATCAAAGGTCAAAACATACGAAATACTGAAATATGTACTTTTAACTACTTTAATTAATAATACTATAGTTCAAATCGTGTCAGGTAGACGCCGTCTACTCGAATTATAATTTATTTGAATATTTTTTTGCCTCGTTTGTAAATAGCTCATTATTTTGTTTTACGGACGTTTTTAAAGAGAAAAAGTAGTTCCAAACGACTTCCTAGGTGGCGGTAGTAGTATTTTATGCTGAATTGCCTCCATTATGTACGGAGCCGTCTTAAGGACCTACCGGACGCAAATAATTTACCTACTACTGATTGTCTTAACATGGCAATCCCATGATAAGGTACGATCAAACACTACTCCAAGATTTTTCGCTGATCCGGAGCCCCCGGGATCAAATCCCACATGTGCTCCACTGTCTTTTCGAAGTCATGTGCATAATAGTGAGGAAACCGATATGTACCTATCTAGAATCTTTCGAGGTTATGTGTCATCTACCAACCCGCACTTGGCCAGTGTGCTGGATTATGGTCTCTCGCGAGAAGGCCCTCGGGGCCTTCTCTCGCGAGAGACCCACTAAATTTTCCCACTGCTGGGACTCGTCCCAGCAGTGGGAAAATTTAGTGGGCTGCTTGCACCTCCCGGACCTCCATTCTATCCTATTTTATTTCTTCTTAAATATTATATATATTGGTGGACAATATATATAAATATGGGTACACAAACTATACTGATAATGTTGTTAACTTGAACAACAACATATTGTTTCTATGTGGCGTGTTTTAATTTTGACGATGCGTAAAAGTAGGTAAAGAAAGAATCAACTCCCACGCGCGGTCGCACCCTTAAGTTTTGAAGGATAGGCACTAAAAATGCAATAAGTAGGTAAGTGTGTTGAGTAAATTAGAGTTTATTGCACTATTCATAATGTTTTTGAACACATAAAATAACAAACGGAACATAGGAGCACATAGATGTCAGCAAACTATAGATACCTAATACGCAACGCGGCTAGGGGCAAAAAATACCTTTTTTATTTAGTAAAATTTCAGAAGAAATTTTGAAAGCCATCTAAGAAAATGTGGTTACTATCTCTTTGACTTCAATTGTTGTTCGAAGAAACAGTAAGGTAGGTATTTATTTAACTCTCATTTAAAAAGTTTGATAGGTATTTTGGTATCCATCCAGGAGAAATAACCTAGATAGGTAGGTACTTATATATAAATACAGAAGAAAACCTAAGCGCGCGGAACTGTAACAGGGAATCTCAGTTTAATTTCATAGACATTTGAGTGCATTAGTAGAGTTTACTTTGCAATACCGTGGCTGAAGAGAGCGTCAAAAACTAGCCAAAACGACTTCGAGCATTACAACCAAAACGAGCTTACTAGACGTCTTTGAAGAAGGGGGTTAATCGGTGGCGAAATTACAACAAGATTTGGGCGCGCGGTATCGTGTATTTTGTGTGTGAAGAAACGGCCGCGTCGCACCGAAAGTTGTAAAAAAAATGGTGCGTTGTGATCGTGGTTCGTGCTTAGTAGCAGCGATGGGCGTGCTTGGGGCGGCGCCGGCAACTCCTTCCGTGGCGGCGGGCGCGCGCCCGGCCGCAGTAGCCCGCCGGCCGCGGCGATTAACGCGCGTCTGATGTCGCTTTGAGTGTCGCGTCGCAGTGTGGTGGGGCACACGCCCAAACATTCGAAATAGAAAACGAAAAAATTAACCCCCCAATGGGAGTTTTCGAAGAGAGGGGAGCGATGCATTGGGTAAGTTATCTGTCACTTTGTTTAACTTTCATTTTTTTTTCATTATATAGTAAAACTTGTAAAAGGCTTAAAACTTTACTGAAACAATTTAATTTTAAATACAATAACTAATGTATGTTTGGGGAGATGAAGAACGGCGCTCTTTGAATCGGCTAATTTTTGTTTATTTTTTTTACACTAATTTTGATACAAGCAGGTTTATTCCACGAGGTTAGCTAAAATGTGCCTAACAGCAAAATTTTAATTAAAGTAAATAATAAATAGATACAATTTAAAAAATAATGTAGCGGTTAAAAGTTTGCCTAACAGCAAATGTTTAACTAAAAAAAACTTAGTCAAAGCTTAATAAAATAATGCACATAAGTACCATTTTTTTAAATTAGGTACTTACATATTTGTTTCCACTTACTTTAGTTTGCTTAAATATTTTTACTAAATTACTATTAATAACTAAATTGTTTGATTTCTATTACCTTTTAGTACCTAATTGTTTGAGTTCTACTACTCTAATAAAAAATATATAGCTACGCATATAATTATTTATAAACATTTCTTAAATTTTCCATTACTGTTTCATAGTTTGATTAAAAAATTGGGTAATTTCAGTATTTTATAAATAGTAGTCACCTCCATTAATTTACCTTACCGTTAATTTTTTTAAATAGAAAATATTGTGATTCTTGGTTTTCTTTATACCTAACAAAGTTTTCAACATTACTAATTAATAAAAAGCTTTTGTATCAGTTCTATGATTGGTACGTATATACTCGTAATAGCTGACATTTTCTTAGTTTTATTAACCGACTTCAAAAAAGGAGGTTCTCTATTCGGCGGTATGTTTTTTTTTATGATACCAAATTATCACGGCATAATAATATCTCTATAATGTAGGATATTACTTTCGCTTCGTACCGAATTCTTTTTTTTTTTTCGAAAACAAGTGCGCTGATTTTATAGCCTGATTTGGACTAGACTGAACTAACCAAATAATTTGAAATATAAGTTTATTGTCGTAACATTAATATGCAGCATAATATTGTACCTACCTATATCAATAATATGATTATGAACACATTAAAATGTTAATTTTGTCTAAAGTCTGCGACGTCAAAGCAAATGAAAGAGAAGTAAAGTTAGTAAGTTAGTTTGTCTAACTGCCTTCTATATTTCAACCCGATCCTTTCAATCGTTCCGATGCGACTGAGCAAGAAACATCCAAACCTCCAAACATTTGTATATACCTATACAATTAGTAGGACGCGAATGTCTGGCTGTTAGGATGTTTGTTGCTCAATAGTGTCAAAACGGCTGAACAGATTGGTATGAAACTTCGAACGCAGGTAGAATATAGCATGGAATAGCACATAGGCTAACTTTTATCGCAGGAAAATAACGAGAACGTTAACTACGAGGGTAAAACCGCGGGGCGCTGCTAGTAATAACATGCTTCTTTCAATTACAATCCATAGACACTAACAAAAAAAAACAATTACAAAACCTAAACTACCTAAAACTCACTTTCAAATAAAATATACAACTAAGCTACTTTAATATATATTTACTTTATACTACAGTAGAACCTCGACAAGTTAAAGTCCAAGGGAAACAAAAAATTTTTTAAGTTATAGAGGTTTTATTTATTTATTCATTCAATGAGCACACAAAACAGAATGTAATAAACATAAACTATAATAAAGAGTATACTGTATAGAACTGTAAGTTTCAAGTTTATTTAAGTTTAAGTTTTTAAGTTATCAAGGGTCTTGGGTTTGGGCTCCCCAGCCCAAACCCATATTAGTTTTTGAAGTTATAGAGATTTTTAGGTTTTATCGAACCGGGAGACGCAGTGTTGGACGGCCTCCCACTAGATGGACAGATGACCTCATAAAGGTCGCTGGAAACCGCTGGTTGCAGGTTGCGCAGGACCGTTCGTTGTGGAAATCTAGGGGGGAGGCCTATGTTCAGCAGTGGACGTCTTGTGGCTGATGATGATGATGATGAGAGGTTTTTAAGTTACCGAGGTTTGAGTTATCGAGGTTTTACTGTATTTGGATCGATAGTTTTTTATTGGTAGGTACAATTCAATTTTGTCGGATAAAGAGCTTAGAAGGTTATTGTCGATGCCACGCAGTTTTATAATAGTAGTGTAAGTGCATGTTTTCTCATTAGGTCTTGATCCGTATTTATATGTACAGGTAGTATGTATTATGGTTGTACATTTGTATAACTAACTAGCTGTACCCTGCCACGCTTCGCTGTAGCACATTGTGATGCAGAAATTAGATAAAAACAATCATTGATGCGGATTATATATCATTCTAAAATTTCAGCTCGATCGGTGCAGAACTTTTTGAGTTTTTGAAGCGTACACAAACCAACATAACATTTTTATATATAGAGATTGTGTTCCTTGGATTCGCTCATAGGTATCTTTCTCCATGGCTTGGCCTATCTGATAGATAAGTATGTTTTTTAAATCCGACTGATAGTTTCAGTTATTTCGCAATCATATAACTGCATAGGTAGATAAGCTAGCCGTCCGCCCGGCTTCGCCCGTGGTACATACAAAGTGTAGAGCTATAGCTCTCAGGGATCACTTACATATCCAACAACGGTGAAAGAATCTTTAATATCAGTCCAGTAGTTCCTGAGACTAGCGCGTTCAAACAAAAACCTCTTCAATTTTATATGATACTAGATGTCCGCCCCGGCGTCGCCCGTGATAGCACTCATCACGATCCCGTACATTTACAACGGTAAAAGAATGACTGAAATTGGTCGCACCAACTCAGATTCAACGTAGTATATTATATTATCTTTGCTCTGATTTAGAAACAAATTTGATTAGCAAAGGTTTATATTCACGAGGTATGTAATCTGTGTCTGTCTTAGACACATGTTGTCATGTGTCATCACGCACGAAACGCACGAAAAGTACCTACTTACGAAAACTCTCAAAAAGGAATATTTTGATACATTCTTGATTCATGCTCCGCTTCTATTAATAAGAGCGTTATGTTCTATAGCCTATTATAGCCTTCGTCGATAAATGGACTATCTAATCGAAAATAATCTTTCAATTCGGACCAATACTTCCCGAGATCCTAGCGTTCAAACAAACTAACCAACTCTTCAGCTTTATAATATTAGTATAGATTGGTATAAATGTAGAGTAAATAGTTTAGGCACTTTTTAAAAAGGACCTATGACAGTTAGGGCGAGCGTAGAAGCTAACCTAAACTTATTAAATATAATTATAATGCGCATACCTACTTAGAGCATACAGTCAGTCAGCCAGTGAAAGTCCCGTTAAAATCGGTCCAGCCGCTTCAGAGATTAGCTGGAGAAAACACAGATAAGCAAAAGCAAAACATATATATGTAAAAAGTTAAAAATACTACCCGTACCTATTCACATGTATTTAGTAAAAAGCTTTTAATTTAGAATAACAAACAGACACTCCAATTTTTATTTTACTAATAGATGTATAGACATTTTTTTACAGTAACTACTCATGTAGATTTTTAAATGCATTGTATGCGCTACTTCAATGAAGTCGGTTTGTTCTCTCGGGGAGATTATTCTTGTGAAATATATAAGTTGTTAAAGAGAATTTTAATGAACCTGACCTTGTCAAACGTTTAATAAACAACATTTTATTTAACACTTCGCTATCACGATAATTGCGCTGAATTCTCTTGTTATCGCCCCTTTCTGAGTATTTCCATCGTTCCAAAGATTCAATAAAGACCTACACCAATCGAAGCTTACAAAACCAGGCATACATAAAGTTACCAAATAAAATCACATTTGTCCTATTACTATTTCAGTTTCCTTTCATTGAATTACAATTGTTTGGGGATTTGAGCCCGTATCACGTAAAATCTAAGTAATACGAATAATTCCAGCATAAAGCCCTAAAAAGGCTCTCGCATTACAAGCCTCGAGTGAAGGCTTACGCGAGCCAAAAAACATTTAAATAAAACCGGCCAAGTGCGAGTGGGACTCGCGCACGAAGGGTTCCGTACTATTAGCAAATAAACGGCGAAAACATCTTTTATTGTATGGGAGCCCCCTTAATTATTTTAATTAATTATATTTAAAGAGAACAAAAAAACTAAATATTCTGTGAATATGTAGTTAAAGCGTTTAAAGGTAAACTTGTCACCGTTATTAGTTTCGAGGAACAAACGCTAAAATATCAAGTTTATTGTATGGGAATCCTCCTTAAATATTTATTTTTAGTATTTGCTGTTATAGCGGCAATAGAAATACATAATCTGGGAAAATTTCGACTGTCTAGATATCATCGTTCTTGAGATAAAGCTTGGTGACAGAAGGACTAACGGACGGACAACGAGGTCTCAGTAATATGGTCCAGTTTTTACCCTTTGGGTACGGAACCCTAAAAAGATGTGGTATCATGAGAGGTAGGAACGAAGATTTTCGAATAATATAGAAGCAAGACAATTAGCAAAAATAGAGACGATCTTCTTAGCATTCCATGGATACACCGTGCGGGTGCCGGGTCCATCGTGTGGCAGAGAGAGAAAACCCGAGTAGATCCCGAGGCTTGTGACTCGGGCGTAGGTTTAAGGGGCCCCTTTCTGACGTACATCAACACATTATATTTATTTATTAAGTTTGTTATTTAGGCACGGTACGATTAGTACGATTATCTGAAAAATAAAGTTCGCAACACTGGTCAGGGGCAATTTTTACGCGTCACTTCCGTTACATATTTTTCTTACGTTACACATTTTTTCCAGTTCGGTCGCGGAGCAAACCTGCCATAAAGAACTTGGCTCCAAAAATCTCGGGCACGGTGTTTTTTTCGTAACACCCCAAAAAGGCTCGACTGATTTTAATTTTTTTTGTGCATATGATAAGTAGAATCATATGCACAAAAAAAACATCTATCATGGAGTACTTCATCTCTTCCACCGACTATTTTTTTATAAATGCGATTTTAATAAGAATGTTTGTAAGAAAAGTATCTAAATAATTTGTAAATAAACCGTCACTTGTTGGACATGAAGTCACATACATGATAAAAAATATATGACAGAAAAACATTTGAAAAAAACGTAGTTTGATTGTCGGAGTTTTAGTGGTCAATTATTGTTGTGCCCTTCTTACTAATATTACAAATACTAATGTATGGATGTTTGTAGCTCAATCACATCGTAAGGTAAGAACGGATCGGGCTGAAATCTGGAATACAGGTAGATTATAGTATGGAGAATACATACGAACTCACACAATTCCTCGACTTTTTATCCCGGCAACGGAAAACGGGGAATTAAGCGAGTAACACCACGGGGCGCTGCTAGTTTTTTAATTTAGTTCTTATGTTTAAAAAGAGTACCAAATCATACACAGTATACACTTATTCTGGAATTTCAGAGAGTTAAAACATTTTTAATCAAATTTTCAAAAATTTAAATGTAAAAAAATTACCTCAAATTTTCTGAAGTCCCTCACTTATGACGACACCGAACAATTACTCACTATAGTGAAGTAATTATCAAAACCTCGTAACAATTAAATAATCTCATATAGGTACAATTACGCACAAACACACATCTGCACACACTCAAACACACCCTCTCCCTCACACACACACACACACTCGCGCGCACACACACACCATCACACTCACACACGTATGTACACACACACACTCACACCCTCACACTCGCACACATATGTACACACCCTCACACTATACTTACTTAGACTATGTGCTCTCACTTACACCTAAGAATTAACATCTATATTTTCAAATAGTACTTAGGTACCCATTTTCACATCCTCCGACACTGGACAAGTGCAGTGTCGGAGAGGCTGGTGATCTGTCATACAGGTTTTCCTAGTGCAGACACCAGTCTCTCACATAGATAATCTACTACTGATAAGTTTACTTTGAATAAGTTATTTAAAAAAATGTAAAACTTCTGTGTGAGAGAAAATAAACCATTTATTTATTTATTAATCTCAAGTCCTCTATATTTGAAAAATATTACAAAATTTTCAGCTACGTTTTTATTAATAAAAGATACTCGTACCAGTCCTTTAATTGCAGTGATTTGAATAATTTGAATTATTATCAAGCTAAATGTTTGAGGTTTTCAAAAATTTATAAGATGTACTGTGATTTCTTGTGGGAAAGTTCTTTTGTTCTTTCAATTTTACTTCATAAGTTATTGTTAAAAAATAATTATTTGGGCGCTAATGTTCATGTCTTATTACTTTGCTTTAAAAATAGGTTAAGACGATGGTAGTTTTTTTAAAAGTTTGTTTTTGATCACGTAGCTTGATTTTAGGTAGTGACGCGGTTTAGGATGTAGCATGCTTCCTTAAAATTTATGTTTTTTTTTTTAAATAAAGAGTGACGAGACGTTCAGGACATGTGCCTGATGGTAAGCAATATGCATGACACATAACAGCACAGTGACACGCAGCTATTGGAACATGAAAAGTCCTAATCTTTACCTAGCACTGCACTGCGCTCGTCACCCAGAGATCTAAGGTGTTATATCTCTAAGCCCTATAATTTCTCTGGAAACATTGCCCTTCAAACCGGAACACAGTAATGTTTGCACATTACTGCTTGGCGGTAGCATAACTGGCAAAGGAAAACTGTTTCCTCCATATTTAAAAAACACCTAGACTGTACCTAACGGAATAGAGTTGAGTGTGTCAAAGTTTCGCAGTGGGAACGGTAAATGTTTATTTATTCTAATTACTACTCTCCATACAAAGTGTTCTAACCACAAAGTTTGCAAAGCCAATTACTGATATTACTTATGTAATTGTAAATAGATCTATAAATACATTTTGGCCGTCACTTTTTCCCACAGCACGCTAAGTAAAGCTTGTACAAGTATACTCATGCTAATTAATTCCTGAAACTTGAATTAGGTACATTTAGATGAATTGTCCAATTAATTAAATTGAAAAAGAAATCACATAATAACAATGTCTGATTTAGGAACAAAATCATGAACTTGTAATTTTAACTAATTGTTTCTGGAAGTGAAACTCATAAAAATTATAACTAATATTATGATTTTAAAATTAATTTACCGAAGTAAAAAAAAAGCAATGTTTGTTCTTCAAAAGCAAATCTTCTGAGCAGTTTTTATTTAAATGCACTTAACTATTAACATACGTTTCATTAGTTTATTTTTCCATATTTTTAATATGATATTACAAAGTTATTATCCGAAAATTATTGGTATTTATGTACTCAAAATAATGTGTAAATAATGTCTAATCAAATGTAAAATATAGACAGATAGATAGATAACTCTTTATTGTGACACAAAACAAAATATACCAAACCATTTAAAAATGTCTTGCCTACTTCTCTCGACACCTAAAAAAATAAATAAGCTGAGAAACAAAACAACAAACACTCGATAATAAAGACTAAATGAGGGTTGTTTTTAAAAAGAAAACAGCTTTTCTTTTTAATAGCGGCGCTCTTAAGCTACGTAAATAAATCAAACAATGGCAGGATCAAAGCAAAGCCCGTTGCGAAAAAGATTTGTATTTTGTGCAAAGTCAAACAGTTTTTTTACACCCAGTCAACTGCTGCACTTATACCAAATACCAAGCGCAGGTGCGGTCTTGCATGGAGTATAAGCCTTTGGGATGGGTCAGCAAAATACCAGCTACAATCTTTAGACTTGATCGCGAAACGCGCCGCTAAATTAATTAATGACAAGCCGCGACGTGGCACGAGATACGGGCGAAAGGTTGCATATATCGCTGTTTTTTAAAGACTATATTTTGACGAGTATGCACCGGAGCTCCATGATATCCAGTCTCCATTTTTGTCCACGAAATTCGAGGCAAGTTCTATCCCTTTCGTGGTAGATGTTCCACGTCTTCTTACAAAGCGCTAAAACTTTTACATACTTAATTGGAAAAGCGAAAATGTGGAACTTTCTTTAAACGAAGAGAGATCTTTTGGGGAAGAGTGTTGAACCTTGGACCTTGTCTATACGCTACATTATTTGGCAAGACGAGGTGAAACGTGGCGTATGTTTTTGATTTTACGGCATTCAATAAAAATAAAAAGTTTAATCCGGAAGAACCTACCGATAGAAGCATCGATATAATTAAAGAAAGAGTTCGATGTTTCGTTTTTAAAAGTTCGATGGATAGAAGTAAAAATACGATTTATGGTGTACATGTTAAGTACTTATTATCCTTTTGGCCGATTATTCAGAGATGGCGGTTACCGTACCAGAATCACTAGTTCGATTGTTTTTTATAATCTCGCAAAAAGTTCAAAAAAGATTTCACGCAAAAAACATTACACGTATTTTTTTTGTTAATTTGTATCACACCGTTTAATTTTCCAACTTCTTTGCACACCGTAGGACAAAATATGACTTATGACGTTTGACGTCAATACTGACGAAAGATTTTATTTTCCCAAAAACTTTGATAGGATTTTGTTTCTTTTTTTATTGGGACCAGTGGCAGTTGTCTTAAGATTGCCCTATCCTAACTTAATGACTATATTTTTGCGCACATAGAACATACCTACATGAAACCTTTCCATACCTATATACATATGTATATGTATCCTTTTGGTACGCCTGAATATTTCCAGCCCTAACGATTTCAAAGGTTCTAGACTCCTGTTTTAACAAACGAACCTCTAGACCAACCTTTGTATGTATTTAATAGATCACACTCATGTCTCTTAACTGACCCATTTGTAACACAACTTGCGGCGGGAAACTCTTTCTCATCGCTGAACCCCCGAACTATCATTATAGTACTCTTACACATGTTCCTACGCATTCACGCCGACGGCAGAACACACACACGTCTTCCACTCGCATCACTTCTGAAACCTGCACACATAAAATATCACACACTTTACACATTCGCTCTTTGTATCACTTCCACATACCTTCACACGCTCACACTGTCATACCTACATCGTTATATCATACATAAACTTAGAACCATAAATAACTTGCCTCCAACCCACATTTTCTTAAGGTTTTATGTACATACCTACTCTAGTTATTTTCTACTAGACTAGTTGTATCGAATAGTACTTACCATTTGATACAACTAAACTTGTAACCCGATGTGTCACTAATTCCTCATATCTGCAGTAGGTACTGTAATTATCTGTATAGGCACAGCAGTAATGTGCTTGATTGTTTAGTTTTAGCATTAAATTGTTTTTTAGTAATTAAAATTCATTTTAGCATTCATTATTTTCATGTAGTCCATTAAATCATAGCATAAGTAAATATTGTCAACAGCAATTGTAACAATGGATTTTTTTTCATTATGTAAATTTTGGAGGTAGCCCAAGATACAGGCTCAGCCTAGTTTGGGGCCTTCGGTTATACGTAGACATATGTTAATTACCAATGAATTTACTATAATAGGTATTAAAAAGCTGTAAGTATTGTGATTTATGGAAACAAACTATTTAACTTAAATATATACTCACAGGTACAATTAGCCGACCACCCTTTATTTCGCTTAGTTTGCAGAAATCGTTATTTTAAAGTAAGTGTAACTGAAAGTTATCATCATTAAGGAATAAGAAATGAAGAAGGTTTTTAGCTCGCTTTGAGAAAACATTTGGAATAAACTGATAAATGTTTACACAAATACATCAATCCGCTACCTTTTTTATAATATTGGGTGTTGGGATGGAAAAGTCACACGCCTATACATTGCAGCTCTGTCCCGTGCAGCTTTTTGAAGAATCCAAATTACTTTCTAGCACTGAATGATTTAATATATATATTTTTTAGTCTCGTTGGTAGAACGGTAACTTCCGATCCGACGGTTCAAACGCCAGCCGCATTACTGTTTTTTCGAAGCCATATGCATAATGCCGCTAACTTAAAAATGGCGACGGAAACTCACCGAAATGTCCCTAGAATCTTTCAAAGTGCGTCATCATTCGTGCGTTCATGCGTCATCCAATGTGGATCATGCCCTAGAGCCCTAGACTCTGTCCTTAGTAGAGAAGTAGTGTGAGCATTTGGCTGCTTATGCTATCTTCTGTTTTTTTTAACCTTTTAATGATTATTGAAAGCCCTCGTTAAAGGGATGTGAGTTTTTGTCTAGATCTTCGTAAGGTTTAATATTGTAGTTATGTTTCTCTGATCCGTCGCGTAGCCGACGGCGCTTCGCCCGGCGCCGGCGTTAGGCTCAAATTCCACGAAAACCCCGACCGTTTCGTGGAAATCTGCCGGGAAAATACTGTACATTACGGCTTTACCTTTATTTTATAAGTTATTTGGAGATACTCTAACCTAGTTTTAATGGCTGGCTCCAAAAAGCTTTCGCTTTTAAGCGTTCCTTATTACTGTTTCGCTTTTGTTTCTATATTATCCAAAAAACAAAGTTTATTATTTAATTAGCTATTAGCGATGTTTTTGTTTGTTTCTTTTTGCTCATATTACTCATGGTATTATGCTAGAGAGCAGTTATTTTGTCGTGTATTCCACTCAATGTATTAATTTTTTAGCTTTGTCGAATCTATAATTTTAACGTGACATACATTTTTTTCGATATAATCTGTTAGTGAATTTATAACTTAGGTACTAGAAGCCCGTCCCGACTCTGCCCGACACTTATTGTTCAAACAGGGCGAAAACGGGAGTCGGAAAATCTCACAAAGTATACTAAATACGGCCATCTGGAAAACTAAACAATTAAAATAGTGAAAGATAAATCAATTGATTTGCTGCGGAACACTGGGCCACAAATCTATTTAAAAAAAACTGTTTTTTTATATTTTTTAATTTAAATAAAACATACAAATACTTACTGTTTTTTTAGATAGTAAGTTAAGTAGTAGGTAGATAGACTGAACCATTCCAAGTTTAGTTTTAAAACATCATCGAAACGACGAAGAAGAATATTTTGGTGCAGTGGTCCTATATATTACCTCTTATATTTTATTCCACTTTAGTCACATAACAATTGGCTGGAAGAGATAGCTTTTAGCGATGAGGCCGCCAATGGATATACACTTTTAAGGTTGTTTTTTCGTAAGAAGCTATTGTTTTATTTAGTGCAATAAAGAGTAACATTTTTATAACAGTAACATAAAAGTAAAAACATATGTGATGTTTTTTTAATCCCCCTTCACCAAAAGTAAGCAAAGCTATTACCCCCCCCCGTGCTTACGTAGACGTTGGTATCTATCCCCCGAAATTGCGCCCACAACATAATCACCATATACCTCGACCATGACATCAAAAATGACATACCCCCCTATAATATACTTATGTGATACTGGAGAGAGAGCCCATACAGAGAGAGTCGTAGCAGTAGGAACACAAAATGCATGCATACTACATATTGTGTGACCTGGGTCACTTGGCATGTTCTAGTTATATTAACTGATGTTATAGGTTAACAGCATAAGGATACTGTTGTCTTCTAAATATCTAAGGCGCCTGTTTAGATGAATCGACTAACCTAGATGTGGGAGATAGTAAACTCACAAACTGGTAGAGCTAGGGAGCGTCTGGATTTCACTGAGGTGGTAGCTCGGTCTCATGGATCAAAATTTTTAACAAAAAGTGAAGACGTGAATTATGTCAATGCTCATTTTGTAGGTATAGCGGCGACATCCAAAGCACCTCAAGCTGACGTCGCGGCGGCCTCAGGCGTGCTTGCTGCGGCGCGGCCGCCTGTGGATCGCAGTCTTTTGATTAGACCTTTCACGCCACATGAGGTTCTCCGAACACTTACAAAAGGTGTGGCGCGTAAAATATCTAAGGATGCCTATGGAATTTCTATTTCGTTGCTGAGTTCTGTAGCAAAATATATAGCACCTATTCTGTCATGCTTGTACAACCAATGCCGTATCGAGGGAAGATATCCATTGGCTTTAAAGCATGTAAAAGTGTCACCATTGTACAAAGGAAATGGCAAACAAGAGGATGTAAATAATTATAGGCCTGTCTCAATTATTCCGGGGTTAGCAAAAATTTTCGAACACGGTTTGAAAGCACGTATCACGGAATATCTCACAGAGTGTCAGTGACTAAGTGATAGACAGTATGCATACCGAAGGGGAAGGTCAACGACGTCGCTGGCTGACCAACTACAGTTGGTGCTACGGGTGCTTGAAGCTCGAGAGGGAAAGCAGCAGGTCGCGGTGATCTTCTGCGACCTCTCCAAAGCGTTCGATGTTGCCGATCGTGACGTAATCGCCATTAAAATGAAACATTATGGACTGGACGGTACTGCTCTAGATCTGCTCTCTGACTTCTTGAAAGATCGGTGCCAGGTCGTGGTGGGAGATAGAGGCAGAGCAAGATCGCAGCCCCTGGACACGTTTATTGGGGTGGCGCAGGACTCTTCGCTCTCCAATATCATGTTTTCTCTCCTCCTCAACGACCTCCCGGAGAGCATTGAGGACGGGCATGTCTTGATGTACGCAGATGATGTCGCTGTCGTTGTCACCGCACCTGCTGTGGATCAACTCGAGTGGAAGCTGAATGTGGTTGCGAATAGTCTCAATGCCTGGTTTGGCATCAATGGCCTGATGCTAAACGCTACTAAGACGCACTTCATTAATTTTAACCTGGCAGGACGTTCTAATAAACCACTAGTCGTGAACATTGGTGGCACTAACATGAGAAACAACCACTTTTTTTGGGTTTCAGCTCGATATTTCGTTGATTTGGGCTGATCACATTGACATGTTATGCGGTAAGATAGGCCGGGCTTGCTTCGCGTTATGGCGTATTTCTGCGCTGTTACCATACCATAAAGTTCGGCAGTGTTATTTTGCGTCCGTGCACTCGCTCCTCTTATATGGAGTCGAACTTTGCGGTCGTGCTGCCGATTGGGGGCGTGTCTTCGTGTTACAAAAGAGAGCAGTGCGAGCGATTGCACGGGTACCGGAGGAAACGTCTGCACGTCCATATTTTAAATCGATGGGGATACTTACGGTCCCAAGTGTGATATGTTTCCAAGCGGCAATGTATGCTAGGGACCACATAGACGAGTACGCTCACGTAGGGGACACACGGCCTCAACATCCGTCTCGGCACGCTCACCGGCTCCGCTCTGTACCCTGCACCCTCACCAAGACTTCTAAGTTGATACACGTCATGGCGCCGACAGTATACAATAGGATACCGTTAGAGGTGCGTGATGCGCTTGTTTTTATTGTTTTTCTTATCCTGTATACGTGTTTTTTCTTTGTTTTTGGTGTGTACAATAAAGAGTAACTATCTATCTATCTATCTACGCGCCCACTAGAGGCTCGTTTAAGCGCAAGCTAAAGCACTGGCTTACCGAACAGGCATTTTACAGGTTCGATGACATGGAAAAGCTGAAAGTTGATTAAATAAACTAGTCACTATGATTTCTATTATTTATTCAGTGAAATTATATCATGTTTAATTATGATGTGATTTAATTGAATATTTTATTTAATTTACTCAATACTTTGTATAGAAGTAAGATTATAATTTATTATTATTTGGAAAAATTGACATGGAATACTTTATCATTATTTGGAAAAAAAATCTTGTAACTCATATTGTTTTCAATAAACTACTATGACTATAACTATATATTGTTGCAGCAACGTAGATAACGGGACTCATGTCTGCATTGTTGAAGTAACGTTAATAGAGGGACTTTCGTATTTATTCTTGCAGCAACGTAGATAACGGGACTCATGTCTGCATTGTTGAAGTAACGTTAATAGAGGGACTTTCGTATTTATTCTTGCAGCAACGTAGATAGCGGGACTCGCTTATGTATTTATTCTTGCAGCAACGTAGATAGCGGGACTCGCTTATGTATTTATTCTTGCAGCAACGTAGATAGCGGGACTCATGTATGTATGTATAATGGCAGCATCATAGCGTAACTTATGTATGCATTGTTGCAGCAACAAAGCGAGCGGTACATATCATCAGCATACGAAGGCAGCGGGGAACTGTCCCCGGCGGCGCCCGCGACATCTCCCGGGTCTCCGCGTGACTGCACTTCGTGTCGGAAGCGCGAGCCTCCGGACGAGCCCGCGCAGGACGACGCGTGCGCTGGCTGCGGCGCGCGCATCACCGACCGGTTCTACCTGCTGGCCCTCGAGCGGCGCTGGCACACGCCCTGCCTCCGCTGCTGCGAGTGCAAGATGCCGCTCGACTCCGAGCAGCGCTGCTACGCTCGCGACGCCAACATACTCTGCAAGACCGACTACTTCAGGTCAGTGACACACATTATTTATTAAAGTCGGTAGGCAGTAGAAGACTGCGAATCGGCAGTAGTATAGGATGCCCTGAGACAGGTTGGAGTGACGATTTATGAAAGGCCGGTTGGTGGCTTTTGGAAACGTAAATCCGAGGATCGGGCTGCGTGGCGTACTATTGGAGAGGCCTACGAGTATGTCCAACAGTAAACGAATGTGGCCTGATTATGCCGAGGCTCTAGAAGCCACTTGAGATCAATTGACAGTTATTTGGCCTCTTCGTGTCCTTATTGCTTACTTATATTTAAAGAAAAGTATTTACAACAGAGTAATGATTGAAAACATCTACAACGTGGACTTGTAAGAAGCAAAACCAAACTTGGAATCGGCCAACTTCTTCTTTTTGCAACCTTGAGGTTGCTGTGTAAGATTTTCGACAAGCCATGAACGATGGAAACTTAGTCACTATGGGTCGACATTGTCTCAATTCTCTCTAGGTTTCAAGTTCAGCAACTTATATTTATATGTGTATAGACAGCCAGGAGCTTTCTTATTATATCCATTAACTCATTTCCTGTGGGGTTGACTAAATTTACCGGAAATAGGCGTGATCTTACTGTGTAGGAAGTTCTATTTTTTCAATAACTTAGAATGTCAGAAGGACAAAAAAATCATAATTCAGCTGGTTTGAAGCATTAATCTTTTTACTAAAGGGACCTATGGCAGTTGGATTCAAAATACCTCTACTAAATACTCTGGGCTGGCGCAGAAGGCGCAGGACTCTACTACACCAATCTCACCGTACTCAACGAGTACATGTCGTAAGACGACTCGCATAACCTCTGACGGTACGAATTCCGCTTCGGCTGCCGCCGGTAAGGAAGACCAAGGACGACCTGGCATCCCAGATGTGGATGCCTTACGGCCGAAGCAATTTAGACAGCCTTATTCGAAACACTCACTCAAGGCTTACTTGTTTCAGTAACGAATACAAATAAAATATTTTCGGCCGTTCTTCTAGTTACTTCTATAATATCCTGTGTACCACTGATAAATCCCCGTTGTTCCGGTTAATCCTTGAAACGGCTATACCGATTTTTACGGAACTTTAACTGACTGATAGCTGTTGTTAAAAAAAGCATATTAAGCTACTTTTATTTTAGAATTAAGACAAACAAAATTGAATCGATGTTGAACGAGTTGTCGGGTCTGCTGGTTGTTATATATGTATATGCACCTTTAAATGAGCAATTCTTATATAATATGTATATATTATATGAGTCTCGGAAACGGCTGCAACGATTTTCACGAATTTTAGTGTGTAGGGATTTTCGGGGGCAATAAATCGATCTAGCTAGGTTTCCTTTTTAGAAAACTTCGTTGTATCCGTGTTTCGATGTCTTCAAAAACCGAGCAAAGCCTGGTCATCCAGGTACTATATATATTTAAGTTCAATTACGTAGTTTCAATGTTAAACTATGTCCAGATTCTTTTCACTTAGTTATTTTACCTTTCGTAGTTCTATAGCAAATGCGGTGTCCAGATGGCAACCGTTTTAATTGAAGTTATGATTCTACACCTCGTTGAAGTTATGTTTTATGATAGAAGTTTATTTTTTCTACTAAATGCAGCTTACTCTCGGTGTACTGAAATGAAACATGTCATTAAAATATAAATAATTGTGGTCACAGCACTTTACAACGTGTCGTTGGAGAGTTCTCGTGTTTTACACCGTAATTATTGTAATATCACTGTGTACCGCAATAAAACCCTATTAAAATTGTATTACTTTATTTTTTCAACATAACTTTACGCCATTTTGAACGCTTGTGCCGTGTAATATCTTGTTAAACTATCAAATGGGTTTCATTTGCATAATATTTATTCGCATGTTTAGGAATGAGGGCGTTTTCAGAAAAATATATACGATAGGACTCGTGGCTCAGTTGTAGGTCGTGGGTTCGATTACTCATTGAACTACCATTTAGAGCATAGGTTCCCAAAGTGGTCCTGGTGGACCCCAAGGGGTCCAAAAGATACCACATAGGGTCCACGTAGATTTGTAAAGAAAACAGGGGTTCACAAGTCGTAAGTGGGGGTTCACGAGAAATGTTCTGTCAGTCAGTGAAAGAAAATTCATCAAGTACATCCATGTCATTAAATTATGACAATTATTTAGTAATGATTTACATTACAGAGTAAACTGTTCATTATTTGTAATAATAAATGTTTATAATTATAAATAAATTTATAAATAATAAAACAAGCATTTTTTTTTAAATATGACACAAGATAATGTCATACTTTTTTTTCTTCTTAACTCCCTCAATTTAGGGTTATATTTTTAGAAGTTTTGTGAATACAGTAGAAATGTAGCAGCAGAAGGGGTCCACAGAAACCAATTAAATGTTGAAAGTGGTCTACGAGAAAAAAAAAGTTTGGGAAACTCCGATTTAGAGGATGTGGATACTTTATTACGAGAACTTTTTGAGTTTTTGAAGCGTACACAAACCAACATAACGTTTTTATATATAGAGATTTACTTATAGTACATAGGAAATCCCAGAAACAAAACGAATATCCGTATTTATAACACAAATATTTTTTCTGATTGGGATTCGAACCCACGACCTTTTTTTGACGTGACAACGTCTTATAAATTGGTTTGCCGGGTGACACTTCAAGAAACTGCGTTACGCTCCGCTCACGTTATGCGCTAACAACGAGAGCGAGTGAGAGGCACGCGTCCCTTCCACTCGGGCATGGTTAGCCCGCCTAAGAGCGAGAGACAGACATAAAAGTGAAAGGCACGCGTCCTTCCGTAAAATTATTTTACCACTCAAAGTCGTTGTCACGTAAAACTTTCGCCCGTATACCGACTTTACAGGCAACCAATTTTTTTTTATCGTGTATAGGTCCGCGTTTGACCACCAACTCGCCTGATGGCAAGCGACGGTGTGGTCGAAGATGACGCACGTTGACCTAGAAGGTACCTATTCACTCGGACCTTGAAAAGTTCTAGATTGTATCTCTCAGGGAACAAGGAGGCCGGCAACTTATTCCACTCCAAAGCTGTACGAATGAAAATATCCAAAACAGTTGATACGCAATAAACCGACCGGGAACCGTTAAATCATCAAAGAGTTCGCACATACATAAACGTTCAACTTTATAATATTAGCGTATTCGACGTCAATTTTTCATTATATCCCCTTAAGGTGCGGGCACACTGCGTGAGGCGTCGAGAGTTATGGGGTTGCCAACGTCCGAACGGCTGGCATGCCAATTCACACTTGCGAGATGGCCGGACCGACGTGTTTATAGTTTATAACCATATTTGAGTTATTATGCACCTTTTGTGTGAAGCCGATACCTGTTTATGAGGAGACAACGAAATATTGGAGTAGGTATCCACCAAGAATGCACGAGTGTTTTGATAATACAGTTTGATAAGAATTTGAGGCATACAATTTTTGACCGATTTCAAAATAGGAGAAAGTTTTCAATTCAAGACTTTTTTTGTGTCACGCAATAACTCCGCTAATTATACCGCCAAGTAGTAATGTGCGTATATCACGGCGTTCCGTTTTGAAAGGCAATGTTTCCAGAGAAATTACTGGACTTAGAGATATAACATCTTAGATCTCTGGGTGATGAGCGCAGTGCAGTGCTAGGTAATGATTTGGACTCTTCATGTTCAATAGCTGCGTGTTACTGTTATGTGACAGGCATGTTGCTTACCATCAGGCACATGTCCTGCTTGTTTCGTCACTGTTTATTTAAAAAAAATTGAAAATCGGTTTTGATGATATTTTTTTTGTTTTGTAGAAAATACTTCAGAGGTGGTCTCATAGGTATACATTTTATTGAAATTTTGAATGTTTGATGGCTGAGTTTGAAATGTCAGCAAAATCTAAAATTAGCTTTCGTTTATCTGGACTACGTAGTCATTTTGTGTTTAGTCGAGCGTCTGATTTAATTTTAAATTAAAGACGGTTTTTGTTTCTCTTCGAAAATCAAATTATCAAAATTTAAGTGGCACTTCAAGTTAATATTTAGGTTTAGTGAAAGGAATTCCGTTAATTGATAAGATAATGACTAATTACTTAGTAAACAATTAAAGCGCGAACATAATTAGAGACGATTAATGCCGCAGGAAACATGATAACAAAACCAAAAAGATATCAAATAGTTCCGAGTTAAAAGATAACTTATTGGTTCAATAACTTGAACTTTGAAAGTTATATATTTACTAGCTGCCCGTCTCGGCTTTGCTCGGATAATTACCTAGATTCCGACTGCAGCGTCATCTGCCGGGCTGGTTTGTGAATCTAACCCACCCAGTGCGTCACCCAAACGCGTACAAAAACCATTCAAATCGGTCCAGCCGTTTAGCAGAAGTTCAGTGACAAACACACGCACAAAAGAAATATACGATTATATGTATACAGATAAAGATAGTCCAGCCCATAACTCTATGACCCTAGTGCCGGGGTCGTAACAAGAATTCGGCTTCGGCTTATCGTACGAGGCGATTAAAAGGGTACCTAAGGGCTTGTAGACGGATAAGCTTGGGGGCCTACCGTCCTATGAACAGCGAACTCATCAAAGGAAAGGCTACGGCATGGTGCGGCCCATGTCGTTTAGTCTATCACCCAAGGAAGGTGCCTTAAGGCAAAGTCTCAAGAGGACGCCGGTGCGTTCCAACGGAGATCCCGGCATCCTCCTCCTAGGCACAGATGTAGGCCACCGAGGGGGTTTTAGTGAGTAAGATCTCACATAACTCGGCCGCACCCCAATACAACCGGGTTAGGAAGTTTGAGTGGAAGGTCTGTATTTTGGTAGCAAATGCCTTCCGAATTCTCATCCTACCGTTCATTGGTTTTATCTTGAGCTATGTCTATTATTAAGTCCAACCGCCACACTCAGCGTAGCTCTGGAAAACAATTTGAATTGTGAGAATATTTCGGGCTAGTGCTTGTGAATGTACATTCCTACACTAGCGCATAAATTAGCAAGGCGTTATTTATCGTTGTGATGTCACAAACTCACTGGCTCAGCAACGGGTTACCCGAGCGATGTGTATAGATATCACACAAAACGTAGAACAGGTGTGGAAAGTCGTATGTTCTCGGTAGAATAGTATCTACGTGTCCGTTACAATTCAGTTCGTCGTTTCTAATTTTAAACGTTGCGTGTCTTTTACGGAAGAAAACTTGCCAAAAGTATCGCGGGTTTTCCGAGAGGTACCTATCTAAAACCTTATCTTATACCTTTAAACGACCAATTCTTGTAGGTATATATACTCGTATATATAGAATCGGAATCTCGGAAACGGCTCGAACGATTTTCATGAATTTATGTATACAGGGGGTTTCGGGGACGATAAATCGATCTAGCTAGGTTTTATTTTTTTAAAACATCATTTTATGCACGATTTTAGACAATAAAAAACTCCTACAATGTCATTAGAATACGATAACTTATTTCGCCACTGTTCTTTAAGTCTAAATGGCTCAGACGGAATATGCTCGCCCTCGGAGTCAACAGGCCCCGGTTCGGTTCGAATCCTGGTGGTTACACTCGGAAGTTTTCTTTTTGTTCTTTTTTTTCTGAGAAAATTTTATACTTAGAACCTTTTATAAACGCATTTAATTCGTATCTAAGTAGGTCTACGTAAGTCATCACTACGTAATTCGTACCTGCCTAAATATCATTTAAAAAAACCGAGCAAAGCTCGGTCAACCAGGTACTTTATACCTTTAAACGAAAAATTCTTGTATATTATAAATGTCAATGTTTGGATATTTGGATGTTTGTTGTTCAATCACGTTGTATAGCAACCGATTTTGGAACACAGTTAGGTGTTAGTCTGGAAGAACAAATAGACGAAATGATGGATCGAAGTAGAACCTGAGTAGGAAAGCCATGAGTTTATATCGAAAATATGCTCGTCGTGTGGGTCAAATGAACCACCAGGAGACAATATGGAACCAATACATAATCAAATTACCAAATTTACCCTGAAAGTCGTCTTTCAAGTGACGGCATAGTGCTGAATCTTATTATTTTACACCCTTCTATCATCCTACATAGTTCTCCTGGTGGTTCAAATGACCCATACATTTTGTCCACGGGCCTGTAGTCTATGATAGAATACAGTCCAAGTGGTAGCGTGCCGTTGATACTGTCGCCGGGCCATTCAGCATCCTGAGTCGCGGCACCCAGCGCCAGTATCTGACGCATCTGACGTACGCGGTACGTGCGCGCCGGGGCGAAGTTATCGCGACTTGGGGACACGTCGCATCGCCTCATCTCGACGGGGCGTCGGACGTGACGCCACGGCGCGTCTACCGTTATGCGCCTAGCTTTAGGGGTGGGAACGGGTCAATGACTCTGTCAAAATGTATGTTGAAAACTATTCAATTCATTTATTTATTTGCGTATATGGGTTTACAAAGATGTTTACAAAAACTTATATTAAGTAATGAACTCCATATTCCACCTTTCGGCATGCAAAAATAATTATATTGAGTAATATTAAGAAATGGAACATAAACACTAATAAAAACAAAGATCTCAATACACAGATGTGCCCTCCCAAACTTCAGGGCGCACGGAATCATGTCATTGTTGGGAAGAGTGAGCTCACTCATTCCGTTCCAGTCGGTTGCAGGAAGCGGTGAACGCCGGGCGTTTTTACTTATCACTATTCGTTGTCAACAACCAAAATCAGCAGAACCACAACATATCGCGCCGCTAGCGATTCTAGGGGTCAAGTAGATTGGTTATGTGTGTAAACTGCTTACGACACACATAGAGACGCAGTTTATTACCAATTTCAAGTTACTCAGGGCACATCCATTGGTTTATATCGATGAATAAAAAAGCATGAATCCAACAGAAATCAACCAAAACCACAGATTACATACAACCAATACCAACACATACCTAATCAAACAAAAACAAGCCAATCAACTCAACTAATAATCAAAATCAAATCAACAAATATTATAAACTTTTATAAATTTGAAACTCCCCGCCAAAGAGCTTACATATATTACGTAATTATAGAGTTAACAAGAGCTTAGATAGAGCTAAGAGAGTTATCAAGAGAGCAAGAGAACAACGAGAACAAACGCTTTACACCGAAAGCACGGGTCTGATCGCTCTTGTCTTGTCACTCTTGTGGAAGTGTCATACTTTTGTCGCGGCACGTCACTATGTCGCCATAGCTAACATACACCTCATCTGCTTACGATTGGTATAGAGGAACCGTGCGGAAAAACCTGAACTATTTACTTATTCTTTATCTAAGCTCCCCGCGGTTTCTCGCACGTAATCCCAGTTCTCTTTAGTTTTCCGCTATAAAAAAATTACTGTACTTATCCACACTATATCCCAACTGTGTTCTGAAATTCAACGTAATCCGTTCAAGCGTCCCGACGTGATTAAGAAATAAACATTCAAATAGACAAACTTTCGCAATTATAACATTGGTAAGATGCAAAAGCTTAGGTGGTTATTGCTCAATCTCATCGGAACGAGCATAGAGCGCATAGATTAACGCGGGTAAATCCGCGGGGCCCCGCTTGTGTTTTATACATCTATACATGTAGCTCCGTTATAAAAAAAAATAAGTAAGCCGTAAAAAGAAGTGAAATAGTTATTAAAAGTTTGCTCATTTGAAGTTTAGTTTTGGTACCAATTTAAAACAATGGTTTATAGTTTCTAGTAATAGTAATATTCTGCTTGGTATCGCGGAGACACTACACGGAGCCGGCCTATTAGTCTACATGGTTATACCTATTACGATAGTCTTATTCAATTTCATTTGTTTTAAATTACGCAGTTAAAATTAAGTGGTTTTGGTCACTGTTAATATATATATATGTGTACATTTCGAGAAATCAAGCCATAATTGGAACGACACGACGAGATAATGTAATCTTACTAACGTTCTTGGACGTTCTAGAACAAATAAAAAGTATTTGTTTGAACATCTAATCTGTCGGCTTAAGTGGGATTTTCCCGAAGTAAGGTATCAATCTTGGTATTCTTCAAACCGAGAGTGTGTTCTAGGCTTCTTTAAAGAACGCTCCTTCACATACCAACACCAGGCGAGATGCCGCTCAAGTGTAACCTTATTATAAAAAAAAAGAAACTCGGTTTGTACTTAAATAATTAAATAAAAATAGCACTTGTGACTTGGACCGTGCCGTATTTCTTCGCCAGCGTAGGACATTATTTCTCGGATAAGTAAAGTGTCGATCTAGATATGGCACGTCTCTGGCGAGACGCTCATTTTGAGCGTTTTTTTTATCCCACAGCTTTATCACAAGGTCGTTTAGACTTTTTGTATACATTATAGAAAAAGATTACTCATAACTCCTAATCAGATCTCTCAGTTTGGCGAGTGCTTCTCTCTTGATTGTGGGAAAGCCTAGACGACAGATGATTAGGCCTAATACGCGAGTTTGTAATCGATCGAGAGACGTGCCAAAAAGCTTGTAGGCAATGATACTATTGTGCGAAAAAGGCTTCAAAGTCTTGAACATCGGCGAAAAATTGCTAGTCTATCGGGTTTTTATCGGATACACTTCGGAGAGTGTGCTTCTGCTTTGCATGATCTAATACCACCTTGCCCTTTTGCCATCGGAATACTAGCAGCTCGGAAAAGTGACATCGTTTCATGGTTGATGTTCCAAAGACACGAACGAAGAGATTGGACTCTACTTTTGTGATAAGAACGTCTAGGCTGTGGAATACGTTGCCTGACTGGGATTTCCCCGATGATTACAATATTTGTGTCTTCAAATCGAGAATGAATCGGTTTTTCTAGGTAAACACGCTCCATCGTAGACCGCATCGTCACTTAACATCAGGCGAGATGGCGGTCCAGTGTAAACCTATAAAAGTAAAAAAAAAGAGTATTACACTAAATCGCGAATCATATCTCTTTAAAGCATCAATGATGATTGTTAGATAATTATGCATTTGGTACACACTTTCATTTGTTTTAGATTTTCTGAAATTTAAACATTCATGAATGCGTCAATTAGAAAGCGATGAGTTTACTTATTTAAAAAAAAAAGGAACTTTTGGCATTTACCTCACATGGCGTTACCGAACCTTGGACTACCACTGCCTACCGAAATTTGGATTAGGGCAGACCACTACTAAACTTACCACCTGACTATACTTACCGTCTACCGCCGAATGAGTCGTCTTAGCTTAAATATTTCTCTCTCTTTTCTTGTCACTTGAAATGATAAAGATGACAATAGCAAAGCCATAGGTGTATTTTTGTGCCAGTGTCAGGTATTGTATCATTGGCGAAGTCTATTTCGTCGATGAGGTTGGCGTGACTGCCGTTGGTACTCGCCAACCATGCCAAAAACGGCCTACACGATTATTCAGACCGATGGGCTCGGTTGACCACATCGTTGTCTACGTGAAGGCAACGGGATCGTCCGGGTCACTCACTATGTCTCTCGGTTGTCGATTGGAGGGATCTCGAGCATTTCGTGTAATCGGACGCTTGGGGTAGAAGGGGTTGGGGTGGTGGCAAGTCGCTTCGAAATAGCCTTGAGAGATGAAATTCGAGTACTGAGTAACCATAGTCGGGCGCTGACTGCACTACGGATCAATTTGTTTCGAATTAACTGAAGCTTAACTAATGATTTAAGCTTCAGGGAACTCAATACAAAACAAGCTTGACTAAATCAAGTGGTGTTTGCGGGAACGTTCAGCAGAAGTGGAAGTTATGACGGGATCATCCTAATACTATGACTTAAATTAATTTAAATTCAAATATGTACCGTCCTTATGGTGTACGTGAAACAAACGTTATTTCACAATGGGCGGCGCTATCGCGTAAAGAACCTCCTCCTTTTTGAAGTCGGTTAAAAACAGCCAAATGTCGGAAAGTTATTCTGAAGCAAAGCCTGGGTACCTGCTAACATTCCGAGGAATGGCTCGAAGACCAACGAAGCGGAGATGGCACGCTTACAAACAAGTGCTTATCGAACGAAAATTGTCTCGAATTAATCGAGAGGCGTGTGCATCCAGTCGATTATCATTACGGGCGACATCGGTCCACGTGTCAATATATTGAATTTGACGCGTCCACTGACATGTTTTTATTCCGGTATGATGTCAAGAAAAATCGACTTTAGCGATCACAAAAAAGTGTATTTTGTTTTGCATGTGAGTTTTTAAATGAGCTTGTCACCTTCTGGCCCGCTGTCTCAGACAAGAGCGGGTCAGTAAAATATATGAAGCGATGATATTCTGTATCAAAATTTTGCATTTTATGATAAGACGTAATGGGCAAAGTATGTCAAGGGAAGCATTTCTTATCTTGGTAGGGCAATGTCGACCGCAGTAGGGACGCGATGACGCATCAATTTTAATAATTTATCTTAGTATCGATTAGTTTGCTGTCTACGAGGAAATATTTGAGAGCTCTATAGGTATTTATTTATTCTATTAGGTCGCAAATAGTGCCTAAGTTTTTTTATTGAACAAACGCAAACATTCAACGGTGACGTGATAATCTAAAGCATTTGAGAACACTTAAAAGTTTAATAAAGCTTACATCATCAATATTAGTCTAGTTCTACATATTTATGTTCCTATCTATCTTCTATCTATCTATATAATGTATATAAAGGCACAGGTGATTAACTGATAGATCAACGCACAGCCCAAACCGACAAGGCTAGAAACTTTCGGCCACGTATTCTTCTTATGACTTAGGCACTCAAGAAGAAACACGCACTAAAGAAGGGTATTTCAAAATTCAACCCCTAAGGGGATGAAATATTTTATGAAACTTTTATTTCTTTTTCCTTTTTTATTTTAATTCCTTTGACAAATTAGCATGAAATTTCGTATGAATTAAGTACGCTCAAAATCATAAGTTAAGCGAAGCAGCGTTTTTTAAAAATCCCCTCAGGGGTGGTTATATAAGGGATGGAAGTTTCTATGAAAGTTTTTATTCCTTAGGCATATTTACATTAAACATCGTAGGAAAATAACGAGTTATCTCTCTATCTATCTATATATAGTATAGTACCTACATTGCTTCCTAAAAAAATTCAACCCCTAAGAGGATAAATTAGGCGATGAAAGTTTTCCATAAAAGCAACGGGCAAACCTTGGACAAAGGACTTGCTTAAATTTTCGCACACGTATTTCTATTACGACTTTTGTTTAGACATCCACTAAGGAAGGAGTTATCAAAATTCAAACCCCTAGGGGGTAAGAGTTTAGAGCCCTTACTGCGGATAGTTTAAGACTTGAATAGGTACAAGATGCGATCGTCGTCTACGATACGCAGGTCGCATACTCGTACATGTAAGGTCCAAGCACAGATTCGGTCTTGTATGTATGTTCACATCTTTGGAATGGGTAGAGCAAGTGGAAACTCTGGAATCGATCGAGAGACGTTCGGAGAGTGCGCAGTTGATCTGCGTGCTATTTTTATCGGATACATTTGCCTCGGTTCAAGTGCAAGGGCAGCTTGTAGTACGTCTGTGCGCCTAGTAAAGCCGAAACGCGTATCCTGACGGAGTGCCCCGTCCCTGCCCGTTAGATACATGAACTTGAGCAAGAAATAGTAGATACGTGAAATTGGTAAACTTTAGTAAAATAATGGTAGACGACGAAAAAGAAACAGCTTTTACAAAGTATTACATTAAAATAGGAAATACAATTTGGGATAGAAACAAAAACATTAATGACATTAAACACCCATGTCATGAGATATGAGCATCTTTATGTAGATAACTCTTCTATGCCAATGTTTGTAAATAAAGTCCTGAACGTTTCGAAAACGAATTATGTCAACAATTATAGCAACAGTGCGAAGCTAGTTCGGGCTGATATTATTTTATTACATATTTTTATTTGCTGTTTGACATTTTGTAGATTTAATTACAATTTATTGAGTTTGTTAATGTTAATGAACGATAACTATTAATTTATTGACAGTTATGAGACAGTGATTACGTAATAAATGAGTATGTGTATCAATACTGCTAACTATTGTGAAAGATAATGAACTGAGAAATAGTATGTCGATGAGCCCGTAATTCTATACTTGGGATGGGTATTGTGGGTGTCACATTTTTAGATCGACACCATGTATCTATGGCGTTTGTATATAATGAACTAAAGTGATAAAATAAAATATGTTGCTAAAATAATATTCGAAAATAAAGATAGATTAAGATTTAATACTAAGATCTGTATTCTACCTACCTACTACGGAAACCGTACGGTGTATCCGGTTTGAAGGACAATGTCTTCAGTGAAATAACAGGGCATAGAGATAAAACATCTGATATCTCTGGGTGACGAGCACAGTGCTGGATAATGATTTAGACTCTTCATGCTCCAATAGCTACTTGTCACTGTGCTGTTATGGGCAGGCATTTTGCTAACCATCAATCGCGTAATCTGCTCGTCTCGTCAGTCAGTATAATATAAAAAATATATATGTTTTAAAGTTTTAAGCATAGCTAAGAACACTACCGTCTAATTCACCGTTCATGCAAAATTGAAATCTGTTCTGTGTCCATCGGCGCTGCGTGTTGGTACAGTTCTGGGCAGGCATGTTGCTTACTATCAGCCTCATGTCCTGTTCGTCTCGGTATCGTCACTATACTATGAAAAAATCCATTCAGGAACTACAATGCCACCGACACGAACTCAGACGCGTCTAACTTAAAAGACGCGTAATTTTCGAGTCCTGGGTTAAAAGTTTTTATACTTGGCTAAATTACTCAATGCATTTAGAAACAAATTTAGAAGGAAGGTTAGTCCTTAGGTTAGTTAGAAGAAAGTTAACAACAAGCCATCCCCGTTTCTAATTTTAGTATGCTATCTTACTGAATGCACTTCACTTCAGTAGCGACAAAATTCAGTTAACTAAGTTTAACCAAGTGTAATAAACGCCTTAGAAAGAAGAATCACATTAAATGTGGTACTATAGATAAACTAGTGTGTAATTAGGTAAGTACGAGGGTCGACGGCCCTCTTTATCGCGTGTCCTTTACCTCTCAAACAGGCAACCCAAATAGCAGTATCAGCTGCCGGAGACCGGTCCCCACAATAAACGTGGCTCGTAAACGCGTCTTATGTCCGCGTAAATCAAACGACGTTTCCATGAGACACTTGTTAAATTACTAATAAAAGTCGACGACGCAATCGACGCGCGTATATTATCATCAGCTTTCTGTGCACCGGCCGGTCCACCGGCGCGGCGTATAAGCAACTTGATCTTCCGCGCAACCACGGAAGGGAGTAGCCTTAGCTAAAAAAATTGGTTGCCTGCAAAGTCGGTATACGGGCGAAAGTTTTACGTGACAACGACTTTGAGTGGTAAAATAATTTTACGGAAGGGACGCGTGCCTTTCACTTTTTATGTCTGTCTCTCTCGCTCTTAGGCGGGCTAACCATGCCCGAGTGGAAGGGACGCGTGCCTCTCACTCGCTCTCGTTGTGAGCGCATAACGTGAGCGGAACGTAACGCAGTTTCTTGAAGTGTCACCCGGCAAACCAATTTATAAGACGTTGTCACGTCAAAATATTGTTTAAATCTTTCTGTCATTTCTTGCGGGAGGGGAAAGTTGCACACTAGCACAAAGCCGCAATATTACACACAAAACATACTTGTACCGATCCATTTCCGATCATACTCACACAGCCAAATCACTAACACATAAAAAATAAAGCACCATTCACAAATCTAGCCCCACCCTCAGCCACAGTATATTATCAAACTCTATGGTCCACGCGGTTTGAGAAGTTGTGTCCATTTGATATAACATCATTGGTGAGATTAACAAACCTCAGGTTTCCACTGGAACATAAATGTTAGCCGGGAATTATTAATTAACTTAAAAAACGGCGAAAGAAAACATCGTGAGGAAACCAACATGTTCCTAGAATGTTTCGAGGTCGTGCGTCATCCACCAACCCGCACTTGACTAGCGTGGTGGAGTATAACCTGACTCCGAGTTGCCCCAGTCCCAGCTGTGGGAATTACAAGTGAGTTGCATTTTGACGTGACAACGTCTTATAAATTGGTTTGCCGGGTAACACTTCAAGAAACTGCGTTACGCTCCGCTCACGTTATGCGCTCACAACGAGAGCGAGTGAGAGGCACGCGTCCCTTCCACTCGGGCATGGTTAGCCCGCCTAAGAGCGAGAGAGACAGACATAAAATGTGAAAGGCACGCGTCCCTTCCGTAAAATTATTTTACCACTCAAAGTCGTTGTCACGTAAAACTTTCGCCCGTATACCGACTTTACAGGCAACCAATTTTTTTATGCAAATCGATGTAGCTAGATTTCGTTTTTAGGAAACGTCGTTTTGTTTTGTGTTTAAACTGAGCAAACCTCGGTCATATAAGTACTTAATAATTTATTAAATCAGACAAAATCATAAACTTCAAACGCGGGTCCGGATTGCCACGCACCACGGCGCTTATTGGCTTGTTTGTTTCCACATTCGCGCCTCGTACCGTTAATAATAAAGCTGGAACAGTTAACAATTTAAACTAGATTGCGGCACTTGAACGGTTTTATAATAAACCGTAAAATGTTGGTATAATCTAGGATGTTGTTGTGGGAACGAATGGCCGGCGCGCCCATTGTTGCGGACAGCTTGATCCGTTTACAACTAGCGGGATAAATTCAGTCGAATTGCGTTTCTGAGCGGGAAAGTTTGCTTAGATTAACTTGTAAAAACGAATGGTCGAAAATCGACCGTAAATCTATGTTAATCTATTCTATTTGACCACAGAGCTTAACTATAAACAGTAGATATAGAGAGTATTGTGTATTAGTATTGTGTGCGTCGGTGACATCGTAGTGTGTGTAATTAATTATTTATTGAAGTGAAAATTTTCTTTGGCGCATTACAGACAGATTTTCCGTGGGCTGTGAATTGAATTCTAGCGTCGCGAATGATAAGAAATCTTCGGGGTAAACTCGGGACCATGACCATGCCCATGGTCACGGTATCACGCGCGTAGTTTCCAAAGTAAGCTATCAAATTCTGAGTTATAAGTTTTCACTGCTATCGGCTGTTCGTATGACTGATATTTTTTTTATTTTCATGTATTTTTTATACATAAAAAATGTAATATAATAAATTTATAAACGCTTCACACAGTTCCAGTTTCCGTTATTTTTCCATGATATAAAGTAACCTATATGTTATTCCAGATTATAATCTAACTGTGCTATAAATTTCAACCCGATCCGTTCAGATGTTCCGGCGTGATTGAGTAACAAGCATCTAAAATCCTAAATTATCGCATTTATAATAGAATTAATAGAGTACGTGTGCGAAATCCCATATTCCACCGTCTGCGCATTTTCGTAGCAAAATTTGATTCACGTATTAATCTAGAAACCATTTTTTTTTTCGTTTTCTTGCGAAATAAACCGTTATATATTTTACTAGATGTCCGCCCCGGCTTTGCCCGTGGTACATTATATAGCACACATGAGGATCCCGTACATATACAACGGTGAAAGAATGACTGAAATCGGTTCAGTAATTCCTGACAATATCGCTCAAACATTTTCAAACAAAACACCTCTTCAGCTACCTGCTACGCCACCTGTCGGAAATTGGTCGTACCAGCTCAGATTTATAAACAAATTTGATTAGCAAAGGTTTATATTCAAAAGGTGTTTAATCTGTGATATTCAATGACGCAATCTTAGACACATGCTGTCATGTGTCAAAGCACGAAACGTACGAAATCTCTCAAAAAAGGAATATTTTTCCCGATTTTGTCACATTCTTGATTCATGCTCCGCTTCTATTATTAGTAGCGTTATGTTCTATAACCTATAGCCTTCCTCGATAAATGGACTATCCAATAGAAAAATAATCTTTCAATTCGGACCAGTACTTCCCGAGATCCTAGCGTTCAAACAAACAAACAAACTCCTCAGCTTTATAATATTAGTATAGATAAATCTCACCTATAGGTGCAACCCCAAAAAAATTAACAAAACCACAGATTAAAATAAATATGGACAGTGAAAAGTTAAATTTGTACGACGTTTTTAGTGAAGATTCTGTTAATATATTACTTTGAATACGGCTCGTCAAAAGGTCGTGACAAGTGATTTTAATCAGTGATATTTACATATCGAGTGTAACATCGTGTAACGTAATACTATTCCTCGACCGCGGATGATAATAATGACCGCTTGAGTAAAACGGCTCAGCATTCCCAACCGTAATAATTATTACACACTGAGGGAGTAAACTACTAGAATTTATTATTTTTTACACAATAATGCATATCAAGACTGCGGAACGTACAAACTATTCATTCGTTAATCTCAGAACTGATAGTTTGCACTAGACGTTTGACTACTTTCGTGATAACTCTAGGCTGAGGAATGCGATGCCTGAGTGGGGTTTTGTATATGGTTAATGAGTGTCTTGAAATCGACAGTGAATAGTGATAGTGAGTTAGGAAACTTACTATCAACAATCAAGATCTAATTAGCTAACTATACATTACTGCGAGCATAAATCGATTTAAAAAACTATCTTATCTCTCAAGTTAGAGTAACTTAATAAAAGCCAAATGTCGTGACTATCGGTCGACTTGGTGATGACTCCATCATCATCATCAGCCCACACTCGTTCACTAGACATAGGCCTCGCCAATAATACGCCTCTCGGCCCGACCCTCGGCTTTAGGTACCTTTCCAACTGCCACCGGCTGTCTTTCGTATATCGTAATTCCATCTAGTCTCAGGGCATCCTACACTACGTTTACGTTAACGAGATGTAACGTGGAGTTTACAACATCACGACTGGGAATTTTTATAAATTAGCTACTACCTGTACCCAGCACACTGCGCACGTTGCTACGACATCTGTAAATTTATAAAAATAATGTATATCTAACATTTATCGACAGCCCATTAAATGTTCCCACTGCTGGGACCCAGGTCTTCTCTCGCAAGGAGAGAGTTAAGGCCATAATCCACCACGCTGGCCCAGTGCGGGTTGGTGTAATCTAATATTTACGGAGCTAAATTTCTAGTACGAAAGTGAAGTATCTGAAAATGACGGCACCAAGAATTTCGTAAAAAATTAAGCGAACCTATTACGAACTTCTGCGCGTCAAAAGCTCAGGGTAAGGTAGAGAGGTTTAGTTTAGTTTCATTTGACATGTAAATTTATGTTTCCTAATTAATTAAATACCAAATTTATAAGAGTTAATAAGTCTATATCTATAATCCCTCTACACACGAGCCCTAAAGTCAGAGGAAATAAAAATAAAAGTACTGAAGAGGACCCTACATCGCACCATAAATCACCAATCATATGGTGCGATGTAGGCTCCTCCCCTCTACTTTTACGTAATTTCCTCTGATTTTCGGGCTCATGTGTAGAGGGTTTATAGATACTCTTATAAATTTGGTATTTAATTATTTAGGAAATATAAATTTACATGTAAAATGAAACTAAACTTAGGATAAAATTAACAATGAAAAGAAAATTACATTATAATTAATAACAAATAGTGTTTGTCATTAATCTACTCATATAGCCCACCCGAGCAGCACCCGTATTGATTTGAATATTTAATTTGACGGAAATTGTTCTGAAATTGTCAGATTTTGATAGAATAGAGATAGAGTCGTAATTTACTTGCTTTTTCTCATTAATCTAGTTTCTTGGCTTAACATAAAAATAATGATTGATGTCAATGTATATACACTCCGCGAGGCATAAGCTGAGCTTTGCATTTGTGTGAGTGTACATGGATAGTGTAGGTGTGACAACCGGCCTTAGGCGCGGCGCCATTCTGTCTCGCCGCGCTCCTGCCTGATTGGTGATCACTCACACTAATGCAAAGCTCAGCTTATACCTCGCGGAGTGTACAATAAACAATATTTTTCCGAACTCAAATATACCTACATATAGTATGTATATCGCGTTGCTACCGCCACCTATCGGAACATGGTTGTACCAACTCAGAAAATTTCTTTGGGTAAAAATGCACAACAACTTTGCCAAAAATCAACACAGGATCAAATGCATGGCTTACAATTCTATAAAGGATACACAAACGAAAATTCCTTTTTGTAAGTATAACAAGACATTATTATTCCGAAAATGATAACAAATTTTTAGAAGTAAATGTGTCAAAAACTGCGAAATTGTTTCCCGCCCACCCGTCCGAAGTCAACGGAACCATGCAGCCGGGTGAAGCATTTCGCTCAGTAATAACGTTATCTCGAAATCAATCTTTTATTGCGCAAGCAACTGTGTATTCTCGAAAATTGAACAAGACATTCAAGAAATCAATTAAACCATCAACCTTATGTCACATCGAATGCATAACATGTAATCATTATTACAACGTACATCTCTTACAACTTTCGGCTGGCTCCCGGAGCGTTATCGACGTGATCTCAGCTTTTCGACCGTGTTTATGAAATTTAGATAATATAGAATATATTTTTTATGAGTGTTCCCACTGTGTGAGTTGGCCATGGGAATGGACAGTGGCTTTATCAGAATTAGCTGCATTAATTATACGTCGCGTCGCCGAGTCGCCGCCCCGCGCCGCAGCTGTCGCGGCCGTGCCGTAACTACGGATCACAAAGTACAAGTTTTGACAGATCCAGATATGAAATTTCGTTTCATTTTGAGTAAAACTTGCGTTAGTGCTGCTAGTATTTTTTTCTAACGATTTCAAATGGCACAGTAAAACTTGTGTTTTTGTAATATAGAGTGATGAGACGAACAGGATATGTGCCTGATGGTAAGCGACGTGCCGGCCTGAAACGGCACGGTAACACGAAGCTTTTAAAATCTTGCACAATATTAATCTCAGTCAAACACAATCTAAGGGCGTAAGGGCACCTAGGGTGTACCTACCCCAATATTCATACTGTAGGCGAAGTAGGGTTTCGCTATCGCCACAAATTAATGATATTCTCTCATTAATTTCAGCAGCGTCCTAAGAGTAAACCCGCTTAGATACCATTCACGCAGTTTTTGTCGATAAAAATAGCCTATTTGCTAATTTAGACTAAAAACTGTGTTCCAAATTTCAATCCGATTAGTTCAGCCATTCCGAAGTGATTGAGCAATATACATACAAACTTTCACATTTATAATATTGGCAGGATAAGATTTATTTAACTGGCCTTGTGGCTTAGTGGGTAACTAACTCTGTCTGCGAAGTCGAGGGTCGTGGGTTCGAATCCCACCCAGTACAAATTTACCCAGTTCATTTCTGCAATGAATTCAAATACTTGTCTGGGTGTTTCTATGTATAATAAGTATGTATTTAAAAATAGATAAGTATTATATCAGTTATCTGGCCGCCATAGTACAAGCTTTGCTTAGTTTGGCATATTTATTCTGTGGTTTGGCGTCAGATGGTGTTGTGTGTGAATTGTCCACCACCAATTTAATCACCATAGGCACTGTTTTAATTTTCTATACATTTGTTAGCGTATGTGTGTATTGTCAACTATAAGAAATGTAGCGTTGTATTGTACTATATAGTGACTGGATCTTACTTGGACCGTGCGTAGATAGCATTTAATGCTGTATTCTATGAGTACCACATATCGTGTGACGACTAATGCAAGGGGACTTCACACAGTAAGACCTGAGGTTGGGCTACCGGTAGGGAAGACCAAGGAATGACCTAGATACCTAGCTTAGGGTGCCCTACGCTGGAGGATCTAGCTACCACACCTGCCGACTTGTAGCCCGTATGTAAATTATATACTATTTTAGCGGCTGTCTTATTATTTGGGGGATCGCATTGCACAAAATGCATTCGAGTGGCTGATTGATTTCTAGTTTCACACAGACTTATTATTAGTGAGAGACATTATAATTATTGTATTGACTGGCCTCGTGGCTTAGTGGGTAGTAACTCTGCCTGCGAAGCCGAGGGTACGATTCCCACTCAGTGCAAATATTTGTGCGATGAATTCAAATATTTGCCCTGTGTCTGGGTGTTTCTATGTATAATAAGTATGTATTTACAACTATATAAGTATTATATCAGCTATCTGGCCGCCATATTACAAGCTTTGCTTAGTTTGGGGTCAGATGGTGCTGTGTGAATTGTCAACCAATATTTATTTATTCATTAGATTGATTAATCCTTACTTTGTAACTGTTTTTGGTTTTTTTTTTTTTTTTAACTTTAATAGGTTTACACTTGACCGCCATCTCGCCTGATGTTAAGCGACGATGCGGTCTACGATGGAGCGTGTTTACCTAGAAGAAACCGATTCACTCTCGATTTGAAGACATCAAGATTATAACTATCGGGAAAAACCCACTCAGGCAACTCATTCCACAGCCTAGACGTTCTTATCACAAACGTAGAGTCAAACCTCTTTGTCCGTGTCTTTGGAATATCCACCATGAAACGGTGCCGCTTCTTCGAGTTACGAGAAGTACGATAGTAAAAAGGGCAAGGTGGTATAAGATCATGCAGATCAGTTGCACACTCTCCGAAGTGTATCCGATAAAAAACCGATAAGCTAGCAATTTTGCGGCGATGTTCAAGACTTTGAAGTCTTTTTCGCACTAGAATGTCTTTGCCTATGAGCCTTTTGGCACGCCTCTCGATCGATTCCAGAGCCTCAAGCTGATACTTAGCCGATCCATCCCAAAGGTGCGAACAGTACTGTTTTTTGTAACCTCATACCAAAGAGGCTTTATTTTTGCATGCCCGCAAAGGGTAAGACTGTTGTTTCTAAATATAACTCTTTTGTATAACACCTTTGTACACAGTTGACAGTAAATATTCTGATTCTGATTAGGATAGATTTTGAGTCGTCTTAGGAGATTTCTGACTGATAAGCGCATTTTACCTTCTTCACTGCCAAGTAGGTATATGTAAACACATGGTATTGTATTAAATAACACACAGATCATTTACGCTCCACGGGCCGAGCTAATTTTTCATTATGCTAGGGTTATTATAGGTCATTGTCTTGGTACGTGTCAGATGAACATTTCATTGTTTTTCAAACTCGGGTTGCAACCTTCGCGATGTTGTGTAATATTGGAACGAGATTCGTTATGGCCGGCTTGGAGCAGATATGGTCCAAGATCCCTGTCACCTCAGACTTACGTCATTTTAGGAATGATGACGTTTTTAGGATCGGTAGTATGACGTAAACTTAGAAAGAAATGAATACTCGTATTCACTAAGCTAGGTAGGTAGGTACAGGAGGACTCTTGGCAGAGTCCGCCTGGGGAAGTACCACACCATTGCCAGTTATTCTACCGCCAAGCGGTAATGAGCAAACATTACTGTGTTCCGGTTTGAAGGGCAATGTTTCCAGAGAAATTACAGGGCTTAGAGATATAACATCTAAGATCTCTGGGTGGCGAGCGCAGTGCAGTGCTAGGTAATGATTTGGACTCTTCATGTTCCAATAACAGCGTGGCACTGTGCTGTTATGTGGCAGGCGTGTTGCTTACCATCAGGCTCATGTACTGTTCGTCTCGTCACTCTTTACAAAAAAAAAAGAAAGAAGTGTGGCACTCGGGGACTGCCGCGGTAAAGCTATTGCATGTTGCATGCATTTTTATCAACATAAGCAATAGGGATGTTAACTATTTTTCGGAATTGCTTTTATTTTGAAGAGTGCTTAAATAGCTTTAATAGCAATAGCTTAAAAAACAAACATGACAAAAAACGATGTTAACGTACATCATTTTAGGAAGGCTGATTTTGTTTGTTTTTTTTTGCACATTCTATATTGTCCAAAGAAACTTCGTTTCTATCTGCCGTCCCGTGACACCACACCTCTTTTATGTAGTTATATGTGCCCTTGCTTGTTTACGGATTAGCTGCATCCAACGGTGTAACCTGCGGCCCTTTAAATTACTAATACTAACTAATACCGTTAGTTATTCCTTATAACTTATCAGAAATCAGTCCAACCATTTATTAGCCGAAGCAAATAGATAGGCAAAACATTAGTTTTCATCGTATTTACTTTTGCATTATGCATTTAGTGAAAAGCTGTACAAATAGAGGTTTTGACTTCATTTTTCAATTGTGTAGCCTCACTTATATCGACAACGCTATAACAAGGTTTTGGTACGGGGTATTCACGAACAATATAATTAAAAAATAAAAATGTGCTGCATTAAGAATAATAGAGAGAGAGAGAGAGCGATTTTCCATAATTATTAGAGAAAGACCCATTGAAGCGTCCACACACGAGTAAATGACGAGTCCTAAATTCAGAGGAAATGACGTAAAAGTCCTATATATCCTACATCGCACCATATGATTGGTGATTTATGGTACGATGTAGGCTCCACTACTTTTACGCCATTTCCTCTGGTCTGGTCTTGCTTTAAGTTCAAAGCTTTGTACTCGTAGCTACTAGAACTGAAGCCGTGTCCCGCTACCAACAATCTGTTAACACGACCTAAGACGAATAAAAAACTCAATATTTTTTGCCATAACTGAACGCTTATTTATTCAATGTCTGAGAATTAATTAAGTCACTTTGTGCATTTATCTATTAGCGCTATCTGTTAGCATTATAAGCTGATAATGAAAATTAAAATGCAAGAAGGTGAGAACAGTATTTTTTATCTAGAATATCACACGTTTGATGGGGAATTATAGGACTAAGATGGAATTGATGTGTTAAAACAAGTAAGAAAAATAGGACTTTTTGGTTTTGTTGTATCTCTTTTTAACCCCCGACCAAAAAAAGGGTTGTTATAAGTTTGACGTCGATGTCTGTCTGTGTGTCTGTCTGTGGCACCGTAGAGCTCAAACGGATGGGCCGATTTCGATGTGGTTTTTTTATTTAAAGGTTAATATCCGTGCGGATGTTCTGAGCTATGTTTGGTTAATATCGATTCAAGATGGCCGCTTCCACAAAATGGCGGACAAAATATTTCTTCACAACCTACCTCAATATGGGTATCAAATGAAGGGCTTACCTAGTAGAATACTTTACACTATGATAAATTTCAAATCCAAGACGGCCGCTGCCACAAAATGGCGAAATACATTTTTTTCACAACTTCTTAATATGGGTATCAAATGAAAGGGCTTGACTAGTAGAATGTTGTACAGATAACAAATCCAAGGTAGTCGGGGGTTAGTCAAAATTTTTGATTTTGTACTTGTTTAAAGGGTCCCATGGCAGTTGACCTATTATAGTGGCTTTTACTGGGCGGACCTTGGGTGGGATTTGCAGCTCTGGTCACATAGCCGTGGTCAAGTCTCAAAGCCGTGCGTGCGTTTTATTAGTAGTTCACCTAGGTTCTGAACCCTGAAAAAATATTGGGGTATAGTTTTCACACAGCACCATCCAGACCCAGACTAAGCAAAGCTTGTACTATGGGAGGTAGATATCTGATAGAATGCATATACATACGTAAATAATTGTAAACACATACTTATTAAACATGATTAAAATCGGTACGGGGGTTCTCGAGAAATCAGGTGACATATATAAAAAAAACATAAGGTCGAATTGATAACCTCCTTTTTGGAAGTCGGTTAAAAATACCCAGGAATAGATCCACTTGTATTCTTTATATATTTATCTATACTTTTCTATGTTTGTATTCACCACAGAAATATTTACACTGGGAATCGAACTCTTGACCAATGGCTTCGCAGGCAGACTACCAACTAAGCCACTAGCAACGAACACGCTGTAGTTCTACAGTCTTCGCGTTCAAGTAACCAGTAAGTAAGTAAGTGAGCCTTAAACAATGAGGCTTGGATGTATTTCAAAAATAAAATACATCCTACTATTAGACTACTTACTACTAGACTATTTAGACGTCGAACGTCTAAATAGATCGAGTTGAAATTTGGAACACATTTCAAATCAAATCATTTATTCATCCAAAAAAAAAAAGTACATATAAGTTGTCATGTTACTCTATCCACCAAACTGGGTGTTAAAAACCCCGTATCTTGGTGTTCCGTTCCTTCCTATGGTAACAAAGATGTACATTGATCACAGTGTATTACAAAAAAATCTATTTTATCCAAAGTTTAACATACATTATTTATTTTTTTAATTTTAGTCAATATTAGTTAATTAATCATTATTTTGTCATAATATGAAATGTCACCTTAATTAAATTAAATATAAAGAAAAATCCAACTTTGCACTTTACAAATCGTTAGAGAAAAAAAAAAAATTACCAGATTTAATACAATTCGTCATTACCCATTTCATTATAAGATACACTATCAACTGACAATACGAGCAAAAGTTACTCTAGTATTTCGATTATATTCTGGAATAACACATAAATATGCTACTTTTTATCGCGGGAAAGTTACAGGAACGGGAACTGCGTGGGTAAAGCAGCGGAACGTTGCTAGTGTATAATAAATAACGCTCTCTTAGGTCGTATGTTCGAAAGGCGCACACAGCCAGGAGGCTCGCTCGCCGATCATTTAATTAGGAAATTCGGAGCTCACAGAGCTTGCCAGCCGTAAAAATTGGATTTATTGCACATTCCGGCTCAAAAACATGTTGATACCGCGAAAAATGGTAACAAGTAGACGTACTGACAAACATAACTCTTTGCTAAAGTCTATCATAATTTTCCCAGCAGACCGTGTCTTCATAAAACATGTTTGTTCGGCAGGCCGGTGTGTGGCGTTATTGCCGGGTGGTAAGGTCGAGAATGGTTTCTGAAGTTTTCGTTTATAAAAATGATATTCCCGGCGGAAGCTCGCGTGACGTCACGGATGATGCGCGCGCGCTTCTGCCGGATTAGCCCGACTAAACTCCTGCGGATCACGCGAACGATCACTTGGCGGTTTTTTCGAAGCCACTGAGGGTCGAAGGACCGGAGCTTCACTTCTAAAGTCACACGCTAGCTACATCGAAAATGGTGCAGTCATCATACGGAATAAATATTATCCGCTACCGTAATTGACATGTGACTATGTCATATTCGTCGTTTTTAGGGTTCAGTAGCCAAAGGGCAAAATACGGGACCCTTATATCTTATATACGTATATAGGCCCGTATGTGACAGCCACTTTTCTCCGAAACTATAAAAACTATACTATTGAAACTTGGTAAGCAGATGTATTCTGTGAACCGGACTAAGATTTTTATACAAAAAATAGAAAAAAAAAACAAAAAAATCGGGTTGTCCCGTACTTTGTCATGTCCTTTGTAGTTTGAGAGAGAGATAAAGGAAAAAATATATTATCCATATTTTTCTATAATCTACCTGACTATTAAGAACGTATATTGTTGATCCAGTCGTCCAATTATAACAGAGTGTTATCAGTTATGTTGTTACAGAGTGTTAGAGGGTAATAACTTTCATTACACGAGCGACTAGACTATGGTATGCGTTGTCTGAGTGGGGCATTCCCGACAAATAAGATCTTAATGCCGAGAGTGAATCCAACACAAAAATCACTCCATCGTGGACTGCATCTTCGTTTAACATCAGGCGAGATGACGGTCTAGCGGACGCTTAACTATGATAAAAAAAATCGTAGATCAGTTTCCAAAGCAACAATTAAAAACAAAAATGTGCAACAATGTTCTAATATGATTAATTATTTACTTTGCGTCTTAGTTGCTAGTTCGATAAATAAAAATGTAATAATGATGTATTAAAAGTAATTTCAATTAAATTTGATGTCTCGTAAATGTAATTACAATTATTATCTCAAAAATGTAAACAGTGAGATAGCGGCGTGGAGCTCCGGTATGTGACATTCAACCGAAGCGTGATGTCTCGGACTGACCGCAGCTACTCCATAATCTTTTTTAACCGACTTCGAAAAAGAAGGACGTTCTGAATTCAGCGTGTGTTTTAACCGACTTCCAAAATGTAGGAGGTTATCAATACGAGCCCTGTTTTTTATGTATGTTACCTGATTTCTCGAGAACCCCCGTACCGATTTTAAAATTTCTTTTTTTGTTCGGATACCCATCCGTATGCTTTCCGAAAGAAAATATAAATCTTATCGAAATCGTTCAAGATGTTCTTGAAATATGAGTCAAAAAGTAAATAAATTTGCATTCAATTTTCTGGATGACGTAATTGTAGATTTCACAAAAGTTATGAAACTCGAACCTGTCACTACGAAATTGGGTAATAAAAACTTGTTTTTTGCACTAAAACGGGTAAAATAAACTATTTTCGTACAAAAAATTTAACCGACTTCAAAACCAGAAATAGGCACTCAAAAGCGAAAAATAAATTAATATAATTATTACAATTGCTACTCACTCATATATTTGAAGTCGGTGCCAGTCAGGCCAAAACTACTATGTAGGCACGTGGTAGGTAGGCGTAACAACTACCTGTTAGACTTGGCTAGCAATTTATTTTTCGGTTTTGAGTGCCTGTTTGTGGTTTTGAAGTCGGTTTAATTTTTGTACGAAAATACTTTATTGCATACTTAAATGGTTCGATTTCGAGGAGTAGGGATTTGTCATTCATTTATTTATTTCATTATCTCGTTACTATCAACATATCACTTACTTGAACTTAGATGAGCAAGGACAGATTTGATACCTTGGTGCAATTACATAATATCTATCAGAGCCATCTTTTGTCTCAAAGCCCTCAATTGGATAATTACATGGTTTATGCAAAGTTACATAAGCCATGATGATTGCCGTTTCTGGGTGACGAGCGCAGTGCAGCGCTAGCCAGTTATTAGAACTCTTCATGTTCCAATAGCTGCGTGACACTGTGCTTATCTTCAAGCACATGTTTTGCTCGTCCTGTCACTTGATTATAAAAAAAATATGGAATCTAGTGACAATATGTTAAAAAAAACATATTGTCACTAGATTGAATGAATTGAATGAACGAATTGAAGATTGAATGAAGGAAAAATACATCACTTGAAGACGATTGTCGTTCGCCAACCCTCACTGGTCTAATGTAGTGGATTATGGCTTTGACTATCTTGTTGTCATACAAGGCCCTAAGTGCCATCAGTGGGGCCATAAACTGCTATTGCTAGCTAAAAGTTACACTTTTTGCTCAACAGCAAAATATATATGTCACAGCGAATTTGTAAAAACCGTCCGATTATATTCTTATGACGTCAGATTACAAACTAACCTAACCGACCGTAAGATTATAATCTGACGGTGTTCCCAAATTTACTGCGACATATAATAGAGGTATAACAACGTTGAGCTCTTCATACGTATAGTAAAACGTTGAGCTCTTAATAAAAGTTGATCATTTTGTCAACGCGCACCTTCTAGTTATGAGCATTTGTTTTGTGTAACCGTATCAAAGAAAAAAAAACAACACAACAAAACAAAACAACAAAAAACACAAAAAAACTGGACGTTAAAAACTGGAAATGAGCCGGTGTGACCCTATGAAACCGTATTCAAATCTGTCATGATTAAACCATCAACCTCACATGCTAAAGATTGCCACAGTCTAATAAATCATTCAGTCGACGAAAGCGTCTAGAAGACGCGGGCAGCGCGCTCCCAAGTTCCGAAGGCGAACATGTTAGCAGTTTGGGAGCGTGGTTCGGGGCTGACCTTTGACGCTGGTTTTGATTTTTTTGTTTTGTTCATAATTATCGTTAATAATAATTAGGAATTGGTTATAGTAATAAATATGTTTCCAATAATGTTACTGATGCTAAATACTGTTTATGAAGCATTTTCTATTTGTCACAACCCTCTGCATTGTCGGCATTTACCGCAATTTCAAAGATGTCGTCCTACTGGTAGTGTTTCATTATACTGTGAGATTACTCCAATACGGTTATTATTTTATCGTATGGTAACCCCAGAACGGGTAATCCATTTCTTATTATCTGTATTGCGATCGTTTCTCGTTCATTCATACACGATCCGTATCTTTTGTGGGAGAGCATTGTTTCATGCCGTGGAATTAGTAAGCACCTACTTTATAGAACGCTGTGCTAGGTACGTGTTTCTGAATGGCATGTAAGTACTAGAGGGGAGTAGAGAATTCAGTAAATAATTGAGAAGTGGGACGGGGGTGGACGATAGAGTCGTTTTGATCATCATTTTGTCCTTCAATAACAAATATTTCTTCCTTAAAAAAATACCAGTTAAAAGCTATTTATCAGATCTAAAACGAGCCGAAAACCTCATGTGAGGTCTTCAGGTTTCAAAGTCTAGAACAACGCCGCAAAATAAGTAATCTATATCTATCTATAGGTAATCTCTAATCTATCGCTGTTTATCGGATGCACTTCGAAGAGTGTGCAACCGATCTACATGATCTAATAACACCTTACCCTTGTTTTTATCGAACTGGTCGCAGCTTAAAAGTGAAAAAAGTGACATCTTTTCATTGTTGACGTTTCAAATACTCAAAAAACTGAAAGGTTTTATTCTGTTTTTGTGATAAGAACATCTAGGTTGTGGAATGCGTTGCCTGAGTTTGTTATTCCCGATGGTTACATTCTTGGTATCTTCAAACCGAGAGTGCATAAGTTTCTTATAGGTAAGCACGCTTCACTGTAGATCAGCCATAATAGCAAGCGAGATGGCGATCAGGTGTAAATCCATAATGCCCATAAAATCTCTACTTTAGAAATCTTTTATTCCAATTGTTATACTTGAGCTCTCCCAAAAATGTAGTCGGCAGTTATTTCTTGTTCGGGAGGCGAATTAATTGGGAATCTTCTTAGCTATCGTCAAAATCGGGTCAGCTATTTGAAAGTTACCGCTCTTATGTTAGCTGCGTTAAGGTACAAGTTCGCCCGGAGACCGTGACACGAGACCGCGACCGGAGACCGGAGGCACTTCACTCTATATGATTGTATGGGCGCCAGTTCGCGCCGAGACCGCGACACATGTCTCGCGACACGTGTCTCGGTCTCCTGTCGCGGTCTCGGCGCGAACTGGTGCCCATACAATTCCATAGTGTCAAGTGCCTGTCGCGGTCTCCGGTCGCGGTCTCGTGTCGCGGTCTCCGGGCCAACTTGTACCTTTAGGAATCTTAAACGCATGCAAGGTGCTTTACTTGCAAAGGGGGACATAAAATTGTAAACTTTCCGTTGGGGATTCTTATTTTTTCAATTTAATGGATACTTGTGTTTGTAGAGAAGCTGGTGTGATGCAGAATCAATCGCGACTCGAGAGTCGAAACTAACGAAACGAGCGCCGTCGAGACGAGCCAGCCGCGAGCACCGAGCCGAGGTCGCAAGTTTTATGGGACCACCTTCACCTTATAATAAATTCCAGTTCGCCAGCAATTCATTTGCAATTTGCATAAGTTGATGCGATATTTTCTTCAGTTTATTTTAAACTTAGCAAAGGCCAAGAACTGGAGCGTAAAAGTTTTAGGGTCCTTAATTTATGTTAAATTATTTTTGGCGAGAACCGCAGCCTGCTGGCAAAGTGTTTATAAGCACTTTAAAACAATGACACATGAATTCTCGGTATAAAATATAAATACTAATGTGATGCGTTCTGACAGTACTTTTTTGCGAAGTATGTTTTGTTCGGTATTTTCGTGATTTCACCAAGCGAACTGATATTCACAAAACTTGTTATGTGTAATTTGCTCCAACTTGACAGATTGAATAGTTTTATATCGATGAAAGGTCGTTGTATGACAAAATCCGAGCAAAGCAGAAACGCATCACTAGTAGATAGTTTACTAAGAGAATTAGCGCATAATGATAATATAAAAAAAATGTGCATCGGTAAAAATCGTTTAAATCAATATAGGCCAGTAAAATAGAACATAGATAACTTTGCACTAAATTTCCAATCCATTTGATCCTATTTGTGTGTTTTATAAGTGGCAAAAACCTTCAGATCATTAGTAAAGAAAATGAAATTTCGGAACTTTTGTTACCCGTAAACTTTTTTTGTTACGAATTATGGCCCATAACACTCTTTTGTTTATAAATTATGTTCAAATTTTGATCACACAGCGGCTACTAGTAGATACACATTACTTGATGTAATTATTAATGTCGGTTGTTAAGATACCTACTTACGAGTAAATCATATTAACAGCTTTCTGGATATTCCGATTTAAATGTTGCTATAATATTTAACCGAAGATATTCTTCTAACGAGGTTACGTAAATGTGAAGTAATTATCGTCATCATTGTGAGAGATAGCTGCGCGCATTTCGCCAAGAAAGTTTTTAACGCAAGTCGAGAGTTGATTTATCATGAATAAAGCTTGTTTGATGTCTTTCTTTTAATTCATGTAAACATATGATGTAAAAGGCCAAGCCGGGGAGCAGAGGCGGTGACATCTGAAACATAAATTGTTGTTATCTTCACATTATCGATACTGCTTGTACCTTGTACTCATGCATGCTAAAGTTATTATTGTTCGCGACACTTAACATGCCATTAAGTTATCAGTGAGGTCGTGGCATTCCAATAAGAAATATTCATGCACTGGGTCTTAAGGGTAAGCGCTGATCGACGCACCGCGTCTCTTACGGCCTAGGACAGGGTCTCTGTGTTTAGACCGATTTGTATGAAATCTATAGGTTATACAGAAATTGTTAGAGATTCCACACATAGCACTATCTCGCCCTAAACTAAGCCAAGCTAAGTTATTAAGTAGCCAAGTATTGTAGATTATTAGGAATAATTCTAGGAATAACCTACTTCCTACTAATGTAATATATTGCGAAAGATTGGATGTTCAGATGTTCGGATGTTTGTTGCTCAATCACGGACTTACAGTTCGTAGTCCTAAATGAAAGTCGAACTCCGAAAAAACAGGCAAATGTGCAAAAGTTCATTTATTCGGTCCAATATTCGAATGGTCTCTGGATCCCGACACAAATGAAGTTTTGAAAAACTCTAATCGTAGGTACGATAAAGACTGGAACATTAGGTCGAGCTCTCTGCAAGTAGCGGAGCCTTTTCCTAGCAGAGCCACAATTTAGGATTGATTTTTTGGGTAAAACTTGTAAAAAAACAGATTATCTTCTTATATCTCTGTGTGACGAGCGCAGTGCATTGCTAGGTAATGACAGGTACAGATGAGCTTTAAAACACATTATTCGATAGATCATCTGTAGACACATACTGAGATTATTATGCTGTATTACAAAAAATAATTATAAGTAACTTGTGTGACGAAATTCTCGTAATTATTACACTATTATGTTATTTAATTAGGTGACGTATTATTTTTAAAACAACTATAATAATTACTGTTTAAATTTTTAATCTTGCCAAAAATCCATTTTTTTTAAAACACATTTGCTTCGTGTGTGTAATAATACATGTGTATACCTATTTGAAGTAGGTACTGTTTTGATAATCTTTTTTCAGAAACGTGAAACGTAGAATTGCCGAGTGAAATGTAGGTATAGTTTATAAATATTAGTGGTCTTTATTACATTGGTTTATAATACATCGCTTCAAAGTGGTAATCGCCTTTTTATAGTACTAATATTATAAATGTCAATGCATAAATAAATATTGGTGGACAATTCACACACAATACCACCTGACGCCAAACTAAGCAAAGCTTGTAATATGGCGGCCAGATAACTGATATAATACTTATATAGTTGTAAATACATACTTATTATACACAGTACAAACATTTGAATTGCACTGGGTGGGGATCGAACCCACGACCCTCGGCATAGCAGGCAGAGTTACTACCCACTAAGCCACAAGGCCAGTCATGGATGTTTGTTGCTCAACCACGTCGTAATGTATGCACGGATCGGGCTGAAATTTGGAATACAGGTTGAATATAGTCTGGAAGAACACATGGGCTACTTTTTATCCCGGCAAAATAATAGGAACGGAAACTACGCGGGTAACACCACGGGGTGCTACTAGTAACATCTATTACGTTCCAATATGTTACAAAGAGTTCGTATTAACAATAATTGAAAGTTTTCATACCGATATCTCCTATATCCGTTACTGAAAAAAATTACAGGATTTTTGGAAGCGGAAGTCTTGAGCAAATGTTTGACATTGCTGCACTGCACTCAACGCGTTTCTTATAGCCAGAAGTGTATACGATCTTTTTTTTGTTTTTTTTTATCTATTATAGTTTCGCACTTGACCACCATCTCGCCTGATGTTAAGCGACGATGCGGTCCACGATGGAGCGTGCTTACCTAGAAGAAACCGATTCACTCTCGATTTGAAGATAATAAGATTGTAACCATCTTTATCATTCATAGGTTTTTCTATCTAACCATCATTAAAAGTCTCTATAATATTATGCCACCGTCCTCGGCCCTATGCTGCAACGACCCGTCTTAAAGGTGATGTTCAATGGCACATAAAACCTGTAACGTTTTAGATTTTTTAGCGAACTGACTATTTCTTTAAAACATCTGTTAAACATTTTTTTTTGTCTTAGTTTTGACGCGATCAAATTGTAAGTATTTTTGTTGTCGCTCCTTTAAGAAGTTCTGGTCGCCATAATGTGAATCTGTTTCTTCTAAGTAATCACCCTTCATAGTATATTATCGTGGCGGTCAAGTGTAAACCTACATTAGTAAAAAAAATGTGAGAAGATTTTTTACAATAATAAATTATAGGTTTGCAATTAGCTGCCATCTCGCAATTCCTATTCTATTCATGGTTTGTAGGATTAAAAATGCCTTGTGTGATGAAAAGCTTAGCCAGCCCACTATGTGTAATCTATTATTTTTAATATAACAGGTTTAGTATCTAAGCTGTTGATAGTAAGTCTATCTATTTACGTTCCTTTTCTTGTGACTCTTGTGCATAGTCCTTGTAGAACGTACCGTACAAACTAATATACCTAAAGACCACGCGATGAAACAAAATAAGTATTACGACCTCCTAAACGAATTAACAAAAAACAGCTATGTAGTTAGTTTATACGCTGTAGAAGTGGGAGCTAGAGGTATACCAGCAAAATCTCTCTATAACCTGCTGAAAGACCTTGGCTTATCCAGAAGTGCAGTAAGTTCTAGACTAGAACGAGTATCTAAAGCTGCACTAGTAGGCTCATATCAGATTTGGCTGGGCAGGGAGAGAAAAACGAGTAGTGAAAGTGAGTATTGATGTACGTCAGAAAGGGGCCCCTTAAACCTACGCCCGAGTCACAAGTCTCGGGATTTACTCGGGTTTTCTCTCTCTGCCACACGATGGACCCGGCACTCGCACGGTGAATCCATGGAATGGTAAGAAAATCGTCTCTTTACAATGAGAAGTCATGGCTAATAAAGAATCCACTACAGCATAAAATGATCCACTTCTTTTTTCCAATCCGGGCTAGCTCACATGTTCTCAAAATGTTTTTCTTGAATCATTCCGGCTGCGCTACGACGTTTTCGTTTACATAATCCAGTGGTAAAACTATACAATCTGCATTTGGAATACATAAATAGGCGAGTTCTGAACTTCCGAGCTCACACTTGTGAAATCGGTCATTCTCGCCACTGTCACATAAAGCTCTCGTCATAAGGAGACGGGAACTGCGGGAAAGCGATTATTTGTAATATTTTAATTTGTGATTTGTGTGTGTGTTTAATATTGTAAGTTTGCACCTCACACATAATATCATATCGGATCGCGTCCGCTTGTTATGTGTCAGGTTGCATTCAAATTCGAATATTACAAAGAAAATTCCGTCCCGGATCGCGATCGCTTTCCCGCCTCTGTGCGACGAAAGCTTAAACAATGCAATAGGTGATGTGTAGGCTAAATACGTTATCGCGCGATAGCTCGTGCTACCGATAGCGGTCTGGCACGCGGGTAGCGGTGTAAGGAGCCGCGAGGTTCACGCGCCGCGCAGACGGCGCCTTATCGCGCCGCGCGTCCGGGTCAGATGCCCGCGTCGGAGCTACCCTGAACTTTACTACCAAATTATTCAAAATAAAACATTCCAAATATTATTTTTACATTTAATTTTAGTGATATAATTTTAACCGACTTCAAAAAAGGAGCAGGTTCGCAATTCGGTTCTATGTTTTGAAGTGAAAACTTCTTTTGGCGCACCACATGCCGATTTTCCGTGGGCTGTGAATTGAACTCGAGCGTCACGTTCGTAAAAGAAAGAAATCTTAGGGTATGATCTAGATGGCCATGGTCATGGCCACGCCCTCCGCTCACTCGCGTAGCTTCCAAAGTGAGCTATCAAATTCTGAGTTATTAGTTTTCATTTCTATCAGTAGTGCCTCTGACTGACAATTTGTATGTATGTATGTACATCTGTTACGCGATAGCGCCGCCAATTATGAATCGATTTTGATGTTTCGTTTTTCGTTTGGTAGATCATAGTTCAGAAGTGGTCCCGTATACATTTAAACGAAATCGGTGTGGCGGCATTTGAAATAGCAACAAAAAAACTAAAATTTGCTTTTATTTATTTGGACGACTTGGTGATTAGCTGGAAACTTGGTCGAGGGTGAAATTTTGTATAAATAAATAAACAAGATAGCCTTAATTTCATTTTAAACTGAAGTCGGTTTATGCTCTTTCGGAGAAAATAAATTATTCACAAGTCATTAAGAATATGAACCTAAATTATTAAAACCATTTCATTAACTTGAACCGCAAATACCCCTACATATATATATAATAAACAATAAAAAAATTGGTTGTCTGTAAAGTCGGTTGGTTTACGAACGATAGTTTATTGTGACAACGTCATAACAAAACATTGATAGATGCGGCGTGAGCGTACAATGAGCGTAACGGGACATAACGGGACACTTTCGTGCATGCAGCCGGCGTTCATCAATTTATCAGACGTTGTCACGTTAATAAATAACTACGTTTCTATCTCTCTATTGTCACGTTTCGTATGTAGAAAAGGCTTACAAGTGAGAACCAGAGGTGGGAATCATAGTAATTGTAATACAGGTCCCTAGCATTGCACGGCTGTTAATAGACTATCTACATTACATTAGAATTTGACGTACCTATTTAAGCCAATTCAATCAAATAAGATTTTTTAAATAAAATAAACAAAACTCAAAAGATTACACGTTAGCTGACATTTGATACTTGAGTTGGCTCACTTTTTCTTGGGTTGCGTATTTTTTTCTGAAACAATTTTTATTTATCTGGTTTTCCCACGCTATGTCGCGCTATGTTTGGCACAGGATGCTATATTAAAATAAAAACAATACCAAAATAATTAAATGTTATTTACGTTGGCAAACTCATATTTTCTTAGCATTTGTCGTTCTCTATTTTTTGTGGTTTATATTTATTTTAGTTTGTTCTCTGACTATGCTAATTCAAATGATACGTCATAACCAATTTCCATCAAATTATTTCATTTCGGTTGTAGAGCGTGGCTAAATATTCAACATAATGCAAAATTTGCTACGAGTATTACATGATATGACAGGTTTTTGAGTCGCGTAAAACTTGAGCAAATAATTGAAAGACTGTAGACAACCTTGCAATACTTCTTTCTTTTTAGGCTTATTAGAATTTTTTTTCTTTTCATGATATTTATTATTAGAATTTTTTTCTTTTCATTATAAATTGGTTGTCAGTTAGATAGGTGAATATTGAAATTATCTCTCATAAGTAGGTAGGCTTTCTTCTTTTTTTATATTAGGGATTACATTTTTCTAGCCTTTATTGAACTGGTACCGAGCTTTTATTGGCCTGATAAAAGAAGACTAATAAACCATTTCAAAAGAGCCTTGTAGTTCTAATGAGCTTATTACCAAGTTACACGGTATTCTTGACGTTTTCTAGTACTCTTTTGGGCATGGCTATTTAAACTTTAAATTACGTGTTGTTTTGTTTAAATTATGTGAAAACATTTAACCAGAATACATAAAAAATTCATACGTATACCATGCACTCACAAATCAAATTCACAGGCAAATCTATCAATGGATATATTGTAAGACATCACATCGAAATATCAGAGACTCATTTCGCCATGTTATGATTGTAAATCTTCCCTAATTAATGATGACAGTGTTGTGGAGTGCCACAATTTTACTACGAGACAGATTAATTAAATTTATAGATTTAACGACGAAATAAATTGGTTATTGAAAGTTGCGTATAACAGTTTCAGAGTACATCTTATTGTAAACTCCATTGCTAGTGGCAAACTAGCTGTGGTTAGTTTTGGTGAAGTCGAGGGCGAAAGGTTATCGCTAACACTTCGTTATCGCTTTGGCGTAATCTACCTACCGAATGGATCAATATTAAAAACTACATTTATCGTTGAAATATTTATTTCATGGAAAATACAAATACATATATTAATTTCGAAATTATATTAAGTTTTAGGTATTCCGAAAGCGTCGTAATGGAGGACAAACGTAAATGAGCGTTGTTAAAGTTATTCTATTACATGAATATAGTAGTTATATATAGAAATAAACTAATATGGTAAGTTTGTAAAAGTACAATAAAGTAGTTTTATATTGATATTGTAGTTAGCTTAATTTATTATCACATAGCGTATTTTAACTTCAAATACTTTATCGTTATAATTACAGATTTGTTTTGTCTTGTACCAAAACTATCCGGTGGAAATGTTTTGACGTGAAATCAAAGTAGCAAGATTGGTTCCCAACTTATACAGTTTTTAAAGGTGTTTGTGAAAGGTAAAGCAAAATACTTTTTCTTTTTAATGTACCACTAACAAACTTAACTAGGTACACTTTAAGAATGTTAAGCTATAGATTATAATATGCCAGTGAATATATGATTCTAGACTAATAGTTTTTAACAAGAAGAATACATTTTAATATAGGAAGTAGTGAGATGTACATATCGTGTAGCAACGGTATAATGCTTCATGCACTGCTAACGAAACATCACTCAGTTATGCAAATTTTGTTTGATTTTCGGTAAGTTCGTCGGCCAGTCGGTTCAGAGTGCTTGCCCCTCAAACACTTTCCGAATCTTTCCGGATTTCGGTAGGCTGTCAACTGTGGAGGATATCTGCAATAGGTAGATATGCAATTTGTATAAAATAAAGCGTAGAAATTTAGTAAACTGCATTTCACTCGTATTGTTAGATAAAGATATAGATAGATAGACTAGCTTTGTCCAACGGTTTTACTCGTGCAGGTCCGTTCCCATTACTTTCCCGTGATAAAAAAGTGACTTGCTTGCCATTCTAGATAATAATCTATTTGTGTTCCAAATTTCAACTCGATCCGTTTAGACGGTACTACGTGACTGAGCAACGAATATCAAAAAACATCCAAAACTTCGCGTTTATAATCATTATTGTACACACGAACAAGAACAACATTAAAATTTTTAATTTACCCCCGACTACCTCGGATTTGTAATCTGTATAACATTCTACTAGTCAAGCCCTTTCATTTGATACCCATATTGAGGTAGGCTGTGAAGAAATATTTTGTCTGCCATTTTGTGGAGGCGGCCATCTTGAGTCGATATTAAACAAATATAGCTAAAACATCCGCTCGGAAATTTTTCTTCAAATAAAAAAAAACGCATCGAAATCGGCTTATCTGTTTGAGCTCTATGGTGTCACAGACAGACATATAGACAGGCAGACAGACATACATCGACGTCAAACTTATAAAACCCCTTTTTTTGGTCGGGGGTTAAGAACAGTTTTACGGGAGAATAAAGCAATTAAAACTAGTACATCGATAATAGCGATTTCCCAGCAATCTCTGTACTAATATATAAATATTTAATAGGTATAATACGAGTATTATAAGGCTAGAAAGTATACTTGTTTGAACGCGCTAATCTCAGGAACTACTGGACCGATTTCAAAAAATATTTTGCCTTTAGATATGCCCGTGACCCTGAGTGCTCTATTTTATTTGTAACACAGGCGGGGCAGGTCACCAGTCTTAGGATATACAGATAGATAATACTATTGAACACACCAAAATAAAAACAACATTTTAAACTAGAAACAATTCATAAACTTAAAGCTAGTGCAACGATTGGCGGCCAAATCGCTAGCAGCGATCTCTCTATAATCTCTTCCAGGCATCAAGGGTAGAGACAGAGACGATCTTCTTAGCATTCCATGGATTCACCGTGCGGGTGCCGGGTCCATCGTGTGGCAGAGAGAGAAAAACTCGAGTAGTTCCCGAGACTTGTGACTCGGGCGTAGGTTTAAGGGCCCCTTTCTGACGTACATCAACACTCACCTTCACCACTCGTTTTTCTCTCCCTGCCCAGCCAAATCTGATATGAGCCTACTAGTGCAGCTTTAGATACACGTTCTAGTATAGAACTTACAGCACTTCTGGATAAGCCAAGGTCTTTCAGTAGGTTATAGAGAGATTTTGCTGGTATACCTCTCGCTCCCACTTCTACAGCGTATAAACTAACTACATAGCCGTTTTTTGTTAATTCGTTTAGGAGGTCGTAATACTTATTTTGTTTCATCGCGTGGTCTTTAGGTATATTAGTTTCCCACGGTACGGTAAGTTCTACAAGGACTATGCGTTTCGTAGCTCTAGAAAAAAAAAAGAAAATGTCCGGTCTGGATGACGAAACACCCACATCCTCTGGGATTTTGTAGTGCTTTTCATACGTGTCCATTAAAATAGTCCAATCAGGTGCTGTACCCAGGATTGAGTAAGGCTTGTTCCTGGAGTTTGAAGTTGAGCCTTCTTTTACAAAGTTAATTTGTCTGTTGTTTGTCGTCAATCCCTTTTGGGCTCTAGCTACCGAAAGGCTCATGGCTTCACGTATGATTTCAAGTACTCTGTCATGACGCCGTGAGTAATGACCCCCATTAAGAGCACCTTGCATCCCACCAATATGTGCCTTGCTGTACATATCGCCTCTCCACAAGTATAGCAACATTTTTCAGAGGCTTTTCCCCACCTTACCAAGTTACTCTGGTCAGGAGGGTCATTTGGAATGCATTTAGATAAAATTTTAATAAGGCAGGGGACCAGTCATAGATCAAGGTGCGCCATTTTAGAGCTAATGGGATACAGAACTCACCTATGGTTAACCACTCACTTTGCATTTCTAAATTCATAGCGTGCACTTTGTAACTGTCATTTTCGTCTTGTTGTAGAAAGGTTTTTACCATGTCTCGGTCTTCCTTTTTTTTCTCGCACCCAACCCAGCAGTATTTACTTGTGCACCTGCCATAAATTGTTTATGGAATTGAAGTCTAGATTCCAGGTCTGAAGCAGTTTTGTCTTTTGGGAGAGATGTAATTAATTCGTCTTGCGACTTTCCCAAAACATGCGTTTTGTAACTCTTAGGTGTTTGTAAAGTTCAGACGGTTTCTTTAGTTTCAGCCCAAAACTATTGTGATCCCTAAAAGAGTAGAGGGATCAGCCGGATGTGCCAATCCGAACCATGACTTCAATATCTTTATGACATTGGCATCTAGCTTTGCCAGGAGAGTTTTACCGATGTCATATACTAGGAAAGGCCAAGTGAGACGTGATGTGAGGTAGTTGTCATATATCCATGCTTTTTGATATTGCTGATAGGCTGCTGGTCTACCTTATTGAGGTTGTTCATGAAATTTTCAACAACCACCTCTAATGATGGTGTACGTCCTTTGTGATCTATCTTTCTACCAAGAAATTTGAAAGGCACTGCCTCTGCAATTGTGGCAACTCCTTGGCCACTTATGGAGAGCCCCGGATCGTAAGACGTATATTTGGTATTTCTTCTACCCAGACAAAGACAATGACATTTAGATGGTTTTGTCCTCATTCCCTCCGTCCATGTACAGAACTCATCGACTTCGTTCAACAATTCTTGACACTGTTTGGGATTACGTGTAAGTATTGCAAGGTCGTCCGCAAAGGCCAAGATTGACTCAGTGTACTTATTGTTGATTTTAAACCGGTAGCCCCATTTCTTTTCACGGGATATTAATTTGTCTACTAAAATATTTATAACTATATTAAATGCTATTGGTGATAAGCAGCACCCTTGGAATAGTCCTACATTGTATTCAAGTGGTTTTGTGTATTCCTTGTTTACTGCTATGACGAATTTTAAGTGGCAATAATAAGAATTAATTATGTCAATAATTTCAGCAGGAAAGTTATACCATTTTAGGGCAAATATCATAAGTTCATGCTGGACAGAACCAAACGCGTTCTCGAGGTCTATCCAGCAGACTGTAATTTGCCTCTCATGTGTTCTGGCATCTTTCAAACTTTCTGCTAGTAATGTATTGTGTTCCAGGCATCCAGAAATACCAGGCATGAAATACCAGGCAGAAATAATACTAGCATGTACGTAAAGTTAAAATATTTTCCTAAAAATCTAACAAATGACAAGACACTTCTGGCGGACGTAAAAGCAACATTATTTTCTATATATCAGCTAGCGTTAAAGCTTTGTCAATGGAGACAATGATATTCATATTCCATGTACGTCTGTTATGTTTCAAACGAATTGATTCATTTCGTGCGATTGTGCAAGTAAACATTAGATAGTAGAACGTAAGATAAACTCTTGAACTGTTCACGTGACGCAGACTAATGCGGTATATTTACTACTGAGATTAGTAGGTCCAGTGTAAATTGAATTGCGGAGTTTTATTTTACAACTATTGTGGTTAATGTTAAGTTTTTACCCGATGGACGGAAGAACATGGCCGTATTTGCGTTAGCGGCAGATTAAACGTAATTTATTTTAATCATTTAAAAAAACTAGTCAATTCGTCTATTAGATTTATATATTTTTTTACTGTTATAGGTTTACACTTGACCGCCACCTCGCCTGATATTAAGCAAAGATGAGGTCTACGATGGAGTGTGCTTACATAGAAGAAATCGATTTACTTTCGATTTGAAGACTTTTAGATTGTAACCATCAGAAAAAAACCATTCAGGCATCGCATTCCACAGTCTAGACGTTATCACAAATGACTATCAATGTATTTGTAGAGCTAACTATCAAAAACATCTAAAAGGTTTATTGTTTGGAAGCCTTTCTTAATAAAAGTTAATTATTATGAGAACTGTACTGCATACTATATACTAAAATACTTACGCTAAGCACATCTAAATAATCCATAATGGCCGAGCGACACGAGACTAGTTTTTCAAGCGAGGATAACAAGCTAGTGTTAGCAAGCTAGTATCTAGCTTCGTGTGGACAACGCCACGCAACGATAGTTTTGTCTACACAAAGCTAAAAGTACCAGCTTGCTAGCTTACTAGTACTAGCTTGAAAAACTAGCCTCGTGTCGCTCGGGTATATGACCCATTTCTGAATAATTCATTATTATGCACATCTGAAGTAATTGTTATAGGAATTATATTATTTTATAATAGACTAGATGTCCGCCCCGGCTTCGCCCGTGGTACATTATATAGAAACGGTGAAAGAATGACTGAAATCGGTTCATTAATTCCTGAGAATATCGCTTTTTAAACAAAACACCTCTTCAGCTACCTACTACGCCACCTGTCGGAAAGGGAGGTGTTTAATCTGTGAGAAAAGGTGAGGTATGTAATCTGTGGCAAAGGTTTATATTCAATGACGCAATCTTAGACACATGCCACATGTCATGTGTCATGTCAAAGCACGAAACGTACGAATACTCCCAAAAAGGATAATTTTTTCCCCATTTTGTTACATTCTTGATTCATGCTCTGCTTCTATTATTAGTAGCGTTATCATAGCCTATAGCCTTCCTCGATAAATGGACTATCCAATAGTAAAAGAATCTTTCAATTCGGACCAGTACTTCCCGAGATCCTAGCGTTCAAACAAACAAACCTTTCAGCTATATTAGTATAGATTATAGTAAAAGTCCAAAGATAAAAGAATCTTTCAATTCGGACCAGTACTTCCCGAGATCCTAGCGTTCAAACAAACAAACCTTTCAGCTATATTAGTATAGATTATAGTAAAAGTCCAAAGATAATCAAAATGATCCAACCCATTACTAGTCGTAAGCATGGCCAGCTTGCTAGCGGCATTACCACGTCCATTGCCAGTCAGGGCAATGGTTTTACGTTGGACCAAATAAACACCAGCATTTTGGTCACACGACGCGTCTACCAAGCACTAGGAAAGGTTTTCGAAAATGTTTCTTTTTCTGAAAATTTCAATAAAAGTAGGAACTTAAAGTCTTTCATTCCTGTCTTAAAAATAACTTTACTCCTTATTTATAACGTGCTGTTTTTGCGTACATTTTCATTGATCACAAACCATGAAATTTGTACAACGCACGCAATGTCGAATAGCATTCAAAGCCCACAATGTATTGGCTCGAGCACAAAGCTGTTTACAAAAACATTTGACCTATAAAACGAGAGCAGATGCACTAGCGGAAGCTTTTTTCTGCTAAAAGTCAAGCTCTTATGCTATTGTAATAAGGGTTTGTATTCCATTGTGAGTGTTGACAAATGGATATTGACAATTTTATTTTGTGGTTTGGGCCCGTAGAGCTCTATTGTGCGTGACGACTCAATTTCTATAGAATCTTGGGTCGCGATATCATTCTGAGACGGAATTTATGGTGTTATGGGGACACAGAAGTGTTATACTTATTTGTGTTTGTTGGTGGTTAGTTGAGATGTTATAAACATAACAATAATTCGAGAACTCACAAAACATCCTACTAATATAATAATTTCGAAACATTGCATGTGTTTCTAAATATATTCTACTCTTTCAAACATAAGCTATTGATCGGATCAGAACAAAATTTGGCAATTAAATCTGTTTGGGAAAAAACACTTGGCTACTATTTATTCCAGAAAAGTAACGTGATCGGGGAATATGCAAGTGAAACCGCAAGATGCTACTAGTTCTAAATAAATCTCAAGTTAAACTTCCACGCCATAATTATTCGTGTTTAAAACATCAGTAAATCGGCACAGTCTATATGTACTATATGAAATGAATAAGAATGCGTTGCCTAAGTGTGTTTTTCTCGTTAGCTACGATCTTAGTGTCTTCACATCGAGAATACCTAAATTGCTTCGTCGGTTAACATCGGGCGAGTTGGCGGTCAAATGTAAACCTATAAAAGTAAAAAAATGTAGGTACTGTAGGAAATATGGTGATAAAACCAAGCCATACCTAACATTGTTTGGTGATGCTTTCAATTAGGAGTTTTACCGATATATCAATCTGCAGGTACGTGTCATAAAGCCGGACGAATTACACCGTTGTAAACCAGAGAGATTTGTCATTCAGACTTTACAATGTCTATTAATTTTATCTAAATGTATATTTTATTTGTATCCATTTGCCTACCGTTTTATTTTATTACATTGTTAATGACAAAACATTGAAAGCTTTTTGTGAGAATTGTCTTTTTTCCTTACGAAATGTCGACCTTAAAACTTTTGATTACAATATTTTAAAACCTAACTAATGGAACCAGATTTTTATTTATGAGTTCAGAATAAAGATTTATTTAAGTGGCGTTAAATCAAAACAAAATATTCCAAACTCAACGTACTGTGAACAATAAATAAACGTAAAATCACATTTATTGGTAGATTTATGTAAGTGTCTTTGTTTAATTTAATGCTAAAGCATACCTACAATCGTAATGTTTATACTATTCTGCTGAAAAGAGTAGGCAAGTATTATTACTTACACGAATAACAATTTTATTACATTTGCGTCTATTAGATAAATAAATATTAAAACACTGTTCTTCAGTGTATGAACGTCATACAAGTTGACAGTCTTAAAATAGATTTATCTATTGTTATAAACTACAGAATACTTAACCGAGTATGTTCATTAGTAACGACCTAACGACACATTTTGAAATATGCTGGAGGGTCAATTTTCTTTTGGTTTTCGACACATTCGGTGTAACCACACAGACCTATTAATTCTGATTTGGTGGATTTAATATACCAACTCTGGAGCCATTGCGTGGACCTCGAGATCATTTCTAAATTTGGTGGCGGTACTTTTACAAAATGTTACTCGTTTATGGATAATTAGAATCGTATGAAACGATGTTAAGTAATCTATAACCTTAATTTACGAACTACATACTTTTGTATTAGATGTTAAAACCTTTAGGTCACGCTAGATCTCACATATTAAATAATTGATACTATTTTTGATAAATCTGTCGATTTTAATAATAATATCACTAGTAGTCGTCGAGTAGTCGAATTATATTAATATATTCTCAATTTGACAGAGACTTTAACAATAAATAAATTAATAAAACAAATATTGGAGGACAATTCACACACAGCACCATCTGACCCCAAACTAAGCAAATCCTATACTACGGCAGCCAGATAGGTGTAATAATACTTGTATAGTTAGGTACACACAAATGTTTGCACTGGGTGGGAATCGAACCCACGACCAATAAGCAAAAGAGTTGCGATTTATGCGTGTGTGTCAAATATAGGTACAGGTAGTGTGTAAAATGATGTTTTGATTGATTTTATGTATTGTTATGCATACTTTTGAAAAAATATTAGCATTCTACACTATTTCTCTACAGGGTTATTGGTAATGAGCCTGCGTCTTTGTAAGGGGATTTAAAGCACATTAAATACGTACGTCAACTTTTGTTCTACAGTAAAAAAAACAACGTTTTTTTAACCATTCAGAATAAAAAAAGTGTATATGCCCGGTCTAAAAGCATAAATGATATGCCGAAGTATAAAAACACTAAACAGCCGCTAAGTACTGCTAGAGAGATCAACACACACTACACACTATTTTTTTTGGAATATGTCTTGAGTTTTATCAAAAGTTGTTTGTTTACGAGTAATTATACAGAAGATGGCCTTAAACGGATGATGCTAATTACCAGCAACCTTGTATAGAAAGAAAAAGTGTACGTAATTTCATATTCGAGGAAGTATGTTATAAGCAGCTAAGACATAAATAAATAAATATTCCTCCGTCCGCGTGATTTTCGTAAAAAAGGTGTACAATAAATAGTCAATTGAAGAAAGTTATTGGAAAGCTGAATTTTTTATTTAAATTTAGCAACTCCACAGACTCCGGGGTCCGTGGCCTTCGTCACTTGGGTTCTTATATCTTAGGCTGGGAGAACGGTGTTGTTCGATTCCCATACGTTGATTTTCTATTTCGCGTGAGAATGTGGTCCGGGTTTGCGTCCTGACGCCACGCTGGCAGCTATTGTGCGGGTAGTCTGGCGGGCATTGTCGCCGCCGGAGCGGCCCGCAGCGCTGCGCCGGCGCCGCGGGTGCAGCGCGGGCCCGCCGCGCCTCGCGCCGGGTGTTTATTTGCAAACAGAGCGCGCGACCGCCCGCTGCGGCGCGTCCCCTTGCGATTTGTAACAACTAACAACCGGTAATACGATCCAACGCTCAAATACGATACTTTCCTACTTCCGTATACAGAGGTTTGGTTGCTTTTTGCGGAAACGGGACTTGGAACCTGGCATGTTCATAGGTTCCAACCCCTATCATGGCAGCGGAACAAAAAACTACTTCACACGTAAAAGCTTTTGAGAATGGATATGGATATTCCTAATAAAATCAAATGTATACCTATTGGTCTACACTTCACACAACGGCATCTAGCCTCAAACTGAGTAAAGCTTAGATTTATATAGTATCTAGTGTAAGTGTATTTTTATGATAGGTACATACCAACAAGAAAAAAACCAACGTCAAGCCCAATAACAGTTGGAAGAGTGCCCAGCATGCTGGCGACGTTACCACGGTCACGTTGATGCAAATAAACGTCAGCATTTTGATCACCCGTCGTTTTGACCTAAGGCTCGGAAAGTTTTTTGAAAATGAGATAAGCTCCCGGCCCTCGCGGGCCCAATGTCTCAAGGCCAAAAGGCTCAAAATGCGTTACCATTTTCGAGATCTGCATATTTTCGCCGTTTGAGATGCTCAGGAGAATTAGCCGCTGCACTAGCCCTACTGTGTCTCTTTGAGAAATGTGGGCAAATATGGCATTTGGTATACATATAGTAAATAGTTGTCCATCAGTTGGAAACGTTAAGTCAAAGATCGGGCTGAGTAACGAGTGGCTGATTATGATGATGATAAGATGAACTACATAATTGTCTCACCTTAAGTAAACTTATCTACCTCCGTATCTAAAAACTCAACTTAAATAGAATTTGTGGTAGATTTGTCATAAAGTTATTTAGAAGTAACATACGTAGGTATGTCGAAAATTTCTTTTCTGATTCGACAAAAAAAATACCAGTTGTTTTACTATAGGAAGTTTTGAGTAAGGTAAGGTGAGTAAAGCAATGAATCGCAGAACAGTAGATTCCATCATCACAAAACACAGACTATAACAGTGTAAATTTTAAATAGCCGGCAATAATTAACACAGAATAATGAAAACACGGAGTTGGGACAATAGGCAATCATTAAACAAAAACAAACATCACAACAACCACTCGATCAACAGAACCTCACTCGACTCACAACGGCTCTTCTCCCGCACTCAAAATAATCATTTATTTACAACAGTCAAGAGCTTTCTACCCTTTTATAATGTCTATAAAAATGAAGTGACAACTAAACATACTAATTTTATAGATTTTGAACCTTATGTTATTATTATAAAACATGTATTGTAATAGACCAATGATTACTAGTGATGTGACCGCGGCGCGCACGCATCGGCGAACACTCGATTGTAAAAGGTAGAATACATTCGAGTGTAGCGAAGCGAAAAATCGCATTATTTTGCTAGTTTCGTGTTTTATTCTATAGAGCAGTGTGACGTCTTTATTATTTGTTTTGTGACCACAAAACTGTAAAAATTTTGCGTAGTTTTTGTTGTTGTTTTTTTTCTGATCAGATAGGACGCCGTGCTTAAAATTATTATCCTAGTAGCTCAGTATTTATAACAATAAAACACTCCAAATCCTACTAATATTAAAAATAACAAAGTTTGGATGTGTGGTTTGTTGCTCAAACACGACGGAACGTCTGAATGGATCGGGTTGGTATTTGGAACACAGTCAGGCTATAGTCTAGAATCTAACCTACTTTTTGTTACGAGAAGATACCGGGAACGTAAACTGTGCGGGTACTAGTTGAAAATAAAGCGATTAAAACGTTACAATTATAATAATCCCATGTAGATTAAATCGATAAACTTATAGCAAGACTGCGGAGTTTCTCGTTTTTAGCAGTCGCGTATAAAAGCCGTTTCGTACATAACGTCCCTCGGCAAGTTGGCGAGGCAGCGCGGCCTTTGCCCTCCCGACGCGGCTATTTGCTGCGACAAATAAAATAAATACAAAATATATCGTGCGATTCAATGTGCCGTGCAAATTATTACGCAACGCTCCGTGAATACGATGGGTTTGAACCAAGGATATGGAACTCTGCTAAATTTCCTGGGAACGCTCAATTTGAAGGGGGAAATGCATGAGCATATGAAGCAATCTCGTTCTCGTATTTCGATTTTGTCAAGATACGTTTTTAATTATTACTAGTAGCGCCCCGCGGTTTTATTTGCTTAGTTCTCGTTCCCGTAATTTACCAGCTACATTTTTTTTTTATAAAGAGTGACGAGATGAACAGTACATGTGCCTGATGGTAAGCAACATGCCTGCCACATAATAGCACGTTGACACGCAGCTATTGGAACATGAATAGTCCAAATCATTACCTAGCACTGCACTGCGCTGGGTGTCACTGTGCTGTTCCGAGCAGGCATGTTGTTTACCATCAGGCACATGTTATGCTCGTTACTCTATACCATAGACTTCGATTTTTTTTGCTACGTCTCTATACTGCATAAAATTACATAACGCACGTTTTTTCTAACGAGTTCAAAAAATCAAGATTCCTGCATCTTATTGACAATAATGTTTTTAGCATCGCTATCTTTATCTCTTTCTTTCTACTTAAATTAGGTCTAAATTATAGAGAGAGCTATAGCTACGTGATTTTGTTGGCTGTAAATCGCCAGGTCATTGACTGCAGGCCTAATAATGCGCTCCATTAATCAACATTGACTTTACACCGTTTGTTATTTAGTCGATATGATATTAGCTAATGTTGACAAATTATTCTTGTTCCTAACGATAAGGCAACGTAACATTGTTGCGACCTGTGGACTCACCACCGTTTTGTAGAAACTGGCTTAAGGACAATTTTGTCTTCGTTTGAGTTTTTTTATCGGTTATAGGTTTGCGTGTGACCGCCATCGCGCTTGGTGTTAAGGTGTTAAGCTACGATACGGCCTACAATGGTGAATGCTCGGGAAAACCAGATTCATTCTCGATTAGAAGACATCCGCATTAATCCATCAGATATTCAGAACGCCCACTCAGGCAACGCAATACACAGTTTAGACGTTTTTCCTATAAAAGTGAAGTCAAACGTGAGATTTAAAGCTGCCAAAATAAATGTTTTAAAAATTGAACAAATATGTTCATATTTAAATATCAACCATGAGACGATGTCACTGTTCCGTCCGATAGAAAAGGATAAGGTAATAGAACATGCAGACCAGCTGGATACTCTCTGAAAGCATACGGTATAAAATTGATAAATTTGCAATTTTGCAGTGGTGAGATAAAAATCAAAATAAATATAAATATTCTCTCAAATACTCGTATTATTTATTTATTTTGACTTTACACCAAAAATTTACCAGTGTTGTAAGCGACAGGTTATTTTTTTTGTAACACAGCAATAAAATTATTTTGCTATAGGCACCTACATAAAATTTCAAAGGGGTTTCGATATGGATTCAATTAACACTAATATAAATGACAGATGGTATTTAATGTGTTTACTTTGTGATCCTATAAATGGTGTTATAAACGTAAAACTTAGAAAGTAGTCGTGCGAATGTACGACCTTGGCTTTAGATACTTCTTATATTAGTACCTACAATTCTTTGCTTAAAAAATAAGTTGGTTATATAACTATTGAGATATAAATAGATATTGATGTATAATATAGAGACTATTGCAGAGTTAGCCGTTAATATAAAAATTTAACTTTTTAAATTGTGTTCTTATCTTACCCATGGAGCTAAAACCTACAACCTTGGACATTAATATGTGCCTACTCCCCATACTCACTTACGGCTTCGAAACGTGGTTATTGAGTCATTTACAATCGGGCAGCATTTTGCTCTCGCGATTTGCCAAGCGATGGAGCACAGTATTCTAGGCGCGAAATTAATATTAAATTATGTATTAGGAACATAGAACCGTGCCCCTAGATCTAGATAGTAGGAGTGGCTTAAAAAGGCTTCTGTGCTGAAATGGGACTAGGAAGGACACGTCTGTCGTTTGCGAGAAAATCTAAGGACAATAATGGAGTGTAAACGGCTACCAGGAAGATCCAGAAAGAGGTGGAAAGATGAGCTTAACATCCACAACAAGGATTAGCTCACAATAATAGCTCTCGATAGAGACTATCGGAAGGAGGCCTAGTTAGTGGCCTAGTGGCTAAAACATTTGATAACACAATCGTGAGGTGTTTTCAAAGAACAGATGTACGATTTTGTCATAAATAATGGCGTTAAAGGCGAAATAAATCATCGCGACGAAACAGGCGTACTCTAAAATACATTGACGGCATGCGTCTTCCACTAACCTGTACTTGACAGACTTGACTAGTTTGATGGGTTAACGCCTTTACTCATTCTTCGTTAGAAGTGAGGGAACATGAAATGTACTTCAGGTCTTACATTCATAGTAAAAGCACCTACATTCAAATGGGATCGTCACGTACAAATCGGCGACTCTCAGAAACCATCTCCATACTAACAAGCGACGCTCGTGGCAAGGGTCATGCTTTTACTTACCTCAAGGAAACAACAATAGTTCTCCCAAAATTCTCTACGTGCATACAAATGCTACATAATGTAGTCAAATTTGACGTTCTTCGATTTCTTTATAAATTGTCGCAAATCTTCTCTCTTCGCTACTTTATCACACGTACGATTTCGAGATTGATATCTGTCGTTCGCGACGTTTCGTACATTTTAACATGGGCTTAGAGTACACCTGTTCAGAAAAACGTCTTATTTTACTGACTGGCAAAGTTTCCTTGTAATTTACAAGGCTTGGAGATATAACATTTTAGATGTCTGGGTGACGAGCGCAGTGCAGTGCTAGGTAATTATGGACTCTTCAAGTTCCAATAGCTGCGTGTCACTGTGCTGTTATGTGGCAGACATGATGCTTACCATCAGGCACATGTCCTGTTCGCATCGCCACTCATTATTTAAAAAAAAACTTGTTCTGAACGAAGCGCAGCACATAGATAAATAATGTAATAACATATGTATAAGCATACTTTTTATCCCTTGAAAATAACGGGGTCGGAAACTATACAGGTGAAAAGCTGAGGTTGCTAGTAGTGTATAATGTAAGTACGCCTAGATATTTAGCGCAGACATAACTTGTTGTTAAAATCCTGATGAAGAATGCCTGTAAATATAATTGGAACATGGGACTGACATCCAGCCCGGCGTCGTTGCAGACCACATTATATTAACATTGCACACACAGACAGGTTACTTAAATGGCCTTTGTAATGAGCACGGAGTCACGTGACCACTTTTTCCCGCGTTGCAGGGACTCTAATGGATCGGAAAATACGACTAACTATATCGTTGTCATAGTTGTGGGCAATTTGTTTCGTATCCATTTGAGAATCGGTAAGGGAGATAATGAATGGATGATAATAATAGGCGCGGTGACTAAAAGAATGAATTAGTACGTCGATTATTAAAAATATTGGATACGTATTTTTTTAATTCTTTCCCAAATAAAAAAACGTCGCTTTGAAGTTTCGAGTGACGTCATTTCATTGTAGTTAACATCCCCATTATACTTTTAACCTTTTTGATGTACGAAAAAGTGTCACATTCTGCCTGAGGTGAGAGTGCAAGTGAGACAGCGGATAATACGATAGAGAGGCACAATCGGCCTAAATGTTCGGGATGTATCTATATAATTATAACTAGATGTTCGCCCCGGCTTCGCCCGTGGTACATATATAGCACTCATCGGGATCCTGTATAAATCCAACGGTGAAAGAATTTTTGGTATCGCTTCAGTCATAGAATATAGTAGTCTGAGAATATCACTTTCAAACAAAAAACCTACGCTATCTTCAGCTACCTGCTACGCCACCTGTCGGAAATTGGTCGTACCAACTCAGATTTGGAAACAAATTTGATTAGCAAAGATTTACATTCAGTGACGCAATCTTAGACACATGCTGTCATGTCAACGCACGGTACGAAAACTCTCAAAAAGGAATATTTTCCCCCGTTTTCGTTACATTCTTGATTCATGCTCCGCTTCTATTGATAGTAGCGTTATGTTCTATAGCCTTCGTCGATAAATGGACTATCCAATAGAATAAGAATCTTTCAACTCAGACCAGTACTTCCCGAGATCCTAGCGTTCAAACAAACAAACAAACTCTTCGGCTTTATAATATTAGTATAGATGACGTTAACACATAAAGTTATCGGCCGTAAATCGAAATTGCAGACAACCATTTTTTTGTTTATTTCCGACCAATCTCTGAAAATGCTGAACCGTTTTTAACCGGACTTTACAACTGGTGTCATAAGGAGTAACTTAGGCCAATTTTATTTTAGACAATAAAAGAGTTCATCGAAAATAAATAAGTAAGCCGCGAGCAATAACTGTAACATTTAGAAATAGCAGGAAGTGTAGCAGTTTATTTATGAATAACTTTTGGTATATTTAATTTTAAACTACAATATTTGAACCTTAAAAGAATCAGCGATATACAATATTTCAGGTGCCCTCGTCGGCATCAATTCATTCTAATTTAGCTTTGCGAGATTTGAACTCCAACTTGTGATCTTAAGAATAAATCACTCTATGCGTCCAAACTGTAAAAAGAGTTACCGTTGTTTTTCGAATCTTTGCAGGGCAACTGAAATGGGACTATAGTTTTCTTTATGAAAGTCAATCCACATCTGAAATCTGCACATCGTTTATGAAACAATATTCAATAAACAGTTTAATTATTAACCAGAAAAATACTATAAATATACATTTATAATTATAAATTTGTATTAAGTATTAAATATGTAAAATGATATATTTTTACATATTTATCTATGTATGTTTTTCTAAAAAGTAATGAAAAAATGTGCTATTTTTGAAAACAAAAATCTAAACAAAGCTATGATAAGTTACATATTATATGTATTCTGTCTGTTCTATCGGTTTTTGACAGAAACATAATATTTGGTCGACACGAGAATTTTAAATATAAAATGGATACAAGTTTTTCAGAGATCAATTCCAATTGTATGATAGATATAAGAGTTAAAACGACTGTAATACTAGTACTCTTTTGTAACCTATGTACAACGGCTCGGCTTAAGTGGTCTCTACTGGCTACCGAACTTTGGACAAATCAAGAAGAGCATTGTCTACTTACCTAATCTTACAACTATACTAATACGTAGAGAATACCTGAAACCTTTCCATATTTTTTTTTAAATAAAGAGTGACGAGACGATCAGGACATGTGCCTGATGATAAGCAACATTCCTGACACATAACAGCACAGTGACACGCAGCTATTGGAACATGAAGAGTCCGAATCATTACCTAGCACTGCACTGTGCTCGTCACCCAGAGATCTAAGATCTTATATCTCTAAGCCTGTAATTTCTCTGGAAACAAAAAGCGCCCATATATTTAAAACTAGCAGCGCTCGTGGTTTCACCTGCTCAGTTTTCGTTTCCCGTGATAAAAAAAATTCGTTGCCTGTAAAGTCGGTATACGGGCGAAAGTTTTACGTGACAACGACTTTGAGTGGTAAAATAATTTTACGGAAGGGACGCGTGCCTTTCACTTTTTATGTCTGTCTCTCTCGCTCTTAGGCGGGCTAACCATGCCTGAGTGGAAGGGACGCGTGCCTCTCACTCGCTCTCGTTGTGAGCGCATAACGTGAGCGGAGCGTAAGACGTTGTCACGTCAAAAGTAACTTAATATTATGTCCAAACTATAATTTAACTTTGTTCCAAATTTCCGATCCGATTTTCCGTGTCTGAACAAACAATCAAACTTGCTAGTAATGTGATGATCGGAGTCTCGTAGTAGCGCCCGAAACGGGTGATTGGTGACCGGGCCGTGACGGCACCGTGACTGCTCCGGGCCGGCGGCGGTAATGAACGGCGCTGCATCTATCGGCGACGCCCTATCAATCACTGCTGACGGAATTGTCGCCTATTTGTCGCGCCGCCGTTCTCTCGACGTCACCCTCCGGTCCAGCTGGTACATTTTTCACGCTACTCCCTAAACAATTAGAGAATCTTAGCAATTAAAGTAGCAGATCTTCTTCGTTCAAGTACGCGAGTCATAGAGGCGTACCATTTTGGAGTTAAGTGTTTGAAGTGACAGTTCGTTGACAGTTTTTTGTTGGTGAAATCTTATGGAATTACGTTGAGATTTTAATGTTAATTGAAGATCTAGATCGGTTAGTGTATACATATGAGTATTTATAGCACGTACTGCAGCGGCCTGTGTACACCAATACAACATACTCCGTGTCTGACCGTGTGCACTGCGCTTTAGACACTTTTTAGATGGGTGAAATCCGATAATGGTAAAATCTTTTGAGTTCGCGTTACGCGATATGTGTAATAACAATAATAAAATAATAATAAATAAATATTGGTGGACAATTCACACACAACACCATCTGACCCCAAACTAAGCAAAGCTTGTGTGATGGCAGCCAGATAGCTGATGTAATACTTGTATAGTTTTAAATACATACTTATTATACATAGAAACACCCAGACACAGTGCAAACATTTGAATTCATCACACAAATATTTGCATTGGGTGGGGATGGAACCCACGACCCTCGGCTTCGCAGGCAGAGCTACTACCAACTAAGCCACTAGGGCAGTCTATATTTGTATCAGTACTCGTATAGCTATACAGTTGATGTAATAAATACACAAACAAATAAATAAATATGCCTTTTATTTCTTGTTCTTTAATTTATAAAGCTTAAATAAAATTAAAAAATTTGGAAATAAATATACATAACTAGAACTACATGAAAAGTAATATAAATTAGTGTGGTTATGTAAGTAGATTTTAAAGAAATTAAATAGTATTTTCGCAAATTGCAGATTTAGTTTGCAAGAACCCCTGGTTGGGTAAAGACCTCCTCCAAAGATGCTTATTCCTGTCAGTCTTGTGCTTTGACTCTCCAGTTCCGACCAGCCGTTCGTCTGAGGTCATCATCCCATCTGGTTAAAGGTCTCCCTCTGCATCTTTTCCCTGTTGGGCCGCTCCAAAATGTTGCTCTCGCAGTCCATCTCTGCAGGTCTACTACGAAGTCCGATAAACGATATATCGGCCGAAGTTATGGACGTTTTATACCACGAAACACAATCGGTCGGTTGATCTGATCGGGTGTTTCGTTCATCCTAACCGACAATGATTTGACAGTTTTTGTGTCATCAACCGACCGATTGTGTTTCGTGGTATAAAACGTCCATAACTTCGGCCGATATATCGTGTATCGGACTTCGTAGTAGACCTGCTGGTCCGTACATCGCGCGACGTGGCCAGCCCATCTCCATTTTAGTTTTAACGCATATGCTAGTTAAACTGTTGACGTATTGTTATTACTAAAATTAAAAGTCATAAGTTTTCACCTCTATTTCCCTATTGCGACTGCCGAGACAGTTACTCGTTATTATTACTGTCATTATTTTGAAGTTATACTTCTTTAGGCGCGTTATGAAAAAATGATGAGAGTGAAATTTAAAGATGCGCGCGCACCTGTGACACAAAATTAACAGTATGAAGTTGTCTGCTTAAGGTGGTTCGATTTTCATACTAATCTATTTGACCATTCAGACGCGAAGACGCGCGACGTTGCCAGCTCGTGACATACGCGGGTAACGCGCTGTTGCCGCTCTTCTCTGTCAACTTTGCTCAGCTGGCTCAGCTCAAGAATCAAATAAATTATTGAAAGACTAGTTGTGTTCGCCCAAACCTCCCCAAATCTCATTAACAAACTTCAGGTCATCCAAAATAAGTTCGTTCGTGGTGCGGTCGGCGCTTATCGGTATGACCGTAACGCCACCCTTCACTGCGACCTCGAACTACCATCCATCCCCCAGTACATGAAGTACATCTCTCGCCGATATTTCGACAGCGCTCCTCACCACCCCAACCCGCTCGTCGTCCGAGCATCCAACTACCCCGACAACTCTGTGCCCAACCACCCTGATAGGAGCCGACGGCCGCGAGACGTTCTGGGTGACCCGGACGACCCATCGGCGCCGCTACCGCGGCGGCACTGGGGTCGGCCGATCCTCAGCTCCCGGCAATCGGAAATATGCCGTATTTGGTGTAGGCGCCGGGTACCGACGGCAGCACCGCCCACCTCGCCGGCGAGGTTGGCGGCCCCCCTCTGGATCTATCAGCAGATCGGTTAGTTTCACTCCTGCAATAGTCAGTCAGCCGACAGCAGCTCACCCCCCGCAAATGGGACGCCCGCCGAACACTCTATCAATCGACCCGGTAATAATCAGTCAGCCGACAACCCAAGTAAATACCACAATAATCAGTCAGACGACAGAGGATGCCCCTGTTAGCAGTCAGTCAGATGACATCTGCTCTACCACTCAAGTCAGTCAGCCGACAAAGCACCCCCTTGCTTTTGCTGGTACACCCCCCAATAATAAGTCAGCCGACATAGATTCACGCGTTTAGAAGCGAACTCGATACCGACGCAAGTCGGTGGGTGTCTCACCCCCCACTCCGCTAGGGCACCAAGAGGTGCCAAACACTATGTCCCCCCGGCACTAGCCCGAGCCGTGGTCGAGCCGTCTGAGGCGCCCTCGTAGCTAGCAGCCGTAACGCGTCCCAGGTATCATCCCATGCTACAGTGCTAGCATACCAGTAGGTTTTTATATAGGTTAGGTTCCTTTTGGGTCCTGCGCCCTCGGCGCTAACCCGAATAGTCAGATCGGTAGTAAAGGCGACTAGCGGCCAGCTGCCATAGGTTAATTCAAAAAAAAAAAAAAAAAAAAAAGCTTTTACCCGCGACTTCGTCCGCGCCACATATTTATTAAAGTGATTGAGTATACTACTACTATGTCTATGTCCTACTCGTATGTCTACTACCATACAAATTCACGTTTCCTAATCAAAATCGGTCTAAGTCAAAGTTTTATATTTATTAATAAATGTACAATTTACACGACAAATTACAAAAAACTATGTTCTCAAAAATTAATCAAAACAGACTTTAATTTAAAATCATATTGGGACGGTCCACCAAATTTTATTAGAGTCTATTAGTAGATATTAGTAGATATATCGTCTGATTACATGAACGCAAATTTTAGTTTGTTGTTCATATTTCAAAAACCGCCCCACTGATTTCGATAAAATGTATATGACCACCTCTGAACTATAATCTACCAACCAAAAAAATAACCATCTAAATTGATTCACAATTGGAAATACAACTGGATTGATAACCTTCTCCTTTTTTGAAGTCGGTTAAAAATAGCATACAAAGAGTTCAAAGATCCTTCCATGCACATTTTACTCCTCATTTCCACTCTTTTCAACTCTTTTCTGTGATAAAAGTCGCCGTTGTCCTTTCCTAAGTCTAGTCTAGCTGTGCACCAAATTGTAACAAACTCTTTAAGTGGCTTAGGCGTGAGACGGCAACGGACAGAGAGAGCTACTTTCATATATATAATTTCGTATTAGAATTGAAAACAGGTGTTCCTGATCATTTTATAGGAGGCAGTTGTAAAAGATTACCGAAAAGTAATACGTTTACTCCTCCAAAAAACTCATTTTCGCAGTTCTTAATTTGCCTTAATCGAGCGTCCATCATGCATAACATTTGATAAGACACCATGGAAATCTCGTCGACTATCAAAAATTCTGTCTGATACGCCATTTAGTGGCTGCGCCCATCTTAAATATTGAGGTTGTATAGTGCACTGTATTCTTCTTGTCAAGCCCTTTTATTTGATACCCATGTTGATGGGATTGATAAAACCTAAGTTATCCGCCATTGTGTAGAGGCCGCCATCTTGGATTTTAATTTTATATGGTACGTTGTATTCTACTGGTTGAGCACTTTCATTTGATACCCATATTGATGGGATTGATAAAACATAAATTATCCGCCATTTTGTAGCGGTGGCCATCTTGAATTTATTTAAGTATATTAATTATAAATAAATGATACCGCTAGAAGCGTCTTGAGAGTAAATGGCTCTTGAGAGTAAATGGCTCAAACGGGTAAAAGTAAGGTGGCACTTCATATGCCGAAACATAAACACCGCACTTTGTAACCTGACACCCGTTTTCCCGCCAAATTTGTAAAACGCGAAAAGCGGCCAGTGTATCAAGCGGTTATATAAGTATCCCCGTATAGTTAGAAATTATAAAATTGCTGGAACAAACGTTTATCGACTCCATTTCTAGTGTCTAGATACAAAGTTTCATGGTTTTATCTTCAATAATATTGAACTTCCAGACTTTCACCCCCAACTCCACCCCCGTAGGTACAGTTCGAAACTACAAAACTGCTAAAACATACATTTTATGGTTTCGTGTTAAATATCTAGACGTAAAGTTTCATAGTTCTTCAACAATGACGAAGTTTTCCATATAAACTTTCATCCCTTATTTTAACCCTTTCAACCCTTTTTTCGGAACAAAAAGTAGCCTATGTCCTTTCTCGGGATCTATTCTATCTATGTATCAAATTTCATCAAAATCTGTTGGTTGGTTTAGGCGGTAAAGACGGACAGACAGACAGACAGACAGACAGACAGACAGACAGACAGACAGACAGACAGAGTTACTTTCGCATTTATAATATTAGTATGGATTGGACAATGTATTGCCAGTATTTGAATGTTATATATTGGATAAATTTTCGGTGGCGATAAATTTAATAAAATAAAAGAAGTATAACTTCTCACGCGCGTACATAAGTACACGCACCCATTTTTTTTAAAGACAGGTTTGCTGTTTACATCAATCTCACCTTGTGTGAATGAGACGCAGTCTACGATGGAGCGTGCTTACCTAAAATAAACCGATTCACTCTCGACTTAAAGACTATAAGATTGTAACCATCCATGGGGGAAACCCCGTCAGGCAAATCATTCCACAGCAATTTTTTTCTAACTATTACTAGTGATACTTGCCGTTCTTATTGAAGTAAATCAATTTTAGAATTGACGATGTTTATAAAGGCAACCTAATTTAGAGGAGATATATTTTTATCTTAGCAATGTTTTAGTTTACGGTGGTAAGGCAATAGTTTCCATTATGATTTGTATTTCAAATACTTAACATTTTATTATGTACACCGGTTTTTTGAATAAATTAATGTGTTTTCTCTATATCTCGCAACGTATGTAAATTTTTATCGCTATTGTGTATAAACAATTATACATTCAACAAAACATACATAAAAGACAATCATTTAAATACAAATTAATTACTTGGACGGGTTTTTTATAATTTGAACAATATGTAGGTATTTGTGAAAATATATTTGTGTTTCAATTCTCTCATTTACTCGTTTTTTTTTTTGTGTAGTACCTACCTACTGAATATGCATAGGTTATGGAAAACATACGAAAAATTGTTAAGACAAACTTTTTCAAGAATTAAATTTTTTTGAATGCGGTAATCTCATGAACTACTGGATTCATTTCAAAAATTCTTTCACCGTTGGATGTTTCAATCAAAAAAATAACCTTCAAAATCGATTCACAATTGTCACTATCGCGTAACTTACAGTATATAAAATAAAAACACATAACCGAATTGAAAACCTCGCCTTTTTTGAAGTCGGTAAAAACAAAAAAAACACGCTAAATATTTGGATCTAAGCTAATTAGGTATATTATTAAGTTAAGTACTATGTGGCACATATTGGAGACACTGTTTGTACTTATTCTACTTATACCTAAGCTACTTTAAGATCTTTGTGAACACAGTATGACAATAAATACATTTTTGTTCCAAAATTCCTGCGATTGTCGTCACAAAGAGGTAGGAAGGGGTTCTATGCACTCTAGATGTAATTCTCGCCACCATACGAATATACAGAGTAGTAAAAGAGCTTAGGTATTTCTTACCATGTTCATTTATTCTTACTACTACGATATTCCAAACAATTACTTAAACCAAATGCTCGTTTAAACGATCCGTAAAGTAGCCAGCTGCTGGATCTCTGGGCCTTCTCTCACTAGGAGATAATTAAGGCCTTAATCCACCACGCCAGTTACGTGCGTGTTGGCGATTGAGGCGCCCTCGAAAGATGCGTTTTTGGGAAACTTAAGTTTCCTACAAAGTAGTAAATCTACGTTTGGAAAAATTCTAAGTATAATAAGTAGTATAATAGGCAAGTACCTGGTTGACCGAGCTTAGCTCGGTTTTTAAAATGATATTTAGGCAGGTACGAATTACGTAGTGATGACTTACTTAGACCTACTTAGATACGAATTAAATGCGTTTATAAAAGGCTTTAAGTATAAGATTTTCTCAGAAAGAACAGAACGTCTCGAGTGTAACCATCAGGATTCGAACCGGGGCCTGTTGACTCCGAGAGTGAGCTTATTCCGTCTGAGCCATTTAGACTTAAAGAACAGTGGCGAAATAAGTTAACGTATTCTAATAACATTGTAGGAGTTTTTCATTGTCTAAAAATGATGTTTTAAAAAAATCAAACCTAGCTAGATCGATTTACCATCCCCGAAACCCTCTGTATACATAATTTCATGAAAATAGTTCGAGCCGTTTCCCGAGATTCCGATTCTATATATATATACCTACAAGAATTGCTCGTTTAAAGGTATAAGATAAGACGAGGTTCAGACGGTATTGGGCCCTACGACTTAGAACAGTGAATTCGGACGTTATAGCCACTACAAAATTCCACCATTCACCGTACAAGATATCATTCTCATTGTACCTCTGAAGAACACAACATGTCTGTATCACATACGTTACATTTTTTATTAAACACATCACAAAGTAATTAATAATATTGCCAGTTTTGCCGGTCCGGCCCGTCTTCCGCCGCGCTCCTCTGTCGCCGACGACACCTGTCTTATAAAATAAAATTATTTCAAAAACATTCTGCTTATAATATCGTGTCTGCAAATGTCAACACTTAAGTGCTATTAATCAATAAGAGTACCACAAAGGTCGTTCCGAGAACGAAGATACTATATTGCAAACTGGAGCTTTATCAAAACCTGTACAGAGGTGTTTAATTAAATGTAAGAAGATAAGTACATATTATAAAAGAGGGGAGAAAATAAATGTTTCAAATTGCTCTCATATAAAATGTAATTAAGACAAAGTTTTTTAGTTAAAATAGCTGCGTATGTATCTGAATCTATTCAAGTCGGTTCATTTAACTTGTTATTGTGCATACTAGCTATGTCCCGCGGCCTAGCAGTATTTCACAATAATTTAATTTAGCAAAATACGTTTCACGCAAATTAGTTATTTCACTAAGTGTCACATGAGAACCAGGCAAAAAGTAGCCTACGTGTTGATCCGGGTCATTTACTTCCTATTTAATTTCATTCAAACTTGAAAAAAAGCGACATCGTTTCATGGTTGATGTTCCAAAGACACGAACGAAGAGATTTGTGTGGAATAAGTTGCCTGAGTGGGTTTTCCCTGATGTTTACAATCTTTGTTTCTTCAAGTCGAGAGTGAATCGGTTTCTTCTAGGTAAACACGCTCCATCGTGGACCGCATCGTCGCTTAACATCAGGCGAGATGGCGGTCAAGTGTGAGCCTATAAAAGGTAAAAACAGGATAGTCTTTACAGAGATAAGTGGGAAAACATACACTTTTACGTACTTTCAAACACACAAACATTCGCTTTTATCTTGTTAGTGTCATTTAATTAAGTATCAAAAACACTTTGTGTAATAGATAATAAATACATTCCACTACACTTCACAGAACGAAGTAAGTATTTTAAATTTTGTTAAATATAATTTTAAAAAAATATCGCCATAAAAATATTTTATCGTCGTGTCCCATTCAAGACAAGCTACTGAAAACTTATCAAAACTTTTTGAGCAACGTCTAATCATAAATAATATCACCATAGTGTCGACAAAGTTATAAATTAATGTGCCCTTCACAATGTAGAGGGCGCATACCGAATCCGAACCGGCCATTCGGTATCATGATTACCTCGGATGGATTGGCGTGCAGTATTCGTTTTGGCGTGACGTATTATTAACAAATAAAGCTTGCCGCTTGGCGCGGGCTATTGTTGTGGGAGCTGAGACGAATCGGGTCGTCGCGTGAAGCACGTTCGGCCCGGGACTCTGGATTCGGTTTCGGTTACCGAAACTTTAAATCGACCCTCGTTATGTTCACGCGGCCGCGAACGGTGAACTATCGTTTGCTTTTCATTTGCAGTTTTTATTTTTCAATTTTGTATTCTCATACCGCTTGTTTTTTTTACGGCTACAAAAAATGCATTCAAATTTAGGGACAAAACCTAATATTATTACTTATAACTTGAACAATTTATTTATAAATTAAACTGGCTCTGAATTTGCCTATTTTGTGGTTTAGTACCTGGTTGACCGAGTTTTGCTCGGTTTTTTTAAATGATATTTAGGCAGGTACGAATTACGAAGTGATGACTTACTTAGACCTACTAAAAGGCGCTAAGAAAAAAAAGGACCACCAGGATTCGAACCGGAGCCTGTTGACTCCGAGGGCGAGCAAAAAAAAAGAACAAAAAAAAAAGTAAGCCACCAGGATTCGAACCGGGGCCTGTTGTCTCCGAGGGCGAGCATATTCCGCCTGAGCCATTTAGACTTAAAGAACAGTGGCGAAATAAGTTATCGTATTCTAATGACATTGTAGGAGTTTTGCATTGTCTAAAAACACGCATAAAATGATGTTTTAAAAAAATAAAACCTAGCTAGATCGATTTATCGTCCCCGAAACCCCCTGTATACATAATTTCATGAAAATCGTTCGAGCCGTTTCCGAGATTCAGATTCTATATATATATACAAGAATTGCTCGTTTAAAGGTATAAGATGAGTTATGTAAGCATCTTAGAATATTTAAGCCACAACAACGAAATAGCGACATTCCGTTGAATAAAACTGATAGTTAGTTACTTCACTGTAGAATTTCTTAGTTAAAATTATTAGACTCAAATTCTGTAAATTTTAATAGAAAATGTATCCCATTGATTACCATGGTATGGTTGCTATCAAATATTAAGTTACTAATAAAATAATCTAGAAATCATTTTGCAGCCATATTACATAAGTATTACACAATAGACATAAGCAGACCACTAAATGTTCCCACTACTAGGACTAAATCCTTCTCTCGCAATGAGAAAGTCAAGGCCATAATCCACCACTCTGGCCCAGTGTGAGTGGATGGATGACGCATGATCTTGAAATATTCTGGGAACATGTCGGTTTCCTCTAGACGTTTTACTTCACTGCCTTTAAGTTAGCGACATTATGCACGTAACCTCGATAAGACAGTAGGACGCGTGGTATTCGAATCTGGGACTCCGTGCCGGGAGTTGGCTCTCTTCTGAAAGACCAGTATCAAACAATATCACTACAAAGTATAAGACAAAGATACTTGCCGCATCTGTCAGTCTCTATAAATGCTTTGATCTTTAAAAGCAGCAAACAGATTTGATGGGGGTTTTCTAATAGACAGAATAATTCAAGAGTAAGGTATACATATAATATAATATATGTAGGTCCAAAATAGCAGAGAAACATGGATAATTTTAAAGGTTTCTAATGTAATGTCATAAATAATTTCTTTTTTTGCGCTTACACTGCAAACGCTGGCTGAACACTATGAGTTAGATCAAAATAATGTAAGGCAATATTATACCCCTTCAAAAGGTCTCCAAAACAGTCTGCAATAATATATATATATATCTTAGGAATAACCCACATTAACCATTTTTATTAGTACTTATATTTAGTAGCATAGCACCCGTGCGAAGCTGGGCGGCTCTCTAGTTTAGTATAAAATGAATAAATGAATTGTTTAATTTTTTCATATAATGACTGAGTAAGGGTATTTTACTATTTTGTTAATTTTATTTGTGGTTATCAATTAAGTATTCATTACGCCAGGCAAACTAAAACCATATAATTATACGAATGCAAGCGTAATGCAAGCTCGTTATTTGTGAGTTACCACTGCGTTGATAGCTCCCGTTTTAAATAGCTACAAATTGTTCGCCACTTATCATCGCATCGACGAAGTCCGTAATGAAAATTAAATATCAACCTCACACGTCAAATTAGGTGTAGCACAAAGAATCGCCGTAGTATAAGAATACTAATTTCTTCGAGATATCTCCACAATAATGGCGGAATAATTTGATGTTTTAATGAATGAATGCTAATTGTAGTTTGTGTGTACGAGTAAGCCAGCGCTGCAACGCGTACCGGAACGGTTATCGCGCGATCGGCCTGAGTCGGCGCCGTCAGGTGTGCAATCGCCTTTATGGGCGCTTTGTCGTAAAACTCACGTCGGCGTTTGCAAAGATCGTCTTAAAACAACGAAACTAATTACTCGTATTTTAATTTACTATTTGCTTATTTAATAGGTTTGCTTTGAGCTCGTCAACCAGATAATTGTTACCAATACTAGTCGTTTTCAATCATAGCTTTTAAAATTGTTTGTGGCTCGATTTTAATGCGACTATTTTAACTGTTTTTCTTCAGTTCCCCTGCAATTGGACACTTACTTGCGTTAGATCAGGAGGGTGGAAACATTTCTGCTAGGGGAATGTCTTGATAAATAAGGGGAGAGGGAATGTAGGTACACAATATTACAAGAGTTTCGGAAGTGCTCGACGCGTAGTTATCTGAATTGCGCATTTTTACCATTTACAAGATATCAAAAATTCAAATATGTATCTGATTTGTTTATTTAGTAGCGAAAAAAATTAAGCACCTAAAGAAACCAAAAATTTTAAAAATCCTTGATAATGATATTAACGTAAAAATATGTGCCTGTGTATGTGTGTTTGTTTATTTAAAATTTGGTACATTGATATATAAATAATAGTCTGACACAAAGGCAAATTTTATCCCGAAAAAAATGTTAAAGCTTTCTGTTTTGGCCTATGACTTTCTAGTAATATATTTAATTTTGTTTAGAATTGAGATGATTACTGAGTCAAAATTAAACCTATCTTTATATATTTCTTATTTTTTTGTTTAATCAAATTACTTATAATCGATAAAGATATAGAATATCAAACAATAACATCCAGAGTCGGGGTTGGGAGGTCACGTCTTTGCACGAACAATGAAGTGGCTTCACTCGATACTTCTAGTATCTACGTACTAGTATCTTCGTCAATTTTTGTTTATGAAACAAAGGATAAATACGTCTAGGTACTATTATTTTAATCATAGTCTAACCGATGAATTGGTTGGTTCTTTTATTTTTCTTGTTTATTGTGAAATTTTACCATCTCTTGGAGAGTATTAGTAAAAAAATAATAGATTTCTGGTGAATTTTAATTATTGAAGGACGGCACAGAGCCTCTGGTAGTTAGCGGCTAGTCGCAGCCGCTGGCTCAGGGCCGGACTGTGTGGCCGGAGGGCGGCGATACGATCGCGCGTGACCGGCGCCCACGAACTTCGATAGCTTCATTCTGAGTACGAACGCGGCCACACTGCGCGCGCGCAGCGGAATTTGCATAGGCGTTGCACTCATTAATATACTTTTAGGGAAATGTATGTCGCAGCCCACTAGCTTAGTCAGCCGTTTAATCAACAGCCTAGCTAAGCAACGACGTTTAACTATCTGCCTGAATGATAAATATTCAGCTGTATCGTTTTTAACAATATTTACGCATTCTACAAACTAAGTAGAGAGTCGGGTCAATTGCACAATAGGGTAAACATGAGACAGAAATAAAAAAATGTAATAAGAAATCTGACATAAGAAATTCTTTATGCTGACTCCATTTTGACGGTTTTGGGAGTTTCGGCTTTAGTTGGCAGAAAATGGAATTAAATTGAAGCAAACAGGCTAGGCAAGTAATCAAATGTCAACGATCCAAGTAATTGCCTATTTTTTTGATGAAGTGGCTCAATATCATTCAGTAAGCTGGGCAAACGGCGCCGCTTAGTGAATAGGCTAGGCTGTTGATGGAACGACTGATTAAGCTAATTGGCTGCAAGATATACATGAGAAAAGCAAATCGGGAATTTGATTGTAATCAACGCGTTTTTCCATAAGCGCTGTAACCTTTGTTGAATAAGAAAACGATAAACAATGACTTGACATAGCACTGCGTTCGTTAATACTGATATTTTTGCATTCATGTTCTGAAATATTTCTGTACAATTTAGGCCATATTGGAACATTACCCACTTATCCGTGATAGAATACTTGACGCTCTTCTCCAGGCAAATTCTTTCAAAGGGAAATCAACTATATTGAATACCAATTATCGTACAATATAAGCATTATTAAATCCACAATATATATGATTTATACAGTTGAGCTAAATGTTATAATTATGTCTTATATTTTTCTAGCCTGGTAGGTACATTCCTTCGAAGTATAATTGCATCCACTAGTAGGTACTTTGAGTTCCTGTGTACCAACCCTTCAAATAATTACTCAGAAATGAACATTCCAGAAATTGTACGACTTTTGTTTTGTAGAACGAATGTAACCTAAGAACTAAAAAAACAACTAAGAAATTGTTAGGCAGGAATGCATCCTGTGCTCTGCGAAGCGTGTTTTCATCAATTCCTGCATGTCTATGACCACGCACCTGAATAGAAAATATTTTTATAAAATCCGCTTGTTTTAAAATATATACAAATTTTTAGAATTCCGCGACGCTAGCAGTGGAGCCGCGTGCTTGGCACATTGCTGTGAAACTGAGAACGTTCGCTAAGGAATTCATAAAATGTGCACTTAATTTTTAATTGTGCAGGAAACATCCTTCTAATTTTACGTACAATGTAGGTAAGAACTTAAAATCATTCTAGGTTTTATACGAAAACTATGAGTTTACTTAGCACCACAAAATATTTATTTAAAATAAGTCTCACTGAATTCGGTTTGGTCACTTTACTCAAGTGACAAGAATACTCGTAAAAGTGCCTGACTCTATGTCGGTTTGTCTGGATATAGTTTCAAAGTTTAACCGCTAAGAGTTTATCCTAAACATGTCTTCAGCAATTGAATTTCTGTGGATTTGGATTGTATAGACTGATTGATTCTACTACTTACTATTACAAACTAGAAAGTTTGTTAGAATGTACGTATGTTTGTTTGTTACTCTTTCACGGGCTAGGGAACTGTTCGAGTGAAACCATGGGATGCTGCTAGTGCGATTAATAAAATTTGTATATTTTTTTAGTTGTGAAGAAATAAATACACAAACTTGCGGCTGTATTATATCAGTGTTACAAATCAAACGAGTGGATTTATCGTACCCAAGCAATTTTGTCTTCTAGGTTTTGATTAGTTTAGGGCTAGTTATGTAGTGTTGTGTGAGGAATACCCAATATTTATTTAAAGAGTAAGTAATCGCTTGCAATGACCATAGGCTAAGTTATATAAATAAACATCGGTAAAAAATATTTTAAGCATGAATTTTGTACATCAACCAGTCGTATGCTTTATTTATACTTTTTGTTATAGTTTAGAATGACGGAACGAACAATACATGCAACTGATGGTAAAAAACACGCCTGCGTATTACAGCCTAGTGCCACGCAATTATCTGAACACGAAGAATCCAAATTACTGCATTGCACTGGACACTTCGTTCGTCACTTAGAGATTTAAGTTGTTTTATCTATTTGCCATGTAATTTTTCTGGACTAAAACCCTTAAAATGAAAGCACGGTAATGTTTTATATTGCTGTTTGACGGTAGGATATCTGGTAAAGCCAAAATTCTCTGCAATAAATCCTACCACTAGAAAATATCAGAATCAGAATCGTTTATTATATATTATATAGCAAAGTAATCTGATTTGGTGAGTATAACTTCAAAAGAGTAAGCGCTATTGAGTACGTCAGACATTAAAGAATAATAAACATCTACCTATTAGATCCGAAATCCAAGTTCCCAAAGGAATTTCCGAAATGTCTTTATTTATTTAGTTGAAGATCTCGATAGAAGCAGTCGTGGAAACGAGACCACACGGCGACGGCTCACTCGCCGTATCGCTGCATCTGGGAACTTTGTCCACTCTTTTAATTACTGCACTAAAAACATCAGACGTTTGTGCCCGGATTACATTTTAGAGTAACTATAACTTTTTTTATTCTCTTAATTATTCAAGTACCGAGATTGTAAAATGAAGATTTAATTTTCTTTGTCAGTACGTGTAGAGCGGTGTGTCTTACAGAAAGAATGCAGTGAAACCGATATTTTTTTGGGTTTTTAAGAATGTAACGACTGATAAGGATTTTTGATTTTTGAAGTAACAGTACCGTGGCACAATAAAGAAAACTATATTTTTTTTGTATTCTTTGCTTCAATGATTTAGAATAACGACAGGACGGGACGGGACGAGCACAACATGCTCTTGGTGGTAAGAAATGCGGCTTATTTACACATCACAAATCAATAACGCGCTAAAATTAAAATAAAAGAGTTCATATAGTGACTTGTCTAGGCAGTGCCTAGCGCTACACTGTACTCGTCATCCTGGCGTTACATAAAGTTTTATATCTTTGTCATGTATTTCTCTATAATTTCTCTTCAAACCGGAACACAGTAATGTTATCACTCCTCAACGGTAGAATAACTGGCAAAAGTCTTGTACTTTCCTAGGCTTATTTTCTCGTATCTTTTCATATTTTGTGCTATTTTTGTACTGAACCAAGGTCTCCTAGTCGATAGTTTTAGCCGATAACATGGAAACAAAAAAACAGTGCAAATGCGATAAATGCGTACGGGACAACGAATTAGAAACACGATACTTTTTGGAAATGTTTCGGCATGTTGTTTGAAGAAGGTGATTATTATCATTATCACCCATTGTCTGCGGCCTGTAACTGTAGCTAGCGATGTCATAATTATATTTCGGAACGAAATCTGCAAATATAATTCACACTTTATACATATGCGAACAAAGCTAACTCTTTGGGCAAATCTCTCTTAACATTTATTTTCCATGAGATTTTAACATGTTTAACACGAGTGTAGTTCGATGATATTTCAATATAGACACAAAATAGTGGTCTGTTTGTCTGTATTTATACCGTATTTATTATTACAGATTAGAGTAGAATATTAATTAAAATAAAATAAAATTATGTTGGACATTTTTAACACAATACTAATTCGCCCCAAAGTAGGCGAAGCGTTCATTATGTAAGTTGTTAGCTGAGATATACTTATACTAACAGCGCCCCGCGGTTTCACCCGCGTAGATCCCGTTCCCGTTATTTTCCGGGGATAAAAAGTAGCCTATGTGTTCTTCCAGACTGTAATCTATGTTCCAAATTTCAGCTCGATCCGACCAGACGTTACGTCGTGATTGAGCAACAAACATCCAAACATTGATAATAATGTTAATAGGATTAGTAGGATGTATAGAGGTAGAAAGAAATGTTGTTAAGGTAATCAACAAATCATGTCACAAAACATAAAATAATAATAGAATGAGACATTTGACGAATACATTTTCAACTATTGCGATGTAACACGCGTTTAACATAGATAATAAGTAGTCTTTGTAATTTCGGGTGCTGAATGACTTCTACGCAGTTAGTTTGATTAAAATCCGTTCAGCCTTCACAGATGTACTTCGAAACCGCCACATACATATACTTTTACCTACAGATACATATACCCAAATTTCGCCTTCATAATACGTTATTATGCGTTGTTTCGAATAGTAAGCATCAGTTGGAAATTAGTGTAATTTGTTCATTTATCAACAAGGGTTCGGCGGCATCCTGTAGCGTAGCATAGTGTAGGATACCCGGAGATTAGATAAAGTGACAATATATGGAAGACAGTGCCTGAGACGTAAAACTGAGAATAGAGCTGAGTGGCGAGCTATGAGTATTGCCCCCGGTGGTATTGCCTATATCTCGATTAAGATAATGATGATGATGATCAACAACAGTTACAGTTAACTCTTCAATTGAAAATATGTGACTATTCTCCGTTATTTATCTACCGTATTAAATCAAAACAATTGTATTTTATTTATTTTATACCATCAATCAGTTTTCTTAGCCTTGAGACACGAAGGCTTATATAAGGCTAATAAAGTATTTTAAATTTGAATGTTTGTGTGATTCCCGTTTGTGGTCACCGGCTAAAACTTCCACAGGTTTCTCCAGCCATGGCTCGGCGGCAGAGTCGCAGGGCCGTATCGCATTCGCCTGCGACTCTGCCATTGGTACCGCTCGTGTGGGCTCGTCTTGTGGGATGACGGGGTCCGTTACCCCGCATTTGACTCCGGTGACGCGACGGAAACAGGTGGCGTGTCACCTCTTTGAGAAGGCCTATCCTGTCCATATTTCGTACAATAAAATAACCTAACCTACCATCATAGGTTTTCCATCTCACGCCTTTTATCATGAAATGACGATTATTACAATTTGTATGAAAACTGAGTCAAAAATATACCATCATCTCTGTACCTAGTCTGTGATACCATCGTAATTTCTCCGTCAGGTAGATTGCGAACACGTATTATTTATTTCGTCAAATTGTTAGTACTCGACAAAGATATAAATTATCTAAAGATATATTGGAGTTGAGTGACGTCACATCTTTGTAAAACTCTTACAATGAAGTTACGTCACTCGCACAAACAAACTTATAAGCACTCTTCTCTCTTCACATCTCTTCGTAATTTTTTGTTTGCGCAACAAAATAAAAAAATAGTTAGTTTGGGGGGTCAGATTTGTAATGCAAGCGCCAAAAATGTGTTTATTCATGACATTACATTAGAAACCTTTAAAATTATCCGTGTTCCTCTGCTATTTTATGCACGTATTATACAAATAAACCTTTCTCTTGAATCACTCTATCTATTAAAAAACCCGTATCAAAATCTATTCGGTGGTTTTAAAGATCTAAGCATATATTGAGACGGACAGACGCAGGAAGTGACTTTGTTTTATGCTCTAGCTGTACCCTGCCACGCTTCGCTGTGGCACATTGTGATGCAAACATTAGATAAAAACAATCCTTGATGCGGATAATATATCGTTGTAAAATTTAAGCTCGATCGGTGTAGAACTTTTTGAGTTTTTGAAGCGTACACAAACCAACATAACATTTTTATATATAGAGAAGATAGTGATGATGATCTAATATTCTAATATTATTTGGTACAGATTGTACGGGTCGAAGCGTTGCGCGCGGTGTAACACGCAGATCTCGGCGTCGGAGCTGGTGATGCGCGCGCGAGACCTGGTCTTCCACGTGCACTGCTTCTCCTGCGCCCTCTGCAGCACGCCGCTCAACAAGGGAGACACCTTCGGCATCCGAGACTCTGCTGTCTACTGCAGGTAAATATAGCTCTTAAGCTTTTGCGATTTGATCACCGTCATCAGATTGTATTCGTCAACTGCTGGACATAGGGCTCTCTAATAATACGCCACTCAGCCCGATCCTCGGTCTTTTCCCACCGCCACCAGCCGCCTTTCGTACTCGTATTATTGCCTTCAACTTTCGCAATTTAAACTCAAATTATAAACAGTATGTTGATGAACGAGCTGTGCTCGGTTTTTCATTGCTTGGTAATTCTAATAAAACGACATTATCAAAAAATGTAACGTAGCTACCTATATCGATTTATCGTCCCCAGAACCCCCCGCATACTAAATTTCATGACAATCACTGCAGCCATTTTGGATATTCAGATTCTAGAAATACAACGATTGTTCGTTTAAAGGTATTAACAGATAGATGACATGGACTTTTCGTTACAACCGCCGTGGTATCGAGAAGACTGACAGTCTTGTTTATGATAGGTACTATAGGTAACTTCAGATAATTACGCCTGTTGAAACTTGAAAGAAACTCTTTAGCATAGAGATTTTTTCATCGCAACTTTCGAAAGAAGAAACTGAAAAGAAGAATAATTACATATCTTGGAACAGAATGCGCCTTCTCAGTTTCTTACAATTAGGAGTAGGTCATGTGTTTTCTCAAAATCATAGGACGAAGTTAGATGTTATTTTATTGTCAGTGAAACAAAGTAATCCTCATGTTGAGCATTCCAATATGTCTACAGACTTTACTTGTACCTATTACTTATGACATCCACCTACTTCGTTGTCCTCAAAAAATAAATAATATACCAATCATTTGTTACAGGCTACATTATGAAACAATGCCAGAATACGGCACCAGCATGCCGATACCGGGGCCTCCGCAGATGTGCCCGGGGGCCTACACGGGGCCGCCGCCGGGGCCCCACTATCCCCCCTACCCGTCTCCCGAGTTCGCACGGCTCGAGTCAGAAGTTCCTAAAGGCCCCTATTTCAATGGAGCCGCAGCACCGCCGCCCAGACAAAAAGGACGGCCCAGAAAAAAGAAACCCAAAGACCAAGATCTCATGACGGGGAATCTCGGTGAGTCATAGAATAATTCTTACTAGCCACAGCGAAAGTCTTTTCAACAAATTATCTTAGTTTTACCATAATAGTTTCAATACTCGCCTCGTACTCAATAAAAGTGTGAGTACTTACATATTTATATATGTACACACGCAGGAAGTTAATACTTCTTTTATTTATCTCACGTGCAATGAAATGCAAGTTTAACCTATAAATAAATACCTGAAATCAACGCACGAAGTAATAAACTGAAGTTAGTCACAATGTTTACTAGCCAACTTCAGTGTATGGGGTTTTCGCAACGGTGTCCGCGAGTTTCGTAATACATAGTTTACTGTCATCATTATTCCCTTCCGTGCTAAAAGAAGTATATTTTCAAAAAAGCACGGAGCGTATAGCAATCTTGTGACGGTCCAGCGTCTCATTCCGCCATTTTGTTCAAATAATATTGACACAGATACCGTCCTCCGTTTCGCCGACAAAACGCTTGTACAATTTTATTAACACATTAAAGTCAAAACTGCACTTACCTTCGCCAGATTATCAGCGGCGACTTCCCGTGTACGTTTTTTAAAATACTTTTTTCGAGATATCGAAACCAGTCCGTTTATCTGACCGGCAGCGCTGGTTCCACCGGCGCAGCGCTGTGACCTCACGAGAATTCTTTCTTCAAATTGAAATTAGAGTTGCGTGAGCGAAACTAAATATAAATCCCATTCAAAGCGTCGGACAATAACAGCGACGTGTACGCGAGTTTTATCTACACAAAAAATCTGCGATGAGCTCGTTATTTTTTTGCTTTCATTACGTACTCGATGAAGCACATACATTAATTGAAATGAAACACATAAAAGTAATAGTTCGTTCACGGTGGACTGCGCGTTAGCGCGTCGCCGTTCAGCTTAGGATACAAGTCTTCACGGATGTCTCGGGTCGCCTAGAATACAGTCTCGTGGAAATACGAAGGTTGCTTGTAATTTCCCAGCGGTGGTGTTCTAAAATCTAAAATGGCTAAGTAGCCAGTTCCTCACATGTTCCCTGACGCGATCGCGTGCTTTGAACAAGCAGGACTTGTATTCACGGTGGACGAATTTAAAAACGTGTGCTTGGGAGGGACTTGATCTCGAGACTAGGTGAAATTCCGTATCACTTGTAGGTCCAGTCTGTGTCTGAGTTTAAGTATTGAGCAGTAGAAATCACGAGGCATAGGTTCACTGGTCTCGTTGCCGTCCACTACTGCTGCACTACTGCTGGTATTGGAGATCGTCACTGTTATTTTTCTAAGTAATCTCTGAATTACGCATCTAGGAAACATTATATGACTATGAATAATCAATACGTATTTAATCTAGTATGAAAATTGACGTGGTTGTTACATATTTGAAATTAATTCTCATACCTGCTAACTATTATAGCATACGTAAGTTACCCGTGATTTAATTTAAAACGTCCTACCTATTTATTCATAAAAAATAAATCTTGAAGTCAAAACCACTAAAATACAGTGACGTCAAATCAATAACTAAGGGTTTGGCAGTTCAGAGCCAAAAATATGATTGTGTCGGTCCACAAAAGAAATATTTGATAACTTCAGCGTTACGTGAAGCTATGACGCATTTCAAGCAATATCTTATCTTCCCACGGCTAAAATAATTGAACATATTTTAAAGCAAGTACTTACGGCATTTTGCGTGATCGCTGTATGTGTCCACTGTCTTTGCTGCCGTCATTTAATTATGTATATTACCGCTATATGAATTCAATCAAATTGACAACTTTCCGTGATTCCTGATAGCCTATAAACAAAACACGGGTCTCGGCCGGTGTAATTTACTACACAAAAACTATCTACAAGAGTGTGGTGTGTTTTTATATGTTAGCAATTCGGAATGTTGGCCTAGTGTTGTTTACTCTTAGGTATCGATCAACGGGCTAACTAAAGCGGTTTTTTAAATAGTTTATTAAGCATGTAATTGAAAACAAATTTAGGATAAAAATCGCGAAACAAAGAAATAAATATTAGTGGTACTTTTTTCTCATTTCGTAATCTAGCCACAAACTAAACTAACATTGTTTTATGAAAGCTGGGTTACTGATTCAATATATTCAATTTTAAATTCATACAAACTTATGATACGAGGGCTAAAGCCTACTATTATTATGACCCTGGGTCCCAGTTATGGGAACAGAAAGTGGGCTACTTAGCTGGGTAGCTTACTTATTAATAAAAACAACCAGATATAAAACGTATCCTTTACATATTTATTACATAATTCTTTATTCTGCTTTGGAATCGAACGGCTTGGTGAACTACTGACTGAGCCACGAAAATAGACAAAAAATAGATTTATTTTGAAGTGTTTACTATTTTGCTTAGCTTGGTTTGACCAAGTTAGGCGAAATTCTTGTTAAGACTCCAGAATAACTTCCAACCCATAATTACGCAATATTATGTATTTACGATACAGAGTTCGTGAACTCTTAAGTAAGTAAACTAGCGAACAATGCCTAAACCAGCGAAACCGTGTGCAAGAGCTAATATAAAATTATAATGTGCTAAAGTAACCCAGTTGGTGTCCATTGTTGTTTTAAGATGAAAGCTAACACGATTACGACAACGAGCCATTGTTCACATTAAATATCGTAAAAATACGTGAGAACGTTATTTTAGGCAATATCGTAAGTATTCTTTTAATGTTTTCCTTGTCACATTTGTGTGGGATTCGAGATTTTATTAAATCGGTACTCTCTATAAATAGGCCAAAATACGTTGTGATGTTGTTGTGGGTGGGATTCAGTAGGGTAGGTCAAGATTGATAATATTGGGAGCTATCTTTCAATGTTCGGGTATAAATAGGCGTACCGTCCACGATTACAAGAATTCGTCCATAATTAATTTATTTCAATTTTATTTTTTTTACTCGAGATCGAACATACCTACGTCTAACCAACCACTAAGTTGAACAGAATGAAAGCCTACGTGTTCCTTGTATTGTACTTACTTCGTGAATTTTATTCAAATTCGTTTGTAAATGTATAATACAAATAAATAATTAATCTTTATATTAATTTACGGGGATCAAACGCTTTACACCAAAATTGCGCGGGAGGAGGAAGTCAAAAAAAGTCAAAGTCTAATAGTTTATAGAGAGTGCAGAATGTATTTTTTTTTATATTAAAAAACTGTTTTCGTACAAAAAATTAAACCAACTTCAAAACCACAAATAGGTACTCAAAAGCGCCGATTTCAAATAGATGAGTGAGTAGCGCTTACGAGTATAATAACGATTTTAGTTTATTTTCGCTTTTGAGTTCCTATTTGTGGTTTTGAAGTCGGTTCAATTTTTTGTACGAAAATGGTTTATTTTACCCTTTTTAGTGCGAAACAAGTTTTTATTAATCCATTTACACAATTTCGTAGTGACAGAACTGAGTTTCATAACTTTTGTGAAACCTACAACTACGTCATCCAGAAAATTGTACGCAAATTTTAGTTTATGGTTCATATTTCAAAAAACCACCCGACCGATTTCGATAAGATTTATATGGGACCATTCGGGAAACATACCCATCCGAACACAAAAATAAATTTTGAAACCGGTGCCGGGGCTCTAGAGAAATCAGGTAACATACATAAAAAACAACATAGGGTTCGAATTGATAACCTACTCCTTTTTTTGGAAGTCGGTTATAAAAATTTATCAATGAAGAAAACGTAAATACGCATACATCCTCTTTTGGTCATAGTTAAAGTTTGTGGTCAAATTGGGAATAGATTAATATTGCTTTGTGGTTGAATTGTCATCACTTGGCGAACAATATTAGTGTGATAAAAATATGAGTGGGAGACAAAGAAGTTGGAAAATTAAGATCGCTTCAGTTGCTTTAGATGACTCCTACTGTCCACCGAACTTGGAACTAGGCGCAGAGTCCAACTGATCCAAATTTATAAACTAACTATATGCAATACTGAACTTTAATTTTTTTTTTAATTAATTAAAATTAATAAAATTAAAAAAATATTTTTAAACAAAAACATTGTTGCACATACGTAAAGCATGTCTAAAATCAAATAAAACGCATACCTACTTGTGACATGAAGCAAACTCGTTCGAAAAATCACAATTACAACGTTATACCAGTATACCTATACCTACCTATTATCGTTTAGCATATCCTGGTGCCCCCTAAAAGAAGGCGGGTCTCGAACAAACCCGAAACTTGTCTCGACGGGGTGACTCACCCCCTATAATAAGAAACTGAAATGCGACACAACCCTGTAGCGAATGATAATAAATCATCCCCCGGAAAGGGGCGGAATATTTTTCTTTTTCATTCCTATCTCTCGGTGGAACAGATTTTTTAAGTTTTGGAAGTTTGAAATTAAACTTTTTACATTGGTATCTCAATACTTAGTTTCATGTATGAGTTTCGCAAATTATTACAGTCTTCTGTTACAGTCTTCTGTTCTGTTCAGTCTTCTATTTGTTCAAACAAATACTACTCAAAATATCTGAATCAATTCACAGGGGACATGACCCCCCCAAAATCGTATGCGTTAAATGAAAAGTCTAAAAAAAATGTTTTATATGATGGAAATAGATATACCTATTACGTCAAATCACATCTTAGACATTGAAATTGGGTCACATTTACAATGTCTGGGATGTAGGTACATAGTTTCATGTAAATTTTACAAGCATACCAAAAAATCAATGTGTAATTGAGAATATCTCCCCACTTAAACTCAGCCGTAAAGGTCTTGAATTCTATCCTAAAGTTGAAAAATGCCGGGACTCGGCGATCTCTCCATCTTTCATACCTACGTAGGCGACATTTCAACTCGGATCCAAGAATCGAGAAAAAACTCTTTAACTACTCCGTCGACCGGCCCACCAATGGGAAATTAATGGTTCTCCGCACAATACAGCTTGATAATTTATTGCATTAATTTAAAGATACATTGAGCATGTGCAAAATACCGAGGTTTCAATTGGTCAATCGACAACACTGAAGAATAGTTTCGTAGGAAAAGACGAAATTAAAAAGCGATGTATTAAGAGTGAATGTTTTTGTCGCACTGTAAGATAATGCAGCATTTCCTAATAAGAGCTAGTCACCTGACCGCTTTGAGATTAAGCGATTACATTAAAAGCACAATGCGGCGTTGCGCTGCGTCCTATGGGGCAATAAATTATACGACACTATACGAGTGGAGGTGGACGGCAGTAGCTCCCGGTTTTGGTCGGGTTGGTTTTTTGTAGGTGCGGCCATTTTTGCAAGCCGCCGGCTTTTTATCGGCCAGTTTGCTCCGAGTCCGGTACCCGCTTTACGGCCATATCAATTACAAGGGAACGCGATTGCGTAACGCAGTGAAAGGTAACTAGAGGCGAGGCCCATGTCCCACGCCGCTACGTGAGAAGCCGACGCGACGGTTTCGAGCCCTGCGCGGGGCCCTCGCACGCTTGCTTATAGTACCACAAACTAATATGTAGAACGGCCAAATACGGAAATACTGACGCCCATAGAACACGGATATACAAGTTGTCTAATTTTACAATGGGTGGCAACTCTTTTCGATCGTGGCGCCATCGCTACATTCTATAGATAAATTGGCTGCGCTGTAAACGTGTACACAAGAATTTTTGACAATTCCGTAGGTGCTCATTGATGTAGCTGTCACTGTGTTCAATGAAGGAGAATTCCTTGAATGTTACGTGTATCATAAAGTTTTATAACTGCGTTTAACCTTTTCAACTGGTACTCAATGTTTTTTCAAGGGCTATCCAAAAGTTACGTCATCAAATAGGTACATCTTTCTTTCTCGGAGTTGCTGACTGACAGACATCATATAAATTAAACCACTTAAGGTAAAATCTTAAAATTTGGAAGATGTTTAATAAAAAAAAAAGAACAAACACACATTTTGAAATGTATGTCAAAAAGTGATACTCTTCTAAAAAAAAACAATCTTTAGTATATACAAATCGTTAATTTTGCCGTTTGACAGATTTTCGACTACTGCAATGATAATAAAAATAAATATTGTAGTAGATGCTCACATGACTCATAGCTCAAACTATTCCCAAACAAAGCAAAGCTTAGTTTAGCGAAGTATATACTCGTAAGGGAGCAAAGCTTTGCTCGCTTTAAACACGGATAAATTGACGTTTCTTACTAATGAAACCTAGCTGGATCGATATATCGCTCCCGAAACCCCTTGTATACTAAAGTTCATGAAAATTGTTGGAGCCATTTCACAGATTCGGATTCTATGATATGTATTCCATACAAGAATTGTTCGTCTAATGCTATAGTTGCCGGCAAACAAGTTGACCCAATGAAGTTAGCTGCGCATGGCAGAAACGTTTTTAAGGTCTCTTTGGTAGTTCGCGCACATGCGCGAACTTTCCCCTTCCACGTCACTTTTGGGTCAACTTGTTTGCCGGCCACTATAAGATAGATACATGTAGAAACTATAATATATAGAAAACACAGATATTTGTATTTATCGATTAAAGCTGAAGAGGATGTTTGTTTGATCGCGATAATACTCGCGGGAACTACTGGACCGATTTTAAACATTATTTCACCGTTGGATATGGCCGTGACCCCTGAGTGCTATAGGCTATATATTAGCTAGAACGGGTGAAGTCGAGGCGGACTGCTAGTCACAAATATGTCTCCTGGGTGGGAATTAAAAACCGCGAATATCTAAATAGTTGTTAGACAATAAATGCGCTACAAGGAACTCATTGGACAAGATTTGGCAGAAGACAACTCTACAATGGTGGACTATTTATAAGGAAATTATCTATTTTATGATTTTTAGTAAGACAACTAACGTGGTTATTACGCATTTTAAATTAATGTACGGGTAGCTTACGTGATGTATAGTCAGTCTAGTCTAGTCAGTAATCTATTTTATGATTTAAATTGAAATAATTATGAAGATAATAGATGTTTCAGTAATAGGCGCACAATGGGGTCTCTTTGTAATGGTTGGCTTAGGATTCTTTCCTCGAAACTGTTTAAAAAACCAAAGGCTCATAGAAACATTCTACGGACCTAATTACGACTCAGTACAAGACATTCAGTTAGCTACATAGAAATATGTATTTTTTGTAAGTATAACCTAATTGAGAATATCTTTATTCCCATTTTGTACAATTTTTTAATACGATTTCATATTTCGTTTCGGGATCAAATTAACTATAACTAAACTCAATTTGTAAGTTGGCAGTAAAAAAACTACAATGCGAAGCAATAGATACTTCGATAAAGCTGGTCTAGTAACCTGGCCGATAGTAAGTGTCCGATTCTTACTTAGGGCAAATGTTTATGTGATGAATGCAACGATGTATTCTTATATAAGTATTAAATCAGCTATAAATATGGCTTTCATAGCTTTGCTTAGTCTGAGGCTAGATAGTGTTGTGTGAGAAATGTCTGCTAATATTTAATTTAATTTGAATACGTTGTTATTCTATCCAACGGAATGGAAGACGTTTTGTTGAAGTTTGTTTGCTTGATAGTATGTGTCATTTTATCTACATCTTCCAAATACACGACTTAACACAAACACAGTAAACATCATATATTTTACACATGAATGACATGTTATGGTATCTTGTGGGATACACTGCCTTTTGCAATAGTGTTTAGAAAAAAACAATGAACATAGACGTGAACTGCTTAATCAGTTATGAAAAAAAAAATTGGCTGTCATAGGGACTTCCTACATAAGTGAAACCTTAAAATTTTGTCATAAGCAGCGCACTAAGTTTTTGGTACATGTTGGTTTCCTCATGATGTTTTCCTTCAACGTTTTTACGTTAACGGCATTACGCACATGACTTAGAAAAGACAGTGGTGGGCGTGGGATTTGAACTTCAGATTGATCAGTGTTCTCGTGAGTTTTGAAATAAACCCGCGCCCGGGTTTAAATAAAACACGGGTGAAAATCGTTCCATGAGTTCATAGCCATATTGCTAGATGGTTAATTTATTATCAGTTTGGCTCAATGCATTTTAAAAAATACGTGAAATAATTATTCTTTTTATTGATAAGACGAAGCGCGTCTGTGCGGTGGCTGCCGGCACTTTGAAACAATACTCCATCTAATAGTACGAGAAAGAAGTCGATTGTTCCAAGTTAAAATTAATTGGCTTGTTTATTTTAGAAGCACACTTTCAAGAAAATGAAATGAGAAAAACTTGAATTAGAGGCGATACATTTAATTACGTTAGTCTTTTAAATCAAATTGGATTTCTTCTCTACAAGTTCAATAATAATAATTTGAAACGAAATGAAAACGTATTGTTAAACGTATGTTGATTAAAAGTATTGAAAAATCAATTGATAACATATTTTTGTAATAAAATGAACATAACTAGTGCAATGAATTAACCAATCGTTAAAGTATTTCCTTTTACAAAGCGTATGTTGGTTTTGAACAGCTCGTGTTTAACAATCGTTACTAACCTATGGCAACAGTTGCTGATGTGTAGCAACCGATGCCGGTACTAGCAATAGTTGTCGATGTGTTACCGTTGCAATATAGTAGCAACCGTTTCAATGGCTAGCAACTGTTGCTAATGGGCAAAAATAGTTGCCAGTGTAAAGCAACCGTTAGTCATATCTAGCAACCGGTCCAAATGGAGAGCAACCGACGCGGCGTCAACAGGTCGCAACCGTTGCCAATATGTAGCAATTGTTGATCATGTTTATAAACGGATGCTCATTCGTAGTTCCCGTCGCGGTAAATATAACTTGTGAAAAGATAGTTTTTTACTATAATAATAATGGACTCTATTTTCCTGTTTTGCTATCATTAATACAAGTACGATCTAATAATTTAACTCTTATTGTATTTATGTGTTACGTTTGCTTAATCTATACCGGAAGTGTATATCAAATTGAAAAAAAAAACATAAGGCAATTGGTTACATTATTATTTATACGTTGTAGGCTATTTAATCGAATAACAAACTTATGATCAATAAGAAACGTACACTTAAGAATATCATAATTTTACTTTTGACAGGGCCTTATTATACCTACTCGCTAAAGTTATTATTAATCATAATAATTTATTGATCCATAGTTATGTTTGCATCAAATGCTACATTTGTTATTTGTTTCACTTCTATTTTAAAGCCACTGTTTTACATACATTTGAAACAAACTTTTCAACCTTTTTAAAGAAGAGTTTAGTGGTTTTTTTTCTGAGTTTAGTGCTGATTATTTAGTGCTTTAGGAAAAAATGTATACTTACATGATAAACTTTTCAGGAGTTAATTTCACCTCACATTTAGATTTTATAAAAGAAACATACTTACAGTTTTTCAGAGTGACGGCAATACACCGGTCAAGTACTAGTTGACAAAGGCTACCATAAAAAAGTACCTTTAAATGAATCTATTATTTTTTTCCAGGCAGAGCCTTTGTTAGCAAAACTAAATTACAATGAGATCTACACTATCCTACATACCTAACTCACCACTTAAACTAAGCACATCTGAATCATACATAGACTGAAAAGTCTAAAGATAATGAAGACTTACCTACTGTTTTATCTGCAGAACGAATATTACAACTGAGTAAAAGAATCTTTTGTTTACCTTCAGTTACTTTTTTAATAGTAAAAGCTTCGTTTTAACATTTATTTTGGGAAAGACCCTAGAATGTATTGTATTATATTATATTAGATATTTATTACACCAAAAATGTATATATGTAGTTGTTTAAAAGCACTTTGTGGAATTGAGTATTGATGTCAACAAAACCTTCAAAATTTGTTGTGTAAACAATCTATCAAAGATCAGAAGATTGGGAGAGTGAAGGAAACGATAGTTGAATAGATGTTAGAACATTTAATGTAATCTTAAGGGTAACAGCAATAATCAATTAGGCAATTAAAGACACGAAGACACACGCAGTTTGTCCGGCGTGACAGCAGTCTGGAGCAAAAGTGTCACTGAACACCGTTCTACTAAAATCTCTTTTTCATATCCGCCGTAATAACACATGTTCTGCGTAAATGTTCAACTAATTAGTGCAGTTTAATACAACTTAAAACAGTATGTACGAACGGACAGATAAACAGACAACAGAGGCTTAGGAATACGTGCCCGTTTTTGGCACCCTTAAAATGAATATTTCAGCATCATTATAAATCACATTATTATGACTGTTTCTGCTTATTCAGCAACACTTATAAGAATTATCAGTTGTAAACAATTGTCTACTCTCTCTGAAGTTGGTTTTCGCAAACGAAGAGCATATATTAATATTTTATGCTATAAATATTATACTGCACAGCTACAGGTTACAATCTTCACCATAAATGATCGCACTATTCCTACAAACATGTACCTAAGTAAACAAACTATTGTGTATAAAAATTGAAGTTTTTGACGATACGGCTTACGCTTATACTCACAGTCATGTTTTTAAAATGACACAAAAAAATGTTTGAGACAAGTGTCATAAATTTGACATTAGATGTGATCGTGCCCGAGACCCCGGCTAGTAGTAACGTTTTCGTCACCAACCGTAAGCTTCTTCCCTTAAAGTTTGTTACCGTGTGACAATAAATTACGCACTAACGGGCAGACGGAAAAAAATAACGCTTCCTACTTCAATAACGGGACCGAAGTAAATTATACCCGGTAATGAAGTTGTCACATCTGCCCCGGAGCGTCACGTGGTATCGTTTTCACCTTTTGTTTTTAGTGTTTTCTACCAGCATTTGGTTTCACTGAACCGCCATAAATTCAATATAGCCGCGACTACGGCCCGGCCTGATTTATTTCCCGCCAAAATATGTGCCCGGTATTTTTTATTTGGCTTCGGACATTACGAGTAGCGTCCACGATCATGCTGATAGGCGGGCCGCGTTCCCTCGTCGACGGTAGTTGGTTCGGAAAAAGCTTTTTTTACTCTTTTTATTTTTGGAATAAAAAAGTTCGGAGACACCGACTGTTTCGTGTGTTTTTTTAACGCCCGATAAAAGATAGTCTCGAACGTTTTGTGAATGGTACTTATTAAAAGAGTTGACGCTTTTGTTATGGGAGAACACAAACAATTGTTTCGGTAGGAGTACAATTTGATTACACATTGTTTTTCCAATTGGTTCGAATTTTTCGATATTTCAGATAAAATGTATGGAAATGGACCTATGACAGTTGTTATCGGATGGCGTTTAATCCTTACCGACCTTTGGGCTAGCGCAGAAGTTCTGGAAATCCTACTGTTCTTTTAAAAATTCTACTGTGACAGGCTGAATGTTTGTAGGATCACGACAGTATAGCTTGGAATAACATACTAGGATTTGAAGACCGGTAAAACACGAAGTCCCATAAGCTATACTCTAAGATGAAGTATGAAAATAACGAACACAAACGAAAGTACGAAAAATTATTGAATCCTAATTTTATCAAAAATGTACAGTCACATAGTGATGGTCCTCAGTTTACGAAGTTGGCCAAGACTTTTTAATTTGAAGTAAAGTGCCAGAGCAGTGTTCACGTCTTCACGTCTCACACGCGAAGTTAGAGATAAATTTAGTAAGACGAATTATTCTATAATATTAGAAAAACACATTCTGTGATTGTAATACACATGCATGTCCTTGGAAGTGCATTCTTGGGAATTAAGTACGGCAGTGCAGCAAATAAGCGTAATGTTAGTAATCAGTTAGTACAATAGAGTAACACTAGACGGTACGTTATTGTAATATTCATGCTCAATTACCTGCTACAAAACAATCGTATGACTTTGGTTTCGATTATTCCGGTTTTACGGAACTAAAACGATTCAATTTCTATTACTATTTTGTTATGCACTAAATCATAAAATATCGTTAATAAACATTGGTATCAGCGAACTGTAAAATATTTTATATTTGATATTATTTTTGTGGTAGATAAATATTTAATTATATTTAATTTATGTATCATGATACTACGTGATAAATTACTATTAATTATAGTTTAAGGAAACAAATTTATACATTGCTGATATAGATAACATAAAGGTATGTATGTAATTACAAATATACATAATAAATATATATAATTTTATATTATTTATTATATATAATTCTCGTATGTGTGTTTTCTTCATTTACCGCCGTATTCTCAACATTTAGTCATAGAACACATATTTTGATACAATTATTTCAAATGTTAAATTTGATTTAGTCAAATCTTAGGTAGGCGAGCCAAAACGTTGCGTCGCCATATGAGAAAAATCAAATATTTTTTTGAAATTTCATATTTTTGCGTCAAACTAACTCAAGCTGACAAAATTGAGTTAAAGTTAAGTTTTCATGAACAATAAAAAATATAGTGTTTCACGGTAAAGTATTGACAAAAGCGGACCTATCGTGAATACTAAGAAGAAGGCATCCAAAAAAATAGCATTCATTCTAGCTGGAGGTCGTGGGTTGGATTCCCATCCAGTGGAAATAGTGTGATGAATACAAATATTGGTTGTGTCTCGGTGTGTTCATGTATAAAATATGTTTTAGTTATATATATGTTTTTTATCTATCTGAATCACATAGCTTTGATTAGTTTAAGGCAAGAAATGTCTACTAATATTTATTTATTTGTATATTCTGGCTGTCCAGTTTCATTGGTTTAGCACCTTAGAGCGTTGTTTATACTCGTATTTCAACTGGTTTTCCGCATACCGGTTAATAGAAGTAACAAGAACCTACAGCGTCGTAACTTGGAACTTCGATTTGCGTATTTTCCCAAATACAAATTATCACTTGCTGTACCTTTTTTTTAACTTTTATAGGTTTACACTTGACTACCTTCTCGCCTGATGTTAAACGATGCTGCGGTCTACGATGGAGCGTGTTTACCTAGAAGAAACCGATTCACTCTCGATTCGAAGACACAAAGATTGTAACTATCGGGAAAAACCCTCTCAGGCAACGTATTCCACAGCCTTGATGTTCTTATCACAAAAGTAGAGTCAAATCTCTTCGTTCGTGTCTTTGGAACATCAACCATGAAACGATGTCGCTTTTTCGAGCTACGAGCATTCCGATAAAAAAAAGGGCAAGGTGGTATTAGATCGTACAAATCAGTCGCACACTCTCCGAAGTGTATCCGATAAAAAACCGATAAGCTAGCAATTTTCTGGCGATGTTCGAGACTTTGCAGTCTTTTTCGCACGAGGATGTCATTGAACGCCTATAAACGCCTTTCATTTAATTAACAAGTGAAACGATTTACAAAAAAAAAAACAATTACATTAGTTGTCAGGCTTTGATACAATAAGTTATCAAAAAAAGACTTTACAATATACAATGTTGATGCTAAAATGAAAAAACAAAACCTACATGTCCCCAGCCACATGGTATCACTGTGTTTATAAAAATAAAATATTAATTGTGATTGACGGATGCTGAGTTATTGCAGTCGCACACACACTTTCCGAAATGTATTGAAAAAAAGCAGCTAAACTAGCAACTTTGTGGCGATGTTCAATACTTTGAAGTGTTCTTCGTACAAGAGATGTCGTTGCCTATTGTTGAGTTAATTTTGACGTGACAACGTCTTATAAATTGGTTTGCCGGGTGACACTTCAAGAAACTGCGTTACGCTCCGCTCACGTTATGCGCTCACAACGAGAGCGAGTGAGAGGCAAGCGTCCCTTCCACTCGGGCATGGTTAGCCCGGCTAAGAGCGAGAGAGACAGACATAAAAAGTGAAAGGCACGCGTCCCTTCCGTAAAATTATTTTACCACTCAAAGTCGTTGTCACGTAAAACTTTCGCCCGTATACCGACTTTACAGGCAACCAATTTTTTGATTTAGACTCTCTTTTTTGAGACAAGGACTTGACATCGAGCTGTTTATACAAAAAAGTACGTACATAATATCGTACATAGCTCATACGCCATTCAACAAAGCATAATCTTTTATGTTTAGAGTTCTGTTAATAATATTGTGAGCATGTAAAAGTTGTTAATATCTAATTAATGTACTTGCGTTCTCATTAATTCATAACCTTTGAGAACAAAATAAAGGATTTTCAAATAATATAAAACAATTTATAATATTTACGGCTTCATTTCTAGTATGAAATTGAAATATTAATTTGGTTCTGAATATGATTGTAGCAAGAAATTCACAATAAAATAAGCGCTTTAGTTTCATCTCCACGTCAAAAGTTCATAGCAAGGTACAGAGGTAATAAGTACAGGCTTATAAAATAGCTCTTATAAATGTAATATACTACAATTTAACGGAAAATATTCTGATACAAAATCAGATTTACTGGAATACAGATAGAGTCGTAATTTGCTTGTATTTTCTTATAAATCTAGTTTTATTTCTAGTTTAAAGAAAAAAAAAAATAACTGAAAGCACTGAATATACGAGCATAATAAACAATGTTTTTCTTAACTCGAATATTTTAAATCTAATTTGACTTAATTGTTAAGATAAATTAAATTACTAATATCAGTTAAATTACGATTGATGTTAGTCAAATACATATAAAAAAAACTCGGTCCGCACCTGTCTGGTGCAAAGGATCTTAAAATGCCCGGTGCATTACCTCGCTGAATGGCAACTGCAAAACTCTGCACCAGAAACGAGCTGGATCGAGTCATCACCGTTTTTTTTTTCGAATTTGTCGCCATGTTTTTGGACCAAGTTTGTATTCGGCTCCTAACTGCCAATGGTATTCACCGCGAAACAGAATTGTACTGCGATTTCAATGGCGCGTATTTTCGGTGCTCTCTACAAGCAGCGTCTAAAAAAACGTACCAATGTTATAAATGTGCAATAATGGATATTTATATGTTTGGATACACACATCCAAACATACAAATGTCATATTCAACCACGTCATTACTCTGAATGGAAATTTGGAACACAGTAAAATAGAATATAGGCTCCTTTTTATCTTGAGAAAATAGCAACAACAGAAACTTTGCATGGGGAAAACCGTAGGGCAAGTAGGTACATTATAAGCATAGCAATATGAAATAGTACTTTTAGACGAATCGTATAATTCATCTAAATTATTATTTGAGGTCTATGGAATGATGGTAAAAAACTGTAAAAAAATGTGTGTAATCTGTGGTAAAAAAAGGTCCGTTTAGACCATTGGGTTTAGACTTATGTCATCGCAACGCAATTAGTGACGTAACTATACGACAAAAAATAGAGATGTAAGCAGGATTCAAACCCACAACCTTATGTTTGCGAAATACCTTTTCCGAAGTTTAAATTTTAATTGAGATTTTTACAACTTTCAAAACGGGGCTTTTATTTTAAGCAGGCTGTAAGCATCATTATCTTTTCTTGGTCTCTGAAATTTATATAAAACACAGTAATGATTTGGGAAACAGTTGTTGAAATCAGGTCCGAAGCATGGTCACCGTACACCGGTCATGTCAGTCGGTTAATGTGATATCCATGTTAGTTCATTTCGTGGCCGCCGCTATCGCGCGCGAGACATCTGTATCGGTGGCACACCGTCCCTATGGCTTTATATCGCTGCGTTATTTATTGCCCGACTTCAAACCTCTTTCGAATTAAGAAATTCGGAATGAATATTCCTTCTTCCGTACCTTCGGTGAGGCTCGAGAGCTTGTCCATTGATTTAAAATTTTCGTTCCTTTTCTCATCTCTTTTTAATTCACGCAACATTTGCGAAGTTATTGCAACACTTTGACGTTCATAGGAGATACTAACTTAATTTTGACTTCAAAATCTCATAAATAAGTGAGAATTTAATTGATCATAAGTTTATAACATGTCGCCATTTGTTGAGTGTTGCCCCTATATAATAACAATACAGCGATGTCCGATGTACGAATACAAATAATGATACATTTATTGAAGAGGTGAATATATTTATTTCTACATCATGTTGAAGTACGGTCACATTTCTCTATGTAGATTTTCCCTACTTCACAAATGTCTATGACACTTGTAGTGTTCATTTCCGTGGCAGGTATAATACAACATCATTTCATTAGAGCATTATTATTCTGCTAGTGCCTTCCCGCAAATTTGCCCGGAAATTTCCAAAAGGGCTAAGCCCCTAAAACATTTTGCGTTCTTGAGGACATTAGCGTTCTATTCTAGATCATGATTTTTATGAGTTCTAAATTCAGCATGACTCATTCAGTTTTTGCAATGTGGTTGAACGACAAATATACCTACCTATACTTTCTCATTTATAACATTAACAGGGAAAAAAACAATTTTATCTACAGATGTTAAATACTTCCATACTTTCGCAAAAATGTACAGTAGGCTGTTACAGGTCTCACTAATCCAGTATTTGTTACATACCTAACCCAGTATTTAAATAATGGAATTCCTAGAAGTTTTTCGTCAAAATATTTCTATGGTGTCTTCTGATGTCATTGAGGAGTTAACTAACTTAACAGCATGGTTAAATCTTTAAAACAACTGAAATTTGAATAATATAAGGTATATGATAAATTACTATTCGTAAAATAATTAAATTCTCAACACTATGGCAATCAACTTCTGTTTTTATATCATTAATGGTTCAATAAGACGGAGACATCGAAATCTTATGAACTCTTTTTATTAGTGTTTTTATTAATTTATGATGAGAAATAAAAATACTTTGGCAGGTACAGACATTAAAAGCTATACGATCGTAAAAATTTTGTTTAGCCATAGGGAGCCTATAAATAGTGCTGTGCTGATTTATATCGATAATTTATCTTATACATTGTCACATGCCTACTCTCTCCCTAATTACTCAGATTATATTTTATGTATCCATTAAATAAGTTTTTTTTTAGTTTGTTTTGTATTGCATGTGGTATTTTAAATTTTTTTGCCACAACTATGTAGGAATTGTTATGTGTACCTATTATTTACTTAAGTTTTGGACAGTAGCTTTTAATTTCATCATGATAAGTTTATTACACTTTATTAAAACTAAGGTAAATTTCGGATAAGTTCCAAATAAAACAAAAATGTTAGTTCAAGATAAATAAAAAGGTACATGTCTAGTTCACTTCACTATTTTTACATTTGGTCATCATCTCAATGTCCGTTTGATATCAATCGACGCCATATAAATCTACCGTTTTAAGTAGTAATAACACGTGAAATATGAGCATTGGTGTGGTATAGCGGCGCGGCGCGGGCGCTCATCGAGACGCTTGAGTTAGGGCCGCCGGTAGCGCCCCCCGCTGGCGTGTCATGCGATACAACACTAATGTCGATGAATTTAATAATTTTCCCTTTTTACACCCGAAAGGCATGCTGACAATCCAGTTTTTTTTACAATTTATATTCAAATATTCTACCACGGCTGTCTTATTCGAGTCTGTTTATCGAACGATCAAACCCTAGATTTATGCATCGTCACTCGAACGATAATAGCGCATAAAAACTTCACCGGACGAAGCGGTATCTTGTAGGAAATCTTATTTTTTGCTGACCTTAAACATGAATGGTGTGTACGATTTATGAGATCACAATGATCTTTTTAGCCTACCCGAGTTTTTTATACATTTTTTTCTCCGTCCTGTGCGTTATCTCCTTACATTTTGTGTCTCAATCTATTAATAATGTCTTCTTTTAGCGGATGAGACGTTTTGTGCAGTGATGTTTATCGATAACCGGTGACATACCTAACCTATCTCTAATTCTGGTATTAAAGGTTGTTTTTTATTTTGTTTACTCACTATATAGTAACATTTAAAAGGTACTCTTCAAATACTGGATTACGAGTACAATATTTTTTCTACAGAGTTTTTGTTTGAGTGAGACGCTATCTGGTCTGCACGAAAGCCCGAAGCCTCGTCGTGGCCACCAGTTTACCTTGAGCTTCTCTGCCCCCGAGGGTCATTTATGCTGCTGGCTGGAAAGGGGTACTGTCGTGTATCTTTGGAGTCTATATTACGTTTGCTAACAAGCTATCACTGAAGAGTAAATCACGCGGGTGAAGGTAAGACGGCTCGTCAACGGGCCATCGCACTGCTTCGATCGGTGTGAAGACACCGCTGCCATCGGCGAAATGTATTATTACCAATAATGTTTTGAATATTATAATTATTACACAATCTTTTATTACAATTAAAATTCGTAATTAATAAATACTAATATGTAAAATAATATTCATTTTTTAGTTTTAACAAATCAAAGTATTTTTAATTCTGTAAACGTGAGATAATGATTTATAAAAAAATGTGATTAGATAACATAGCAGTGTAGTTACAGAAAATACGTCTTGCTGGACATTGTTTGTAAAAGGCTAACGATCTTGAACCGCTTGCATAATTGGCTTGCTATTGTTATGTAACTATCCGATTTTCGGATCTTGTTAATCGATTCCTGAAACACAATTTTCGGAAAGTCCTATTGTCGGTAAAGACTTTTTTGTTGGTGGTGCAAGACTTTGTATAGTTTTAAGATAGCTGACGAATACAACTTACCATACCAAAGTATGATGGATTACCGCCAGTCGCAATTTTCTTGGTATTACGAGTATCAGTATAGAAACTCCCTCCATCCAAACGCCTCTTCGATACAAATTTTCGCTCATTTTAGGTCCCGAACCAATTATCATTTATTGAAGGAAACAAAACAAACAGCTTCAAAAAACATAACTTAATTTAAATTATTTATAATAAATAAGACCACACACCTGAATGAAAATTGTACTAACACTGAGGTCATCTGAATTCTTAGATTGACGATAAATAATAAAGGTAGATTGTCATGGTCTAGATACTTTCTAGTTGTGCATACCCACTACTAATAGATAGTGGTATCACCACGCTGAATAGATATTGAGTATACGTTTGGTAAATAAAATATTGGCTTAAACCGAGCGCTGAGGCTGAGACGGATTTTCTAACATTTTTGTTAGAAGAATTTGTAGAGTATTAACTCTACAAAACCAAGAAACACAAACAAACCAACTGAACTCTATAAGAAGGGGAGGTCCTGAAGCCAATGCTGAGATGTATATGAGTTGATGCGTATTTTAAACCGTAACTTTATGGTACTGTAGCATTGCAAGTTTGAAATCGCGGTGCATTTGTGCGAATCGGGCGCAAGACCATTAAATGTCGAGTGAAGCGGCCCGACGGGTTCCTGCATAATTACCCACGGGCTAATTGTTCTCCGCCGAGCTCGGAACGAACCAAATTGTCGCGAAACACACCGTCACATACACCTACCTCCGACCGCAAGAGGTTGATACCTGCGGTCGGCTTTAAAAATATTAAAACTCTTTTGAGAATAGTTCTAAATACATAAAAAAGGCGATTTTGAAGAATTAAACATAACTTTTCTGAGTATTTACTTTAGTGTTTAAAAATGGCAGTCTTAGGGACTACAGATAGAAGAGAAAACGTGTAACTAAGAATTTAAATATTAAATAACACTAAGTCATGTTGTGGGCCTTCACTGTGGGCCTCATAACGAAGCTCAAAGTCACACAGCGAGCTATGGAGAGAGCTATGCTCGGAGTCTCTTTGCGTGACAGAATCCGTAATGAGGATATTCGCAAAAGAACGAAAGTGGCCGACATAGCTCAAAGAGTAAGCAAGCTGAAGTGGCAATGGGCAGGCCACATCGCTCGCAGAACTGACAACCGATGGGAAGAAGAGGTTCTCGAGTGGCGACCACGAACCGGAAGACGCAGTGTTGGACGGCCTCCCACTAGATGGACAGATGACCTCACAAAGGTCGCTGGAAACCGCTGGTTGCAGATTGCGCAGGACCGTTCGTTGTGGAAATCTAGGGGGGAGGCCTATGTTCAGCAGTGGACGTCTTGAAGTCATGTTGCACAATACATCAGATGTGTACCTACTACAATTAAATATGTAGGTGACAAGAACTCACATAATTTTATTCATCCTTAAAGCGTCAAGCGCAGACGTCCTTCTCCGCTGCTCCACCGCCGCTCCAACGCTTCGCCGTTATACCGTCCCTGCCTGTCCCTTAGATTTTTCCTTAACCTAGATAAGCTATCACACTTCATATATCAGCATCACTTTCACACACATTAATATTCCTGTATTAATTGCGCAAATATTGTTTTTAAACTTTCGCGATTTGAACACATAATGTTTATAATGTATCTACAGGACTTAATTGCGCAAATTCTTAAAAAAGATGTGAGTAATGAAATCGCTAAATCCTTAAAATATTTGTCAAATTATTGTATGACCATGAAAAGTGGGGCAACATTGTTTTATTTCAATGCAAACAAAATTTGATCTTTTGATTGCCGATATGTACATTCAATCATAATCATTGTTACGGGGAGACGTCAGTGATGCAGGTCAGTAACACGATTGGGCGATAATCAAAGAGTTTGTGAGTAATCCATGGCGACAGCCGTTCGTTTTGTTTTCGACTAGAGATGGGTAAAACGGTGAACAGATACAAGTATTGATACCTACTTCTATAGATATAACTTCCAAGACCTGTATTTTGTATAATAATAGAGTTTTGCTTTAAGTTCGGTAAGCAATGGAGGCTAATTCAGGTCAACTGCCTCAGGGTCGTTTATAAAAAAATGAATTTTCTGTGCTGAGAAAGCGCGTTTTTGTACCTTATATACCTGATATGTTAAGGTCTTCAAGTTTACTGTTTGTTTGTACCATCCCATAGAAAAACGGCACCATATTTGTTAGACTAAAGTGACTGTCTCTCTGTCCGTAGGTACGCCTGTCAAACCTATTCTTAGATGTGTTCTCTGAACTAGACACCTGGTAGAAAGTTAAAATTTACTCAGAACACGTGGAATTACACCGTCATAACAACATTATTTAATGGAAAAATAGTCTAAATAAAATACCGCTATAATCATCAATGTCAGCCCACTGATGTCCAAAACAAATCCTATGACATGCCACTAAGCCTGAAACCTGAGTTGATATTTTAGAATCAAGTTAACTAACAACTACTGAACATAAAAAAAAAAGAGAAACAAAGCATAGCTATGGCAGCTGATATAATACACATATGAAAAATTAAACTTACTTACTATACGAAAATACTTACCTAATATACATCATGCGCGGTCCGAGGGTGGGGGTGGGGGGGTCACAGGGGACATGATTATTACTCACTCCAGTCATTTTGAATGGGAATCGATTTCACGCCTTACGAGACGTAGGTCGAAGTGTTCATTACCCGGACAGACTACGACGGACCCGCTAACCCAGCCACCCGTTACACTTAAGGCTGTACCCCGAGCAAATGACCTTGAGTATTTCTTACCTCATCGCACACCGCAAGAAAGAGCAAGAGAAAAACAGTAGGATTTGTCACTCAAATTTTATAATAAACTCTTTATAAAATCAGATTTTGATGTTTTGAAAAAAATATTTCTACCAAAATGTTCCTAGTAGAATTGCGTATACGTTGGTGTACACAATTTAAATAATGGCGGGTTTTCAAGTAGATGCAGGATAACTATAATTATTTCTGTTTTTTTTTATGGTTTCGTTGTGAGGAGATTGTTTAACCAATAAATTCATTAACAAAAAAGACTACCATTTCGGACCCAAGAAATTGTAGAAAATTAAAGTGTTTTACCAGTTGAAATTTGTTTTGGCTAATAAGTAGATAGCTCTGGAAACTGGACAAAAAACTCGTTTTACTATGCGACGCACTTTAAATGCTTTTATATTTGTAGTATAAGCAAATACAGTTCGTTTTCCGTTGATTTGACTGTTACTGCAAAATTAATTAAAGTTAAATAAAACTAAGAAACATATATGTAGTTCAAAGAACGTCCCGATTTTTATTTGGCAAAACAGGCAAATTTATATACATGCCATGAATTTGCCACTTTGTCACGGACAAACACCACTACTTAATATTATGTAGTTACACCACAGTTTAATATTATCTTTATTTCTTTTCAGTCGTAAAAAGAACATTGGCAATTTCCATAATTACACATACACATGTTAAGATGCACATTATCATCACGAACAAGTGATATCGAGTAAATTTATTTAATTGATTCGAAAATTCGTCGATCTGGTTCCAGTTTACGTAATTAATGATAATATACTTTTCAACACACTTGCTCATAAAGTGGCTCTAATTTCGCCGCAATCAGACACATAATGACACCTATAATCAAACAGTGACGTTTTCATTACTATTACTCACGTTATAGAGTGGGAGTTAGAGATATAGCAATAGAGTACAGTTTTCTTAAAAAAGTTTCGATACAAAAAAGATCGTGTTCAATATAACAAATTAATTAATGTAGCTATTGCTTGATTACTTCATGCAACTTCGTAGTTAAATAGATTAATTCAACTTGTACGTGTACAAAAATTAAACTTTCGACATAGAATAGATAATCTTTCGCTCAAATGTTTAACTTCTATTTTCTTTGTACTAATAAAGAAAACTTTAAATTCCACTTTTTGTACGTGGCTAAAACGCTATCCGCAGAAAGACAAAAAAGCAACCTAATTTTTTTAGTCTGTTTCTGGCCGCCGTGCTTAGTTGCGCGCGCATTGTTTGACAACTGTTTATTTTTTCCCGCCATAACGAAACATTTTTAATAACTCGTTTTCATTGTTGGAATATTTTTTTATCATTATTTTATTCACAAGTGTGTATTGATGATTGCCGTCTTCGGCTGTATTAAGACGCTCGCCAAGGATCGGACCTCAAAAGAGCCGCAGCGGTAATCACCAACATTACACACTAATGCCATAATCTACTATAAAATTTCAGGTTTCATTTTCATACAAACAGCGAATTGGCAATGCGACTGAGCGAATTGATTTACTTCATAAAGTTTAATTCCAAATTGAATTAATTATTGGTGTACATTGCACGTTTGTGCATGTGCAATAATTTAATCTGGAAATAAGGGAAATGTGCAATCAAAAGTATACTTTATGCCTCTAGCCATTTGACATATCTTCCCTTATTACAACACGATCAATGAGTCTACTACTACATAGTAGAGTAGCCAGAAAGGACTAACCAACCATCTCTGCTGTTTTTAATAAGTTCAGTTTGATTGCACGATCCTTTTAACTCTGGAGTGTCAGTGTGAATATCTTTCATGTTCCGAGGGGAGTAACTTGCGCAAGTATTGAAAAGCTAGTTCATAAATTTGAGTAGTTTTGGAATTTTCCAAACATTTGAAGTGTAGCAGATACCTTCTAAGCCCGTGCTGTCCATTCCAAATCTATTGAATAAACCTCCTGTGCAGTTTGCATCTAATGGCTTAGAATATTGCATTTAAAAGCATTTTTTATATTAGATTAGTAAGTCAAGTGAAATCTTTCCTTTTTTTAAGCTGACTAGAATAGCTGAAACGCCGCAATTGACTTTAAGCAAGAACAATGATTTGTTAGATATAGTTACTAGGCCGATTTCATTGACAAAGACTCATCATAGAGCCAAAGCTAAGGAATTTCTATTAAAAAAACTTTTGACTTGCATGCATACAAAAAAAAAATTGTCAGTCATATGAACTGTCTATAGAAGCGAAAACTTATAACTCAAAATTTGATAGCTTACTTTGGAAACTACGCGAGTGAAACAGGAGGACGTGACCATTCAGCATTTCTAGATGACCAATGGAAAATACTGACGCATTTCTAGTCGGCCAATGGCTATGATTCGGAGTTTACCCGAAGATGTCTTATCATTCCTGAGTGTGACACTGGAATTCAATTCACAGCCCACGAAAATCTGTCTGTAGCGCGTCAAAAAAAGTTTTTACTTCAACAAGTATTTTACATCGTATTCTTTCACAAATTTTTCAGTGAGACTGCGTTCTAGAGGTAGCATTATTAATAAAAGTATATTGATCCGATACTTGCGTAGGATACTTCTCGCTCGTGAATATCAAGCTGAAGAGCATTGATACTGACGCCCCAGAGGATGTGAATTAATTGGTTGTGATGGTCCTCAGCACTCAGCAGCGTGACTGTTCTTCTCTGCCAGATCTGAACGCGGAAGTATTTGGAGATGGGGTTCCGTGGCGGGGCCGGGCTGGGAGGCACGTCGCGCACCAAACGGATGCGCACCAGCTTCAAACACCATCAGCTCAGAACCATGAAGTCCTACTTCGCTATCAACCACAACCCCGACGCTAAGGATCTCAAGCAGCTTAGCCAGAAGACTGGACTACCCAAAAGAGTTTTGCAGGTAATATGATATTCTATTTTATTTATGATGTAAATATGATGATATGATGTAAATCTTTTCCAGAGAGTACGATAATGATCGATTTAACTTGAAGACAATCTACACCAATATATATTTTGTAAATCTCATATTATGAGATATGTTTTGTAACTTTCATTTATATTACGATAATGATCGATTCAAAATATATCTCATACTATGAGATTTACAAAATATATTTTGGTTTTGATTGTATTCAAGTCAAATCGATCATAATCGTACTCTCTGGAAAAGATTTATGGACTTGCAAGCTATTCGATTACACGTTATACATATTTACAAAAATTGAGAACGGATATTGAGTTTTTGAACATAATAGTTTAATAATTAAACAATCTGTGTATTAATATTCGTGTCTAATATTTGTAGAGCTGTGAAAGTAATGGACTACTTTACTTTAAAGATACGAGTATATTCAATTTGCTCCGAATTGTTTTACCGTTTGACACGTTGAGATAAGATTAAAAAGTGATCAAAAAGCAACAATTAATTACAGTCGATACGGCGTCACGAATAACTACCAATTGAAATACAAATTGTAAGGCGTTTCTCAACACAGATAGCGACTTCTAGTAATTAACATATATTTGATTAGGTATCTGCATTTGTAAGGCGCATAATGAAAACTTAAAATACGAGTATTCTGAGATAAACGCGGCGTTCAACGACTCCGACTGACCGACTGTTTATTCTTCCAGTTGGTAATCATTATCACCTCAGTTTGTTATCAAATGCCAAGAAATCTTAGTATCTAAACACAATTTCGGTGTACAATTATTGCTTCAATAAGATCCCAAAAGATCGTGGTCGCATGATAAATTTAAAAGATACATTTACTTGTGAAAAAAATACAAATGGGACCGTTTTGTACTTTAGAATATCACATTACACCGATTCAAACGTATATCCTTATAAACAGTATGGGCGTGGTTAATATTGCTGAAAGCGCTGGTTCTAAGCTCGTGTATGTTTTACAAACACATTTATAAAAACATTATACAAGAAGATATTTTTTACCATTTCCTCGAGATTTTTATTCAAATTTAACTACGTCGTTCCCGTAACGTCTTACCGACAAATTTTCGTATTTTGCGTCTGTTGCTTTTATTCTTATACTGTTTATATGGTCATACATACATACATCATTGCTAAAATTGCTTGACGCATCATTAAGTGTTTATAAAACAAGCATATTAAAACCTTGCAATCGTGATGATCTTCAAATCATTTTATTAAGTCGTGTAGGGTAAAAAAATAATTGAAGGTTTGCAATCAACACTAACATTTTGGACCGGAAACGTTAATTAATATGTTTTAATGAAAATAAACAAAACAGACACGTCAGGTAAATAAATAATTAACGGCAACATTATTGAAAATACTAATACTTTTAACTTGAAAAATTAAGAAACGCAAAAAGTTTTCTTACCTAAACTTGAAAAAAAAAATGGGACCTCTGTTAAGCGAAAACTAAGCAAAGTTTTTGCCATGAACGTAATATTGCTGATAAATAGCATTTGTGCTATTGTACCTACCTATAATACAAATCTAATAATACATATATGCAGAATAATGTTTGACACTCTGTACGATAATGATTATTGTAAAATGGAATGACCAGTTTAAATTAAAAAAAAGCATAAGTTCTGCATGCTCTTTCTTGTTTTAAAAATTGACGTGTAAATTGTACATTTATGAATAAGGAGCTTTGACTTTAAGACATATAAAAACAAGCAGAAAATTCTTACTCATTACAAAAATATTTGTCCCAGGTAGGAATCGAATTCACGATATCCACAAAGAGGATTTGATGATGCTACTATCAACTAAGCCAGAAAGCTAGTTATTCGATCACTACGTATAAGTAATTTGTTTTGGTTTAATTTTGAGTCAATCGCAAAGTCAACTGTGTCAAATGCATAAAATAACTCGAAGCAAACCGGTAGTTTGCAAGCTAATGCGATTTTAATGTCCTCGATATCGCCACCTTGTCCTGATATCAATGCGATGCGAATATACTTTTAAGTGGTATTTTAAATGTGTAACTACTGTGTATGTGCGTTTGTGTATTTGGTTCGCAGCGTTCGCAGGTTGTACGCGGGCTACCGCGGCATGATCCATTTTTCGGATTTTTTGTATTTTTTTGGAGGGGACGTGTTTCTTTACTGTCTTAAATATCAACTATGTAACTAGTTGATTTTTGCATATTCCTATCGATTTGTGATGATCTAAATTGTATGTTTGTGATGTACATTATTCTTTATTTTTTCAGAAGTTTTTGTTATTTTGTGTAGAGCGGTAGAATATCCGGGACAAAGTTCCACTTTTACTGCTCCACGCGCTAAAGGTACGTGATGATTGTTAGTAAATGGTTTCGTATATTTTTTTTTACTATTTAAAATAAAAATCCTGTATATACTTACTTCAAATATATGAGTGAGTAGCACTTGTAATAATGATATTAATTTGTTTTTCGCTTTGGAGTGCCTGTTTGTAGTTTTGAAGTCGGTCTAAGTTTTTGTACGAAAATAGTTTATTTTACCCTTTTTAGTGCAAAACAACTTTTTATTAATGCATTTACCCAATTTCGTAGTGACAGTTTCGAGTTTCATAACTTTTGTGAAATCTACAATTACGTCATCTAGAAAATTGTATGCAAATTTTAGTTTTTGGTTCATATTTCAAAAACCACTTGACCGAGTTCGATAAGATTTGTATGGGACCATTCGGGAAGTATACCTAGATAAGTACTACCTAGAGCTAGAGAAGTATACCTACCCATCCGAAAATAAAAATAAATTTTAAAGTCGGTACGGGGGTTCTCGAGAAATCAAGTAACATACATAAAAAAAACATAGGGGTCGAATTGATAACCTCCTCCTTTTTGGAAGTCGGTTAAAAAGGTAAACCGTGCGAACCTATGCGTATTACATATTTGGGCCAAAACGAGTGCAACCAAAACCGTCAGGAGTGAGAACACGAGAAGAATCGGTTGTCAACAGGTTCCGCTCATCAGCTTCGTAGAATTCGCGTGTGGCGCAGAAATTGCTGCCTTCGGTTGGTAATTGTACGGCAAGAGTGATTACAGCCCGAAAGTGGCTTCGGAACACCGCCAAATGAACGACACGAGTGAGGCTTGCGTGTCTCAATAAATACTTTTACGGAACAAAATTCGGCATAATTTAATTGTTCAAAGATATTTTTGTCCAGAAAATCTAGACCCGTGCCATCTTTAAAACAATAACACCAAATTGCCGGTCATGACTTTTACTAAAAGCAAAATCTAGATGACGTAGTTGACCCAGCATTCATCTGCCACATAAAGATATCAAGATCAAATGCCGAAAAAAGTGACGTGACACTTCATATAAATGACTTCACATTATTGAACGATGGTTAAATTATTTGAATATTTTTCATGTGAAAACTAAAATAGCGTGTAAACATTGAGGAAGGGACAGAAAGGAAGGGTGAAAAACACTTGATCACGAAAATACTACCCTATACAACCACTGTATAGTTATAAAACTATAAATTCGCTTAAATTCAAAATCGATCAGTAGGATCACAAGCAATACTTTTTTTCAAAGGATTTTTCCGTATACTTGCTCGTAATAAAATAATTTGAAGCATCGTAAAACTGAAACTAGAGTTAGAGAAAACTTTTAAAACAAAAATATTATCTTGACCAAGTTTGCTTAAAAAACTGAAACTACTAAAACCACATTTTCTATAAAGAAACGTTTACAATCATTACAAAATTTAGAATCAAATAAATGTTTAAAATAAAATTGTAAGTGGCGTAATAATGAAACAATATATTTTTTAATTAAGAAAAAGCGCGATGTTTTCTGCCATTACTGTAACAGAAACATTTAAATTTAAGTTAAACGTCGATTTTAGTTTATTTATTTATTTACAGCAGCCATTTATCAGGTACCTAATTTTTTTTTGGCCTCTTGTGTCTAAACAAACTTACCTCAAGTTTTAGGTCGATCGATGTTAAGCGTTTACAAACAGTGTTACGAAATGACGTAGCAATTTGCTTATCATAAACTTCTTTAATCACGAGTTTCCGTATTATGTCCAAAACACCACATTCTCGGAGGTAGGGCTCCTCGAAGGCCTCGTCGCCGAACCACCGGGCACTCACAAGCAATAAAACCTTTAAACGCAGAACAATCGTAATGGTTTGATTTTGACTACTTGCATAACAATAAAACAGCTGTATGTTCGTTCATTTACACGTCAAATAAGGCGGGTTCTACACAGGCCGCGGTCCGTTTAAAGCCTTTTGCCCTCCAGCCCTAACTGCAAGTGCACACATCGGCGCATCTCTCGCAGTTAGAACTTCGTATTGGTACTAATTTGTTTGCGGTACGCGGCCCTTTAATATAGGGCTCCGGTAGCCTCAAAGGCTTTTGTTCTCGTAATTACTAAGACATTTCGTTTACGTAATGCGATTGTGCGAACCTATCACTCACAGTGCGTGATGAAAACCAAGCAGTGGAACGTATAATTATGACAAATAAATGTAAAAAAACTCCTTTGAAGAGAGCAGGAACTATGACGTTACAGAATAATACACACACGCGCAAAAAAGACCATGTCAATTTTATAATACCCCGTCGTTTTTCCATCGGGGATTGAAAATACTCGTCGCTACTCGCTACCTACTATTGGTCCTACAAAACAATAACAGACTTTTTTTAGAAGTAAAGATTTTTGGCGCACCACGTACATATTTTCTGTGGGCTGTGAATTGAACTCAAGCTTCTTAAATGAAGGAAATCTTCGCGTAAACTCGGATGATCTAGATGGCCCGGCTATGGCCCCGCCATCCAGTTTCACCCGCGTAGTTCTGCCGTGCCGTTAGTAATTCCGCTATCAAATTCTGAGTTTATTACTGATATTAATAGTTATTAGTTATTAGTTTTCACTTCTATCGGCAGTCCCTATGACTGCCATTTTTTATTCTCTCGATCTTACGCTTGACCGCTGTCTAGCCTGAGGTTAAAGCAATGCCGTTTGCGATGGAGCGCATTTACTAATAAGAAATCGATTCACTCTGGACTTGAAGGTTTCAAGGCTGTACCCAACCGGAAAACCCCACTCACAAAGAGCATTCGTAGCCGTTCGATTAAAGAAACTGCAATGAAAGCGTTTCTAAAGAAGAGTAGACTCTTTTCGAAAGAGTTCTACTCGTACTCGTACCACTACAGAAATACTATTGTCAGGTATTTTCCAGTGGGATACACATTTTAAATGGGATTTCAATGTGAGTATTAACTTGATTACAGGAATAATTTCCGTTCCACCGAATTCACTAACTAATTGTTGGTGGACGTTTGCGAATCATTATGATACGCAAATAATCGGCACGGCAATGCCGCTTGAAAATCAACTTTAAGTGATTGAAACAGGGTTGATTATTAGCGAGCATTTCTCAAAATATAAAAATAAGTAGGCTGGTTGATTTTTATTTACAGCGCTAAATTAATATCACGCTACGTCCTCTAGGAACGAAAGGGCAAGTGACACCGCAGGGCTCATATAAATAAATATTGGTGGACAATTCACACACAATACTATCTGACCCCAAACTAAGCAAAGCTTGTAATATGGCGGCCAGATGGCTGATGTAATACATATATGGTTTTAAATACATACTTATTATACATAAAAACACCCAGACACAGTGCAAACATTTGTATTCATCACACAAATATTTGCACTGGGTGGGAATCGAACCTCGGCTTCGCAGGCAGAGTTACTACCCACTAAGCCACGAAGCCAGTCATGCAACTCTGCGTGACAGAGAGACAATGACACAGTTCTTATATCTAGTCATCCGTGTCACAATTCACATCAGAGATAGATCCTTTAGTTAGGAAATTTTGACACTTTTTTATAAAAGTAGGATTGCAATTGACCGCCTCAAGTCTTAAATGCGCATTGTTCGACTTTTCATAAAAAATGTTATAGGCTAAAAAATACAATTTTCATTTTCGTACTAGACATAATAATATATGTAAAATTTCTGCTAACCCTTAGAAAATGAAACTGCGTCGCGGCAAATATTGATCGTGAATTTTTCCTCAAGACTCCGCCGTCCACCCATCTCGCCATTTTGCCATGATTGCTACTTTTCGTTTTGCTTACTTTAGGGACATTCCGAAATGATCCGCGAAACATTTAGTATTCAGATAAATAGTGAAAATATCAGGACATAAACGTTAGTAAATAACAATTAAGCTTTGCTTACCCGTTTAGTACATGAAACTGGAACGGATATCAGGAACGCACGCCAGCACAAAATCCCAGCAAACATCTTGTCATTCGTGAAACACAACTTTGGCTATACCTGAGTACTTAGGTAATAAAAAAACGAATACCTTTTCTAATACCAGTCTTAAATGTAACGACACTTGCAGTCACACAGGGCTTTGTATGTCTTTACCAACTTAGTATTTGCCACGGTTCTTAAAGTTTTAAAAACAAAAATAAGTTTTCTTATTCTAGAAATAAGATCTTTTATGTGACTACTCCAGTTTAGGTTGCTATCAATACAGACTCCTAGATTTTTAATATCATCAACTCTCGTTAACTCTGCACATGAACACATTCCTACTCTTGGGTTGCGGTTGCAGGGAAACGTATGGATTTTTAAATTTATGGGACTTTTAGGAACTCCTCGTGCAGTTATACTGTAGCACATGTATTTTGTTTTATTTGCATTTAATTTCCTTCCTAAATTTAAGATTCCTTCCGTCTTCAAATGCATATCAATATGATGATTGATATACTACTCAATTTAAAAATACTTTAAATATGATTATTGATATACTACTCAATTTAAAAATACTTTAAATATGATTATTGATATACTACTCAATTTAAAAATACTTTAAATATGATTATTGATATACTACTCAATTTACAAATACTTTAAATGTTTAATTTCCAGGCCAAAGCTGACTACACTCTTAGCCAAGTGCACATGTAATTTAAGTAACTCATAAACCGTTATGCCTTAGCAGCCGCTCGATTGCACCGCGGCCATCAAAAGAATTATGGTCCTCAATGAAACCATAAAACACGAATAGCATGAGCTATTCCATTTCAAACGGCATAAAGGCAAACGTTTTTCAGTTACCGCACTTAAATAATGGCGAAGCTGAAACTAGTTCAGAAGATTTACGTCTTTTACCTTTACAGTTATTTACGCGACTAATTGCTTTCCAATTCTAAATTCGACCTTAAGTCGTAGTAGGTAAAGCTGGTGAGTAGTAAGAAGCAAAGCTCAAAGGTTCGCCGTCAAATCGTTGGTGTTTTGAAGCGTTCGCATGTTCTTGAGAGAGAGGTCGCGTCAAAGCGCGAGCGTCGGCGTTCAACGTTCATAGGTCTTGCAGTAGCACAAACTAGATGTATGTCCTTTTAAAAAAGATTTTCTGTTAAGAAGAAAGGAAGCATACAATGAAAAAAGAAACCCCTAAAAAGGAAGCTGAAAAGATCCGTTTCTATTCACTTTTTATGTCTTCGAGTGATACGTAACATATATGTACATACACGAAATAAAATCTTACAGTATAGGTCTAAGATCGGCCTTTGGGAGAATAAATAAAAATATATTAGACATAATAGCTATTTAATTTTATTCTTACAATATTTTTGTATGTCGAACTATTTGTTCGGAAGCTTTAATGGATCTTTTGGCGATACCTATCACTAGAAGATTATGATTTTTCATCTGATAACACAATTTTTAGATAATAATACTTCTGGTATTTAATGTCAACAGTGAATCTAGTCTTCCCGAACAAGGCTCATATATTTATTTTTAACTATTTGTTTTGTGATTTAAAGTTTTTTGTTTTCAGTTATGAAAAGTTAAGCTATAAAACCAAGTTATGAAATTAAAAAACAAACCCCTATAACAGGTGCGCGCGGCGCGTCTAATTGCCTGCGGGCTGCGCGGGCGCCGCCGGTAATATATAGACGCGCCGTCAGCCGAGCCCTGCGCGGGCACATTTAGAACAAACCGCGCCATATTTCTCTCCTTGCGTCCGCAATTACGTGATTTGTCACTCGATACCTTTTTTCTTCCACTAACATCTTGAAAAACGAGCCCGGTTCAAGTAGCGAGGTAATTAGTCGTCTGAAAAAGTGCTTTTCCCTGTTCTCATTTATTGTACGATCAATCGCGCTCTGCTACCGGATTTCTCAATTTTTATCGCATCGGCTTTAATTCACGACTTGTCCCCGACGCGTTTAATAGACAGTACGAGAACACGACCGTATTAATTAAGAACTGAAATTTTTAACGCGTCTATTTCAGGAGTGTTTTCACGCCTTGGTCACAAAAGCTGTAAAGTTGCCTCTTAACGGCACACAAATTACGTCGACAACTGAGATTCCGTTCCAACCCCCGCAATTAGTATCGGATGGTCACACCTCGACATTTGGCCAGATATAATTTTACTTTCTAAGTACACTTTGTGACAATAATAAACATGGGGGCTCAGTCGAATCTGGCCTGTGTCATATCGCCAGTGAGTCGAGATTGCTCTGCTTGCGTTCAGAGATCACAATCAAACGGTCTAGTAATTAGTACAGGCGCATCGTTTTGGGACGCTCGGTTGGGCAGATAATTTCCGCCGTACTTTCCAAAGGCAACCATTTGTCATTTAGTCGCGCGAACTCGCACGCGGCGGACGTCGCGTCTCCCTCCTAATTTATTCATATATTATTTATTTAAGGAATACGGGACTATTAATCACATCTCTACAGTTTTTATTTACATAAGCGGAATGTCTGAGCGCCTTTGATCGTGTTTGTTTTGAAATTTATTAGGCCCTCCTTATGTGGGGTGCTTCATGCGTAGTTACCGCTGGTTTTTGTTTGATCGCTTTTGGTTCACTCGTATTCCCCATTTCAAATATTTCCTGTAATTTATAAACGAGACGTAATCATTGTAATCTAGGAACGAAAGTATGGTAGGTATTGCGTTTGTGAGTTTTAACGATATTTCACATTTTATGAGCGTCGAATTTTATAAGCGTACGAAATGTAATAGGTATTTTATTGTTGAACTTTCCGAGAAGTTATGATTTATAGCTGATATTATGATTTATACTTTCAATGTTACCTATTTTTTCTTTGTTCGCATTTTAAAAATAGTATTTTTTTCTTTATTTTAATTAAGAGTGACGAGACGAGCATGACATGTTCCTGATGGTAAGCAACATGCCTGCCACATAACAATACAATGACACGTACCTATTGAAACATGAAGAGTCCAAATCATTACCTAGCATTTCTAGTTTATGTAAACCTGGGAAAGTACAACATCTGATTAGATAATTGGCTCAGTCTAACATTTCTGTCCGGTTTGAAGCATAATGCTTGTTAGGCGATTACTGAACTGAAAGTGGTTTGCCAATTTGAAACGCAGTGCAGTATTTTTTCAATTACATCGTGCAGCTTTTATTCTTCAGGACACGTGTGACACTAATCATAAATCACGTCAATCCAAATAAAAAAAAAATTGGTTGCCTGTAGAGTCGGTATACGGGCGAAAGTTTTACGTGACAACGACTTTGAGTGGTAAAATAATTTTACGGAAGGGACGCGTGCCTTTCACTTTTTATGTCTGTCTCTCTCGCTCTTAGGCGGGCTAACCATGCCCGAGTGGAAGGGACGCGTGCCTCTCACTCGCTCTCGTTGTGAGCGCATAACGTGAGCGGAGCGTAACGCAGTGAAGTGAAGTTGAAGTGTCACCCGGCAAACCAATTTATAAGACGTTGTCACGTCAAAAAGCCTAGTTTAGTAGTCTAGTAGTGGATTGTTTATAAATCTAAACACTGACACTTTTTTAAATTAAAGTAATTGCGGTATCATTTTAGAACAGAGAAGTTGATTGAGTAACTACAATGGTAACGTGTAGCTATCGTTTACCGACGACCCTGCGTGTTGAATAGTGAGTGGGCAATTACCTGCAATGACGCGCCATGAGTCAAGGCAGGCACCAGCGGCCGGAGTCGGGGGGGTGATCAGTCAGGGGCCGTTTGACTGAATCCTGCTCGTTTGTTCAAGTCCACCGCGCCGCCAATTTGCCCCTGTGCGAGTTACACTGGATATTAGCCTAATGAGGCATAATGATATAATATACACTCAATTGAGACGTTATGCCGTCACTGGTACGGACACATTAATTATTTGCAAGATCAGTACTGTATATACGTCTTATAGAGTACGGATAGAATAGATAGAACACCATTGCGAAAGTTGTGTTGACTAAAGCTTTGTGAACTATACATTTAAAAAGCTTTATACAACATTTACAAAGCTTTATAGAATTCAAGATCTGACCTCAATAAAAAATTAAATAAGTCTGTCTTATCTAAGAATAGTATAAGAAGCAATTTTTAATCTATTTTTTTTTAACTTTCTTTATAACTTTTTTTTGTAATTTACGTTTTTATTCTAGGTCCGTATTCTAGTTTCGTAAAGATTGATTTTTTTCTAGGAATATTTTTTTTTAATAAAGAGTGACGAGACGATCAGGACATGTGCCTGATGGTAAGCAACATGCCTGACACATAACAGCACAGTGACACGCAGCTATTGGAACATGAAGAGTCCAAATCATTACCTAGCACTGAACTGCGCTCGTCACCCAGAGATCTAAGATCTTATATCTCTAAGCCCTGTAATTTCTCTGGAAACATTGCCCTTCAGACCGGAACACAGTAATGTTTGCACATTACTGCTATTATATTATAAAAATGGCATTAGACGATATTATGTTCTATAAGCTTAGCTCATCCCTAAAAAGCGATGATGGAACGACCGGCCCGAAAGCTTATTGTGGCTGGATGGAAGCAAGTGGAAAAAGGATTGGAATACATTTTCCCAACATCGAAACGTATTGGGTTCATAGTAAATTAAAAAATAATCAACTCATTTTAATACCTCCTTCCTGCTTGTTGTGATATACAATAATATATCTTATGGAAATATAATGAAGATCAGTAATGATGACGAATATAACTCGCAGATAGAAAAGCGTTTGAAAACAAATGGCGACAAACGAGTATAGAAACAATAACATTGAGAGGAACAACTCTATTACAGCTGCGACATAAATAAAGTCACAGGAGCGTTTAGTCAATGTCTGCGTTCGGCTACCGGAGGCCAGATTACTATCGTTATGACGAATGATACTAGTCCATCTGTTAGTCAAAAAGAAATAGAATAAGTGCTATGAAAAATGCTTGTGAAATTGATGATAGTGTTGAGGACGCAGATACAAAATAATCGTGGCAGAAATTACAGATATCGTAAGTAGTACCCAAGGATAAAAAATAAAAGTAAAAGTCTGGTTACGTAATATTTTTAAAACCATCAAATTCTAAAACATATATCTATAGCAAATACTTCTAAAATAAAGACATCTGTAATATTAAATGTTCTTCCTCAAGTTTATTTAAAAATTATGTATTATAGGATCCGCGCGAAGAAAATTTTGACGTCAAATTCATCCATATACCTACATTTTGACGTCTAAATATCTGAAAAAGATAAAATCGTCCGCCATTGTGTTTTGGCATACGGACGGAAGGTACCAATTAATAAGTTGGCTATCCGTTTATTTCGTAACTTCAATAAAATATGAATTCGTAGTCATCAAAACGTAAGCACCAAGAAAAGACGCTTTCTATTTAAAAAATGTTGGATATAACAAATTATTAGTATTTGCCCACGTCTTTTTGTGCGTAGAATTGAGAAAATTCATTATTGTTTATTGCTTTCGCTTTTATGATATTAATAGGATAATATCGCAATAAAGAGGAAAAACAAACTACTTCAAATCTGATAAGGAGTCAATCAACAAAACAATCTTGAATTCCGTGTTTTTACAATTTTAGTAGCAATCATTTTAGAATAAATTCGCGGCAGCTAAAATGCCAAGTAATATTTTCATTTGGAGAAATGTTGAGTAGGTGTTTCAGGGCCATTGTTACTTACAAATAAAACAATATTTCAAACTGAACTCGAGTTTCGCTGAAAAATTACACGTCTGCGTGTATACCATATATTTTTATATGACACTGATGGGCCTAAAGCAAATTGAGACGTAAATTATGATCGTGAAAAGTTATTTTAGTACGTCATTCTGGCCGGTGTGTGTCGGAGTAACAAATGACTTGGCCGATGGCTTGCCAGTGCAAACTCATTTGAGACTGTCTCGTGAATAGTTTTCCTTTGGTTCCATTTATAAGATCTCAGCCAAAAGTGCACTTTTTATCAGTAATTTGTGAACTTTATAAAAGTATTATTGTCAGAAAATATTATTCATTCATAATATTATTTACCAAAAAATGTATATTTTTTTATGTATGAACCCAAATGGATAATTTTCACTGCTTATTTTTTAATAGACTTACTCTGTTAGTTGAGTATTAAGCCACGTATTTTTTTAAATAAAAACATAAATATAACTACATAATTAATTATCTACAATTGCCTTGTGCTTCACAGTCGTATCGCTTGATGAACAGCAACGATGTATACTTACTGAGATTATAATTATAATCATCCATTATAACTACTTATTTATTGCTTGTTTGTTTAGCTAAATATTTCAACAGATTTGTAGGGTTTACTATATGTTACTATAAGCAGCCGTCTATATGTTCCCACTGCTGGGACTCGGGGCCTTCTCTCGCAAGAAAAGAGTCAAGGCCATAATCCACTACGCTGGCCTAGTGCGGGTTGGAGAATGGCACATGACCTCGAAATATTCTAGGTACATGTCGGTTTCCTCACGATATTTTCCTTCACCGTTTTAAGTAAGCGGCATTACGCCCACGAATTCGAAAAGACAGTGGTGCGCGTGGGGTTTTAACTCGGGGTCTCCGGTTCGGCAGTCGCCGTCCTCCCGATTAGACCAGCCGTAACTTATAGGGTAAAAAAAAAAAAAGATAAATGTTGGTATTACGTAAAAGCAAAGCAAATTTTAAATTACACAACACCATCTAGGCAAAACCAAAGATACTATCAGATAGCTGATTTAATACATTATTTGTAATACAAAGAGTGTAAAACAAGATGCACGAGCAAACCAATTGAATGGAAGTACGTCATTCATAACGAGAGCCCGGTTCGGGACCACCAGGGCTTATCAGCGGCTGTCAGCGCGGCTTGCTGACGCGCGGTCATCAATCGTGCAGGCGTGCCTTCCCTAACATTTTTCAAACGCCGACGATACCGTCTAGTTACCTGTATGACGACTGACGGCTTGAGACACTCAAGGTGATTAGTTTTCCTGTCCCAACTGATACAGTTTCTACCTACAGTTTGTAAACTCTACCTAAGAAAACAATACAGATTTACATTTAATGATTCATACTTTTATTGTGTTAGAAAACTTTGAGAATAGTACATTTGTTTCAGGACTATGGTGTTTTATTTACACGCAATTTTCTTAAGAAATTCTGATTAAGCGGATTATAATTCAATACACCGTCTAAAATGTGGCTGAAAGCCAGATTCTCATGGAATTCAATGCAAAAATTTAACCAAAAACTCTTCGCAATGGGTAATAGGAATCGAATATGATATGAATGCCGTGCTAAGATGCTGGCAGCCGATAAAAAACGATCGTCTAAATTTGGCATAAAGCAACATCCGCAGCGGCCATGACGCGGGGGCGGGGCCGGCAGTGCGGCTGCGTGCGTGCCATTGGCCGTAAGATTCGCGCACTCTTCGATCGATCTACGTTTGAATATTTGAATTTCGTGCGCGCTAGGACCTTAGCGGCTCCGCATCTGAAAAACTGCGAGCAACCAAAATTGTTACAGTCTCATCTGCTTTACAATACTTAGTTAGATCTGTACTTAATAGGAGAAATAATGTAAAAGTCAATAATATTACATGATTTCATGTATCGTCCTCAGTAATCTGTTGCAGGTTTGTGTTGGAATCGTCGTGAAGCGTCGCGGATATCAGGAATTCAGCGACGCCGAGACGCGGCGAATCAGCGCGTCACGAAGACGCGCCACACACGCGCTCCAGCCGCCGTCCAGCTCTCGCTAATTAGCAGATACGATCTCTATTCGTCGGAACGCAACTCTGGAAAATCCGAGGAACTCTGTTACACGCTTCGCAAAAACTACAAAAATGTACACAAGATGGCTATAGCTTCCGCATATAGCTACCAGCGCAGGAGACGCGCGGGCGGAAGCGCATTGTTCCAAAACGAGGGTACCTATATCTCGACGGTCGTGCGACGACTGCGAATTCTTGTTACTTTTGTTTCGCTCCGCGGCGTATATTCGTTGTGGCGAATCGAGTTTTCGTTTTGCTGGCGACTTTTGAATGCGCTTGGTTTTTGGCCGTCGTCAACGGTGTGTTTTTTGTTCGCAGGTGTGGTTCCAGAACGCGCGTGCGAAGTGGCGGCGCATGGTCACGAAGCAAGAAAACAAGATGTCGGACAAGTGTTCGCCGGACGCGTCGCTGGAGATGGATATGTACCACGGGCCGATGGGGTCGATTCAGTCGCTGCCGGCGCACAGCCCGCCTTACAGCGTGATGGGCGGCCCGCCCAGTCCCAACTCCATGGACTGCGCATAGCCTCTCCTCTGCGCCCTGTGAGCGCGCGCGCACCTCCCCCGCCCCGGACTCTACTACCCCCCGAGCACCCTGCTAGCTCTGTGTCTCACGCTGGCACTGCTTCTCCGACCACATCGCGTGGTTCACACAACATTCGTAAAATTATGACTTCGAAGAGTGATATAAGTGCATAACAAAAACGGTTGTGTAGACGTGTTGTTTTAAATTATGGTTGTAGGACATGTAGTCGTGGTTTGACTGTCTCGATGGCCTGGATGTTGCTCGATTACATGATAACGTGGAATCTCAGATAAGCCGATGTTACATAAAATCCAAAATGTATCCGTCCTTAATTAGATCTGTCTAAAGTCTCTGAAAGTCATTTCTTTTTTTTGTAAGTAAACGTGTATACTTAATTTGTGCAGTAATTTTTGTGACAAGGTTGATTAAATGTTATGTTTGTTACAGAAATACAGGGTTACACTTGAAGTAAGATTAAAGGATCGAATTCTACAAACCTACTACCAGAAATAACTTTAATCATAGGGCTAATATGATGAATCAAATATTTTGACATTTTTTTAGAAGAGCAAATTTGTCTGAGCTTTGTGATGGCCCTACATTAGGAGATGAGTAGAGCGCGATCCTTTCACTAAACTTTTAATTGGTAAGTAACTCTGATTAATGAATCAAAATAGCAATTTCAATTTAACAGAACGTGTATTTCCGAGAAAATGTAATTTGTAGCTTATGTAACAGGACATCGGTATAACGAATCAAAATATAAAGAATGTTGTCTTAATATATACTATTTATTTATTAATCAATATTTAAAAATTAGGGTAAGTTAAGCAAACTTAGATTTGTAGCATGTGAAAATTTCCATAGATTAATAATTAGATAAGAGAATGATAGTGACTGGAGTAAGCTTGGTTCATTAACGTTTGGCGGTAACTAGCAAAACTTACTTAGTGGAGTAACATTTACTATTCACTATACTTAAAAGAAAAAAATACAGAACACATTTACAAGTTGCAAACTATTATGAAAACATACAAATAAATAAAAGCGCTTCAAAACTTGAAAAAGAAATCGTTTTCTAGTCTAGCAGTCAGTTTTAGCACTAAACTTGTTACGCATGCACAAATCCTAATAAGATACTTTTAGACAATGGGAAAAATCACACCCGAAAATTGAATAATTTGTTTTTTATTACATTTCTTTTGCCATTTTTCTGCCTGCTCTGATTTGGCTCGAGTTAGACAACTAATACAGCAAGTTCTTGCAAGTAAATGTAGGAGTTCCCTAGACTATTTTACACATTTAACAATCATACAATAAATTTGTTTAGATATCCATTTATGAAATCTATAAAAAAATACTATTATAGCTGTATTTGTCTGACACTCCGAGCTTTACGTTTTCTAGAATCAAGCTTAGTCTGTTCCTTGTAAATAGAAAATAACTATTAATAAATTATATTAATACGATCGATTTTTAAATATCACGTCCAGTGAAGAATATAGCTTTTACTTTATTTGTTGGTTATTTTTAAAACAGTACCATCTGAATTAAAATGTATTGGGAATATTTATTAGTGACCTTAATATTGATATGTAGGACGAAAGTGATGATCTATCGTAGGTTTGACAGGTTTAAAGAATGGTTAAGTTTTTTTTTCTTGTAATCGAAGGCAAGTCAATCGTCACAATCAATCACTTCTTGCGAAAATTATGAGTATAAGTAACATACTTATCTATGCGCAGGCTGCATTAGAATAATGAGTATAAGTAACATACTTATCTATGCGCAGGCTGCATTAGAATAATGAGTATAAGTAACATACTTATCTATGCGCAGGCTGCATTAGAATAATCTAGAAAAAAAAACCTAGCAAAAAAAGAGCCATTGTGAGGACCGATACTTTAGTTAGTTAGTTAGTTAACTAACTGACCGATACCTTACACTTATAGTATTTTAGTAAAATACCGCTCAATACGGTTGAAACCTAACTTCAAATGGTAACTAATAAACTTCAAATGGTACGGGATGTATGTTTATTAGTTTGATGAGTTTTTAACTATTTTCTGTTTATTTTTTGTAGCTTTTAGATATCTCACAGCAAACACTTTCTAACTATGTATTAATATTTGGTTAGCCACAGTTCAAATCGACTGAAGGTTATTCATTGCCAATAAATGTTATTTTATATTTCTGTTTTATAAATAACTCAAACCAGCAAAAGATTTTTTTTCACATAATTATTTATAATCTGGACTGTTGAAAAATTGACTGATAAATAAATTCGTAAACACCGTTATAAATTCCAAGCATTTACTCAAAGCTTAGCGCGAGATGAAAAACCTGTAAAATAAATTACGACGTTTGTCAGAACTTAAACAAAGAAAAGAAATAAGTTTGATAATAAGCTAAGTTTTTAGTAAGGTAAATCTTTCTTCATCATATTTATGTCGCGAAAATGTGGAGAGTTAATGCAAGATCACAGCATTTGCAATTTTTTCAAAACAAAAATGGAATTCCTATTTCACCAGACAATATTGTTGTAACCAATTATTAATATAACGTTTGAGGTATCAGAGGTTGTTCGTTGTTTTGAAAGCACATTGTACATATATCATAAACGCTGGGTAAAAGAACTTTTCGAAGCTAATTTAAAAATCGCTGTTATAGACGGCATTATATGCGTGCTATGCAAGTCGAGGCGTCAAATTTCAAACACAGCAGTGGATTCAAACCTTTTAGATTTGCGATATGCTAGCAATTCCAGTAAAAACATTAAAATTATTCAACTTTAACAGATTAAATGGTTTCAAAACGAAATCAATTTAAAACATTTTGTCACTAAATATGTAACAATGTTCATAAATCTTCGATAATTCATATGAGTTTTATGTTGTCATGCAATTGGCTATGTTTGAAATTTTACAACTCAATTGTGTAAAAACCTACATCATTGCCACAATTTTTTTTGTGTATATATTTAAAAGTTGCGTGAGTTTTGTCATTGCAAATTTTCTGAACAAAATTACGGCGACTTACTTACCGCAGAAAAAATCAACGAAGCTAAGGTATTTCACTCGATGTTCAATTTCGTGTCTAAAAGTTGTTATTTTTGTAATTTCAGTGTTGTTCAAAAACACCTCTTTTCAGACAAGTTTTATGTATTAAAATGAAACTATATTATGTAAATAAAATTATGTAACTTTAATTCTAAAAGGTTGAAATCAAAAGGTTTATTATATAATATACTACTTATAGAGTTCGATTTTCCGCACAGTTCCTTTGTGTCAATCGTAAGCAGATGACGTGCATATTTTCTATTGCAACAGAGTGATGTTTACGCGACAAAAGTATGACACTGTCACAAGAGCGACAAGGCAAGAAAGATACTACTCGTGCTTTCGGTGTAAAGCGTTTGTGCCAACTCTATACGTAGTATGTATAAACTCTTTGGTTGAAATGAATAAAATTGACGCTATTAAATGGCACAAGTAACTGCGAAAATTATTCAAAATTTTTGGAAATGACAAATTTCAAACAACATCGAAACCTGTATAGTTATAAGTATAAATTAAGTACCTATAGTTTTATCTGGCTAAGTGCATGCACTGTTAGTTCCTTTTTTGTTAATTTTATTACAATAAGTAATATGATATACAGCAATCAAACTGTAATGGAAAATACAACAAACATAGAAGGCCACCGTATTCCAGACACGCAAAGCTTGCGCCAAGCGAAAACCGTTTTTTAACCAAGTCAAAGCGGTACTTATAGAAATTTGTGACAATTGTGATGTCAAATAAACTTAATGACACAATATTGTTCTCAGGTAATGCTTTGGAATACGAAAGACGAAGGTGACGATGAGATTAAAAAAATATAGTAACTCTTTTTCTGGTAAATTTTTCCATTATTTTCCATTAAAATCTGTCAAAGTAATTCTTTTATTTAATAGGTACTTAAATTTAATAATTATTTGTCAAAAATACACTTTATGTCCGATAATAGAAATTGCTGACTTTTGTTTTGTAAATGAGATTGATATCTATAAATAAGTAACTGAGGGCTACCGTACTAACAACTCGTTGAAATTTCAATTACATAGAATGACTAAAATCACATTGTGCGTTATTTTTTAGATTTGTAATGGAAAATGATTTCAAAAAGTTACTGCTCACTATTATCACTAACAACGAGATATTTTTGAGGGGTATTTCGATGTAGATTCATGCACCACCATGATCACGGCAAAAACACGAGACATCAAACTATCCTCTTTCTCGGTGTTTATAAACTAACAGTTATTAGTGATAGTAGTATTGTCACCGTATGTCACCGTAAATTTGTCAAAACCACAACATTATAATCTAACGCGTGAGATTATAGTCTTACGGTCGGATAGTTTGTACTCTGACGTCGCTAGATTATAATCCGACGGTTTTTGCAGTGACGTTTATAACCGTGATAGCTGAAAACAATATTTGAATTTATCTAGTTCATTGACTATGACGAGACTCGAATTCAGGTCATGTTTGTGGTAATCCATGCTAATCATTGTATAAATCCGGCGTAATTATGTCTGTGACTAAAATTATAACGATCTGTTAATAAAAATATTCCAACTGTAAATATAATTTTCATTCATAATCCGGTTAGGGTAATAAAATTAATTTAATTGTTAATTATAACGTGTCCGAGAGGCAGTAAATATTTTACACTCTGAGGCCGAACAAAAAGTTTGAATTTATTTTGTACACTATAACGGGAACAATAATTTTAATTGTGGTTTTTAACACTGACAAAACAACAAATTAAAAAAAAATGTTGTTTGTGAAGTAGGTTGGTTTACGAACGATAGTTTAACGTGACACCGTCATAACAAAACATTGATAGATGCGGCGCAAGCGTACAATGAGCGTAACGGGACATAACGGGACACTTTTTCGTGCATGCCCCCGGCGTTCATCGATTTGATAGACGTTGTCACGTCAACATTTTGATTTACTCCCGATTACCTCGGATTTGTAATCTGTACAATATATGTCATGTTAAATAGATATATAGATTATATGATATAAATAGTATGTTATACTAGTCAAACCCTTTCATCTGATAACCATATTAAGGCAGTAGTTAAAAAAAAATGTTATTCGCCATTTTGTTGTGGCGGTCATCTTGGATTTGAAACTTGTGATAGTGTATAGTATTTTACTAGTCAAGCCCTTTCATTTGATACCCATATTGAGTTGAGTTGTGAAGAAATATTTTGTCCGCCATTTTGTGGAGGCGGCCATTTTGAATAAGCATAGCTAAGAACATCCGCATGAAAATTAACCTTCAAATAAAAAACCGCATCGAAATCGGCATATCCGTTTGACCTCTGTGGCGCCACCGGCAGACAGATACATAGTGTGATTTTATGAAACCCATAGACGACTTTTTATCGCGAGAAAATAATTGACTGCCATCTCGCCTGATGTTAAGCGACGATGCGGTCTACGATGGAACGTACTAGATTAGAACGTACCAATTTGAAAACATCAAAATTGTAACCATCATAACCACCATACCATACAACCACCATCACCATAAAAACCCCACTCAGGCAACGCATTTCACAGCCTAGACGTTCTTGTTACAAAAGTAGAGTCCAACCTCTTTGTTCCAGTCTTTGGAACGTCAACTATGAAATGATGTGGCTTTTTTGAGCTACGAAAACGCAGGAAAATGGGCATGGTGGTATGAGATCCTGCAGATGAGCTGCACTCTCTCCGAAGTGTATCCGATAAAAACTCGATGAGCCAGTAATGTTCAAGGCTTTAGTCTTTCTCGAACTTTTTTCACGTGACAACATCTAATGAATAAAAAACGCCGGCTGCATGCACGCAAAAGTGTCCCGTTATGTCCCGTTACTCTCATTGTCCCGTTACGCTCATTATACGCTCGCATTTATCAATGTTTTGTGAAAACGTTGTCACGTTAAACTATCGTCTGTAAACAAAGCGACTTTACAGACAACCAATTTTTTTGTTATTTGCTCGCTAAAAGCAATTTTGTACTGTGAACACCATTCACTTGTAAACGTGACCCGAATTAAGTAGTTTTAATGAAGAAATACTTCACAGTAACGTGATTTACGACAGACGCGCGACAACTAATGACACAGGAATTCAAACCTAGAGTAATGTTGTTGTATCGATTCATGGGATCGAGTTGCGTTCAAATACCTACATATTTCAGAAGCTAAGGGAAGAATAACGATGTGCGTTACAGCCCGCGCCTGAGGACCCTGAGTTATGTCGTTTTAATTAAAGCGATAAATAAAGAGCAGGCTGTGAACACCGGGTGGTCCTCGGAGGCTTGTTTCCGAAAATTCCGGCTCTTATCTGTACTTTGAACATCTGAACGGTTTGTAGGCTTTATGTTAGCGTTACTGTACGTAGTTTTGGTAGCGTTACCTCACGTAGGTATTATTGGTCATTCTATTAGATTTTGGACCGATATCAAAAAAGGAAGTAAGTTCTCATTTCGGTAAAATAGTTTTTATGTTACGCAATAGCTCCACAAATTGTGATTCTTTTTTTTTGTTTTTTAGATAATATTCCACATATGGTCCTATAATTTTTTATCGAATTTGTTGAGGAGATATTTTAAGTACAAAAATTTGCTTACCTTTACCGACGACTGTGTAAGATTTGGAAGAAACTTATATAAATTGGTAAGGACACCTGAAAAGTTTAAAAAATGAAACGTGAGTAAGTATGAAATCAGTATGTCATATGAATAGTAGGTACTCGTACAAGCAGCATTTGTCAACGAGTCTTCGCATATCAGCCATAATTTGTCTCAACTACGAGTATGTTCTTGAAAAGAGGCCGATCCGCCGCGCCGTTCCTTTACGTATTCTATTAGTTTTTAAATCCAATAAGAAACGTATCTACAGAATCAAATCTACACGAACAAAGAACAACTACTATAAATACTATAATAAGTATGTATTTACAATTATAGGTATAAGGATTATATCAGTTACCTGGCTTCTATTGTACAACTTTGGAGCTCGATGGTGTTCCGTGAGTAATGTCCCACCAATGTATATTTTATGTTTAACTAATGAGCTTCTCGCTAAGAGCTATTTTGTCCAGGTTATCATTGGGTAGTTTTTTCTATCTACTTTGCAATTTCTATGACCCTTTGGTTACTTGCACCCCCAAAACTACGTATTAGAACGACATTATTGACTATGATCAGTTTTTTAACCCCCGACCAAAAAAGGGGTGTTATAAGTTTGACGTCGATGTCTGTCTGTCTGTCTGTCTATCTGTCTGTCTGTCTGTCTGTCTGTCTGTCTGTCTATCTGTCTGTCTGTCTGTCTATCTATCTGTCTGTCTGTCTGTCTGTCTGTCTGTGTGTGTGTCTGTCTGTGTGTGTGTTTTTTTTTTTTTTTTTTTTTTTTTTATTATACAGAGGTTGGAAAATACATTTACGTATCGTCAGGGTACATACATACCCCGGTATGTCGGACTCAGATGTTCAATGCCGACTAAAAACCTCCTCTGTCACTTGCCTCTATATCCCCCGTGGAAACCGCCGCTAGGCATTACTTCGCGGGGGGAGGGTCTAGCTCTATGCTCTTCCTTCACTTTATAGCCATTTACTATTACTTCTCTTCTTTTTCTTTTGCTCGCATTCTTTCTTTGGTACGAAGATCCTGGAGGACTTTCGTGGCGAAATCATTGACAGCATCCCAGCAGTTCTTGGACGCAAGCATCGCCCCTACTAAGTTTTCCGGTTGGACTGTCTGTTTGAGGATGGTCTCCATATCACTTCGCAGTAATGTGTAACAAGGACACGCAAAGAATACGTGTTCTGCGTCTTCACGAACTCCTGGACAGGACGGGCACTCGGAGAATCGTCGTGCTTGAAGCGATGGAGGTATGCTCGAAAGCAGCCATGTCCTGAAAGCATCTGTGTTAAGTGATAGTTTACCTCGCCATGGTTTCGGTTTAGCCAGACGTCTATCTGGGGTATGAGACGATGCGTCCACCTGCCTGTAGTTGCGGTATCCCACTGCTTTTGCCATCGCTGCATGCTGTACCGCCGTTGCTTGGTTCTGAGTTCTTCAGAGCTTAACTCAGATTTCTTCCGCTGTTCGTAGTGGGTTCTTCTTTCTTCAGCGAGTACTCTGATGGGTAGCATGCCAGCAATAACGCAGACTGCTTCCTCCGACACTGTGCGGAAGGCACTGGCAACTCTCAAGGCACTTAGTCGATATATTGATGCGACTTTTCGACTTGTTTCTTGGGTTTTAAGGGTGTCGGCCCAAATGGGTATGCCATAGGTTAACACTGACGTGACTACTGACGCCAGCAGTGATCTCCTGACTTGTTTAGGTCCTCCGACGTTAGGCATCAACCGCGACAGGTTCGCCCTCACCACAGCCGCTTTAGTAGTTAAGTGTTCTACCTGTTGTTTGAAATTCAGTCGAGCATCAAGCATCACTCCCAAATATCGAATGAACGGTTGTGTTTTGATGTCGTGTTCTCAATTTTAGCGTGATGGTTTCGGTCTTTTTCCTGCTAGTGATGAGTACTGCCTCGGTCTTGTGTTGTGCTAATTGCAGTTTTACACTGTTCATCCACCGGTTGACTCTCTCAAAAGTGATGTCAAATGCAAGTTTTATTTCTTCCAGATCCTTAGCGACGATAACTATGGCCACGTCATCTGCATATGCTACGAGTTTAACATTCCTAGGCAGCGCTATCCTCAACAAGTCATCATACAGGATGTTCCACAGGAGCGGACCCAGTACTGAACCTTGGGGTACTCCTCCAGTGAGTTTGTATTCCTTTGGACCGTTCTTTGTGTGGTATTTTAGAAGCCTATTATAGAAGTAGCTAGCCACCATTCTACGCAGATATCCTGGTACGTTTTTGTCTTCTAGGGCCCGCATTATGTAGTCCCAATTGGCGGAATTGAAGGCATTTTTGATATCTAAAGTGGCAACCAGGCAATATTTCTTTGTACCACCCTTCCATCTAGTCCCTGCAATTGCCTCCTTGGCAATATTCACGACCAAATTGATAGCATCTAGAGTTGATCGCCCTTTCCGGAAGCCATATTGATTTTCCGCTAGCAGTGGCTCAACTGTGGCTTCAATCCTCTGATGGATAATTCTTTCGAGTATTTTGCCCGCAGTATCCAGCATGCAGAGTGGACGATATGATGAAGGCTCATCAGGTGGTTTTTTGCCCTTTGGGAGCAATACTAGTCTCTGCTGCTTCCACCTACGAGGAAAAGTACCTTCTTTGAGACATGCGTTGTACACCTCCAGAAACTGTGCCGGTGCCACTCTAATAGCTGTTTTCAAGGCAATATTTGGAATTCCATCCAATCCTGGCGCCTTTTGGTTCCCTACTCTATCACAAGCTTCTGTGAGTTCTTCTTCCGTGATGGGCGGAATTTTATGCAGATCATACTGCCTCGGTTGGTAGTGGAATTCACTTTGGCAAGGAAACAGCGAAGTCACTATCTTCCCCAGTAGATCAGGACATGTAGGCGACTGCAAAGGCTGTTTTTTTTGGTGAGACATGACCACCCTATACGGTCTACCCCATGGGTCGTTTTCCACTTCGTCAATAAGTTCTCTCCAGCACTGCTTCTTGCTATCTTTAATGGCTTTCTTTAGTGTTTTGCGTGCTTTTTTGTACTCTTCCACCAGCTCGGCAGAGTTTTGTTGTTGATAGCCACGTTGAGATATTCGTCTTTTCCTTTGACACTCCTTACGAAGGTCTCCGATGCGATCATTCCACCAGTGTACCGGTGGGCGCTGGTTTGTTCCGTGTTTTCGGGGCATACTCGCATCACAGGCCTCAACGATTTTCGACATTAGGTCTTCGGACTTTGTTTGAGCGTTTCCAGTGATTTGTAAGTTCTCTAAGACTACTGCGAACGCAGCTGGGTCAAATGAAGTTGTCTTCCAACGAATTGTTTTGATTTGAAAACTTTCCTTATGGGGTTATGACCAGTAGCAATTTCCCAGAGTATCGCGCTGTGATCACTGGCTGTGTAGGTATCCATCACCTCCCATGAGTAGTTTCCCTTAATGAGGCTACTACTGACGAATGTAAGATCGACTATTGAACTAGCCTCTCCTCTGGAGAAAGTAGGTATATTGCCGCGATTAAGCAATACTACATCCAGACTTGCCATAATCTCAAGTAGTAAGATTCCTCGTGCATTAGTCGTCCTGCTACCCCAGTCTACTGCCCATGCGTTGAAGTCACCAGCTATTGCCACTGGACTGTACTGCCTTGCATCCTCAATTAGTCGATCCATAAAATCGGCAAATTCGTCATTAGACAGGCTGGGCGGAGCATAGCAGCTATAGAAACGGATTCCTTCTATCCAGGCTGCTACAAAGCCAGCTTCTCTGTTATTGACCGTCCTCTGGAAAGGATGTTTACCGCAAGCCCAAATAACGGCTTTAGTGGTGCTGTCCGTTTCCCATGTTTGGTTACTGAGATGTCTAAATGGCTCTGATATTAGTGCAAGATCTGGTTCTAGCTCACGTACGGTCTGCATAAGCAGATCATGAGCAGCCTCACAGTGGTTAAGGTTGAGCTGGATTATCTTCATGGACGTTTGTTCCTTACCTTCGAGAGCGCCTCTTTAAAAACAGGACATCTACTAGTCCCTGCATGATGGGCAATGGTCTCTGTGCTGTGCTATTCGGCACATAAGACACACCGAGCTGTGTTCTTGCATTCAGCTATTTTGTGACCTTCCTGACCACATTTGATACACATTTGAGACCGGTCTGTTTTACTGCTACATTTATTCGCGAAATGACCAAAGTGCCAACATTTATAACATTGGGTCGGTCTTTTAGATGCTCTAATTCGACAATTGACCCAACCAATCCTAATCTTGCCATTACTTGCGAGTATCTTCTGTGCTATCGACGCTGCCAGTGTCACTGAGGCAATTTGTGTACCTCTGTAGGCGTTGCGCAGCGATTTTATTGCATCCAGCGGGACCTGGCACTCCTCTCCAGCCGCTTTTTGCAAAGCTACTGATATATCTTCCTTCGTCGTAGTCTCATCTAGGTCACAAATTTCAAGGTCCTCTTGCGGCCCCTTACTTATTACTGTAGCGTCATCTTTTAATAGGTCAGCAATAGTTTTTGGAGCCCTTGGCCTTTATCTGTGTTTTTTTTAGAAAGTATAATCAGCAAGTCTCCTGTGGCTGTTTTGCGGATCTTGTCTACCGAGGAACGAGCTTGGTCCTCAGGGACGTTCTTCTTGATCCGGCAGAGAATATCAGCATAGCTGTCTTTTAGCTTCGGTCGAATAATCAGTGCGTTAGGTCTCAGAGCTGGTATACGAGGCTTTCTCTGCTCAGGCTTCGACAAAGATTCCTTTGGTGACTGCTTTTCGCGCTGCTTCTTCTTTGTGTGCCGACCTTCAACTAGCGTCCAGTCCGTTTCCTTCTTATTTCCGGGCACTTGAGTTACTTCCTTGATAGGACTTGGTCCTAGGTCTTTTTCTTTTCTTCTTCAGCTGCCTGCTCGGTACTTCAGGAGAGGTCTGCTGTTTTCTTTTAGTTGGCCTGTTTTCCTCCTTCTCTTCAGCCACTGACTCACTATCCCCTCGACTCCAGTATCCAACTCTGATATAATCCTGATACCATTTGTTGGGCCTCTTGATCGTGCTTGCGTGTCTGCCTTCTTAGGCGAAATACGAAAGCTGTTCTGCTGTATGGCCATCATTTCTCCATCAAGCATCTTAAAACATCTAAAGGCATTGCCTATACCGGTAGACTTTGATTTTATCTCCTTATGGACGTTAAGCTTTGTCTGGAGAAATTCTTGCAGTTCGTTAATGAGCTTCTCAAGTCGTTCCATTGCTTGAGTCCTCTTCTTCTCCACGCTTTCTAGGGGTTCTTGCTGGGCGTGATGCCCTTTTACACCATCTTCAGTTAATATTTTTAAGTTAAAATTATCCATGATGTTCCCACGAGAACCCCTTCTCATAAGCATAAGATTGTAGGTTTGTCTGTGTGTGTGTCTGTCTGTGTGTGTGTCTGTCTGTGGCACCGTAGAGCTCAAACGGATGGGCCGATTTCGATGCGGTTTTTTTTTATTTGAAGGTTAATACCTGTGCGGATGTTCTTAGCTATGTTTGGTTAATATCGATTCAAAATGGCGGACAAAATATTTCTTCACAACCTACCTCAATATGGGTATCAAATGAAAGGGCTTAACTAGTAGAATACTATACATTATAACGAATTTCAAATCCAAGATGGCCGCCACCACAAAATGGCGAATTGTATTATTTTTTTTACTATTACCTTAATATGGGTATCAAATGAAAGGGCTTGACTAGTAGAACGTTATACAGATAATCCGAGATCCGAGGTAGTCGGGGGTTAATCAAAATTTTTAATTTTGTTCTTGTACTACTCGTGGCGCTTTATACCCAGCCTACTAGAAGTATTAAGTAGAAAAAACTCATTCAAGCAACACATTCTACAACCTAGATTTGTTTTTAACTTTTATAGATTTACACTTGACCGCCATCTCGCCTGATGTTAAGTGACGATGCGGTCTACGACGGAGCGTGTTTACATAGAACAAACCAATTCCCTATCACACACTATCAGGGGAAAACCCACTCAGGTAAGTCATTCCACAGCCTAGACGTTCTTATCACAAACGTAGAGTCAAACCTCTTCGTCCGTATCTTTGGAATAAACATCATGAAACGGTGCCGCTTCTTCCAGTTACGAGAAGTACGATAGAAATAAGGGCAAGGTGATATTAGATCAGGCAGATTAGTGTCACACTCTCCGAAGTGTATCCTATATCTTATGACGAAAGTGGAACTTCCTCTTTCGAATCTTTAAACTTTGTCTCAGAACTAAGAAAAATTAAGAAATGGTGTCGTTTTATCGAGCTACGCAGGAAATTATTATTAAATTGACGAAAAAATAAGGGGTTACAACCGTAACCCCTTATTTTTTCGTCTCTTATGTGACTTTAGTCTTAGAGAGCCATACATGTGTCCGGTACAGTAGGAAACATCTGAGGCTTGCATAGAATCGCATAAATTTGACAATGACTTGCCTAGTCATTGTCGCTTAGTTGCTTGTCTCCCTACAAAAAAGTAGTAAGATTTATCACCAGTAAAAATAGTAGTTGGTGCCACTTGTTTGTTCTCATGTTTGCTGTAGGGGCGCGTAATCCGCGATAACCATCAGTTGCCGATGTGCAAATATTGGTAGAGCGTCAGTTAGCAGTGGCGCGGGGTCGGATTGACTTTACGATCTTAACACGTCCATATTTAATTGGATAACGGGACACTCACGTATATACGGTCGGCCAAACGGGCAGCCACCGCGCGTGTGCACTCGCCTTGAAAAAGGCCGCCGGACGCGGCCGAAACTCGAGTCGGATTGACCGACCGTATATACATGAGTGTACCGTTATGCAATTAAATATGTGTAACAACCACGTTATTTTTAATACTAAAATTAACACGTCCAATTGACTTATATTGTTATAGTATAAGAAGACGACTTAATCTTGCCTCTGCTTAGACTTGGAGCCTTCTCTCACAAGGACTCAAGGTAATACAATAAAACAACTCTTTATTAAAACCCACAGAGCACAGAATCCAAAAATTTTATTAATTCACGGGTAAGTATCTCACATGTGATATACTCCGCGATGAGCACAGGTCGACATTTACTTGATAATTTGTGGTTAAGATAATAATTTTGCCTGCCACTATAATGAGAAAGATAAATATTGAAAAAATGTATTGTGGTTTTGGAACCGGCATTGTGAACATCAAATGTCTTTTCTCTTTGTACAGGTAGCTACAGTTTGTATTCGTTATTTTATTCTATTATATAAATTCATACTGTTTATTTCGGAATGCGTAACACACGAGTGCTCGAGTCCTTTGGGAATATATTCGGTAAAGAAGGCAATAACTTGGAGAAGCTGATGGTTACTGTGAAAATTGACGGTCATTTTCCGGTTCGATGCGTTGGTCAGACCCGGTTCGCGCCACACTAGACAGTCTAGTACACCTTGCTGGTCGCCAGTGATAGAGGGAGATGACGTTTCAGCATGGAGAAGTTGTTGAAACGTGGTGGACACAACTCTCAGACAAGGAACACGACTCGAAGTGGAGGACGACACATGCACATAACGCAATTATTCTTTTTTACAGAGTAACTGAGCTGTGTTTTAATTAAATGTGTCGTCCAAATCACGACCCACAGAAAACCATACCTTACACAAGTATATCTAAGGAGCAGAACGGTTAAATATAATATGCCGTTCCTGTTGTTGATTTTTTCAGATAAACGTTTCCCAATTAAAATAAATAATCGTATTATTCGAACCCACTTGGCCCCAATTCTGGACAAAGGTCCAGAATTGGAGCCAAGTGGCCTCTCTTTCACATTTATATTTCTATATTTTCAGTTGTCCCAATTTGCGGCCATTGTAGGCATAATCCTTTTTGTGAGTATTTAGTTCGTCTTTCAGCTTCTTCCTGAATCGTAAATCCTAAATTTGTTAAGTAATTAGGAAGCCGCCCAAATTTGTTCGGGCTGTAACAAATATAACTTACTTATCTATAATATAAAAATGAATCGCAAAATGTGTTGGTAAGAGCATAACTCAACAACGCCTCGGCCGATTTGACCAACTTTTTTTTTTAAATGATTCGTTGAAGTCCAAGTATGGTTTTTACGGCGAGAAAAATCGAATTCTCGAAAAACCCTAAAAACAGCCCTTTTTCTTTTCCCATACAAACGATTCGTAATAATAAGTCAATTTGAACTTTATTACCATATCATAAAGTTCAAGTGTCAGTGGTGTTAGTGGAGTGGTTCCAGGAAGGCAAAACAATTGAGTGACGTTCTGACGTAAGCATCGTATATTGATGTCGATATTTATATGATGGTAAAATGTCACTTGAAATATAAACATCTTTGATGTGCATCTATACTAATATAATAAAGCTAAAGAAGTTATTTGTTTGAACACGCTAATCTTGGGAACTACTGGACTGATTAAAAAAAATCTTTCACCGTTCTTTCATACGTACGTAATCATATGCCATAGGTTATATCGGTTTTTTATCGGATACACTTTGGAGAGTGTGCGACTGATTTGCATGATCTGATACCACCTTGCCCTTTTTTCTATCGGAATGCTCGTAGCTCCAAAAAGCGACATCGTTTCATGGTTGAAGTTCCAAAGACACGAACGAAGAGATTTGACTCTACTTTTGTGATAAGAACGTCTAGGCTGTGGAATACGTTGCCTGAGTGGGTTTTCCCCGATGGTTACAATCTTTGTGTCTTCAAATCGAGAGTGAATCGGTTTCTTCTAGGTAAACACGCTCCATCGTAGACCGCATCGTCGCTTAACATCAGGCGAGATGGCGGTCAAGTGTTAAACTATAAAAGTTAAAAAAAAATATATATAAATGTACCACGGGCGAACCCGGGGCGGGTCACTAGTGATAATATAAAATAATGTGCTTTTAATTATCTTGAAAGAAAACTGTGAGTAATTAAAAGATGAAAAATGTACTCATTGTTAAGAAAAACGGAATGAAAAATGTCGCCGTTAACATAATTTATTGACATCTCACGCCGCACGCCGCGGATTCCGCAGTTCTCACACTGACGTACTCCGCACCTCCATATATACCGAGAGCGGCTAGGGAATTATTGATAGGTGTTTGAGTCAAGCTCAAATCATATCACATAGCTCTCCTATTACTCCCCAACACTGAGGCACAGACCTGGCTGGAGAGAGGTGGGGCAAAGTGGATCCACACATTTTTAAAATTTATATTTTACTTTTTTATTCAGTGAATATATTTGAGGCAATATGCAATTTTTATGTTGTAGTTTAATGTTTAAAGAATAGAATAAGTAATAAGCCAGTCTATTTAGTCGGGGTTTTAGCATTTCCAGGCGCGTACAAATAAATTTTGCAAAAATTACAAAAAATTTGTTTGAGGCAATTTGAAATTTAAATTGGGTGTTATTTAGAACTAAAACATATGGATTCTCAAAAAGAGAGATCAGTTTGAGGGGCTATCTACCTGCCAGGTGATCTAAACTGAGTGATTCATTTCCCCCGCTACTCACCAGCCAGGTCGGCACCTCCGTGTACAGAGATAATAGGATAACTATGTGACAAGCTTTCAACTTGCCTCAAATACCTACCCATATTTTGATAGACAGATAAATAGATAGATAGATAAACTCTTTGTTGCACTTAAATAACAACGAGAAATAATAAAGAAAAAACAAACCATAGAATAAAGTAGCAATTGGCGACCTTATCGCTAAGAGCGATTTCTTCCAGGCAACCGTAGGATGGTAAAAAAGAACTTAATAATGGAAGACGGGGAGTACAATTAGGAGTATATAGATACTTCCGAATGATAATCTGATATTAATAACTAACAATTAATTTTAAATACAACAATATACATAATGCATAAGTACATAATATACCTACCAATTTTACATCCTAATACACAAATAATTTTATAATAATAGACTAAATAAAGTAATAATAATATGTTCAACGAATGCAAATATTTGAAGATAAATAGATTATAATTTTATTACGACTTTAAGGAGAATAATGACTTCGACTACATGATGTCTGTAACAAATAGAATTCTTTGACCTGGTTCTTAAAAACAGCAAGAGAAGGAGCTTGCCTAACGTTGACGGGCAAGGCGTTCCACAACTGGACAGCTTGGAAAGCAAATGACTTCCCATAAAAAGTTTCGCTGCGTGCCGGCGGTGTTTGAAGGAACACGTTATATTTTGACCTAAGAGGTAAACCATGTGCATTGCTCCAATAGGTAAAAAGTCATCATTTTGCTACCAGCTCTCGGAATAACATTTCAAAATATTACTTGCAAGCAGCTCCCTGCTGTTTTACCCACGTAGTCCCCGTTCTTGCTATTTTCTCGATGTAAAAAGTAGCCCAAAACTATTTTAGACTATATAACCTGTTTTCTTTTCTTCCCTTTCCGTCCATTCCGTTCGTTCCGGCGTGATTGAGCAGCAAACATTCAAGCTCCCAGTAAAGAAAACTGATGATTGACAAAATGATTTAAAAGTTTTGTCTCTGAAAGCTTTGAGTTTATGTAATACTGCGATTCGTCATAGTAAATAATACACGGCTTTCCACTCGTTAACATGTCTATTTCCTGCACCGTTTGGGATTGTCAAAACTTGAGTTAGCTATAGAGCTCACCTGATGGCAAGAGTTGTTAATCAGCTGTTACCTAATCGGTCTCAAAAATAATTCATCCCTAGCTTCTCACCAAGTTTCATTCGATGTACGTCAAGTGGGCATATTTTCGTAAGTGTAATGTTATATAGCTCATGAATATAATATACCTACTTTCGAGTGACTGTAGGTACTTGTTCTGGGCGTAACGTTTACGACGAAAGTTTGAACACGATGGAAAATTATTATTTAGAGATTTTGGAAATTTCAGTACTTAATAGTTAGCTTCACTATTTATTCATGACTGTTATTGATTGGTACCGCCACTGTCGTTTCAATTACAATCAATAATGAAGTGATATAGTTCAACAATTTGACCACAGGACGTCAGTAGCGCTGTGGGCTTCAGTTTTAAATACAAACCAGTTCCACTGTAAGTTTTTACATGGACGCTGAGACATACATAGGAGAATAAGCAAACAGCATTGGCGAGGGCGGGGAAAAAATCAATGCTGGTTCTGTCTCCACCATAAATTTAGGTTGGCCTTCGGCGCTGTAGCAAAAACTGGTCCTGCGCTCCTACAGATCTGCAATCCGGATGCCCATTGAAGGGGGAAAGAGACGACAGTAAACAATTATTGTACGAAAGAAAAAGACGAAAACGTATAACGGGATAGCTTTTCGTTGCTTTCGTTGTTGATTTTCTTGGAAAAGAATGCGTCGCAGCTACCGACATATATGAACCCGTTCCTGTGTTGTAATGTATAAGTGTTCTTCAATTCCTGTGACTCATTTTCGAAGGATACGTAAATGTTACCTAAACAAAACAAAATTGAAAAATATACGACGTTGTTCCTACGAAATTTCTAAACGTAGTAGACCCTGCGGCAAACTGCACTCGTTTATCTTCTGACAAAAATCTTGAACTACGTATTTAATTACGAGATATAATTAGCTTTAGACAGTACTACGATAGTAACACCACATGGGAACGAAAAAGAGTGCAAGAACTCTATTGAAAAATGCCCAGTCTGTTTTTGTTCCGCCGTAATCTATAAATCATGAGCAGACTAAATGTTCCGTGCAGTTTTAAGCTTTTGGGCGGCGGCGGTGTCGGGTGTCGTGTGAAGTGATCTCCAACGTGACCAGTTGTGAAACTTGTGGCCAAACTAATGTTACACTTTAGATTATTTAAGATTTATTTGATGTATCTCTTTAAGTTACGGTTGGTCTAGTTGGGAGAACAAGGACTGCCGATCTGAAATCCCTGGAGCGAATGACGTCACTGTCTTTTCGAAGTCATGTGCGTAATGCCGCTAACTTAAAACGATGAAATAAAATATCGTGAGGAAATCGACATTGAACTTAGAATCTTTCTAGGTCATGTTGTCCACCAAACCGCGCTGGACCAGCGTGGTGGATTATGGCCTTGACTTTTTTCCTGCGAGAGAAGGTCCCCGAGTCCCAGCTGTGGGAACATTTAGTGGGCTGCTGATACGCATTCCCCTACTTTGGCATTATGTTAGTTTGCTTGAAGTTTAGGTAGGGCGCTAGGGCGATTTACATGTCAGGCACAATAGCAAAATATATGTTCAAAATGTTTTTACCGATTTTAATATTTTTTTATTGATGAAAGGGAAATAGATTTTCTGAATGGTCTATATAGCTACTAAGTAATGTCAATAAAATAAAATTACATGCGTTGATGGTAATATTTTAGTTTATTATTAATTTCTTGAAAAATATTTGAGTAAAATTTCAAATTGTAGTCGGTTGTTTCGTTTTTCAGAGAAGAATAATCTAAAAATCAATATCGATTTTAAAGCCGGATATGTGTATATCATTAGTTATATACGTAACGTAACACCTGTCTGGTGTGTCGCAAATGTTTACTCAAGACATAAGTGAATCAAAAGCTATGAAAGGTTTTGAACCAACTCAAAACGTTTCATAAATTTTCAGCGTTTAGCAAACAACCTCAAAGTTGATGTTTGTTTTACTGTCGAAATAACATAATTTCCAATGTCGACAGGCAACAAGCAAGAATAACGTGCACCAACAAATAATAAAACTACTATGTTACTTTTAATGTTTTAATTATCTCAACAACGTTTGTGCAGTTAATTACTTATTACTTGACACTTGCATTGGTTTTTATGTAATCAAGACAAAAACACGCTGGGTACGCATATTGGACGCACCTACGGAATAGACTGTTACAACGGTAGCATATGCAGCTCACTAATTGTTTCCATTTTGGATTCAGCATTTTCTATATTACTTTATATACTAGATGAGAGTTAAGGCAATATGAGTATTCCTCCATGTTGTGCAAAGAACTGCGGGTTAGAATTTGATATTATGCGTTCGAAAGATGTATTTCTATAAGCTTTGGCTGGTCTAGTGGCTTAGTAGACAGTAAATCTGCCTGTAGAGACGTGGGTCGTGGATTCGATTTCCACCCAGGTCAAATATTTGTGTGACGAATACAATTATTTAGTGTGTCTGGGTGTTTTTATATACAGTAAGTATGTATCTCATCACCGATTAATTTTTTGCATCAATTGCGGCGAAGTAACACAAATGTTATTGAGTGCCGGTGCAGATTAAACAAATCTATTTCCAATAAGTAACATAAATAAAAAAATCCATATATATTTGTTCTACCAATCATAATGTACAGTAAATACTGTTATGGCCTTCATAAACAAGCAATGTTCCCACTGCTAATACTCAGATCGTTCTCTCGCAAGGAGAGAGTCCAACGCATGATCCACATTACGGCTTACCATAAGAGCGCCTGACTTACTCGTTGTGTCATTCTTATTTTTTTTTTTTGCATTGTTAATAAAACTGTTCTTAATAATGACTGTCTGGCACCCGAACTAGTTAATAAACTGTATTAGTACAATCAGTAACACTGTAATCTCCACGTCAATGTGTATAGCAACTAACAATACATAATTTCACTTTTTCTTCCCTTCTTTTAATGGTATCTCGTTGGGACTCTAACTCGCCTAGAGAAAAGCAGCTTAGGTGGGCAAAGATAGGACACATTTTCCCAGAATATGAATTTTTCGACATGAAGACACCCAAGCGATCGTAATGTCTCATGATGTCTAAAAATTATGTTACAGTAATTTTTATATCCGTGTCGTATCAAAGAGTTTTTATCTTTCCCTTTACGTTTGTTTACCTTTTACCTGAGTTTTGGTTTATCACAATAATATTTTAATATGTACCAAGTTAAAAACACACTAAAATATTAATATAAACACAAACCGTTCACGATACAAAGTTAATTATATTCATGTATTTACCTAAAATTAAGGATTATTTTCAACCACAATAGAAAGTTCCTCTCAAGTAGAATCGCGGGAAAATATAGAACAAAGGTCGCTAACAATAGGTGCCTTCAAAATGTTCGCTATTTCCCAAGAACTGGCTATTGTTTTTCAATAAAAAGGGCGAAAAGGGCGATACGTGAGTTTTGGCTTGTTTTTTGGATCCAAATAGGGCGCGAGGGAGAGCGCAGAGCGAGCACGTGCCTTTCAAAATCGAGTCCATTTGTAGAGAACAATACCAGAACCGGGACTCGTACACGAATAAGCCAATTTTTATTTCAATAGCAACGGGAAATTTTCGAAGCTTATTGAGCATTGACATTAAAATTTCCGAAAAATTTAAAAGAGAAAGAAAAATTTAAGCTCATTGATTTAATGAATTGGCATGCAAAGTGGGATATTATTTGAAATTGGACGACATTGACGTCTAATTTTTTAATTTTTTTAATCGCGTTAATCTCTGTTGCTACTGGACCAATTTCAAAAATTATTTCGCAATTGTATTTGTTCGTGATCGTTGTCAGATTATAAGATGTGTATGAGATGTATATGTATCTGAGCGTTATAAGATGCATAAATATGTAGCATGGGCGAAGCCGGACCAGACCGGTTATGACTGGTAATGAAATAGCATAAACACTCCACTAAATGTACCCAATGATGAAACTCGGAGAAGATACGTGACTTCAAAAGATTTTTGGTGTATTTCGGCTCCCTCACTATGTTTTCTTTCACCGTTTTAAGTTAGCGGTATTACGCATATGACTTAAAAAAAAACAGTGGTGCGTATGGGATTTGAACCCGGGGCTCCGGATCGGCAGTCGCCGTTCTCCCGACTAGACCAGCCGTAACGTCTTCATGAAATAATAAACTATTCTCTCCAAAAAAAAACATTTCTAAAATTTCAAATTAAATTCAGAACTCGACCAAATTTCATAAGAATCTCTCACTATCTCTATATATATATATATATCTGTTATGTTGGTTTGTTTACGCTTCAAAAACTCAAAAAGTTCTGCACCGATCGAGCTGAAATTTTACAATGATATATAATCCGCATCAAGGATTGTTTTTATTTAATTTGTGCATCACAATGTGCTACAGCGAAGCATGGCAGGGTACAGCTAGTATCGTATAAATACATGACAGACATTTTTTGTTTTTTGTTTATATTTCCAAAAACACCAAACCGATTTCGATAAATTTGTATGCGACCACTTCTAAATTAGTATCTACCAAACAAAAAAGAAACATCAAAATTGACTCACAATTTGCGGCGCTATCGCGTAACACTCAAAGGAAAAAACCAAAAATATACAAACTACCTTTCACACACTTTTTTTACGTTACTGGAAAAAACATATTGCAATAAAACTATTTTGGTCATCGTTTAAGGATACCGTTTAATATTACATAACGAAATCAAACTTTATACTAATTATAACCTTATCATATTAAAAATATGGATATAAATAATTAGTTAAGAATTACCTTATTATTTGGCACCCTATAAAATTATCGAGTGTATTTAGTTTTTTTACGCACGAAAACGCTTGTTTTGTAAACATATCAAGGTACGAGTAGGAAACGTCGTTTCTTACCTTGTACCTAAAGGACCGTGTTGAAATTTGGAACACACTGAGATTATAGCCAGGAATAACACAGAGGCTACTTTTTATCTAGGAAAAATACTATGAACGTGCGGGTAACACCGCGGGGTGCAACTAGCTAATAAATAATATTAGCATAAGTCCAAGCGCTATATCTAACAAGAACAAAATTAAAAATTTTGACTAACCCCCGACTACCTCAGATTTGTTATCTTTACAACATTCTACTAGTCAAGCCCTTTCATTTGATACCCATATTGAGGTAGTAGTGAAAAAAATTATGTAATCCGCCATTTTGTGGTGGCGGCCATCTTGGATTTGAAATTTGTTATAGTGTGTAGTATTCTACTAGTCAAGCCCTTTCATTTGATATATTGAATATGGGTATATTGAGGTAGGTTGTGAAGAAATATTTTGTCCGCCATTTTGTGGAGGCGGCCATCTTGAATCGATATTCACCAAACATAGCTAAGAACATCCGCACGGATATTAACCTTTAAATAAAAAAAACCGCATCGAAATCGGCTCATCCGTTTGAGCTCTACGGTGCCACAGACAGACACACACACAGACAGACAGACAGATAGACAGACAGACAGACAGACAGACAGACATCGACGTCAAACTTATAACACCCCTTTTTTTGGTCGAGGGTTAAAAATAATGTTCTGATTATCCCCCAAAAATCATTCCATCACAGTTCTGGTAAGCGTATATATGTATTTACAACAGTATCACATTTCTCGGTAACACAATTCCATCCAAAGAGTGTACATATACTACACTACGTATACAGTTATAACAAACGCTTTACACCGAAAGCACGGGTCTGATCGCTTTTGTGGAAGTGTCATACTTTTACGCGACACATCCCTATATCGCCATAGCTAACATACACCTCCTCTGCTTACGATTGGTACAAAGGCACTGAGCGGAAAACACTGATCTATTTTTTTATTTTTTATCTAAGATTTCATGATTGAACATCTCACAAATAAATAAAACACGAACAGATACAGATAACCAAACAAAGTGTCAAAAGCTCGCGTCTGTTGAGATGTCACCACCGCGACGGGTCAAACGATCAATTATGTTTGATCAATCGTACCAAAATCCGTCTACGCCGGAATCTGGTCCAAAATATTATGATATAGATCTTTATCATCACGTTATTGATGAAACTGTCGATTGAAGAAGAGTTTTTGGTCACGCAAAAAGCATGAAATTGATAATTATGAAATTTGGGAACAAAATAATTAACGTTGTTTTCCATTTCACTACAGAATTTGATATATTGTATTGACAAATTTTGCTGTATTTTGCATTTGTTAGCACAAATAGGTTCGCCAACCGGCTATGGAGCTAAGCGACAGTGTTGTCGACGATCGGAAAGTTACCTAGAAAATACCTATTCATTCTCACCTTGAAAAGTTCTATATTGAATCTCTCGAGAAACTACGAAACCGGTCATTTATTTCACTCTGACTTATACGTATGTGGAAAGTAAACGCTTGCATCAATAAACAAAAACAGTTTCTGTGCATTAGGCTATATTAATAATATGTAAAAATATTTTTGAAATCGAATTCTGAGGAGGTCCGTAAATTAGTTAAAAGTGCCTTAAAACTGCTTCTATGTGTTCGTGATAAGATGTCAATCAAAGAGTTTACATATACTACGTATAGAGTTAAATTTTCCGCACGATTCCTTTGTGTCAATCGTAAGCAGTTGACGTGCATACTTTCTATGATAACAGAGTGATGTACCGCGACAAAAGTATGACACTTCCACAAAAGCGACAAGCCAAGAACGATGCTCCCCGTGCTTTCGGTGTAAAGCGGTTGCAACAACTTTATACGTAGTATATATAAACTCTTTGATGACAGTAATTATTTCAAAATGTTCTCTATTAGTCATATGTGTATTCCCAAATAACTTCACCAGAAACTTAAATCAAAAGGGATCACGCTGGTCACGTCATGTGATATTATTTAGTTGTGCCAAAATAACATCTAATCAATAATCTGAACATAGAAAAACCTATACTAAAACAATATTTATTTATCTTGGCACAAAATAATAGGTGCCGAGGTAAATTTTGTTTTAATTGTTTGTAATACATAAAAAAGCCAACTAAATAAAAATAACACCCAGTTTTTATACTTTTTCAATCAAAGATAGTTTTATTTTTAATAGTCCCATATTGTTTTATTTTGCCAGTACTCGAAGAGGCTGATACTATTTACGAAATATGTAGGTTCACTTCAACACAATGACGAAATAACTCTTTAAAGTTAATTCTAAGCTAAGTTTCACAATCAAGATTAATAATATGTGGCTAAGAAATTCTAAGTAGATATATTAATTTACATAACCAACGATCTATTTCATACATTAAAAGCAACATAAAAGTCTCCGCTGGCGTACAAAAACTGCCCCCCTGCCTTGAAGCGCGCTCCTAAGTTGGTTTTTGCCTCCGTCGCGGGCCATTTGCTTCCGGAAACGGTGTCGGCGGTGGGGCCACGACCTATTTCTGTTAGTTTTTGCTTGAGGCGCCAGGGCTTTCTGCTTGCTCGGCTAATCTTTCTAGAATTAATTCCTACTAAAATATTATAAAAGCGGTAGTTTAGAATATGATTAGACGCAGCCATCTAATTATATTCATAAAATATATTGGTCGACTCTTTGTTTTTCTTGCCTGATGATCACCGACACGTCTATTTACTAGTATAATAGGACAGTGTCACGCAGCTATTGGAACATGAATAATTACCAAGAAGTGCACTGCGCTCTTTGCACAGAGTTAATTGAAACATTGCCCTTCCGGACCAGAACTCATTGCACATTACTGCTTGGCCGTAGAATAACTGGCACAGGTACTTACCTAGGAGGATTCTGCAGTCCAATTACTGCAAAAATGATCAAAATGGCAAGTAGAGTTGTCTTGAGCAGTGCGCTTTACACTTTACACGACATGATTAACATACATACTCTATTGTTATTCCTATTCTTGGACACTTAGAAGAACGTTCCATCCTTACTCATACTGACGGAATCACTTCCTCTTTTTAACATTCCAAATAATGGTGGAATACCTTGGTATCTTCCTCATGCCTTATGAAAGATACACATACTTAAACATACTAAATGTAACATACTTTTGATCAATCACCACAAGTAACGTCTTTACTGATAAAAACAAGCGTAAAGAAAAATCGCCCACATATTATGAGCGTAAGCGTAAAAAAATATAGGGATATTTATTTAAAAATAAGACTACTAAATATAAACAATAAAATATTTGCTACTATAACATAAAATCAATAAATACAAGTAATGATAAACTTACCTACAACACTCATCAAACATCAAGTGATCAAATGAGTAAGAATAACAACTTCTTTTACATCACTTTGTGTGTTCCGATTAAATATTCAATTTAAACATAGGTACCTTAGAAAATACTAGCAATTTTCAATTCCAATCAGTTTATAAACAGTCAAGCTTACCCTCAAACAGACAAATTTCGAAGAGTCGATTTTAACAAACTGTTAAATAGAGTTACTCTACATTTACTTTTAATTGTTAAATTTTATGTCCAGTGGGTTAACCGTTGACAAACTAGACTGACTAACAATATGATTATTTAGATATTAATTCCACGAATGTATTTAATACGTTTCTACTTCACTTAGTCTGAGGGACGTAATCCAATTTTCATATTACGCTTGTGTTTAGGGCCAGCGCAGGTGCTCACATGTTGTCATTCATCGTATTTAATACCAGTTAATTAATAAAAGTGTTTGGTGTTAACGAAATTATAGCGTCTAGTTAAAAAATATCTATAAGTTTTGACAATTCTAGCATTTTGTTGAAAATAGACTTTGTAGCATACCTAATTGCGCTTGACCGCTCTCTTACTTGACGTAAAATGACAATGCGGTCAAAAACAAAGCACCATTATCTCGAAGAAACATAGTCATCGTTAATTTAAAGACACTCAGATTGTATCAATTGGGAAATAACCACTATAATTGTAACATTACATTAGAAATGGATAATTTGGCTTGTTTGTATGTAAAAAGTATATTACAACCTCTGCCTGTAAAGCAGCGTTGAGAGGCCTGCTGCGTTTGAAGAGGGTTCAGGTTCGCGAGTTGCAGAAGCATGGATCTTATGCTTGAAGATATCTTGCTAATAGCAAATCTGTACCCTGTGACGAACAACGGAATAGGTATAAAGAGTAAATGGGTGCTACTCCGATAAGTTCTCTGAAATTCGAAACAGTAACAATACAAAACACCCTACAGTAAAATACGAGTAGAAAACATTAGTCAAAAATAAAACTTAATCTGATAGCGTAAATAAAAACATGTAAATCCGTTAACAAGGCATTAGGTCAAATAACAAATAGCAAACCCTCGCACACAAAAATCAAGCAAATATCACGAGCAAAACTAACATTGGAACAAATAGGCCGTCGTATTGAAGGATCATGGAAGAGGCGACACGCGACGGCACGCGACGTAACCTAGACTACGTCATCAGTGCGCATGGTGGGATACCCTTTGGTGCCCGAATAATGCCGAGTACGGTTCGTTCGCTCAATTCACTCGCCCCGAGAAAAGCCGACGGGCGCGGTAATGAGCGCGTGCCTCCTACAAGCGTGAAATCTGGAGGACTCCCCACTGGGCCTCTGTGGGGTGAGATTTTACCCACTAATTTATACTAAAGTTTGTACAGGGCTACGCAAATTTGCTTTCTATGTTGAAAGGGTTACGTTGTATTTACCACTAGCAGCACTCTGCGGTTATACCCGCAGTAAAAGTAGTTCCCGTTGTAAAAGTAGAATTTACGTTATTCCAAACTGTAATCTGTGTTCCAAATTTCATACTTATTCAGTCGCTTCGACGTTACAGAGCAACAGATATCCAAACATTGATATTTGTAATATAAACTGTAAATATACTAAGTAATATTTTAAATGTCAATGTTGAAATATTGGATTAGTGCCAATTTTCATATAGCTAGTAATTTTTAGAACATGGAAACCAAAAAATAATATCTGAGTGACGAGCGCAGTGCAGCGCTAGGCAGTAATTTGGATTATTCATGAATAGCTGTAGGGAACGAAAAAGCGAGTTACATAACATTAGGACCACGTCCTGGCCTTTAGTACTCTCTCTATATCTCAGAAAATAAACGTCCACCAAATAACACAATAATCCCAACAACCATGTTACTCGTTGTTTAAACTACTACCCGATACAATCTACAACAACATTGCGGCTTAAACTAATACCACTATTAACCTCTCCAAACGGTTTGTTTATTTCAATCGAATAACTTATCACCGTAATCCGCGATCCGATTACGAATAAAGCTTTTTTATGAAAAAGAAAAATAATAAAACCGCTGGTAATAGGCACGTGTCGAAAAATAATAATGTTCGATAATGAAGACGAAACACGTGGCGGCGTGTGTGGCGTGCGTACGGTAATGAGGATGGAGGGCGGCTGACCACAGCCCTGCAGAGTCCTGGGAGAAAGGGTGGGAACTGACGACTTTCGGCTTTCAAGAGTACACATTTCGAATACCGAGAGGCGGAAATGCCGTGACAGCTATAGTGCCAAGAACGTTCAACTTCAAATTGTTATGCCCGAGCGATACAAGGCTAGTTTTTTAAGATAGGATAGCAAGCTAGTGTTAGTAAGGTAGCAAACTCGTACTTGTAGCTTCGTGTAGACAACACTACGCAACTCTAGTCTTGTCTACACGAAACTAGAAGTACTAGCTTGTTTTTTTTTAAATAGTGATGGACATGCCTGCCACATAACAGCACAGTGACACGGATCTATTGGAACATAAAGAGTCCAAATAGTAAAAGGCAAAAAAATAGTTTTTAAAGACGTTTCGTCAAGTTTGAAGCTGAACACTTATTTATATATGTACTTTATTTTTATACACAATACACATTTCAACAAAGTGGAACTTGTCCGGAGTTCTATAAATGAGACTGTAAAGTGGGCCTTCGAATATTGTTAATAAGAGACAAAAGACAGACGCTTCACTTGGCCTGAAATTTCCAATAATCAATAACCGAAAAGCTGATATAACTTGACCAACGTTGGCCCAAAGTTACAGCGAGATTTCAGATCAAATTACACTGGTTGTATTTGACCTAAGCGTATTTTACAAATTGAAATTGTGTGCACTAAAGTACCTACTGTAATAAAACACAAACAAGGAAAGAATCGGCTTATTTTCAACAACACTTGCAGCTTATGGGTAGGTAGGCAGCTTGTAGGAGTTAGTAGTTGTAAATTGAACGTTTGGTTAGTTATTTCCATATTTGTTGTACTGTATAGCTAAAACCATAGCTTTAACAGATAGTTATTTGTACATGTAAAATATCACAATTAGCGTAAACATGTAACATGTAATTAATGTTCTTACAAGGTATTACAGATTCCCACTTGTAAGAATTATTTAAAGCTTCATTTACGCCCGATAGAAATAACAGCTATACGAGAAGTTCATTTCGATTTCTTCACTCGATAAATCAAATGTAGTCACCTGCGTTGTTTCTTTATTTTTGGTTTTGTGTTGTGTGTCAAAACTCTTAATTCAAAGCTTTAGGGGCGATGATCGATTGTCACTTGGGATGTGTTGTAAATAAGTGCGCCTATAGGCAGGTGGAATGGCTATTAAGTCAGCGTTTTTTTGTTGAACCATCGACTGTGGTTTGATTTTGAAGACTTTTAATAAGGTAATAATTATTATTTTGGAAAGTGAATATATCAATTTTTAATAAAACTTTATTATGTTTAACTTCCAGCTTCCACAGTCATCATCACAAAAAAAACACAATGAAATATTATAGAGAGGGCTGCCGCTATTACGAGCACTGTTCTCCCCGCCCACAGCGGCCTTATCAGGCTCGTCAAGGTGAGGTGGCAAACGCGGTGGGGCTGCAGAGGAAGAGAAGTGCCGATACTGTGGTGCGTCCTCAGCAGCCCAAAAACAGTAAGTGGCGGCATAGACAAATCACAGACCTGACCCGTGGCGGGGTACTAAGGATGTCCAGACGCCGGGCCATCTAGCTGGACCCCATAAAAATAGAACGTGAGCTGGAAGTCAATGTGAGCCTTTGAATTTGGAATTAAATATTCCCAAAATAGGAGACTAGGTTATATTCTGCTGGCGGACAAGGTGATGTTGACCATCGAGCTCATAGCTTGCCATTTCGATTCGATTTCAATTTCACCAATGTCAGTGCAGCGCATCTAATGAGACTGCTTTTGATGCAGATTTTCTAACTCGAGATCACCAAAATTTTGTAGGAAGCCTGATTCATGCTCACGTAAACAGCTATTTGGAACATAAGCAACGCTGGCTCTGTTAAAATCCAAAATCTTAGAGTTATACAGTAGCAAATGGGAAAAAGGCGGCTTAGCCTAATCGGATGAATTGTATAATCGGTCATAAATTTTTAATCACTCGATGAATGGACGGTAAACACATAAATTATTGTTTATTTAGTGTGCTCCTAAATAATAAGAGGCAGAGCAAAGTGAAAAGTCTAATGAGAAATATTGTAGCTCGGCGTTCCTGCCTGAGGCAAAACCACTCGCTGCGTTGTTCGCGGCTAAGGCGACCCATCCGTCAGGGTGGTTTGGTCATTTTCTTGCTCAGTTCAGTTGGTTCATTTTTAACCCCCCATCAAAAAAGGGGTGTTACAAGTTTGACGTCGATGTCTGTCTGTCTGTCTGAGTGTGTGTCTATCTGTGGCACCGTAGAGCTCAAACGGATGGGCCGATTTCAATGCGGTTTTTTTTATTTAATATCCGTGCGGATGTTCTTAGCTATGTTTGGTAAATATCGATTCAAGATGGCTGCCTCCACAAAATGACGGATATAATATTTCTTCACAACCTACCTCAATATGGATATCAAATGAAAGGGATTGACTAGTAGAATACTATACACTATAAAAAAATTCACACGACAGGCACTTGCCACTATGGAATTGTATGGGTGTCAGTTCGCGCCGAGACCGCGACAGGAGACCAAGACACGTGTCGCGAGACGTGTCGCGGTCTCGGCGCAAACTGGCGCCCATACAATTCCATAGTGTCAAGTGCCTGTCGCGGTCTCCGGTCGCGGTCTCCGGTCGCGGTCTCGCGTCGCGGTCTCGCGTCGCGGTCTCGTGTCGCGGTCTCCGCGCGAACCGCTGTCTTTTTAGGTGTTAGATAGTTGAAATCGGAGAAAATCAACCAAAAACGGAAACATGTTTATCCTCTTACAAAAAAACATTATTTTTATTAACAGAGACGTCATTCTAAGGGAAGAGACGTCTCTGTAAGGAATCAAGTTTTGTTAATAAACATAAAATACTAATTGAATGACGACAATGCACGTATAAACGTTTTGTAATTAGTTTAGGTCGGGACATTCTTCCATAAGCGTATTGAATAGTTAGAAGTGGTATACGTGTCAATAGTGCTAGGATTTTTTGCAGCATCAACCTGGGGGAGAACCACATCTTTGCCAGTTATGCTACCGCCAAGCAGTGATGTGAAAACAAATCTGTGTTCCCGTTTCAAGGGTAATGTGCCAGTGAAATTACAGGGCTTAGCGATTAAACATCTCATATATCTGGGTGACGAGCGCAGTGTAGCACTAGGTAATGATTTGCACTCTTCATGTTCCAATAGCTGCGCGTCATTATGCTGTTTTGTGCAGGCATGTTGCTTACCATCAGGCCCATGTCCTGGTCGTGTCGCCACTTTATATGACGAAAAAAAACCTAACGTATTAAAAACGATGTTACATAAACTTAAGCTGTTCCGTTTACGCTCTGAGATATAATTACGAGTAATATGTTAAACGCGATTTGTAGATTCCAAAATTATTTAGTGGTAGTAGGTAGTAGGTAATATACCTCGGAGTCGTAGGCTGGTTGCCTGAAAGAGATTGCTCTCAGCAATAAAGCCGCTATTTGTGGCTGTTTGTGCTTAATGAATGCTTATAGTTAAATTGTTGTGACATAGTGAAGAATTTTTTATTGTTTTTATAACTTAATTTACGGCCGACGGTCTTGCTACTTCAAATACGCTTCGGTACAAAATATATTCTACGTGTAGAAACCATTTTCAATTAATCACAAACAGGATTACAGGATTACAAATGAGATGAGTAGAAACAACTTCAATCACTTCTACATTTACAAGAAACACCAAAATAACGTTTAAAAATAAGGGATTAACTCAAGATACTTATACAACGAGATAAAACATTTTCTAAAGACTCTTACCGTTAATAATACCGGAAAAATATTGTTAAATAAACTCTTGGAGCTTCTTAAAAATATTTCTGGGAACGAAAAGTTTATGAACAGTATCAGGATGCTTTTGAAAGACAAATCTGTTTGCATTAGTGCCCCGACTTACGACTTGTCCTGTCGTTTATAGAGGAAGCCAATATAAGTTCATGTATACCCGCTGCACACTCTCCGAAATATGTAATCTGTAAAAAACTCACAGGCTAGCCAATTGATGTAAATAAGAAAAATATTAAGTTTTTTACGAGTTCAATAGGCTAGCCACTTTTCGATGATAATCTGGGGGCACGGTAGTGCCCCCGCCAAGTCTCGTATATTATACATGCAATAATTGCTCGTTTAAAGGTATTTCGCTTCTATTGACGTGACAACGTCTTATAAATTGGTTTGCCGGGTGACACTACAAGAAACTGCGTTACGCTCCGCTCACGTTATGCGCTCACAACGAGAGCGAGTGAGAGGCACGCGTCCCTTCCACTCGGGCATGGTAAGCCCGCCTAAGAGAGAGAGAGACAGACATAAAAAGTGAAAGGCACGCGTCCCTTCCGTAAAATTATTTTACCACTCAAAGTCGTTGTCACGTAAAACTTTCGCCCGTATACCGACTTTACAGGCAACCAATTTTTTTTAAAATATATATTATTCTAATTTGAGAAGAACTCGCCACTTTAATGGCCATACCCGAAAGGTGTCCACGGACTGGATTATTTTTTTAGATAGATACAAACGGACATTTTGTTAGGGCGCGCTCCACTTTATCAGAACGGAGACATCTTAAAAAGGGTTTGAACCGATGACGACAGGTCCCATTGAAACCCATTCACACGTGCGATGACAGACATGTTGGGTACCAGCCCGCTCTTGATAAGCCGTTTCCGGCTGATTCGCGCTATCAATCTAAATGGATCTAGTACCTACTTGGATGCCAACGACTTTGATAATAATAAATCCTTCTAATAAGATAATGGCCTGTAATAACACATAGGCTACTTTTTATCCCGAAAAGATAACGGGATTGGGAACTAAGCGGGTGAATCCGCGGGGCGCTGCTAGTTATCTACGAGGGTCAAACTGAAAGTTCTTAGAAAATCAAAAACTGATAACATTAGCCAGTTATTAGTTTTATTATATCTTTCAAAAATATTGTCCATTCACGTCAATACACCGCTGCATGCGATGGAACCACTGGGAAAAGCACTTTGCCCACTCGTCCTTAGGGGTCTCTTCAATGGCATCGCGATACGCAGCCACCGCTTCTTCAGCATTCATAAACCGCTTTCCTTTAAGTTTTCTTTAATTTTTGAAATAAATAAAAATCACAAGGCGCGAGGTCGGGGCTATACGGCGGGTGACCCAGTAATTCAACGTTTGATGTCGCCAAATAGTCGATCGTTCGCTTGGCGGTGTGCGATGAGGCGTTGTCGTGGTGAAGGAGGATCCTACTGCGAGGTCGTTTCTCTCGAACTTTTTCCAAGACAAGTGGCAAACAATTGGTAGTGTACCATTCTGCAGAAACTGTTTTTGATCCTCTAACACAATTGTTGCGAAATGACCTATCCTTCCAAAGAACGAGGCCACCATTTTTCCCCGCACTTCGATCTCTCTTCACTTTAGTTGGCAACTCCTCGAAAGGAAACACCCACTGAGCAGATTGTCTTTTGGTTTCAGGATCATAACAGTAAATCCAGCTTTCGTCACCTGTTAGTATATCGAACACAGCATTTGAGTCACCTCCGTTAAATCTTTCAATCATTTTACGGCACCAATCCACACGATGGAGTTTTTGTGCCTCAGTCAAATTATGAGGTATCCACCGGGCGCAAAGCTTCCTGACCGCTAAATGTTCGTGTAGGATTTTGTGCACTTGACTCATACCGATGCCTAAGCTTGTCCGAATCTGCTGATAGGTCACTCTTTTGTCAGTCTCTATCATACGCCGCACAACACAGATGTTATCTTCAGTCGTCGCCGTAGAAGGCCGTCCCTCACGTAAATCATCAGTGAGATTAGTCCAACCACGTTTAAACTCATTAAACCAGTTGTAAACAGTTGCACGAGATGGGGCTTCATCGTGAAAGGCCAATCGTAGTCTATCATAACTTTCTTGTTGACTTAAATGACATCGAAAGTCATAAAAAATCATTGCACGAAAATTTTCTCGTGTTAAATTCATGTTGACGTGACACAGACAATTTTCAATTTGCCGCCAAATCGTAAAACAAATGACAAATGAATGAAGTATAAACTCAGTAATATTGGCAAAGAGTTCTATTTTCAAATTATAGAATTTTTTTTTATTATATTGTTTATAAGTGGCCAGTTCTAAGAACTTTCAGTTTGACTCTATACATTTAATACGACAAGCAAACACTTTGAAGGTACTTACTCATTATTAAAAAAATCGCGGACGGAGCAGTATGGAATATCCGACACTTACTCGAATTTATACTACTACTCGTACCTCGTACATATACTACTGATATCTATACTTCTATATCTATACTATATATATCTATACTAATATTATGAAGCTGAAGAGTTTGTTTGCTTGTTTGTTTGAACGCTATGATCTCGGGAACTACTGGTCCAAATTGAAAGATTATTTTTCTATTGGATAGTCCATTTATCGAGGAAGGCTATAGGCTATATAACATAACGCTACTATTAATAGAAGCGGAGCATAAATCAAGAATGTAACAACATCGGGGGAAAATATTCCTTTTTGAGAGTTTTCGTACGTTTCGTGCTTTGCCATGACTCATGACAGCATGTGTCTAAGATTACGTCATTGAATATAAACGTTTGCTAATCAAATTTGTTTCTAAATCTGAGTTGGTACGACCAATTTCTGACAGGTAGCTGAAGAGGTGTTTTGTTTGAAAGCGATATTCTCAGGAATGACTGAACCGATTTCAGACATTCTTTCACCGTAATATATGCACGGGATCCTGATGAGTGCTATGTAATGTACCACGAGTGAAGCCGGGGCGGACATCTAGTAATAAAGCTAAAGAGTTTATTTGTTTGAACGCACTGATCTCAGGAACTATTCGACCGATTTAAAAAAATCATTCACCGTTGGATATGTACGAGATCCCTGAGGGATATAGGCTATATATGTACCACAGGTGAAGCCGGGGCGGACTGCTGTTAGTTTGTATAGAGAAGTTCCCATTTAACTTCTTCGAATTCGATGGAGCGGTTTTCGTAACACAAATAAAATTAAAAAAAATACATCCGTCGATGACATAATAATATTAGTCATATTAAAGTTAGTGAACTGTGTGAGATAAATTTTTAAAACTCGGTTTGTCTATTTATAAAGTAAAAATATTTGCATATTTTGACATGTATGAGAAATATAGGGAATTTTTCAATACCCTATATTTGCTATATTCGCAATTAAAGGGAATTTTTCAAAACATCGCATAATTGTCTTGACTCGTATAGCGTGCTACTTACCTACCCTACGGCTAAGCTTTTAGTAGTTTTTATAATGTTAGGTTTTTATAGTACTCGTTGTAGAGCTTGCCAGTTCTTATACTACCAAGCAGTGGTGTGCATACTTTACTGTGATTCAGTTTGAAGGGCAAAGTTTCCGCTAAAATTACAGGCGATAGAGATAAAATATCTTATACAATCTCTGGGTAACGAAAGCAGTGCTAGTGATTTTGTCTCTTCATGTTCCAATAGTTGCGTGTCACTGTGGTGTTATGAGCAGGCGTGTTGTTTACCATCAGGCACACGTCCTGTTTGCGCCGTCACTCTATGCTATATAGAAAAAGCTGTATCACACCACACGTAGGTTCGAGGGTGCCGATACAATCTGTGTGCTTACAAGTTTTATACAAATAGAAATCACCAGCGGGACCGTGTAATTGATAATATTTTATAATATTTGCCAATTCAACCCCCGGACACACAAAGCCTATTGTTTACACCCCACATATTTATTTTTTAAGCAGTGTATTATTTGTATGGTTTGGGGTACCAAGTTAAAAGACACTGGAGGTTTGCACGCTAATTCATATATACGAATGGAGATAATTGGCTGGGTGTCTTGTATTGGTTGATGGTTAGAAACTCTTCATTGTTTACACAGTCAAAATATTTGACACTGTGATTTGAATTAAAAACTTGCGTGTAAACCTGTTTATAGTTTTACTCTATAATTAACTTGTATCGTCAGATATTTGTTGTTATATTATAAATTTAAGTAAAAACAGGTAAAAACAGATAATGATAACAATTAAATAATGAATAAGTAATGCTGATCTAGGCCACACTCCGCAGAGGCTAAGTAGGTATATGGACTAAGTTTTTGCGATAATATTACGGGATATGTAATGTAGAAACATTTAGAATTGGATATAACTTAACAAGAACCAGCCAGTCACATGTCAAAAAAAAATTTAGAGATTTTATCTCACCGTCGTTTAAGAAAATCAAGGCTTGAACAAGGTTTGTTTGAACAAGGGAACCCAAAAAAAAATTGAGTACAGTAATAAAATATTTTCGATAAAAGCGACGTCAAAAAGTCTAAGGAGAAAAAATATATTGGAATGTAAAATCTTTGCGTTATGCACACTCATGTGTACCCAACCGTCTATTACGAATCAGAATAAAAACTACTCAGAATATGTACAAAACAGCCGCCGCCGCTTATGTTTCGGACCAGACTGGGGTTTGTAAGTGTTACGTTGACATTAAAATATTAAAGTTGAGCTTGTTTACTCGACTGTCACATCTGAAAAACTTTGTTTGATCGTCTTTATAGTTGTTATGTGTCTGATTATTTTATTTTATCATGATTTATTTTTATTACTTGTATTATATTTTTATGTTCGTCAAGTAATGAAGAATTTGTACAACTGTGTACCAGGTTTGTGCGACTCTGTAAGCAAAAACTCTTCATAGAAATTGTTAGGTAAGTAAGGCAGGGTAAACACTAACATTACGAGTAAATATAAATAGTTGGTCGGGGCAATTTATTTAAGTTCTCAATTTAAACACAAGATTTGGAAACGTGTTGCTTATTGTCAGATTTCCAAGTCAAAAAACTTACACAAGTTTTGACCGAGATATGGTTGTTAACAGAGATTGTTTTCCATTCTCTATTCGTATACCATAGCAGAAAGAGCTAAAATTTTATTTAGTGTGTTATTATTATGCTGTTGCTAGTGTTATCACATGAATCTAAATAATAATATAACAAATGACAGTTTAGGAAGTACGTACCTACGCATTACATAGATTTTAAACATCAATCGAATAAGATTAATCCCGGGTTATTAATGTTTTTTTCATCATTGTACGACTGTTTCCGCTTTACTGAAAATTAATGACTCCGGTGTACCAAGTACCTATTAAAATGCAAGAAGGTAATCCTATAGTTGAAACTATAATGTTAAATGATTTACTGTACGTTCGCATTGGTAAAATGAAATTGTATTTTTATTTGCCGAATGCTCACCTGTGCGTAGTAAGGTTCTTAGAAAAACGTCTGGGACTAAGATGACTGAAGAAGCGTGAAATGTTCGTAGTAAATTGTCTTTATTGTCTTGATATATTATGATTATTAGGTTATATTAATATACTAGCCAAACTACGAGTAGTTCTCACTGGTTAAAATCATCCACTTCTATTAATTCAACAGTAAATGTATTTATAACTGAACTCTTAGTTGGTACGATCAGTCTCCTACGTACCTGACATTTGCACGCACCATGATACTATAGCAACACAAACGTGCCTACGTGCTATAGCAACAGAGTGATGTGCCGCGACAAAAGTATGACACTTCTACAAGAGCGACAAGGCAAGAGCGATCAGACCCGGGGGGTCTACCGCCTAACGCTAATGCTTTCGGCTATGCTTTGATTTGTGACGTCATCTGCCAATTTGGTACCGCCAATGAAAGCCGAAAACAACATCTGCTTTCCGTAAAGCCGAAAGCAGATGAATGAACGAAACTCATACATTTGCACTGAAATAGCGATCGCCTAATTTTTATCTGCTTTCAAGCAAAGCATTTTCTGCTTTCAAGTAATGTCATGAAGACATGGCCAAATTCGATGCTGCTTTGCGATTGCTGTAGTGTAATTTTCTAGTATTTTCGTAATTAAACTGGCTTGTCAAGATAGATAATTGTGTGGTGAATATATACAATTGCGGGAACACTGATAACTTCCCAAGATTCGTCATAGAAACGGTGATTTTACTAAAAATAAGTAAATCACAGAATTTTACACTTTGGGAGGGCATAATTCCCTCTTGCATCTTTCCCGAAAAACGGGACATCAAACTTGAGATAAAGGTAAGCAGGAACTTATAATGATACCAATGATACCTTTTTTGTTTTGATAATAATACCTAGCTTTATTAATTATCATTTGCGATTTAATAGGTAAATTAAATTAACGTTCACAAATTGTCTCAGAAACTGGCTAAGTTACTACTATGAGTTATTATTTTAAACATTCTGAACTGCTTGAGATCAATATTATTGTGAGAGACTTGTTATCAGTCTCAGTACAGTACATTAATCATATTTTGATGGTAGGTATTGAATATAAAACTCCAATTATAAAAGACATGTACTTATACAAAATTAAACATGCAGAATGTGCTTCAAAATAATAATTAGCAAGTATTAGATTCCATATTATAAACCTACATAACTAATTTATGGACCAGCCACCTAATATTACCTCTTCCTAAAATCATAAATGTGAAAGATTGTTTTGTGTTTCTTGCTTAATCTCTTTGGGGTGTCTGAACAGATCATATGAAAATATAGAAATGTAGGTACATGCTGCTAGTCATATAATGAAATGTTAATATTTCATATCAATATAATTAACTTTGTTTTTGTTTTAGGAGTTACAAGAAATATTGACTGCTGACTGCTCCCATAGCTTACAAGAAAACAATAAGTTGTCTCAGAAGAGTATCCAACCCCAAGTCAACAACCCCATAGAACTGTTAAAAAATTATTGAGAATAAATACACGCACATTTATTTTGTGTTATGATTCCTTATTTCTTAATCTGGATGGGGAAATAGAAATCCTTTGCCTAAGTTATCCTACGACCAAAGAGCACACATGATCTTCAGTTTGAATAGCTAGTCTGGCTGGCCTAACTGATAGTAAGTGTGCCAAGCCACTGCTGTAGACCAAGCGAACCCAAGGGTTGTGGGCTGGATCCCCACCCAGTGCAAATATTTGTGTGACGAATACAAATGTTTGTACTATGGCTGGGTGTTTTCTATGTGAGGAAATAAGTATGTATTATTATATCAACTATCTGGCTGCCACAGTACAGGCTTTGCTTAGTTTGGGGCTAGAAGGTGTTGTGTGTGAAATCTCCACCACCAATAATAGATTGATGTATAAATTGGACACTTATTGTAAGGACATAAATTACTTTGACTTTAGACTTTGTTATTGTTACATCTCAAGGTGTAGTCAGTTATGTATTATTAGGACTGTTTGGAGACACCTGGGGCACACCACTTTTGAGTGAAGTACAGTACTAGACAGTGATTTATTTACTCTTCCTGTTCAATAGTTGCATGGTTGCTACCATCATGCATTATCTCATCTCAATCATCTGCTGCATGAATCTACACATAAAAATCAATATGTGTAGATTCATGGATCATTAATAAATCATTACATTGGTGTGCTACACTAAAATTCTCATTTAGGATCCAAACAATTAATTAAAACACAATATTTATTGTTATTATTGTTGATGCAACAGATACATTTAATTTTCAATACTTTTTACATCACACTCTTGTAAATAACTATAGGTTCTTCGACAATCACTCTTCAAGCTTCGTTTTAATCAATCAGCGACATCACTTCAGGAAGGTGTTTTGTGAGTTGAAATGGTCTCAGAGACGCTTGATATATCAGCCACTGCAACCATGATGCATAACAATAGATATATCTGAAATAAAACACTTTTATTTTAACATGTAACTTATTGATGCCATTTATTATATTTGTATATATAATATTGGTAGGACTTTGCCAAGTCTCCCTGAGGAAATCAACACCTTTGCCTGTTTTTCTACAGCCATGCAGTAATGTGCAAACAGAATCAGAATCCTTTATTACTTATAAGTTCACTGTGTATCACTTTGAAAGATAAAGTGTCCATAGAAATCACAGGGCCTAGAGATAATCATCTAATCAGAAGCTGTGGGTTGTGGGTTTGATCCCCACCCAGTGTAAATGTTTGTGTGATGGATAAAAATATTTGTACTGATCCTGGGTGTTTTCTATGTATAATAAGTATGTATTTAAAAATTTAAAAGTATTATATCAGCTATCTGGCTTCCATAGTACAAGCTTTGCTTAGTTTGGGGTCAGATGGTGTTGTATGTGAAATGTCCACCAACATTTAATTTCTCTAAGTGCACAGTGTAGCTAATGATTTCGACTCTAATAGGACTCTATAGGTTTCCAATAGGTTTGTGACACTGTGCTGTTATAGGCATGTGTTGCTTACCAAGTGGTACATGTCCTGCTGCTCTTCCCACTACTCCTATGAAACACATCAGTCCGCCTGAGCCGCCGTCTCGATAAACATTATATCTATACTAAAATTATAAAACATGGGCAGCCCAATTTATGCGCGTCTACTGCAGGGACTCTGCGCCTTCACATGACACGACAGACTTTACATCAGCTCTTAGAAAAATACTCTAAAGTGGTGGAAGCGGGATTCGAATCCACAACTTCACGAAATGTGAAAACAAGCTCATAATTATTAGCCACGATAGACACTATTCAAATTTGCCTATTATCATTACATACATCATAAAATAAAGTATTCAAATACTTTTTATTGTCATCGCCGAAGTCCTTTTGTAAGTAATCTACTAGTGATCAAACTGCATGACTTTTAAAACTAACTACCAAATAATACATTCAATATTCATATTATGTTTTCATTGTTTTACATAAATTAAATTGTAAATGTTTACCTCAGATATAGGTTATTTGTTATTTAAAATGTAAACAATATCAATTATCAATGCTGCCAGCCAATACATCTAAAAAATGCTAGGGTTGCGTGGATATTTTTAATGTTACAATTAACTTTTCAATTAACTTAATAGGTAACTTGTAACACTTTCTTGTGTAGAAAACTTCATTTAACACAAAATGTTTCATTAAATTTGAGAAATAACGATGATTTCCTATCAATTACGGATATTTGAGGTTTACATAAAGTATTACAATGTAACCTATGCAGAAATTTAAATATAAGGTGGGAACACTTGGATTATTTGTCAAATATCGCGTTCCGTTTTTTGTTTGTTCCTATCTTCGGTTAATCGTAACGCTGATAATTCTCTTCTGATTACTACCTGAATAAATGAATAATAAATGTAAATAAAACACAGTTATAGCAATTTAGGTAATTTAAAATACCTTTTGACGTTTTAACTGTTGATGAAACTTATAAAATATTTTCGCATTGACTAGTCTCACGAAACCGATTACGTGGTGTTGAAACGTAATTAGGTGAACGCATTTCTTCACTTATTTTTAATCTGTCAACGCACGAGCAATTTTTGAAAGAAGATATAGTTAGGCGATCGCTCTGAAATGAAAGCATGACAGGACAAATGCTATGAAGACAGCTCATGCTTTCCGTCTGCTTTAGAGTTAGGCGGTAGACCCCCCGTGCTTTCGGTGTAAAACGTTTGTTCTCACTCTATACGTAGTAAATGTAAACTCTTTGATAACACCTATGACGACCTATGTGCACAACATATGTACAACATGATGAATCGTTTACTTACTTATTGTACGTAGTTACTTCAGAATTTTAGATATTTTTTAACAATAACTTATTATTATAACTAAAACAATCTAAAATATAACTTTCTCGATACAACACTACCGCATCAAGGCCTCGCTAGGAAACGGTTAAAGTATCCGCTAATGAAGAACTGTGTTGACTCCGTGCATTGTAATTGAATTATTTTTCTAACTTCCTGTCTTTGAAATACTCAGACGGCAGTAATTCTCCCCCCAACTCAATTAAGACGAGCATTTATTTTTACGAATTATCATTTTGTTGAAAAGCAGAAACATAACGTGGGCGCTTAGGACCGCACGGCAGAAGTGAAAACTAAAATAAGAAATACTTATATTTAAAGACAACTAACGGCAATTAACGATTGAGTTCAGTTTCAATACTAATTTAGTTTACAGTATATAACGGCTAAAACGGCCCTGCCCAAAAAAATAACACGTAGGTACTAAAGATTTGTATCATAACTCGTTTCTACAAAAGTATCCGTAATAATTAAAACAATCGCTTGACATTTAATATTTGAACTTTATAATAGTATTACGAAATTGATAACGAAAATTAAATAATTAAGGGAAATTTTTATCAATAAATTCAGCGCCCTCTACAAGTATCCCTTGATATGCGAGTAATTGGCATGGGGGTGATTGCGGGAGCTAGGGGTGCATCGGTGGCATATGTTCCACCCTCAGAACGTCATTATCTGCAATCAGACGGAATGTTGTCTGTCAAATTTTATACTTTCATGCTTGTTATCTTTTTTAATTGAAGGCCTTTTTTTAATTCAGTTGTCAGCGTTTGAGCGTGTAAGAGATAATGTTTGTGAACTTGGAATCAAAAGTATTGGGCTTGGTTGGATTAAATTTAACTAAAGTAATCATAACAAAAGCTTTCGCTGAATGGTTGGACGGTTCAGACGCAGAATGTGTTTGTAGAAACAGCACGCTTTCGGAGTACTTAGGACCTATACATATATAATAGCTAGCTTTTAGCTGTTTGCTTACACAACCTAACGGACTTTAAGGTAGCGCAGACGGCGAAGCGCCGAATAAACCTAAACTTAACTTAGAAATTATCATACTTGAGCTATTTATCTTACAATTGATACCCGAAATTAAAATCAAACTAAGACCTAGCTAGGATAGAGATACATTTGACCCAAACATATAGAATGCTAAACACTCTTCAAGTGGTTTCGTATCGTACTCTCATAGTCTCATAGCGAGCACTGTCGCGTTACGACGGCTGGCACGAGGGCGCCACAGGCCTTGGCTTGTGTTGCCGCCGGGAGACAAAAGGACAAAGGGCGCGTCGTCAAGATTCCCTTAAGACTGCAGCCGCCTCTTTCTTGGGCCTTACCCCACTGCCGCCAACACGTTAGTCCTTGAGTTTTTGTTCAATTATTTTTTATGTCAATAGTAAAAAAACTAAACTATTTATACATATATATGTAGTTAGTAATACTAATTAATAAATTAATGATGCACAACTCCACAAATCTTACATACAACTTACTAACTTTATAAACATGAAAGTTCGGATGTTTTGATGTTAGTTGGTCAATCACGTCGAAAAGTCTGATCGGATTAGGTTGAAATTTAGAACACAAATTAAAGCTTGAAATATCACATAGGATTTTTATCACGGGAAAATCGGGAATGATAACTGCACGGGTAGAGCCGCGGGCGCTGCTAGTAATGTGTATACGAGTATGCCGAGCCAATCCCACCCACAATACCTGCAGTTCTGAGTGTGCTATCTTTATACGTACATACAATAGCCATGACGACTCATTTTTTATTTTATGTGCTATCGAAAGTCTACTCAATAACTGAAACCAATGCTCAATAACTGTCATGCGAGACAAACGCTATCTCCGTCCCGAATAAAAAAAAAGTTTTAATTTATTGTTGGCCATGGATATTAGTCATTCAGCCGCATTTTATTCTCGTGTTGTTGTGCTTCCTAGGTATATTCAATTTCAATTTATAAATTGTTTTAATTATAAAAATTATTTAATTGTCTTTAAATATAAGTATTTCTTATTTTAGTTTTAACTTCTGTCGTGCGGTCTTAAGCGCACACATTATGTTTCTGCTTTTCAACAAAATGATAATTCGTAAATATAAATACTCGTCTTAATTGAGTTGGGGGGAGAATTACTGCAGTCTGAGTATTTCAAAGACAGGAAGTTAGAAAAATAATTCAATTACAATGCACGGAGTCAACACAATTCTTCATTAGCGGATACTTTAACCGTTTCCTAGCGAGGCCTTGATGCGGTAGTGTTGTATCGAGAAAGTTATAGTTTAGATTGTTTTAGTTATAATAATAAGTTATTGTTAAAAAATATCTAGTCCTTTGATTCAATTAGACATTTTATTTAGCCTTTTTAGACATTCCTCATCTTGGAAACAATCGGATAGCGGATATATTATTATTATTATATTATAAATATTGGTGGACAATTCACACACAACACCATCTGACCCCAAACTAAGCAAAGCTTGTGTGATGGCAGCCAGATAGTTGATATAATACTTATATAGTTTTAAATACATACTTATTATACATAGAAACACCCAGACACAGTGCAAACATTTGAATTCATCACACAAATATTTGCACTGGGTGGGGATCGAACCCACGACCCTCGGCTTTGCAGGCAGAGCTACTACCAACTAAGCCACTAGGGCTGTCAAATTATATATTACAAATATATAATTTGTAATATATTTGTATAAATATATTACAAATGTATTTATACAAATGTTGTTTCTAGGCCCACATAGTTTGGAATGTGATAAAGTTCTGTACAGTATACCCTTACGTTATAGTTTGAGTTTATTACACTCTGTTTTGTGTGCTCATTGAATTAACAAATAAATAAATGTACAATTTTGGATGTTTGTTGGATAACGTTGGATCGGCTTGAAATTTGGAACACAGTTAGAACATAGCCTGGAATAAAACGTTGGGTACTTTATACCCCGAGAAAGTAACGGGAACTATACGGGTAAAACCAAGAGACGCTGCTAGTAATACTACAACTACGAAAGTAACTCTTTTTATCTGTTTGTATGTGTCTGTTATGCTCTAGGAATTGAAACATATTTAATAAATATCACATTTACAGTTGGTAAAATTGTACCCACCCTTGAATCGAAATATCATCAAAAACTGGAAGTCCCGGGGTAACGCGGTTAGACTAAATATAACTTAAGTTTGACTTCTTTGTTACCTTTGTAAATTTATACTTATGATAAATATAGGGCTTAAAGATATAACATCTTGTGATGAGCGCAGTGCAATGCTAGGTAATGGTTTGGACTCTTCATGTTCCAATAGCTGCGTGTCAGTACTGTTATGTGGCAGGCATGTTGCTTATCATCAGGTACAAGTCCTGCTTCTCGCGTTACTATTTATTTAAAAAAAAGGAACACAGACAAAACAGAAAGTAAACAAATAGGTACCTGTGTTCTTCATACAAATGTTTGTACTGAGAATCAGAAGTAGGATCCACGGCGCTAAGGTGTCCATAAACATCCCGCAGCTGGTATTTGGAGCCTTCTCTCGCAATGAGAGTCAATGCCTTCATCCACCACGCTGCTCCAGTTCAGCTTGGACGCTGACGTATTACCACAAAAGGTACTTAAAGTTAAGCCAGCTTTGACACTGGGCTGACTTACTATCATTTGAGTTATCTATGTCAAACATGAAAAAAAAATATTATTAATGTGAAAGTACTCTTAGTTCTAAAACAGCTGGGTTGTTCACCTGTATTCCAATGGCTACGACTCTAAGCTTCAGCGCATATTCAATTATATACCTTATTGTGTGCTGTAACGCGCCACGGAAACAGGCAATAAAGGCGTCCACCGGCCAAGCACAAATTGACAAGTAATAAGTTTAACTCGATGATTATCATATCGTGCGGCGAAAACCATAAAATTGAGGATAGGGTTGGGGCCACTGAATAGAACAATTACCCGATGTGTGATGCGCGCGACAATCACTTCATTAGCGGCAAATTGCGTTGTGTGTAACCGGCCTTATGGTGCTTTTGAAGTAGGGTTGAGTGCACTGACGTGCAACTTATTGTTGGTTTCGTAATGTTTTCTGTTGTATTTCATTTTTGTTGTTGCATTGGTACTCGTGTTATCCAATAGACTTGTGGCTAATTTAGTACTGAATTGATTTGTTTAGTGTATTCCCCACATTTATTCAAGGCTTGTTCAAATGTAGCAAAGTTCATTTAACTTTGTTTTGAACTTAATTCACTACAACTTTATCAATTAGGGAATATGTGTTTACTGCGGTTATGTGATTAAAATACTATACTTCTACTTCTTGCTCATGTTATATATGCGAAAGTATGAATGTTTGTTGCTCAATCATGTCGACGAATCGCGTGAGCCAAACTGTTGCAGTTTGGAGTACAGCTAGATTGTAGTTTGGAATAACACATAACTACCTTTATCTCGGGAAAATAATGAAAACGGGAAGAACGCAGGTGAAACCGCTGCGCTGCTTGTATATGATACTAGTGTAAAATACACAAAGTTGAGTATTTTAACTACCGAAAAATCACTAAATAGGTTGCTTTTTAAAAAAAAAAAAAAAAACAAAACATATTTTTTTAAATTTCGTTATATCGCTTATCATCAGGTATGATGGAGGTCAAATATAAAGTATTGTATATAAAAAAAATCGTACAAGGGTCATAACATTATAAAACGTGGCTGAGATTTTGCTCGTCCAAGCGATGGCAGATAATGTTAAAATCAAAAGGCACAGGTGTGCTTAGAATCGAGGGTGATAAAGCAAGGGTGGTTCTATTGTACCAACCCTAGATAACAGTCAAGCATCACTTGTAACAGATTTCCTGGATTAGCCACTGCGTATAGGGTTGCGAGTTCGTTCTTTGTGCTCATCTCTGGCCATTTTAGATGTCTTTTAGATGTCGACCTAATTTAGAACATTTATACTTAAAATGTTTTTGTATTTGAAATCGTTTATTTACGAATATTGTTTAGTAAAAAGATTACTGTACTTATTAACAGCTTTATTAATTTACTATCGATAAGAATGAAATGATAAAATTATATAATAATACAAATAACTTAGTACCTACTTACTCACTACAAGTATGAAAACATTAAAACCACAGTACCACTGTTTCGTTTTACTACCATCTGTTGGCTGAATCGTCCTAAACTACTTGAACAAGGTATGCGACGAAAAGTCTTTTATAGGTGTTCCTTTTTGCAGAATTGTAGGTTTTAAAACGTCGTCCTGAACTTTGTGTTTTTAATATCAGGTATGTTAAATAAAGTACCTGGTTGATCGAGCTTTGCTCGGTTTTTTTAAATGATATTTAGGCAGGTACGAATTACGTAGTGATGACTTACGTAGACCTACTTAGATACGAATTAAATGCGTTTATAAAAGGCTCTAAGTACAGATAAGATTTTCTCAGAAAAAAAAATAACAAAAAGAAAAGTCCCGAGTGTAACCATCAGGATTCGAACCGGGGCCTGTTCACTCCGAGGGCGAGCATATTCTGTCTAAGCCATTTAGATTTCAAGGTCAGTGGCGAAATAAGTTATCGTATTCTAATGACATTGTAGGAGTTTTTCATTGTCTAAAAACGGGCATAAAATGATGTTTTAAAAAACTTAAACCTAGCTAGATCGATTTATCGTCCCCGAAACCCTCTGTAGGTATACATAATCTCATGAAAATCGTTCGTGCCATTTCCGAGATTTAGATTCTATATATATACCTACAAGAATTGGTCGCTTAAAGGTATAAGATATAGGTTTTCGTATGAGAACAACACTTGTGAAAATTGATTGTTTAAGATTTTGACGTTACAACTGTTTTTGGCTACAGTACGAGTGTCTAAACAAAAAAGGAACTTTTTAATTTTTATGTAACGATTTTTATGTCTGATCAAGAAATAAAATTGAATTTGTAACAAAACGCTGCACCTTACCTTTATAAAAACTCAAAGAAAGTTAACAATTGCGGCGAGCCACTGCCAGAGCCATTCTGCTGAGTCACCCGACAGGCTGCAATCATGGCCTCCTCAGAATAATTCCGTTCGCTTATAATTTGTGGTTTACAAAAAACCAAGACTGCCGAATAATGTAATTACGTGTGTTTTCTACGAGTGTGAAATGACTAGTTCAATAGGGAGCTTCCCGCTCTGAGCAGGGTCAAATGATAAAATTCAGGTATAAAAAAACGTGTTGCCTTTTTTCTTGGAATATGATAATGAAGTTTATTTTGTGGCGATTAGGATATAATTATGTTAAAAAATATAGAACATTGTTTTATGCTGTCACGGCTTTTCATTACGCGGTTATCAATTACGGAATATGCGCCGTTGTAATGAATAATACTAGTGAAGAATATATTATATAGAAGTTAGTTCTAAATCATAGTTCTTGATGCGCGGTGTATGAATTTGCACTGAAAGGCACTTCCAAATTGAGTTGAAAGTTAAATTAGTGCGTAGTTTGTAACATTATTTTGATTTTAAAATTTATAGAAGAATTCCTTTTCACAGTTAAAAAAAAATAGTAGCAATAAAAACAATAACCGCTTATCTCGATAGCTTTTTACTACAATACTATAGAATTAGTTAATTAAAACATACAGTTAACATTTTTACATTTTATTCTATGCAGACTGACAAAACGGCCAGCCCTTCCTAAATGGAAATGTTTTCGCTGGGTAAGTATAACACAGAGATAACGTTCTTTACATTTCCAACTATACAGACAGCTAATTTCAAATGCGAATCTGCGATCAAACATATGTTCGCTCAAATTCTTAGATAGAAATCAGGGCATGACTGCACTAGGCCGCAATGAAACTGAGCTGCGTCGAGGCGACAAGATGTATTCATTAAATGTAGGTTTTTTCTACTAGCTTCGTAACTCAGTGGGTCTACAAGTGCGTCTAGTGCGTCTGTCACCGAGGATTTTTGCTCTGTGGCGTTTGCTCACTGATAGGTTGGGATTGGAGACTGATAGGTTGTAGGTAGACTAATCCAACATAAGGCAAACATTTCATGTGATGAAAATAATCTTTGTTCTATGTCTCGTTTTCTTTACATAAGTAAGCACTCTGTCTCCGATAGTACAAACAAAGTCAAAGTCAAAGTACTTTATTCATAAATGTACAATTTACACAACAATTAATAAAAAAACAAAAACAAAAGAAAGAGCATACAAATTGTATACATTTTCAAAGTTTGAAATGACTACCTACTTTGCTGTATTATAATAATTATTGTACAGAAAACTGTCAAGCATTATACGAGTATAATATGGTTTTAATACAATTGTACTGACCCATGTCAAATTTATTTCTTTACATTTTTATGGGAACTTTGCCATCACTCTCTAAAAATTCGCTGTAACTATAAAAAGTTTGATCGATAAGCCAGCGCTTTAAAAAAATCGTCGGGAAAATCTAACTCTATACGTAGTATATTTAAACTCTTTGTGTAGTAAGTCGTAGTCGCCATGCCAGTGAGTTGTGGTCCCAAAGAGGTCGCGTTGGGTGCGCCACGTACTCGCGAGCTATCGCGCGATCGCGTCCCGTCCGCGATAACGTGCGTACGAGTACGCGCGTCCCTGCACCTACGCCCTCGGTGCACAACAACTCAACTATTCCGCCCACTGGTTAAAAGAAGAAATTACGATACCATTACGTAAGCCATCGCTGAATACGATAGTAGCGACACTGTCAACGTGCCACGTGAATTTGTCGCAATGTACGTGTTCCGACAGACTTCTTTTGTATGTGGGAATATTTTACTCAGTCTATTCTGGTTCACAGCTAGATTTTTAGACATAAATGTGCTTTACTTTGAGTGCAGCCCACACCAATATCGTCTGTCATGGTGCGTATCTTCCCGTAACGTTCGTATGTGCTCACGATTTGGAAATCTAATGTTTAAGATTCATCTAGGTTTGACAGTCATTTTAAATGTTTGTTAAAATGCTTCTGTAATTATTAATATTTTTCAAATTAATTAATTATTTTAGTATTAAAACTAACGTGGTTGTTACACATATTTAATTGGATAACGGGACACTCACGTATATACGGTCGGTCAATCCGACTCGAGTTTCGGCCGCGTCCGGCGGCCTTTTTCATAAAATAAATTAATTATATGTTCTACAGTGGGACAACTGAGGTCATGTAAATTTTTTAAAGATACTTTGACGGTATTTTTCGACCGCAGATCAGACCAACTAAACGTTCTGGAATGCACGTTCAGCTTACTATTGGCCAGGTTTGTTTGTAAAATAGGACTTATATTTTGCTTTTTTTTAACGAACGGTTAGTTCTTGAAAACCGTCTCGCCTGAAATTAAACGACACTTTCTACTATATACGTGCGTACCTTGAAGAAACGCTTGTACTCAATACTTGAATGTAAGCCCCACGTATTTTAATAGCTTTTTGATTTTATTTTGTTTTTGTTTAACAATTTTGTTATTGTAATCATTTGTATTCTGTTAAAATTAGTAATAAAGTAATTAACAGCCATGCTCTCAAATGATAATTGAAGTGGTTATTTTGTTGGTGAAACACAATAAGGATGCTAAGTTATTGATTCAAAATATGTATCGCGTTCTACAAATAAAATATATAAAAATACCTGATTATGTGTTATCTGTATTTTTTCTGGATGACGTCACGCAACTGTTATTGTGACAAATATTCCGTCGCGATATCAACGTCCGGGGCTTCCACACCCTTAGACAATGTATGTATAAATAATGCTCTAAGTATACACCAAATCAATATCAGGTAATACCCACTCAGGCTACTTATTCCGCAGTTTAGACGGTTTAGTTTTAAAATGGAGTCAAACCTCATCGTTTAAGACTTTAGAATATCAATCACGAAATGATGTGTCTTCTTCTAATATTGATTGATATTGGTTAAGGTATGGTGAGAAAAGGCCCCTAGTCTCAGCTGTAGGGATTAATTGTGCTTGTGCTACCTAAGTAAGTATAATAGTTTCCCTTTATTTAACAAGTTTCAGTCTCAAGTTTCTATCGAGTTGAAGAACAAGGCATATTTTCCTGTAGTATCTTGAAGGAAGAAATTAATTTTCTATACTCGTTAAAGAGGAGTTTGAATTAGCTTGCTTCGTGATTGCTCTTTGTTCAAGAGTAATGCGAGTAAAGATCCTACTTACGAGTATTATTCCGAAGATCGAGTACGGAAAATGTCTACAATATTAACGATATAATACACAGACATCTAAATATGTTATAATTTATTTTCCCGGAAAAAACAAAAAGCCACTTCAATTAAAAATTCATGTCAGGCACTCGATTTTACAAGAAGCTTGGAATTCGTCGTCCAGACAAATGAAAGCGATTTTCGTTTTTTGCAACAGCAACACCGATTTTGATAACATTTATAATCATCAAAATCGATTTCATTTGTCCCAGGGCTAGTGGCCAAACGAAATCAACGGAGTCCTTGATTTTACTCAGAAAAATAATACTTGTGCGAGTTGCACTAAGATATTTCAGCTCCCATAGTACAAGCTTTGCTTAGTTTGGGGCTAGATGGTGCTGTGTGTGAAATGTCCACCAATACTTATGTTATTAAATTATTGATATTTAAATCTGCAATCATGGATCTCACGCAATCTAGTGTTTAAAAAGATCTATTCATAATGGATCAACAAGTATGTAAATTTTGTTTCTTTGAAACCTTTTCTCCGTACAGTTTTTATTTATTTAATCATCACATATTATATAAATTATATCGGGTTTTTACGCTTTATCGTAGACTGCATTCAAGCGAGATGGCGGTCAAGTGTAAACCTATAAAAATAAAATAAAATTTAGTATTATGTAAAGCCAAAACCTTGAAAATTAAGACTTGATTTATTTGTTCCATGTTTCTATATCTCAACTACAAAAAAGTGGAGACAAGAAATATTTTATTCCCATTGTAAAAAATCCTTTTTTCCATGAAAACCAGCAATATGACTTTTGAAACTGCAGTGAGTAAAATCACGCCGGCGTGGGTTTGGTGTTTAGTTCTGTCTATTAAAGAATACAGGCTCAGGTAGGTAGGTGCCAGCACAGTGAGTCAGCAATACGCGCCGCCGATTGAAACGTTACCGCTGACCACTTGTTACTGCCGGCGCGGATGTCATCGTCAATGATGCAACAATTCTTTCACTCGTCAACGTTGCGTGCACCGTCTGGCATCTGCACTCTACCTACGTGCTTAGCTGATCATTGTTTCAGGAGATATGTGATTGATCGACATAGTTATATTCACTAGGTTTATTTTGTTTGTAGCCCAATAGTATTTAATTCGGCGAATCTATATATTAATACGTGCAGCAAAAAGTTTCGGATCCCTTTTTATGTAAAAATTGCGTCAACAAAATTACGAAATTTACTAACCACACTTATCTTACTAATACTTAATTTTAAGAACGATTTTAGGACGTTAATATCTAAAGAACCGTTTGAGATTTGTTTATGAAATTTGGAGCACATATTGGTATCCTGTAAACCTAAGTGTGTGAGCAATTTCACAAGTTAATGTGAAATAGGTTTTAAATTATGAGGAGGACAGCGTAGCTCCAAATGGTTCGTGTAATATTACACATGGTGCGGCTCGCCAATTTACTTGAATGGCTGGCCACACTGCCGTGTCTAGATAAATAATATCAAAGTTTGATGTTTCGATGTTTAACTCCAATTATTATGTCATACTGTGATCGTATAAGTGTAATGGAATATCGCGATATTCGATATGAAGATATTTGATCCCCATTAAACTAGCATTAACTTTATTTCCGGAACTTCTGACATGCTCCATCCCACACATCAATGGCAAATACCAGTAAAAACATAATGATAGCTGCTTATATTTACTGTTTAGTAAACACAATGTTATAGAGTTTGGACGAAACAAAAGGAGACGAAAATAACCTGAAAATACTGTTCATAATAAGCTACATTTGAAACATTATCTTTCAAACTGGGACCCATTACTGTTGGGAAATTAATGGTTGACGTAAAGATGACTAATTTTCCCAGGTTGACTCTGCAAATTATGTTTCCATATACTTCTAGGAAAGCGCTGAATCGTCGCTAACATCAGGCGAAACGGTAGTCAAGTCAAATTTATCATGGATATTCCTGTCAATATCGATCCGATAGCGCTCGGCTAGAGTGCTTATTTTCGGTATCTATGTATAAGTTAGATAATTCTCTCTTGGCTAGTTTGATTTTTTTACAGGTATCAGATTCGTGTGCTTTTAATCATAAGTATGTTAGAAATGTCAGGTTAGGTTATTTTGAGTCCTGCACCTCCGGCTCTAACTCCATTATCAGATGGGTAGCAGGGGCTCACCCAAGCCAGCAACTATTAGTCAGTTCCTAAAAAGCTACCAATATTCTAAAAATGCAAATACAATTCTTAAATAGAGAGAAAATGTTTTTTCCTAAAGAAAGTACATAAATACAAGATAACATTTTTCCCCCTTTTCATATTTGGTCCCTATTGTTTTTCGATAGCGTGTTGGTATGATAGCGGCCGTGGTTAGTTCGGACGCCGCATCGACGCGACGTCACCGAGTTGAATAGCGTACGGTTACCAGCGAACATGACGTGTTCCCCGCGGCATTCCGTCGGACAGATTTACTGATAATCATTATTGATGATTGCGACCCGATAGCTACAAACGGTTTTTGTTGCAGCCGGTGTATCTGCTTCAAGTTAAACGATGTTAGCGATAAATACATCTTTCACGCAAGCTACGTCGAAAACTTTTTTTAAATTTTACCTTAACTTATAACGTTTCTGTTCACATTTCTGATACGTAGTCGTAAGTGCAGCCAAACAATCGAACAAATCTCCGGCCTACTTAAGACCAGCGACTGATCAACAGTTCTGATCGACCTAGGCTAATTAGAAGGACGCACCCCCTTCAGATGTATTATGGTTGGCCTAAAAGTAGTCAGAAACTAAAAATGGATTGTTCCTATTACTACATGTCACATGCATTTGGCCAATAAGTTATTTCATCAAAAGAAGTATAATTTCAATAAAAAATCAACTACAACTAATTTACGTAATATTTAGCGATTTATACTTAGTTTTATTTATAACAAAGGCAAGGATTTGTTTGTATCGACACGGCAGAATCAACAAGAAAGAAAAACAAACACTTGACTCTATTAGCTATTAACTCGTAGACCTCGAAGAATATTAATATCTTTTCTTCTGTGTCTGGGTATCAAAAGTATATTTTCACAGAAATGCTAGGATAATATCAGTTGTTTGGTTCCCATAACGCATACAAACTTTTCTTAGTTTTAGATTAAAAAGCGTTGTGTAAAGAATATGTACGGTAATTTACTTATTGTCTAAATTGTCTAACGTAAAGTTATTATAAATGTTATAGCCGGTGTAATTTCAGTAGGAATTTAATTGAAAAGTGTAAATTTCGTAAATCATTTTTGAATGTATGTAATTACAAAATATTGAGCATGTATAACAAAATAATTCTACACAACCATTAATTGTAAGTATTTGTACACCTTCGGAAATTAACATCTTCATATCATATTCGTTTATTTATATATTAATTCTTCATTTCGGACGTTGGTGGCAATATTCTGACAAATGAACAAATTTTCAATTTCATTTTGGATGTTTAAAAACGTAATTTGTGGCGTTTCTGTTTACGTTAATGACTTAATCCAGTCTTCGAATTAAATATACGCCAACTCATTACGTCCCGGCCGTCATTCCTCGCGTTACATTCCCTACAATGAAGAGTTAACGCGTCAGCCAGATCAGACGATTCACGTTCTCAAGCTGCCCAGATTCCGGTGGCCGATGGTAGCTGCGATGATATTGCACAATTGCATTCATAGGAAACTCAAATAACAGCAACAACTCTTTGAATCACTATGTCTATGTTATCTTTTTGACTCTTTCTTTGTGACTATACCAAAAATATTTCTACACACAAGATAACTTAGAATACGTCCTTAGGATAGGATATACTTACAGATAATTTACCGGGGTTAGATAATATTAATCATTTTATATCTCTGAAGATGAGCGTAGTGCGGTGCTAGGCAGAGATTTGAACTCTTCATATTCAAATCGGCAGGATTATTTCAGGCGAGCGTTTACCTCGTTACTCTGATTTATAAAAAAAATGTTAAATACCTTAATCATTGGGGGACCCTTAATCATAGTTATCAAGATTATAGGCAGCTTTAGCAACAAAACAATTGTCAACCAAGTTCCGAAAAAAAAGTACATATCGATTTTGTTCGTATTCTTTCCATGGTCAATTCGGATTGAAATTTAGTTTTTTTCTAAATGACATTTTGTATTGATTAGTTGAAAATCAGTGATCCTAAGAGGTAAACAAACTTGTGATAAAATTACGTTTTTAATCATTAAGTAGATAAGATTTAATTGAGGTTTTGATTCATGTGCTCCAAATGAAAGTATTATTTTACATTCTTCCATCTATGTTATAAACATATAAAAAACGTGTTTGTAGTGGTAGTAGTGATGTTTGCACATTACAGCTTATGAAACTGGAAATGATGTGGTACTTCCCCAGGCGGGCTATGCAAAGAGGATCAATGAAACCTGTCAAAATACGTATAATGTTTTAAATAATATAACATTATTTTCAATATTTCATGCAGGTATGATATGTGGCGTTCACTTTTATCATTGAAATGTTTACGCTTAAGCTCCTGTAACTTTGTACCGAATGTTTGTGTCGAAAAAATACGAGTGGTAGTATTTTTTGTGAACACCACATTTAACTTCAGTCCACAGTTATCTTTTTAGTCATTTTGTGAGGCTTTGCAGGGTAGCGCGACACGCGGCAACGTTTCGTTTTCCGATTTCGATTTTATCGTTTTTCACAAACAGGAAAGTTCTTTACACAGTTTTCTGTTTGTTTTCGATATTTTTTAGCAAGCATTTCATACGTCGTGCATATGAATTCGTGGAATTATTGTGCCGTAGAACGTTGGCGTTTTATTTGAGAGCGAAATATGTATCTATTTTTTGTGTCGGGGTTTTATTTTATGACTAACTGCACCCCGAAGTATAAATCGTGGCATGTTTAACTACCAAATAGTTTTATTTATTTATCGCGTTTTAGTGGAAATCTATATTATTTACTATATTAGTCCTTTTAACATCGGTTCTCTAACAGAAACAAAAATTAGTTTTGTTTTTTTTTGTATAAGTACTAAGATATACGAATTTCTCAGAAAGTAGATAAACGCTGTTCATTTGTTTTTTTACACATTTTTCATTTTTATTGGCTTCAATTTTATTTGTTTATATGGAGATAGGTTTAATGGGTATTATCAATATATGTAGCAGAGATTTTTTTTAATGTAAATGTGTTTAATAATGCGGAATAACGGAATGAACAGGACTCGTTCCTGATGGTAAGCAACACGCCTACCCGTTAGAAAATAGTATCACGCAGCTATTGCTCTATACTCTATTTTCTTAAATCGACATTGGGTTGTCAAAATAGTTTTTTCCGAATAATTCGCATATTAATTCTTCTCTGACTTATTGTTGATTCAAACGTCAGAAATTTTGTAAATCGTTAAAAAATCAAATATCATAATAAACATTCAAAACTTAATTTAAAATTATATTTTTGGAGAAACAACGTACTTAATGACAGGTCTCCAGTATTATTATAAATTTTAATATTGGCTATTAGTGATTACTATTATGTTAAGCTATTGCATAGCTTTTATCGCGGGCCTGGAGACCGAATTTTAGTGATCGCGCATCTTATGTTCACAAGAAAGAGGGATGGAAGACCGTAACGGCGTCCTCCCCACTCGGTCATTCGACTTTGAATCTTATTTGTATAAGCTTTACAGACTAAATGCTCTTAGCAGTGTTGCCAACGGATTTCCCGTGATATTTTTTATGGTAAACAAATGTTTTCCCTGTTGTTTACAATCTGTGTGTCTTCAAATCGGCTTCTTCTAGGTAAAAATTCTCCGTCGTAAACCGCATCGTCGCTTAACATCAAGCGAAATGGCGGTCAAGTGTAAACGAATAAAAACTAAAAAAAATGTTAATGAATATGCAAGAATAAAATGAAGGCCTTATAGCCAAGTTAGGTTATGTTTTAAGTTTTTGTTTATTAATTATATTTTAATTCTAATTTGACATGATATTGAAATTATATTTGTATTCTTATGAATATTTGTAATTGAGATCATTATTTTACATTATTTATGCCTTTCAATTATTTGTTTCTTGATGTTATTAACATGGCTTTTCGAAATTAAATAGTTAAATCTATTCAAAGTGTTTATAAACTCAAAGTCATTTGCTCAGGGTAGGGCCTAAAGTGTTTGATAAAATTATTAATTTTCGTGATTATTTTTGATGAAATATGAACATTTGTAAACGAATGGAAAATAAAAATTGAAAACTAATCTCCGAATAGCCCACCCCTAACTGCTCCCATCGCAAAAGTGCATAAAAAGTGTTTTACATTATATATAATAAAAATAAAAGCTACGCAATAGCTTAAAAATTTAATGATCATATTGTGTAATTGGTTAATGTAATGACTACATTTCATAATTACGAATTGTACAGAAACAATAAACAAATAAATATGAGTATAATGAAAAAACAAAACATGTCAACAACTAAAAGGAACATAAAGGTTAAAGAATACAAAAGTATTAAAGGTTAACTATGCAAGGTCAAATATATTTTGAAAGTTTGCATCCAAACGCGAATGTGGTTAACATGTGACATTAATAAACATCTGTAAACCAACAAAATTGGAATTCAAATCTGATTCATACTTGCCAGCTTCCTATTGCAATCCATCAAAAGCGTGCTTAAAAAATGGAAAAAGGGTCTTCTACGGTCTAATGAATTACAGACCTACAAACTTAGCATACGCCAAAACAAATGAACAAAGATCGTAATTCTCCAACTATTAAGTTGAAAATAGCTTGACACTAATATTTATTCCACTTAAATAAATTTGTCTCCAAGCTTCTCTGGAAGGTAACTAAATCTTCAGTTTACCGTTTAGCCCCTTAATGGTTCTTTTTTTTCTAAAGCGAATACATTTCATCATAAATTATGACATGTAACACCGTAACACACTCTTTGACAGGATAAGCGGCATCGTTGTTTTTATACTCAAGTCTTTCGATTAACAGGGATTTAAAATAGATTATATCAACTTTAGATCTGATTATAATGGTTTGGTGTTTTTTTGCAAATTCTTCTTAATGTAATTGTCTGTATATTGTATCGATTTCTATTTCGTCGTGTTAATGTAGATGTCATAATTCTATTGTTGTAAGCTGATCAATGCTTCTTTTACCTACTATAGGCTTACGCTTGACCACCATCTTGCCTGATCTTGTTATTCTATCGCCAAGCAGTAATGTGCTAACATTACTGTGTTCCGGTTTGAAGGGAAATGTTTCCAGAGAAATTACAGGGCTTAGAGATATAACATCTTAGATCTCTGGGTGACGTGCGCAGTGCTAGGTAATGATTTGGACTTCTCATGTTCCAATAGCTGTGTGTCACTGTGCTGTTATGTGGCAGGCATGTTGTTTACCACCAGGCACATGTCCTGCTCGTCTCGTCACTCTATGCTTTAAAAAAAAAGTAGGTAGGTTTATGTATTTATAGGTAGGTAGGTTTATTATGAAGCGTGTTTATCTAGAATAAATCGATCCATTCCCGGCTGGTAGTAATAATGTACACATTGCAATAAATACCCAATGTCTAAGCAGTAAAAATGTTTTTTTAAATAACCTTCTTGTCTTTGTTTGTGATATTATTTTGTCACAGTAGATAAAGGCACAGTACCTATCGTACCTTCAACGGCCAAGTCACACAACATTAACTATAATAATAAAGAAATCGCAGTAAGGAACCTCAGACTTGGCACGGCTTTGTCTAGATTTCATTACTTTATAGAGATAAATATACAGCTTCATCGAGACTTGGCTAGTTTTTTTTACAGAATGTTTTTGGTGGGATTTCACTTCTTTTTGTAGAAACATGGACTTATTGATTTATTATATCAGTTGTATTATTTGACACATTTTTTTTTCTCTTTAAGAGTACTTTTTCAATATTACAAATGTTTCTTTTCTTATTTTCCAGTTCTGATTCTTGTACAGTAGCAACAGTTTTTCGTATTGCCCATTCACGTTCATTATTTAAGTGGACTCTCCATAATAGGCAAATAACTTTAGAAGATTGGAAGAAGACTGCAAATAAATAAAAGCCAGTCTAGCCTTATCCAGAGTTTTCCTTTAATTTTATTTACATACATATATACGTATAAAAATTTTGACTCTGACCATATATTGTTATGCTAACTAAACACTTCGTAGAAACGTTATTGCGGACGCGCGTGTTGTGAGCTGATGTTCAGCAACGTATGCAACTATAGCAGATCTGATACTGCAAGTTGAGTCAGTTCTACCATAGGTACACCAAGAAAGATATTGAATGGAAGAGACAAGACCCGTCTTTGGGCATACCAACTACTTGGTAGCCACTAAGTTCATCGTCGTCTTTTGATATTTTCGACATTTTTTATGATATTATCTTGCGAAATTTAATTTTCCAACTTTTTTTGTGCGAAATCAAACACAAATAAACTCTACGATGATAGCGACTGACATAGTCGACTGACAGCGTCATAACACGAAATGAAAAGTTTTCCTTTAATTTTATTTATATGCGTATTAAAAGCAGAAGGGCTATATTACATTCTCTTTGCAGAAGGGGAGGCATTCGTCCAGTAGTGGGAAGCAATAGGCTAGATTAAATTAGAGGATGTGTCTCACTATTCTGGATTTTTGCAATGACAGTCGATTTTTTTATGTACCAACTAGCGGCCCGCCCCGGCTTCGCCCGTGGTATATATATATAACCTACAGCGTTCAAGGATTACGAACATATGAAAGAACGGTGAACGATTTTTTTAAATCGGTCCAGTAGTTCCCGAGATTAGCGTGTTCAAACTATATAATATATGCTATAGGCTACTTTTGATCCCCAAATTATCGTGCTGTTTACTGGGTCAGAATTGACACCTGTAGAGATCTGGCGAGGGGGGGATAACTAATTAAATGACGATTGATCAGTTTTCGATTAAATTACTAAAATGGCTATTAAAAAATAAGGGTTGATCGTAGAAGGGTGAAATTGAGGATTGTATGTATTTTTGGATGTTGTATCATAAAAAAATAGAAATTAAAAATTTTGACTAAAAAATAAAAATAAAAATTTAGGGGTGGACTACCCCTAACATTTAAGGGGATGAAAAATAGATGTTGGCCGATTCTCATAGGTACCGGATAAGCACAAAAATTTACATCAAAATCGGTCAAGCCGTTTCGGAGGAGTATGGCAACGAAAACTGTGACACGAGAATTTTATATATTAGATAGTAGAATTGGGGATTACTGTGTCTCTAATACAGCTGAGACAAGCTGAGGGTACTTCATCAAGATACTTCAGACCTTCGATTTTTGACATCAAATGAGGAGGAGAGAATAGGACAAACAAAGTTTAATATTTTTTGTAAAGGCGGTATGTCGATCTTTAGTAGTTTGGTTGGGCTCTTGTGTTTTCAAATAAGAGGCACCAGGTACGCCAGATTTTCGATATTCCTAGATTTTATAGTTTTCCCCTTTATGTGGCCATTAAACCCTAAATCTAATAACTCTGTGCCAAATTTCAGTTCTCTGAGTTTATGGGAAGTACTAGTTCTATTTTAATGATCATGAGTGAGTGTCTTAAATGCGAAACTTTGCCTTCGCTTAACTTCGGAACTAAATGACGTACAGGCTTCAAATTTTGGATTTTAAGTATATAATTATAGCTTACTATATGACGAAAATTTTAGCGTTCTGGTCTTATCCAGAAGGTTTCAAATAGGGGCCTGAAAATGCAGCGAAATGGTTCCAGTAAAGGATGGTACGGCAGTGTTTGCTTCGCGCTCGACTTGGCGGGGCACTGCCGTGCCCCCAGATATATCCACGGAGATTAATCTCCCGTAATGTTTCCGAGCCGTGTAGCTGGTCGGCGCTCGCTAGCTTTGTAACCCGACCCGGGCCGGGCGCGGGCGCCGTCGCCGCCTCCCTTCTCACGCACCGCCGACAAAAACACGACACATCCTCACAATAATCGCTGGGTATCAGAGATCACTGCCCAGCGCGATAACGCTTCCAGACAAACTTATTACTACTCATTTAATATGGACTGTATGTTGTAAAAAATAAATATTGGTTTATATTTCACACACAACACCATTTGACCCCAAACTAAGCAAAGCTTGTACTGTAGAAGCTACATACTGTAAACACATACTTATTAAAGGTACATAGTAATTTTATACGTTTAAACGACCAATTCTTGTAAGTATATAGGTATATATATATAGAATCTGAATCTCGGGAAACGGCTCGAACGATTTTCATGAAATTATGTATACAGGGGGTTTCGGGGACGATAAACCGATCTAGCTAGGTATTATTTTTTTATACATCATTTTATGCGCGTTTTAGACAATGAAAAACTCCTACAAAGTCATTATAATACGATAACTTATTTTGCCACTGTTCTTTAAGTCTAAATGGCTCAGACGGAATATGCATGCTCTCGGAGTCAACAGGCCCCGGTTCGAATCCTGGTGGTTACACTCGGGATTTTTCTTTTTGTTGTTATTTTTTTCTGAGAAATTTTTACTACTTAGAACTTTGTATAAACGCATTTAATTCGTATCTAAGTAGGTCTAAGTAAGTCATCGCTACGTAATTCGTATCTGCCTTAGTATCATTTTAAAAAACCGAGCAAAGCTCGGTCAACCAGGTACTAAGTAATTATTCTTTGTTTCGTCACTAGAATAGAAGAAACATAAATAATAAATAAGGGAGTAGCAGCGACTCGCAGTTATTTCAGTGTAGTTCCCGTGCCGGTGATTAAATGTAGCCTATATGCTATTCCAGGCTCTAAACTATCCATGTTCTAAATTGAAACCCAATCCGTTCGGCCCTTCTGAAGTGGCGACGCGTTAGAAGGACGACCATCCAAATATAACAACTTTAGCGTGTATAAGTAGGATGTAAATTAACGATAGATCAAGAGATTTGAGCAAGAATGAGAGTTTTAAATAAAACTGTGAATTATTAAAAAAAACGGATTAATTATGTTTAAAACCATATGTTTTAATTCAAACAAACATCTGATTTGTAGAATGTATAAAACAATAATACATTTAGTTCAGTACAGAACCCAAGAAACCAGTTTCGTTTTTATGTTAAACGTGTTAAAATAATTTGCGGCGCTATGTGTGGTTTTATGAATGATGATCTGGGATACCAGTTATGACTTTCGTTAATTTTTTGCTCGTCTACAAGAAAACATGTTATAATTTTGACGATATTACGAATAGTACCACCAAGTATGTGTATTAGTTATTTTTTAAATTGACATGTCGTTGATGGCACTTTATTTTCTATTAAATTTATGCTTGTCAGGACTTTTTAAGTGCAGACTCATATTTGATCGCCGTATTGTCTGATGGGAAGTGACATTGCGGTAAATGATGAAAAAGATAAAAATATCGGGTCACTTTCAATTTGAAGACACTCAGACTTAGTACTCGTCAGGGTACACCTAGTTGGGCACACTTTTGTGTGTTTAGTAGTGTCCGACCGAAACTGATTTTCCGGCCGAAACCGAAACCGAAACCGAATGTTCGGCCGTGGCTTCAGTTTCGGCCGAAACCGAAACCGAAACCGAAACTCACGTGGTCAAGTATATAATTTATTAAAATACTGAAATTTGGTGCATTTTACCTATTATTTTGCCTTAATTAGGGCATGAAATGGAAACACAATATATTAAGATTGTTGTAATCATTTATTGAATATCAAATAAAAACATATTAATAACATTTTTAATATGAAAACTAACGTGGTTATTACACATTTTACATAAATACACGGGTAACTCACGTATAATGTAGTCAGTCCAGTCCGACTCAAGTTTCGATCGCGTCCGGCGATCTTTTTCAAGGAGAGTGCGCGCGGGGTCGCAGCTCGTTTAGCACAAAAAAAAAACATTTTTTAATAATTTTTCAAATTAAGTTCTCTGTCAAATCAGTCGTCTACCTAAATCAAGATCAGAAAGTAAGTAGAATGAAAGCGAAAAATGAAATGTTTTATTAGTCGGGGATTTCCTTGTTAACCGGATAGATAAGAAATCAGTAAGAAGTCTTGTAAGTCCTTACAAGTTCTGATAGATGGCTCTAGTTTTCACTATTTTATAATAGCAATATTATAATCTCGTACTTATTTGGTCAATATTATAATCTCGTACGAGGTTAATTAATAGTGTCCTCGTACCTCATACGAAAGACTACAAATCTCGTATTTGTACGAGGAACCTCGTACGGTTGGCATCGCTGGTTGCTACAGAACTATCCGAACGGCGCACGATAATTCCCGAAAAGCGCCGACAGCGTCCGTCAAAGCGTTGCCACGGAAAACAAAGTTAGGCGATCGCGAACGTGTTTGAACTTGTTAAGTTTCGGTTTCGGCAAAAGTTTCGGCCGATTTTGGCCGAAACCGAAACTGTGGCCGAAACTTGATTTTTGGCCGAAACTCGGCCGAAACCGAAACCGAAACCGAACTTTCGGTCGGACACTAGTGTTTAGTAATTCATTTATTTTAACCAGGTAAGAGTCTGATACTCTTGTAGTCTTCGGAAACTCGACGAAAAACCGGAGTCATTTCTTGAAACTGTTAAATTTTGTTGAGTAAAAGTTTGAGTGTTCTTAGTAGATAATATCTACTAGATATCAAACTAGGGGCTTAAGATCTGTTGGCTGTCAAAGTTCTTAGAAAAAACTTATTTTCAGTTTTCACGATCTAAAGTTTATGGTTGGTTTTGAATTCGAAAAATATATTTTCATAATCAATTTTTCTAGGAATATTTAATTAAGGTCCTAGGAAATGCTGAACCTAGGTCAGAGCATTTTAGTCATTTTGAATTCACTTGCTTAACCCTTAGTCGTAATATGTCTTTTAAAAATTAGACCAGGATCTGTCATTAGGAACAGTTTCTATACACATATTTCTTGTATACATTTTTTTGAACTACATAATATTTACAGCTTCAATTAAAGTAAGTAATAAAGTAAGATAACAATTAATCAAGACTAATACCTTTATCCAGCAGTAGGATAACAAAAGCTGTAGATGATGTCGATAATGATTCAAATAAAATGTTACTAAAAACCTAAATTTTCTTAGTACGAGTAATAACATAGAAATAGAAAATAATTTTAGATTTCACAATCTATTGACAGAATCTTTCCCAACCTTTATAGCAAATGTTTACTCTCAGTAAATGTTTAGCGCTGTGATCTAGCTCAAATTGTTTTACTGCCTACAAGAAACACATACTCTGAAATCATGCGGAGTAGAAAGGAATGTATTTTTTTTATTGGAGGTAGAGCTATAGAACCTCAGAAATACAGAATGCGTACATATATCAGATTGCTTACTACGCTGTCGGGGTGATTGAGAAGAGACATTCTATTTTCTCTCTTGTTATTTTTATATTTAACCGATCAATACCAAAATAATCTTACATACGGCCATCCGGCACATATCGACCCATCAAAATTAAGTATACTTAACATTGTGTACAGTGCCACCAACTAATATGTAGAAGTAGAATTGTCAGAAGTGGAACTAACGCCCACAGAACAAAAACACAGAAATTGTCTAATTTTGTTATGGATAGCAACGCTTTTTGCTACATTATACAGATATAAGTTCATCGTATTTTAATATTTATATATCTGTTTATTTTTTACGCGTTTGTTTGTATTGTTTGTACAATATGCAAAAAATATAGTGTCATTATGTTTGTGCCCAGTAAACTCTCCACAAGTCGACAGATATTCGCGAAAGTTGGCATTTATGTGAATAAGGTCCAACTTGATAGATGTGTTATGACTATTCGTCTTTGTATTACAACATCATAGCGAAGCCAGAACGGAGAGTCTATCGCCTAACTAAAACTGTATTACCTTTGACAAAGCTCTCTCTTTTCGTTGCTCTTAAAATTACAGAGACAGCAATAAGAGAGCCAAAACAGATTTGGTAAGGCGGTAGGCCCGTGGGCCGCTCGTAGTTTATATGGAACAACATTGCCTACTTCTTGATGCTAGAATTACTGACAAAGGCATGACATTTTTTTAAATAGGGTTAGGGTTTCAAGTCGAGCAGGACACGTGCTTGATGGTAAGCAGTATTCATATTCATATTATTTATTGATAATTTACATTTACATTTACATGTGTAGATTTACATGTCAAATAAAAATAATTACAATAATGTAATTTGCCATAATATAAGAAAATTGTAGGTACATAGCCAAATTAATAAATTTAAGTCAAATTAATTACATTCTATACATACTAAATATATTTCACCGGTAGTCAATTAATTAGCATACAATAAATAAATATTCAATTAAATTTCAAAACAATAAAATTCCCTGTGATCATAGAAGCATTGTTCTATCAGCCATTTTTTAATATAGTATACCTGCCATATAGTGACATGCAGCTATTGGAACATGAAAAGTCCAAATCATTACCTAGCACTGCACTGCGCTCGTTTACCCGAAATCTAAGGTATTATCTCTCTAAGCTATACGTTTCTGGAAAAATTGCCTTTCAAACCGGAACACAGTAATGTGCAAACATTACTGCTTGCCGGTAGAATACCTGGTAAAGGTCTGGTACTTCCCCAAGCGGACACTGCCAAGATTCCTACCACTACAATAGATAGTTCCTCGGGGCGGACTCTTTCAAGCATCGCTCCAATATATCCAGCGAACTCAGTCAGTTCTACATCCTTCATAACTCAACGTATATCAGTGGTAACGGCAGCTGTGTAGTTTTGCCCGGTACACTTGATACCACTAACACGCAATTTTTTCCCAAATGCGTGAATTTCGCAAACTTAACGAGCCGTGATGAATGGCGATCTAAAAACTTGGAACTGGTCTAGCCATGAACGTTTTGTTTACTGTTTTTATGTTTTTTGCTTCAGTATCCCGTCGTTTCGCGTTTGCACATCAATTATTCTGATTATTTATTCAGTTTTATAGTTTAGGAGCTAAGTTTTATGGTTTGTTCTTATTACGGGTGTTAACGGTTGCTTAACACGATTAGCTTTTAACTGTTAATAGTTGGAGATGGGTTTTGTTTTTGCTCCAGTGAAGTTCATTGACACTGTTTTAGTGTTTGATTTGAACTACTAGTAGATATTGTGCGAAATATTATAAAAAAATAAATTATAACTAGATGTCCGCCCCGGCTTCGCCCGTGGTACATTATATAGCACTCATCGGGATCCCGTACATATCCAACGGTGAAAGAATGACTGAAATCTGTTCAGACATTACACATTAACAAAGATTAGCAAAGGTTCTTTAACTTCACCGTTACCGTTGACATGACGACGATGAAGTGACGTTTAGCTGTCGTTTACGTTTTATGTCACGTCACACGGGAACGCGGTCGAACGGGATATTCGTCGTGTTTATCGTTTTTTGTTCTCCCACGGGAACATGATAAAAATCCTATGTCCTTTTCCTGGTCCTGAGCTACCTCTTCACAAATTTTCAGCCAAATCGGTTCAGCCGTTCTTGAGTTATAAATGGTGTAACTAACACGACTTTCTTTTATATATATAGATGAATATAAATATTATATAATCTACTGGCTTCGTTCGCGTTTTCATCGTCGTGGTACCTGATCCTGTAAATTTTCTGGGATAAAATTTAGCCTATTATGCCATATAATTATCAATCTATGTCTGTACTAATGTAATTTTCTTAGTACTTTTTGCATAAAATACAAAAACATTTTGTATCCTATACGAAAATCATTATAAGCCACACATACTTTGCGTTTATAATTTTAGTTAAAATGTAATTTGGGCCCTCAGTACAACGTTTTTCTTGCTCTCTTTTGCTGGAACTAAGTTTAAGGCAGGCTTGGAGGATATAAGTATTTTGCTGTGCGATCAAACTGAAAAAATGTCTAAACCCGTAACAAAAATACATAAGGGAAGTGGCGCGTGAAAACTGCCCGTGGCCAGAGTTTCCAATTTTATTTTTCACTTTTTCTTTTGCTAAACTCACTCACATCTTGGCTCACCGGCCAGAGATTCGTTTTGCTCTAGCTTAAAGTTGACGTTCTTTGACACAAAATTGTAAATGTAATTAGGGTCTTCCTTTTTTCTACACATCTTTTTAAACATACATAATATACTCGTACATATCCGAACACATAATATACATCTACTATGTCTGTGTTTGTAATAAAACTCCTCCTAAACCGCAGGATCGAATTTGGTAGAAAAATGGTGTGTTCAAGAAATTATTTTGAGCGATTAATAAATTAATGTCTTCTTCTTTTTTTTTAAAGATGTTTGTACTCATACTTATAAAACTTTTGTTGTGCACGTTTGTGGACTCTAGTGTCTGTCGGTGATACGTTATTTTTTTTTGAGTAATTGTAATACATAGGTATATAAATGTGTGGGTACAAAAATGCTTTGGACGGGTCTGCGAGTAATTTACTATTTTAAAATATTCATCCGGTAACAAAATTAGATAATATAAAACGAATCAAATTAGACAGCGTTTGTAGCACGCGCGGGTTTGAACATAATTAATACGATCTATTATTTCAGTTACGTGAAATTCAATAACTACCTACCGCTTCTTCGTAACGCGTGGGTGAAATACAACATCTGTGCCGTCTGTTGATGTTGTTAAACAAATACATACAATTGAAGTATCTGTAAGTAATTTGATATTATTTGTAACTAGCTGTACCCTGCTACGCTTCGCTGTGACACATTATGATGCAAAAATTAGATAAAAACAATCCTTGATGCGGATTATATTTCACTATATGTCCGCCCGGCTTCGCCCGTGGAACATATACAGCACATATACAACGGTGAAAAAAATTTAGAAATCGGTTCAGTCATTCCTGAGAATTTCGCTTTCAAACAAAACACCTCTTCAGCTACCTGGTACGCCACCTGTCGGAAATTGGTCGTACCAACTCAGAGATTAGCAAAAAGGTTTTATATTGAAGATGTATGTAATCTGTGATATTCAATGACGCAATCTTAGACATATGCTGTCATGTGTCATGTCAAAGCACGAAACGTACCTACGGAAACTCTCTTAAAGGAATATTTTTTCCCGATTTTGTTACATTCTTGATTCATGCTCCGCTTCTGTTAATAGTAGCGTTATTTTCTATAGCCTATAGCTTTCCTCGATAAATGGAATATCCAATAGAAAAATAATCTTTCAATTCAGACCAGCACTTCCCGAGATCCTAGCGTTCAAACAAGCAAACAAACAAACAAACTCTTCAGCTTTATAATATTAGTATAGATTGTAAAATTTCAGCTCGATCGGTGCTGAAAGTTTTTTAAGCTCAAAAAGTTCTGAGTTTTTGAAGCGTACACAAACCAACAACATTTTTATAAATAGAGATTATTATGATCCCAACTACATTTTTTGCAATTGATTACTATCAAGCTAATTTTGCGTAGGTAAATACGACTAGCTTCATTTTGATGAGATGCTAAACAATTTCCTGTAAGAAACTCTCGAGTGTGCTAGCTAACAGAGATAGATAGCTAGGATAAAACGTTTCTAAGCGTAGGACCGGGATAATGTACCACGCAATTTGTAGGACAATATGACTATTAAATTATATTAATATTAGCTAAGTAAAAAAAAATCTACTGGTTATCATTTATGCCCTCGTTATCGATACATGTTGGCAGCTTTATTTTGATTTTACACACAGGTAAATAAATATAAATATATAAATATTGGTGGACAATAGGCGTGTCGACAGGTCCAGCAATTATATTAAATTATTTGATGTAATGACAGTAGTTAAATAGAATAAAATATGTACCAATTTTAATTTTGATATTTTTTAGTTTAACTTACTTTATGATCATTTAAAGATGGAAGGGCAAGTCCATTTTAAAAGTACGAAATTATTATAAAATGTATTTACCATTGGATATCCCGTTCAATTTCAAGTATCTTTTGTTATGAAACCAGTTTCCTAAACGCAATATTAAATATAGCTACCATACAAACTTTACGCGCGACGCATAGAAAATACGACAGTGTGACGTCACGTTTCCGTAGTATGAAGCGTTTTTGGGACAGTCCAAAATTGTGATTTTAAAATCGTGATATCACGGGCAGTTTTTAAGATAACAAAGTAATTCTTTCACCTTTGTTTCAGTTATGGAGTAGCCTTTTGATGACACATTAAATCAAAAATGAGTCGACTTGTCTATTCACACACAAGACTGTCTGACCCCAAACTAAGCAATGCTTGTACTATGGCGGCCTGATAGCTGATATAATACATACGTATATAGTTTTTTAAATACATACTTATCATACATAGAAGAATTCATCACACAAACATTTGCACTGGGTGGGAATTGAATCCACGACCCTCGGCTTCACTTCCATCAATGTTTCGTTATGATGTTGTCAAAACTGTCGTCCGTAAACCAACTGACTTTACAGACAACCAATTACTTGTACTTAACAGAGCTATCTACTCTTTATCCAAAACAAATATCTACTGGTAAAAATACATTAAACTTCTGCAAAATCTTAGCTCTAAAATGGTAGTTTTTTTTGTTACTGTATATAAGTGTGAATAAACATTACTGTGTTCCGGTTTGAAGGGCAATGTTTCCAGAGAAATTGCAGGGCTTAGAGATATAACATCTTAAATCTCTGGGTGACGAGCGCAGCGCAGTGCAGTGCAGGGTACAATACAATACAATACACTTCACTTTTTATTTAAAAAAAAAATATAGTGTTTAATCTCTTCACAAACATAGAAATTAGAAATGATTTTCATTATCATGCATCTACTTCAAAAACCGCCATTATTTAGATTTTGTACTTACATCAACGGATAGGCAATTTGTTCACGATCATTATTATGGTACAAATATTTTTTCAAATAAGCAAAATCTGATTTTATATGAAGTTTATTCTAAAATTTGAGCGCAAATAGTGACAAATCCTACTGTTTCTCTTTCTCGTGATGTGCAATGAGGTAAAAAAATACTCAAGGTCATTTGCTCGGAGTAGGCCCTTAACGCGCCTCATCATGGACCTTCTAAGAGCCTTAAGATAAACCGACCGAATATTTAAGCTGTATCGTAACTAATCGGATTCCAGAAAACCAATAATCGCGAGGATAATCTGCTTCAAAAATTAAAGTGTAGTGAATGCCAAGGGTTCGTAAAATAAAGGGTTCTTAAAATAAACCAATTATTTCATCCATCATAAAAAGTCTAAGAGGTACGTTTTTTGAAATTTAATATCATTTAAACTGTGCAAACAATAAAAAAACATATTTTCACAGGTTTTAAAATAAAACACTGAATAAAATTAATAACTTAGCCAAAGTAAAAAGTGTTATTAACGAAGAACTTAATATCTATAACATTATGACGTGCGAGATTCTTCTGTCTTATGACTTTATGCTGAAGTCGATCAAACCGTCCTCGAATGATGTGTTAACGAACGTCATTTCCTTTTTACGTACAGTTTTAATAATAACTTTAAGGTCAAAGAAGAGTGTATGTGGTATTAGCAGTTATTATGCGCTAAGGGAAACATTGTGAGGTAACTGACCTACACCTAGAATCTTTCGAAGTTATGTGTCATCCACCAAGCCAGCGTGGTGGATTATGGTCTTAACTCTCAGTATTGGGCTGTTGATTGATTGATGCACTAACTGCGCCCGCGGTTTCACCTGTACCTACCTGATATCGTTATTTTCCCGAGGTAACAACCCTACATACTATTCCAGACTATAATCTAACTATGTTCTGAATTGCAACCGGCCCTTCTACCGCCTATTCGAATCGGCTATTGCTTTGATATAGATGTCTGTGTCATTGCAAGTGAAAAGAAACGAAAGAAAAACGCCAAAGCTAAGACAGTTTTCGTTCGGCGGTAGCCACCAAATTTATGTTCCGTTTTGATGTTTTGACATGATTGAGCAACAAACATCCAATCATCTAAACATCCAAGCTTTCGGATTCAAAGTCTTGATCATCGCCGAAAAATTGCCAGCCTATCGGTTTTTTATCGGATACACTTTGGAGAGTGTGCGATTGATTTGCATGATCTGATACCACCTTGCCCTTTTTTCTATCGGAATGCTCGTAGCTCGAAAAAGCGACATCGTTTCATGGTTAATGTTCCAAAGACACGAACGAAGAGATTTGACTCTACTTTTGTGATAAGAACATCTAGGCTGTGGAATACGTTGCCTGAGTGGGGTTTCCCCGATGGTTACAATCTTTGTGTCTTCAAATCGGGAGTGAATCGGTTTCTTCTAGGTAAACACGCTCCATCGTAGATCGCATCGTCGCTTAACATCAGGCAAGATGGCGGTCAAATGTAAACCTATAAAAGTTAAAACATATATATATAACTAGAATAAGTAGGATACTAGGGTTTACCTAGTAGGATTCGTTTTAAAACTATTTGAAATGAGAAAATGTCTGATGTATTTTATCGAGTACGTGTAAGTGCTCGAAACACAAGTTTATTCGTCTAAATGATCGGATCCGTGGCTCAGTAAACACCGCTCTCAGATGAGTCGCTCCGACAGCCTGTGAGCTATAGCGTCGTAAACCCGGCCATAATGAAACCGAAGTTTCCTTATTTGCATTTCGAAATCGATTCTGATCCAAGCGAAGTTTCATCACTCACGAATAATTAAACAATCGGCAAAACGCGCTAAACTTGTCTCGTAAATCATACGAATTTTATTGCCTTAAATATTATGAAGCTGCATGATAAACCATTTTGAAGGCTATAATTTTTCTTACGCGATTTGTGCGTAAAACCGAACTACTTCAATAAACGTATTATTTGGTATTCATATATATACGTTTATTAAGTTTTTTACAATAACTATAAAAATATAAACATTATAAAAAACTTAAAAACGCCAGCAGCGGGGCAGAGCCCAAGCTACTGGTGGCTGGTGGTTAGGGCTGCAGAGTGAGGAATCTCCTGACGATGCGCGCTGTATCAAGGATTGAATGACTGCCTTCTGCATCCCTTAACCCAACCGTCCAGCGAAAGTCTCTTGAAATGTTGATCGAGACTTTTCTATTATTATATAAGGCTTTTCTATTTTATATCATATTATATTATTATTATCTAACTGTGCTTCATATTTTAGCCCGATACGTTCATACGTCCGACGTGATTGAAGACCAAACATCCAAACATGGACATTTATAATATTAACAGGATGTCTTACAACCACGTAAAGTTTTATACTTTAAATATATCAGTACCTAACTAGTAGTATCCCGCGATTTTATTAATTTATATAGAGTTTACACCACACATTACTCACAGTTCCGCTACACATCCTCGTACGACACATTTCTCTCTCACATCTCTGGTGGAAACGCAGCTTTAGGGCCAAAACTGCGTGACGCGGGCGTGGGCTCTGTTCCATACAAAACTCGTACGCGCGTGCACACGCGCGGTTTCTTGAGGCCCTTATACTTTAGGACCCGCGTCGATATGTCAGTCATTAAGTCAGATTCATATGAAACATCATAAGCATGTACAGAATTAATAAAATAAAAATAGAAACAAAATACTGGAATTTACAGCTGGCAATAAATTTACATTATGACATAGAAATGTATATATACTCGAACATAAACTCTGCTATAGAAACACGAACTAAACTTATGAAGGTAAAAGTATACTACCCACAAAAACGCGTGGAGAGCACAACCTGGCAAAGTACCTACTACATCTTTACCAGTTCTTCTACCGTGAAGCGGTAATGTGAAAACAACACTGTTCAAGTTCGAAGGGCAATGTATCGAGTGAAATTACAGTGAAATAAAAATTACTGTAAAATCTAGTGAAGTAGCTGTAAAATAAGTAGAGATAAAACATCTTAATATCTCTTCGGATGAGTACACTGCAGAGCTAGGTAATGATTTAAACTTCACTTTCTAATAGTGTCACGGGACACTGTGCTGTTATGGACATTCATGTGGTTTACCACAATAACGCACAAGTCTGGCTAATGTTTTCGTTAATTTAGGTTTCAGTTGTCCCACTTTTGGACTAATATTATGACCTAATCTAGTTGCAACGGAAACAAACGTAAAAAAGAGAAGCATGCGCTGGTGCCGGAATCTGCTAAGATGATATCATTAATGTTTAAATCGAAATCTCTATATCGATTAATTTATTGGGTGTCGCATCAGACAAAAGCGTCATAATAATCCTCAGCCATATAGGGTTACCATTAACCGACTATTTAATTTATTGGAGAATTTTATTACAATTATTATCTTATCGTATTATTAAGTGCGATATTTTTAATACATTATAATCTCAAATGCTGGGTTTTTTTGTCCCGAATAAATGCAGTTTTCCTTAAGGAATAATTTCAATAAATCCTTTTTTAAATTGTATGCGGACGAAGTCACAAGCAAATACTAGTGAAAATACAAATCATGTACCTACAGCGGTGAGTAGTATTTGAAACAAGAAATAAAATGTATAAAAATGTTAAGTTAAGTAAAATTAGACTATTTAACTTACTAGAATCTTCACTAATAGATTTGGTCACCATCGCGTATCGTTTATCACAGCCTTTCTGGTCCAGACCAGTTTTATCAAGGGTGTGTTGTATATCTCATGTTCTGACTATCTATTGGATAGGTTTTTATTAAACTTAGGCTTCACATCCAGGAAAAAATCTAACGTATGGAAGCTTAGGTTTTTGTTCCATAACAATTAAATGTAACCGTGCGATACAGTTTTAGTAGTCAGATAAACGCCACTTCGTTTATAGTAAATATCATATGTTGGTTATTCTACCGTCAAGCAGTAATGTGCAAACATTATTGTGTGACGGTTTGAAGGGAAATGTTTCAAGAGAAATTACAGGTATTAGAGATATAATATTCTAGATCTTTGGGTGACGAGTGCAATGCTAGGTAATGATTTGGACTCTTCATGTTTCAATACCTGCGTGTCACTGTGCTGTTATGTGGCAGGTATATTGCTTACCATCATGTGCATGTCCTGTTCGTTTCGTCACTACCAATATACCATAAAAAAATCATGGCCATCACTGATTCGGTATAAATGTTTGTGGGTATTTTCAAGGTGTAACGATGGTAACCCTACTGCCGAGTGCCAGCCGGGGCACTAAAGCAATTAAACGTGATAAAATCAAGGTTTACAACGCACAGAATCCTGATAGTCGTGTTTCTGGCCGACTGTAAACCGAACAATATAAAATCCCTTTATAATTTGTGCAGTCGTAAAACCGGGATTCTGTAAAATTATAGATACCTACAGCTAGTAGTACAGGAATTCTCCTCTCATAATATTATTGATTCAGTATATTTTAAACAGATTTCAAAAAAGGAGAAGGTATTACAGGGCTTTGAGATATAATAAATAAATATTGGTGGACATTTCACACACAACGCCATCTGACCCCAAACTAAGCAAAGCTTGTACTATGGAAGCCAGATAGCTGATATAATACTTATACATTTTTAGATACATACTTATTATGTATAGAAAACACCCAGGCACAGCACAAACATTTGAATTCATCACATAAACATTTGCACTGGGTGGGGATCGAACCCACGACCCACGGCTTCGCAGGCAGAGCTACATCTAGCTTACTAGCTTACATCTCTGGGTGACAGGGCAGTGCAGTACTAGGTAATGATTTGGACTCTGCGTGTTCCAATAGCTTCGTGTCACTGTGCTGTTATGTGGCAGGCATGTTGCTACCAGGCACATGTCTTGCTCGTCTGGTAAAAAGGGCTCTCAATACGGATGTTTTTTTTTGTATGTATGTTACGTGATAGCTCTGGTGTACGGTGTGGCGGTAATTGAAATAGGAACAAAACCATGGACGTGTAAAAAGCCGGACGTAGTCTCGCTTAAACAAAAACTGTGTCACTAGAGTCGGCCTCGTTTGCACGTGTGCGTTGTCAAGTTGTCACTGATAGGCACATACACACAAGTTTGCGCGTAAATACCACTGATGTGTGCGTGTCAGCCTGTATGTGACAGCCCACACTTGTATATTATGTGGCCGACTCTATGGACACAGTTTTTGTTTTAGAGAGACTACGTCCAACTTTTTTTACACGACCTTGGAGCAAAACACTAAAATTTACTTTCATTTATCTAGATGGTTTCATAAGAAATTTGGTCGAGTGTCTGAATTTAATTTTAAATTGAATTCGGTTTCTGTTTTTTTTGGAGAAAATAAATTGTTCCATCTCGAAATTTTGAGCTTGAAAATAAGAATTTTAGTATTTGACTGAAAATTTACGTTTAGATTTAATTAAACTGATTTTTTGCATGAGAATATTTTTTTGTGGAAAAATATCTATCATTACGTCCATATTGTAAGACCTCATAGGTACTTCAAAATTTTGTTTGTTACAGAATATGATATCATTCGGATACGATTCCAGAACTTAGTTATTATATTTCATAGTTGAAAGTACACCATCATCCATCCTTACTCGCTCATACATTATTTGTCTTCCTCGGACCTAAAGCCCATTACTGTATTGTTAACATGCACGCACATAATTTATCGACCGACAACATACATCTCAACCGCATAAATATATTAAAAACAAAAACATTACATTCAGAAAGAGATTAACGGTGAAATGAAGTGTTAATTGCATGGAAGCATTGAAAAATGATCAACATATGTTATATAAATAGTCATAAATAATGCCTCAAAATTCAGTTTAAATAATAATAAGTGCAAGAGAACAAGAATTAAAAAATATAACCACGTGTTATTAATTTCGTGCCCGACTGAGGTGTGAGATGAAGTCACAGCGAAAGATGTAGAGTCGTTTTGGACTAAAATTGTCCGTTGTTTTTTTAAACATGAAGTTTTCAGAAGAAAACTAAAGTGTTCCGACTACATACTACATGGAAGTAGTAGGTTTTTATTACTACATAAACATAGACAATTGTTGCTTGTTTCATTTAAAAAATATAATTATGAACTAAGTAACTATTTTTTATCTGCGGTATCATTCTAATCTATCAAACTAAAATTTTAGAGACGAAAGATTGTGAGTGCATGTTTTTTATACTTCTTCAACGGATTGATACTTTTTAATGAAATTTGGTTCAAGGAAAGCTTGCCCAAACACAATTTTTATTTTTCGATGTTATACAAATACAAAATTAGAAAATGTTGTTTTTTTCTCTTTTCTGTGCCTACAAAATTTTTTTCGAATTATTCTGTATTCGTAGAATTATTTAAAAAAAGTGAAAAATATATTTAAAACCACGAAAATGCAGTTATTAAATTAAATTTATTATCAAATACATTTTTGTACAACACAGCGTTGTGAAAATATATATTTTTTTATTCTATTTTTACAGGCACGTTATTTTTTTTTTATTAGCCAACCTTAATACTGTACAAAACAGCTTATGACCTACTCTCAGACTTACGATATGTAACCAAAAAACATAAATATAGGGAAAGTCGTTTCGGAAAATGTTTGTTACAAACACCCTGATAAGAAGATAAATTAACTATGAGATGCACAATGAACAAAAACAGATTCCTGTGACAAAAAAATGTTCCATCACTTTGGCATGTTTAAGGTGTGATTTTGCGTAACAGTAACGGAATATTAAAAAATATAGCTAGTTATATCATAACGAAATTGACAGTTAGAACAACTTTAAAAGCTTTAAACGTTGAAAACTATATTCAGAACAAATAAATAAATATTGGTGGATACAAAATTAATAACTTAGCCCCAAACTAGGCACGTTTGTAAAAGTATATTTAAAACGTCTCAAATGGACTCCATAGCAGTTTTTGTTCAAGTTCCAATTCCAAAGCAGAGTTTGACTTACGGCGCAGTTTTAAATAACTGCCGAACGCTCATTACATTTTCCAATCGAGTATTTGCATAACTATTGGAATTGAACCTTCGGAGCTTGTGTGTTTTGCCTGATGTATAGACCGCCCCACGTAAAATGAATTCACTGGATTTATTTTATTGCACGGTTTATGTTGTCACAAATAATCCTTCTCACGTGGTTGTTTAGATGGTTAAGTTGAAAAGGAATTTTTGCCTCTTTTTTTTTAATTTAGCCACCATAGAACGCATGAACTGATTTTGATACTTTTTTTTCATGAAATGTAAATTAGTCGGTTGTATTCATATAATATATGTTTTGTGAGGCGAAAATGGCTCGGAAAGTTTGCTGCTGCCACAAAATGACGAATAACAATTTTCATACAACTGCCTCAAAACGGGTATCAAATGAAAGCCTAGTAAGAATAGCCTAGTCGAATGCCTAGTAGGAATAATATTCACTATGATAAATTTCTAATCTAATATGTCCGCCACCACAAAACAGAGAGTTATATTTTTTGTTTTACAAATTAATTTTCAGCATTGACTTAACCTGCTTAATTGCAGAATTTCAAATAAAAATTAAATGTTATATTATGTTGTTTACGTAGCTTATGCTTGTTAGGGTGATTGAGAACTCTCTTGTCAAGTGATTTGTTTACGCGTGAACCAGTTTTAATTGGCTGACTTTTCTTTTTATTGTTAAGTCCTTGTTCAAAGACCTGTTGAGAAAACGTGATCGAATATATTTGGAAGTAATTCGTTAATAAATATTAATATTTTCCAAACAAAGCTAACATCTTCATGCAGTACTGTAAAAACGATTCTTCACATTTGTGAATACGATGTTAATACTTCCTTTTTTCGAAAAACTAACTCACATATTTAATGAAATACCTTTGAACGAGTAATTATTGTTTATTTCGGTATTAGTATATTGTATAAAAACTGAATCTTGGAAACGGATCCTTTTAAATTTTCCTGTGTTTGCGGGATTTCACGGGGGCGAAAAATTTATCTAGCTAGGTTTCATTTTTAGAAAATGTTGATTTATCCTTGATTTCAACCAATGAAAAATCGAGCAAATCTCGTTTATCCAGGCTCGTTTGTATTTTTTATAAATTAAGAGATAGGAGATAAATATGTAGATAACACCTAAAACACATTAAAAAAATAGATATTTGGTCAAAAATTAGTTTTTCTAAAGTCATTACAATCTACTAGTCCATTTTTAATAATGCAGTCACAAAACTAGTTTCGAGGATTTCTAATGTTGTATTTATTTTGTGAGTGAACCTTTGAACACAGTTACAACCAACTTTAAACACAATTAAATATGCTGCCACTGTATTGTTGTTTCAAGATGATAACATCGCAAATTACTTTCAAAAATATATTTTTCTTGCCATTCGCGGTTCCAAATCCTAAAGCAACACTTGTGTCTATTGTTTAAAATAGGGTTCCGTAGAAAGGAAAACCAAGAAACTAATGTTAAGTTTGTACCTACTTTTAATTTTAGTGCTTTCATACAGTTTACATTATTTTTGCCCAAATCTTTTTGCAATAGTCATGTGAGTAATTTTGTAAAAAAAGTGATTTTATGTATGTGTACCAACTTGTTGGATATAACCATCATATTATATAAAATGTATTCACGATCTAAATAATGTAAATAAGTAATAAATTATTTAAATATGATTTCAAATCTATTTATTAAAGCTATTTGTATACATATCATTAAGTGCACAAAATCATTATCATCATATTGTAAAAATGCCTAATGCACTTTGTTATTGGGATTCAATAAAAAGGCGTGCCAAAAGTTTCACTGGCAACAACAGTCTTTTCTGTGAATATTGCTTCTGTATGTGAAAGTTGCACGTTTATTTTGTATAAAATACATTTCACAGAGATTGCAACCAGACAAGATCTAATATCACCTTGTGTTTTTCATATCAATCTCTCTTGTAGTTCCAGAAGTCCAGAGTACAAATACTCGAATAAAAAGGTTTGACTCCACTTTCGTAATAAGGACATATGCATTTTGGAATGGGTTATCAGAGTGGGTATTTCCTGATGGGTATAACCAAGTAATCAAGGTAGTTTTCAAGTCTATAGTGAAGCAGTTTCTTCTACGCTTGATTATAAACCGCACCGTACCTTAACATCGGACAAAATGGTGGTTAAATATAAACATATTTTAATTAGAAAAAAAGTTGTGTACAAGCCCACCTACACGTAAATCCAAATTTAGTATCTACTCAATATACCTAGGTAGTAAAAGTATTACTGAATCATCCTTTAATACAATTCTTTAATTTATCAATATGCGGAACCCATAGTCAACATCGTAAACTCGTCTGATTTTATTCCTCTCTCGCTACTGTGAATTTCTCAGATGAAGACAGAGACGCGCCGAGACCTCTTCATAACACTCGAGTATAAAAAAAAATTTTATTGGACACTCGGCCGAACTATTATTCGGAGTAGCAAAAAAAGGAAAAAATACAACATCCCAATAGGTCCTATAAAAGTGGGATTTCGTCTGTATTTCTGAAATTAAAAGTTAACGTTTCTCGGAACGCTCCGGTCTGTTTTCTCACGACCGACGCTCGAGCTCTCTGTAGAGTTTCTATATCCTAATAAATAGTTGATTATACCTTCAAGCGCCGTAACATTGTAAAAGTATATAATATGTTTTATGACAATCGTAAATGTGTATGTTTTTTAGAGATCGTTTTGTGTGCGTGATATTTAGGATTTATTATAGTGCTTATACTATTATTAGATATGTTGACGTTGGGTAGCATTCTTGCAAATCATTTTTTTTTTACATATTTAGCGATTGACGGGGTTAGCTCTCGTAAGAATAACGGGATCGGTAACCAAATATCGTCAGGTGAACTGGATAATATTCAAACATAGTTATGCTCCCATTAACCAGCCTCTAAAAGGATGAGGTTCTCAGTCCAGCTGTGTGTTATTTTTAATGTATTTTACGTGATAGCTCTGCAAATCGTGCATCAATTTCGATGATTTGGTTATTGTTTGGTTGATCATAATAAAGAAGTATCAAATAAATTTTATCAAAATTGGTCTTTTGGAAAAATGAACATAAACTAAAATTATATGCAAAAGATTTATCGGTTTCTGGTTTCCTTCGGCGATCTTTCCAGAAGTCGGTAGATGGTTCTTTTGGAAAAAAAATAGTAATATATTAATTTTGTACCGATATATTTCAGAGCATAACGAAGAACCGTGAAATGAACTATTTGAAATGGGTACTGCATGTGCTTTTAAGGCCAGGTAGTTCTGTCAAATTAGGCATTTAACGCTGTCTTGTTCTCGCGACCGTCACCGACCGCGGAATCGGTGCCACAGTGCAGAAATAACATTAAAATATTGGACTATGTAATTTAAACTCATTTTTTGTTCAAGATTTGTTTATACTACCGATAACAATTTTGTGAATAGTAATAAGAGTTTTTTTGATATATGAACGAAGAAATATTAAATTTATCTATACTCGTAGATATACAAAACTCAACCTTTTCTATTTGGTCACACTATAAGTTGAGAACGGCTTTTCCAATTTCATGCATCTTTTAAAATGTTTCCTAATAATTCACAAGTTCGTCAAAATTTAAAAAATGTGCTGAAACGTAATGAAAGGCCAGTAAAAATAGAAGGTTTTTGGTCAACTTTGCACTAAATTTCTAATCCAATTTTTTCTATGAGCATAAAATTACAAAATGCTCACAGATCCAGGTAGAGCTTCAAACGCCAATTGAAAAAAAAAACTGTTTTAGCCGATATTTTGGAAACTATATATTTTGACAATAATTGTAAAAATAAAATTTTGCATCTTTTGTTGCTAGTAAACTTTTTTTTGTAAAACTTACCGTTTACGATTTATAACCCATTCAATGATACGATTGCTATGATGCCGATAATAGTGGATGAAAAATGATGTTGTCTACGATGGTACTTGTTTCTCTAATAGAAACAAGCACAGTGTACCTCGTAACCCCAAGGTTCGAACCTTCGACAAAACCCACTCTGGCAATGCGTTTCACAGCTTAGTTGTTCTTATTACAAAGGTGGAGACCAAACTCTTCGTTCAACTCTTCAATCATGATGATGAACGGTGCTGTTTATTCGAGCAACGAGCAATGAGATAGAATAACTTTAATTTAAAACCCCGACTACAAAAAAAATACACGTAAAAAGGACACTTTGGCGAGTCAGACTAGTCTTAGAATATCTTAGTTACCAAAAGCCGTTTGGAAGATATGTGGAAATAAAAGATTTACAAACATAAAGATACGCGCGAAAACATAACCCTTCTTCCATTCCGGTAAAAGGGTCATGTTTATGCTACTGGTAACAGAATTCACATCTTATTATTTTTACATTGTTATCATCAAATTTGACATAATAAATCGTAATCGGTAAGTTCGAAAAAAAAAAAGTTTACTGGCAACAAAAGATGGGAAATTTTATTTTCTACAATAATAATAGGCTTTATAACTTTTTCAGAATATCAGCCAAAACGTTTTTTCGAGCTGGCGCTTGAAGCTCCACCTGGATTTGTTATTGTTTTGTGATTTTATGCTCAGGAAATGATTCTAAACCTTATATAAAAATACGAATCGGAAATTTAGTGCAGAGTTAAATCTACGAGGAATTTTACTGCCTAAAAGGCTTATTATCAAATTTGGTCGAGTGTCTAAATTTCTATGAACAATATTAACATTTTCACACAAAAAAAAAAACAATAAATTTTGGTGGTGTCACAAACTTGGAAAAGAAATAAAAAATAAAATTCTAACAAAACCATACGTGTATCTATGGAAAGGTGTTCAAAATTGTATTGAAGTTCCTAACATTTTTTTTCTAAACTGAATAGTTTGCGCGAAAGTCTCTTCCAAAGTGGTAAAATCTGTATGTGAGGACTTTTCTTCCAAGTACTAAGTACCTTACTACCAAAGAATTTACCTAAATGGCATAAATGATACCTAACTTGCATTTATATTAGGGGATTTATGCAGGGATTTCTCCTCTCATTATTTCCTGATCCCGATCTCTGATTTAATGGACGAATATTTTACCGATACTTATCTATTTTCCATTGCATCCGCATTGAATTTTTTACTGATGTGGCATCGACGTCAGTTTTTTGAGACTCCCCTTTTGGTCTACAACATAAAGTAAACAGCGTACTAATTAGTATCAGCGTCTATTTGCAATTCCAATGAAAACTGTATCAAAATTCAAGATCATAGCGTGCTTCACTAGTAATACCTACTGATATTGTTATACTGTGGCACTATGATCGTAATATTTAAAATTTATCGGTTGTCAAAATTGCAAAATCAAGCACAGGCCCGTCGTCCGTGAGCGCCGAAACGCGACTGATCAGGCTGGCCGAACGGCGCGCTATATATATGGTAGATATTAAAACATAGTGAATAACTGATACTTTTTATCAAGTCAAACTCTGCGAATGCATCTATAACTTTTTAGTGGCTTTCGTTGAGTACAAAAATTTTGTAAAAAAATTCATTAGTTTAGTCATAAAGTTGAAACAACTTTTTGAAAAGGGGTGACTTTGGGATTTTTTTCTATCAAGTAAAATTCATTAAATCGTATTATTGACTGCGAATTGCACTAGATTAGATCCTTAACTAATACATATATTTTTTTCAGAGTTTAATACACTATTTTAAAGGTCTTAAAGTTGTTTTGAAAATTCAAAATTTCGGCCCACACGCCCTTAAAGATAAACTAACTAATTGCCTCACACCCGATTTGCTTGTCTAGTTCCATCATAATTTGACTCAAAATCTTAGAACGTTCTGCTACAGACATGAAGTAAAGCGTTAGTTCAGATCTTACAACAGTTGGCGACAGTCTTTCTAAATTTACCCTTTTTTCTTTAGAAATAGAAATAAACAATATGATTTCATAACGTTGTTTAACCAGGGTCACATAGATTCTCCATCACTTCTCTCGTATCTTTACTTTCATGCGAGGCAAGATCATGCAATCCGAGCGCAAAACCATTCATGTCACTGGTTTATAAAAATAACACATTATTATAAATAATAATTTTGTTGTCCGTATGTGTCGTCAGTACCACGAGATTTCGTTCAGTCACCACACTAACATTGATATCTTCAATAGTGCAGTTGGTAGCTGTGTAGATTTCAAAGGAATACGAGTATTTTGGTTATCTCATGATACGAGTAATTCACTTTTAAAACTTTTTAAAACATTTTTTGCGCTTATATTGCAAACGCTGGCTAAAACTTACGATGTAGATCAAAATGTTGTACTTCGGTATGGTATACAGGGTTACTGATAATTAGCCTGCATCCGTTTAAGGGCATATAAGTAGTGGTAGGACTCTTGGCAGAGTCCGCCTGGGGAAGTACCTTTGCCTGTTATTCAATTGCCAAGCAGTAATATGCAAACATTACTGTGTTTCGGTTTGAAGGGCAATGCTTCCAGAGATATTACAGGGCTTAGAGATATAACATCTTAGATCTCTGGGTGACGAGAGCAGTGCAGTGCTAGGTAATGATTTGGACTCTTCATGTTCCAATAGCTGCGTGTCACTGCGCTGTTATGTGGCAGGCATGTTGCTTACCATCAAGCACATGTCCTGCTCGTCTCGTCACTTTTTATTAAAAAAAACATGTTTATATTTAAACAAATAACTTGATCTACTACTTTTGTTAAAATTCGATTCATTTATACTCTCGAGCGTTTTGTATGGGAAAACTTTCTGTAAAAGTTGACTTACTTAATGTACTTAAAGGCTGCAAACCGATTACTAATAACCCTGTATATTATAAGGTCTACAGAAAAATCTGCAATTGTGTATGTCTATCTTTTAGTGATAGCCCACAATAACCTTTTTCATTAGTATATTTAGTAACAGTATTGCAACCGTGCGAAGCCGGGGCGGGTTGCTAATGTCATAATAAACGTAAATATTGTCTTTATACTCTATTAATTAATTAATTAATAGTTTATTATAACTTCCACTTGGATGCCTTTACAGTTTTGGCATTCAAGTTAATTTCCTTTTCCCGTTATTTTGTCTTTAATGGTTAGATGTTTATGTGATCACATGCGTACGGTTATATACTTGCACAGAACAATTGTGATTTTTTTTTTATCATTCTAGAGGTGTTGTAAATGTCTGTTTTGTATCGTAAATAAATGAAACATATTCGCATAACAAGACTAGCGATTTCTGTACTTCGATAACGTGACACTGGTTGTTACTGAAATCACTTAAATATTTAGCAGTGATTAAAGAATAATGAAGCAATTAGAAAATCCAGTTAATTAGTCGAGTCATTAAACACGACCGTTCACTTTAGAAGAATTGTACATTATTCACTACTATATTTATGCTTTAAGACGAACCGTAGGCCGGAACGTTAGGCGAATTTGAAGCCATGGCATTGTCAAGCAAAATATTATTTAAAATACTCCTCGGTAAGTACGTTAAAAAAACGTAATTTAAAAAGAACTAGAATAATAAAAACTGTACTTATAGAGGCGTTTTGCGAGTGAGTTGAGTTACCAACCTATTTCTTAAAACCCTCATTTTGGATCACATTGGTTTTGTTAAAGAATACTGTAGTCATTATTATTACAAACATTCGAGTAAACTCCGAAAAACTTCTAGTTTATGTGAGAGGCGAAAGAGAAAGTTCTTGGAAATCTGTACAATAGTTGTAATTATATAGTAAGCAAATATTCGCTCTGATATTGAGTACTATCCGCACTTTTGGGGTGCTTCGGCTACACTACTAGCTCTCTCGGCTCTGGAATTAATCGAGAGAAGAGTGACAAAAGACGATTTTTTTGCGAACGACACTTTTTTTTTGATCGAAAAATATTTCAAAACTTTGAACATCGCCGCTAAATTGCTAGTTCATTGGTTTCTTATCGAATACATATCATGGAATGTACACCTGATTTACATTAACTAATACTATCCGGTCCTTTTTCTATCGGACAGGTCGCAGCATGAAAAAGTATAATTGTTTCATGATGGACGTTCCAAAGATTCAAACGATGAGATTTGACCCTATTTTTTTATGAATCGTCTAAGATAGATAAATAAACTCTTTATTGCACTTCACAAGTAAACAAAGTTACGAAAATATACAAAAAATAAATAAAGTAACAATTGCACTAAGCTGTGCAATCGATGGTAACAGCCTTGGTGTCTTCAAATTGAGTGTGAAACCAAACTACATACCAAAATGAAAATGAAATGAGTTGTAACTCAGGGATAGATAGAAGGCGACTACAATTATGTATCTCTAATTCTGGGGCCACACTAACGGCAAATGCCATTAATTATCGCGTTAATGGACGTTAACGGTAGGTGTAAAATAGACCTTCGGTAAACGTCCATTAGGTGTATTTTACACCTACGGCTAACGTATATTATCGCGATAATTAATGGTATTTCTCGTTTGTGTGGCCCCAGCCTAAATATAACTTTTTTGACCCGAAGATTGTAAACATCCAGCGACTGGACACGCTTTTTTTCCAACAGCATCTCATTAAACATCAGATTTCATAGTGAAAGGAGAAGAGTAAAAACAGGTAGTTATTAAGGTAGTTAAAAATATGGTTAGCACAATCCAAATATGATCTGATAGGTACTATAATTTTGAAGGCGCTTAAGTTAGTCTTTGAGATTGATGTAGCAGACAACACCATCATAGAAAATAGAGAGCAAGAATGATTTTACAAGCCGTGGCTAGTGTCCGCAATCTGTTTCACAGTTTTATTGATAGGAACTACCTTTTACCCGTAACTTCGTCCGCGCGAAATTAATATTAAGGTAACTAATGTAACATTTGTTCACCCATACAAAATTACAGCAGCTTATACCTATTAAAACATTTTAATATAATTTAATCTAAATCGTTTAAGCGGTTTAGGCATTTAAGCTTAACAGACAAACAGGCAGAGCTACTTTCACATTTATAATATAGTTAATAGTATGGATTTCAAGTGTCAAGTTTCAAAACTAAACGGATTTATCTTTAACACTGACGAACTTTCATGTACATATACTTCCATTCCTCATTCCCACCCCCTTCAACTTGTGTTTCGTGATGAAAAATCGCCCTCGAGTCCTGAGTCTAGTTTATATTATGTGCAACAAATTGTATCAAAATCAAGTCATTGCCCTGGCCATTATCATAGCCAGCGAAAAGTATCTCCGCGACTCTGAACCCTAGTACAGGGTCGCGGAGTTTTCGCTCGCCCGTCAACGACCGTGACCCACTTGCCACTGTCCTTGTAGACCCGCTTCGCGAAGAGCGTTAGTACCCCTGCATTTGGCTCTAGTGACGACTGGAAATTAGCAACGCGTCACCTCCTCGAAGGCCTATCCCTAGGTGGGGCGTCGGACGGTCCTAAACATCCGAAGCCCCAAGCCTTTCTGTGGAGATGGGGTGCGAGCCCAGAGTGGCGACTCTCAAAGCTCGCCCCCGTGTCCGATTCCGCCTCAGTTAAAAAGCGACAGGTTTTTAAATCTCTCTTCTTAACTCACAGGACCTCTCACTGTCGAGAGACTTTCATCTCACCTCTTACAGCGAAGATGATCGGCAGCGAGAGGAGGGCTGGGGCACCTCCACGAGCACTATGCTAATCAGAGTGCTCGTGGAAGACCCTCATCTAGAAGACTTAGGAATTTTACTTGGTCAATATATCAGCCGAGTAACCTTCCCAAGTCTTCCAGTCCCCTTTCCCTACCTCTACACGCAGTGCTCAAGGGGGTGACGAGCGCGTGTAGAAGTTCCCAGCTCCGGCCGGGGCTCGCCATCACACTACAAGATGCCACCGAGGCAAATTGTTGTGTGATGCCCAGGTTGCACCACGTGGCTGTTCTCGAGCCTCGCATCCCGAACTTTCATCCCCCATTCCAAATACTTCAACCCTTTTTCCGTAATAAAAAGTAGCTAAGGTTCTTTTTAGGGTTCCGTAGCCAAATGGCAAAATACGGGACCCTTATAGATTCGTCATGTCTGTCTGTTCGTCCGTATGTCACAGCCACTTTTCTCCGAATCTATAAAAGCTATACTATTGAAACATCGTAAGTAGATGTGATCTGTGGACCGCATTAACATCTTGATACAAAAAATAGAAAAAACCAAAAAAATTTAGGGATGTCCCATACATAGAACTGAAACTCAAACATTTTTTTTTGATCAATACCATACGTGTAGGGTACTCGTATCTATGGAAAGGTAATCAAAAATGATATTGAGGTTTCTAACATTTTTTTTTTTCTAAACTGAAAAGTTTGTGCGAGAAACTCTTCCAAAGTGGTAAAAAGTGTCCCCCGCCCCCCTGTAACTTCTAAAATAAGAGAATAACAAAAATAAAAAAAAAGTGTATGATGTACGTTACCATGTAAACTACGAGACGAGAATTGGTTTGAATGATATCTAGTAAGTAGTTTTATTTTAATACGTCATAAATTGACTATTGTTAAAACACTGATTAAAGTAACAACCTCACTTTTGTAGGATTTACCTTCCATCCGAAAGAAATATTTCATTGTTAAAGTCTCGACAACTTCTGGTAATCGATTTAATTCATCTTGGTAGTACAATTGTAGATTATCTGCGTACCTGTGGTAGGATGAACAAAAATCACAGGATTTGGCGTTATTAAATAAACTGAAAAGCTAAGTAAAATCAGACGCCACCCTGAAGTAACGTGATGGAACAAGAAGAGAATTTGTATTTGTTGGGTGAACAAACTCACGTGCAATATGGTCTGTCATTCCAAACAAGTCAGTGCAAATGGGCAGCCATCGCGCGAGTGCACTCTCCTTCAAAAAGGCCGCCGGACGCGGTCGAAACTCGAGTCGGATTCATCATCATCAACAGCCCACTAAATGTTCCCACAGCTGGAGCTCGGAGCCTTCTCTCGCAAGGAGAGAGTTAAGGCCATAATCCACCACGCTGGCCCAGTGCGGATTTGTGGATGACACATAGGTAACTTTGAAAGATTCTAGGTACATGTCGGTTTCGCCGTTTTCAAGTTAGCGGCATTACGCACATGACAAGGCAGTGGTGCGTGTGGGGTTTGAACCCGGGGTGTCCGGATCGGCAAGCGCCGTCCTCCCGACTAGACCAGCCGTAACTTGAGTCGAGTCTGATGACCGCCAATATTACACATGAGTAAACGTACCCGTTTACCCAATAAACATGTGTAACAACCACGTTAATTTTAATACGAAAAAGAAAAAAATGTTTTCAAGACGGATCTGGCATTGAGATTCTCTAGAAACGATTTTGAAACCAGTTAATTACTTAATGTTTTTATTGCATGGGGCTAAATCACGATATAAATCATTGTTTACAACAGTAAACAGTACTGTCAATTACTGCAAGAAATATGTTAGGAGAGGAAAGTATTGCAAGGAGAACATCAAAATCTACGGAGCAAAAGGAATTTGTATACCTACTGAAGTCCAGAAGCGCCAGCACCGTAAAGTTGCCATTTTCCATGCAAAAGACTAATGCTGTCAGTAACTGTACTGTTTCCTGTGTAAAAACTTGACTTACGAGTCTCCAAGGTTATTTTTAGTGATATAGGAATTTAGCAGATTGTGAACTAGACTACCTAGGACTTTGGGTAATTAAGAAAAGGATTAAGAATTCGATTTTTCGATTATGACTATCTTTATCCTAGATACTCAATACTCAATCATTTTTTGCTTCATTATGTTACAGTAATAAATAAGTACATTTAAAACAAAATTAGTACAAAATTAGTCGTAACACAACGTACCCCAACCAGGCATTGCAATTTAAGTGTCATTTTGGAGCAAAGCGTTTCATTTCACAGTCAAATAGGTACTTGCTTTTCTTCCTCGAAGGTTCTTAGGTCATCGGTTAAAAACTCGGATATGCTATAAGATCTAGATATCTAGGATAATAAAATATGCGGCTTATTAAATCAGTCCAACAGCATTAGGTGAAATATAAAGTATGCCTTTCCTAACGGTACTGTCATTAGACTGACAAAAAATGAAAATAGACGACATACCAGGAAAGGAGATACAATATTGTATCTCCTTTCCTGTAAGTCGTATACAATATTGTATTGATTGTTTCATAAGCAGCATCCATACATAGAAAAGTACATATTTAGCGCAAATTTATGGAGATTCTTAGAAATAGTTTCTTGTTTTGACTTTCCAACTCCTAATGATCTGAGGAATTCCTAAACTTTTGCTGGATCCTTATGTTATACTGCCTCAAAAATATGGCGTCGTTGGGTACTCGTATCTACATCTATGTACACATTATTACAGCGAATCCGCAACTAAAAGTAATTTTGTTTATTTATGTCGCTAAGATGCGTTTTAAATATCATCCTGTCTACAGCCTTTCAGTTCTTCATCATTTTAATTTCGTTAATAAGCCAGGTAACATGCTTATTTTTTTGTGGGACGTAACTATGCGTGAATGTCATATAGTTGAGTCAGCAGGAAGTTAAAAACTGTTACCTATCTATCCACCGTGTTAGCACTTGTTACCGGGAACCAGTCGATGTTGGACGTGTTATCAATAAGGTTCTATTCTGGATTGTACTAGAAAAAATGTGCTGCATAATGACTTATAGCTTTGGTTTGAGGGTACGAACTTTGTAAAACCGGAATATGAATTGATTTCTTCTTTTTTTCTTTTATAGGTATTTTATAGATCGACAATACCCAAGGTCAAATTCAGCTCAATGCTTCACAAATATTTAACATTTTGAAATTTGTAAAACATGTTTATATTGATCTTAATTTCAGTTTTGACTACAGTCATTTACGAAACAGAAGAAGCTTGGTACAATCCTGATTGGTTACACTCTACTATCGCTGATATGAGTTACTATTGGGATAATGTAAAAGATTGGACTGATTGGGGGGTGGAATAAAGATTACCTAAAGACATTACATCACTACGGGCTCGTTGAGCCGTTTCAATTGGATATTGGATCGAGAATAACTCCCATGAATAATTTTACTCATTGTAATTGCCCCAGAGTCTATTATCCGGTCTGTGCCAAGGATAATATTACTTATGTCAATGCGTGCATCATGAATTGCTTAAAGCAAATAGCCCGGCGAGACGGTCCTTGCATAACCTATCGCAGAAGTGGACACACCGTGGCGAAGATCACCTTCCCCGAGGATTGGGCAAACGACACAGATAAAAAGTACTTTTTTAAATCTGTGGATGTTGAACATGTGATATTATAATAAATGTATGTTTAAGAAAAGGATTACATTAATTAATCATAAAAATATTATTTCTACTAAAACAAGATAATTCACAAAAGAAAGGTGCATCCACATATCTATCTGTGATAGAAATCTGAGACCGACACCCGACATCTTTCCACGGAACACAAATCCAGCTGGAAACTTGTCACATAGCTCTCCGATTGAACCTCAACACGGAGCTGCAAGCCTGGCCTTCGTTTTGCCCCGCCATGTCTGCACCTTCGTGTTGGGAAATAATATTAAAGGCATAGTCTAATAAAACAAGTTATATTATTATACCATGATTAATGGTATGTGACAAGTTTTCAACTTGCCTTAAAACCCTACCCAAAACTTGGTGCCAGCACATAAGTGGTAGGACTCTTGGCAGAGTCCGCCTGGGGAAGTACCACACCTTTATTAGTTATTCTACCGCCAAGCAGTAATATGCAAACATTACTGTGTTCCGGTTTTCCGGTTTGAAAGGTAATGTTTCCAGAGAAAATACAGGGCTTAGAGATATAAGATCTTAGATCTCTGGGTAACGAGCGCAGTGCAGCGCTAGGTAATGATTTGGACTCTTTATGTTCCAATAGCTGCGTGTTATTGTGGTGTTATGTGTCAGGCATGTTGCTTACCATCAGGCACATGTCATGATAGTCTCGTCACTCATTATTTAAAAAAAACTCTATCAATATTTAGTAGTAGTAGTAGTAGCAGCCTAGTAGTAGTAGTAATAGTTCTAATCAAAGAGTTTACATATACTACGTATAGAGTTGGCACAAACGCTTTACACCGAAAGCACGAGTAGCACCTTTCTTGCCTTGTCGCTCTTGTGGAAGTATCATACTTTTGTCTCGTCCCATCACTCTGTTGCCATAGAAAGATGCACGTCATCTGCTTACGATTAACACAAAGGAATCGTGCGGAAAATCTAACTCTATACGTAGTATATGTAAACTCTTTGGTTCTAAAAACGTAAACAAACATAAAAAATTACATAAAAACGCCATAACATTTTCGTCGTCTTCATATGAAGATCTCATCGAAATTCATAAATTGAAATTACTCAAAAGTTCCACATAACACAAATTAATTAAATTTTATCAAAATATCGTTATTTTAAATATATTTCATTTATTTTGTCACTATTCGAGACTGAGAAAAGTGTCCGTGGTCGGAGGCTTTGAGGCGGGAGGAGTTGACTTAAGAATAGCAAAATTTGACTAAAACCAACTTGAATTCAGTTGAAAATGGTCCCTATTCTTCTTTTTTTCGCATATTCCAAGAAAAGTATGTAAAAAAAGAAACAAAACACCAAACAAATCCCCCAATGTGTTTAAAACTTAAATGAAATTGCATTTACAACGATATAGTTCGATTTGTACTAACAAGAAGATAGTAGAGGTAGTTGTGGCTCAAGTTCGTACCGATGTTGTTGAAAATTTTAGAGCACCACATTAAAAACCGGGACCATATCATTAAGATTTTAGCGTCTGTCTGCTTCACTGTTTTTTTTTTTTTATAAAGTGACGAGCAGGACATGTGCCGGATGTTAAGCAACATGCCTGTCGCATAACAGCATCGTGACACGCAGTTATTAGAACATGAAAAGTCCAAATCATTACTTAGCACTCGCACTCATCCCCCAGATATCTAAGATGTTACATCTCTAAGCCCTGTAATTTCTCTGGATACATTGCCCTTCAAACCGGAACACAGTAATGTTTGCATATTGCTTGGTGGTAGACTTTCACTGGCAATAAATATCATGACACTAGATTTTTGCAAGGATATTAGCTATCTGGCTTCCAAAGTTCCAATAGGCCATGACGATAAAAAACATTCTCACGGAACTAAAAAACGTTGAACACGATTTTTTCTTTTGTGTCAAAAATACATAATTTTACAAAAAAATAACCGACTTAAGGGACGCACTAGCCATCTTTACAATTTTCGAAAGTTCTCCTCGATTGCTCTAGAATGTCATCATCAGATCCTGGTTTCTTAATCATGGTATATGGTAACCTTGCAATATTTCCTTTACAATAAAAAAATAATCATCAAAATCGGTTCATAAACGACGAAGTTGGATAACTTCGTCGTTTATATATATATTACATAAAATATATATATATATTATTAGGAACATAGTTTATTCTAAATTAAGAACTCCATTAGTTCATAAATAAGACAGCTATGATCAGTCTACAGCATTTTATTTCGGAATCAGTCCTTCATACCAAATCAGTAACAGATGTACAATTGTCACTTTTTTTACTTAGATATTTACTTATTACTGGTTACGAGTGCTTTTAATTTAAACCTTTCGCTTAGACTTGCTGCCGTATATGATTTTATATCAACATGTTCCGACGAGACAAACGTGAGCTTCCTAGTTTCCCGCCAAAACTATCGCAGCCCACAGACTACAAACAAATTATATGTACCCGGAATTTTAGGGTTGCCATAGAGTGCATTTCAGTATTCTTACTATTCTTTCAATACCAACTTATATAAATTACTAATATTGCTAACAATATACCTATATACGGTCGAATTGAGAAACCTCCTTATTTGAAGTCGGTTTAAAAAAAGAAACAACAGCTCTGAGATGTTTCGAGTGACGTTATTTCATTGTACGATTTCTACGAACACGTAACGTGACGTTTGTCTAATTTGATAAAACAAAAAAATAGTGTCCTGTATTTTTTCCACAGTCTCCTTGACGGACTAATTAGAATAGTATATTTTTGACCCAGTCACCATCAAATTATCAAATTCTTGTGCGTAGTGAACACTAAATGAGTACCAGCGAGCGTGGGGCAGCCGCCGTCTGTCGGCGCGTGCCACTCCGGGTTTCAGGTGACGAGAGCGGTCGCAGGCGGCACCGCTCCGGTGTCAAAGGCGCCGCCCGCCGACGCTGATACCGAGGCTCCCGTTACGGCGGCACCCGTTTTAGCACGCTTCGAAATATGGAGAAATCGGTTAGCTTGTAATGAAGGGGTGTCAGGCGACGAATGATAGACATACTACAGGGACGCACTGGTTTGTGTTTGAAACGGATTGTGTAGCGAAATCACATTCGTTATTGACAAAACTAAATGAATAAACGTACTGAACCACTTTTTAGGGTCCCGTAGCCAAATGGCAAAATACGGGACCCTTATAGATTCGTCATGACTGTCTGTCTGTCTGTCTGTCCGTTAGTATGTCACAGCCGCTTTTCTCCGAAACTATAAAAGCTATACTATTGAAACTTGGTAAGTAGATGTAATCTGTGAACCGTATTAAGATTTTGATACAAAAAACAGAAAACAACAAAAATTTTTAGGGGGGTACCCATACATAGTACTGAAACTAAATTTTTTTTATCAATACTTTAAGGGGTTTCTATGGATAGGTCATCTAAAATGATATTGAGGTTTCCAACAAATTTTTTTCTAAACTGAATAGTTTGCGCGAGGGAGGACTCTTCCAAAGTGGTAAAAAGTGTGTGTCCCCCTGTAACTTCTAAAATAAGAGAATGATAAAAAAAAGTGTATGATGTAGTTTACCATGTAAACTATCAGCGAAAATTGGTTTGAATGATATCTAGTAAGAAGTTTTATTTTAATACGTCATATATTGACTATTGTTGAAACACTGATTAAAGTAAGAACGAAGTACAAGAACTTTTGTATTATGTTACTTGCTGCTACGGAAGCCTTCATGGGCGAGCCCGACTCGCACTTGACCACTTTTATTTATTTAATATTCGTTATTTACAAAACTGAATGAATAGTACACTTACGACATGCTTTTTTTAACAAGTACTAAGTTTACACGATGCGGTCTACGATGGAGCGTGCTTACCTAGAAGAAACCGATTCACTCTCATTCTCAATCTGAAAATACTAAGATTATAACCATCGGGAAAACCCCGAGTGACAAGCTAGCGCAGTACATGTGTCTGGATATAACAGCTCAGTTGGACGCACCTCTTGTAACACGAACAATACAAATCATTACCTAGCACTGATCTGCGCTCTTCATGCAGAGCAAAGATAAAAGCCGCTTCATCTCTATGCCCTGTAATTTACTACTTACCTAGTAAAAAGAACATAATTGTTTGTTTTTTATGCAATCCAGATGCCCACAGCTCATTGGAAGCGTGCCTAGCATGCTTGCCGCATAGTTCTTAATATGTCTCACAATTTTTTGACAATTAGCTGAGAATTTTATCAATTGAACCAAAAGTTTCAATAAATTAAAAAAAATAACGCTGCATTCGTATACCTACATAGGAGATACAACAACGCATCATAGTTAAGATACATTTTGGTGCAGTTCACAAATTGGTACCTACTGTTCAAGACATTCACTCTTTTCGTCAAGTGTTCCGAATAGATAATGCCATAGGAAATATAAAGCCGTGTACATGTAAATAAAAAAAGTAATATACATCTAAACACTTGTTATCTTTCCTTCATTGGGCTATAGAAAATTCAATTGCGCTTAAGTAGTAAGTAGGTACTTAGGTTTGTAGCGTAGTGTTGTTCTCATCGTTTTTAGTTGTGTTAATAAACGCTCTGCCCGTTAAAAACGTTAACGTTGTAATTTGAACTGAATACACATACGGTAGCAGTAGAGTAGAGACAAAGGACGTTATTGTGTGCGTAAATAGCCGTTGATACGTTGTACGTGTGAAACTCGTTTCAGCCACGGTGCACCACCGATTGATGTTAATTGAAGGGTGTTAGGTCGAAAGCGCCCGCTTCCGACGTGCACCTTGATGCCAAGGTTGATTGTTTGTCTATTCAGCTGTGCGGGCAGAAATCCTACTAACACGCTATTATATATAGGTACGAAAGTTTGAATATATAGGTACTCGTTGCTCAATCACGTCGGAATGTCTGAACGGATCGAATTGAAATTTGAAACACGGATAGCCTGGAATAGTTTTAATATTAACTACGTGGGTAAAACCGCGGTGCGCTGTTAATCAATTAATAATTGCAACGTCTTGTTAAAATGAAGTCTAACTGGTACATGGCCATGTTAGTGCGTCGCAGTATATTAAATTGGTAAAAGGCGTATATATATGACACAAAGATGAGTATATTAATTTTTACTGACTTCAAAATAAAAAGAGGTTCTCAATTTGTGTGTATGTTACACGAGAGCTCCGCTAATTGTGAATATATTTTAGTAATTCTTTTTTTTGTTTGGTATTAATATGTACATTTTGTCAAAATTTTGCTTAAATTTGCTTATTTTAAAATTTACATATTGACGATTTAGTCAAAGTTTCTTATAAAATTTAATAAAGTGTCTGATTTTTATTTTATATTGAAATTGGTTTTATTTTTTTCAGGAAAATAGATTATTATGATATACTCGTAGCATGATCTTTCTCTACGTGTGATTGGAAGTGTGCGCTAACTCTCTTTAAGCTTTAACATAATGACGCAAGTTTGGTAGTCACAGGCTCTGTTGGAAGAGGAGTATTAAAAACCTTGTACACAGAAATAATGAAACTCGTGAGATATGAAATGAAAGTAATTTATTTATCCATAGTACATTAAATTGAGCAAAACAATAATAATAACATTAAAATTAAAATAAATTGAATTGAAAAATTAAAATTAATAACATTATGATATGTGTGAGAAATATGTAATAAGTTGTATACAGGCTAAATATGAGGGTAACTGCCATAAGCCATTGATGTAAAAAAAAACTAAGAAAAGCACTGATCCTTGCACTGATTAGTTCCTGCGTTCCATAGCCTCACTTCGCATTTCACACCACTCCGCCTCCTCGTGTTACCAGCGTGTATACATATTTATTTTCAGTGTTTTTTTTCATTAATAATAGTACTACAAGCTTTGCTTAGCTTGCGGTCAGATGGTGTTGTGTGTGAATTGTCCACCAATATTTATTTATTTACTTAATGATTATGATTTAAACTACGCCAGTAATTAGTTATTTACATTGAAAAAAAATCTACATTTTAAAACAAAACGAATGTAATAAAAAAAACTTAAAGCCAATCTTATACTATTACGTCTAGTTATTACAACGTCTAGTTTAAAAGTAAGGAATTCCATTCAGTCTACTTCGATCCTTAAGGAGTACAGCAGCAATTAAGAAATATGGCAAAAAATATATTTGATATTGTGTAAGACTTCGTTAATCAAGCAATGTGGTAGATAAATCATGGTCCGTTTGCATTATGTATCATTTATACGCTCGTACGTGGCTCTCATTGCGATCGGACAGATTGTAATGCGAATAGTTGGAGTGGCGACTCGCAATATATCATGCTGCAATGTGTTTTTGTGAGATCTTGGAGCCGTGGTGCCATTCAACAGCTATCAGTGTAGTATCATATCATGTTCCCATGTAAAATCGTCATCTGTTGTAAATCTTTATGTTTCTGTCACTGCGAAATTATAGAAACTATAAGATTATAATCTAACGGCGTCAGATGACAAACTAACACAACCTACGGTAAGATATTTTCACGCGTTAGATTATAATCTGATACTGTTGACAGTTTTACGGTGCCATATCTTTTTTGGTTACCTCGTAGGTAAACGTTTTCCCTTGTAAATTATCAATCGAATAAAGTGCAAGTGACGCAACATTCACAATTTACTGCAAAGTAAAGTGTTATTCCTTGATAACACAATAACAACAATATAATACAATTGTGTCTAAAAATAATAGTGGGGCAGGAATGTACTTAATATTTTACATCTATTCTTTTACCCGCCGAACATATGTACCTAAATAAAACAAAATCATGAAAATCGGTCGAGTCGTCCAACACAAATAGTGTGAGATGGATTTTTTTAGATATCTAATGCGGGTACCCCGTTATACAAAATAGTTGAAAAATAAAAAGAAGCCTAGGTTTTTGTGTTTGGACTGAAGCTGTTTTACCGCTTAACTCGTTACTTAACTTAAAATAATTATACTTGTATAAACTAAACGAGTATAGACTAAATGTAATATAGATTTAGTAGCACGGACCCGCCGGTTACCGGGTACTGCTAACCGAGTTAGTAAGTACCTGTATAAAAAATGTAATATATGAAATATGTTGCAGTCGGATTGTATAATTCGCCGCATTCCATTACGGCTAGACGTTATCAAAAACAGGGCAATTTTGTAATGCGGCGGTTCAACGATTAGCGTTAGGTTAACTATCAGGCGGATAAAACAATCCGTCCGCGACATGTAAATGTACATATACTAATCTCTTAATACAGTAAAAATTAACCACAGTGATCGACATGAATTCCTAATACTTACGACCAAAAATGCATTAACTCTTTACGTCGTAGAAAGGGCTGTGTTATATTAGTTATTTCTATTTTTATCATTTCTATTTATACAATTTTTTAAAGAAAGAGTTACAATACGAGCATGACATGTGCCTGATAGTAAGCAACATAACAGCACAGTGACACGCAGCTATTGAAACATGAAAGTCCAAATCATTACCTAGCACTGCACTGCGCTCGTCACCCAGAGATCTAAGATTTTATGTCTCTAAGCCCTGTAATTTCTCTGAAAACATTACCTTTCAAACCGGAACACAGTAATGTTTGCACGTTACTGCTTAGCGGCAGAATAAAACTGGCAAAGGTGTGGTACCTACTTCCCCAGACGGACTCTGCCAAGAGTCCTACCATTACAAAACAAAAATTAGAATATTCTACATTACTGATAAACAATAATAGAAGATTAAACAACCTGACACGAGCTCAAAGAGCATACGGAGATTAGTTCCGAAAAAAATCGTAATCTATACTAATGTTATAAAGCTGAAGAGTTTGTTTGTGGACTATGATGCACTCCTAAAGAAATTACTAATCATGGAACTGTGAATGGAACTAGTGTTACCTCAAAATTGACACTAGTTTCATTATTTTGAGATCCATTTCTAATGGAACTAATGTTGTAAAAATATATTCAGTAGTTCCATCATGGAACTGTGAATGGAACAAGTGTCGACTCAAAATTTACACTAGTTCCATTATTTCGAAATCTATTTTTAATGGAACTAATGTTGTAAAAACATTATCAGTAGTTCCATCATGGAACTGTGAATAGAACTAGTGACAACGAACCCTTTTATCAAATTTGCACACCGTGTGCAGTTTGAACCAACTTGAAACATAAGATAATTTTTATTTCGATTCATCATCATCATCATTTACCTACCCTTATCCCACTTTATGTGGGGTCGGTACAACATGTACGTTTCCTCCATTCGTCTCTATCATGTGTCAAATCTGAGTGTATTCCTTTCCTATCCATGTCTTCTTTCACACAATCTAGCCACACTTTTTTTTGGTCACCCTCTACCACAACATCCTTCAACATTCATATTTAAAACTCTTTGGGTTATGTGGTCTTCATTTCTACGCATAACATGGCCAAACCATGATAACCTGGAGCTTTTCAACCTAATTTAAATTTTTATTTCGATTTATAGTCTTTAATATCCGAGCGAAGCCGGATCGGGTCACTAGCAGCAGTATAAAAAAGTAAAACAACAATTTGGGGTATCTAGGCGATTACAGACCTTACGCGTATGAATTAGGATATTATACTGACGTAATCTGTCGTCACAGTTGTAATTGTTGCGGTATAATGAGATGAAAGCTGCGCCCGTCTATTTTCGTACACGCTACACACTGCACCGTAGTTTAATAAACAAGTACAACATTAACAAAGACACGTTAATCCCATAATAACAATCGTATTATTATAAAACAGAATGTAGCCAAGGTCAAGGCTAAGATGAATCTATTTTTTTAACTTTTATAGTTAGACCGCTATCTCGGCTGATGTTAAAAGTGATGAAGTGGTCTACGATGGAGCGCGTTTACCTTCTTTTCATGTGGGGGAAATACATTTACGTATCCCCACCATGCAGGGACATGGTGAGGCATGTCGGGTTCGACACCATGACAACGACATACATAGTGCCCTTACCGACATAACCCCCACAGATTTCTCCGGCATGGCCAGGGGTCAGGGTCGCGAGGTCACTTTTCGCACTCCCGTCAACGATTATGACCCTTGCCACCACCCTTGCGGACCCACCTCGCGTGGGATGTTAGTACTCCCGCATTCAGCTCTAGTGAAGCGCAGGAAATCAGCGGCACTTCACCTCCTCGAAGGGCTATCCCTAGGCGGAGTGCCGGACGCCTCTAAGCCTCCGACGCCCCAGGCCCTCCAGTAGAGAAGAGACGAGATGCGAGTCCAGAGTCGCAATCTCCAAGTTCAACAACAACAACAACAAATTCTGACTTTTAGAGCTTTGGGACTTTGCATAATTTGGTGAAATACTTGAAATTTAATCAAAGCATGGGAAACTCACCTGCAATATGGGAAGGTTTTAACCGCGTCCGGTGATATTTTCAGAGTAAAACGGGCTCATTTACGACATGTGGATTTGATTTAGTTCTTTTGGCGCGCTTTTGATTGGCTTCCCAGAGGATGTCATTGCAGCAAAATAGTCTACTGAACTTCAAAAAATCTTCGTATGTCTATTTATTCCATTTTAGGAATACATGGTTCTGCCAGAAGACTGTGAAAGTCTTTTATTCATCAAAAACTATCAAACGAAATATCAACAGAATGCAAACAGGACAATTATTAAAATAGAACTAAAAGAAATAGGTAGAAGAAAAAACTAAAAAAGAAGGTTTATAGCACCGTCGCGAACTCTGATATTTAGTTTGAAATGACGTACACAAACGTGCTGATTTTATTATTTCACAGCACTTACATATTTCTAATATCCGGTTTTGTATTTATACCAAACTGCGGTCCGGGGTACAGTCCGCGGCTTGCCCAAACAACTAGGCACTTGCAAGGAGTTTGTCCCCTTATGACAAAGATTTCACAAAATTTTAATGTGACCTTTACATATATTTAAAGGTATAATTTACAAAAAGTCCTTACTTGGTACAAATATTAACGAAAAGAGAACGTAACGCGAAGCTAGAATTATTCAATCTTTGTAACTGATATATTGACGGTGTGTGATCTGTGTCTTACTGTCAAACAACTGAAAATTGTTTCAAACGCACTTAAAAAAGAGTAGATAATGCGTATAAAACAGTAGTTTCGGAAAAACAAAAACTGTGTCTCTAGGATCGGCCACATTTGCAGGAGTGCGTTGTCAGGTTGTCACTAATCTGATAGGCTGAAGCGCACACATATACACAAGTTTGCCCGTGTAATGACCAGTGATGTGTGCGTGTCAGCCTGAATGTGACAGCGCACACGTGCATAATATGTGGCCGACTTTATGAACACAGTTTTTGTTTTAGCGACACTACGTCCGACTTTTTTTATACATCCACGAGCCAAGGTTACATTTAAAAAGAGCAGTCGTAATTTTTTTAAATTATCAAAATTTTTGTGGAATTTTCTTTTTTTTTTAATGTAATAAGTTCCTGAAAAGCATTACAGCCAGTAAAGCCATGAATTAAATCAAAAATCAAAGCAGTCTTCAAGTTATAGCGTAACCAAAACAAATGAAGATTAATTATTATAAATAGATAATACTTTGGTATCCTGTTAGGTTCAAGAAATAGCAATCATGTTGCCAGAGTGTTTTTCCCGACAAGTTTCTCGGTAATCATTTCCCAATAGACTAAAACCAGCCGTTTTAACTTAACAAGAATTAATTAACTAGCTTTGTACAATTAAAGGTAATATAGATTTCAGAGAAAACTTTCTTTGGAGCAATTTCACGGTTCAGAATTTATCCTTAATCTTCATCAACTACCTACGTAACTTTGAGAACTGCAAACTTCGAATTTATAATGAGTTTTTAAAACAATAATTCACGGGTCAGTAAACAAATTAAACAAGTTAGGAGAATAAATTGCAAAAACGTGATGTTTTCAAAACGTTGGAACTTGTAGCGTCCGACCTTGCGTAATGAAATTGTTAAATATTTTTGTAATCAAATTAGGTATTAGTGATAGTGTCTGTGAGTTCTCTGAATCTGAATATGGAAATAGGTGTTTTCTTCGGAAAGCTTCGAGTCAGCAGTACACACCATTGGGATGGATCGGCTAAGTATCAGCTGGAGGTCCTGGAATCGATCGAGAGACGTGCCAAAAGGCTCATAGGAAACAACACTCTTGTGCAAAAACGACTACAAAGTCTTGACCATCGCCGAAAAATTGCCAGCCTATCGGTTTTTTATCGGATACACTTTAGAGAGTGTGCGAGACTGATTTGCGTGATCTGACCTTGCCCTTTTTTCTATCGGAATGCTCGTAGCTCGAAAAAGCGACATCGTTTCATGGTTGATGTTCCAAAGACACGAACGAAGAGATTTGACTCTATTTTTGTGATAAGAACATCTAGGCTGTGTACTACGTTGCCTGAGTGGGTTTTTTCCGATGGTTACAATCTTTGTGTCTTCAAATCGAGAGTGAATCGGTTTCTTCTAGGTAAACACGCTCCATCGTAGGCCGCATCGTCGCTTAACATCAGGCGAGACGGCAGTCAAGTGTAAACCTATAAAAGTTAAAAAAAAACATAGTGAGCTACTGCTGTAGACCGACCGCCTGTCAAGGATATCTAATGCCATATTTGTTGGGTCCAGGATAACGAACTCTCTTATTTTCTGTTTTCAAATCTCGTGTGTATAATTTCTAATTATTGTAAATCTGTCGTCGGCGAGGCGAGGCGACACTGTGTAGCTTTTTTTCACCGCGACAGAATTCACACGAACAAGTGTAAGGGAAGTTAATTATAAAATATGTTCCGATTTCGTGATACGCTCCGTTTATATCGTAGTTTTTGTTTCGGTACAATCGCTACTAGACGTAACAACCTATACTACTAGCGGAGTACTCATAGCGATTTTTTAAACCACAACGCAAAAACAACGATGGTATAAATATGACATGTCTGTGAGTGTGTGTGTGTGTACCAGGGTGTATATGTCTGTGGCATGGTTTTGTGTTATGAAGATCTGGGTTGTGGAATGCGTTGACTGGTTGGGTTCCGTATTCCCTATGGTTACAATTTTTGTATCTTCAATTCGAGAGTGAATCGGTTTCTTCTAGGTAATCACGCTCCATCGTAGACCGCATCGTCGCTTAACATCAGGCGAGATGGCAATCACGCGTAAATCTATAAAAGTTAAAAAACAACGATCGATAATTTCTCGAAACCTGGGTCATTCATGACCCACTCGTATGGTGATCAGGTTTTAAAGATTCAATCGTTCGATCATTTGGGCCGCAGTTCCTTTGTACGTTAACAATAAAGTACGTAATAAAGTTCAATTTGGTTTATCTTGTAAAGTTATGATTTGGGTTACAAAAGATCGGATGTTTCAGACATCCGTGATTCGATCACTTGTGTATAGGTTGCAACAGAATCAAAAGATTCGATCGATCACGATCGACGTTTAGGCACTAAAATTCATCATTACTCCCCTCGGTAATAACATGCATATTCGTACCTAGCTGGGTTCGCCGTTGACTAATAATACAAGGAGTTTACATTTAAATACTATGCATAAAGTTGGCATAATTTTATTTTTAATTATTTACACCAAAAGCACGGGTCTAATCGCTCTTGCCTTGTCGCTCTTTTCTCGATGACATCACAGCATGTGTCAAAGATTGCCTCATTGAATATGACAGATTAAGCACCTCTTGAATATAAACCTTTGCTAATCAAATTTGTTTCTAAATCTGAGTTGGTATGACCAATTGACGACAAGTGATGAAAAATCCGACAGGTGGCGTAAAAGATAACTGAAGAAGTGTTTTGTTTGAAAGCGATATTGTCAGGAATTACTGAACCGATTTCAGTCACTCTTTCACCGTTGTGTATGTACGGGATCCTGATGAGTGCTATATAATGTACCTCGGACGAAGCCGGGGCGGACATCTAGTAATATATATTCTGACACATACTTTATAGGTAAATTAAAAAATATGTCAAAAAAGTTATGTTCACAAATTATGAAAACAAATCAAACTTAAAAAGTAATTTGAAATGTTGGACTATATTATATTGAATATGTTGGACTATATTATATTGAATATGTTGGACTATATTATATTGAATATGTTGGACTATATTATATTGAATATGATGAACTATATTATATTGAATATGTTGGACTCTATTATATTGAATATGTTGGACTATATTATATTGAATATATTGGATGTATATTATAATGATTTCAAATTAATTCTAATTTTATTTAGCTTATTTCCTGATGTCATTTAGCTACTTGTATTGTGTATACAGATATAGATAAGAACATAGCTTAGGTCAAAACTGTAAATTGTTGAATATTATTTAAGTTTGTTGATAACTGTGTACTCTGATTTATATGTATACACAACTACTTGTTATGTATACGCAAAGAAATAAAATTGCAAATGTTTAAAAGATTGGGTGTATAACAATAGGAAAACTCCAATAGTTTATTCAAAGTGTGAATGAAATACACATCTCTGACATTCTTTATTTTGCACGCAGTTATAAAACTGTTGATAATAGATTAGTTTTGTAGAAGCATCATTCTATTTTAGTTTGCGGCTATAGTTAGTGCTGTGTAAGGGAAATCCACCAATATTTATTATTATGATCGGTAGAAGATCATATTTCCATTAATACACCATTCTTAGAAAACAAATATCCGGGATCAAAGTAAACTAGGCAAAACCACATTTAAAGAGTACCTACATTTCCAATAATACTTACTTACATTATTCTTGGAAAGTAAACATCCAGCATCAAAATAAGTTGGGAAAACAATATTTTTATTTACAAATTTTATTTCTAAGAAACTGGTGGCTTAGTCGGCTGCCACCAATAATAATTGATATCGATATAGTTTACATAATAATTATTTGTTATACCTATTTACTTTTCAATAGTCGTGATGACTTAGTGGTTGTGTGTAGGTTGTAGGTTCGAATCCCACCGAAACTGCTTTAAGTGTTTTTCCATGTGTCGGTGTACAAGTATGTCATCTCAATTGTCTTTGACGATGATAGAAAATGTCGTGAGGAAATCAACGTGTTCTAAAAAGTACGTATAAGGTATAGGTATCTCTCGAAGGCATCATTCGAAAACCGCACTCAGCTAGCGTCGTGGGTTTTGACCTTGAATCTCCCTTTGCGAGAGAAAGCCTGAGATCTCTGTGATCCCAGGAAACCTGTGGGAATATGGAGTGAGCTGCTTGTGCTAATCATTTTATAATTGAAAATAAATACATACTTACCACGAAATACCAAATATCAACAAAAAATACCACGAGAAAAGGACTTTTCGAGTCTCGAGTCGAGTTTCGAAAGGGAAAGGCTCACATCATTTCACACACCTAATGTTTGATTTTAGAAAAAAAATACCGGTGGTGCAATACCAAATAGGGGCAATCTGCTAGTATTCCATTAAAGGAAAATGGAATATCATCACGTTTAGTCCAATTTACTTTGTTTTTGGATATTTAATTTTGTTTTATAAGGATTATGTTTCGATTTAGGAGCTTGAACGTGATCGTTTACCAACTATCAAATACACAAATATTATTTATTAATTTATTATATATATAGACAAACTAACAAAAAAATTGGATTTTTGGATTTTTTTATGATATATCCAACCAACCATAAGCAGCCCACTAAATGTTCCCACTGCTGGTACTCGGGGCCTTCTCTCGCAAGGGGAGAGTTAAGGCCATAATCCACCACGCTGGTTGTATCATAATATTATTGAATGTTGTAGTTGTTTGCTAGAATCTGAGTTTCTCCAAAATCACCCTTAAATTTCTTATTAATCAAACTCAGAGGTCTAAAAGTCAGTCGATAAAGCTCCGCCAAAATCGTTCGTTTGCGATCAATTTTGATAGTAGTCTGCGCCGGCCACAATCTGCCGTCTCACTCACCCAGTGTCGACGTGTATGCATGATAGAAAGGGATAGTGGAGCCGCATCGTCGGTTTGAAAGCGGCGTGTGTGCGCCGTGTTCTTATTCGCGACTGGTGGTCGTAGGCGTGGCGGCGGCAGTCGCGCTTTGCCCCTCTGATTCAGATGTCGGACGAGCTACTAGCACAGTGCCGCGGTCCGATCCCCAACAGTTGAATGCGTCTTGTAAACTGTTTGACAGCGCAGTCGTTCCTCGCCCGCGACGTTGTCAGTTCTCGCTTACTGTTTAGGAGGTAAAGTTCAAATTGGCCATCACGATGCTATGTGTTCTGTAGAACCGCAAGGAACAATGTTTGTATTGTGCTTTATGAAAAAAAGTTTCGAATGAGTTTGCAGCGCTGAGTTTGATTTTGTGATGGTGATTCTGTTCGCATGTTTGTGTTGGTAGTAAATCGTCTGACTGACCATAAGACGATCTGTCGATAGTAGACGAAACAGTGGCATTTTTATCATATGTAAATAATACGTGGCATATTGATATGCACATAAATTATGTATACATATCGTGCATATAGTCCAGTAGTAGGTTTATTGGCAAATCAAAATATGTCACACACATCAATTAATTAAATTACTAAGTATAATAAACAATTCACGAAGTAATTAGGTAAGACAAGACCCGCAAATTCTTTTCATCCCAAGTAGAAACCAGTTTCGCTGGCTGGGACCGTAGTAAACTCTTATAAGCACTTTGATCCTTATGTGTTTATAAATAAACAGTGGGTATAAAATGTTTACAAAAAGAGCACGTTTTCTATGACACTTTGAAAATATGAACGGGTTGGGCATTACTACACCATCTATGTAATTACATACTTACTTTTATTTACCATCAAGTTCAAATATTAAAAACAAATGAAAGAAGGTGCTTTGTTTTACCTAGTGTTCGGTATAGAGTTCCTTTTACACAGTATATAACATATTCAAACCAAGAAGAATTAAAAAAAAATATATACACACAAGATTAAAAAGTATCAATTATAAATATTTATTTACAAAATGTACATGCATTTAGTCTAGAAGACCGTACATATTGTGTATTGTATTTACCCATATCGTTTTGCTCTCGCTAAAAACTAAGTAAAAAACTATTTTTGTAGAATTGGTCACAGATACATGCTTAATTTTTAAACAGGCATTGTTGCATGAACTTGTTTCTTTTTTTATAAGTACTGACATAGATTTTTTTGTGCTTTAGCATAGGAATGAAGAAAAATATAACACATAAAAATGAAAAGCCGCTATACCTATACCTATATCAAAAAATTGTGCCGTTGCCCATATAAAAGATTTAATATCCGAAGTTTGTTAAAAAAAACATTTTTAGATATATATTCCAATAGACTAATAGACTAAATGTAGGTATTAGGTAAAGCTAGACTTTTATTTCTATAGGTAGACACTTACTACTTACTTAGTAATGGCAAATAACGGATGGTGAAAAAACTGTCTCAATGACGTATTTTTATGAAATTTTTGTTCAATCACGTGAACAAAAATCTAAGCATCCAAATTTTTGTTTATGTTAGTAGTAGGAGGTACGTGTTTATAACCTGTACATACATGTCTCATTTTCACTTAGTTTTATAGTTTTCATTTTGAATGGCGCTTTTACAACCACCTTTTTTTCTAGGTAAGCACGCTCCATCGTAGATCTCATCATCGCTTAACATCAGGCGAGATGGTGGTCAAGTGCGAACCTATTATAGTAAAAAAAAAAACCATTAAACCTGAGAACTTTCAGAATAGAAGTAGACATTATGTGTTGGGACTCTTTGCTGAGTCCACCTAAGGAAGTACTTACCACACTTTTGCCAGTTATACTACAGACAAGCAGTAATCTGTATTCCGGTTTGAAGGACAACGTTTCCAGATAAATTCCACGGCTAGGAGATTACTCATCTTGAACGTCTGGGGGACGAGCGCAGTGTAGTGCTCGGTAGCGATTTAGGACTGTTGAAGTAAATAACTATGTGGCACTGTCCTGTCATGGACAAGCGCTTACTATCATGCCCAATCTTTTGTTTAGCTTATCGCACAATTCTATAAAAAGAATTGAAGTAGCTATACTCTACGTATTTAATCAATTTTTCTGTGAAATAATTACCTAACACCCAGGATTCAATCAACAGGTTCTATTCAAAAGATTTCTTGGATGTTTTTTTATGTTTAAGTGAAAGTGCTTAAATTTTCGGTTCGGATTTGAGGAAAGTCAATTAATCAGCCCTTAACAGCCGGAGCCTTATTCATTCTCATTTTCCCCTTTATATTTTCTCTCGTAAATTTCAGTAGAGTTTTTTGTGAAAGGTTATAAAGGTCGTAGGTTGTACTAATCGATGTTGGATAAAATCTTTGCGAAGAGAAATGACGTAGTTATTTAGATGAATGCCAAACTAAAAGGGTGAATCCCGAAACCCGTTGCCAGGATTTTGCTAAATCGGCGCTCGTTTCAAGTTTCCGGGACGGCCGCCATTGCAGTAGTCCTCCCAATGGTAGGGTGGCTGACTGGCTGAAACCCTCGCCGCAAAAAATGTTTATCGAGCGCCATAAATGCTTGTGCTGAGCTAAAACCATTTTTGTACTGCCTTTTACAAATATTTTGTAGGCCCGAATAAATGCTTGTTTTCAATTTCAAAATTAAACTAGCTGTCTCATAAGTAATACGTTTCAAGTTTTTAGTCAGTTTAGTCAGAGTTTAGAAATAATAAAATTAGTTAATTCTTAGTCCGTTTGGATTTTGTTTTAAATAAACATCACTACCTAGCAAAGCTTAAATGATCTTTTCCTAATATTAAAAATGAATATCGGCCCATTCTCGGACATACCGAGATATTTTTCATATACCTACTGTACCTATTTTAAGTTTGACACGTAAAATAAAAGGTTATGAATACATACATATACATACATACATACATAAGCATAAACAGCCCACTAAATGTTCCCACTGCTGGGACTCGGGGCCTTCTCTCGTAAGGAAAGCGTCAAAGCCATAATCCACCATCCTAGCTCGGTGCGGGTTGGTGGATGACACATGACTTTGATAGATTCTAGGTACATGTCGGTTTCCTCATGATGTTTTCCTTCACCGTTATAACTTAGCGGCATTGAGCATATGGCTTCGAAAAGACAGTGGTGCGTGTGGTTTTGAACCCGGGGTCTCTCGATCATCAGTCGCCGATCTCTCCACTAGACCAGCCGTAACTTTATAAATATAATTAGCGGTGGACATTCCTCATACAGCACAAAGTAACCCCAAACTAAGCAAAGCTTATGATATGGAAGCTGACTGATTCCGGATTGTTAATTTTGGTGTTAATATTAAGAACCTGAAATGTCCCAATGCTGACTACCCTAGTGGCTTAGTTGGTAGTAGCTCTGCCTGCGAAGCCGAGGGTCGTGGGTTCGATCCCCACCCAGTGCAAATATTTGTGTGAAGAATTCAAATGTTTGCACTGTGTCTGGGTGTTTCTATGTATAATAAGTATGTATTTAAAACTATATAAGTATTATATCAGCTATCTGGCTGCCATCACACAAGCTTTGCTTAGTTTGGGGTCAGATGGTGTTGTGTGTGAATTGCCCACCAATATTTATTTATATTTAATGCTGGGCAAAAGCCTCACTAGGTAGCCTCTTGTCACTTGTCTTTGTCCTGAGCAACCACAGAGCAATTAGTATTGAGCCGTTTAACAACCAATTAGTATTGGTTAGTTGGTCGAACACAACATGGTTTGCTATTTGATTTGCACTGTGTGGTCCCTAATTATGGGAAACGTCTACATCCCAATTCCAATCCAATGGCTAATATAACAATTCAACACTCAATTGTAATAAAACATGTATTTGCGCAGGCTAAAAACCATGTAACGTCACCACCAGTATGTGAGTTAACTGTCAAACCATACAATTAAAAAAAAAACACGATAATTATTTTAATTGTAACATCTTCACATTTTCACAGTTAAAGTTTAGAACGGAAGAATTAATGGTCTGTGACTTTTTTACTGTCCACGAAAGCTGTTTTCTCAATTAAAGCTCCTGAAAGCTTAAGTGTAAACAGCTCTAACTTGTTTATTAAAGTAAAAATTAAACAATACATGCGAAAACAAGGAAATGAGAGTAGTTAAATTTTTATCAATCTCTATAAAGTTTGATTTAATTACATCGTTATTTTAGAACTTTTATCGGTATTTTATTTCGAGAACAATGGGAAATGACTAATTAACGATCGACGTTACGATATCGGGCAGCGATTTACGCTCGTAGGTATTTTGTGGTATATTTCGGTACTCGTACCTAAATAACTATGATTATGATTCGCTTATATTTTATACTCGGTGAGGTTCTTAGTGAAGTGCTCATATTTTGCCCGTCAGTGGAATAACTTCAAAACGCGATACATTCTCAGACAAGCCGTAATTTACATTTGAATAACTCTCAGTTAAAAATAATTTCTTGATATGGCACATTAAGCTTTGAATATATGTAGGTAGTGGTGATAATAAATCCATGGCATTCAACCTGCCGACGACGTCTATTCGTCGTCAGGTTGAACAAACGTACCGAGATCTAAATTATTCTACTCGCACCTCGACTTTTGCACTTTTGCGTTTTACTCATTATCGCATTTATTATTTTTATTTTTTTATTATTTATATCGACTGATTTTAAAAAGACTTCAACAAATGGTAGGTATTGCATTTTATTCCATCTTTTTTTGCACACCAATACGAATGACCACATTATGTTCTCACTGATTAGGGTATTTCACAACTTGAGAGTGAAAGGCATTCACTCTGACCAAGTACCAAGTTCTTGGACGTTGCGCTTCCCAAAGATGAATTTATAGTATTTTTATAATACTTTAATGACTGTATTTGGTGGCGCTTGGTTCCACGGTTCTGATATTTGAAGTTAAATATGTTTTTCAAACTAATTTATCTTCGTCGGCGTTATGATTTCTGAAGTTTGTTTTTATCATCTGTCGGCAAAAGAAATCAAACAAACACTTAATACGGTATAAATTATAGCTCATTATGATATGCAAATTTTATGACTTAGATAAGAACTTACAAGAAGAACTTTTCAATATTGACATTCTTGTAAATAATAAAATATTTCAAAAAGTTAATAAAGGCAGGCTCACAGATATTCTTCTTCCTTTCGTGTCTGAGCAGGCTTGTGACTGATAGCAGGAGTTAACTGTTTAAATTATGCTGAGTTGTTAACAGCAGTCGATATCCAATCGTGTTGTTAATTGCTCAAAGTAACTTTATGTAGTTTTCCAGCCACACGAGTAGATTAGTCCGAATACTTACCTAATATATTCGCGGTGCCTAGTTCAAATGTGCGGCTTGTTCTAGCTTGCTTTGAATCATGTGTGTGTCCGGACTTGTGTCTGTTCTTAACCGAAGGTTGAGTAATTGTTATCTGTTAACCGTTCGGTAAAAAGTTACGGCTGGTCTAGTCGGGAGACCGGCGACTACCGATCCGGAGCCCCCGGGTTCGAGTCCCGCCACGCGCACCGCTGTCTTTTCGAAGTCATGTGCGTAATGCCGCTAACTTAAAAACGGTGATGGAAAACATCTTGAGGAAACCGACATGTATCTAGAAACTTTCGAGTCATGTGTCATCTACCAACCCGCACTCGGCCAGTGTGGTGGATTATGGCCTTAACTCTCTCCATGCGAGAGAAGGCCCCGAGTCCCAGCAGTGGGAACATTTAGTTGGCTGCTTATGCTATGATTATGATAATCGATCGGTTAACTTTGAACAATTTAAGTTTTTCAAAGCAGATTCTACTCGTATCAGGAATCCGATGCCAACATTTTCTGAAATTAAAACTAAAAACTTGATTCCTTTTTGTCATCTTTTTTTAAGTAAGTAAGTAAGGTGATTAATGCAAGTAAAGGAAGGGCGAGGTGTAGGGTTGTCGGTGTTTTACATAACTTAAGATCAATTACGTATTTTTGAAGTGAACACTTCTTTTGGCAAACCGCACACAATTTTTTTCCTAGTCCGTGAATGAGGCTGATCCACGCTTGGAAGTGAAAGCCTTGATCCGAACTTGGGACGCTGAGTGTACCCGAGCAAGAACGATACAGTCATAATAACTTTAACTTCTGACTTGTTTCTCATTTATCCCACTAACACGATTCATAATAATTGTACATAATATTATTAACAATTACCTTTTTTTTACCATTTAAATTACGATTGTCGATTAGGTTTTGACTTCTGCCGTGTGTACTTAGCACACACAATCTTTTTTATGTTTCTTAACGTTATAAGCGTCGTGTATTTCTGATCTAATGACTTTACTCTTAAAATTAGACGGACATTTGGCACTCGTAATCTTCGTCAATGTTTGGAATCGGTAAGAGCCGGCGCAGGCGAGCCCAGCGGTCACTCGTCACAGTTTACGACGTCTGATGTAAAACGCGGCTTTCCTAACGAACCAACAACCAGTTTAGTTTTATTACTCTGCTACAATAAAACCTTCGCTTTTTAAGCCTTATCAAACCTAACGGGCGCCATAAAATGATATATTATTTGTGGTTCTAACGTATTTGATAACAAAAAACGTTGTTGTGTTCTCGATAAGATACGGGGAGTTGAAATTTATCACAATTTCTAAGAATTCGCTACTAAATACAAACTTAATATTGGACTTAATTCAAAAACAACAAGAACATTTTAATCTATACTAATATACGCGAGGCAGGTCCTACTCGTATGCTCCAGGGACATGAATAAATGGACTGTTTAGAAGTGACCTTCTGATAAGTATGTAAGTCAGATTTCAATGACATTGTTCTCACCCCATCGACTAGCAAGGATCTAACTTTGGATCATTGCATCTATCGTATTAATCTTAGGGAATATTTGCTACTGTCGCTTTCATTTATTTATTATTTCTATTACAAATTAAAAGAAAACTTTGACACAGCCCTTTTACAGCTGAATTTATTAATTATGTTATTGTTGTTTTTTAAATTATTACTAACTATCAATGTAATTACCTACCTACAAATTTGTACCTACTTGACGAGTCTGCTGAGAAATACTCAGGATGTTTAGTTATAAATATTTTGTGAGTGTAACTAGCATTGATAATAAATTTATTCTATTCTATTCTATTATAAAGCTGAAAGAAAATGTTATTGTTTGAACGCGCTAATCTCCGGAACTACTGATCTGAAATATATATTCATTAATTTTCATAGGTTTAAACTTGACCGCCATCTCGCCTGATGTTAAACGATGATGCGGTCTACGATGGGGCGTGTTTACCTAGATGAAATCGACTCACTATCGATTTGAAGACACAAAGATTGTAACTATCGGGAAAACCCCTCTCAGGCAACGTATTCCACAGCCTTGACGTTCTTATCACAAAAGTAGAGTCAAATTTCTTCGTTCGTGTCTTTAGAACATCAACCATGAAACAATGTTTGCAGGTAGGATAAGATGGTACAAAACATTTTAAAAGTTGACCCATACAAACTAGCCGCTTCTTCTAGAGGCATGTAATATGTCTGGCAGAACAATTTGTTTCAGTCTTAATTTATACAATGAAAAAAGAATAAGTGAATACAATAATAGTCAGCTTATTAAAGTCTGCTTCTACTTCTTCTTCGTCTTCCTTACATTTTTAGCTTTTATTTAGTTGTGTTACTTAGAGGAATGTCATCTGAATCTTCATCTTCTTTTTATTTCTTGCTTTTCTTTGCACATTTCATATCGAAACATTTTCACATTCTGGATATTTAGTATGCCTGAAGTGAAAAAACACAACATTTAAAGCCTCTACTTCTCCTTACTTTAGGTATTTCACATACCTAGTTTCTCTTAATTAAACAGGACTATTTAATGTTCCACATTTTTTTTTTCTAAAAAAACATGATCTTTTTACGTAATTATTAAAAATTACCTTAATAGTGACAGTCGATGTCAGTGTCAACTGACAACTATTAGAGATCTGTAGTCGGTAAATCCAAAAAGCAAAGAGACGGCACTAGTGTACAGATATTATTTAAATACTACTCCTGAGCCGTGCTACTCGTACCGATATGCAACCGCACACCGGTACGATATCGTGTCGTTATAAAGTACAAAATCGAGACATGCTAGGGATAGATAAGATTGTTGAAAAAATATCGAGATATCGATACTTTCCACTGGTCATCCTACTCATAAAAAAATACGTTTAGACACCGGAAAGGATGAATGGATCGTGTTGAAATTGGGAACACAAATTTATTATAGTTTGGAATAACAGATAAGCTACTTTTCAAGCCAAGAAAATGACGGGTTGAATAAGAACAACGTGGTTGATACGGCGGGGCGTATTGCGTATAGTATAGCGTATAATATGTGTATTTAAAAATAGAAAAGTGTCTCTAGTCTCTACGAGCATAAACAAACATGCCATGGAAATTACTGCCGCGAGGCAAGGTACCTGACAGCGTTGCTCCGTTGCAGTATAGCAATACTTAAGGTGCGTCCCCTCGCAAAACGAGTTTTTTGCTCAGTTTTCAGAGCTATCTACTCACTAGCCAAAACTTTGCCAAAATTGTTTAAATAATCTCCTCACAACAAAACCATAAAAAATAGAAAAATGAACTCGAAAAACCGACATTATTTGGATTTTGTGCTTACACCAACGGATAGGCAATTACATTACGAACATTTAGGAAGTTTTTTTTTCAAAAGACCAAAATCTGTTTTATAAGGAGATTATTCTAAAATTTGAGCATAAAATAGCGACAAATCCTACTGATCTCTCTTGCTCTTTCTTGCGGTGTGCGATAAGGTAAGAAATACTCAAGGTCATTTGCTCGGGGTACGGCTTTAAATAGTTAATATTTAATCTCCTTCTTAAAATCGAAGTCATATCTATCAAAGCAGTTCATCAAAAGTTTTATAGGTCAAGAAAAATAAAGTTTGTAGTTAGGACAGTCGTTAATTTAAATCAAATAAATAATGCTTTATTAAGAGTTAAAATAGAGTACGCAATGCAACTACAATAAAATCAATCTCTATCAGAAATAACACAGAACAGATATTTTCTACAAGCTAAATTTACTACCTATTTAAAATTCAATTCCTGTTTTGGGTTCCCCTTGTATAAAATATAAATATTAATTTGACAGTATTTCAAAAGTATACTCAACAAAAGACAGTATTTGAACAGTTAAATAAAATTACAGATATTTGTAAATATTCTAGTGAATTGAAGATCGTGGCAAGTAGGCAGTCTCTTGAAAAAACATTCTCATATTCTTAGATTTATTTCATTTGAAAAATAAAGCTCAACCCACGGAACCAACGTTTACTTTTCAACACAATCGAATAAACAATTTACTACATTGACTTTTACACTGCTGAAGTTGTTTTATTTAATGTAATAATAACTAAATAGAATATTAGTATTTTTATTGCTATCTGTGATTTTCAAGAGGTACATTTTTTTCTAGCCACTCTTTTTTTAGAATAGATTTACGAGATGAACATGCCATGAGCCTGGTAGTAAGGAGCATGCCTGCCCATAACAGCACAGTGACACGCATGTATTGGAACATGAAGAGTCCGAATAATTACCTAGCACCGCACTGCGCTCGTCACCCGAAGATATAAGGTATTTTATCTCTTGGCCCAGTAATTTATCTGAAAACATTGCCCTTGAAACCGGAACACAGTAATGTTTGGCGGTGTGTAAAGATATGGTTCTTCCCCAGGCGGCCTCTGCAAAGAGCTCTACCACTACTAAAACTCTTTAAAGTTTCTTTACTAAAATGATTTAAACATTATTTGTATTCATATTGGGCATAGATCAAATTTCAAATAATTTAGTATCTTCGAAAAAACAATACTTAAACTCAGATACTCGACCGAATTTCATAAGAACCCATCACGCAGTCATCAAGGTATATGCAAGTAAATTTTTGTTTCTTTTTCAATGTTCATAATATAAATAAAAACACCACACCGATTTCGATAAAATGTATACGGGACCACCTCTAACTATGATCTATCAAGCAAAAAACGAACCATCCAAATTGATTCACAATTAGCGGAGCCATCGCATAATATAACTACAAAAACAATTTTTTTTTGAAGTCGCTTTCATATTGTTCACTAAATACTGAAATTTGTTTCAGTCAACAACATAATTTTGTCAACGAAATATTCTCATTCAAAATTTATTTGAATGTGAAGTAAAAGTTACTATTTTTTTTTTAATAATAATATTAACTTTTACTTCAAAAGTGGGTACTTTTGTGTACTTGTACTTGTACTTGTATGTATATTTAAAAAGGGCTAACTAAAGCGTCCACATAAATAACAGTTATAAAATGCAAGTTTTTAATCCGGCTTGTCTATCTAATTAACGTTATACGTGTTAAATCGAATGAAAACCTATAATGAAGTAGTGCGAAGGGCGCCGCTATAGCTACTGCGATAACGTTTTTCAGGTTGTTTTATTAATTTAATTAATTACTTTGTCTGTCTTTCGTCACGCGTCGCGGCGGGCTTAGTAAGCGGAACTAGTAAAATTATATGTTACTGTAATATTTTAACTGGATGAGTATTTTTTAAATTAATTTATCGTTGTATCTAGGTCATTAATAAGGACGTATGCAGTTTCTGTGGCGTCTTACGGGTAGAAAAATAAATTTGTTTTGTAATTTTCATTTTTGATACAAAAATGAATTTGTTAATTCAACTTTTTTTTTTTCAGCTGATTTTATACCAAAGTAAGTTTTATAACAAGCAAAAATAAATACAAAGTAAACGCAGCCAATGCTCGTCAATAATCAAATAACCAAAACGACAACCCCAACGGCACCCGGCGTAAAAATGCCCATAACCTTAGATTCTTTGCCAATAACGCTGACTGCGTGGCGACACTAGATAAATATCCCAACCCAACAAAGTCTAGGTTTCGGTAACTCAACTACCCAGATTCCGGAGACAGAACGGAAAAGCCAAGGTGAGTGAGAAAGATAGTGCCAAAGTAACGCGCCATACAAAACACAAGTAACGAATAACTTTACTAAAACATGAGAAGTGGACTCAGGGTTTAGCGCTGTAAGGGTAGAATTTGGATTAGAAACTAAAGCTTCTGGATCCTGGAAAAAATGCAAATAGAGAATGAGTTAATGAATGAGAATGTTATCCATGTACTGAATAATGACATTTCTATCCTGTGTACTAAAGGCATTGCTAAGGTCTAATTCTGGATCACACTCTCCGATTTTTATTTGAAATTGACGATATTGACTGTTACATAATAGTCAATATTTTTATGGAGTAAATGCTTTTGTGTTTCAAAATAATCTTAATCCACTGCGGTACATCGGCCTCTCCATGGCTAGCCACGTCCTCATCTTTACGTTGAATCCACTGCCCACTGTCTTCCATAAACAAACCGATTTTGATGGACCTCACCCCCGAGTAAAGGTTCGTTGGGGGACAGGAATAACTTGAAACGTTACTAGACTGATTGTTCTAAGTGGCCAAGAAATAGTCTTAGGCCATTCTAGTAGAAAGTGGGGCCGCTTGCCAGGATCTTGGGCTTCAAGCCGATAGCGATACGGTCAGGGGGAACACACGTGGCGTAGGCAACGCCAGTGTGATTTAGACGGGCCACGATATTTGCCTGAGGTGTTATATTACTATACTGCTCTCACTATCCCCTGTACTCTGCAGCTGTATGGTGCTAGGCAACGAGCCCAAACATCTGACCCCTCGCAGGAGACCAAGATATTTAGTGATAGAGCGTTGCCTCTGATGTGGGCCCAGAAACGGGCAGACTGCGGCGGGACTTGCGAAAGAATGCGAGAGTGTCCTCGTTTTTCTGCCACATGCAAAAATGTAACAAAGATGGAACCCCGGGAAGCTTTTAGTCGGTGGAGACACTACTCGAGGTGTCAAAATAATATAAGCTAAACTATATGAAATAAAAAAAAGTTAAAACTTAGTTTTAAGCTACAAAAATTACAATGTCTATTTTCTTACTTGCTAGATATAATTTAATTGCCGTGACGCTATCTGGTGGTCTATGGTGGTCTGATGCCGATAACGTTCGAATTCCGAATCGTAAGGTAGTAGGGTCGAATCCCACCAGCATATCTGAGTATTTTCCAAATACAGGTGGACAAGTAAGCCTTTAACGGTGGTGAAGTTAAGAATTATGAGGATACCAATATCTTCCAAGAAATAGGTACTTACATCTTTCAAGGATATGTGTCATCCGCACCTTGCCAGTATCGTGGATTTTGACTTTGGGTGTCTCTTTGTAACAGAATCTTCCGAATCCCTAGTTATGGTAACATGGGCTAATTATGCTGAATCATTTGTAATAAGCTCAATATCAAACAACATCTCAAACACACTAATAAATTTGATGAATTTTCAGGTATTGTGCTATGTGTGTTAACGTCTTCTTGTTTCACCCATCTTATTTCAGTCACGCGGTAGTTATGTTTCCATCATACGGAATGTTCCATCAAGCAAGTGCTTTAATACATCGCGTTCTATTAAAAGTAACGTCTTACAATAAACAGTCCCCATAGTTGTTGCTCATTTTAAATTTTCACAAAAAAAAACTGCCGAATGCGGTTGTAACTTAAGTAAGTGAAATCGACTATTCGATATGAAATGCAACTAATTTTAAACATTCCTAAAATATTATTCATAGATCTCAGAAAATTTATCCATGGTGACCGTTCAATTAAATGTATTTCTTAATTTTGTTTTGATTTTTGCTTTCACGTAAAAATAACTTTTTACTTAAGTGTTCGCGTTAAACTGTCCCAGTTTGATTTGTCTAAAATATCGAAAACGAACAAAAACTGCATAATATTGTTTTCATTTTGATAAAAACGCCAGTTGCTCTTAATTGGCAGTTAGCAATATCAGCACTGAACTAAAAATAACTCTCTTACATACTCCCTTAGTCTTTAATTAATATTGAGCCGATAGGTACAGCCAACGAAAATTGTACGTTTGACAAGACGACTTAAAAAAAAACGAATTAATCGGTCAGTTACATTTTCGTCATTATTAAAATATATTATCCAAGTATATTTTCTTTTGTTTCACAAACAAAAAGTTACGACGATACAGTGCTTAAGTTTCGAGTGACGTCATTTTATGGTACGATTTTTACGAACAAGTGACGTCACATCCACTTTTCCGGAATTTGACGATCTATATTTTTCGATTTCGTAGAAATACGTGTCTCTTATTTTTCCATATCCTGCCGGTGAACTAGGTTATAATGGTATATACCCAATCGTCAACGCAATCAATCAAACACGAGTATCAATTAGAATAACTCATATTTAATAAAATACTGCATATTTTTTATGTAGTGGTAGGACTCTTGGCAGAGTCCGCCTGGGGAAGTACTACACCTTTGCCAGTTATTCTACCGCCAAGCAGGAATGTGCAAACATTACTGTGTTCCGGTTTGAAGGGCAATGTTTCCAGAGAAATGACAGGGCTTAGAGATATAACATCTTAGATCTCTGGGTGACGAGCGCAGTGCAGTGCTAGGTAATGATTTGGACACTTCATGTTTGGTCTCTTCACTGTACTGTTATGTGGCAGGCATGTTGCTTACTATCAGGCACAGGACTAGCTCGTCTTGTCAATCATTATTTAAAAAAAAAAAGCTGCAGTAAAGAACTCAGCAACAAAATAATATTTCATTATGCGTGATTATATCAAAACTAAATACAAAATACTTTTGGTGTCATTATTTCTATATTTCTCTGCAGCAAATCATATACGATTTTCTTTTATCATATACAAATCAGATCAGATCACATTCAGTTTTCTGAATCAATTATTTTAAATGTACAGTCGCAACCTTAGTGAAATTATTATCTAAAATAAAATATTGAGCAATGAAATATCTGATATGTAGCAGACATAATTACGGTGAAATAAAAAATTATACGCGCAAGTTGGGAAGTAAAAATAAAAGAAGGCATTCCGCGCAGGTCCATTGTCTCTTAGAATAGCAGACTCCTTCCCTCCTCTCCATACCTATGCCTCGCATAGAATGCTACAGCCTGGCCATTGTATACAGATGCTGATTTGTGAACGTCGTGAGAATAATAAATGATATGCTAAGAAGGCACAGGAGCTCCGCTTTTGTATGTATAAAACTTACTTTATAGATTTACTATTCAAATGTATATTTTATACCATTGGTGGTCTTGGGGGACTGATTGTACTATGTGATATAAGATAGATAGGGACGTATGTATACCGTATACAGTAAAATTCTCCGCTGCAAGTGTGACCAGGTACAAGTAACAAATTCTTCGAGGTTGATAAAGTCCAATCTATTTTAAGTAACAATATTATATTGTCAAGTAAAGTTTTGGTATGGTAGATGCTTGATGTTTGGATTCCTAGATACTGTTCTTCGATGCTTGAGACTTCCAGTGCAATACCACTTTAGTTAGAGTTGTCATAGAGAGAATAAATTATCTTTGAGTAGGTACATATCGTTTTATTTCGTATAAAGTGTTGAGACGAGCAGGTCATTTGCCTGATGGCAAGCCGCATGCCTGCCCATAACACCACAGTAACACGCAGTATTGGAACATAAAGAGTCCAAATCATTACCTAGCACTGCACTCATCACCCAGAGATATAAAATAATCTATCTGTAAATTCACTGGAAACATTGCCCTTTAAACCGGAGAACAGTGATTTTTCCACATGACCGTTTCATAGTAGAACAACTGGCAAAGATGCGATACTTCTCTAGGTGGACTCTGCAAAGAGTCCGACCACTCCCAAAAAATATGGTTTACTTCAAACTGTTTATCCAACAGGCCTTGCGACAGCTTCAAAAATTGAGTCCAGTCAGCAACCACAAATCCACCAGATGGCTGTGTTGAAGAATAACGAGGACCAGGGCTCTCCAGAAGAAGTTAACCTTGTTATTTGAGAGAGGGACTGCGATAGTAGCAGCAGGAAGGACCAAGATACGATGCTGAAGGAACGAAACGGTTCTGAAGGATCTCCTGCGGCTCCTGACGAGTGCGCTGGTTGCGGAGGCAGGATCCAAGACAGGTATCGTGTCTTGCCATTTCATAACGTATAATGCAAAAAAAATATCCTGGGCTTAATCACTAATAATTCATTGTTTAAATATCTCGACGTTTTGGCAGCGTTACAACCGCCACCGCCGTGGTCATGAAAAGACTGAAGAAAATAATAAAGTGTCAGGAAAATGATATGTCCCAAGAGTGTTTCGAGGTCATGCGTCCAGCTAAACCGCACTCGGCCAGCGCAGTGGTTTATAGCCTTGACTATCTCCTTGTGGGAGAGTTCCAACAGTAGGAACACTAAGTGGGCTGAAACCTCTCACTAGCTGCTCCCCGCCAGGATAACATGCGACTTAGCTATCACTAACTTTAGCAAGTTAAAATGTAGTTATCCAGATATTGTGGATATGAAGTTGTTTTTTTTAATTGCACAACATCTAAACTATTGTTAAAACTGAAATAACTATGTTTGCTAGTGTCGTAATAAATATAAATTGATAATTACCATTCGGGTCATAATATTTGTATAATTTGTACCGGGCTTAATCACTAATAATTCATTGTTTAAATATCTCGACGTTTTGGCAGCGTTACTACTGCCACCGCCGTGGTCATGAAAAGACTGAAGAAATTGCGGGTCGTCTCATTGCGAAATGAGGCGACCTCGATCTACCTTCATTTGGTCTTAAAAAAATCGCAGGGTTACCAACATGACTCACGACACTAACCGTATCACCAGGCTTCTTCGAACTCACTCCGCGACGCGTACATTTATTTATGACAGGATACCACGACGCCGATAACCGAAAACCATCCTCTCGATTGAAATTACGATGTTTTTTAATCCCTAAGGCTTCCCGAACTATTATTGCGTAGTAATAACGTTCGAATCTTCTGGTCGTGGAGCTTGATCCAATGACCAGTTCCCGCATCAATCAAATGCTCGGCAATCGTAGATTTCCGTGCTTGGCGATTTTTTACAGCGGCGGTGTATTCCTAGATCCTTTCAACAATTGTACGCTTTGTTCGACCAATATAAGAACTACCACAGCTGCAATCAAACTTATACACACCTGGAGTCTGAAATGGAATTACGTCTTTCGGAGTCCTACTATGTCTTGTCATCTGGGATAAGGGTGTCCCCACCTTATCTGTGATGACTTTGATGTAAAGCATAAAAGCCGGCTGCCTCTCGACATTCATTTTCCTTTTCTGCCTTTTTCTGTGTTCCTCTAACTTCGTCACATTATAGCCATTGCTTTGATGTACCTCCTGGACGTATCTTCTTTCCGCTTCTAAATGTTCAGGGTCACAGAGAGCGGACGCCCTATCCTATAAGCCGGTTGACATTTAGACTGGTTATTGCTTTAATAATGAAGGTACTTTTTTACGCAGATACTACCTGTTAGCAGTGGACCGTCAGTGGCACGGCTCTTGTCTGCGCTGTTGCGAGTGTCGACTGCCTCTCGACTCCGAGCTCTCTTGCTTCTCCAGAGAAGGAAACATCTACTGTAAAGAAGACTACTATAGGTAAGTACTTTTTTATAGGCTGAGTATGACACACAGTCTGCTTAGAAAGCGGTACTTGTAGCTTAAGAACATAGATCTGTAACATCGGAGACATTTTGTCAGCATGGAGAGTAGTTTACAGATACCTTTTTTAAACTTTTCCTTGTTGTAATTCTTTTCCTTTGTCCTTTCTTTGTTGTAGTTCATCAACACTACCGTCGAAGAAAGAGAATCCTACAGACTGCAGGTCCGCGAAATTCGACTTTAAATAACTTCATTGGCACCTTTTTTTGTTTTCAGAAATTATTATGAATTTAGTTTTAAAATTAACGTGGTTGTTACACATATTTAATTGGATAACGGGACACTCACGTATATATATACATGAGTGTCCCGTTCTCCAATTAAATAATTATTATGACATGCATGTTTCCTGTGGACCTCGATTTATAAATTTTTTAGCAGCTGCGAATTGTGATAGTATATTGCGCTAATGCGAATTTAAAGATTTACATTAAAAAATAATGATTTCTATCAGGTTTGACGTGGAGTCTGTTTCCCGACGTTCCGTTATCCTGAAAATGCTCTTACGTTTCTTGTTCCTATTAATGTGTCATGTATAGGTTAATTATGATTTAATCAGAGTTGATTGAAAATTTTCAAACGCATTTATTGAACAGTGTACCGTGCTACAATTGAAATGTACTATCGTAACCCAATTCACAATAGAAATTCTATAATGTATTTGAAAATCACTGCATTCGTCCAATTATGAGGGTTAATAAGCATACAATTTGTTAAAAAAAATAGTCGAGATAACTTTACGCCATTTGCAAATGATATATAACTTAGTTCTTCCTGGCAGGATGGTATTAATACTCTAATAATCTAATACTAACTTCTGCTTGTTTCTGTTTTCTAATTGCAAAAGTCTGTAGTTTAAATCGACCAATAATAAGTAATTATCAGTGAAGGCAACAATAAAATAATGACTAAGATTCTGCAAGATACCTTTTCTTTAAATTAACGAAATAAAGAATGGTAATCCCACACATTATTATAAACTCGAAAGTTTGTAAGAATGTATGTTTCACGCAAAAACTATTGAAGGGAGTTTTGGATAAAATTTGGTACATTCTTAGAAATAAAAAGGTTTGGAATAAAATTAACAGGCTCAAGAAATACGAGGCGAAACCGCAGGGTGTTGCTAGTGTATCAAAATATTTGCTGTATAAATCGATGATAAAGTGTTTAGGGTTGGCACGTGTCAGAATAAGGGCGTTGTTAATAGAGTTGTTTTCAAAGCTGTCCTTCATAAGTAAGTCGAGTCGAAAGCACTCGGCCTTTCCCATGGATGATGAGACATTTGATTGGCATTTGCTAAAAACGTTCTAGTTTTCGTTTCGAATGATAATTTCTGAGATAGCTCGAAATTCCAGTTAATTTTCTCAATACATTTTCATACCTAAAAATGTGTTATTGTTGACAACTGTTAGAAAACTAATAGAAATAAGTTAATTGACGAAATAACTAATAATAAGTTTAAATTATTTTTTCCGTAAAAACAGAATTAAATTCCATTCCATTTAAAATTTAATTCAGACGTTTGACTAAATCTCGTAAAATGATATGACTACGTCGGCGTCGCCTAGATAACTCTGAAGTATTTTCTATAAAACAAGAAAAAAAACATCGAAATCGATTCACAATTAGCTGAGAGAAAAAAAACGAACTGAAAACCTCCTCCTTTTTGAAGTCGGTTAAAAAGTCAATCGCAGTAAATTGTCGCGGAGTTTTACACTACATTTATTCCCAAATTTTTAAATAAAAGTAACAAATCCTACTGAGACTCGTTGTTTAAATGTAAAAGTTTATTTTTACTTCTCATTCGGAGAAAATAACGGGAACAATAGGTAACAATTCGGGTATTAAATAAATGGTTTTGCAAAAGTACAATGTTTAAAAGCTCCTGTCTTGTGAAACACAAAAAAACCACGAACCAGACACAAACATGTCTGCGACAAATCTACGCAGCGGATAAAAGCAGTAATTGATGCTATTATACGAGTGACATTTATCATTAGTCAAACAGCGATAGAAACCAATGGATGTGCCCTGAGCACCTTGTAAGTGGTTTACACACAGCCAATTTACTTGACCCCTAGAATCACTAGCGGCGATTTATTCTGTGGTTCTACTTAATTTGGTTGTTGACAACGAATAGTGATAGTTACAAACGCCCGGCGTTCACCGCTTCCCGCAATCGACTAGAACGGAAAGAGTGAACTCACTCTTCCCAACGATGACATAATTCCGTGCGCCTGAAGATTGGGAGGGCGTATCCATTGGTTTATATCGATGCAGTCAAGGCCTGACTCGTCAAGGGTCAAGTGATGACTAGCATATGGTGTAATTGTACTGCGGTATTACACAAACAGTGTCAAGATGGTCCCCGCGATTACGCATGATTGATTTTCGGAGGGTCGTCAATAGCAAACGGGCTGTTAATGCAAGGCGTTATTTATGACACATTAGTGGTTTTGGTAAACGAAACTGGTTGCTTGTTCCTCCCAATACCTTGTACATTTTTATTTAGTAGTTTAATAAGTTCAAGCTTTAGTGGTAGAGCACATTTTTATCCGGTATCACGTTAATAGCTAGTCAGGTGTGAAAACAATTATTCTAGGAAAGGAAATGATGAAGCTAGACAAAGGATACGGGATTTATTTTTATAAAATACAAGCAGGATGTTGATGAGAAATTAGCTCAGAAGAAAAATATTATGATGTTGAAAATTCAAGTCAACTAGGAAAACTTCCTGATACGTATATTCCGATATTGTGTTAAAAAGATGTATGTATATGAATGAGCAAGTTTCAGTGTCAGACCTTTATTAGTTTTGTATGGTAGCAAGGATTGGGTAGGGTCCCAAAATTATGTGGTTAACGAAGTGGAGTGAATTAAAATGAAAAAAATAGTAGAATAGAAAGATAAAATAATATTTTTACGCAATGATAAAAAGTCAGACAAAAGAGTTACTGCAACTTACTAATTTATTATAATGTCGATATTGCTGTAATCGTGTTAGAATATTTTCTTGTCTTTGAAACAGATTATTTATGACCACATTTAGATTAAAGCCCCCCCCCCCCTTCAATAGTTCCAATTTCGACATATTCCTTTTCCAAACATTACTGTCCTTTACAAAATCTACAGTATAATATGCTTTGCCCATTAGGCAGGCTCCTTATTTCAGTTTTCAACCTAGTTTCATTGAGACCTTCCACTTGTCCAGTCGCCCCAGTCGCTTCCAGTCGCTGTCTCTTCTGACTACTGATAGAACCACGATAGAAAAGATAATAAATATAGCTGCCAGTCTCAATCCCGAACGTTGGTAATTACGCGGATGGAACCGCGGGCCGGTGTGGTGGCCTAGTGTCTATCTACACTGGATTCAAGCGTAATGTTCTCTTGTTACAGATTGTTTTGCATGAAGCGATGCGCTCGGTGCGGCAATGGCATCACAGCCAATGAGCTGGTGATGAGAGCCCGAGACCTGGTCTACCACCTCAGCTGCTTTAACTGCGTCGCCTGCGGCACTCAGCTCTCCAAGGGAGACGTCTTCGGCATGAGGGACGGCCTGGTCTACTGCCGGCCTCACTACGACAGTACAAGCGTTGATGACTTCTGCGAGGACGATGTTAATCACGTCTACAGGTGATAAATGTTGCATAAGTAGTCCACTAGGTGTTCCCACAGCTAGAACTCGGTGCTTTCTCTCATAAGAAGGGAGTCAATGCCATATTCCACTACGCGGGTTCAGTGCGGGCTGGCGGATGTCACATGACCTCGATGATGACGAAAGATTCATGGATCATGACGGTTTCCTCACCATATTCATTTCCACGTCTAAGCTGTGGAATAAGTTGCATGAGTGGGGTTTTCTCGATAGTTATGTTCTTGGTGTCTTCAAATCGAGAGAGAATCGGTTTTTTCTAGGTAAACACGCTCCATCGTAAACCTCATCGTCGCTTAACATCAGGAGAGATGGCGTGTATCAAGTGGAATGTGATCAAGTGTAAACCTTTAAAAGTTAAAAAAAATACAACATATTTTATTTCACCGTCAAACTCAAATGATAAACTTGAACATTTGCACTTTCATAAATATTCAAAAAGTTCAGGTGTTATTAAAAACTATCTATATCTTTTATAACAGCAGAAAGTGAATAGCACCTGCAAAGTTGTTTTTTTTTTTCATTTATTTATAATACTTATGTATGATGTCGTAGGTGTCAGGAACTGAATGGTGGTGAATCCCCACCTCAATACTACGCAGGGCCCAGCCCTAAAGGACGTCCCAGGAAGAGGAAAATTGTTCAAGGTTCTCCAGAGGACATGCAAGTTCAGACTATGAGGATGGCAAGCACTGCTTTAGGTAAACTTTTACTTACTTATTATTGTTGAGCTATGCGCACAAATATTAGGGACTATTAGCACCACATTGAATCGGAACGTGGCGCAAAAATCACACCTGACTTCTGACAAGTCTCATAAGGTACTTCGTTCCCGAACCACTTAAATAATCAGAACTGTACGAAATGCTTCAATTTTGGGTTGATTTGGATTTGCTCAGCGATTTTTAAAAAATTAATTAAATTATCTGTTATTAAAAATCAACGGAGAGTACAAAAAGTACCTAGTTCTTAAAATCGTTAAGTCTCAAAAGTTCCCACTCGTCATTGTTCCGTAACATTCCCTACATTTACCCGTCGCCATGGAGGCGTCATAGGCTCCTTTGGCGACCTTATACATATTTCATCGAACGGTAGCTTAAAATGTAGCAGAAACCTCACAAGGGATCGCCGAGCCAGGGTCTACCCTCATGTCCCAGATGTCAACTTATCCCAAGCCGTAATCACGACTAATGAATAGACGACATACTGTCAAAACTGTTACTGTCTCGTTCCCGTACGTTTTATTTTCGTAAGTTAGAGCGAGAAGGTGGTAGCTCCCGGCGTTGGACCCGCTTGTGGGGTCGGCAGTCTGGATTATTCTTTATACCGTCGAAATGCGAAGCACTCATAGACATGTATTCGAGGTTGTGACTTCTCGACCCGATTAATCACGGCGCTAGGCTGAATGAATCGCATTGCTACGTTGTAGTATTGTTTTTAACCGATTTCCAAAAGTGAGGAGGTTATCAATGCGACAACTTTTTAAATTAATGTTACCCAATTTCTCGAGAACTCCCAAACTGATTATAATAATAAAGTACACCTATTTATTTATTTTTCGCTTGTGTGTGCCTTTTTGTAATTTTAAAGTCGGTTTAATTTTTTGTGCAAAAATAATATATTTCTTGATGACACAAAAATAATGTGTCTGTCTGTGGCACCGTTGAGCTCAAACGGATTAACCGATTTCGATGTGTTTTTTTTATTTGAAGGTTAATTTCCGTGCGGTGGTTCTAAGCTAGGTATGTTTGGTTAATAATATCGATTCAAGATGGCTGCCTCCACAAAATGGCAAACCAAATATTTCTTCACAACCTACCTCAATATGGGTATCAAATAAAAGGGTTTGACTCGTAAAATGCATACACTATTATGACAAATTTCAAATCCAAGATGGCCGCCACCACAAATTGCAAAATACATTTTTTTTACTATTCCTTCAATATGGATATCGAATGAAAGGGCTTGACTAGTAGAATGTTGCACATATTACAAATCCGAGGTAGCTGGGGGTAAATCAAAATATTTAATGTTGTTCTTGGATTTACACGAATCATCACTTATTGGCGTTATTTCTAAAAACAAATAAGTAGTTGATTTCTGTGAGTAAACCACACCTTTGCGACATATTGGCTTCTGTAAACACAAAAGCTCTCGTGGTCTAAAAGACTGTATTTGTCAGGGTAAAAAAGTTTAGGAACATCAAAGGAAAATTAAATGATCTTCGATTAATCAATGAAACGAAGCGTCCATTGAAGAACGCAATGATTTTAGATGCTTCTAAGAAATGATACTAGGTGGTAAGCGATGCCTTTACGAAGTCCTACCTACCTACTTGGTAATGGATGAGGATAATATTGTTTGCTGTTGATTCCTGACAAGGAAAAATAATATTTACATATGGTGTTTGAAACTTACCTTCTATATTGTATTAGATAACAAAAGTAGGCATTGATTTTTGTTTAATTTTATTTTTACCTGCTCATATTTTATGTTTATCAAGGTTTGATGTTTTACGTATTTATAAATATCTATTAATTAATATTGTAATTTTTATCTGTAATATTATTTTTTAAGATTATATGATTATAATTAGTCCTGTGTTAATCCAAATTACCTAAAGGTTCTTTGAGTAAGAACTGGTCATTGTGAAATCTTCTCCATGATCAAATGACGGATTCAGCCCCAAATGTTTCGATGCAGTTTCACGCGTCATTGTTATAAGCGGTAGCTTGGGCCCTGCCCCACTGCTGGCGGTACACAGTGTTTACGTTTTTTATAATGTTTATATTTTGTTATATATTTATTGTTAAAAAAACTAAATAATGATGAATATAATAATGGTTAAATTAGTGAAAATAAAAATATTTCCAAAAGTAGAATATATCATAATATCTCTCTCTATAACAGGATGTAAATTTAACACGAATTAATAAGTGCACAATAAAAGTATCCGTAGGATCCAAACTAGGCCTGTGACTTGGATAGTGCAGGGAGGTGACCCAAAAATTTCCTATCAAAAGCAATGAACACGTCGAAGTTTCTTCGTAATTAAATACCTCGTTATCAATAATACTATAATGTTGCGATTGAGCGTAATATCCAAAGAGTTGACATATACTACGTATATAGTTAGATTTTCCGCACGGTTTCTTTGTATCAATCGTAAGCAGATGACGTGCGTACTTTCTATGGAAACAGATTGATGTGCCGCGACAAAAGTATGATACTTCCACAAGACTAACAAGGCAAGAAAGATGCTACCCGTGCTTTCGGTGTAAAGCGTGTGTGCCAACTCTATACATAGTACATGTAAACTCTTTGGTAAAATCTTAAAACACTATTCGAGTTTCTGCTTTTATAGTTTTCAAATGAATATTTTCCGGGATTTCTGCTTTATCTCCATGTTGGTGCAACACCAACCCACTCGAGCTTCCCGACACGTCGATACCACTAAGTGGCCCTTCACCGGGTGCCGTGTCCTATCTGTAATCAACCGTCTGTTTTAAAATCACTGGTGCACCATCTTCAATGACTTGAAAATAGCATCGGCTACTTGACTGGCGTTTAGTACAGTTAGCAGTAAGTCTGTCGTATGTCGTGGATCTTTAACTCATTTCTGGCAAATGTTTGGATGATTATTTATCAGATATGTTCGTTTTGAAACTACATTTTGAATTAATTTAATCTAGATAAGTCTTGAACATCGGAGAACCTTGACTTTTTATCGGACTGCACGTAACTTAAAAAAGTAACATCGTTTCATGATTGACGTTCCAAAGACGTTTAGTAGAGGTTTGAGTAGACTGTGGAATGCGTTGCCTGAGTGTTTGTGACAATCTTGTGTCTTCAAATCGAGAGTGATTCTTCTAACGTTTTTTTCTAGTTAAGCACGCTCCATCGTAAGCTACATCTTCGCTTAACATCAGGCGAATGACGATAAAAATTGAAAAAATCAATATCACTATAGTTTAAATTATATTTAATAGTATAAATTATAAAATATACACAATGGGCATGATGCGATAAAAAAATGGCAAAGATATAGTGCTAAAACCCTCTACACACGAGCGTACAATGAGTAACGGGACATAACGGATATTTTGTTTTGTGTATGCCGCCGCAGTTAATCGATTTGATTAGACGTTGTCAGGTCAAAACTTATATTCTCCTGACATGACACTCTTCACATTATGAAGAGGACCATTGTCCCAGTCTCTGGTGACAGCCACCAGCGTCTTGTGAGAGCAGTTGGTGACGATACGCACGGAAAACGCGCGGCTCCGCAGCAGGGTCGGCGTCGGCATGCCGGGTGCGCCAAACTTTGTCGTTATACTGCTTACGCATCCAGGGTCTGATTTACATTAAGGTTAAGAACTCATGGAGCGATTTCAACCGCAACCACCGTGGTTGCGGGTCCGTTGCTTCTGTAGAATGCAGATATATAAATATGTAAAAACACAAAACTCAACTCACGACGCGTTTTACGCCCGCGGCACGCCTCTGTTGCTTGCGGCTCGCGCTCCACCCACTCGCGTTGCATGGGCATTTAGCAGAAACTCGCGGGCCGCGGTCGCTCGCAATAACAAATAACCGCGAAAATAAGTGAGTTTTGAAATGAAACTGTAGTTCTGCAACTGCGGCGGGCCCTGGTGAAAATCGTTCCGTGAGTTCTGAGCTTTAGGCTAATTAAGCTGCAGCCTAGGGCGCGAGGATCGAGGGGGTTTGCTGAAATCGTGTCTTCGCATGCACTATTAATCTAGCAGCATTGCGTTTAAATGACATTTCAATATGTTGCGTAAACACGCACCATATATAAAATCGACCCAAGCAAAAGACTTAACACTAAATATTAACAGTAATTTATTATTAATAAGCTTACTTTTCTACATAGTGATACCAAGATGTCATAACTAAACAAGAATAAAATACAATTTCATCTTAAAGGTGTTCCTCTAAACCAGTTACAGAAAAAAAATACAAAAAATTGAATTAAATAAATGTGTAGTGAACTGAAAAACCTTGGAAGTCCCGGTTTTGAACACCCCTGGTAGGGGCGCGTCCTAACAAATACCATAGGGCGGTGAAAACTTTGATCAGTCGCTGCGCGCATCTCCTTCGTGTATGGTCTCCAGAGCTCAACCATATACTCGAATACTCGTGCAGTAGATGACGAAAAGCTGGGTTAAAACTTATTGTCAACATATTCCGTACAGCGATAGCTCGTCTCTGGCTCTCGTTAGCTGATCATGTGACCGAGGTTTAGGTTTATTTACGTTTGTGACTAACGACGTTAGAATAATCAGTGTTTAATCTAACGAAACATAATCTAACGCAGGATTTTTTTATTGGAGGCTCCGAGACGTTGTGTAGCTTTTTAAAAAAATGACCCTATAATATGTTTTAGGTATACTTAGTTTTCAGGAACAGATTTAAAATTTAAGTCTTCTTGCATTTCAAATGGAAAAAAATTAAAACTAATGTTTATGTTAAAAAAGGCATGGCATAATCTCACACTTTTTTTTGGTATGTTATACATCGCTTAACATCAGGCGAGATGGTGGTCAAGTGCGAACCTATTATAGTTTAAAAAAAAATTGTCAATTAATATAGAGATAATCTTGCGGTTCCATATATAATGAGAGTTTAAGACGGACTAACCTCGTTATTAAATTGTTAAAAAATAAATATAGCTCCACTGAAATTCGATCAAACTACATTATAAATGATCACGAATGCACTGATGCAGCCGCAAACGCATTGTTATAAAAATGGTTTTAATTAGCAGGGCTTACCCAGACAAACAAAAAATATTCTATTAACGTATCAATGACCCAAAATAGACGTTTAAAGCCTTATCAGTAATCAAAGTGACCGATAACAATCTTGATAACAACTGAACTCTATGTCGCTCGCCATAGAGTTGTAATTCATACTTCCGCTCGTAATTGTGTTCAAAAGCCATTGCTATTGGACCCGAAACATAACAGGATATTTGGACGATTGACTACTAGCACCTTGTTTGTGGTTTTGTTAAGTGTTGAGTTTCAGAAACTTTGTGAATTCAGAAATTCTAAAAGAGTTCAACATTTTTTGTCAAGTGTTTCATTTTAATTTAGGATAGTTTGTAATCTTAATGTACCTCTATAAAATCCAGTGTATGATATTTGTTTGTATTTTATTTTTATATTGGTGTTACTTTTTATTCAGTCAACAGACTCACTAGCTCAATATTTAGTCGCATTTGTTTTTTATCGCAAATCATTGGTTTATTCTACGACCCGAGCGAAGCCGGTCCTTGTTTCTTAGAAGCGTTATACTTACATTACACATGGTTGATAAACTAACACGGGTAGCCAATGATTCCGCAGATAGTATATTAGTACGAAAGGGACCCACCCTCGATAGTAGGTTTTAGACTTCCTCTACTGTGACTACCCTAAACCTATTAGTAATTATACTTACATCATCGAACATATAAAAAAGCAAACGTTAAGGATATATCGCTCATTTGCGAGAAGAACGTATCATCTAATATGTGCCACGTTATAGAATAATACTGCCAAAAAATGCGCGAATTTTAGCTCTATATACTGTTAAAACACGTTTGTTCGTACGCCATACCGGGCGAGAGTAAGATAGCATAAACCTTCTAGCACTGTCGCTTTTCTGCGACAATTTTTGTTTCAACAATGATACATGTCAGTCGACTCCTTGTGCTCAAGTGAGCATGTGCTGCTGGGTTGCGACTAAAACGTGACAGTTATGACATTTCACGTTTTTGATGAAAAGGTAAGTGCATTTTTCACGAGATTTATACGAATCTATTTGCTTCTAAAACGTGATATCTAGATAACCATCGTTATGGTCGCAAGAATCTTCACTTAATCTGAGCGTTAAATCTGATATGTTACATTCTTCGTGCATAGTTAATGTTTTTTCAGTGATCATAGCGCGGTGAATCGTTTTAGATGAAAAAATAAACGCAAAAACATTTTATTTATCCCTGATTACCATAATATGTTCCAATATTGCTGCAATTTTGTCAATTTTTTGTCATTTTAAGTTGGTTTGTTGCGATATAGGGCATGAAGTTTTGTTGAATTCCATGCTATATTTTCAGATGTATTCCCGATCGAAGAAAATTTTAGATCTCGCAAAAAGACCAACTCCTCCTCATCAAGAAGATCCAGATTGTGACACGAAAAAAAGACTCTGCCGTTTGTCTTCCAATTCATCTATCAGTAATATACCCGGGCTCATTCGAAAATCACTAAGTCTCTGTGTAAACAAAGATTCAGAGATTAGTGTTACATTTGTCAGCATTCTTTTCCAAACGAGAGAGTTCCTTTTCTCTATGATGTGCTTCATACTCTTGTTTAGTTATTTTGTTATTTTAACTTCTTCTGAAAATAAATTGTAAGCTTCCAAAAGTCACACGTATTTTTTGGAATGAAATGAGATATTATATTCTTGTGTGAAACCCCTGTAAAGCATAGTGTAATTTATGGCCGCAATATGTTTTCACATGCATAATTCCACATAATCACGATTTCACGATGTATATCTGAGATAGTTTTAGTCCCATCTCTAATCCTTATTTTTGAATGAGCCCGGATATATTACTGTTAGATGAACTGGAAGACAAACGGTGGAGTCTTTTTTTTTCAGTGCCCCAAATTAGATATTTCGGTTTTTTATTATGAATCCAAATTAAATTAACTAAATTAAATTATGACATCCAGAAAAATGTTGTGAATTGTTAACAAAATTGAAATTGCGTATTCAAACACTTTAAAAAATCTGAGATTGCGGAATATGTGAATGCCGTCGTCTTCTATTCAGATAACTGTGCAGGGCTAAAAAAATATTCATGATTGCTCTATGTACCTGTTTGCCGTTCAAAAGTTTCCAAATTTAGAATCAATCACTCACAAATACATTACATATCAGGGAAGAAAATTACAAAAAAGCAGCTATTGTTAGAAAGAAAAATAAAGCGAAGTTGAGGTAAAAAAAATCTTTTACTTCAAGGCCCGGTATATCAGAAAATAAGAAGTCTCATCTGATGATTCAGTGAATAAAAACTTAATTCCCAGATTCTACTAAGCCTTTAATGAATTTCTTTGTGATAATGATGGAAATTATAACAAATACTAGACTATAGGTCCGTGAACAATATTTATGGGTCATATAAACCACCAGGAGACCTATTAAGTAGATTATAGTATTATAGAAGGGTATAAAATAATAAGATTCAGCATTTGTAAGCTGTCCAACTGAGTGCAAGCTGAAAAGAGGGGGTTGCAACCCGCGATCATTCCTTCGCATATCGCATGATTTTTGTACGGCGTTGCGGAACAATGGATTGGAAGAGGTTTACAATAAAAGTTTTAGAGTAGAACCGAAGTTTTACCAAAGAAATATTTGTTTCAATACTGTGTTTTATTGAGATATTTCTGATAATCTTAATTTATTATCAAATAAAACGTGACTTATATGGTTGTCTCAAAAAAATCCGTTTGTTTTACTTCAAGAACGTGACATACTATAACATTTTTTAAATAAATCTATTTTTTTAACTGAAATCGTGTTAAAATCAATAGCAGTGAATCAGTATGGCAAGCGAAATAATAGTTTTACATAACAAAAAGGAAATATATTGCAAAAAATCAATAATAGTAAACAAATTGAATTTTAAAATCTAAAAATATTTTAAAAGTCGATTTCTGTAAAACATAGTTTTTTGAGATGTTACAGTCTTCTCGCAAATGAGCGATATGTTTTTTTATATTTTTTTTAACTAGAATAGGTTCGCACTTGACCACCATCTCGCCTGATGTTAAGCGATGATGCGATCTACGATAGAGCGTGCTTACCTAGAAGAAACCGATTCACTCTCGATTTGAAGACACCAAGATTGTAACCATCGGGGAAAACCCACTCAGGCAACGCATTCCACAACCTAGACGTTCTTATCACAAACGTGGAGTCAAATCGCTTCGTTCGTGTTTTTGGAACATCAACCATGAAACGATGTCGCCTTTTTGTGGAACGAGAAGTCCGATAGAAGAAAGGGCAAGGTGGAATTAGATCATGCAGATCAGTTGCACACTCTCCGAATTGTATCCGGAGTATATATTCGGAGTATGCTCGAACCAGATGGTTCAACATGTGGAAAGTCCAAGCCACAAACAGACAGACAGACAGAAACTCTTTATTATATACACCAGAAGACAAACACAATAAAAAACAATAGCGCAGGCCTCAGGCCTTATCGCTTCTAGCGTTTTCTTCCAGGCAACCATTAATAGTCAAAAATAAGAGAACGAAATACAAATTGAGGATATGGTGCGAAAGTAACAGCAAGAAGAAAAACAATACTAAAGCCGTCATTTCTGCTAGCAAAAAATTAATAAATAAAAAAGCAGCTGATTGACGCAAAAAAAAAAACTGCTACATAATAAAATCATATAATCATGGTATCTTCAAATCTTCAGGGAATCGGTTTCTTCTAGATAAGCATGATCCATCGTAGACCCCATCTTCGCTTAAAATCAGGCGAGATGGCGGACAACGGTCAAATGTAAACCTATAACAATTAAGATAGTACGTCGATGACTGCTACAGATTTTTGGGGACCAACCTCTACAGTTGGGAGTTATGAGTGCTTCACATTTCTATCTAGCTAAAAATCTACTCTTAAAGTTGTAAATAAAAACAGTAGGAATTAAACAAATACAAATACAACAACAAAAATCTTTATTGCTGTTTGTAGGTAAGATAATATGATACAAAACATTTTAAAAGTTGCCCCATACAAACTGGCCTCTGCGAGAGGCATGCAATATGTCTGGCAAGACAATTTGTTAGTAATTTATAAATAAATAAAAAAAAAAAAATAGTCAGCTGATTAAAGTCTTCTTCTATGGTCAGCTGATTAAAGTCTTCTTCTACAATTTATGGTTAATTCGATAAATTACTTAGTAGAGGAGTATTTATTAACAAAAACAATGTAGAAATAACTACAAGCCTTTGAATGCCTTCTCTGTCGTGACTTTGATAAGTTATGTTAAATATATTTTTTCTATAGTTTATTTATTACCTCACCCCACATTTTGACAGCTTTTTCAACGAACAAACCGACAGGTGATCAAAAGTTTTATGTTTAACGGATGTCTTTTTTGATTGCGGTTAAACTGTTAAATGTTTATAGCTATTTGATGATTTCTAGATTGAAATTAGTGATGTGTATTACTTTTTTTTGTTTTACTATTAATACTTTGACTGCTCGAATCCTTGAAAAATGTTTTTATCTGTTTACGAGAATCATATAAAACAAAAACTTCCCAATTTCAAAAAGACTGTTCTATATTTTTACTAAATTAATTGGATTTTTGGTATCTTACGTCGGATGACAACAAGACAAGTACAAGCTCATAGAACTTAAAATTAAACATAAATTAAATTAATTATATATATTATTGTAATGTCGCGAAATAATACTTTAGGTAATTGAATATCCTTATATATATTAGGTCGCTACAGATAGCGAAGAGTAAATTATTTATCTTCATTAAAAAATACTACATATAAGATAAAAAGATTTCAAAATCATACATCTTGACACACCATCACATTTTTTTAAAGCATAACATTTAATGGCAAAACTAAATTACAATAAGAACTGGGTGTTTCTATGTATAATAAGTATGTATTTAAAACTATATAAGTATTATATCAGCTATCTGGCTGCCATCACACAAGCTTTGCTTAGTTTGGGGTCAGATGGTGTTGTGTGTGAATTGTCCACCAATATTTATTTATTTATTTATTTATAGAATATACTTAACTAGTATAAGTAGTACACAGTAATAATAAACAGCACATCTGAATTATCCATATCGACGGAAGTCTAATAAAGTTTTTTTTTTTATAATTTAGAGTGACTAGACGAGCTGGGCATGTGCCTGATGGTAAGCAACATGCCAGCCACATAACAACACAGCGACACGCAGCTATTGGAACATGAAGAGTCCAAATAATTACCTAGAACTGCACTGCGCTTGTCACCCAGATCTAACATATTATATCTTTAAGCCCTGTAATTTCTCTGGTTACATTGCCCTTCAAACCGGAACACAGTAATATTTGCAAATTACTGCTTGGCGGTAGAATAACTGGCAAAGGTGTGGTACTTCCCCAGACGGACTATGCAAGAGTCCTACCACTACTAAATATTCAAGATAATGAAAAACTAAAAAAAAGTCGGAAGTGTGTCCAATCTAGGTGTGTCATTATCTCGCTGAATAGAATAGATTATACGTTGAGCCAAATAAATACCAGTACTTTGGTCAAACGTTTGAAAAGTTTCTCTGAAAATGAATTGAGCTCCCAGCCCCCACGGGCCCAATGTCTCAACACCAAAAGGTTTATAAACAAACCACTTCCGAGTTTTGCACATTTTCGCTGTTTTATATGCTCAGCAGAATGAGCATTGGTCCTACCATGTGCCTTTGGAACATGTGATGGCGCAAAAGTATCAACGCAAGTTGAGTCCCATACTAAGGGCCGACCCAACTTACATGCAAAAAAATCATGCATAATAGTCATCCCATAGTATTGTAGTGGTAGGACTGTTGGCAGAGTCCGCCTGGGGAAGTACCACACCTTTACCAGTTATTCTACCGCCAAGCAGTAACGTGCTAACATTACTGCGTTCCGGTTTGAAGGGCAATGTTTCCAGAGAAATTACAGGGCTTCGAGATGTAACATGTCTGGGTACGAGCGCAGTGCAGTGCTAGGTAATGATTTGGACTTCTTATGTTCCAATAGCTGTGTGTCACTGTGCTGTTATGTGGCAGGCATGTTGCTTACCATCAGGCACATGTCCTGCTCGTCTCGTCACTCTATGCTAAATAAAAAAAACGCACCATATCAAACAAATGTATTCAATTCAGGGCTAGGATGATCACAACGAACGTATTTGTACCTAACTTTCTGTGGGGAAACAAAATATGTAATAAAATATTATAATGGTCTCGAGCTCCGTTATCAAGCGAGAGCATGATAACGTACATTTAATGACTATACATATAGGTACCTATTATTGATCCTATACTACTACGATATTACAGTATTAAATATAGTTGAAAAGTCACACCCTGTCTGCCTTTCTGATAACACCTCTTGTGGCAATGAAAAGTTTTCAGAATGTAAATAACATACCTTTTAAATATTTTTATAATATACATTTTTAATGTGACAAACGAAATTAACTATGACTAATAACAAATCTACAAACTTAGTACGCAAATTTACAAGTCAAAGATAATTAATTAATTCTCAATTTCGCCAAAGATGGGGCCATTGTTTCATTTTGTTAAAATTATCATTGGCGAAATTGAGAATTATCCTTGACTTGTAAATTTGCGTACTAACTTTGTAGATTTATTATCAGTCATAGTTAATTTCGTTTGACACATTAAAAAAATTACTATTAAAATTTTTTTGGTGTCTCATGTTGTTGATAGAGAAATTTGATAATTTTCTTGGCAATGGTATATTTTATGCAGCAGCGCAATAACATGCTGTTACTGTTAAAGTTTAACACTTTCAGATAGTGTGGGTCTTTTTTTAATCGGCCGAGGTTAATTACAACAAAATAAATATGAACAACATTCCTATCGAGCTAGCAGCTTTCGTTTGATTTCTATTACTTTACAACAGCCCAAACTACACACAAAAACATATTTTTTGTGACTTAAACACAAGCTATTAGCGTGTTAAATATTAAATTTTAGATCATTTTGTTTTCGTTACCTAAATCAATATGTTTTTCTCTTTGGCTATTTATAAAGAAACGTTATTAAAATCTTGTTTGTCGCTACTTTGTAACTAAAACCTCCAGATTTATCTTAGAACTGATTTTTTTTTATTTGTCATCCGACGTTCGTAGGTTTCTCCTAACAGTGATTTCTATAGAATAGATGGATAGTCGTATAAATATTTTTTATCTGTTTCCTAGGGGCAGCGATTACTATAATAATATTAATTCATTTTTCGCTGTTGAGTGCCTATTTGTTTGTTTTGAAATCGGTTTAATTTTGTGTAAAAAATTATTTACCTATGTGAAATTAACTAAACTTCAATGAGATAGCGAGGTCTCGAAGTAAAAGAAGTATCATCGATGTACAACATTTTCAGATATTTCATTTTTTTATTTTTAAAGACAAAATCGATTTCGATGAATTTCGAAGTCGGTTAAAATTACTAAAAAATCGTTCGAGCTTATCCCTGTACCAGCCCCGCGGCGGCGCCTGTTCGTGCAATAAAACTCGTATGGCTGCATAGCTCCTTTATTTTTTTTATGACCTATCGTTAATATCGAAGCCTTTACAGTCCAGATGGTTTATTACGGAGTTTTGAGAGAAAAATCTTTCAATCCCATTCAACATGTTAATTTAGACCATAAAAATAAAAACGATGCCCGTGTGGATTAGACTTGGTGTAAGGTATTCCACTCACAAACAAAACTATCACGCCGCACTTTCGGCTTCCATGGGACTCTCTGTCGTGGTCTGTAACCAGGATGAGTCTAACTTTACAATAGTCGGTATCAAAGTGTATAAACATTTTTTTTATAGTGTAGAGTGACGAAACGAACAGTCCACGTGCCTGATGGTAAACAACATGCCTACCCATAAAAGCAGAGTGACACGCTGCTATTGGAACATGAGGGGTTCAATTAATTACTTAGCACTTCACTGCACTCGTCATTTAGATAAAGAAGCTGTTTTATCTGCCCTGTTTTGCAGCTGTTTTGTTTTCCCTGTGATACACTGGAAACATTGCCCGTTAAACCGGAACACAAAGATGTTTTCACATAACTGCTTTGCGGTAAAATAACTGACAGTGGTATGGTACTTCCCCAGACGGATTCTGCAAAGTGTCCTACCACTACAAAAAATACATACTACATAACCTACTAGGTAGGTATATGAACTACAGTGAACTTAGAAACGTAGTTACTGGTTGATAGGCAAATATAAACTTAGTTACTTTTTAATGTAGTTACACACCAAATACTTACAGTAGAAAAAAAAAGTTAGATCAAAATAATGTACTGCAATAGTGTACCCCTTCAAAAGGTCTACAAATCTACGGTAGTATATGCTTAGTCTATCTCTTAGGAATAACCCACAATAACCATTTTTATTAGTGCATATTTATATTTCGTATCAGCATTGCTACCGTGCGAAGCCGGGGCGGGTCGCCGGTTACTATTATTTTAACCCGTTTCTCATCAGCCAGGAACCTCCGTGTTGGGGAATAATAGGAGAATATGTGAAAAGTCTTCAGCTTACCTCAAATACCTACCCAACATTTGCTACCAGCTCTCGGAATATTAGTTTTTTTTTCTACAAGAACAAAATTAAAAATTTTGATTACCCTTCGACAACCTCGGATTTGTTATCTGTACAACATTCTACTAGTCAAGCCCTTTCATTTGATACCCATATTAAGGTAGTTGTGCAAAGATAAATGTATTTCGCCATTTTGTGGAAGCGGCCATCTTGGATATGAAATTTGTCATAGTGCAATGTATTCTACTAGTCAAGCCCTTTCGTTTGATACCCATATTGAGGTAGTAGTGAAAAAAATAATATAGTTCGCCATTTTGTAGTGGCGGCCATCTTGGATTCGATTTTTTATAATGTATAGTATTTTACTAGTCAAGCCCTTTCATTTGATACCTATATTGAGGTAGGTTGTAAAGAAATATTTTCTCCGCCATTTTGTGGAGGCGGCCATCTTGAATCGATATTAACCAAACATAGCTAAGAACATACGCACGGATATTAACTTTTAAGTAAAAAAACCGCATTGAAATCGGCCGTTCCGTTTGAGCTCTACGGGGCCACAGACAGACAGACAGACAGACAGACATCGACGTCAAACTTATAACACCCCTTTTTTTGGTCGGGGGTTAAAAACAGATTTGCGCTAGTCCGACATCTCGCCTGATGTTAAGAGATGCCATCCGTGATCGAGCACGCTGACCTAGATTATTTCAGACTTGATTTCTTTAACTAATAACTAATAGGTTTTCACTTGACCACCATCTCGCCTGATGTTAAACGATGATGCTGTCGACTTGTTTACCTAGAAGAAACCGATTCATTCTCGATTTGATGACACAAAGATTGTAACTATCGGGAAAACCCCTCTTAGGGACGTATTCCACAGCCTTGACGTTCTTATCACAAAAATAGAGTCAAATCTCTTTGTTCGTGTCTTTGGAACATCAACAATGAAACGATGTCGCTTTTTCAAGCTACGACCATTCCGACATATTGCATTAATTGACTGAATTGCAATAATATCAGAATTAGATTAAAATTAATTAACTTATTATAAGGTATTTGACGGTTCGGATAACAATAAATTAATTAAATGACAGACTATATATGATTTGCTAAAGTCCGAAGTGCAGTATCATTGCAATGGTAAATAAATTTTAGATTAAATTGTCAATGGTGGAAGATTTGTTATTCATAGTTTTGGATATTGTATAACACATTTAAATCAAATCTATTATTATTATATTATTAACTAGCTGTACCCTGCCCCGCTTCGCTGTGGCACATTGTTATGCAAAAATTAGATAAAAACAATCCTTGATGAGGATTAAATATCATTGTCAAATTTCAGCTCGATCGGTGCAGAACTTTTTGAGTTTTTGAAGCGTACACAAACCAACATAACATTTTTATATTATCTAATATATAAAATTCTCGTGTCACAGTTTTCGTTGCCATACTCCTCCGAAACGGCTTGGCCGATTTTGATAAAAATTTTTGTGCTTATCCGGTATCTATGAGAATCGGCCAACATCTATTTTTCATCCCCCTAAATGTTAGGGGTAGTCCACCCCTAAATTTTTATTTTTATTTTTTAGGCAAAATTTTTAATTTCTATTTTTTAATGATACAACATACAAAAATACATACAATCCTCAATTTTCACCCTTCTACGATCAACCCCTATTTTTTTAATAGCCATTTTAATAATTTAAGCATTTTTCATCCCCGGTCGATAACTGATCAATCGTCATTTAATTAGTTATCCCCGCCAGTTGTCTACAAGTGTCACTTCTGACCCAGTAAACAGCACGATAATTTGGGGATCAAAAGTAGCCTATAGCATATTTATTTATAGTTTGCACACGCTAATCTCGGGAACTACTGGACCGATTTAAAAAAACATTCACCGTTCTTTCATATTATGTACGTAATCCTTGAATGCTGTAGGTTATATATATGTACCACGGGCGAAGCCGGGGCGGGCCGCTAGTATAAAGATAAAATTCTCGTGTCACAGTTTTCGTTGCCATACTCCTCCGAAACGGCTTGACCGATTTTGATGATTTTTTTTGTGCTTATCCGGTATCTATGAGAATCGGCCAACATCTATTTTTCATCTCCCTAAATGTTAGGAGTAGTCCACCCCTAAATTTATTTTTTTATTTTTTAGACAAAATTTTTAATTTCTATTTTTTTATGATACAACATACAAAAATACATACAATCCTCAATTTTCACCCTTCTACGATCAACCCTTATTTTTTAATAGCCGTTTTAGTAATTTAATCATTTTTCCTCTCCGGTCGAAAACTGATCAATCGTCATTGTGACAGGTGTCACTTCTGACCCAGTAAACAGCACGATAATTTGTGGATCAAAGGTAGCCTATAGCATATATATAGTTTGAACACGCTAATCTCGGGAACTACTGGACCGATTTAAAAAAATCGTTTACCGTTATTTCATATGTTCGTAATCCTTGACCGCTCTAGGTTATATACATGTACCACGGGCGAAGCCGGGGCGGGCCGCTAGTATTATATAAAGATTAAGTGATACTTTCAGAAGAGCCTGAAAATAACAACGGCGATATCTATTTGTCCTTAGAATCTAATCCCCGTATATATACTAGGCATTCTCCAATGTCGAATACTTTTCTTTTTCATAATTAGTTGTCGCAATTCCCTCTCTGTTACTCCGTGCACTGCTCAGATACCAACGCAAGTCGAAGACGCGATCCACAAGATTTTCCCAAATCAAAAAGTGCCCAACGCAACGCAAGAAGTATTCACTTTAAAAATACAAGATGTACAAATTAACTGTTAATATCCGAAACCAAATAAAAAGCTCTCAAATCAAGGGATTTGGAAAAGATTCCAAGTTCATGAAATCACGATCGAATATACCTAAATGATTAGCAAAAAATAAGTATTGTCGTTCTCGCGGTGAGATGGACCGCAGCGCCGGATCTCATAATCAGCAGTAATCTTTCTATTTCCTGTCACTCACAATAGTGTCTGGGACTTGGTAAAAACGTCGGATGTGGCTTCTTGGGAGACGAAACTAGAATACCGTAAACCTGTATTGCCGTCGTTGACCGGATATTGTTAGAAATATCAGAATCCATAATATACACAACGTATTGATGTTCCAAAGACTCAAACGAAGATATTTGGCTACTTTAGTGATGTGGAATGCGTTGCCTGAGTGGGGTTAGTCCGATGGTAACTACGAGTATGTTGGTGTCTTCAAATTAGTTTCTTCTAAGTACTAAGTACTAAGTAAGCACGCTCCTTTGAAGACTACATCGTCGCTTAACAACAGGCGCTCAAGTGGAAATCTACTAAAATAAAATATCAAGTGTGTGTTTACGATTAAGGTTTAGATTAGCGTAAATTAAGGTATGTAACGTGTGACGACAAAGTTACAGAATGTTATTTTTATCGTGTAATGGACATAAATGTCTTGAATGATAAATAATATTATTTAAACCTAGATACTATAAATTTTTAGCTTTTCTATTGAAAATAATTTCTATTACAAAATTAATGAATAAATGCTGCAACAGCTGGCATCTACCTACTGACAACTGTAGGCGTTATCTGTCATACTAACATTGCGTTTCATCTTCATTTATTGATACTATTGAACAGTACTCGTAGTACAATTTCACGCTACTTATAGTATTAGAAAACATAAGCAGCCACTGAGAAATTATGATATCCTTTCTTTACTTAGTGATGCCAAATAACAATAAAATGTAGGTATTTATAAATTACTCATTAGAAACCGGAAATAATTCCCGAAACAACTGTCGAGACTAAACCCAGTGGGCCCACTTACACGAATGTCAAAACAAATATACGAAATGATGAATGTCCCGATAATTGTACATTTTGATCTAGTGATAACGAGTAATAGACGATCTGTGATACCGAAAACTAGCGGCCATGGGGCACTGGGCGCGCTCCATTTGAGGGTTCTCAACATTATTCGTTAATTTGTGTTATTTGACTAAATGGACAATGTTGCCGACCATTAAACTTCAGCCTTAGATCTTTGATCCTATCTGTTGTTCACTGACGCTTATTGTTACTTCAACACGCTTCTTGTTTACTGGTTTTTAAGGCTTGATGTTTTTATGTAATTCTTTTTTTTTTTGACGTGACAACGTCTTATAAATTGGTTTGCCGGGTGACACTTCAAGAAACTGCGTTACGCTCCGCTCACGTTATGCGCTCACAACGAGAGCGAGTGAGAGGCACGCGTCCCTTCCACTCGGGCATGGTTAGCCCGCCTAAGAGCGAGAGAGACAGACATAAAAAGAGAAAGGCACGCGTCCCTTCCGTAAAATTATTTTACCACTCAAAGTCGTTGTCACGTAAAACTTTCGCCCGTATACCGACTTTACAGGCAACCAATTTTTTTTTAAAGCAACATTTTTGTCACTCCAATCTCGCGTAGATTTGCTAACTCAGTGTCTCAAAGCGATTAATTTAGGTTTTTTGCAGTCTTCGGAGTAAAGCATGTTGGCATGTTGTATTTTTTTCAATAAAAGAAGTATCTAAAGCGTGATAGTAAGTAGTAGACGCCACTTATAAACACCTTTTATCAGAAGTATAAGTAGATGTTTTGTTAGCCCGGAGCGGTTAAACTGCTTCTTGAAGTTTGTTGGAAAAGTCTCAGCCTGTGAGAAAAATAAACAGGTGAATAGGATGGTCTAGACTTGACTCTTGAATGATGTAGGTCCCACATTTTTTAAATTTATTTGTTGATCATCTATCGAAACAACTTTTGCCTATGTGAATTCCAACTATCTACCTCTGACAAACGTACTCCAAAGTCGTAAGTCAGTTAAGTAGATCTCGATTTTTATATGAATTATGTAGTTATATGACATACCTACATAATTCATATAAAAAATAATTTATTATTTATATTTACATTGTAAAAAATCTGGCTTCATTTAAATTAATTTTTCAACTGTTTTCGGTTCTGTGTTAGTTAACACACCCCGTTTAACCAACGGAATTCCAAAATATAATATGTAAATAAAATAATTTATGAAACCCTCAGTCAAAGTACCTGGGTGGTTAGTGAAGTGGGCGCAACGATGCAAAACGAGCTAATTACTAAACTCGTAATTAAATCTATTAGAAGGTTCGGGTGATTTAAGGCAGGGGTCGCGCTATGAGACCATAGGCTTTTTTCTAGTGCGTTTCGGGAGCAAAGGTGTGAGGGCATTTTGGAGTTTATTTAGGGAACATTCATTTTAATTATGAATGTTTATCGAAGTCGATCGAATAGATAACCTTTAAATAATTAACGTGTATTTATTTTCCCGGAATGTTAATTGTTTTTTATCTGCTGTGCTCTGACAAAACACAGCTTTTCACAACATAACTAAGATAAATTGGTTTTCAACTTAGAAAAATACTTATGGAATGACTAGCTGAACCCGCTACTTCGTTCGCGTAAGAAGATGTTACTGACTTATACATTAATTGGAAGTATCGTACGTCAAATATTTGGATAAGTAGTCATTGAAAAACCTTTGAGTTTGAGTGAATTTGTTTTTCCACACAAACATTTATTTAATTTTATCATCTTTATTTTTATTTTTTAAACAAAATCAAACATAGTAAGGTTTCGTAGTATCGAACATAGCCGCAAGTGTTAAGTTTGTAGGATTTTATAGAATACATTATGAAAAGTCTGAAGCTAATGTGCATGATCTGATACCTACTTACCTATTTCTTTTTTTATCCGCAAGCTGTTTTCTAGCTGTTACCCGCCGCGACTTCGCCGTAGTAAAATTTTGAACGAAGCCTGTGTGGAATCAAAATTATTAAAATTTTGAGTTTTAATGATATTCAAGCAAGTTGAACCCGTAAATCTAAGCCAAGTCCTAGTGAAATGTTAATGTATGAATTTAATTGTAGGTAACACAGAAAAAATCAAGAACGAAAGAATCCAAATTTGGCATCATAATCCTTTTAGCAGCAAAACTTATTAGTACAATTTAGAATACCAGTAACGCCACCTAGTAATGAAAGAAAAAATACATACCACAATAGCAAAACATCGATTTAAATGGCCTTTAGTGCTTTTAGATTTAAACTGGCATTAGCGCCGTCTAATGAGAATGTTATGTTGCTTGTTATTTTGATTGTGAACGCAAATCACCTATATTATCTACGCCAAAACGGGTGCATATATTTTTCATTTTCTTTTACCTTACCATCACATCAAGTTCCTTACGAAAATATATGCTTATATTAATATGGAGTTAAATGAAAATGTAGACTTATTAGCCCATGTGAAATTTTAGACTCTAAACTATATGTGTTTCGTATATCAACCCATATCGTTGTGCCGTTTTGACGTGATAGTTAATATTTGTTTCATTATGGCCCATGCTTCTTTTCAGGTTTATAGCTAATTAATACATAAATGTGGTATTTCAGACTATGAGTTATTTCTGTTTCAATTTTCTACCAAAATTGCTTAGTCTTTCCTACGTTACAGTAACCTATAAGTAACCGATTTGTTATTTCTGAGTTCAAACTACGTGTGTTTCAATTCCATCCAAATATGTTCAGCCGTTCCAACGTTGTCCTGTAAATATTATGAATGTCACTGTTTGGATGTTTGTTACGTAATACATAGAGTACTTATACATAGGCATAAATTTAGCCTATGTGTTCTTCCAGACTGTAATCTAATTCTATTTCAAATTTCAACCCGATCACTTGATACGTTCCGCCATGATTAAAGCGGCAATAGAAATACATCATCTGCGAAAATTTCAACTGTCTAGATATCACCGTTCTTGAGATACAGCCTGGTGACAGACGGACGGACGGACGGACGGATAGCGAAGTCTCAGTAATAGGATCCCGTTTTTACCCTTTGTGTACGGAACCCTAACAACGGTCTGCTTCGGTCACCGAAGCTTGTTGAACATTACCTTTAAATTTTAAACAGTATTTGGATTGAAATAATACGTTTTCTAATAAGTTACGGCTGGTCTAGTAAGTTACAGCTGACCTAGTCGAGAGAAAGGCGACTGTCGATCCGGAGACCCAGGGTTCAAAACCACGCGCACTACTATCTTTTCAGAGTCATGTTCGTAATGCCGGTAATTAAAACGGTGAAGGAAAACACCGTGAAGAAACTGAAATCTACCTATAATCTAAATTCTAAGTCATATGTCATCCACCAACCGACACTGGGCCAGCGTGGTGGATTATAGCCTTGTCTCTCTCCTTGCGAGAGAAGGCCCCGACGCCCAGCAGTGGGAAAATTTAATGGGTTGTTTATGCTGCTACTTATTATGCTGATATGTTTTCTCCAAAATACAAAAATCTACTTCAAAGACAGGTAATTTAATTCTGTCATTCGACTAAATTTTATAAGAAGGTATAACGTGGTATAACTATGTCGTACAGATAAATCTAAGTTAATTTACAGTGGTATATAGATAATTCAGGTGTGCTTAGTGTAAGTAGTTAGTTAGGTTTGTAGTATAGTGTATGTTGTATTTTATGTTGTATTATTTTAGTGTATGTTATGAGTTCTCATTGTATTTTAGTTTTGTTAATAAAGGCTCTGCCCAGATAAAAAGCTGATTTTAGTTTTTTGTTGATATTTGAAAAACTACCTCCCTGTTTTCGATATCTAAGATCACCTCTGAAGTATTTTCTACCAAACAAAAAAGGAATTAGCAAAATTAACTAACAATTAGCGGAGTTATCGCGTAAAATAAAACCAAATAAAAAAACATGCAACCCGATTGAGAACATCCTCCTTGTTTGAAGTCGATTATAACCAAATGATGTTTGTTTTTCACACAAAAATATATTTTTGACAATTATTTTGTCATCCAAGACGACGCTACGCGATCACGTGGGCACTTTCTAGAATCTAGAATCTAGATATTCTGTGGATCGTCTATGATACACAGAATACTTAGAAGTTAGTATGTACCGAACGCGCCGCGCGTGTCGTTATTATTTAATGTTTGTGTAATTTCCGAACCAACAGACCGATATTGTTCAAATTTTGACGGGACAATATAAAAAATGTGTTCTTTCTAACAAAAAAAGAATTAATGAAATCAAACAACGCAAACATGAGTTACAACCAAATTCACATTCTGACTTTCTCCCCCCTCCCGCAAGAAAACCAATCAGAATTTGGGGATCAAAAGTAGCCTACAGCAATGTCCTTAGTATAAACTAAAATCATGCCAAGTTTCAGCTGAATTGAATCAGTAGTTTCGGCGTGATGCGTGATCTCTATACAGAAAGACAGACAGACAGACAGACAGACAGACAGACAGACAGACATGAAAGAAAAAAAATGCAGTTTCGCCATCAGTATCGACTATGGAGTGCCCCAAAAAAAAAATTTTCAAAATATCTTCAATGTACAGAATTCGACCCGTTACAGTTTTATTATAAGTATAGACGAGAATATATTGATAATATAACATAAAATATATTGATATATATTTAACAGGCAGTCATTCAAAGCTTAGGGTGGCCACTTTGCCCGACCTTCCCCTATAGCTACTTATCTATATGTCCCTATGTGTTACTTAAGCTAAGCCAAGAATATGTTTCAAATTTTAACTCGATACATTCAGCCATTCCAACGTAATTGAGCAGCAAAAATTTTAATATTGACATATTTATATAAATATTATATAGGAAAGGATAGGATATTACAAAATTTTTGAAAAAATAAAACCGGTCAAATGCCAGTGGGACTCGCGCGCGAAGGGTTCTGAACCATTAGCAAATAAAATGATTTTATTGTATGGGAGCCCCCTTAAAAATTTATTTTATTTTAATTACTTACATTTAAAGAGAACATAAAACTAAATATTATGTGAATCGTGAAAGCGTCAACCTGTGACAGGTACGTTATTAGTATCGAGCAAGAAACGGTAAAAAAGTCAAGTTTGTTGTATGGAAATAAGCCCCTCTTAAATATTTATTTTAGTTTTAGTATTTTTTGTTAAAGCGGCTATAGAAATACATCGTCTGTGAAAATTTCAACTGTCTATCACCGTTCTTGAGATACAGTCTGGTGACAGACGGAAGGATGGACGGACAGCGAAGTCAGGTACGGAACCTTAACAACGGTCTGCTTCGGTTACCGAAGTTTGTTGAATACTACCTTTAAATTTTAAACAGTATTTGGATTGAAATAATACGTTAAGTTACGGCTGGTCTAGCAAGCTACAGCTGACCTAGTCGGGAGAACGCCGACTGTTGATCCGGAGACCCAGGGTTCAAAACCACGCGCACCTCTATCTTTTCTGAGTCATGTTCGTAATGCCTGTAATTAAACAGTGAAGGAAAATATCGCGAGGAAACCGAAATGTAGGTACCTAGAATCTAAGTTTTAAGTCATAAGTAAATATATCATCCACCAACCGACACTGGGCCAGCGTGGTGGATTTTAGCCTTGTCTCTCTCCTTGCGAGAGAAGGCCCCGACGTCCAGCAGTGGGAACATTTAATGGGTTGTTTATGCTGCTACTTATTATGCTGATATGTTTTCTCCAAAAGAACAAAAATTTACTTCAATGACAGGTAATTTAATTCTGTCGTTCGACTAACTAAATACAGATAAATCTAAGCTGATATTTGTTTTTTGTTGATATTTGAAAACTACCTCCTGTTTTCGATATATAGATCACCTCTGAAGTATTTTCTACCAAACAAAAAAAGAATTATCAAAATCAACTCACAATTAACGGAGTTATCGTGTAAAATAAAACCAAATAAAAACATGCAACCCGATTGAGAAAGTCCTCCTTGTTTGAAGGAGGATGTTCTCATCCTCCTCCTTTTCCACACAAAAAATGTATTTTGACAATTATTTTGTCATTCAAGACGACGCGACGCGATCACGTGGGCACTTCTTGAATCTAGATATTCTGTGGATCGTCTGTGATACACAGAATACTTAGAAGTTAGTATGTACCGAACGCGCCGTGCGTGTCGTTATTATTTAATGTTTGTGTAATTTCCGAACCACCAAACCGATATTGTTCAAATTTTGATGGGACAATATAAAAAATGTGTTCTTTCTAACAAAAAAAGAATTAATGAAATTAAATAACGCAAACATGAGTTACAACCAAATACACATTCTGACTTTCACCCCCTCCCGCAAGAAAACTGATCAGAATTTGGGGATCAAAAGTAGCCTACAGCAATCTCGTTAGTTTAAACTAAAATCATGCCAAGTTTCAGCTGAATTGAATCAGTAGTTTCGGCGTGATGCGTGATCCCTATACAGAAAGACAGACAGACAGACAGACAGACAGACATGAAAGAAAAAAAATGCAGATTCGCCATCAGTATCGACTATGGAGTGCTCCAAAAAAAAATTTTTCAAAATATCTTCAATGTACAGAATTCGACCCGTTACAGTTTTATTATAAGTATAGATAGATAGGTATAGGTGGTCTAATACAAATATGTGCTTCTTACTACTCTATAAAACACAAATTAACAGCAAGTATCCCAGGAACCCGTAAAATCATTTGTATGATGAAATATGTTCTTTGAGTTTGATTAGACCACAAATTGTAAAACTTGAAAACTGATTTACTTTGATTGGGCAAATTCTCAAAGACTTTAGCTCAAATTTTTTACAACTGTCAAGCACACATAAGCCATGAGTGATGAGAGTGAGATATATTAAATTCGATAATGAGGTTCGAATGGGTTCAAATACAAACTGCTATACTTTTTTTGGTTGTTTACTTTTATCACTATTTAAACTTTATACAGTGTCGATAAACATCCGTGGTTGTTTCAGAAATTCTTCACCGCGGTGACCTATCGTCTTCAATGGAATCTCTAGCTTACGATTCTTCAGTCGCGTCGCCTGGTAGCGTGTCTGGACACAATCAGCGCACCAAGCGCATGCGCACCAGTTTCAAACACCACCAGCTGAGGACTATGAAGTCTTATTTTGCCATCAACCAAAACCCGGATGCGAAAGATTTGAAACAACTAGCTCAGAAGACTGGTCTCTCGAAGAGGGTCCTTCAGGTTAGTCAGATTATATTTACATTGAAAGACAGGCAAGGTTCCTAAAAGTCAATTATTGATTTAATTGGTTTAAGTAGGAAGAAAATACCTAGTAGGTACTACCGATCTTAGTGATACCTACATTCTCATAAAATATTAAGTTAAAAAATGAAACTAATACCATATTTTGAGAAAATGTATCTAATAAACGCATCATTTGTATTGAAATTGTGAAAAAGAAAAAAAATAACCTCAAACCATTTGACTCCCATGTGACTCAATGTTAAAAAGCTATCGAAAATTTTGTATTTGATTTGTATTAACGTTAAAACAATCTTTCTTAATTACCTATGTATAATTTTTAAGTGACATACATATAGGTACATAACATATTCAATAACAATTACTATTATTCCATATGTCAGCGATCTTCGCAAAATACAATGATCGCTTAATTAATTTTACGAACTACTTAATATTTTGTATGAAATAAATTTCATTTTATCAGAATAAACGCTGAACGTACGAAAATTCTAAGTTACGGTTTTGTATTTTGATTTAGATATGTTTAATTAGTGTCGTTCATAGAGTATGATAGTAATATAATGTCCATTCATCCATCCTTGTATGATGATATCTATGATATTTTATAGAAATACTTTAAAACATTCTGGATTTTACTCTATATTATAACATATTACTTTTTCAATTCACAGTGTAGATGATAAACATTTTTTTTAATTGTAGGTATGGTTTCAAAACGCAAGGGCAAAATGGCGGCGGAACATCATGCGACAAGAAGCTAACGGTAATCCGGGGCATTCAAACGGTTCTGTTGTTCCCGGCCCAGGGAGCGCCATAGCTCCGGGCATGATGATGGAAATGACGTCCATTGACGAAATGAGAGTTCATACTCCACATCCCCATCCCATGGTTTTTAATGAAATGTACTAATTGGAAGATCGACGTACATGCTCCTAAACTCGATATCATTTACTGATTTCATGATAGGCAATTTGTATGTTTCATTCAAGTTAGTCGTATGCATAGGTAAATTATTTTATGTTATAAACGTGAAAAAACACAAAAAGCGATGTCAAATTAAAATTACATTCAGACTCGACTAACTTTTAGTCGTCCAGATAAATAAAAACAAATTTTAGGTTTTTGTTGATGGTTGCACACTCTCCGAAGTGTATCCGATAAAAACCCGATAAGCTAGCGATTTTGCGGCGATGATCAAGACTTTGAAGTATTTTATGCAGTATTGCCTATGAGTCTTTTGGCACGTCCTCAATCGATTCCAGAGTCCCCACCGATTTCGAAAAACCTATAACTGAATTGAAAACCTCCTTTTTTGAAGTCGGTTTATAAACAGTAAAAGTTCAGCAATCTATTTTCTAGTTTGTAATAATGTTTCGGTGTTTATTCGAGGAAATTGGTTGCAAATCAAAGTCTTAGCACATTTTGCTTTGTTTTTCAGCTCGATAGTGTTGCGTGAGAATTCCAAGAATCTGGTTGAATTAAATAAAACCTGCGCGACTGTATTTTCACTTACAGCAATTTATTATTATTTCTCTCATCGGATTTGTAGTAGATGAAAGTGTACTAGCGCGTGGTAGTAAATGAAATTGTGAACTTGAATGTCTATAGCTAGAAAAGAAAACTTTTCAGAAACTTATTTCAATCCATTGCCAGTGGGATTGATGCGAATCGTTGTGCCCAGTTTGTACTCTCGCGCGTGGTACCCTGCTTAAAGATACATTCCAGATTTTGAAATCAATTAAAATCCTCTAAATAAGTGATACTAGTCAACAAATACGAGTGCATAGTATCTATAAATACTTAATCATATCTGCAGGTCGTCGAATACACGACCAGCTTATTATTTTAAAATTAAATTCTTGTTCTTATAGTAGGCGCATCGTCTATTCGTACCCTGTACTGTAATAGGCGTGTCGACTCATTTTTTATTTAATGTGTCATCAAAAGGCTACTCAATATCTGAAACATAGCTGAAAGAATTACTTTGTTATCTTAAAAACTTCCCGTGATATCACGATTTTAAAATCACAATTTTGGACTGTCCCAAAAACGCTTCATACAAATCACTACAGAAACGTGACGTCACTGAGTCGTATTTTCTATGCGTCGCGCGTAAAGTTTGTATGGTAGCTATATTAAATATTGCGTTTAGGAAACTGGTTTCATAACAAAAGTCACTTGAAATTGAATGGGTTATCCAATGGCAAATACATTTTCTAATAATTTCGTAGTTAAAAAAATGGACTTGCCCATCCAGCTTTGAATGATCAATAAAGTAAGTTAAACTAAAAAATATCAAAATTAAAATTGGTACATATTTTATTCTGTTTAAATACTGTCATTATATCAAATAATTTAACATAATTGCAGGACCTGTCGTCACGCCTATTGTCGTAGCTTTTAAGGTAAATGTAGGTGAAATAAATACATATATTATTATCATAGCCGTTTTTAACTGAACAAGCTTCAAGCTTATGTATATTTATTTGGTCTGATGCCTTTGAACTCTGTATTCTAGAGATATTTTTTATTAATTTCTCTTGAGACAGATGACTTAGCAAACATTCATGCCAATAGTTTTTTTTAAGTTTTAATATTTTCTTGCAAATAACAATTAATAATTCGCTAATTTATTATATTTTATTGTATTGAATGTTGTCGATTGTTCGGTCTTTCTGTTTGGTCAGAATTTACTTAATTCATAAGTTTAAGAACTTTTTATAAGACGATGCGATGCCTCGACGTAGTGTGAAGTAAAATTTAGTTATTTCATTAGCGTGTACTAATTTTGTTTTGAAAAAACTTTTAAAAAGTCTTTCACAAGTTTTGGTAACAAGAAGAATTAAGCAACAATTTGGCAGAAGAAACCTGTTAACTTTAGACTTGAAGACGTAATATTCATAAAGGCAATATATTCCACAGTTTATGTTTGTGTTATAAGTGAAGTCATATATTTTCGTTCGAGTCTTTAGAGCATCAACCACGTAACGAAGTCGCTTTTTAAAGGTAGACCTACAAGACGACCAATAACAAGGAGGAGAACATGCAGTTCAGTTAAGTCCTGCACACTCTCCAAAATGTATGCGATAGAAAACTGATGAGCTAGCAGCTTTGCGGCGTCTTCTCACAGAATTTGGAATAAGGGAGTCGTTGGCTATGCGCTTTTTAGCACATCTCTCTACTGAATCTAAAGCTTTCATCTGGTACTTAGCCGACTCATCTCATAGGTGCAATAAGTATCTATTCTATGCATAAAATCGAATACAAAGTGAACAACTGTTCAGGCGTGAAGTATTTCCACACATTCGAGAGGGCGCCTAGTTTTTTTTTGTAAGTGGCAATCGATTTAACTCTAACTACTTTTAATATTAACTTTTACTTCTCTGAAAATTTACTAAATATATGTCATTCATTTAACATCCAATGTTAACTTTATTATATTTATTATCTTAATATTACAACTAATATAGAATTAAATACTAGTTCTGGTGTAGTAGTATTAGTGGTAGGACTCTTTGCAGAGTCCGCCTGGGGAAGTACCACACCTTTTCCAGTTATTCTACGCCAAGCAGTAATGTGCAAACATTCCTGTGTTTTGGTTTGAAGGGCAATGGTTCCAGTGAAATTACGGGATATAGAGATAAACCATCTCATATCTGTTTGTGTCGAGCGCAGTGCAGTGTTAGGTTTAGCATTTGGACTATTTGTGTTCCAACTGCGTGTCACTGTGCTGTAATGTGCAGGCATGTTGCTTACCATTAGGCACATATCCTGCTCGTCTCATCAATGTATATTATGATAAAAGTGTATATTATAATTTCATGTAAATAAATACATTCCAAAACAAATGTTTAAGAAATGATTTTTATCACAGATACGAGTATTATTTTAATTAAACAGTAATGTGAAAACAGGTGGATGTGTCAACCGCCTCGTCTTTAGATCAGTATCGTACTTATATCTCATCGGATTATGTGTTATTAAGCTAAGTAAATAAGCTATTTTGTAGAACGTAGTCCTTTATGTACTAGTAAGTTATTTATACGCAAGAATAATATATTGATACTAGAATATAAAAGTGTATCATTCCCTACAGGGGTGAGTGTTTCTCAACCTAAAGATTTTTTATGAGATTATAAAAGAATGAGAGTTTATTATTATGTGTGTATGGGAAGATACCCGGGGTCATAACAATGTAACTTTAAGTGTTCCATTTACACGAAAGAAACTGTTTTAGTAATCGATTAGGGAGGAAGCACTTGGACATATCTTCTTGTCAAAAAACTTCGAGCCCCAACAGTTGGAGAAAATGGCCTGTTTATACAAATGTAGGACTAATTTAATGGGCATAAATAAATAAATCGCTTATTTCCATAAACACAATTCAGCACATTTAACACAATGGTGATTTTACATAAAACTAAGAGCCGTACCATTGGGCCCCAAACTAGGCTAAGCTTGTATCTTGGGCGACCCAATTTCCGAAATGTTTCACATTTTAAAGATAGCTGTTGACAGTACTTATACCACTACTGAGAGTAATCATGTAATGGGCGTAGATCTTCGAGTATAAGGGCACAGATAAGGCTTTTGTAAGACACCGAAACATCGGAGCATCTTTTGTGTAGTAGGAGGGACTCTTTTCAGAGTGGAGGAAGTAGTTTGACAGTTATTCTACCTCCAAATAATACGCAAGCAACATTGTGTTTGAAGGGGAATGCTACTGGAAAAACTAAAGGACATAAAGATCATCTTAGATCTCTTTTTATTATTCATTTCTTTATCTTGAAATCAGGCGCTGTCCCAGGCTCGAATTTTGGAGGGGTCACCAGTACGTAGCCTCGGCTTTTGGGGGGTCACAAGTAGAAATACAATAAATTGATCAAAAAATACTTGACTAGTAGCGCCCCAAGATTTTATCCGCGTAGGTCCCGTGCTAGTTGTTTTGCTGCGTTAAAAAATAGTGTATGTAATATTAGATATTTTTGGTTTTCTTAGATTTTTTGTTTAACGTTTACGATTTTGGGGAGGGTCAAGTCCCTGTCACCCCCCCCTCGGAACGCGCATGCTTGAAATGGGTTTGTGTTAATAATAAAATAATTACGTTTAGTTTTAATAATTATGTTTAATTTTGTTGATTTTTGCTTTCTAACAGTATAACTTATTTGCAAATCTTTATTATCTCTATATATAAAAATGTTATGTTGGTTTGTGTACGCTTCAAAAACTAAAAAAGTTCTGCACCGATCGAGCTGAAATTTTAGAATGACATATAATCCGCATCAAGGATTATTTTTATCTAATTTTTGCATTACAATGTGTTACAGCGAAGCGTGGCAGGGTTTTTTTTTTTTTTTTTTTTTTTTATTTAAATTAGCCACTCCACAGACTCCGGGGTCCGTGATCTTTGTCATTACAATTATATATTATTAATTTTTACACATATTTTGGATAAGGAGAAGAAGAGGAAAATAGGAGGGAGTTGGGTACATTTAATATCTAATTCTAGTGCTCGTCTGTAGAGCCGATCACTACCGGCTGGGATTCCGCTAGTAATCGACTCGACATCGAGTGTTTGCCTAATTGCCTTTTGCCATTTGCCTAAGCTGCCTCCTCCCGGCCCAGAGCCTCCACAACGGCCGCATTTCTGTCCCTGATGGCCATCTGTAGGTTGAAATCTCGGATGGTCTTTGGTGATGCAGCCCACGCTCGCCTCACGAAACGACCGATGGCGTCGTCGGTGTCGTCAGCGTAGTATGTGAAGGTCCCCGTGTGCCGTGAGATTGCAACAACCGCATGGGGTACGCTCTCGTGCAGCTTCATGTTTGCCTTGGTTTTGATTGCGATTACCGACTCGTATGTTAGTCCCTGAGCTTCATGGATGGTAAGGATGCGTGACCCGGTGCCTGACCCATAACCCTGGTTTGTCAGGGTCTCCTTCTCCTCTTGAGTGTGAACCAAGAAGAGGGTGTTTGGTATGTTGTTGGGTATTTGCGCTCCCTTATATCTTCTCTGCTCTAGGGACTTTATTCGGGGCGCTGAGGAGTACATACCGGAGTATATTTCCCTCAGCGCATATGCGACGTCCATTGGGTTTCGATGTGTGCAGAGCAACTCCTGGCTGATCTTTGTTACCAGGTTCGGGCGATGATACCTCATTTCGAAGAGATTTTCCCTGTCGATATAAGGCAACTGATTGACGTCTCCAATGAGGACAATTTCACCAACACCAGACAGCCTTGAAGCCATCACAATGGCTCCAAAATGGTTCATGAGAGCTTCGTCCACCATGAGGCGGCTGAAACTTTCTCTACCGAAACCATTTACCAGAGCAGAAGCCATGGTTCGCACTCTGGTTTTGACCAGGTTTCCGATTCGGTGCGATAGCTTTTCTCTTAGATCTTTTGCTGCCTCAGTTGTTGTAGTGATGATGGCGTCCTTGTCCACGTCGAAGTGTCTAATCACCCATGTTGTTTTTCCACATCCTGGAACTCCGTTGACCCACTGTATTCTCGGTACCTCCCAATTTTCCCAACCTGCTTTGACGTTTCCGTTCCTTCGATGGTCTTGGCCATCTCTAGGATCTTATCGTCCAGCATAATCTTGGTGCATCGGGCAGTAACTACAATTGGGTCGTTTGGTGGTGTCGCATAAACAGGCACTCCCGCGCGCTCTGTCTCTCTCGTTCAGTGTCACGAAGCCATTTTCTGCACTGTAAGCTGCCATATACTGTCCTGTCATGGTTCCCTTGATGACCCGGGAAGTGACATTATTGTAAATGGCTGCTTCGGCCTCCTCGAGTTTCGCCTTTAAAAGGCTTTCACTTCCTAGCCTATAGGACTGCATGATGTTTTCGCAGGTCTTGAGGTTGACTTGTCGTGTCGCGCTCAGTGTGGCTATGAATTCGATGAAGGCGTTACGTGCATGGCTCCGCGGCTCCGAAGCCGTGACATAGCGGGGCGGTTCCACCTGTCCCATGTCGGCTCTCGTTCGGCTCATTTGTTGCTGTGAAGCTGCTTTGGGGTCTTTGACGTCAAGGGGTGATGAATGGGATGTGATTCGAGTACGCTCCTTGCTGCTGCGTTGAAGGCAGTCACGAACGCCGTGTTGGTGCCTCGGCTGCCAGTTAGATTGGCTGAGGCTTTTTCCGCGGCTGCCTTCTGCTGTGCTCTTTCGGAGCCGGTTTGGATGGTCGAACTAGGAACAGGATGTCCCCAGCTATCGGTTGCATTTGTTTGGTCGTGCGAAGGGGCTCTGAGGAAGCTCAGATTTTCTCCCTGTCTTCGTATACGACAATCTCATGATGTTTAGAGGCCTCAATGCAACCCAGCCGGTCTGCGACTCTTGCTCTTGAATATTCGATTGCCATCGCATCCACGCTTATCACCCGGGTGCTTCACCTGCATTTCTGCTCAGATGTGCGAGCAGCGCACTTGCCTGTGTGAAAGGCGTCCGACCTTCCGAGTACTCTATTAGTGCAATCGTTTTGTTTTTCGATCGCACCAACCGAAATCGGTGGCCGTCTACCTCGCACACCGGCATGGCGTCGTAGGTTTTCCGCTTCATTGTGACTTTTGCGGTACTCCCATTGAGCAGGCAAGACAATCCAGGTGACAAACGGGCTCGTTTCCGTTCCCAGGCGAAGCAAAAGCTTATTCCGAATCTTTCTTTGTTGCTGTCCATGAAGAGAGCCACTCCGCGGATACGGATCCCTGCTTCTCCTCGGTCTGCGTTCTCCAGTAGTTGTTTGACGGAGATGCTCTTCGAGGAGTTATGTTGGGCGGAAACCGCATGCCACGTGGCGTCTACAGACAGCGGGGCAGGGTGTGGTGGCGATGGAGGGCGCGTATTTGAGTTAGTGGAGTTTCTCATGGCCGCTATGCGGAATGAGCTCTCCATGAAGGACAGGAGCCGTGTTCTGTTGTCTGGATCTACTAAGATGTTGTGGAGATCCGAGACAACCAGCCTTCTGTCGATCATAGATTCGAGCTCATGTCTTGCGACCATGAATCGGGGACAATCGACTAGCACGTGCCAGACCGTTTCGGGTTGGTCGGGGTCACACTCGCATGCCGGACTGTTCTTGAGCTTAAATCTGTACAGGTAATCTGCTATTCCTCCGTGTCCCGTCAACGCTTGTACCTGGAAGGAGTCAGTTTCGTGGTTCTCATCACCCGATATGCGTTTGCTATATCGGGGAGGAACGTCTGGGTGACTTTTCCGGTGTCCGAGGTCTCATATCGATCCTGCCATTTCTTGACCGATTCTTCACGGATTTTCCTTTTGACGTAGGACAAGGGGATCCCTCGTAGTCCCTGGGTGACTCCGTGAGTGCCGCCGATTTGGCCAGTTCGTCGGCTCTTTCGTTGCCGACGGTGCCAACATGCGCTCTCACCCAGAAAAGACGAAGAGATCTCCTTCAGCATTTATCTGTCCAATGTTTTCCTTTACGCACTTAACCAAGGGTGGCTCGTTTTTTGGGTTACTTAGCAGTTCGAGTGAAGATCGGGAGTCACTCAGGACATTGACTTCGGGTCCTTGCTCTTTAACGCCATTTGAGTTGCCCGGTAAAGAGCATAAAGTTCCGATTGAAAGACTGTGCATTCGGAGTGGAGCTTGAAGGTCGAGTTCTTGACCTCTCTGCCATTCTCCCACCATGTTAGAGCAGCTCCGACTTTACCTTCAATTTTACTGCCATCAGTATAAATTTGAGGCCCTTGTGGAAGATTGGAGGTGTCTTCTAGGAGCTCGTACTCTACGGAAAACTGCGTTGACGGATGAGGTTGGTCCAGGCAGTTAACATTCCGTTCGAGTTCCACTTCTGGTGGGAGGTAGTCTTGGGAGAGGTTTTTTTTTTACTCTGTACAAATTTGCCGCTTCCTGTATTCTCAGATCCAGGGGGAAGCAGTCCGGAAAGAGCAAGTGCTGCTTTCAGAGAAACAGTACGGTAAGACTTACAGATTTTTTGGGCAAAACCTCTTTGGATAGCGTTCAACTGAGACTTGTTTTCCTCGAAGTCTGCCGCTTGCGCCCATACACTTGAGGCATACATGATGATAGGTTCCACCACAGCGACGTAGATAGTTCTCGTGATTTCGCCATTTAATCCCCAGGTCACCTTCGCTGCACATGCTAGCTGTTTATAAATGTTCGCCACTTTTTTACATTGGGCGGTCACATGTGCTTTAAAGTTGAGCCGTCGGTCGATCAGTGCAGGGTACAACAGCTAGTTAGTTATAAGTTTGTTTTTGTTCCTAAATGTTATGTTGTTGAACATCATAATTGAGTGATCAAATGGAACCTCCAGGCCACGTGGTTCGACAGCGTAGTTCGATCAATCGGACCACGTGAACTTTTTTTCCTCTTGGTTCGATCCGTCGAACCATGTGCTTTTGAGATTCCTGATAGTTCGATCAATCGAACCACGTGAACTTTTTTTTCCAGCTGGTTCGATCAATAGAACCATGTGTTTTTAAGACTCCTGATAGTACGATTTATCTGACTATGTGGACTTTTTTTCAATAGGTTTGGTTAATCGAACTTAGTCAACCCTTGTAAAATTGCTGAACTTAGATGAATACAACAACACAATAAGCATATTTCAATCTTCATTTAACCATGTTACATTTTTACTTTACTTCGTAACGTTTCCAAGGACATTATAACTTTATATACAGTAACTAACATTAATAAACTCTTTTTGTACAAAAAATTAAACCGTCTTCAAAACCACAAACAGGCACATACTTAATCCCAAGTTTTCTTAGTCCGAGTTAACTGTGCCTGTGAGTATACTTCGATGAATCGAACCAGATGAACTTGTCATAGTGGTTCGACAATGGAGTCGAACCACGAGGTCCCAAGAATTAGTAGTTCATGTGGTGCGATTCGAAAATCGAACCAAGAGGAAAAATAAGTTCACGTGGTCCGATTGATCGAACTACGCTGTCGAACCACGTGGCCTGGAGGCGTCTAAGACGCTGCCTTTTGCACCACAGTATTTATACTAAAGCAGAAGCCAGAGCGACATAATTCATTGTATTTGTATATCTATTCAATAAATTATCTTTATCTTTATCTCTGGGTGACGAGCGCATTGCAGTTCTAGGTATGATTTGGACTCTTCATTGGCGCTGTGCTGTAATGGGAGTGGAGTTGCTTACCATCAGGTACATGACATGGTCGTCCCGTAATTTTTTCCTGATTCTCGCAAAATTCTGCGTTTGAGCGCCGACATGCCTAATGTTAAGTGACACGATTACTTTTACGTGATAACTCTATAAATCACTATTTTGAATACAATCTTCATTATACTCGTTCACAGTTGGGCTGGGCAGCATTTGGAAAACTTCGTCGAGTCTTCTCGTCACCCATCCCACAAAGTCTCAAGACAAAAATGTATAACCAGTGCGTCTTACCCGTTATGACCTACAGTGCTGAAACGTGGACACTGACAGTGAAAATGGTCCGTAAGCTCAAAGTCGCTCAGCGAGCTATGGAAAGGGCTATGCTGGGGTTTCTCTGAGGGATTGCATCCGGAACGAAGTAATTCGCCAGAGAACTAGAGTCACCGACATAGCTCAGCGTATTAGCAAACTGAAGTGGCAGTGGGCCGGTCACATCTGTCGCAGACCCGATAGCCGCTGGGGCAGACGGGTTCTGGAGTGGAGACCGCGAATCGGCAAACGTAGTGTACGACGTCCTGAGACTAGATGGAGTGACGATATTCGAAAGGCAGCTGGTGGCGGCTGGAGAAGTAAGACCGAGGATCGGGATGAGTGGCGTATCATAGGGGAGGCCTATGTCCAGCAGTGGACGAATACAGGCTGATGATGATGACAGTGTTTTTGTCACAGTACGAGGTACAGGATCTTTAAGGTTTAGACTCCACGAAAGCGGAGATATGCGGAGATGTCTGAAGACGAGAAGAGACATTTTGCAGCTCGGGTGACTCCACCGAATCTGTGCTTTACGCCGCGCGTCGTCGCCTGCGCACATTTCTCGTCTCCGCTGCGCGTCGGCGAAGCACAGCTCACATCCCCGCAATCATCGCGCCATATAAGTAAATTAATTACATCTCCGCTTAGCGGTCTCCACTGGAGCTGAGCGGAGATGAGATGTGTGATAACGAAATTCTATTGGATATTAAAAAAACATCTCGTCTTCGCTCGCACAGCTCCACTTTGGTGGAGTTTCAGCCTTACTTTGTTATCTGGCCGAGTCTTATTTTAATCTTTGAGGATTTAACCATATTGTAAGCCTAAAAGCCTTTTTTTTTAACTTTAATAGGTTTACACTTGACCGCCATCTCGCCTGATGTTAAGCGACGATGCGGTCTACGATGGAGCGTGTTTACCTAGAAGAAACCAATTCACTCTCGATTTGAAGACACCAAGATTATAACTATCGGGAAAAACCCACTCAGGCAACTCATTCCACAGCCTAGACGTTCTTATCACAAACGTAGAGTCAAACCTCTTTGTCCGTGTCTTTGGAATATCCACCATGAAACGGTGCCGCTTCTTCGAGTTACGAGAAGTACGATAGTAAAAAGGGCAAAGTGGTATAAGATCATGCAGATAAGTTGCACACTCTCCGAAGTGTATCCGATAAAAAACCGATAAGCTAGCAATTTTGCGGCGATGTTCAAGACTTTGAAGTCTTTTTCGCACTAGAATGTCATTGCCTATGAGCTTTTTGGCACACCTCTCGATCGATTCCAGAGCCTTAAGCTGATACTTAGCCGATCCATCCCAAAGGTGCGAACAGTACTCCATACAAGAGCGAATCTGTGATTTGTATAACAAAAGCAATTGTTCAGATTTGAAGTACTTTCGCACCTTTGAGAGGACACCTAGTTTTTTTAGCCTTACTAAACTTAACTAAATTTAGTCACTACTGAAATCAAAAAAGAGGATTGCTTACTCCCAATTTGATTCTGACAACGACAAACCTTGCTTCTGGATACACCCCCAAAATTTAGCCAAATGTAATAAATCTTTTAAACTATAACAAAAGCTATCACAACTTTGTTACCGGCTGTCTGTCTGTCACGGTCTTTGAGTATTTGATTATTTGTCTGAGGTCACGGGTCACTACTGGGAATCTGAGAGTTATCTGATTAATAATTGTGACATGAGGCCGTGTTCTTCTTTTGTTTATTTATTTTTCAGAAACTTTAGTCACCACAACCGCCCGATAAAAGCTCAAGCCTCATAGGACGTACCTAATTAAAATAGTGATGTTCTGTTATAAATTCGTAAGAGTTATTTTAACGAGACGGCTATTTTCGGCCGCTCTTGATTTGATATCGAACACCGCTCCCATAAATTTGTGTCGATAATAATCGATATTGTAAATCTAGCATCGATTGACTACTCTGAACTCGATTGTGCCAACTCAGATTTATCATAGTTTGTATAATGATGTAACAAATTTTACCGGAGCAGGAAAATGGAGGTTTTTATACCAGCATAGCTGTCTATCCTGCCAATATTGTAAATGTCAACGTTTGGACGTTTGTTGTTCGACCACGTTGTATCGTGTGAACGGATCAGATTGAAATTTGGAACACAGTTAGATTATAGTCTGGATGAACTAATAGGCTACTTTATCCCGAGGGAATAACGGGAGCTACACGGGTAAAACCGCGGGGTGCTGCTAGTCTGTATAAAAATAATGTTATGTTGGTTTGTGTACGCTTCAAAAACTCAAAAAGTTCTGCGCCGATCGAGCTGAAATTTTAGAATGATATATAATCCGCATCAAGGATTGTTTTTATTTAATTTTTGGATCACAATGTGGCGCAGCGAAGCGTAGTAGGGTACAGCTAGTTATCTATAAAAACTTCAACGTTCAGTTGTGGAGATAAAAAAGCCTTAGAATGATGTGTCCAAGAAGAAAGCGGGAAAAGTGAAAATAACTTACCTGACTAACTTTCTTTTAAATAAGCACGCTCTTAACTCAAAACTATACCGATTGAAAAAAAACGGAAAGTAGTTGAGGTGCTCGACTAGGCAACTTAAAGAAAGCTGAAGAGAAAGAAGTGTTTTTTTTTAAATAAGGAGTGACGAGACGATCAGGACATGTGCCTGATGGTAAGCAACATGCCTGACACATAACAGCACAGTCACACGCAGCTTTTGGAATATGAAGAGTCCAAATCATTATCTAGCACTGCACTGCGCTCGTCACCCAGAGATCTAAGATCTTAATAATCTCTAAGCCCTGTAATTTCTCTGGAAACATTGCCCTTCAAAGCGGAACGCAGTAATGTTTGCACATTACTGCTTGGCGGTAGAATAACTGGCAAAGGTGTGGGACTTCCCCAGGCGGACTCTGCCAAGAGTCCTACCACTACATTTCTAGTCCTACTTTCATTCATTCTTGAGGCCTCTACGTACCTAAAGTTAAGATTTGGAACTGCGCTAGATTTTATAGTTTGGTATAAAACATTTTTTTTACCCCGATTGATACATAGCTCCTAAGATTATCTTTTTCTAAACTCTGCGTCAACGATTTTCTGGGCATAACCAGCCCACTAAATGCTCCCTCTGCTGGGCTTCGGGGCCTTTCCTGACAAGCTTGATGACCTCAAAGATTGTAGGTATATGTCGTATTCTTCACGTTATTTTCGTTCACCGTTTTAAGTAAGCAGTATTACGCACATGACTTTGAAAATACGGTAGTTCAAGAGGAATGTGAAACCGGGACTCTGGATCGGCAGCTGTGGTTCTCCCGATTAGACAAGCCATAACTTCGCTGTAACCTGTAACATCACATAAGCAAGCACAGGGCAAATATTAGTAAAATAATTTTAAATTAGCAACCCACCTCACCTACACCTGAGTACAACGTTGATACGACGATACTCGACGAGTACTAAATATACTTGTAAAAATGGTAATTTGGGGTTATCCCTAAGACACAGACATTAAACCTGAAGCGAGGATTTTTTATAGACTTATTTAAGGGGTGCCTACAGCTTTTAAATATCTCGTAGGGTTTAGCCAACGGCAACGTTTGCAATACAACCGCAATAAGTTGTTTATTAATAGAAAATACATACTATAGAAACCTTTAAAATTATAGTATTTCCGTATTATTTCATGCACGTATTATACTAAACCTTCCTCTTGAATTATATTCTATCTAATAAAAACCGCATCAAAATCCATTGGTTAGTTTTAAAGAGCTAAGCATACCTTTTTTTTTTTAATAAAGAGTACGAGACGATCAGGACATGTGCCTGATAGTAAGCAACATGCCTGACACATAACAGCACAGTGACACGCAGCTATTGGAACATGAAGACTCCAAATCATTACCTAGCACTGCACTGCGCTCGTCACCCAGAGATCTAAGATCTTATATCTCTAAGCTCTGTAATTTCTCTGGAACCTAGACTGAAATCTGGACCTAGTGACAGACAGAGAGCGGGAATTGATATGTATATCTAGTTATTACTCGTAGTATAATTATAAGTATGTAAACTCTTTGAGTTATTATCACTAGAAATGAAACTCGCTACGTCTCTAGCGCTTGATGTGTTAAGATCTTTTTGCTAATTATTATGACAGTGTCTATTGTCTTCTTTCTTGCTGTTGATCAACGTTCTTGTTTACAACTTAGACAATATTATTTATAATAAAGTATAATACAACAAAAAGCAGTAAGCTTTATAAGCGAACGCCACAAAAATAAAACTAAAGTGTCGTATGCGAGTAAACAAGGTGCAATAAATCATTGTACAATGCCCGGCAAGTTCCCGGAGTGGAGAGGCCGACAAAAACTGAAGCAGAGAATATGCGAGGATGGCGACCCGGAAACCGCGCTCCAATGTTTTCAGGTTTGACTGTATTCAATGTGGTCATACATTATTTATCGGCTGCCTTATTGGTAGCTTCTGTTGGTTCGTTTTTGCTACACAATGGCTGGGCGATGACAGCCCACGGGCCACGGCGACGGCTGCTTCGCCGGGGCAGGTTTGTGACGCATCTGCTTATACTTTTCGAAATTGTTTTCTGAGTTTTCTTGTTTATCTGTTCGTTTGTTAATCGCATTGATAATTAATGACTGGAGATATTAAATTACATTGTATGTGGCACGTCCTACAAATATTATAAATGCGAAAGTTTGTGTGTATGAATGTTTGTTACTCCTTCACGCAAAATCTAGATTTCGGAACTCACTCCGTACGTTCAAAAGCTAGTCTAAGTATATACAGTAAATGAGTAACTTTACCTATCAGTGGTAACTGTATAGTTGTATTATCTGTCCTTAGCTTAACATGTCTGTAAATAGAGCAAGTTTTTTTTTAATCTGCGTGCATATGATATACTAGATGTCCGCCCCGGCTTCGCCCGTGGAACATATATACATATATAGCACTCATCGAGATCCCGCACATATCCAACGGTGAAAAAAATTTAGAAATCGGTTCAGTCATTCCTGAGAATTTCGTTTTCAAACAAAACACCTCTTCAGCTACCTGCTACGCCACCTGTCGGAAATTGGTCGTACTAACTCAGAGATTAGCAAAAAGGTTTCATATTCTAGAGGTATGTAATCTGTGATATTCAATGACGCAATCTTGCTGTCAAGCTGTCATGTGTCATGTCAAAGCACGAAACGTACGAAAACCACAGATTTCTAAACAGATGAAACCTTCGTGAACGACACTGTGAGGCCAGTAATTAGTTTTGTATGCGTGACAGCTCTCACCGACGTTGTCAAATTACTCACGTTGGTGTGCGTGTAATGTTCCCAGTCTTAAGAAAAAAATCCCACTATTGTTGTCTTAGCTTCGGAAATCTTCGCGTATAATAATTATAATGTTAAAATAATTTATTATGACACCGATTATATATTATGCAAGGATTTCTTGTTATTACTATTTCCATCCTATGAAGGTAAGAATTTTGATTTAGCATGCAACTAAAAATTCTAATATTCGTACAGAAAATTCGGAATAAAAAGACAACGCCGAATAATAGTAAAAGTCATGTGTGTGTTTATTTTGAGTATTCTATCGGAGCTTCTTGTGAAATTTTGAATATTATGCTTGACAAAAGGTGGCAACTACCTACTCATTTAATATCGGTGAACACAGGTGCAGAGAATTTTTGTCAACTGATTTGATGTTGGGGGGGGCCAGATCATTCAATTTGTTTACTATCCAATCTTTATCTGGACGCGTGTCGCAAACGAAAAGTTCACCCTTTCAAAAATGTTGATACAAACCAACGAAAACCGTCTAAGAGTTTATGTAAATTAGTTGAACATTATTCACATCGCCCCCAAAGTTACGTCGTCCAAATACCTAACGTTTACATTGGACTAGAGACGTTAAATGATAGAGCGAATGGCCAGGGCGAAGGTCGCATGGCCGAAGATTCACCAAGTTGATAGCCAACGGAATATAGCATAGTATTGTTTTGATAATTTTGTGGGTCTGCCATAACATTGCCAAAGAAAATTGTAGAAGTCAAGAATTTTATTCTTCACTTCGGACAACAGGGCTCCACGATCAACCAAATTAAAGGCGTTTTTGACGTACATCTTTAACAACCCTCTCCCCAATTTTGGACAAAGAAAGTCAGGACAGAATGAACAGCAGCCTCACGTCTACTTAGAGAACCAAAATCAAGTTTGTGGGTCAGGGAGCTCGAAAGTACAACGCTTTATACCTACAACCCACCTTGGCAGCAAGGCCAGTATTTGTGGTGCCAACAGCGATTGGCCTGATCCCAACATCTTTTTTTAGGTAAGTATGTACGCACAAATTAGCACCGTATAAAACTGCGACAATGTCACTACTGACTCGACCAGATAACATGAGGTTGATTAAAACGATTAGATCTCTCAAAAGAACTCGCCTACTTTTTTAAGCTCCACTATACCTACTTACAACAATTAAAATTTGCTTCATAACTATAGTTTTCATCAACACTATTAGTATTTTTATAAACACTAGTAATGACGAGGATTTGTGCTAGGCATCGATTAACATTAAATTAAAAAATTACGATTATTAAAATCGGGTTTAAAATAGAATAATACAATCTACATAAATAATTTGGTCTACAAGTACCTATCTTCAAAAAAATCATAATCTATATTTTACCTTAACTTTAGGGAAAATAATTTCAGTTTTTTTACAGGAACACTAACCAATTTTCGTTGAGGTGTTGTGTTTCTATTCATCAATTGAAATGAAATCGCCTAAATTATACAAAAAGCAGTAAAAATATTCAAACTTTCCTATGAAATGATATTCCTCTTTCCTTTTCTTATTTTTTGGGAACAATGTTTGCAATGTTTGAAGACACAAGACGGCATAATCTTGTACAAAACTTAAAATCACACGGGACTCCCGTACGAGACGGAAGTCCGTTTCGTACTGACTGGAGTTTGTATTTGCTTTGGCGTTTGATATTTGCTTTCTGCACCTAAGGATCTGTGTTCTGCACGTTCCATCTGCCTTTTGTTTTAGAAATCTGTGACGAAAACTCTCAAAAAGGAATATTTTTTCCCGATTTTGTTACATTCTTGATTCATGCTCCGCTTCTGTTAATAGTAGCATTATTTTCTATAGCCTATGGCCTTCCTCGATAAATGGACTATCCAATAGAAAAATAATCTTTCAATTCAGACCAGCACTTCCCGAGATCCTAGCGTTTAAACAAACAAACTCTTCAGCTTTATAATATTAGTATAGATTGTAATAGTTGTTGAAAAAATTATTTGCCACCTGATCATGTAAAGATTGCTGTTAACACCTGTTAAGGGTATGTCAGGCTAAATTGTGTAATTGTACATTTATCTATAACTTAGTTGATAAGTATACTGTTTGTGTTGCAATATATAAATAAATAAAAACTGCTGAAGTGATCGGGATGAAATTTGGTACATAGATAGATATTATGGTCTGGAATAACATTTAGAGTATTTTTATCCCACGGAAATAACAGGATCAGAAACTACGCGGATGAATCCACGGGGAGCTGCTAGTATGTGTTTATAATTCTATAATCTGAAGTCTCGTATGATATTACCAATCTTTTATGGTCTGGGAAAAAAATTCGTAAGTTTTTCAAAAGGTTACTGTTTATCAACTTTTTGCGTGTTTTTAAATATGCCTGTATCAAAACGAAGGTAAGCAAGTATAGAAGAAAATAAAAAGTAAATATGTTTACATTGAATAAGAAAGGAATGATGGACGTTCAGAATCTATTCTCGAAGTAAAAACATTTTAATTATTCACGAAACTATTTTAAGAGTATTTTTTTACTAAATATTATGGGTTACACTTGACTGCCATCTCGCCTGATGTTAAGCGACAATGCGGTCTACGATGAAGTGTGCTTGCCAAGAAGAAATCGATTAACTCTCTGTTTAAAAAAATGTAATTAAAAAAAATACTATTTTTTGTTGTTTAGGTCTCGGTGAATGTTATAGAAGCAAAAAACTTAACCTGCGCTAGTTCTCCAAACGGCGACTCATACGTCATAGTGACTCTGGGAAAGGAAAAATTTAAAACATTCTTGAAGAAAAATGCTGCTGAAAATAATAGAGAAGTACTCTTTGAGCTTTTTATTATTTCTTACCTTCGCTAGCTTCAGTGGTTGTGTAGTGAGAGGGCTCTTTGCAGAGTCCGTCTGGGGTAGTACTGCCTTTGCCAGTTATTCTGCCGCCAAGTAGTAGTGTGCACACATTACTGTGTTCCTGTGTTGAAAGGCAATGTTTCCAGAGAAATTACTGGGCTAAGAGATATTTCCGGGTAACGAGCGCAGTGCAATGGTAAGTATTGATTTGGACTCTTCATGTTCCAATAGCCGCGTGTCACTGTTCTGTTATGTGGCAGGCATGTTGCTTACCATGAGGCATATGTCCTGCTCGTCTTGTCACTCAATGCTATAAAATAACTTCGACAAAAACAATAGGTAATTATAAATGAACATGCTATACAATGTACTTGTGCAGTAAATTTACCGGCTGATAAGATTTTTTGTCAAGGAATCCCGTATCTTTCGGCTATATGTTTTTTTTTTTTTGTAAATAGTAACAAAACGAGCAGGATATGTACCTGATAGTAGGCAACACGCTTGCCTTTTAGGCTGATATTGTGCAGCACCGCACCATTATACAATTTTAATATTAATTTGTAATCACATTTTTGGCGAATAAATTACTTTGAAGTCAGTAGTCCTAACACTGCGCTGCGCTCGTCACTCATTCACCATAAGATAATTTATCTCTATACCCTAATTTGTCTCTCTAATTTCTGGAAACATTTCTGTAAAGTATTGTCGTATTTTTGTGTTAGTGTTTATTATTCGAGTGGCATACGAGCTTGACTGAGATCCAGAAGTCCCATTTATGGATAGTGTTGATGGAACCGCGCTGCTGTGCCCCGCCGCGGCTGCTTGGGGAAACTAACATTGACCTAGGAGCCATTTGGGCGCAGCCTTGTAAGTATCATTCACCATAATATGCAGCCCACTATGAGTACCAACTGCAGGGACTCGCGGCCTTCTCTCACCATTAAGAGAGTCAACGCCATAATACACCACGCAGACCCAGCGTGGGTTGGTGGCGTGGCCTAAAAAGATTAGGGGCATGTCGGTTTTCTTACAACGTTTTCCTTCCCCGTTTTTAAATTAGCGGCATTACGCACATGACTTCGAAAAGACAGTGGTGCACGTAGAATTCGAACTAAAGGCTTGAATTGGCAGTCGCCGTGCTCCCAGACCAGCCGTAAGCCGTAACTCATTTACAAAACTTTGTAACGCCTGACAAAATATTTTGAGCAACAATCATGACGCTAAATCTTGTTTAGGTATGTAATTATTGAAAGGAGATTTACAATATTTTCGCGCAGTTATTGACCTGGCTTGACCCTTAGAAATCGACACTATTCGCGTATAAACACTTTTGTCCAACGTATTGTGATCCTCTAATATAAATTGAGAGGATCGTAAAGCCTATATATTTAAAATCATTTCATAATTTTCATTTCACTTTATAGGCTACTGGCGCCGGTTCTTGAAGAACACTTTTTGGAGCTTTGATTGTATTGTTTACTTGCCATTAAAAACTTTATATTTTTTGTAATAATTGTTAATCGAATTTATTCAGATCATCAAGTATTTCACAAATGGGCTCAGTTAACTCTACCAAGAAACCCTACCGCTGGTATTGTTGGTTTCTTGAAGGTGGATATCTCCATAGTGTGTAGAGGAGATATGCAAGAAATGCCTCTTATTGAATCTGCTGAAAATGCTGACGGGTAAGTTGAGTCTATTCAATTTATCTTACTTACCTCCTTTATCAGATTTGCAAAATTGCAATTCGACTGGGGTAAGTACTTAAATTATAATTCTCCTAATAAGTATGACTAAATTCTGACTTAAACTTACACTTCATCTCACAACCAACAAGACGTTTAGAACAGCAGATTTTTTCGCTATTTTTATACATGGATTATGTCGTATGGAGTGATAGGACGAGCAGGAGCCTGATACTGTTATTCCAATATTATTCTAATGCTATTCCACAAGAGTTTACATACACTACGTATAGAGTTGGCACAAACGCTTTACACCGAAAGCACGGGTAGCAGTAACATGCCTGCCCATAATGCCCGAGCTACACGAGGCTAGTTTTTCAAGCTAGGATAGCAGGCTAGTAATTCTATCTTCGTGTAGATTAGCGTTGTCCACACGAAACTAGCAGTACTAGATTGCTAACTTGAAAAACTAGCCTCGTTTAGCTCGACGTTAACAGCACATTGAAGCGCTACGAACACGAAGAGTTCAAATGATTGCTCAGCACTGCAGTGGGCTCGTAGCTCGAGAGTATATTGTATGTATCGTAAGGTTTGGTTTGCAGTATGGTCCTGCGCTCGAACCCGCGCGTGTGCCCGGCGTCCGAGCAGCAAACTGCGAACTACGTGATAACGGTGTACAGCGCGTTCTGTATCCCAGCGAGGCGCGACCCGCGCCAGGAGAAGATATTCAGTACCTATGTCAAGGTCACATTCTGCGGTGTATCGGTACCATTAATCACATTAGAACATTAAATCCCGCAGTTCTTTTTTTTCACTTGAATAGATTTAGGCCAATTGTCCACGTATTGTAACGTCGCGTCAACGAACGTATGACGAGCGACTGCCGCTTCGTGGACACGTGGACACTACGTGATTTCATTGTTTCTACGGAAGATGCAAGCATTCGTCATGCCAGGCACGGTCCCAGCCTCGAATTTTGGAGGGGGTCACCAGTACGCATCTTCAGGTTTTGGGGGGGGTCACAAGTAGAAATACAATAAATCGAGCAAAAATACTTTACTAGTAGCGCCCCACGATTTTACCCGCGTAGTTCCCGTTCTAGTTGTTTTCCCGCGTTAAAAAATAGTCTATGTACTATTAGATATTTTTAATTTTCTTAGATTTTGGGGGGGGGGTCATGTCCCCTGTGACCCTTCCCCCTCGGACCGCGCATGCGTCATGCATTCGTCTTGCAACCGTCAATTGACGAAAGCTTGCGTATAACGTGCGGCTACGTGGACAATTGGTGTTACACTCGACCGCCATCTCACCTGATGTTAAGCAATGAATCTTCTAGTGGTCTTAGCAGTCCACCTGGGCAAATACCACATCTTTGCCAGTCATTCTACCGCCATGCAGTAATGTGCAAATATTACTGTGTTCCGATTTGAAGGGCAATGTTTCCAGAGAAATTACAAGGCTTAGAGATTGTGATATCTCAGGTATCTGGGTGACGAGCGCAGTGCAGTGCTAGGTAATGATTTGGACTCTTCACGTTCCAACTGTGATGTTATCTGGCAGGCATGTTGCTTACCATCAGGCATATGTCCTGCTGGTCTCGTCACTTTATACCTATTTTAAAAAACATAAAAACGATGCTGCCTATGATGGAGCGTCCTTACCTAGAAGGAACCGAATCGATTTGAAGACAACAAGGTTGTAGGTAACTATCGGAAAAATCACACTAAAGCAACTCATTCGACAGCTAGATCAATTTGACAAGATAAAAAGTAGCCTGTGTTATTCCAGGTTTTTAGCCTAGTCGTTCTTATTACAGGCGTGGAGTGAAATTTCATTCGCGTCTTTGGAAGATCAACCATGAAACGACGTAACGTTTCCTATAAAAACAGATGAGCAATCAACTTTGCAACGATGTTCAAGACTTTTAAGCCTTTTTCGAACGAGGATGTCTTTGCGTAGGTATCAGCTTTTTGGCTCATTATAAAATACCACCTAGCTCCGTTTATATTGGGCTGCTCGTAGCTCAAAAAGCGACATCGTTTCTTGGTTGACTTTCCAAAGACTTAAACCAAGAGGTTTGACTCTACTTTTGTGATAAGAACGTCTAGGCTGTGGAATGCGTTGCCTGAGTGTGTTTTTCCCGATGGTTATAAGCTTGTAGTCGTCAAATCGAGTTGTTCGGTTCCTGCTAGGTAAGTACGTTCCATCGTACTCGGCGTCGTCGCGTAACATCAGGCGATACGACGGTCAAGCGCAAGCCTATGAAAACTAAAAAATCGTCTATCTAGATTCACAAATCAGAAGATGTATCAAAAGGGCTTAGCTATTAACACTTTAATTAGTTGTTACACGTTGGTAAGATAATAGTTCGATGATAAAATAATATATACATAAATGAATATAAATAAATATTGGTGAACAATTCACACACAACACCATCTGACCCCAAACTAAGCAAAGCTTGTACTATGGCGGCCAGATAACTGATATAATGCTTATTTAATACTAAATACATACTTATTATACATATATTTAATTTATTTGAAGGTGAAAACTGCAGTGCAAACACGTACCAACAATCCATGTTATTGTGAACAAATGTCTATAACAGAAGTTTTCCCTAATATCTGTCAAACGATAAGACTCGAGGTGTGTTCCACTGAGCAGATACTGAACCCTGTTCTCGCCTGCGTTGACTTGGATTTGGGACAAATATCACACGATGGCGATAATGGTAAAAATATAGAACATATTTTATACACACATTTGGCCAGAATATCAATATATCATAAACCGCTCAAAAAATGTTCCCACAGCTGGAACTCGGGGCAAGGAGAGAGTCAAGATCATCCACCACTCTAGCTCAGTGCAGGTTGATAAATGACAAACGGCCTCGAAAGATTCTAGGTACATGTTGGTTTTCACACGATGTTTTCCTTCACCGTTTTAAGTTAGCGGCATTACACACATGCCTTCGACAAGATAGTGGTGCGCGTAGGATATGAACTCGGCGCTCCAGACCGACAGTCCCGTTCTCTCATCTAGACCAGCCTTAACTTATTCTAGAATACTTATTAGTTGTCTAGGATAAAAGATTTCGTAGGACTTATGTGGCCTACACCGATCACTGTAGACTCTTCTTAGGTTTTGTTTTTCAATCAATCTCTGAGACGTTTATATCGTGATATTCATCGATACGAGTAATAACTCGATTGATAAATCGATTTTCCAATGTTAGAAGGCCTGTAGCAAATATCATGCACCTACAAATACTTGACAAGTACTTAACATTACTTACTATTACGAAATGTCTTAGCAATACAGAGACACATAACAAAACATTGATTCGGAATTCGGGGCCTTCTCTGTCAAGAGATTCGAGGCCATAATCCATCACGCTGGCCCAATGCGGGTTGATAGATGACGCAAGACCTAGCAGTGCTAACAGTGTCATCATTCACCGTTTTTATGTTAGCGGCATTGGGTACGCAAATGTCTTCGAAAAGACATTGGTGCAAGTGAAATCCGCTATAGGGGCTCCAGATCGGATCCAAAGGGGTCTAGTCGAGCTCCGGATCGACTAGACCCCTCGTAACTTAGCTTAAGATGCTATGCAGCAAACATGATATTTCACATTGATTCAGTTAAAATTATTCGGCTTTTACATGTACTTCTCGCTCTTTTTACCTTACAAACACACGAACATACCTATTTGTACCATACGATATGTAATCGGAAGACTTAAACCTAGACAATATTTAGTAATTATAATTGTTGCGCATCACGCTTTATGTTTCAAATATTTCTGTCCATCCCAAGGTTGCCTGGTAGAAATCGCTTTTAGCGATAAAGCTGCCAGTTGTCTCACTAGTTTTTACTGTTTTCCAAAATTGCATGTATATTTTATGGTGTGAACAATAAAAAAAAATTCATTCATTAATTCATTCAATATTTATTAGGTTTTGTTCCTCTATTCGGACCGTCGTTGCTACATATGTACGGCAATTCTACGTTGGGTATGGAGACTCCCGGAGGGGAAGGCCCTTTTTATCGAGGGGCGCTGCTCATCACTCTGAAGACTATCGTTCCTTTCTTGGATTACGGCATCCAAAAAACAAATGCAGAACCTATTCCTAATATACCAGTGGTAAGATCTTTAAGATATTAATCATAATCGTCATCATAGGCAGGTCAACCTACTGCAGGGTAGTTATAAGTCCCTTCTCTTTTTCGCTTACTTTGCCTATATTGAACTAGTAAGTAATGATCTGGCGGTGATTGTGTGTCTGTAATTTACGAACATCGCGTCTCAAGTCATGGCTGCTTTGGTTTTTCGATAATAATATTCTTCTTAATATCCTTCTTGTAATATTTCAGTTCATAAATTATCTTTGGAATTTTGTACCGGTAGGAGCATACATTGTAAAATTTCTATTTATCTATAGAACTGTAATCCGACCCCAATGCAATTTATTAAGAGTTTTACTCACAAACTTTGACAGGGTCTCATTATTGAAAAATCCTAATTAGTCTGATATTCACCAAAGTTAATATTTATGTGTAATTTGGTCTAACTTGGAAGATAGGATAGTTTTAATTTCGGTTAATGGCCTCAACAATGTATTAACAATAAACTGATTAGTAATGTTGACTATTGTCATTATTCGTAAATTAAATAATTTAAAACGTAAAATATGGTACTTCAATAGGTTAAATAGATTAATTGTTCAACTCAAATAAAGTTGGAACGAGCCGATTGTAGTAAAAAATATTAACTAAAACATAGTATTGTCTTCAAACTTTGTGTCTTTCAGTACAAAGGTTATTTTTGACGAGACAACGTCTTATAAATTGGTTTGCCGGGTGACACTTCAAGAAACTGTGTTACGCTCCGCTCACGTTATGCGCTCACAACGAGAGCGAGTGAGAGGCACGCGTCCCTTCCACTCGGGCATGGTTAGCCCGCCTAAGAGCGAGAGAGACAGACATAAAAAGTGAAAGGCACGCGTCCCTTCCGTAAAATTATTTTACCACTCAAAGTCGTTGTCACGTAAAACTTTCACCCGTATACCGACTTTACAGGCAACCAATTTTTTTTTTTCAGGAAAATCTATGGAGTTGGGAAGATTATTGTATTTTCTGTCCTATTTTGGAAGTATCTATGCTTAATCGGCAGCTTGCCGGGAAACGTTGTGGAGTGGCGTTCACCGTTGGGGAAATTCCTATAAAATCCAGCAATAATGAAGGTAAAAAATACAATCAAACCAAACAGTGATTTTACTTACTCGTGCTTTACATAAGTATAATACAAAAGTGTTTTCTGTTTCAGAATTCGTTTCTGTCATGAAAGAGATAAGTAAGTTGAAAAGAGCTATTTAAAAAAATACTATTCTGATTAAGTAGGGACTATTTTCACGTGGAGACAACTGATTCTGATTTGTTCACTGATCCCCTTACTAAAAAACCATTAGGACGGGAATCAATAAAGTCTTTAATAGCGCTTTGAGACTGCCCCATCGGAGTTGATTTTTTTCCTTAACAAGGTGTTATCCAAATTTTGGATAAAATAGTAATCTGTTGGAGCAAGGTCAACTACGGTAAATGTCTTAAACATTCCTATTAATTTGGTAGCCGTCTGTTGTGCAGTGTGTGGTTTAGCGTTGCCCTGAAGCAGCTGTAGCCTAGAGCGATTGACCAGTGTCGGTTGGTTAGCAGCTAGCTTTCCGTCATTCTTTCCAGTTGCTGACTATAAACATTTGCCGAATCGTCTGGCCAGATTTAAAAAGTTGTAATGAACGACATTGGCACTAGTAATTATGTTTAAGGCGATTTCGCTTGGGGCAGGATTTGGCTGGTCCGCCTGGGTTCAGCCATTGCGATGAGCGTTTCCGTTTATTGTACAGGATCCACTTTTCATTACAGTATAATTCAATTAAAAACCCTTTCATTATTATGCTGGTTGAGTAAAGTAACACAGCAGTCAAAGCGCTTTGGTCGGTTTGCTCTATTCAATTTTCATGAGGTACCTTTCAAGTTTTTTCACGTTTCCAATTTGCTTGCAGTGGATTAAAACAGTCTTATCACTGACACCGCAGCTTGTAACTAACTCGGATGTGATTTGTTATGGATCCGCTTCCACAATACCCTTAAATTCTATATTATCAACGTTGGTCTCCGGCCGTCCACGGGGCTTGGTCTGTGAGATGAAAATAGATTCCATCCTTCTTTATTTTTGACCATCGTTACTAAGTTATAATGAAATCGCTTATTTATAGGGAAAAGAAAACTTCACTATACTGGACCTATGCCCGTTTTAAAAAATGGTGACCCTTATGGTTATTTGGATTTTGCGAATGCCTATCCCGTTCTTCAGTATGTCACACGATTACCTGGCTTCAAATTTCGGATCTATAGAAACAACTTTGTACAGAAGATAGCTGAAAACTATGTTAGTTATTTTTACATTTTAAACATCGTAATTTTTTTTTAAAATCTATTTGAATACTTCTGTGGTATACATCGGTTTACAAAGAAAGACTCGCCGCGTTCTCTCGCAAGGACATAGTCAAGGCCATAATCCACCACGCTGGTCCAATGCTGGTTGGTGGATGACACATGACATCGAAAGATTCTATGTACTTAGATGTCGGTTTCTTCGTGATATTTCCCTTCACCGTTTTAAACACAGATATAACTGATGGCAAAACAACAAAACAGATTAATGGTTGCAAAAAATTACAGGAAAAATCATTACAAGGTGTTGAAAATAGACTCAATAATTATATTTACTCGTATCCAAGTGAAATCCTCGACGAGCTGGTGACTGCAACGACTAACACGGCTGATCAGATTCTTAACTTTTTGGAGATTGTCAACTGTTTTGATTCTCCTTCGGGCGGGCACGGCGACGCCAACCATTACAGAACAGTGCTGGACCAAAAACAGCTCGCGCTTCAGAAAGAAGAACTTGTGAGTTCAACGGAAAATAGTTTGTTTCTTGTTTTTAAAGTGAAACCTTCCTTTGACACACCACATACAGATTTTCGTGGGCTGTGAATTGAACTCAAGCGTCACGATCGGTAATGAAAGAAATCTTCGGGTGAGCGCGGAACCATGGCCATCTGGAAATGTTTACGCATTTCGAGATGGCCATGACGTGTTCCCATTACACATAGGTTGCGTTAAAACATACATTACAATAGCGTTGGCGGTACGACCTTGACCAATATCAGCGAAACTGGTATGACATAGCAGGGGAGGGAGGCCTTTGCCCAATATTGGGACAATGTCAGCTCAAATAAAAAATAGGTATCTAGTCTAGATGGTCATTTAGATGACAATACTTTGAAGATTTATTCTAGACAAGCGTCTCTTTCGGTTTCACCCGCATAGTTTCCAAATTATGCTCTCTAAAGCTGAGTCATAAGTTTTCACAAATTATTTTGTACAAATTTTACAAGCTAGCTGCTTCATTCCCTTTTGAAGGGTCAGGTCCTTATCTCAGAAAATGAAAAGCCTTTACTCTGATTTATAATGGCTTTAATGGGATTTTATATAATCAGTTGTTATACGTTCAGTGTCCAATTAAAAAGTAGATGATGTTCATTTGCATAGATAATATAACAGTCTGATACGATGTTGCCATTGCTAAATATCAAGAAACATAGACACTCAAACGAACATCACACAGATTAAATATACTGTAAAGTATTATTAAAATACAGTAATTAGCTCATGAACCTTTACACTTTATTTATCCGAGCTAAATGTCATTCCAGTCTAAAATTATAACTGTTTCAAAATTCAACTTGATCCGTTTAGACGTTGCGACGTGATTGAGAAACAAAGATCCAAACTTTCACATTTATAATATTAGTAAGATATACCGAGCTGTCATTTGATACAAAACAGCGATGATCCTAAGAAGAAGGTTGTCTATCTAAAAGGAGATAAATTCATTCAGAATTTGAAGGCACCTAAAGTTTTCTGCAAAGTAAACCCAGCCCGCAAAGTTAAGTTTGTTGGTTTTCGTCATCAATCAAGTTTTTGGGTATTTTCCACACCCATCTTCATCGGTCTTGGGTTAAATCGAAACCAGGGTGAACTGCCGACTAAAACCACGGGTCTTATATTTTGATACCATACCGTAATGGTCGTTAGTTGTAGCGTTGACTGGTAAAGTAATAATAAATTTGTTTAACAGGAAAAAATATACCATCAAATTAAAGAAAAAATCAACTTCAACTCGGATGTCAATCTGATGAAAATGGTCAATAAGACGGCAAGAGAATGCTATTCTATTTCAAAGAAGAGCGTGAAGAAGCTTCTTGTTGAATGCATTGTTTTTTCACAGAAGTTAAAAACGCTTGTTTTTAAAGTAAGTTGGTATTTTATATTCACTCGTTTATTCATGTTTTAGTACCTATACCATAAATATAAAACATATGTACATTACAAAAAATATAACAACTAGGGTACCGCCAGCAGCGGATAGGGCCCAAGCTACCGTTGCTGGTACCACCGCGCGGCGTGCATCTGACAAACCAGGCTTTTATTATTATTAACTCAGTCATAGAATAATAATAAAAAATTTGTGCTAAAAATTGAATCGCTTGGTATGGCCACAAACAAAGTGCATACATTTCATTTATAGTTTTTTTTAAATATCACCGGTTTTTTAAAAAGATTTCTAGACGTTTAAAATCACAGATTAATAATTTTCTTGAAATGTATAAGATTACCGATTTTTAGCGGTTAGGTCGGCTCAAACAGTCGTATAGTGTGTATGATTTTTAGGATACATCCGTAGCATTTTCATGATACAGCTTTTTATGTCGCCAAAAAAACGCAAATATGGGCACTCACAGTGGTTCAAATTATATGGTTTTTTTTGGTGACCTAGAACTATGAAATTTCTCAAGCTACCTCTTATAAGCATACCTGAAAGTATTAGATCTAAAGATATGATTATTAAACAATATTGAACAAGAAACTCTGAAAGTAGTATATTAAAAAAAAAAAGAGGTTTTATGCAAAGAATTGCGGTCTAAATCGCGAGTAAGCCATGTTTTTGGGTATTGTATGAAGGGATTCATTGACACAAGCTTAATAAGATTTTTAATATTTTTAAATATAAAGAATAAAAAGGCCTTTTTTAGTACACATTTATGTGTAACCTAATGATTTCAAGAATAATAAATAAATAAATATTGGTGGACAATTCACACACAACACCATCTAACCCCAACCTAAGCAAAGCTTGTACTATAGCAGCCAGATAGCTGATATAATACTTATATAATCGTAAATACATACTTATTAAACATAGAAACACCAAACACCCAGACACAGTACAAATATTTTAAAGAAAAGCTCGTATAAACTTGGAGCATGACGATTGATCCTGAAATTATACTATTTATGTTATACTTACTATTTATATAACATTTTATACTATTTGATATAATGACAGCATTTAAATAGAATAAAACACGTATGTACTAAATTTAATTTTGATATCTTTTTGTTTAACTTACTTTATGATCGTTCAAAGTTAGATGGCCAAGTCCATTTTAAAAGTACGCAATTATTAGAAAATGTATTCACCATTGGATAACCCATTCAATTTGAAGTGACTTTTGTTGTGAAACCAGTGTCCTAAGCGCAATATTTAATATAGCTAACATACAAACGTTACGCGCGATGCATAGAAAATACCAGGTTGTGACGTCACGCTTTATTAGTGTTTTTGTATGAAACGTTTTTGGGAAAGTTCAAAATTGTGATTTTAAAATCGTGATATCACGGGATGCAGTTTATAAGAAAGTAATTCTTTCACCTATGTTTCAGTTATTGAGTAGCTTTTTGATGGCACATTAAATAAAAAAGGAGTCGTCATGCCTATTTCTAATCTATACGTAATATGTATTTATTTTGTACGGAACACTACGCGAGCGAGTGCGATTCGAAGTTTTGAGCATGTCATAATTTCACGTTGAATCATTTCAGAGTGTCGAAGGGTGGCCAGATATCGTGTTGTGGTTACTCAGCGATGGTTCAAGATTCGCTTTCCACAAATTCTCCATGTCTGATCTGCTCTACTCCGAAATACCCGAGTTACGTGGGAAAGACTGTGGCCGCATACAAACTGTTTATCTGAAAGTGAGTTAGATTGCACGATTCTCCTATCCTCAATTTTATTTTTTCAATTTAGAATGACGGGATGTGCATGACATGTTTCTGAAGATAAGTAACACGCCTCCTCGTAACAGCACAATGTCACGCAGTTATTGGATCATGAATAATAGTCTAAATCATAACCTAGCATAATACACTGGGCTCTTCACTCAGATACACTCAGAGACATCGGAACACAGTAATATTTGAACATTACTGCTTGGCGGTAGAATAACTGGAAAAAGTGTGGTACTTCCCCCAGGCGGACTCTGCAAAGAGTCATGATACCTACACATAAATATAAATAAACCTATTTAATTGGATAACGGGACACTCACGTATATACGGTCGGTCAATTAGACTCGAGTTTCGGCCGCGTCCGGCGGCCTTTTTCAAGGACAGTGCACGCGCGCGGTGGCTGCCCTTTTGTGCCAAACATCCCGTTATCCAATTAAATATGTGTAACAACCATGTTAATTTTAATAATAAATAAACCTACTTATCGAACTGGATACTAAAAAAAACTCGGCACAGATCATTGTATCATCCGCATTCATCATTGGGAATGGAACCTATGATCTAACGGCTCATTGCGCAGACTCACTACCGACTGAGTGTGTCCCGGAATACCGGAGTACCGGAATCAAGCGTGATTTGAAGATGTTATCTAGTTTTTTTATCGATTATATTAACTATTGTAATATAATATCATTATCGAAGTATACCGCTATTTATGATTCTTTCGTTAATTCATTGGAATATTGCAGCCTTTGAAATGTACGAAGCATTCGAGTGCAAAACAAGTAAACAGCTGTACTTGCATTGCTGGGAAAATTGAGCTAATTCTGTGGACAGGACTGTTCACAGAAATGTCTTGTTTTGAGTCGAGTCTACCTCGAGGATTCAGAGCTAAGACCAGGGAATACGACATCTGTCTCAAAGCACCAGTCATAGTAAGAATAATTTTGTGACTAGAGACACAGATTTTTGTTAATATATTAAAATAATTTACATGTCAAATATTGATATTAATATTGTACTCAATATTGATACATCAAAAGTAGGTAGGCATATAAATTATATAGGAAGAGCTTGGGCGGGTTATTTGATAACATATTGTGGCGTGACATTTAAATGTATTTGTTATTTTTAATTATTTATTACATTTTAAATTGTTATTTACAAAAAAATACAGTAAGTGTAGGAAGCTTTTTCTTCTAAAAGGAACTTAAATTTAACTAAATAATTATTTTTTAATTTAAGTGTTCTCTGGTTGTACAAAGATACATCGCATAGGAACATAAACCTACTGTGTAATGTTAATTGTACTGCTTTCTTGTTTGTAATAAACATATCTGCTGCTGTGTTATAATAACGTAAATTCTTATTAAGTTCATTGGAAAATTGAATAACTTTGAGATATTTTTTTCCAATACCATGATTTTCCACCTGAGATTTTTTAATTGCGCCTTATTGCGTTGTCACCTGAGTGCCGCCTTAGCTTCGCTTTTGATTGTATCGCATTACAAAATAAATCTTTACTATTTTTAATCTATTATTATAGATGTCTATGCTAAGAACTGAAATCATGAGATTCAAATAATTGGAAGTGCTAACAGGTACCTACTCGATGTATTAAATATTAAACACCATGTATGTATGCCAAGTAAGGCAGAAGCTAGAGATCCTAACTGTGTGCATAACCTAGTAACTAACCTAGTCTTCACAGGCCAATAAAGAATTGTAGCATTGTATCATAAATTAAAATTTGTTCCTTCCAGATGCTAAAATGTCGCGTGTTTGTCTATAAAGCTAAACTCACATTCATCGGAAGTATGATACCGCCAAGTGGTTTTGTGAGGGTTAACGTATTAAACTCTGCGCGGGAGACACAAGTGAGTTTCTCCTTCAATTTGTTCTCATAACAAATAGTTTTATACAAATTAAGTAAGATTTTTTTCAGTATTTATCGATAAAGTTTACGTATACCCAATAAGAACAAAATTAAAAATTTTGATTAACCCCCGACTACCTCGGCTTTGTTATCTGTACAAAATTTTACTAGTCAAGCCGTTTCATTTGATACACATATTAAGAGAATTGTGAAATTAGAAATGTATTTCGCCATTTTGTGATAGCGGCCATTTTGGATTTGAAACTTTATATAGTGCAAAATATTCTACTAGTCAAGTCCTTTCGTTTGATACCCATATTAAGGTAGTAGCATAGAATAGATAAGTCATAGTGAAAAAATAATATACTTCGCCATTTTAGCTACTAAATTTAGCCAAGTGTAGTAAGCCTATTACCACAGATCAGAAAATAGTTCTATTACTACCAACGAGGAAAATCACTCAAATCGCTATAAGGTTATGCATTATTCAGCACACTATATTCAGACGGCGACCTTCACCGAACCCGATACTGCTGTTAGAATTTAGAGTAAGGGCCCTAGCACACGGCGTATTGCAAACGCGCAGACGACGAGCGTTTTAGAAATGCTAGTATTCTGCACCATACATGCCGATTTTTGCGTTTGTATAGATTCAAACGCGAGTAAACGCGATACAAACGCGCGCGTGATGGGCGTTTGTATGTAAGTTAATGATAATCATAATCATAATCATCCGTTATCTGTGTATTTATTCAAAATGTGTAATAACCACGTTAGTTTTCATACTTATAATACACCCTGACATCCTCATAGTGAAACATAATTCCAAATTTACTATGGGACAAGCCATTGCCTTTCGAATTACATTTACTACTAGTTCAATGGGCGCAATGGGTTCATATCCAAATTTTCGCCTATGAAGTAAATATGGAACAGCGAAAACATTTGATTGAAATCGATCAAGTTGTTCCTGATGCTAGCGCGTTCAGACGAACAAACTCTTCAGCTTTTTTAGGTATAGATTTTGTATTTCGTGACACAGGTCCTGTGTAAGACGTCGACGCCCATCTGGGACAGAACGCTGACGGTGACGAGCATGGTGCGGTCCTCGCAGGGCCGAATAGTCGCGTGTCCTCCGGAGCTGATGATCGAAGTGTACCATTACGAAACACCCGTAAGCTCTTCTCCTAATCCTTCTAAACTATTATTATTGTAAACTAGTTTCGACCCATGGGATTACCCGTGCAGTTGTCATTCCCGTTATTTATTTATACTATTTTTTTATTTATTTATAATATATATTAAGACTTTTAGATGGGCCGGTGGAGTTACGCGCTTGGACAGAATAAGAAATGAATATGTCAGAGGGTCATTCAAGGTAGAGATTTACTACGATAACATGACCCGCCCCTCCAGAATTCAAAACGTTTGAAAGTATTTGTGAAAGAATATCCAACGCACCACCACGCATGTGTGCGTACTGCTACTGCAGAAGAATAATTACAACTACATACAAACTCTTTCGTAAGGATGTGACTACACACATTAAAACAGTAATTTGGAGGGGCGGGCCATGTTATCGTAGTAAATCTCTAGCACCAATTACTGAGAAACTTAAAGAGTCTAGACTCCGATGGTATGGTCACATAATGAGGCACATCCCGAATAAACCCAGAGGCAGAGGCAGACCCCTAGCTACGTGGTGGGGAAATGTGGAAAAGGATGTGAGGAGCCTAACCCGGCCAGTAACGACAACCCGAGACAGAGCGTCTTGGCGCCGAGCAACGAGGAGGCCCGACCCCAGATGAACTGGGAAAAGGAGCAGAAGAAGAAGAGATATATTAAGACTTCCAGACTATAATCTACGACTAATATAATTACGACTTGATTGAGCAACAAACTCCCAAATATCTATATATTGACATATATAATACTAGATGCCCGCCCCGGCTTTGCCCGTGGTACATATATAACACTCAGCGGGATCCCGTACATATCCAACGTGAAAGAATGACTGAAATAGGTTCAATCATTCCTGAGAATATTCAAACAAAAAACCTCTTCGGCTACCTGCTATGCTATACGCTACGTCGGAAATTGGTCGTCCCAACTCAGATTTAGAAACAAATTTGATTAGGCAAAGGTTTATATTCAATGACGCCATCTTAGACACATGCTGTCATGTCAAAGCTCAATACAAAAACTCTCAAAAAGGAATATTTTCTCCCGTTTTTGTTACATTCTTGTTTCATGCTCCGCTACTATTCATAGTAGCTTTATGTTCTATAACATATTATAGCCTTCCTCGATAAATTGACTATCCAATAGAAAAATAATCATTCCATTCGGATCAGTACTTCCCGAGATCCTAGCGTTCAAACAAACAAACAAACAGACTCTTCAGCTTTATAATATTAAGTATAGATTAGTAGGAAAAGAAAGATTACATTTTTGGCTTCATACCTTTTTTGTGTAATACAATTATAGCGATTCTACTTCACCTGGCTGTCCGACTTCTATGTCAGAATTACATATTCACCAAATGGAGGTTCGCAAAATGCTACGCAATCTGGACGTGAATAAGGCTAGTGGCCCAGATGGTATTCCTGCCGTAGTATTGAAGGCTTGTGCGCCTGAGTTGTCTCCAATACTGACGCGCCTGTATAGACTCTCTCTCGAAACTGGGCAAGTACCGAAGTCATGGAAGCTTGCCAACGTACAACCAGTACCCAAGAAAGGTAGTCGTGCTGACCCTGCCAACTACAGGCCAATCTCGGTCACGTCCATACTCTGCAAGACTATGGAACGTGTCTTAAACCACAGGCTCCTGGCGTACCTAGAATCGAACGATCTCCTCAGTGACCGGCAATACGGGTTTCGCCGAAACCGGTCCACCGGGGATATTCTAGCGTACGTCACTCACATCTGGATTGAAGCTATCGAGAAAAACGGGGAAGCACTTGCAGTCTCCCTGGATATCGCGAAGGCTTTCGACAGGGTTTGGCACGATGGCCTTTTAAGCAAGCTTTCAGCTTATGGTTTGTCTCCAGGTTTTATAACGTGGATATCGGACTTTTTGAGGGATCGATCCATACGAGTGGTCATTGATGGCTGCTCGTCGGATCAAATGGCTATTAATGCCGGAGTCCCTCAAAGGTCGGTGCTCTCTGCGACACATTTTCTGCTACATATCAACGATCTGTTGAAGCCCGGTATCTTTGGGTACGCAGATAACAGATGATAGCTTCGTTGTAGAGAGCTACATATCCAATATTCAAATACAGAGCCAATAGGCAACAAACTGAGGTACTGAGAGAGAGTTTGATCGAGCGTTTAAACTTGACCCTTGAGGCAGTCTCTAAATGGGGCGATGCCGATCTGGTCAGATTTAACGAGGGAAAGACGCAGGCGTGTCTCTTCTCCGCAAAAAGGAGTCCTTTCCAACAGACTCCTACTTTTCGCGGTGTATCCGTGCCGGTATCCGACCATCTCGAGCTGTTGGGCGTTACTTTGTCATCGACTCTCAACTTTGGCTCGTATATCGAATCTAAGGCTAAATTTGCTGCCAAAAAACTAGGTGTCCTCTCAAAGGTACTTCAAATCTGACCAGTTGCTCACGTTATACCAAGCACAGATTCGCTCCTGTATGGAGTAGGTACTGCTCGCACCTTTGGGATGGATCGGCTAAGTATCAGCTGGAGGCTCTGGAATCGATCGAGAGACGTGCCAAAAGGCTCATAGGAAATGACATTCTCGTGCGAAAAAGACTGCAAAGTCTCGAACATCGCCGGAAAATTGCTAGCTTATCGGTTTTTTATCGGATCCACTTCGGAGAGTGTGCGACTGATTTGTACGATCTAATACCACCTTGCCCTTTTTTCTATCGGAATGCTCGTAGCTCGAAAAAGCGACATCGTTTCATGGTTGATGTTCCAAAGACACGAACGAAGAGATTTGACTCTACTTATGTGATAAGAACGTCTAGGCTGTGGAATACGTTGCCTCAGAGGATTTTTCCCGTTAGTTACAATCTTTGTGTCTTCAAATCGAGAGTGCATCGGTTTCTTCTAGGTAAACACGCTTCATCGTAGACCGCATCATCGTTTAACATCAGGCGAGATGGCGGTCAAGTGTAAACCTATAAAAGTTAAAAAAAAAAAGATTCAGTTCTCTTTATCACCTAACTCCATTTTAATATCGCAAATTATTGTACAATCTATCGGCGCCAGAATGAGAAAACTCAACGGACAATCACACAATAATGACAGATTCCGAATTCAAATGTAATATTTTGTTTATTTTTAATTATTGGAACAGTATTTATGGCCAGACTAAGAATTTTTTTCTTGCGATTTTAGTCTCAATGTTATTCGATTCGATCGCGCAGCGAAAGCCCTATTTTCTCCAAGCCTATTACAAAGCAATTTAAAATAATTTCAATCAGTTCTTGTCAGAATATATGGAATTAAAATCAATCCAATTTTTTTTGTGGCAGTACTTTTTGCAGTCATACTACAAACTTAACGAAATACCTCATATTTGCCGTTTATTCTAACCCCAAGCAGTAATCAATTTCAGTTTGAACGGCAACGTTTGCATACATGTTTTACTAGATGTCCGCCCCGGTTTTGCCCGTGGTACATTATATAGCACTCATCGCGATATCGTACATATCCAACGGTGAAAGAATGACTGAAATCGGTTCAGTAATTCCTGAGAAGATCGCTTTCAAACAAAAAACCTCTTCAGCTACCTGCTACGCCACCTGTCGGAAATTGGTCGTACCAACTTATATTTGAAAACAAATTTGATTAGCAAAGGTTTTTATTCAATGACGCAATCTTAGACACATGCTGTCATGTCAAAGCACGATACGAAAACTCTCAAAAAGGAATATTTTTTCCCGTTTTTGTTACATTATTGATTCATGCTCCACTTCTATTGATAGTAGCGTTATGTTCTATAGCCTTCCTCGATAAATGAACTATCCAATAGAAAAATAAACTTTATGTACGGCATTGGTTCCATACAGTTTCAATACCTGTTCTAATCCATTATTTCGCCATGCCGTACAAAAATCATGCGACAAAAAGGAAAGAGCGAGGGTTGGAACCCCCTTTTCAATTTGCACTCCGTTGGACAGCTTTCAAATGCTGGCGTAGTGCTGAATATTATTATTTTATACCCTTCTATCATTCTACATAGGTCTCCTGCTGTATCATATGACCCATAAATTTTGTTCACGGGCCTGAGCTCTATTAGGTAATGTTTTAGACTCTTCATATTCCAATAGCTGCGTGACACTGTATTGATATGGGCAGGTGTGTTACTTACCATCATAATTCATTTATTCGCGTATATGGCTATACAAAAGATCTTAACAGATACACATGTTCAATACAGAGCTCCATAATCCACCTATCGGCATGCAAAACAATAAATCTAAACCATACATTACACATAAATCATACATTACACAATGTCAACAATAAACACTACAGTCTACAGATAGAGTCATCCGAAATCAATCACAGACTAAGTAAAGAGATACCCACAATCAACCAATGACAACACATATCAGCTACATGTATTGCTTGTCCCGTCACTCTTTATCATAAAACAAATCGAATTTCCAAGTAAACTAGTTAACTCAGTCGTACTCAGTATATGAGTTATTTCAATTTTCATCGATACGTAGACGTTTTATTTACAGGAAAAGTCGGAGATAATAGGTTATACGAAAATAACGCCGGTGGTGGTGGAGAACGGGACCCCCGAGTACGCTCCTCAGTTGAAGTGGTACGACTTAACTCAGGGCCATGAGAGCACCGGACAGATACTGATCTCGGCGGTAATCCAACAGGTATTCCTCTTGATTAGAAACTTCTGTCATGTAAAGTATAACTAGCTTTCACTGACACAGGGAATCCTTGTGTCGGAGCTAGGGATATCTTACTCATACCACACTCGTGACTTCACCACCAAAAGTATATTTCTTCACAACCTACCCAATATGGGTATCAAATGAAAGGGCTTGACTAGTGAATATTGTACAAATAACAAATCCGAGGTAGTCGGGGGTTAGTAAGCATTTTTGATTTTGTTCTTGTTATATTAGACTGATTCCTAAAACATTTTGCTTGTAGAAACTTCTGTTCATGTAAAGTATGGGTAAAGTAGAAAAATACACTCACTGGTCGCTCATCGCATGTTCACCTCGTTGTTGAATGTTGTTTGAAACGACTTTTTTAGCTACGATCGATACAAGATGGCCGCCTCCACAAAATGGTGAACAAAATATTTCTTCATAACGTACCCAATTTGGGTATCAAATGAAAGGGCTTGACTAGAAGAATGTTGTGTAAATAACAAATCCGTAGTCGGGGAATTTTTTATTTTGTTCATTTTATATGTGCGAAATCACTAACATTCGTAATGGTAGCCATGCAAGTGACGTTTAATACTAAAATTCTAAGTTATAAGAGTTCACTTCTATCGGCATTCCCTATGACTGCCAATTTTTTTTCCTAGACAAAATTTCTATGGATATCTCTATATTATATAAAAATGTTATGTTGGTTTGTGTAAGCTTCAAAAACTCAAAAAGTTCTGCACCGATTGAGCTGAAATTTTACAATAATATATAATCCGCACCAAGGATTGTTTTTATCTAATTTTTGCATCACAATGTGCCACAGCGAAGCGTGGCAGGGTACAGCTAGTTTATAATGTATATTAAGTAAACTGCATAATACAAATTACAATAATATAATTCCATAGTAAGAAAACTTCACTTAACTATTTATTTTTATATCATATCTGGAAACGCAAATTATGGTGGGGTAATTAGAGCCCCAAAACATATTTTTAGACTGTAGATGGGATTTTGTAGTGTTATTAAAATAATGATTCTGTAAAAAAACAAAGAAAAACACAAGATATGACGAGATAGGAGACTGGGAACAGCACTTACTGCTGTGACTTGTTCTGCTACTTCTTCTCCAGGCCTGGGATGTCGAAGAGAGGCGTGCTGAATTAGTGTCTTGCACGCTCACTGTAAATGTATCACAACACACACACAATTTCACCAACACACATTTGAAGACGTTTCACATGTATAATTTACATATATAATCAGAATTTAATGTTCAATATGTTATTCAAGCACGGCGGGAATACACCTCAGCTTCGCTCGTATAGCCGAAGGCGGTCACCTTCGTACTGACTGCGTCACGACGATACCCACGCTTCATCGATAATTGTGGGTAGATTGACAAAGCCATAGCACAGATCAGAAAATAGTTACTTCGTAAGCCATAGTCACATAGTACTGCTTGAGAGTATAAGAAAGGAGGATGGGACAACATCGTGTAATTATTAAAATTATGACCAATCATAATCTGGCGTCACCAATAATCATGACTTTTATGCGATTGTATACATAATAACTGTCTCTTCTCCTCGTTTGTATGGACAGAAACGTAATAATAAAATTTTGCTCTATCGATTAAATACTACTGTTGCCCTCTGTGAACGAAGCGTATTATTATTTCAACCTCTTTTGAACCATTTCGAGGGATGTTAGTCTCCTATGGGACTAACGCTATTTCAAACCAAGTTCCCGCGAATCGCGTTAGATGTCGCTGCCAAAAAATCTTTCGATTTAAATACTACTATTGCCCTCTGTGATTAATGTGAATTATTATTTCATCGTCTTTTGTATAATTGCGAGCAAATGTTGTTTGACGGTTCAAACAACAGTTCCCATAAATAGCGTTAGATGTCGCAGCCAAAAAAACTCATCACTATGTTATTGATTAGTTTCTCTGGTAATGTTTTGTGTTAACATTTATGTAAATGATGGGTTAACCGACTTCAAAAAGGGATGACGTTCTCAATTGGGATGTATCTTTTTAAGGTTCCGTAAAACGTAAAAACGGAACCCTTATGCATTCGTCGTGTCTGTCTGTCTGTCCGTCCGTATTTCACAACCACTTTTTTTGGAAACTATACAATCTATACTTACTGTTGAAACTACAGTAGGATTTTTACACAAAAACAATAAATTTTGGGGGTGCCCCATACTTAGAACTGAACCTCAATTCTTTTTCATCGAACCCATACGTGTGGGGTTACTGTGGGTCAGGCGCGGTCCCAGCCTCGAATTTTGGAGGGGTCACCAGTACGCAGCCTCAGGTTTGGGGGGGGGGGTCCAGTAGAGATACAATAAATCGAGCAAAAATACTTTACTAGTAGCGCCCCACGGTTTTACCCGCGTAGTTCTTGTTCCAGTTGTTTTCCCGCGTTAAAAAGTAGTCTATGTACTATTAGATATTTATAATATTTTTAGATTTTTAGTTTAACGTATACGATTTTGGGGGGGTCATGTCCCCTGTGACGGTCCGAAGGGGGGGGGGGGTGCTTTGGACCGCGCATGCTACGGATAAGTCTTCAAAAATGATGTTGAGTTTTCCAAAATACTTATATTTTTTTTCTAAACTGAATAATTTTATTTGCACTGCTAAAGTGGTAAAATGTGTGTAACTTCTAAAATAAGAAAATGATAAAACTAAAAAATATTTATGCAACCTTCCACTGAAAATTGGTTTGAACTCGATCTAGTTTGTAATTTTTTTAGTAGGATGTCATAAGTAAATGCTCTATTAAAACATCGATCAACTTCATGAACTTATGTATATTACTTGCTGCTACGAAAGGAACCCTCCATGGGTGAGTCTGACTGACCGACCAAAAAAAGGGGTGTTATAAGTTTGACGTCGATATCTGTCTGTCTGTGTGTCTGCCTGTGTGTGTATCTGTCCGTGGCACCGTAGAGCTCAAACGGATGGACCGATTTCGATGCGATTTTTTAAAGCTAATTTCCGTGCGGATTTTTTTAGCTATGTTTGGTTAGTATCGATTCAAGATGGCCGCCTCCACAAAATGGCGGACAAAATATTTCTTCACAACTTACCTCAATATGGGTATCAAATGAAAGGACTTGACTAGTAGAATACTTCACACTATAAGACATTTCAAATCCAATATGGCCTTTACCACAATATAAAGAATTACATTTTTTTTTTCACTATGACCTCAATATGGGTAATGAAATCAAATGAAACGGCTTGACTAGTAGAAGAATACTGTACACTATAACAAATTTCAAATCCAAGATGGCTGCCACCACAAAATGGCGAAATACATTTCTTTTTTAACAACACCCTCAATATGGGTGTCAAATGACAGGGCTTGACTAGTATAATGTTGTACGGATTACAATTCCGAGATAGTCGGGGGTAACTTAAAATTTTAAATTTGGTTCTTGTTTTGTATGTACATATGTTTCGCGATAGCTCTGCCAATTGAGAACCAATTTTGATTATTATTTTTTTGTTTGGTAGATCATAGTTACAATAAATAAAAAATACTTATGTTTATTCACCACATAATTTATCCCATTTGCATGAAACATATTAACACTCACATTATCGCTTAAAACCCTGACTTATACAGTTAAAGATCACAGAACCTGCACTAAGCAAACCTGGTGTTGCAGGTTTCTTTATCCCTTCAAATGACTTTTCTAACAGACTAAAAAAAGACAACAATTACAGTTTTGATGTGACAACGTCTTATAAATTGGTTTGCCGGGTGACACTTCAAGAAACTGCGTTACGCTCCGCTCACGTTATGCGCTCACAACGAGAGCGAGTGAGAGGCACGCGTCCCTTCCACTCGGGCACGGTTAGCCCGCCTAAGAGCGAGAGAGACAGACATAAAAAGTGAAAGGCACGCGTCCCTTCCGTAAAATTATTTTACCACTCAAAGTCGTTGTCACGTAAAACTTTCGCCCGTATACCGACTTTACAGGCAACCCATTTTTTTACAAATATTTAACCCGTTGGCATCGGCTAGTTAATTTTATAAAGTGAAAAATAAAATAAAAGCCACGTTCTTATACAGTTAGAGGTTAGTAATTATTAGGTAGAGTACAAGTATAGAATTTGTAAGTACGAGTAACGAGTATGATTTTAGAGGTGGTCCCATGCAATATTTATCGAAAGCGCTTTAGTAGTTTTTGAAATATACAGACAGACAGACAACAGTTAATGACGGTTTTGCTTTTTTCAGAAAAATAAATTTAAACTTACTGCCCTATCTATCCTCTTACTTTCTCGGGCAAAAGTAGCCTGTGTATTATTCAGTATTATCTTTCTTTGTACCAAATTTCATACAGATCCTTTTCATAATTTTATAATTACCTACCTTTATAATATAATAATAATCAAAGCCTTTATTAACAACCTTATATACATATAATGTTATATTTCATCGTCTAACTACATCTAAATACTAATATAAAACTTGGTTGTTTATGAAAGCAATCTTATCTTATACCTTTAAACGACCAATTCTTGTAGGTATATATGTATGTAGGTATATATTTATAGGATCTGAATCTCGGAAACGGCTCGAACGATTTTCATGAAATTTTGTATATAGGGGGGTTTGGGGACGATAAATCTATCTAGCTAGGTTTTATTTTTTTAAAACACCATTTTATGCGCGTTTTTAGACAATGAAAAACTCTTACAATGTCATTAAAATACGATAACTTATTTCGCCACTGTTCTTTAAGCTTTAAGTCTAAATGGTTCAGACGGAATATCCTCGCCTTCGGAGTCAACAGGCCCTGGTTCGAATCCTGATGATTACACTCGGGACTTTTCTTTTTTTCTTTTTTTTCTGAGAAAATCTTATACTTAGTGCCTTTTAGTAGGTCTAAGTAAGTCATCACTTCGTAATTCGTACCTTATCATTAAAAAAACCGAGCAAAGCTCGGTCAACCAGGTACTTACATTTTATTTGTATTAGACACCGGTTTCGTGATTGTTTTGCTCTTTGGCATAGGCCTCCCCAAAATTTCTCCACCTTACCTACCTTTACTTTGTTTCAAATAACGATGAATAAAATGTAAACAAATCAATGTCACTTTCAATACGACTGACCAGCATATCTCGACCTTTGTTTACAAGGTTTTTCGAGTTCGTAGTACTCGTATCTACGCTTTATTGCTTGCCCTTTTAAATTTTCGTCGCATAATAAGGGTAAATATACTGATAGCATAGCATAAACAGCCAACTAAAAAAGAAGTGTGGCACTCGGAGACTGCCGCGGTAAAGCTATTGCATGTTGCATGCATTTTTATCAACATAAGCAATAGGGATGTTAACAATTTTTCGGAATTACTTTAATTTTGAAGAGTAACATTTGTTTACCATAAAAAATATCACGGGAAATCCGTTAAGTTGGCAACACTGCTAACAGCATTTAGTCTGTAGAGCTAATACAAATAAGATTCAAAGTCGAATGACCGAGTGGGGAGGACGGCGTTACGGTCTTCCATCCCTCTTTCTTGCGAACATAAGAAAGAGATGCACAATCACTAAAATTCGGTCCCCAGGCCCGCGATAAAAGCTATGCAATAGCTTAAAAATGTTCCCACTGCTGAGACTCGGAACGAAGGACACATCGCCGTTGTAGAAAAGGACACATCGTCGTTGTAGAAAGGAGTTAAGGAATAAACGTGCTAAATAGAAATAAAGCTCCTAGAAATGTCATGTTCGTTACCTCATTCGATTCGGAATGACGTCTAGAAAAACTGTTTTTAAGGGTTTATTAGCCCATAACAAAATGTGATAGTTATTAACAAAATAAGATAACAAAAAGAAAATTTTAAAAAAGATCCTGAAAGAAGTCGAAATTTCCAAAATAATATCTTAACTCCTATAATACAATAATCCTAATAATCTTCATTATTCATTGTAGAGCACCGCGAGGTCGCTACGGCATAGATGAGCCGTCTAAAAGCCGACATATCACCTAGAATATAAACTTGACATTAATTAACTTGTTGACTAGACTACGCTGTCGAAAGGTCGAGGTAATTAAATAATAATTGTGATTGCAACAAAGTGTCGTATTTACACTACATACGAAACTGTGTTGTTTGTTGACTTACATTATGAGTTCAAATCGCGAAAGTTTAACGTACCTATTATTTGAGAGATACTACTGATAATTTTAGAGGTGATGTCGTAAATAAACATTTTGCGCTGACATTCTAAAGGTGGATGAACCCTACGAGATAGATCAAAATAATATCTGTTGACACTCTTAGTGGTGATGTTGAGTATTGTTTGACCGTCGCAAATCTGCCACATAGTTGGAGCTTCATGGATATCAAAAATTACGTGGATTTACAGTGTGGTCCAGTGGATGAAATAGAAATGATTAAAGACGACGACACTGGCATTGGGGCGATTCGTCTATCTTACCAGGTCAAAGAGGACTGTGAGACGGCCATGGCCAAACTCGCAAGCAAAGAGATTGAAGGGAACAAACTTACTGTTTCCATGAGTGTTGTAGATCTGTCAGACTGTGAGATGCCACCAGAAACTCCTCCAGGTGTCGAATCAAATCCTGAAACTGCCAACTGCCAATATACTGCAGTTACTATGCACCTTAAAATGGTCTAGGGATAGCGGTAGTGAGGTGAGGTCTCTCCCTGCCGTCTTAGCTAAGATGCTCGCTGGCCATGCGTTGTACGACACATAGTGGTAGGACACACTCTCTTCTTCGAGAGCTATCATCTGCTGGTTTATATGATAGAAGTCTATATTTTCGTAGTATTGCATGAAACAGAAAGAGCTGTCTAAAGGTTCGGTTCGCGCTGAGACCGCGACCGAAGACCGCGACAGGCACTTGACACTATAGAATTGTATGGGCGCCAGTTCGCGCCGAGACCGCGACACATGTCTCGCGACACGTGTTGTGTCGTGTTGTCTTGCGGTCTCTGGGCGAACCGCCACCTTAACAGTTAAACATCAGGATCTTTGTAGAGATCGTTAGTGTACGATATCGGATAGGTTTTTTTAGCATTATTTTTTACTTTTAAGATGGCTCTTTTGGCTCGTTCATGGAGTAAAATATTTGTAGGACCTACTCCTACTAGCCTCACCCCAGGTCGTACCACAGTATGAGAGTACGGATTGAGCAAGAGAGAAATAAACAAGTTTTAGAGTTTGTTGATCTGCTGATGACTTGAGATGCTTCAATACTCAAATGAGATGTCTTATTCTTGTAGCCAGATTATCTATTCAGTATTTCCAACTTAAAGTTGAGTCAATATATACACCGAGATATATCATATTATACAATAGAAGTTCATCAGTACCACCTAATAGAAGGGAAAACTTATAACTTAGAATTTGATGACTGACTTTGGAAAATATGCGGGTGAAACTAGAGGGTGTGGCCATGAGAATGGCCATTTTTTTTAGGTTTACACTTGACCGCCATCTCGCCTGATGTTAAGCGACGATGCGGTCTACGATGGAGCGTGTTTACCTGGAAGAAACCGGTTCACTCTCGATTTCAAGACACAAAGATTGTAACCATCTGGGAAAAGACACTCGGGCAACGCATTCCACAGCCTAGACGTTCTTATCGCAAAAGTAGAGTCAAATCTCTTCGTTCGTGTCTTTGGAACATCAACCACGAAACGATGTCAAATAGTATAGAAATAGTAGCAGCTCATGCAAATCAGTCGCACACTCTCCAAAGTGTATCCGATAAAAAACCGATAGGCTGGCAATTTTTCGGCGATGATCGAGACTTTGCAGTCTTTTTCGCACAAGAGTGTCGTTGCCTATGAGCCTTTGGCTATGGCCATCTGGAAATGCTGACGCATGCGAGTTTATAGATGACCAATGGCCCTGAGTTTGCCCTAATATTATCATTCCTTCTTACTTTTGTTACAAAAATTGTTTTCGTTACAACTTTGAGTTACTGAGGAGCTATGCTCAAATAAATTCATTGAAGTTATTATAGGTAAAGAGGTATGAGAGGTTTTGGATTCCAAGAAAAAAGGAGCTCATTTCACAAATTTATAGAGGGTTGTTAAGGTTTAAGTTATCAAGGCTCTACTGTATTATAATGTAAATTTGAATTTGCCCAATCAAGTTGGTACGTGTCAAAGGATCGGGTTCAAATTTAGAACACAGTTAACATAGTTTGGAATAGCACTTTTAGTATGTTGGATACTATTCACTCATTATTTCTGATAATGATAAATTCGTATATGTAGGAACAATAATTTAATTGTATTCTATTGATAAATGTTAAAGTTAATAATGTGACTATTGTGTGAGGTAATTGTAAGTGGAAATCTGTTTTTATCTCAATGAATAATAATAAAGCCCAGTATTTTTTTTTAAATAAACAGTGACGAGCCGATCAGGACATGTGCCTGATGGTAAGCAACATGCCTGCCACATAACAGCACAGTGACACGCAGCTATTGGAAGGTGAAGAGTAGAATCATTACCTATCACTGCACTGTGCTCGTCACTCATAGGTCTAAGATGCTATATCTCTAAGCCCTGTAATTTATCTGGAAACAATGCCCTTCAAACCGAAACACCGTAATGTTTGCACAATACTGTTTGGCGGTAGAATAACCGGCAAAGGTGTGGTGCTTCGCCAGGCGGACTTTGCTGAGAGTCCTACCACTACAATTACAGGAACGGAAATAGGTACACGGGCAAGCCTATAGGATGCTGGTAGTATTTAAAAGGTAAGATGACATTCCAATATTTTACCGTTTCAGCTACCAGAAACTTTAGTCAAATCCACAATATACAATTCACTAAATGAACTTGAGGACGTGAATCCAAATCAAGAGGTTTTTAGAGATTCTGATGATGGAAAAATTGAAGAGATTCCCCGTAGCATAAAACCAAAATATTCCGCATATAAGTAAGACAATATTGTTGTGTCAATTAATTATTCACATAATATTCATCATCATCATCATCATCAGCCAGTATTCATCCACTGCTGAACATAGGCCTCCCCTATGATACGCTACTCAGCCCGGTCTTCGGTCTTACTTCTCCAACCGACACCAGCCGCCTTTCGAATATCGTCACTCCATCTAGTCTCAGGACGTCCTACACTATGTTAGCCGATTCGCGGTCTCCACTCCAGAATCCGTCTGCCCCAACGGTTATCAGGTCTGCGACAGATGTGACCAGCCTGCTGCCTTCTCAGTTTGCTAATACGCTAAGCTATGTCGGTGGTTGGTGGCTTTAGTTCTCTGACGAATTACTTCATTGCAGATGAACTCCCTCAGAGAAACCCCAAGCATAGATAGCCCTTTCCATAACTCGCTGGGCGACTTTGAGCTTACGGACCATTTTCACTGTCAGTGTCCACGTTTCAGCACCGTAGTTGTCTTGAGACTTTGTGGGATGGGTGACGAGAAGACTCGACGAAGTTTTCCAAACGCTGCCCAGCCCAACTGGATTCTTCTCATAGCCTTCCTCTCAAAGTTACTTCTACCTAGTTCGAGCATCTGATAAACGTATTTCTGTACAATTTCAAGAGTGATTCAAGTGAGTGATTACAGTGTCACGCAGCTATTGGAATATGAAGAGTCCAAATCATTACCTAGCACTGCACTGCGCTCATCACCCAGAGATCTAAGAAGTTATATCTCTAACCCCTGTAATTTATCTGAAAACATTGCCCTTGAAACTGGATCACAATATTGTTAGCACATTACTGCTTGGGGGTAGAATGACTGACGAAGGTGTGGTAAAGTCATAGTCTGGAAGAATACATAGACTTTTATTCCGAAAAAATAATGGAAACGGAAACAGCACGGGAAAAACCACAGGGTGATGCTACTAGACTAATAGCTTGCAAAAATATGGTCTCTCAAGTTGGACCAAATTAATAACACACTTTCATAATCAATTCATTTATTCGAACCATAAATTCATAAGAACACTTGGTAACGTCATTTACAAAATAGCAAAGAATCTGTGTACATAATAAGATAAAATAACAACGTCAAAATGAATAAAGTAGCTGTAAAGGGGCTTAGTCAATTACTTACATGCAGCTGTAAAAAAAGCTTTGTCGAAGACAAAATAACAAATAATCAATACACACAGTATACAGACACTACATTAGTACAAACAATGTAATATCAAAAGCCTTATAAATCTATTATTTTACCTTATTACAAGATTCTAATTGCGACACATTTATCTTCCATACGTTACTATCTTTAACAAAGTCTTCTATATTATAATATGCCTTGCTCAATAGGTAGCTTTTTATTTCATTTCATACATAGTCCACCGAAACTTATATATATATAAAAACTTACATATAAATATACACTCATATACATATATTTCATGAGTAAGTTTCGGTTGACTTGGTAAATACATAGTTCACTGGATACCAAACATCATCACATCGGATTTTTACATTCTACTGTTATGTAGGTATTAGAAATATCAAAGTTTGGATGTTTCCTGCTCAATCACGTCATAAAACATGTCTGGATCGCAGTGAAATATGTCCTCACATATGAAATTGGTGTTCTGTCGGTGTACTGGTAAACTTTGATCTCAAATATCTCTTCTTTGGTTAGGAGTTCCAATTTCAAATTTGCACATCTATTTACTAAAGCTTTTGTGTTTTCGAAACCGTAATTCATTTGTATTTTTTTTTTTTTATCGCGTATGGGTCCGCTTTTGACCACGAACTCGCCTGATGGTAAGCGACAGTGTGGTCGAAGATGACGCACGTTGACCTAGAAGACGTTGTTTTTCCTGTTTAAGTTTTTTCTTTGGATCACTCAGTTTACAAAATGGAAAACTTGTAATATCGCGTTGCTTACGAGTTATTATTATTATTTATTTATTAGGTTACAAGTACATATGAATATAATATTCTTCTAAATACAAAAATTGATAATATTATACATTATTATTTATTTCTAGAGTAGACGTGTACTGGTGGGGATTGCGTGAGATGAGTATCGCCAGAAAGCCGTGTGCTGTGCTAGAAATCGATGACCTGTCGCTCAAATCTGATATCATCCCAGATAAGAAGAGCAACTGTAATTTCCCGCATGGCAGAATGTCGCAAACATTTGTGGGCAACTTTGAAACATCACACTTTTCTCCACTTACCATCAAGTTGTACGATAGCAGTACCTTTGGAAGGATCATATTTTGTGGCACAAAAGCAGTGAAAAATCCAACGAAATATCTTATCGATTGGATGTCGAAACATGAAAGAGAATCGTCATTGAAGACCGCTTCTTTCCTATCATCGGATTTCATCAAAGGTATCATTGACTCATCCATTATCCATTTATTCGTATTAATTATATTTCCCAAATGTATAGTAAGTTAGTCAAAAGTAGACGCGATTTCACTGTAGGCCTCGTAACGAAGCTCAAAGTCACACAGCGATCTATGGAGAGGGCTATGCTCGGAGTCTCTTTGCGCGACAGAATCCGTAATGAGGATATTCGCAAAAGAACGAAAGTGACCGACATAGTTCAAAGAGTAAGCAAGCTGAAATGGCAATGGGCAGGCCACATCGTTCGCAGAACTGACAACCGATGGGGAAGAAAGGTTCTCGAGTGGCGACTACGAACCGGAAGACGCAGTGTTGGACGGCCTCCTACTAGATGGACAGATGACCTCACAAAGGTCGCTGGAAACCGCTGGTTGCAGGTTGGTTTAGTAAGGAGGCCTATGTTCAGCAGTGGACGTCTTGCGGCTGATGATGATGATGAGACGCGATTTTATTTAAAGTACTTTTTGTTGAATAAAAAAGGTTTAAATATTGAAAATGTGATATATACATTCTTCATTTTTTAACTTTTATAGATCTACATTTGATCGACATCTCGCCTGGTGTTAACTGTTAAGCGACGATGCGGTTTACGATGGTGCGGGTTCATGAAATGATGTCGCTTTTTCGAGTTACTAGCAGTGTGATAGAAAGTAACCTTCTTTTAAATTAAATCAGGAATTTCTTTTATTGTTTTCCTCATTCAATTTCTAAAATTAATAATCGAGAGGCTGAATTTGAGCCAATTCTATCCAGCTATAATTTTACTAATTTTATTTAAGGTGTCAAAATTTGGATGTTTGAATGTTTGTTGCTCAATCACGTCGGAACGACTGACAGATAGAGTTGAAAGTTGGAACACAATCAGATTGTAGTCTGTTTTTTTTAAGACTGGGCCACTTTATATCGTGGTAAAAGTACGGGCACCGGAACTAGGTAGGTATCAAGTTTACATCTACTACTTACGTATTGAGTCGGCACAAACGCTTTACACCGAAAGCACGGGTAGCATATTTCTTGTCCTGTCAATCTTTTTTTTTATATAAAATTGACGAGACGATCAGTACATGTGTCTGATGGTAAGCAACATGCCTGCCACATAATAGCAAAGTGACACGCAGCTATTGGAATATGAAAAGTCCAAATCATTACCTAGAACTGCACTTCGCTCGTCACCCAGAGATCTAAGATGTTATGTCTCTAATCTGTTGTGGAAGTGTCATACTTTTGTCGCGGCACATCACTCTGTTGCCATAGAAAGTATGAACGTCATCTGCTTACGATTGACACAAAGGAAACGTGCGGAAAATCTAACTCTATACGTAGTATATGTAAACTCTTTGGTAAGTATAGTAGCGAGTCGCGATTATAAGTGGATGTTCAGATAATTTAGAATGTAAATATTGACTGTTACATTTTGTCAGTCACCAAAGGAGTGTTCGTGAAGAAAAGCATCACACCGACCGATTCTTTAACCGAGTTCAGTAAAATCAGCATGGACAGCAGCAGGAGAGATTCCAAGAAGTGTTCGACGTGGATGAACTTCTTCTGTAAAACGAAATCTGAAGACCAGTTCGTGTTACTTCCGATGTACGCCAATGAAAGTAATTGTAAGGAAATGGACAAAAATAAATTAGAAACGAAACAGGATTGGTGGTCTAGATACTTTTCTTCTCAAAAGGTACACATAGTATTTTATTTTGCTTTCTGTTGTTCTGTGAATGTTTAACCCCCGACCATGAGTCTGCGTGCCATTTCGATGCGGTTTTTTTATTTGAAGTTTAATATCCGTGCACAACCTACCTCAATATGGGTATCAAATGAAAGGTCTTGACTAGTAAAATACTCGTACTATCTTCTTTCTTAATATATAAAAATGTTATGTTGGTTTGTGTACGCTTCAAAAACTCAAAAAGCTGCACCGATCGAGCTGAAATTTTACAATGATATATAATCCGCATCAAGGATTGTTTTTATCTAATATTTGGATCATAAAGTGCCACAGCGAAGCGTGGCAGGGTACAGCTAGTACACTATAAAAAATTGAAATCCAAGAGGGCCGCCACCACAATATGGCGAATTTTATTATCTTTTCACTACTACATCAATATGGGTATCAAACGAAAGGGCTTGACTAGTAGAATACTTTGCACTATGACAAATTTCAAATCCAAGATGGCCGCTACCACAAAATGGCGAAAATTTTTTTTTCACAACTCCCTTAATATTGGTATCAAATGAAAGGGCTTGAGTAGTAAAATGTTGTACAGATAACAAATCCGATTCAGTCGGGGGTTAATCAAAATTTTTAATTTTGTTTTTGCACATTCATTGTATCGAGTTCAGTTATTTATGAAAATGTTTACCTATTTTAGGAGCGCGACTATCCAAAAAGCAGTGGAAACAGAAAAATAAAAGTAAGTATGTGAAATTAATAAACTCACACATGTACCTATTATAAGTATGATGTGACGTTAAAGTGTAATATAGATACAACTTATCGTGGAAAAAATTAACACTAAACTTTTATAGTGTTTGCTACAACCAGTTTAAACAAAAATGTATGCTCCCGAAAACAACAGAAAACCTCACAAATACTCAGAAACTTTAACGATCATAATTTATGTAGATCGTATAGTATAGTATTCGTTTCATGATTCACCAAAGTTTTACTAATTTGGATGTTTGATGCTTAATCACGTCGAAACGCCAGAATGATGTATTCTTGCTGGTTTAAAATTTGAAACATTGACTATAAAATAACACAGACTGCTTAAGCCACAATCATTGATAGTGACAGAGGCAGAGCATGTGACCCGTGCGAGGGTCTAAGGGTGTTCAGACGTAAGGGACGTCTTGAGGTGGTCTCGGCTATGCACTGATTTTTTGGGCTGGTTGTGGCGAGGCGTTGTCTCAGTGATTTTTATAATGGAAGAATAACGGAATGTGTCGAAAAAGACGTTGGCGAAACCACAGCGCACTGCTTGTAAAAATACTTACTCACAACTTAGTTAGTTTTAACTTTAATATAACAGATTTTTGATTCGGAATTGGAACGCCAACCCGAATTTGAAAAATTTCGAGATTGGTGCAAGGCCCTGAAATTGTACAACGGAATGAAAACGGGTATAGTGGAAAAAGATGCGGAGAGGAGATGTGGACTGCTGAAGGTTGGCCTTGCGATATACCGGTGGCCCCCACCGCCTGATATTGAGGCGGTCTCCCGCGATGGCGTCGATCTGGATCGAGGGTATCTATTTATCCTCATGTTGATTATACTACGGTTTTATAAAAGCAATCTGAAATAAGAAGTTACGGCTGGTCTTGTCGGGAGAACAGCAACAGGTTCGAATGCAACCCGCACCACTGTCAGCTCGAAGTCATTTGCGTAATGTTGCTATCTTGAAACGGCGAAGGAAAACATTCATAAGAAACCGATATGTACCTAGAATCTTTCAAAGTCATCCGTCAAGCACTAACCCGCACACGTTAAGGTAACAGAAGTGACTTTCGAGGGCGTGTGATTTTTTAATACGCCGTACCTGTAGTAGAGGTAGGAATCTTAGCAGAGTTCACCTGTGGAAGTACATTTGCCAGTTATTCTACCGTCAAGCAGAAATAGGCAAATTTTACTTTGTTCACCTTTGGATGGAAACGTTTTCACAGAAATTACAAGGCAGGGGAGATCTTCCTTCCTTCTGGGTGACGAGATCTTATATCAGATGTTTTATATCTATGCCCTGTGTAAAATCTTGTATTTTTCATGTTATCAAGATTCTTCAACGACTTCCCAGTTAATGAGGAGAGCAAGTTTTTGGTACGAGTGTACATTGTGAGAGGCTTGGACTTTCCGATAGAAGGCCAATGCCATCCTTACATCATGGTGACATGTGGTTCAAAGCGATGCGGTGATCGAAACGACTTCCAAGAAAACAATACTAGCCCAATTTTTGGAAGGTAACATACATGTGATCACTTTTTAACAGTACAAAGTTGTATAAGTCAGATACCTGATATTTACAGCAGATGTTGAAGCAGTATTGTTATTTTGTACGGACTTGTTTGTTGTCGAAATGAAATGAAACGCTTTGTTGGAACGTGTTGATGTTATTTAAAAATTTAAAACTATGCTATCGTGTTATACTCCTATTGCGATGGAAAATAGTGATGCTATCTTTGCATATAATTTCAGAACGTATGAATTGCAATGTCTACTACCGGATGACTATTTACTTACTGTGTCGGTTCATAACCGCGAAACTTTGACGGATGATATGTTTATCGGAAGTACCGATGTCGATTTGGAAGATAGAATCTACTCGGCGCACAGAGGTCGAATTGGTTTAGCCTCCGAATATAACGTGTGAGCATTTCTTATCGTACAGTTATCGCAGTAAAAACAGGGGTCAACCTCAGAATCCAATAGACTACTGCACTTTTGTTTACCTATAGGTACACCTTTGTTTTGGCTTTGCCAATGTTATCTCAAAAGCCTTGTTTGCCCAGTTGTTCTTGGAGGTCAAAATACCCTATTTTTTTAGTACATCTCGTCTCCTTTCCTTTCTATTTATATATACTCGAACAAAAACGATTTTTGGACACTTTGACCCCGAATATATTTATGAGAATGCGTTTGCATAGGTATGTGACTATTGAGACAACATATGAAATTCTAAAAAAGAAGGTCAATACAAAAATTTTGATATATTCGTTAGATCCCACGGTGATATTCCCTTAGGAATGGATTTAATGTTAGTTGAAAATAAAGTAAAACTCAATTTTTTTTCTTTTCTACTCAAGGCAAAATACCATTGACATTACATTTGCAAGGGGTCAAAATTTTATTGATAAAATATGAAACTACTTTGATATTTCACCATCAAATTTCCTCATAAATTATTCCCAACACCATTACAGAACAGGACCTGCGAAATGGAGAGACAGCGAGAAACCTTCTGGCATTTTAAGTAAACTGTGTGCCAGAAACCATTTGCGGCAGCCTTCGTTCCCTGACGGCAACACTGTACTTGTCAACGGCGTCGTCTACAGGGATGATGATAAGAGCAGTACGTGGAGTTATGTACGAGCACTAGACATAGAGTTCTGAATTGAACAATTATTTAGACGCGTTCATCACTTTTTGGTAGGGGAAAATCTTGTGGATTTACGTCACCAGTATGCTAGGCGGACTACTAGCTACGTGGTTCGCGGGACCAGAGGACCAGACGTGCGTGATACACGTTTTTGGATGAGTGACTTCTTATGATTTCGCGTCACTCACATGCGTAATAACAGTATATCTTTAGCTGGTGACGTATTGAGCAACATGATTGTTCAGTAATACTCGTACTAAAGTTCTGACCTATAAATCTTGATTTCTATCAGCATTCCGCTGAAAACTGTTATTTTTGGACTGGCTTCTTAAAAATCATAGCTGGTCTTCTGTCACAATGTTGATTCACGTAAACTTAATGCCAATTCAACACTATTAATAACTTTACGTAAGCATAAACTAACTGCTTTTAAACTGTAAAACAGTTTTTAAATATTTAATGAACTACAAACTACAACAGTGTTATTGTCTAACTAGCTGCGCTCCGCGGTTTTGGCAGTTCCCGCTAATATCTTGCAATAAAAGGTGCTATTTCAGACGATCATCTAAATGTGTTCTTAATTTCGCCCTGATCTGTTGAGCTGTTCCGAGTTCATTGAGCAACAAACTTTCAAACATCGGAACATCCAAACTTTGCTTGTGGAATAATATTAGTAAAATAGTAGATGGCTGTTACAATGACGAAATATCTATCTAAATGAATATTTCATCGTTTATTTTCTATTCATGTCTTGATGTTAACTCGAAGCATTGAATTGAATTGTAATTTCAGATAAGACGTATATTACTGCTACAGAACGAAGAGAAAACTTATGCCTCAGCCTTCTAAACAGGTGGCACACTCTACCTCTTTGTGGATATCCCCTTGTACCAGAACACGTAGAAACTAGAACCTTGCATAATTCTGAGACACCCGGCGTAGATCAGGTGATTTTTAAAATCTTTAGTTGAATTTTTTCGATAAAGTGTTTGCTCAACTAACTGATTTAACTATTTTAGGAAGAAGGCTATAAACTTCTGGTCCCATAGTCAGCCTTAGAATATAGAGAGGCATAGAGTCAGCTTTCCCGATCTCGTGACGGAGTGTGATATAACATCTAGCTTATCAGCGTTACGTATGTTGCAAGAATGTCTCTCTTCTCGCGTATTGTATGAGGTTATTTCTGGCATACAGAGCCACTTGGTAGATTAATCTCATTAAGATAACCCATTAATACCAGCTCTCAAACCGTTTCTTCTTGGAGAAGTGTTAGTTTTTTATAACAAAGAATAATCTCACGAACATGATGCTTCTGATGCTTCGCAATAAGATGGCCCAAAACATCCAAGTGCCCTGTAGTGCAACTGTTTGGCTGGTTGGATACGAAAAGTTCAAATCTAATCGGTTAAGATGTTAAATGCCTAATGGAGAAAATATAATAAAAAATTAATAAATTGGGCGTTATCAAACTCCCCTTAACCGATTAGATTTGAACTTTTCGTATCCAACCAGCCAAACAGTTGCGCTACAGGGAACAGACTATTATCTGTCACAATTTCAGTGTAGACACTAAAGCCGTTTATAGTGGAGGCTGCGTTCTGCTGATTCATGTTAACTAGATACAATTAGATGATAGGATTGGTTTCTTTCATTAGGCTCATTTGGTAGTAATTATGTATGGCAGTAAGTGGGTGCCAGACGACCTCACTTCCCTCACGACGAGCCAGATGTTCAGCCGCGGTGCCTACCACCATCCAGTCACTGAGGATAAGGAGATCGGTCCACCAATATACTGGCTCTCCTTCCCTTACAGCCCACAACTTATTTGCCATCACGTTGGTGGCCACGTAAGGCCGCAGAGGGCAGGAAAACGGCGTACCGTAATATTGGCACTCCTCTCCCGCCGCGCGGTCTCTCCTCTACTGTCGCAATTTGCAATGACAATGCCCGCCCTTAGGCGGGGCACCTTCTGGAATGAATTTAAACTACTCAGCCAGATAAAGCTATCAGCCGAGTAACTGACAGCTCACGGCTTCTCATAGTACAAGCTATGCTTAATTTGGGGCTAGGCAGTGTTGTGTGAGATATGTCCACAAACATTTTTGTATTTATTTATGAGTCAGCATCATCTATCTCCGTCTCATTTTTTAAATGCAATGAGAAATTTTACGTAAATACTTGGTGTGCTATTAAAATAATAAGCCCCTATATCTTATGAAGAATTCTGGCCATGAGAGTAGCGAGTCCTTAATCAACTGTCTATTTTTTAAAGCACTGTTTGTGGTGCATTTTTGCCTTGAGAGTTGTAAGTTATATTATCTATTTTTAGTGTTGTATAATATATAAATGTACTCTGTTTGTTTTAAGGGAAAATTACTAATGTGGATAGACATTTTTCCATTGCAAGCGGGTGCTTTTCTACCACTGCCAGTTGACATAACTCCAAGAAAAGTGGAAGACTATGAGCTTCGAGTCATTGTGTGGCATGTACAAAGCTTGGCACGAGAAAATCTAATGTTAAAGAAAAAAATGGATTTGTATGTTAAAGCGTGAGTACAAGAAGTTATTATATTTATTCCTAAATAAAATCTATTTTTTTTTACTTTTATAGGTTTATAATACTTAACCGTCATGTCCCCGCTCGCCTGATGATAAGCAAAGATGCGGTATACGATGGAGCGTGCTTAACTGGAAGAAACCGAATCACTCTCGATTTGAACACCAAGATTGTAATCATTGGGAATAATTCATTCGGGAAAAGTCACAGCCTAGGTGCTTTCATCGAAAAAGAAGAGTCAACATTCTTTGTTTGAGTTTCCGCTGTCCGCTTTTTCGAACTACAAACAGTACAATAAAAAAACAAGGGACCATTAAATCATGCAGATCAGTTGCTGATCTTCCCAAAAACGTTTTATTACGAAAAAATATACATATGTACACCAAGTACATTACCAAGTATATTGATATGCAATGCATCAGAAGTATAATGATTTCCATTAAAAAGAATTGCGCTCGATATATTCCCCAGATAGTAAACAGGCTCAAATGTGATAGCAGACAGAGGTCAATATTTACCACAGACAGTCAGTTAAAATCTATTATCAATAAAAATTACAATCAAAAGTTTGTGGACTAAGCATGGGTGAGACTAACAAGATTGAGACAAACTGCATTCATGAATTACGGAAGATGTTTCGCATAATAGGTTGAATATGATGATGTCTCCCTTGTTCGAAGATTTCAAAGTCTTGAAAGCCACCGGTGTTGCAAGTTTATCAGTTATTTGCTGACACATGACAGAGTACCTATGGATTTCAGCTGCTTTACCCTTTTTTCTATTGAATTGCTCATTAGCTCGAAAATTGACGTCACCTCAGGCGAGATGTACAGCGCCAACCTTTTATTATTTCTCGATAAAAAGTAACATTTTCTACTACCGTAGATAGTCAATATGACTCTCAGTCTCTCGTATTTGTATTTTTGTTCTCCTGACAGATGGATCGGAAACGTAGAGCAAGCTCATTACACGGATATTCATTACAATAGTTTGGACGGGTCAGCGAATTTTAACTGGAGGATGATTTTCGACTTCAAGTATCAACATGCCGATAAGAAGGTATTTGGTTTGGTAAACTTTTAGTACAAGAACAAAATTGAAAATTTTGATTAACCCCCGACTACCTCAGATTTGTTATCTGTACAACATTCTACTAGTCAAGCCCTTTCATTTGATATCCATATTAAGGGAGTTGTGAAAAAAGAAATGTATTTCGCCATTTTGTGGTAGCGGCCATCTTGGATTTGAAATTTGTCATAGTTCAAAGTATTCTACTAGTCAAGCCCTTTCGTTTGATACCCATATTGATGTAGTAGTGAAAAAAATAAATTCGCCATATTGTGGTGGGGATTCGCCATATTGTGGGGGGTCTTGGATTTCATTTTTTTATAGTGTATAGTGTTTTACTAGTCAAGACCTTTCATTTGATACCCATATTGAGGTAGGTTGTGCAGAAATGTTATAGTAAGTTTGGTTTTCTTAAACAATTTTTTTCTTGGGCTGTGAATGAAGCTCATCTTCAAGTTTGTAAGTGAAAGATATGTACTTTTTTAACTTTTGTAGGTTTACACTTGACCGCCATCTCGCCTGATGTTAAGCGACGAAGCGGTCTACGATGGAGCGTGTTTACCTAGAAGAAACCGATTCACTCTCGCTTTGAAGACACAAAGATTGTAACCAACAGGGAAAACCCACTCAAGCAACGTATTCCACACCGTAGACGTTCTTATCTTATCCGATAAAAAAAAGAGCAAGGTGGTATTAGATCATGTAAATCAGTCGCACAATCTCCGAAGTGTACCCGATAAAAACCGGATAGGCTGGCAATTTTTCGGCGATGTTCAAGACTTTGAAGTCTTTTTCGCACAAGAGTGTCGTTGCCTATGAGTCTTTTGGCACGTCTCTCGATTGATTCCAAAGTCTCTAGCTGATACTTAGCCGAACCATCTCAAAAATGCAAACAGTACTCCATACAAGAGCGAATTTGTGCTTGATATAAAGTGAGCAACTGTTCAGATTTGAAGTATCTTTGCACCCTTGAGAGGACACCTAGTTTTTTGGCAGCTAATTTATCTTTGGACTCGATAAACGAACCAAAGTTGAGCGTAGATGTCAATGTACCTAACGTCCAAATGCTCAAGACGGTCAGAAATCGGCATGGATAAACCTCTAAAAGTTAGAGTCAGATAGAATGGACTCCTTTTAGCGGAGGACAGACAAGCCTGCGTCTTATTCTTGAATTTGACCAGATTGGCATCACCCCATTGAGATACCGCCTTAAGGGTCAAGCTCAAACGCTCGATCACACTCTCTCAGTACCTGAGCACCTGAGTTTGCTGCCCACTGGCTCTCGCACTAGATAATATGTAACTCTCTACAACGGTGCTATCATTTGCGTAACCAAAGATACCGGGCTTCAACAGATCGTTGATATGTAGCAAGAAGAGCGTTGCAAAGAGTACCGACCCTTGAGGGACTCCGGCATTGATAGCCATTTGATCGGACAAACAGCCATCAATGACGACTCGTATGGATCGATCCTTCAAGAAGTGCGATATCCACGCAATAAACTCAGGAGACAAGCCATAACCAGAAAGCTTGCTTATAAGGCCGTCATGCCAAACTCTGTCAAAAGCTTTCGAGATTTCCAGAGAGGCTGCAAATGCTTCCTCGTGTTTCTCAATAGCTTCACTCCAGATATGAGTGACGTACGCTAGAATATCTCTGGTGGACCAATTTCAGCGAAATCCGTATTGCCGGTCACTAAGGAGGTCGTTTGATTCTAGGTACGTCAGGAGCCTGTGGTCTAAGACACGTTCCATAGTCTTGCAGAGTATGGACGTGACAGAGATGGGCCTGTAGTTGGGAGGGTCAGCACGACTACCCTTTTTGGGCACTGGTTGTACATTGGCAAGATTCAAAGACTTCGGTACTAGCCCAGTTTGGAGAGAGAGTCTGAATGGGTTTTCCCTGATGGTTACAATCTTGGTGTCTTCAAATCGAGAGTGAATCGGTTTTTTCTAGGTAAGCACGCTCCATCGTAGATCTCATCATCGCTTAACATCAGGCGAGATGGTGGTCAAGTGCGAACCTACTATAGTTAAAAAAAAAAATAGACGCGTCAGTATCGGGGACAACTCTGGCGCACAAGCCTTTAACACTAAGGCAGGAATACCATCGGGGCCACTGGCTTTATTCACGTCCAGATTACGTAGCATTTTGCGAACCTCCAATGTGTGTCTCTCAAAGGCGAATGTGTATCTCTGACATGAAAGTCGGACAGCCAGGTGGAGTAGGAGGTATCGCGCTACCAGCATCTAGACGCGAACATTCCGCAAATTCAGATGCAAACAAGTTTGCCTTCTCTATTGCGGTGTGAGCCAGTGTCCCATAAGGTTTCAGCATTGGAGAAAGTGAGGGGCGGCCGAAATTAGATTCGACCCGTTTTAGCTAGGGACCAAAACGCTTTGCTGACCTCTGGATACGAAGCTAGTTTGTTCCCTATTCGAGTAATGTGGTCAAAACGAGCCCTCTGACGAACTTTTTTGCATGTCTTAGTAGCCTTGTTAAACGCTTTCTTCTTCTGGTGTACATCTCTTGCCTTACGCTGTCGAGCATCAACCCAGGCTAGGTAGGTCTCATGTTTAAATGCTTCAGCACTTTTTACATTGAGGACCAAACCAAGGGCGAACTTTGCTGGATAATGAGACATCGGAGTATGGAATGAAATATTTCATAGCTGTTCGTATTACATTAGTCATTATTACATTAGTAACTAGTCGTTTTTATTAAAATATTAAAATTAATCAATTGTTTTTAAAAGTTAATTTTTACTAGCAGCTAGGTGTTATCCGCGTGGTTTCCGTTCCCGCTATTTTCCGGGATAAACAGCAATGTTCTTCCAGACTATAACCTATCTGTGTTCCAAATTTCATCCCAATCTATTCCTACGTTACGACGTGATTGACGTCCAAACATCCGTACGTTGAATTTTATAATATTAACAGGATATTAGTTTTCACTTCTGCCGTGTGGTCTTATGCACACACACTTTTTAACATCCGACAAGTTTTACGTCGATGTCTGTCTGACTGTGGGTGTGTCTGTCTGTGGCACCGTAGAGCTGAAACGGATGGACCGATTTCGATGCCGTTTTTTTTTATTTGAAGGTTGATGTCCTTGCGGATGTTCTTAACTATGTTTGGTTAACATCGGCGGACACAATGGCACAACGGCGGACAAAATATTTCTACACAACCTATCTCAATATGGGTATCAAATGAAAGGGCTTGACTAGTAGAATGTCGTACAGATTACAAATCTGAGTTAGTCGGGGGTAAATCAATTTTTTTAATGTTGTTCTTGTTTTTAATTGTTTTGTACCCAACTTTTAATTACCTCTTCAATTACCGCCTGTGTAAGATATTGAAAACATTTCGTAAATCTTTCAGCTGGTGTTGACTGAAAAAGGTCCATTCACGGAATATGAAGAACATTTACCACCAATATTAGTAGTGCAAGTTGCCGATAGCGATGCGAACTGTGCAGACGATTTCTTGGGTATACCTAAATTGTTCTCAACGGACAAACATACTGACAAGGCGTAGTTGGTTCGATTCCCCGAAAGGTTTCAAATCCAAATATTTTAAAGTGAAGATGTTGAAGTTAACACTCGGTGCGTGTCGTGCCCTCTCGCCACTTAAGCACTAAGTGCCGAACTTGATCTCCTGGCGGTACCCCGAACCGATGCTCTGCTGTCCGAGGCGCCCTCGCGCTTGCGCGTCGTAACGCGTCACTGCTCGCAATGCGAGTACTCTGTGGTAGCACTTGACAGAGTTCTTGGACTCGGTATGTATGTATGAGGTAAATAGTTCGAGCTCAGCTAGGCATATGGCGAATATGGCAAGAGATAATCTGTCAGCTTTTTATGATTAATACAATTAATTTTCATTGTTTATTTTGTAAGTATGGTCACCCTACAATTTAAGCAGTAGTACAATGCGGCTAAACGGTGGCCGCCGTATTGAAGAACGTATTGCAATGACAATGCGGATAATCGTCAAACCGCCGCTTTACAAAACGGCCCTGGTTTTCAAAACGGCTAGCCGTAATGTAATACAGCGGATTAAACGATCCGGCTACGACATATATATAATCTGCATATCGGAAACGGCTAGAATGAATGAATGAATGAAAACTCTTATTGTTCACAACTTAATATAACGCATAAAATATAGGAAAACAGTAAAAACTAGTGAAACAGCTGGCAGCCTTATCGCTGAAAGCGATTTCTTCCAGGCAACCTTCGGGTGGAGAAAAGGATAGGAAAAATAAAAACGTGGTGCGTAATAAAGACTATTACTACGAGATAAACGTACATTCTAATAAATAGATAAATATAATATAGCATTACACACACGACTAGATCGATTTTCATGAAATTATGTATGCAGGGGGTTTCAGGGACGATAAATCGATCTAGGTTTCATTAAAAAAATCGCATTTTATGCACGTTTTTAACCAATGAAAAACTTGTGAAAAACTGTGCAATTCACGCCAAGCGGTCAACCAAAAAAATATGAGGTCGTAATTTTGTTCATACTCTGGTCAGTTATACTTCTAGTAGACGTGGGTGTGTACACACAATTTTTTTTCGTGTGAGGCTTTATTGCCGAGTTATGAGCTTTTAAAGAATAGCTAAAAATTAAATTATGATTATTTCTATGCTTCTTATTTGTATCAATTAACTATAAAAAAAACTAAATAGTATTGTTTCTAATAGTTAAAAGGTTGTACTTTTTAATTTTTTTGTCGAATTCGAAATTTGAATTATTTTACGTATTGTAAACCAGGAAGTGAACATTTTAAATCGATTTTTGAGTAACTTGGACAATTTAAAAATATTTTTTTTCCTTTAAATAAAAAAATGAAAATGAAAAAACATTTATTTACATAAACATAAACATGAAATTAAAGCTATAAATGTAGTAAGTCTAGACAAATAAAAAAATGAGATCTCTTATAGTTTACGACTTAGAGCAAATAGAGTACATACACATCGCTAAGAGCACGTTCAAAGCAATCGGTTTTATACATTGAGATGCTAAAAAACTAACCTATTAATATTTTATTCCTTCATTATGACATGCAAAAATATAAAATAAACGATTTTTTTAAAATAAATTACCACCATAGTAAACCAAGTTTTTGGTTTTTTATTTTTATCATTTTCAAATAAGTTTTTTTTACGAAATTTGGTGAAAACTTTCCTTTTTATGTCCCAAATACGCTGTAATTTATTTGATTAGAAATGTTTATTTTTGCACCTTGTTTTGAATTAAAATCGAAAAAGCATCCTAATTTTCAATCGAAAATTCACCCGACAAAATATCAGCTTTTTTCAAAAAGTCTGTATGTATTCTGTTCGTTGAAATCTTTACTTTCCGATGGCGAAAAAAATGTGTTACTGTAGTAAATCTTCTTAGAAAATGCAAAAACCGAAAAAAAAAAACTCGAATTCGATTTTTTTAATTATTATATACAATTTTAAGCTATTTATTGAAAATTACACTATAATTACTCGAAAAAGGTAAGATTACATGTTACATTGATAAAAAAAATATTGCAAATCAAAACATACAACTATGATCAACAAACAAATAAGATAATACATATATAATAAGACATTTACAATACTTTGAGAAAGTTGTCGAATCTTCTTTAAATTATAAAAAATATTTATTTGTCATAAAACTTGGTTAAATAATGCATTTTGAATCCATTCGGTTCGAACTAATACAAGTACTGTATCTCGATACCTAATGGAGGCCATTCCATGTTATATTTCATAATGACATCAATTTAATTAAATCAAATCAAAATTAAATTAATTAAATCAAATCAAATTAAAATAAACATGAAAAGAAACTCACAAACAAGAACAAGTAAATCAACTTGCATTTACATGTGCATATGTCTACAAACATGCCCATACACTTATTCACACACATATAAGTTACTCAAAACAAAAGTGGAGTTAGTTACCTACGTATGTAAAAATTCACACTTGTCAAAATCAATAAAATAAGCACCACAATTTTCTCACAAGAGAAATTTTCTCAAAAATCAAACATCATGTTCTCAATGTCATCATACTCAAAAGTGTTCAGCCATGATATTATAGCTTTTTTAAACTGCCTTTTGTGGAGTCTCCTTAATTCAAATTTCCTATCTATCTTATTGTACAAAGAGGGCATAACATAATTAAAACTTGCTTTACCAAATTTTTTCCTCGCACCCCTCACAGGACACCTTCTCTGTCTCTTGATGTTTTCCTGTAATAGTTCAGGTACAACGTCTTTATGATACCGTCTGAGACTTTCGTATATAAACAGCTTCCTAACGCTAAAAACACCTGCCTGCAGAAAAAGCAGTACGTTAAATACTGCACGCTCGCGCGCACGCACGCGCTCGTCCGAAATAATAATAGTTTTGGCCGCGTTACCCCAGGCACATATGCATTACCTTATTATGCATTCGCAAAGCGATTTGTACGTCTCCAACACCAACTTTGTATCTGCTACTGTCCTTAGCGTTTTAAATTCGTATTTTAATTTTCTAATTCTAGTTACTAAGTTTTTTATGTGGTATTTTATTTCTTCTACTCTGGACAATTCTGCACAAGAACGCCGTCTTTGTCTAAGATTACGGTTGCAAGGGAATGTATGTAACTTCAAATTAATAATACTTTTTGGTGCACCTGAAGCGGTAATACATATTTAGTTGAATTTAGTGAATTTCATATTTAGTTTTGCTGGCATTTAAGGAAATGAGATTATTTTCAAGCCAAAGTGTTTTATCTGCAAGACAGTCCTCGGCTAGTTTAACAAGTTTAGACCATGTTTTTTCGTGTAGAGCAAGAACAATTTCATCTGCGAACATTTTGTAGACCTCAAAATTGACCTCAAAAAATCCGGGCAATATTTTATCACAGAGGCTATTTATATATAAAATAAAAAGGATAGGCCCTTATATTTATATGCTACCTCGTGGTACTCAATACGTACATTCATCATTATCACTGTAATGTTTTTCAATTTTTATTCTTTGAGTACGGTTTCTCAAGTAATCTCTAAACCAGTCTAGTACTAGACCCCTTATGCCTACGTTCTCCAGTTTAGTCATTAATATTGGTATCGAAACTGTATCAAACGCTTTCTGGAGGTCCAAAAACACAGCAATGCACTTCTCTCCACAATCAAGATATGTCCTGATCTTGTTAGTTAATTCTAGCACTGCATCTTCTGTAGAACGTCCATTTCTGAATCCATATTGATTTTTACTTAATATTTGTTTTTTTTTCAAATAGCTTGTGAGTCTTTTTGAACTATGTCACATATAACATTCAATAATGTTTTAATGTTCTTGATGGTGACTGTATACTGGATGAGATTTTGTCTGATATGTCAGTTGTAATGATGAATGTGCTCATAGTTGTAGCTCCAAATGGTATGTAATTTAAGTTGCCGTACTGGATCGTAATTGTGATGACGGTTGTAGTGCCAATATAGATCGCGGTAGTAATTTCAGTTGAGTTGATGATTGTGCCGATACATTGTGTGAGGTGACGTAATGGTGTTTGTGCACCCTAATGCGGTAATGGTTGTGCTTGTAGTTGCGGTTGTGATAATTGTTGTGTTGTGGGGTATGATAGTGTTTGCGTTGTTTGTTGTGAATCCGAGTGCGACAATTGACGAAGTAGTAGATGTGGTCTACGTTGCAATAATTGTTGAAATGATGGTTGTACTGGTGGTAATGATAGTTGTGGTAGTGGTTTAGCTGTTAGTTTTGTTTTTGGTTTTAGTAGATCTGTAGTCTGCTGTGAATTGAAGAGAGGTGGCGATTGTGAGTGTTGCAGTTGTGCCGGTTGCAAACAGCGTCTCTTTTTTAGGCTGTGTTGTTGGCTGACTAGTTGGAAAGCAGCATGGTGTCCAGTTGTCAACATTAAGTCTACCTATTTTGCGACTTGTGATTGTCTGAATAAACTTTCCAAAAGCATACAACATGAATACTCTTCCTTTTGTATACAGCTGGGTGGTAGCCCTGCATAACATCTGACAAAACATAATTAATATCAAGTAGTCATTATTTAGGTACGATAACGTATTGGTATATTGCATACTCTCCACGGTCAGGCCTCTAACTAAACGGTACTTGGTATACTGTTTTAGATGTATTCCATTATGAGGTTCAACATAGAGGTGTCTCACGGACTTATAGTTACCATTTATCGCACTATATCTTAGTTTCCATACTGTAGATTATATATATATATATATATATATATAATTTACATTCCATAATCTGTAATTTCCTAATAATAGTTTTTGAGTTCGCTGACGCTGAGGTCCATTATTTGTAGACAGGTTGTGCATTAATACATTAGGCACCTGACATGAAACAGATGAGATTATTTGGTAATTTTTATCTGCTGAGATACCATTATACACACATCTGGTGTTTGTTTACTTCTTGAACTTTTGCAAGTGTGCTGTCTCAATAAGTAGGCACAATAAATGGTTTTATTTAAAAATCATATGCGTAGATATTTATAACTATTTTTTTAGATAACTTATATACCTGAGTGACCTACGAAAATTTTTAGCCCAGTATTTCATAGAGAAGTGCGGAAGAGGCTAGGCGGGTCTGGTTCTTACTACATACATACCTACTATTTCGTAGCACCTTAACAACCGTTAGCCTAGCCAGTATTAGAAATACATTACAGTACACAACATTGTTTATAAAAATACTCGTGAGTTACGAATGCTGCAGACGGAGGGTTTGAAAGGAAACTAGAATTGATTAGAACGAACTTTACTATTCTTAAACTCACATTAAAATATATTAAAACTATTTAATCTACACAAGTATCGAACAACACTGATACCTTTATTGAAATCAACTTTGATGAAAAGTTATCTGGGGCACAATTTAAATAGGAGCGTCAGCGAATTGTAGTTCGCACGAGGCGGGTCACTGCTGATGCCGAGTTCTGGTGAATTTACTGACTTGAACCTCGTGATCGAGTGCAACTCACGTTGTAGGGACATGTGCAGGTACTGGTACGTAACAGGTGTCCGTCTTGAATATGACTTGTTGGTCAGCAAAATCCATGTAACCGGGCATCGTTACACCTCCCCCTTCAGAACAGCGACTATTTTAGAACTTTGGGACAAAATATCGCTCGTACGGGGTTCTTGGTTCTGGTTTTCTTTGGAATCGGGTGTGATAAAAAAACTGTTGTCTATATTCTTCTTCTTTTTCATAATTTCAATTCATCTGATCTTAAACTCAAACTCCATGCAGGCAATATAAGTAGTATGTACTACTAATTGGGTTTCGTAAATGAATTTCTCAATAATCTTCATTTCTTGGAATTGTACTTTGCTTTTTTATTCATTTCTACTTGCAGTGCAGCAGTGGTTCCAGTAATTTTACAATTAATTCGAATTATTGCATAAATTGCATCGATATAATTAAAGAAACGAAGATGAAGTATGCTATAATCTAAAGACAACATAACGTGGCGAAAATTTGTTTAAAAAAATTTGAAAGTTGAATTGTCAGCGAACGTACACAATTGTCAGCGAACGTACACAACTTCTTGTTGCGACTGAGACTAAATCAGGAGACGTCACCTGATTTTGTATCGCCTTAGCAGAATCGCGTTTGCCGCTTCTGCCGTTTTTAAGAGTTCGTTGATAAAAATGGTGTTTTTCATTACTCTTGATAATTTTGAATGGCACGTTTGTTTCTGGGTCGCTAGGTTATCATTCTTGCACTGTACTATCGAAATTTGATATTTTCTTTGCTTGCTTTAGCTATAAATTCGGAGTTTCGTGTTCTTACTTGCATAGTGTCATTGAATACCAAGATCATAAGTTGTAAGACTACAATATGGAAGCGGTACCAATAAGCGCATGCGCAGTTTGGCCGGCGATATTGTGCCGTTGCCCCCATCGCGGGCTCGATTTTGTCGTCCCCGTGTTGGGGATTAATAACTTACCATACTACGATGTTGTGCAGTGGATCTGGGCTTCGGGATATAGAAACGTCGGTTTGCTGGTGAGGAGCTTGCTGCCCGAACACGGTTTTATAGTGGTCATGGAGAATGGCGACCGCCGTGTCTTCTCCGGTCCTCTGGGGCTACTCCACATTGTCCGTTGCCAGCAGTTTATGGACGCCCTGGGGATAGATATCCCCGAGATAGATCCTGGTGGTAGATGCCGGGGGTAGATTCCGCCCATATACTGTCCTAAATGTCAATATACTTTTTTTTTGTTTCATTAAACTTTTTCCCATACATCTTGTTCTCTTCTTTTTTTATGCATTTAACCCAACTTTCTTTTTCTTCTTTTTATCCTTACTTGATTATATTCTATATTTTGATTCCTTTTGCGTTGATATCGATTTCTGGATAGCCTTTGATGGAGCTTCACGTAGATTCTGGATGCCCGGTTCGACGTTGAAAGTCTATCAACGCTGTTGCCGCGGTCTGGAGACGAAGTTGGCGATCCCGAAGCGCGACGCGTTAACCTGAGACATCCTGCCGACTGCGCCAGTTACGAATGCTGCAGACGGAGGGTTCAAAAGGAAACTAGAATTGCTTAGAATAAACTTAACTATACTTAAACTCACATTAAAATTTATTAAAACTATTTAACCTAGACGCGAATGCGTTCGATGTGGAAACGACACTCACATCATAGGATCTTAACCCTATCTAACTTAGGTGCGAATGCCTTCGACAATCGAACAACACTGACTTCTTTATTGATATCAGCTTTGATGAATGGTTATCTGGGGCACAATTTAAATAGGAGCGTCAGCGAATTGTAGTTCGTACGAGGCGGGTCACTGCTGATGCCGAGTTCTGGTGAATTTACTGACTTGAACCTCGTGATCGAGTGCAACTCACGTTGTAGGGATATGTGCGTTTCAAATATATTTCAGATATATTCAAAATATATTTTTTTTTAAATTGTTAGTTATGTTTTTTATGTCTTTGAAGATATATTTTGAATATATCTAAAATATATATGAAAATCGGCCTAAAGTGAAATATATTTACTGTATATGTGCACGTGTATTTTTATAAAGAATGTTGTGTACTGTACTGTATTTCTAATACTGGCTAAGCTAACGGTGGTTACAGGCGCTACGAAATAGGGGGTCCCTTCCCCACTGCCACACCACGGACACTCCACTAAAACTCCATACAAGCGCCGCTGTGGAGCTACCTACTCTTCACACAACTACGAAGATGTCGTTCGTACACACGCGTGAATGTGTGCGTTAGAGCTAGGGCTACTGAATTGTTTTATTGAATAGTTGTGCCCCTTGAGTTCACCTGGTGACGTAAAGTAGTCTATAAACTTGCTATAATGTTGAGTTACATAAATAGAATGGAGCCAAATTATACTATTCTAATTAAAAGGGTGTTTGCACAGATTTCTTAATTGTTTCAGAAATCTGTGGGTGTTTGTATTGCCGCGTAAAATGAAACGAAACCGATGATAGATTAGATCAGGTACCTGTCTAGATATCTATTTCTTTTAGTAGGGACACATTCCCATTTTATTTTACACTTACCCATGAAGGAAACTTTATTCTGTCACTATAATTATTCCTTCAGGCATTATCAAGCCGTGCTTGGGCACGTAAGTTACTGGCTGTGTAAGTTACGAACTTTGAGTAAAAAAATGACTTCCTTATTATAAATATTGGTAAACAAATCACACACAACACCATCTGACCCCAAACTAAGCAAAGCTTGTAATATTATAAAGCAACGTTATCGAAAAGTTTCTAATCTTACGTTATTATACAGCTTTTAATCTTGTCCCGTTGTAAACAGCACAAAAACCCACCATGCTAATATTTCGTTAGGAATTAGATGTTCGATACCAGCCCTTCGTTGAGTGCTCCTAGCGTATCCGAAACGGCCTGAGGGGTGAGGAACCTTGAAATTGTGGGGGGGGGGGGAAGTGTCCGTTCTATCTATATTATCTATTCTATGCCACTGCTCTATATCTTGACGGGCTAAAATTTTTCGTAGGTCACTGGGATATATAAGTCATCTAAAAATAGTTATAAATAGGCATCTACCCATATAATTTAAAGAAGATTCGACAACTTTCTCAATATATTATAGATGTCTTATTAAATATTAATTTTATAAACTTATTTGTTTGTTGATCATAGTAGTATATTTTGATTTGCAATATTTTTTTTATTCAATGTAACATGTAATCTTAGGTTTTTCGAGTAATTAAAGTGTAAATTTTAATATATAGCTCAAAATTGTATATAATAATAAAAAAAACGAATTCGAGTTTATTTTTCGATTTTTGCATTTGCTGAGAAGATTTACTACATTAACATTTTTTTTCACCATCGCAAAGTAGAGATTGCAACGAACAGAATACATACCGACTTTTTTAAAAAAGCTGATATTTTGACGGGTGAATTTTCGATTGAAAATTAGGGTGCTTTTTCGATATTAATTCAAAATAAGGTGCAAAAATAAATATTTCTAATCAAATAAATTACAGATTATTTGGGACTTAAAAAGAAAAATTTCACCAAATTTCGTAAAAAAAAACTCAGTTGAAAGAGATAAAAATAAAAAAACCAAAAACTTGGATTTTTGAATTTTTCACAAAAATTTTAAGGTTATATGAAAAAGGTGTCAACCCATCTTTTTATTAAGTACCTACAACTTTGCCACCTGACTTTTTTCATACGACTTTTAGTTTTGCCGGAAATCGAGAAAACCCGTTTTTTACCCTTAAAAACTCACCCCCAACCCCTTCCCGACCTCAGATCGCCCGTAAATTATTTTTCCTCTCATTTTTATTATATTATCCTCCTTTTCTAATGGGTTTCATTCTACTATTATTTTATTTCACTTTTTTATTATTTTCAAAGGCTTCTACCCTGGTCTATTATAGTAACATTAGAATGAGATGGTAAATTTTGCTACGTTGCGTGACAGTATAATAGATCAGGCGGGAAGTTGGGCGGTCATGAAATAGTAGATCCGGGTACGAATCCAGACAGCTCCTCTTTTTTTTCCAAGTTCCTTCTTTTTGGTTTGTGAAAATCTATTACTGAGATAATTATATACAGATCTATTCCGTAAGTGTCTGAGTATGATCAGTATTTAAACCACAGTATGAAGAAATAATACCAGTAGTTCATCGCCTTTGATCTTGGGAGAAAGGCCGATAATGTCTGCAATTGAAAATGCTTTTATTGAATTATTAGTTTACAATCAACATTTTATGAACTCAAAATTATTATAATGTAAACATAATTAACAAATACTATGATGACACAGTGCTGATCTGAGCCTGATGATGAAGTTGGAAGGTGGCCATAGGAACTCAATTGACTATAACCAATATACCATACTATATATAGCCCTATCGAGTTTAGGGTCGTTTTGTTCGTCTTGATAAGTACTTTGTCACTAGATGGTGACCAGGGTCTGGTGATAAAGGTGGAAGATAGGCATAAGAAACTCAGTTATTAAATGATACATTTTTTTTTAATCAATTTATTTCAGGTTCCTATGACCCATAACATAAAAATACCATTTCAATCAATAAATTTAGAAGTAAATACAATATTATAAACGTTAAAATTAATTTTACAAAATAATCAATTTAAAATGTGTCGTCATTATAATTAGTACAAAATCAAAATCAGTTAAATTAAAATACACTAACACAGAAACACGATTCAAAATAAACAATACAATAAAGTCAATACCTCCGCACAAATGGCGCTACTGGAACATGCCTGTTACAGCACCCCCGCAAGTAGGACATTACCCCATCGTGTTTGGCCTCGTTTTATTCATCTTTATGAGTGCATTGGTGTAAGATTTTAACCTAAGTATTAGCAACGCCTCGGTCTTGACGATTCCAGACTTTCGATTATGGAATGTATTAAATAACTATTATTCGCGGTTGATGTCACTAATGGTTTTTGGGGGATCTATCGTGATTAGTTCTTGAGAGCGGAATTATTTGATAAACGATGGATGGTTAAAACAAACTGTATTTTACGAATGGATTTATGCTACGATTACAAATGAACTTATTCTACTTTACAAATACAAGTTACTAGTGCGGACCGTTTCCACGTCCGTCTTCCATGGGAATTCTCGAGCGAATGACCGAAATAACACCCATCTGGCCTGCACTGTAGTTCCTGGTCCCAGGTTCCAATGACCAGCGTCCACGGTTATTTCCATTAAAGTTCGTTCAACCGTGGACTTTAACAATGAGGCAAGAAGGATGACATTCCGTCTTACAATAATATATTTATGCTGCCTATGGATTTTTCCCATGGTTCGGCCAAATGCGAACATGTGGGCGGACCTTCTAATGATGAAACAATAGGTGGTCGCCGGGTTCGTTCTATCTTGTCGGTCGGACGTTCCAAAGAGAAAGCGACTACATACAATTCAATATTGTTTCATTATTAGACAATGCCATATCCGTAGGCGCATCCTGACCATAAAATAACTTAAACTAAAAGACGTCTTATTTAACAACTCTAAGAACGCCTTGTTTAACAACTAACATTCTTTTTATCTATATTTACAATTACCATTCACAATTCACAAATGTATTGAATACATATACAAAATTATCACTATTTCTTAATCAATACAATAACACTATATATTTAACCAACACTGTGTTATAAAAAGTCTTTTCCATGGGCTTAACCACTGAACACTCGTGGAACGTCTCGTTGTCGCTAACAGTCTCCCCCCGGCGAAGCCTCGGCGGAGCCATCTACGCGTAGCACGGCGAATCTCAATGTCGGTCATTCTCAGTCGTTCTCGGTACTACTCCGCTTCTGGTGTTTGCGTTCACGTTGCACACATTGCCATCATGTCCAAGGAAGATTCTTGCTGCGATATCTCTCAGCCATGTTTTCCTCGGCAGACTGGGGTTAACAATTTTGACTAGGTCACCTTCCCGTAATTGTATATTCTGCTCGCTCCTTGTCGCGCGCGATACCGAAGTAGACAGGTATTCAACGCCACTTTATTCGTCATCAGCAGACGTTGAAAGGCGAGCCACGTGCGCCGGCCACCTGGTTCACGAAGCCTTGTGGTCGGCTGGTTCTCTGACGTGCCCAATAAAGTCATTCGACGTCAGGGTCTCCAGGTCTTGCAGGCCCACGGTCAGTTGAGTCAGAGTTCTTGCACAGTATTTCGCCTTGTTGAGCAATGTCAGAAGTACTTCTTAGCCACGCAGAGGTTACAGTCACTCTACGTATGCTGCCGCAGATCGTAGTATAAGGCTCATTATCGTCGCCGGAGGTCATTCTCCACGCGTTCGTGGTTTGCGTGTCTTTTCATCGACGGAGACGTTCGCTGCGCCAGTTCACCCATTAACTAGCTTGTTCAGATTTGAATCTGGATCCTGTTTCGAGATGGACTGACTATTTCTTCTTTTTCTTAACAGCTGTGGTTCTTCGCTGAAGCAGAAGCGCTGACATTTTTTCCGCCATTGTCCTTCAGCCCGTTGTAAGTGATCTTATCTAAGCTTTTTACATCTGTCAACTTAAATAAAAACAAGTGCAGTTGTTCTATTTAAGTATTTGTAGTTTGCGAACCTTGTATGTCTAGTAGGTCTTGATTATTCTTACACAACGCACTGTGATGACGAACCTTCTCAAACTACTAATACTTTAAACTTAGATCTTAAAAATCAGACTAAGCATGTCATTGAGAAGAACTTCGGTCTGTGAGCCACCCATCATCGTTATCTAATACATACCGGTATATATCAAACCTATGTTCGCGGTACCATTCGCTAGCTACACAGAATATGTGAAGCCATCGAGTATAGTCGGGGCATTTTAATAGAATTTTGATGAATTGTAACATTTGACAATTCATCAAAATTCGACAACGTAACCTTGTAACGGCGGGCATAAAATAATATATTTTTTCGTTTTGTTAGAACTGAATATTGTTTAATTTTTTTCTATTACGACTACACATTTGTTATATTAATGACTGATACTAGCAATTTTACGATTTGTTTTCACTTATAAACCATTCTAAATATAATAAACAATATCTGATCTAAAAAACTGCACGTCGCTACAATGTTGCGTCAGTTAACCTTTTTTGTTTTTAACCACTAAGGATGTTACTGTAAAATCGAAAGCTGATAAGTTGAATCGAAAGCAAGGATTACTTGTGAAGAAATATCACCATAAATTAATGTCCACGTTGTGACTATAATAAAACATACATATTTATTATTATTTTATTAACTACTAGCTTTTACCTGCGACTTCTTCCGCGTAAAATAAGTAAGTATCAAGGTAACTGAGGGAGTACAAATTTACTTTTACTAATATTAAAACATTTTTGTACCTACAATTTCATAAAAATCAGTTCAGTGGTTTAGGCGTCAAAACTTAATTGACAGGTAGAGTTACTTTCACATGTATACTATAAAATAGTATGCATTTTAAGTGTCTAATTTCAAAATTTTACGGTTTTCAAAATTGACAAACTTCCATATAATTTTCATCCCCCATTTCAACTTCTATGTCATCCCCGTACGGTTTGAAATTACAAAATTGCTAGAACAACCCTTTATTTTCTCCACTTCAAGTGTTAGATATAAAGTTTCATGGTTTTATCTTCAACAACGACGAATTTCCACACAAAACTTTCATCTCTGTTCAGTTGAATAATTAAGATATCGAAATTACAAAATTGTACGCGAAGCTTATTATAATTGTAGCGAAGCGATTGCTTCGCGTCAAGCATTTAGATACGAAGTCATGGTTTTATCTTCAACAGTAACGAACTTTCATATAAACCTTTCATCCCCCATTTAAGCCCCCATTTCAACCCCGTCCAATTTAAAATGACGAAATTGCTAAAACAAACACATATTTGCTTCGCGTTAAATGTCTAGATACGAAGTTTCATGGTTTTGTGTTCAAAAATTACGAATTTCCATATAATTTTATCCCTCATTTCAACCCTTTTCCGTAATAAAAAGTAACCTATGTCCTTTTTTGAAATTAAGTCTATCTGTGTTCCATTCAAATCGGTTATGTGTGGATCTCATGCTTATAACTTTGAAAATTACGATTCATACAACCGTCCATCCCTTGTTTCACCTTCTTAGGGGTTGTATTTAACAAAACCCCGTCTTAACGAGCACCTGCGTGCTAAAATACACCTCCATGCAAAATTTCTGAGTTTTCGTGAAGAGTGATCTATCGCTTTTATATACCAATATAGATAAAATGCTAAAAATAACCGTGAGAATAGACAATATTTGTGAACATAATTAATAATTTTTTTTAGTGCTCACACCAATGATGAAGATGACAATACTAACTGTTTTTCAGATACTGCTTAATAAATGCATTTTTTTTTGTTAAATTATGCACTTGTCATATTTTGCTCCTTAAATTTACGAAAAAAATTATGGGGCAAGGGTTTGCCGGATGATTTTTAAAATTCATATATTGGTGTTTCAAGACCGTATCGATTCATTTCACTTTAATCGAGGTTTTAACCAGGTCACCTCACTATGACGACATAACTGACAAACGTCAAATGTTACCTTTTAAAATGACCCAACTATAACGGCCTCCTCCACCGGACCGTAGCACCTGGGCAACTGCAGCTCTGAAATCAATCGCACATTATAAAGACATTTCGTAATGCAGTTTTTTCTCTTGCGGTTACGCGACGAATTACGTCTCAATATGTCGCTCCTCGTCTTCCATTGTAGCTCCAATATTTCACTCGGAACTTTGCAATCAAATGATGGATGTGATCCTGTTGTCGCTAGCAGTTCGTTTGAGTCTTCATTCAATACCTGGTAGTTGGTATCCGTAAACTCTCCCTATTCGGTGATCGCTTTACGTCCAGGCAACGCCTGATGCCTTTTTCAAAGTAGCGTTGTACGTTCGAGCCACACTTGATGCCCAACTGACCGGCCGTCTTAAAATACGTTATAGTCTGTTCTAATATTGAAAAAACTTCCAACTATTGACGCTAGATGACTCTATATTAAATTTTGCTTCTATTAGTATTTAATTTCCAACAAGGGCAACTCAAAAGATACAAAAAAAAAAATATTTAAAAAGTACGGTCGTGAAGTGTTTGTTTACTCGAAGTGCCTCAGTGTTTACGATGTAGTTATTATTTAATTATTATCCTTGTGTACTAGTGTTATATATCAAAATTATCCTTAGGATTAATGCTTCACGAATATATATACATATCTTACGTCTAAAACGCAAAATGAGGATAAATCGCCATGGAAAACATCGTAGTGTTTGGATAGTGTTTGGACGCCATATTTACTTCAGGGTTTTCGTGTAATTTCCTCTATATTTTGTTTAATAATTCATTGTAATAAGTTAAAAATATTAATATAATTCTATAAATATATTTCTACGACTTAAATGTAACGAAGCAAGTGAGTATTTTACAATTTACTATTTGTGCTCCGCCATTTTTTTGTGTGTACCGCGACTGTTGCCCGGAACGTTTACGACAAACATGTACTTAAATTATGGTGCGTACAGACAAAAGGTCGGAAAGAAAGAAAGGATGGTGGTCGAGTTGGGTTTACGTTGCTAAGTTATTTGATTTTATTTGTTTTTTTTTCATTCATGGGCTTTTAGTGTTTGTATTAAATTAATTCACGAATAAAAAGGGGTTTTCATTGCTAGTTATTTTATTTTGGTTTATTTTATTTATTGAGCTGACAAAATAATAAATTAGAGATGTTTCAAGTACAGTTTTGTGTTGTTTAGGTCCGATAACGGAAATATTGACGGTACTGTAGGTACGACACTTAACATCATAAGAGGCTCTCGCTAGACGGTTGGATTAAGAGTTGGATACAGAAGGCAGTGGTCTTGGATACGCATTATACTTGTATATTTATAAATTAACTTTAAAAAATAATTAGATAATAAAATACGAGAATAATAAAAATATATTTCTGTGTGTAATTTATTTAGTAGTGTAAAAAGTAAGAGCTTAATAAAAATAATTTGGGTGTTTGTGTATTTTTGTGAAATGTCTATTTGTGTAATGCTTTAGTAATGTTTTTTTTTTTATAAAAGCATAATTTTAACTGTTTACAGAAAATATATCTTCTGAAGGTTTTACGTAATTTTAGTTTACTTATTTATTAAAGTGTAAAAAAGTTTGTTATTTCAATAATATATATAATCCGTAGCAGCTAGAATTTAATATATGATAATTAATTGGTATAAAAACGAGTTAGGTACCTACACATTTACATATGTCACAAAATTATATTTTCAATAACAACCAAAATAATAATTTTAATGATTACATTAAAAATACAATAAGCATCTAAACTGTTTACACAAGTTCAAATATTATAGACATATCCAAATAAATTAACCACCACAAAACAAAACCAGTCCGGTATCGACCAAGGGCAAACAGATGTGTGTACGCGCCATAAACCGGCCATATTGCCGTCATTTCGCTACCTGAGAAGGCGTCGAAATTTGTAAGCGAGAAGATGGTTTGTTTTGGTTTATTGTGGTTACACGGATATTCGACGTAAATACATATCGGTATCAAAAAAAACCTTGTATAATCTAGTTTAATTTAAAATAAGTTAATTTTGTGTCAATTGCGATCGTCTTGCACAAAAACTTGGTACAAAGAAAAATTTGTTGAAAATCAATTCGATTGTCGAGTTAAAACTTTTTTTTCGTACATATATAATACATATTTACCATAAATTCTTTCTTATATTTATTCTATATAGTTTTAGCTGTTTTGTTGTATTTTTTTTTTGGTGTAGCTGTGGTACTTAGTTAGTTATATCTCTTTTTGTTTGCAACGGAAGAGGCGTTTTGTTTCCATAAATATCTGTCTAGCGGCCGGACAGTTGAGAGTGGTCGAGCGCGGCGACACGGACGTTCAAGTGGCTATCGGCGATTTTTATTTATCGGCGATCGGTTCGTCTCGCCGTCGTTGTTCGCCGTAAGGTTGGCTTGTTTCATAGCTGTCACCGACGCTCTCAACCGTGCCATGAGAGGTGACCATGATGCGTTCGTTAGGTCTACTTACCTTTGTTTTTGATGAAAATAGAAAATATTTTTTCTCGACATTCTAGAGACGGTCCTCATTCTCGCTGAAAATATGGAGTACTTGCTCCGACTCCAGTCTCAGCGCCGTCCGTGGCCATAATCCGTGAATAACCCAGCCGATAGTAGTTCTTCAGGCCACCGGCTGGTAATTCTTACCCAAGCGTAATTCACGGGACACGATTAAGTCCCAGTTGTCTGCACTTATGAGAAGTTTGGGTCTAACCTGGTCATAACAGACATTTTCTCGGTTCAGGTCCTTTAAGTGCAGCAGTGGTTCGGGAATCGACTGCGACCGAAGCCGTAAGTTTTCCATTGTTCTCGCTCGTACGCTGTGAACCTTTTCTGCGGTGCCCTGTAAATTCAAATTAACGTGTCGACTCGACGCGTCTCGTGTTTCCATGTTGACTCCGTTGATGATGAGTAGTTTGATCGGCCCCTCTGCTCCGATTTGTCGAGCCACTTCGTCATCCAACGGGGATACGGTCGATCCCTCGTCAAGGAGTGCGAAGATCTTCATATGACCCCGTGGTCCGCTTACTGTGACGGGACAAATCTTAAGTATTACCTCTCTCTTGTTCGTGTTACTTGAGGTAGCGGTGACCATCTCGACATCGTCTGCTCGATCAGCGGGCTCCGTCGTTTCAATGTTCAACGGTTGCACTCGTTCATGGGGTGGTGTGCGTGCCGGCATCCGTCGACCCCACACATCTTCGCCTTGCAGTTCACACGGCGATGGCGACTAGCAATGCATTTGAAGCATAGCCCGTCTTTTTTAACACCCCCGACCAAAAAAAGGGGTGTTATAAGTTTGACGTCGATGTCTGTCTGTCTGTCTGTCTGTCTGTCTGTCTGTCTGTATGTCTGTCTGTCTGTGTGTGTGTCTGTCTGTGGCACCGTAGAGCTCAAACGGATGGGCCGATTTCGATGCGGTTTTTTTTATTCGAAGATTGATATCCGTGCGGATGTTCTTAGCTATGTTTGGTTAATATCGTTTCAAGATGGCCGCCTCCACAAAATGGCGGACAAAATATTTCTTCACAACCTACCTATGATACATGAAACAACCTACAATATGGGTATCAAATGAAAGGGCTTGACCAGTAGAATACAATACATAATAACAAATTTCAAATCCAAGATTGCCGCCACCACAAAATGGCGAATTATATATTTTTTTCACTACTACCACAATATGGGTATAAAATGAAAGGGCTTGACTAGTAGAATACTTTGCACTGTGACAAATTTCAAATCCAAGATGGCCGCTACCACAAAATGGCGAAATACATTTATTTTTTCACAACTCCCTTAATATGGGTATCAAATGAAAGGGCTTGACTAGTAGAATGTTGTACAGATAACAAATCCGAGGTAGTCGGGGGTTAATCAAAATTTTTAATTTTGTTCTTGTTAACTCGTTCCCATCGCTCGTTCACGTTCATACCCTGGAACTTAGAACATTTCGTAAGAACATGATTTCCGTTACACACTATGCAACTGTATTCACCTTTTTTATTTCCGTCATCAAGTGCATAGACACTCTTGGACATGTAGTTCTTTTTTGCTTTACTTATTGCAGGTGCTCGTTGCCTTTGAGCTACAGCCGTTGCTACAGGTGTAGTGTAGCTATATCTAAGCGCACAGTCTGCTTCTTTCATTAGAAAGCGAAATAGCACGACGATCTCTGGATCTGCGCTGTCTGCGTGATGTTCAGCGTAGTCACACCATCTCGATCTCAGGTGTGGACGAAGTTTTTCGAGTATGTCTCGAGATAGATAGCATTTATTATCAATAACTCGAAGCACACTCACCGAGTTTTGCACCTTTACCGCAAAGAGGTTAAGCTCGCTCGCGGCTGTACCGGGCCGTGGCAACTGGCGTAGCTCGCTGAGAGTCCTGTCTATGATGACCTCTGGCCACCCGAAGCACTGCTCCAGCGTCTTCATTACGATGTTTGGATCGTTCACCGTATGAAGCGAGGCCGCAACCGTGTCCTTGGCTTCTCCACGCAGGCAGTTCCGAAGCCGCGCCATGTTCTCCGCGGAGGAAAAGCCGTAGAGCCTAGTTGTATCTCGCATAGCTGTTTTCAACGAAAACCATCCATTTGTAGAACCTGAAAACATTGGTAAATCATAAATTTGACGCGGTGGCGGTCGATTTATTACCAATTTTTCTAGAGCCTCTACAATCTGATCGGTGCCTCGCGTTCTCGAGGATTGGACTGATTGCGTGTCTGCTCCCGCGGCTCGCAGGGAGTGTCCCTGCTTTCTAGAGCTCCACGCCGATCATTTAAGTTTAGAACATTACAACCAGACTGGCTGCGTGTCTGGTCTCCCCGAGGTTTGTAGGGGAGCGTCCCACGTTCAAGGACCGCACGCTGTTCACCAAGCTCTTGTTCACGTTCGTACCGGTAGCGTGTTCGCTCTTCCTGTTGTTCGTGAAAGGTAGCCCCGCGTTCTAGGGCCATACGCTTATCACTGGGTGGTATGTCATCGTAATCATACCGGTTGGGTGTCAGCTCCCCCCGTAGTTCAGAGGGAAGGGCCCGTCGTTCCAGGGCCGCACGCCGTTCGCTGGGTGGTAACTCACTGTAACCGTACCGGTCGCGTGAACGGTTAAGAGTTCATCAATTCAATTCAATTAATTTATTTGAACCATAAATTCATAAGAACACTTGGTAACGTCGTTCACAAAAAGACAAAAAATCTGTGTACACAATAAGATAAAATAATAATGTCGAAATGAATAAAGCAGTTGTAAACGGGCATAGTCAATTAAATGCAGCTGTAAAAAAGCTTTGTCAAAGACAAAACAGCAAATAATTAATACATAAAGTATACAGGTACTACTTGAGTACAAACATCAAAAATGTTACATCAAGAGTTTTATAAATCTATTATTTTACCTTATTACAAGATTCTAATTTCGCCACATTTGTATTCCATATGTTACTATCTCTAACAAAGTCGTCTATAATATGCTTTGCTCAATAGGTAGCTTTTTTATTTAATTTTAAAATTTGGTTTCATTGAGAGATCCACTTGTGCAGGGTTGGCATTATAGAAGCGAATACCATTACATTTGAAAGAGTTATTTGTTTGCTGAAATCTGCACTTATGAAATACAATGTTGTGTTTATGGTGCGCTTTTGGGTTCAGATCATTTAATTTCTTCAGCCGACTTCGATTGTATCTTACACTAGATGTCCGCCCCGGCTTCGCCCGTCGTACATATATAGCACGCAGCGGAATCCCGTACATATCCAACGTGAAAGAATGACTGAAATCGGTTCAGTCATTCCTGAGAATATCGCTTTCAAACAAAACACCTCTTCAGCTACCTGCTACGCCACCTGTCGGAAATTGTTCGTACCAACTCAGATTTAGAAACAAATCTGATAAGCAAAGGTGAGGTATGTAATTTGTGGCAAAGGTTTGTATATAATGACGCAATCTTGACACATGCTGTCATGTGTCATGTTAAAGCACGAAACGTACGAAAACTCTCAAAAAGGAATATTTTTTCCCCGATTTTGTTACATTCTTGATTCATGCTCCGCTTCTATTAATAGTAGCGTTATGTTCTATAGCCTATAATAGCCTTCCTCGATAAATGGACTATCCAATAGAAAAATAATCTTTCAATTTGGACCAGTACTTCCCGGGATCCTAGCGTTCAAACAAACTTCAGCTTTATAATATTAGTATAGACATGATATAGATACATACGTACATTATACATTCATACATATACAATAAAGGGACTGTTAATATGCTTATAGTTTTGAAACTCTCCCGTACTGATTCTCTAGCTGATGAATTATATAGACGGATTGATCTTTGAATTGATTGGATTGATTGAACTTTGTCTTTGACTTTGACTTTGATCTCTTTTGCAATATGAAAACAGAGTTTCTGTCGGCGGTAGAACCTCATAATAAGATACTATATAATATGTACAATACGTCGGGTTTATTTTAGCGCCAAAAATGTTGTTTTTGTTTTTTTTTACCGTATACCTTCCCAGATAAAAACACGAATTTTTTTTTCCGCCAAAAACCCGCCAGCAACTTTAAGTTTGTTTATTGTCGTCATCAACCAAGTTTTTGGGTACTATTTAAATTTGGGTAAATATAAAAAAAATATCCGATTGAGACACTGGTGTGTATCAAGCGGATTGGACGAACTGTGTGGTCAGCTGTACTAAATCGGTCAGCCAGTCTCTCATCAACATCTTGGCGACATATGGGTATCAGCAGACAATATTTTTTGAACGCGTCAACCACGAGCATGATAAATTTGTAGCCCTTCAACACAGATGGCCCCAGAACGTCTACATGTAAAGTTTCAAATGAGAGTTCAGACTTGTCCCAATATGTGATACGGTATAAAGGGTGATGAGGTACAACGCTTGTTAGCGATACATGTTAGACGGTGAGATGTGTATTTAGCGACAAACTTCCTGAGAGCAGGAAACCAAAAATGTTTTAGACCATACGAAATGTCGCACGACAAAAAACTGAAGGTACGTAGCACTGAGTAAAGCCAAAATAATAAGTTATGTTTTATAGTTTTTTCTAAAATTCAATTAATTTAAGTGAAATATTTTAAAAATTAATTTTTTTAATCTAATCTAAAATAAATTAATCATATTCTGGACTGAATTTTGTAGGCAACCCATTTGCAATGTATTTGTTGACATATTGAATTACATACAAAACACTTTTCATCCAATAAACAGCTCGGTGAAGGTCGTTGTAAAGCGGGAACTTAGACTATATCATTTTGCTTTTGAACTAGGGTGTCCGAGCAAAAGTTTACTTTAGCCTTTTGTGAATCCGCACGTTGTTTCGTGATGCAGCCTATATGCCTATATGGCCTATATGGCCTGGCTTTTTACGCATGTGTTGGAACGGTCGACCTAAGTAGCCATCTATTTCGGCGCTGGCTCTGGTGCAGGAACAGTGACGGTAATTTTCAGCGTTTTAGAGCACTCACTGTAATTGCTTGTGCCCTGACTTACCACATGAGTTACAATTCGCAATATTCCCCTAGCATAGTCAGGACATTTTAATAGGTAACATTTGACGTTTGTCAGTTATGTCGTCATAGTGAGGTGACCTGGTTAAAACCTCGATTAAAGTGAATGAATCGATACGGACTTGATACACCTATGTGTGGATTTTAAAAATCATCAGGCAAATCCTTGCCCCATTGTAATTAATTTTTTCGTAAATTTAAGGAGCAAGTGCATAGTTTAACAAAAAATGCATTTATTTAGCATTTTCTAAACAACAGTTAGTATGGTCATCTTCATCATTGGTGTCAGCACTCAAAGAAATTATTAATTATGTTCAATAATATTGTCTATTCTCACAGTAATTTTTTGCATTTTTATCTATAAATATAAAAGCGAAAGGTCACTCCTCACGAAAACTCAGAAATTTGGCGCTCGCTAAGACGGGGTTTTGTGAAATTCAACCCCTAAGAGGGTGAAACAAGGGATGGGCGGTTGTATGAAGATTCCGTAATTTTCAAAGTTATAAGCATGAAATCCACATAACCGATTTTAATGAAAGTCGGTACACAGATAGACTTAATTCCAAAAACGGACATAGGTTACTTTTTATTACGGAAAAAGGGTTGGAATTAGGGATGAAAGTATATGGAAATTCGTAATTTTTGAAGACAAAACCATAAAACTTCGTATCTAGACATTTAACGCGAAGCAAATATGTGTTTGTTTTATGGTTAAATGGGGAAGGGAAGGTTTATATGAAAGTTCGTTACTGTTGAAGATAAAACCATGACTTCGTATCTAAACGCTTGACACGAAGCAATCGCTGCGCTATATAATAAGCTTCGCGTAGCAATTTTGTAATTTCGATTTCTTAATTATTAATTAACTGAACGGAGATGAAAGTCTTGTGTGGAAATTCGTCATTGTTGAAGCTAAAACCATTGAACTTTGTATCTAACACTTGAAGTGGAGAAAATAAAGGGTTGTTCTAGCAATTTTGTAATTTTAAACCGTACGGATGAAAAAGAAGTTGAAATGGGGGATGAAAGTTTATATGGAAGTTCGTCAATGTTGAAAACCGTAAAATTTTTAGGCTAGGCACTTAAAATGCATACTATTTTATAGTATAAATGTGGAAGTAACTCTGCCTGTCTATGAAATTTTGACGCCTAAACTACTGAACTGTTTTTTATGAAATTGTAGGTGCAAAAATGTTTTAATATTAGTAAAAGTAAATATGTACTCCCACAGTTACCTTAATACTTATTTTACGCGGAAGAAGTCGCAGGTAAAAGCTAGTAGTTAATAAAATAATAATAAATATAATTATGTTTTATTATAATCACAACGTGGCCATTCATTTATGGTGATATTTCTTCACAAGTTATCATTGCATTCGGATCAGCTTACGATTTTACAGCAACATCCTTAGTGGTTAAAACCAAAAAAGGTTGACTGACGCAACATTGTAGTGACGTGCAGTGCTTGAGATCAGAAATTATTTATTATATTTAGAATGGTTTATTAGTGAAAACAAATCGTAAAATTGCTCGTATCAGTCATTAATATAATAAATATGTAGTCGTAATAGAAAAAAATTAAGCAATATGCAGTTGTAGCAAAACGAAAAATATATTATTTTATGCTCGCCATTACAAGGTTACGTTGTCGAATTTTGATGAATTGTCAAATGTTACCTATTAAAATGACCCGACTATAGTTGCTTGCTGGTTTGTGTTTTGAAGCTGATGTTTTGTGCTGCAGGGACAACGAGTTACGTGATAATTCGCGGTTTTGAAAATGTAGCGAAATAGTTTACTAGTTCATGCGGTGCTAGTTTCACGTTTGTGGCCGCCGCTTTAACCTGCGGGTCCTTAATCCCTCGCAGCACGATATCAGTCATCAAGTCATCACTCAGACCCTTAATAGTACGCAGCTGCTGTAAAGACCTGCGCGCGTATTCAGAGTAGCTGCGGAAGTTGTTTGAATCCGTGGACATCACGTTATATAAAATTGTTGGGCGGTCTACCTTTCTGGCGCAGAAGCAATAAAAGTCTTTTTTAAAATTAGACCATGAGCGGTCATTAGTTACCCACTCATTCAACCACGAACTAGCATCACCTTTTAAGCACATGCCTATGCGACCTAGGCACTCGCGATCATCCCACCCGTTGGATAGCTTGGCCCTATCGACTTCTTCAATCCATACGTCAACGTCGTGGATGCTGGGGTCGAAGTTAGATACATAGTACTTTTGTGTGATTAACCATTTCAATGTTTTGATAGCTTTGACGATTTGATCTGTCCCGTTCGGGTTAAAAAGGCAAGCAATGGGTGGTTGATCTGATGAATTTGAAACACGTGCTGGCAACTCTAAAGCCTGGAAGCGAGGCATAATAGTATGCCTCGATTCATGACCAGTAAACTCACGGTTGTCGTTCGAATATCTGCGATCACGACGGTGACGGTCGTGGCCACGATCCCCGCTGCGGTCGCGGCGTATGTAGCGGCCACCACGACGTTCATAAATACGGCTAAGATTATCGGTCCGTATTCTTACCGGAGGTATACACTCTCTTGATGAACTGCGTGAACGGCGGGTCGTTGAGCGTTTGCTGCGCAAGCGTCGGGAGTAAGAGCTACGACGCCGTTCACAAGATCGGGATCGACTCATTTCTAACCTGTCTGGGACAAACAAGATAAAATCCAGGCAAATAAACAGCACTACAACACAAAAGTATGTTCGTCACCAGTAGATTATTAATCGCACTTTTGGACACTCAAACCAAAAAGGAAACAAACAACAATCCTGAATTTTAGTATCACAGAAAAAAACGTTAAGTGGACACGGTGTTAAATCCCACTGGATGATTGAAACGAATATAACGATATCTTAATTGTCAAAATCCATCCAACCGTTTGGAAGATACGTGTGAATAAAGAAATTTACAAGCATACAAAATACGCGCGAAAAACAAAACCCTTATTTTAGTCGGATAAAAGCAGCGATAATGAAAATTTTAACAAAATTAATAATCAATTCCGAACGTTAACCGATAAGATGTCCGCTCCGCACAGAGTCTGAAGCAAGAAGGGGCGATCGATTTATTATACTCGTAGTATATAGCCACGAGACGCCTAGATACTACTTATCTAACTTCTCGGGTCGGTGCGGAGGGCGCAGGACCCAAAAGAAACCCAACCTAGTAATACCTATTTGTTATCCGCAATAGCATGGGATGAATCCTGACACACGACACTAATACGAGAGCACCTCAAACGGCTTGGACTAGCGCCGGGGGAAAGGGCGATCGATGCGCTTGCGTAACCTCATAAAATTTTTTTTCATCCGTCAGCCCGTCGGTCTTCTAACCTATACTTATAGTGCGAGCGCAGTGCAGTCCTAGGTAATGATTTGGACTCTTCATGTCCCAATAGCTGCGTGTCACTGTGTTGTTATGTGGCAGACATGTTGCTTACCATCAGGCACATGTCGGGCTCATCTCGTAACTCTTTGTTTAAAAATAAACTATTTTCGTACAAAAAATTAAACCGACGTCAAAACCACAAATAGGCACTCAAAAGCGAAAAATAAACTAAAATAATAAAGTAGCGCTTATAATAATGCCTTTAGTTTATCTAAGTCTAAGTCTAAGACTAAGTCGGTTTAATTTTTCGTACGAAAATAGTTTATTTTAACCTTTTTAACCTCCGACCAAAAAAAGGGGTGTTATAAGTTTGACGTCGATGTCTGTGTGTGTGTGTGTCTGTCTGTGGCACCGTAAAGCTTAAACGGATGGGCCGATTTCGATGCGTTTTTTTTTATTTGAAGGTTAATATCCGTGCGAATGTTCTTAGCTATGTTTGGTTAATATCCATTCAAAATGGGTGCCTCCACAAAATGGCGGACAAAATATTTCTTCACAACCTACCTCAATATGGGTATCAAATGAAAGGGCTTAATTAGTAGAGTAGGTACTATACGCTATAACAAATTTCAAATCCAAGATGGCCGCCACCACAAAATGGCGAATTATATAATTTTTTTTACTACTACCTCTATATGGATATCAAACGAAAGGGATTGATTAGTAGAATACTTTACACTATGACAAATTTCAAATCCAAGATGGCCTCTACCACAAAATGGCGAATTACATTTCTTTTTAACCCCCGACCAAAAAAAGGGGTGTTATAAGTTTGACGTCGATGTCTGTCTGTCTGTCTGTCTGTCTATCTGTCTGTCTGTCTGTCTGTCTGTCTGTCTGTCTGTCTGTCTGTCTGTCTGTCTGTCTGTCTGTCTGTCTGTCTGTCTGTCTGTCTGTCTGTCTATCTGTCTGTGTGTGTGTGTCTGTGGCACCGTAGAGCTCAAACGGATGGGCCGATTTCAATGCGGTTTTTTTATTTGAAAGTTAATTACCGTGGGGGTGTTCATAGCTATGTTTGGTTAATATCGATTCAAAATGGCCGCCTCCACAAAATAGCGGATAAAATATTTCTTCACAACCTACCTCAACATGGGTATCAAATGAAAGGGCTTAACTAGTAGAGTACTATACGCTATAACAAATTTCAAATCCAAGATGGCCGACACCGCAAAATGGCGAGTTATATATTTTTTTTCACTACTACCTCAATATGGGTATCAAACGAAAGGGCTTGATTAGTAAAATACTTTGCACTATGACAAATTTCAAATCCAAGATGGCCGATACCACAAAATGGCGAATTACATTTCTTTTTACACAACTCCCTTAATATGGGTATCAAATGAAAGGGCTTGACTAGTAGAATGTTGTACAGATAACAAATCTTAGGTAGTCGGGGGTGAGTCAACATTTTTAATTTTGTTCTTGTGCTAGAAACAACGTCAGAAGGGAGACATTTATTTTTCATTTTTGGCATTTACCTTACCATAACATCTATGGTTGCCTGGAAGAGATCGCTTTTCGTGATAAGGTCGCTAATTGCTACTTTATTTTGTTTTGTTATAAGTAACTTTTGTTGTTTTTTAAATTAAGTGCAATAAAGAGTGAATCTATCTATCTAACATCACCATGAAGAGCATTTACAATGGGATCAAATCCGGTATTTAAAGCAAGTTAGTGAATTAGTTGACATTCAGTAAATTTTTTTTAACCCCCGACCAAAAAAAGAGGTGTTATAAGTTTGAAGTCGATGTCTGTCTGTCTGTCTGTCTGTCTGTCTGTCTGTCTGTCTGTCAGTCTGTGTGTGTGTCTGTCTGTGGCACTGTAGAGCTCAAACTGATGGGCTGACTTCAATGCGGTTTTTTTTTATTTGAAGGTTAATACTCGTGCGGATGTTCTTAGCTATGTTTGGTTAATATCGATTCAAAATGGCCGCCTCCACAAAATGGCGGACAAAATATTTCTGCGCAACCTACCTCTATATGGGTATCAAATAAAAGGGCTTGACTTGTAGAATACTATCCATACTAATATTATAAATGCGAAAGTAACTCTGTCTGTCTGTCTGTCTGTCTGTCTGTCTGTCCATCTTTACCGCCTAAACCAACCAACAGATTTTGATGAAATTTGATACATAGATAGAATAGATCCCGAGAAAGGACATAGGCTACTTTTTGTTCCGAAAAAAAAAGGGTTGAAAGGGTTAAAATAAGGGATGAAAGTTTATATGGAAAACTTCGTCATTGTTGAAGAACTATGAAACTTTACGTCTAGATATTTAACACGAAACCATAAAATGTATGTTTTAGCAGTTTTGTAGTTTCGAACTGTACTTACGGGGGTGGAATTGGGTTTTTTTTATTATTATTATTATTTATTATTATTTATTCTTGGGTCAAATTTAGTAATTCAAATTTCACCCTCTTCCTGTCAACCGATTAATCTGAAATGTTGTTTGGATTTTGATGACAATACAATTATGTTTATTCATTATCATTATAAATTCAAGATGGCCGCCGCTACAAAATGGCGGATAATTTATGTTTTATTAATCCCATCAATATGGGTATCAATGAAAGGGCTCAACAAGCAGAATACAATATACTATAAAAAATTGAAATCCAAGATGGCGGCCGCTACAAAATGGCGGATAACGTAGGTTTTATCAATCCCATCAACATGGGTATCAAATGACAGGGCTCAACACGCAGAATACAATATACTATAAAAATTGAAATCCAAGATGGCGGCCGCTACACAATGGCGGATAACGTAGGTTTTATCAATCCCATCAATATGGGTATCAAATGAAAGTGCTCAACCAGTAGAATACAATGTATTATATAAAATTAAAATCCAAGATGGCGGCCTCTACACAATGGCGGATAACTTAGGTTTTATGAACCCCATCAACATGGGTATCAAATAAAAAGGCTTGACAAGAAGAATACAGTGCACTATACAACCTCAATACTTAAGATGGGCGCAGCCACTAAATGGCGTATCAGACTATCAGACAGAATTTTTGATAGTCGACGAGATTTCCATGGTGTCTTATCAAATGTTATGCATGATGGACGCTCGATTAAGGCAAATTAAGAACTGTGAAAATGAGTTTTTTGGAGGAGTAAACGTATTACTTTTCGGTAATCTTTTACAACTGCCTCCTATAAAATGATCAGGAACACCTGTTTTCAATTCTAATATGAAATTATATATATGAAAGTAACTCTCTGTCCGTTACCGTCTAACGCCTAAGCCACTTAAAGAGTTTGTTACAATTTGGTGCACAGATAGACACTACCTAGACTTAGGAAAGGACAACGGCGACTTTTTATCACAGAAAAAGAGTGAAAGGAGTGGAAATGAGGAGTAAAAGTGTGCATGGAAGGATCTTGGCACTCATTGTATGCTATTTTTAACCGACTTCAAAAAAGGAGGAGGTTATCAATCCAGTTGTATTTCCAATTGTGAATCAATTTAGATGGTTATTTTTTTGGTTGGTAGATTATAGTTCAGAGGTGGTCATATAAATTTTATCGAAATCAGTGCGGCGGTTTTTGAAATATGAACAACAAACTAAAATTTGCGTTCATGTAATCAGTCGATATATCTACTAATAGACTCTAATAAAATTTGGTGGAACGTCCCAATATGATTTTAAATTAAAGTCTGTTTTTTGATTAATTTTTTGAGAACATAGTTTCTTTGTAATTTGTCGTGTAAATTGTACATTTATTAATAAATATAAATTTTGACTTAGACCGATCTTGATTAGGAAACGTGAATTTGTATGGTAGTAGACATACGAGTAGGTACTGCCTCAATTACTTTAATAAATATGTGGCGCGGACGAAGTTGCGGGTAAAAGCTAGTACACTATAAAAAAATCAAATCCAAGATGACCGCCACCACAAAATGGCGAATTAAATTACAGGACCTTTATAGTTTCGTAATTGCCGACGACATAATCATTGTGGCGGAGTCGCTGGAGGACCTCGGTGCTATGCTCAGGGACCTCAGTAGAGTATCCCAACTAGGTTTGAGGATGAATATGGACAAGACGAAGGTCATGTCAAATGTTCATGTCACACCTGTACCGGTTATTGTTGGGAATACCACACTCGAAGTTGTTGACGAATACGTCTACCTGGGTCAAAAGTTCCAATTAGGTAGATCCAACTTCGACAAAGAGGTCCAGCGGAGGACTCAACTCGGATGGGCAGCGTTCGGGAAACTTCGGCACATCTTTGAGTCTAGAATACCCCAATGCCTAAAGACGAAAGTCTTTAACCAGTGAGTGTTGCCAGTGATGGCTTATGGAACTGAGACGTGGTCCTTTACTGTGGGCCTCATAACGAAACTCAAAGTCACACAGCGAGCTATGGAGAGGGCTATTCTAGGAGTCTCTTTGCGCGACAGAATCCGTAATGAGGATATTCGCAAAAGAACGAAGTGGCCAACATAGCTCAAAGAGCAAGCTGAAGTGGCAATGGGCAAGCCACATCGCTCGCAGAACTGACAACCGATGGGGAAGAAAGGTTCTCGAGTGGCGACCACGAACCGGAAGACGCAGTGTTGGACGGCCTCGCACTCGATGGACAGATGACCTCATAAAGGTCGCTGGAAACCGCTGGTTGCAGGTTGCGCAGGACCGTTCGTTGTGGAAATCTAAGAGGGAGCCCTATGTTTAGCAGTGGACGTCTCGCGACTGATGATGATGATGATGAATTTCAAAAACCACCACATCGAGTTTTATTAGACTAAGAACACATGGAGCGGTTTCCAACTGCGCCAGCGGCGGGCGCGGCGGGCGATGGTTTTATTTTAAAACTCACGAGACCGCTGATTTTCGCGGTTCCGCAGCCACCGTGTCGCTGGTGAGATTTTCGCCCAGTCAGTCAGTCAGTCAGTCAGTAGCGTAGCGAAGAGAGAAGGGTGGTGGGGACGGCCTGCTCCGGGCAGCACTTATCAGGGGGGTGGCAAAATTTGAGAATAAGTAATAATAAATTTAAACCAATTCATAATTTTATCGCAGCCGCAAAATTAAGAAAAATGTGTTTACTAATTCAATGAATCGTTTTATTTCTTGTTCTATGACGATTTCCGAGAAGCTTTTTTTTGACACTGATGATATTGACCAAATTTCGTATCGTAAGAGCGGTAAGTATTCGTAAGAGCGGTAGAGTCTTGCGTCTTGCCACGAAATTTTTAGCGAAGAGGCGTTAGAGTAAAATTAAATTCGGAGCTTTCGAAGCAGTCTCTGAAACTGATGAAAGAAAAATAACCTATATAAACCGTGTGGCAAATCGTATAAAAGACCATTGAATACAATCAGCCCCATTACTTGGCGTTTCTAGGCTATGAGAAGAGATGAGGGATAACTTGGTGGAAGTCCTGCGTTTTACAGAAGCTGCGGGCCCGCGCCAGTGTGAGACTGCGGTTGGAAACCGCTCTATGAGTTCTTAGCCTTAAATTTTTATGAGACCATAACTCACTGTGCTCTACCGACACAAAAATAGCGTGCGGCGCTATCGCGTAACATAAAAAAAATTGGTTTACGGACGATAGTTTAACGTGACAACGTTATAACATAACATTAACAGATGCGGCGCAAGCGTACAATGAGCGTAACGGGACATAACGGGACATTTTTTCGTACATGAAGCCGGCGTTCATCTATTTATTAGATGTTGTCACGTCAAAAATATAACTGAATTAAGAATTGTATAAAATCTGTAAAAGAACAATCGGCTCCGCTTGCGATTCGTAATTTTGTTATTTATTGACATAAGCAGCCCATTTAGTGCTGGGCTGGCTAATTAACTGCTGGGAGTTGGGGCCTTTGCTCATAAGGAGACAACCAAGGCAACCACCAAACAAACAAATCATTCTTATATATAGTAGTGATAGAGATCTTCGACATTTATTATAAGCAGCAGACAGACTCGTGTAACGTCACGATCGGAATGCATGCACTAACAACAGCTCCGAGCTGACCCTGACTTTGAAAAGAGCCGGTCAATGCACGAGTACCAGGGTGACAGAATCGCGAGGAGATAATACATTTGCACTCAATGCATTGATAAAGCGCGGGAGAGGTGATCTAGGGTGACATTTAATTTGGGCGTAGTGACGATGTAAATAGATCAGGTATTTTTTCGCACGGTTCCTTTGTACCAATTGTAAGCAGACGAGGTGTAAGTTAGCTATGGCGGCATAGCGATATGCCGCGACAAAAGTATGACACTTCCACAAGAGCGACAAGACAAGAGCGATCAGACCCGTGCTTTCGGTGCAAAGTGTTTGTTCTAAGTCTAAATATTTTCTTCTCTAGCCTTCAAAAACTGTATTTGCATCGGCGTGTCCAAAGATAACGAGTTTATGCAGATCATTGATATGCTGCACAAATAGTGTTGCAGTTAAAACTGGTTCCTGAGGCACCGCGGAGTAGATAGCGAATAGGCTTAGAGTACAGATTATTATCTATCTTATAGCATAGGAACAGATGTATAACAACAGATATGTATAGCGCGAGCTATTTGGAAAATATGCTGCTAAGACTGCAAAAAAAAGTGTGGAGCGGCTGACATAACGTAACGTAACTCTTGTGAAGTGTGTATTATGTTTCTTCTTTGTAATGTACCATTATGCATCATGTTTCAACGGAAATAGTAGGTAGGTAGGTAGTATAGTAGAATCATTGACAAGCAGATTAGTGTGCTAAGATCTTAAGCGCATGATGCGGTGCGATACTGGGGTAAATCCATACGAGCGTGCAATCAACATGCTCTTTCTGTTGTTTACAGAGTGCAATGCACTCGTGTCCAGACGCTCGAGGTCGAGAGATAACGAAGTGCTTTTGTAAATATTTTTCAGATTTTGCACTAAGTAACGATTAAATTCATACTTAATATTATAAATACGAAAGTAACTCTCTCTGTCTGTCTGTCTGTTACGATTTACCGTCTAAACAAGAGAACCGAAATTTTTGATGAAATTTGGTACACATTTGGTTTTGGTTTGGTTGTACTGGATTTTTCTGAAACTTGTAAACTTGTGTACTTACGCAGTAATATATATATTATGTATAAGTCAATGGCTGAAGGTCGTTGTATAGCGGGATCCTATACTACGTAGCACTACAATAACCAACGCAATGCTGTCTTTAACAAAGTAAATTTATTATTTATACATTTAGTATTAGCAGCTTAGCTAATAAAAATAAATTGTCGATTATAACTTAGCAATTGGTTCATCATCTATCTACGATAGAACGTGCTTATTTAGAAGAAACCGATGCACTTTAAAACTAACTATATATTTTAATCTTTTAGCTACATTGACTCTTGATCTGAGTGAAATACCCCGAGGGTCGAGAGAAATGCAGCGTACTATTGCGAATAATACTGACGGTACAAAGAAAGTCAACCTGTTCTCGGCGAGATCTCTTCGCTCATGGTGGCCTCTCAAAATGATTGACGAAGACTCAGGAGCTACGAAAGTTCAGGTAAATTTAATGCATCTTAGTCTATTGTTATATTGCAGTGTTGGACGGCCTCCCACTAGATGTAGATGACCTCATAAAGGTCGCTGGAAACCGCTGGTTGCAGGTTGCGCAGGACCGTTCGTTGTGGAGATCTAGGGGGGAGGCCTGTGTTCAGCAGTAGACGTCTTGCGGATGATGATGATGATGATGAAGTATATTTAAAGGGATACTCGTATCTAAATCTTTGGTAACTTGATGAACAATTTACTTATGTAGAATTTTTGAGTTAATATTATTTACGTGAAAACTTACTTAACCGCGTTTACTACTTTTTGGTAGGGAAAATCTTAGGAGTTTGCGTCACCGACATTTTGACGTTGTGCGGGAGCGATGGCGTAGTGGCGTAGCGGAATAGCGGTGTACCGTCGGTTATACTCCACAACATGAAGAATTAACTGTCCTACGCGTCACCCGAATATCCCCTTCCTAATGTAACGTAAATTAGTTGTATATTTAGTGAATAGGGATGCTAACACTAATCACGAATAAACATTTAATGTTAATTTTATGATAGTTTGTATTAATAGAATATCAAAAATCGCATACAATATCATATAGTATTACGTAGTAAATTTATTATAAATGCTATAATTTTAATCTGGCTTTAACGTGGCTGAAAACACCAATATTTGACTTATTATGTCACTAGTCGCAAAACAAGCTGTCGAAAACTGACTAACTGTATACTTTTCTGCATTTTTAGGGTTCCGTAGTCAAATGGCAAAATAAGGGACCCTTATAGATTCGTCTAACGAACTAGGTAGAGGTAATTTTGAGAGTGAGGCTATGAGAAGAATACAGTTGGGCTGGGCAGCATTTGGAAAACTTCAGTCGAGTCTTCTCGTCACCCATCCCACAAAGTCTCAAGACAAAAATGTACAACCAGTGCGTCTTACCCGTTATGACGTACGGTGCTGAAACGTGGACACTGACAGTCAAAATGGTCCGTAAACTCAAAGTCGCCCAGCGAGCTATGGAAAGACCTATGCTTGAAGTTTCTCTGAGGGGTTGCATTCGCAATGAAGTAATTCGTCAGAGAACTAAAGTGACCGACATAGCTCACCGTATTAGTAAGCTGAAGTGGCAGTGGGCCGGACACATCTGTCGCAGACCTGATAACCGTTGGGTTAAACGGGTTCTGGAGTGGAGACCGCGAATCGGTAAACGTAGTGTAGGACGCCCTGAGACCAGATGAAGTGACGATATGCGTAAGGCAGCTGGTGGCGGTTGGATACGGAAGACCGAGGATCGGGCTGAGTGGCGTATCTTGGGAGAATGATTTGATTTCACGTGGTTTTAATGACATCTAGTAAATAGTTCTATGTTAATCCGTCATAAATTCACTATTGTTAAAACAACGAACTACAAGAACTTTGTATTATGTTACATGCTGCTACGGAAGCCTTCATGGGCGAGTCCAACTCGGACTTGACCATTTCTATTATGCTTTGCGACTAGTGACGTCATTTCACTCGTTAGTGTTTTAGCGGGAAAATTCAAAATTAGTCTAATATTGTATATTGTCTCATCGAAACACACAAATATTTTGGAATAAAATGTTATTTCTTATTGTGAACATGCGTCAATCTTAAAAATAAAAGCAGTTCCGAAAAATTGTTGACATCCCTATTGAGTTAATCTTTGTTATTTTTAGGGCATGATAGATTTGGAACTGCATCTACTGCCGAAAAACAAAGCGTTGGTAATGCCCGTCGGGATGGGACGAGAACCTCCATTTCCTTTGCCAATACCAAAGTGAGTGCTATAAATGAATACGGATGCGTAATAGTTTTATACGAAGTCACTATTATTGTGCAGCTAGTAAGTAGTATAGAAAGATCTATGATTAAGTGTCAAAGTTCAAAACAACATTCCATTTGTAACTTTTATGTTGTAAGTACCTATTTTGGGTAATATCCAATAATTCAACAGGAATAAATCGATACGAGTACATAGTATAAGACTAAGTCACTTCCCGCTGTCTCTCTGTACCTAACTTCGTGCGTATGCTTAAATTTTGAAAAGTACCATCCTTTCAATAGATAGAGTGATTGAAGAGAAAGGTTTATATGTATAATACGTGCATATAAAACTTTAGATTACACTGGTAATTTAAATTTTTTTTAGCGGCCACATTGCAAACGCAAAATTAACCTCACGAGAACGAGATAGGTCAAAATAATGTTGTATCCTTTCGAATGGTCTACAAAAAATCTGCAACAATATGTGTCTAGGTTTATAGCATATTTATTCCTCAAACAGCGTATCGCTTCAACGATAATATGTAACGATAATCGTCTACAACATAAATGTGTCTCTAAGGGATAATCCACAATAATCATTTAGTATCACCATTGCACCCGTACGAAGCCGGGGCAGGTTGCTAGTTCAAAACACGAGTACATTATTTTATCTTCCTACTGAAGCGGTGGACCTACACATTATGTAATAGCGATTAACGTTTTTCTGCGCGGCAAAGAAAACGCGGCCCAAGCAACCATTATAAATAAAATAAATATAACTTAAAAACTCAAACAAACCCGACTGCATAAGAAGTTATAGTCCAAGATCCCACAGCCGCCAGACGTCACGTATTTTCTGATGGATGAAATGTGGACGAGTAGAGTTAATAGTACGTACTAAGAACACATGCTTACCCGCTAACTTGCGTAGACGGCCAATTTTGAGATATGGGGTCCAGAAGCTACTTTACTTCACGTGTTTTCTGATAACTGATTTTCACGTATGTTATAGGCAATAAATATCTTTACAAATAAGGCCCCGATACTCCCAGACACTTTCCATCGGCCGTTTTGCTTAACACGACGCTTTAAAACTAATAGTATTGGGGTCTTATTTTTATCATTTCATTTATTTCATGTGTTTAGTGTCACTCGCGAGACTAAAAAGAATCGATTGACGTGTGATTCATAAAAATCGGCCCAGGCGCTTGGTCTGTGTAGTGCTTCAAAGAATCATACATACATAATATTTTATAAAGACTGATAAACACATTACCATCTCTATATCACATCATCATCTATATTACCTATTCTATGACATTACCACTCCTTTGCGTCGCGCAGTCGGGTAAAAAGATATTCGAGTAAGTAATTACAATCTATAAAAATAAGATGAGTGTCTATGCATATATATATAAGGTCGCCAATTGCTACTTTATTTCGTTTTAGGCGACTTTTGTTTATTTTAAAATTAAGTAAAATAAAGTGTTAATCTATCTATTTATACAAATATAAAAAAAAAATCAATACATTAGTACTGGGGTTGACAATTACAAAACTAAACGTATTCCCAAGAAACTATTACAGTAATCGCAGTTTATTTAATAAAACTGCAATTAGGAATGTTACTATTTTAATTTTAACAAATTCATTACAAGTATGTGATGCGACCGAATTCGAAAAGACAAAGCGTAAGGCGACGATGACGCCAGTTCTATGAGGTTTGTTCACCATGATGGCCTAACGCAAATTAAAAATGTTTTCACCTTAAAATTAAAGAATACACGTGATATCTCAATACACTCTGACGTGAGTGATACTGATACTCCGTTATTTTTTGTTTCGCCAATCTCCCCCGCTGCGGAGCCCCACTCCAGTAGTTACAGACTAATTACGAACAAAGGTACCAGAATTGTATTGAACCCATGCGCGGTCCGAGGGGGGGTCACGGGGGACATGACCGACCCCAAAATCGTAAACATTGAACAAAAAATCTAAGAAAATTAAAAATATCTAATAGTACATGGACTATTTTTTACGCGGGAAAACAACTAGAACGGGAACTACGAGGGTAAAACCTTGGGGGACCACTACTAAAGTATTTTTTTGCTCGATTTATTGTATGTCTACTTGTAACCCCCCCCAAAACCTGAGGCTGCGTACTGGTGACCCCCTCCAAAATTCGAGGCTGGGACCGCGCCTGATTGAACCGCAATCTTCAACATAACGCTGCATTCATACCGTGTTACTAACTAAACATTGGCGAAGTTGCGGCAAAGACGCTTACAGTAAAGATAGAAGATAGAAGTTGACGTTCAAGCCCCACGTGACACGAGATAAAAAGGCGACCCCTCAGCTCACGTTAAGTAGAAGCCGTAAATACTAGTAGTGGCAGGACTCTTGGCAAAGTTTCCAGAGAAATTACAGAGCTTAGAGATTTAAGATCTTAGATCTCTGGGTGACGAGCGCAGTGCATCGCTAGGTAAGGATTTGGACTCTTCATGTTCCAATAGCTGCGTGTCACTGTGCTGTTATGTGTCAGGCATGTTGCTTACTATCAGGCACATGTCGTGATAGTCTCGTCACTCTTTATTTAAAAAAAAAAAGTCTGCCTGGGGTAGTACCACACCTTTGACTGGCCTCGTGGCTTAGTGGGTAGTAAAGTGGGCAGTGCAAATATTTGTGTAATGAATTCAAATGTTTGCACTGTGTCTGGGTGTTTCTATGTATAACTATATAAGTATTATATCAGCTATCTGGCCGCCATATTACAAGCTTTGCTTAGTTTGGTGTCAGATGGTGTTGTATGTGAATTGTCCACCAATATTTATTTATTTACCAGTTATTCTACCGCAGTAATGTGCAAACATTGCTGTGTTCCGGGTTGAAGGGCAATATTTCCAGAAATTACAGCCCTTACAGATATGACATCTTAGATCTCAGGGTGACGAGCGCAGTGCAGTGCTAGGTATTTGGACTATTCATGTGCATATAGCTGCGTGCCACTGGGCTGTTAAGTGGTAGGCTTGTTGCTTACCATCAGGCACATGTCTTGCTCGTCGCGTTACTCTTTATTAAAAAAACAAACTCAATTAATTTTTCAGGTTTTACAGGCATAAATACAGGAACAAAATAAAATAAATTGATTTAGTCTCGACTCTCTCGTATGTGTAATTTGTAAAACATTCTACTGGTAGTACTACAAGTTCTCATTTGATACCCATATTGAGGGATTAGTGAAAAAAACAATTTCGCCATTTTGTGGTGGTGGTCATCTTGGATTTAAAATTTGTCATTGTGGATAGTAATCTACTAGTTAAGCCCTGTGGTTTGATAAGCATATTGAGAAAGTAGTGAAAACAACCAATGTAATTCGCCAATTTCGCCATTTTGTGGAGGCGGCAATCTTTAATAGATATTTACCAAACATAGCTAAGAATCACCGCACAGAAACTAACCTTCAAATTAAAAAAAAGCATCGAAATGGATCCATCCGTTTGACCCTTTGAGCTCTATGCTGCCACAGAACACACACGCAGACAGACAGACATCGACGTCAAGCTTATAACACCCAACTTTTGGTCGGGGCGCATAAACATGCGTTTTGTTGCCAATACATCTAACAGAAGATGTAGAGTTGAAACACGTGTTTCAACCATCAAATACTCAGTACGAGGAGTCAACGCCGTGAAGCGTCACCCTCAGCCAAAAACTTGTAATATAGCAAATGTGTGATTTATTCAGTAAATAACTGACTTCGGATTTAATGGTTTCAAAGGACCTTTAAGTTGGAGAGAGCTAAATATACCACGTTTTAACGGTGTTCAGCGCCATCTAGAACTGTACGTGGAAGTTAAAATAAACACAAACAAATGGGATTCCACAATAATTTTCGTACAGTTTTTTTTACTGTATCACTTTATTTTTTAAACTTTATAATTGATAACTATGTATTTGTTGTTTTAGTCGTGCCGAACCGTCGAAGTCAAAATCGCCAGTTTTTGAATCGTTCTTCCATCATGGCGGTGTCGAATATATCATAATAGGTGTCCTAATATTATTGTTATTTGTTGTGTGTTTCTGTGATATACCTATGTTAATGACTAAGTTTGTGTACTATTATTATTGAGTGAAGTGTGTACCTAATTAGAATTTTAAACTATTAATAAAGTTTTACTATCTATATTTTTTATTTACTATTTTATGGACACCAGCTCTTATAAATATATTCTTACGGATTAAGGTTATTGTGGGTTATCCCTAAGATATAGATAAATAAAATATTGGTGGACAATTCACACACAACACCATCTGACCCCAAACTAAGCAAAGCTTGTGTGATGGCACCCAGATAGCTGATATAATACTAATATAGTTTTAAATACATACTTATTATACATAGAAACACCCAGACACAGTGCAAACATTTGAATTCATCACACAAATATTTGCACTGGGTGGGGATCGAACCCACGACCCTCGGCTTCGCAGGCAGAGCTACTACCAACTAAGCCACTAGGGCAGTCAAGATATATACCACCGTGGGTTTTTTTGTAGAGTTTTTAAGGGGTCCTCTCATGCAGTACATTATTTTGATCTATCTCGTAGGGTTCAGCCAGCGTTTCCAATGTAAGCGCAAAATAATGTGTAAATTGATGACACCACATTTGAAACTCAATCAATCAATGTTTTGCTATTACTACTATTCTAAGCTATTGTTATTATATAAGCCGTCCTCTTGAATTACCCTATCTACAAAAAAACCGCATCAAATTCTGTATTACAAAGTCACTTGCCACTTTCTGCTTTAAATATGCTTAGATCTTTAAAACTACCAAACAGATTTTGATGCGGGTATTTTTAAATAGAGTAATTTAAGGAAAAGCCTTTATACAAAATATTAGCGAAACACTGATAATTTTAAAGGTTTATAATGTGATGTCATCAACTTACAAATTGATTTGCTATTACATTGCAAACCCAAATAAAGATAGACAGAAGAGATAGATCAAAATAATGGACTGCAGTATAATATATTTTTTTATAGCATAGAGTGACGAGACGAGCAGGACATGTGCCTGATGGTAAGCAACATGCCTGCCACATAACAGCACAGTGACACACAGCTATTGGAACATAAGAAGTCCAAATCATTACCTAGCTCTGCACTGCGCTCGTCACCGAGAGATCTAAGATGCTATATCTCTAAGCCCGGTAATTTCTCTGGAAACATTGCCCTTCAAACCGGAACACAGTAATTTTTGCACATTACTGCTTGGCGGTAGAATAACTGGCAAAGGTGTGGTACTTCCCCAGGCGGACTCTGCCAAGAGTCCTACCACTACAAAAATTATATCCCTTAGTAAAAAGTTTACGGCAGTACCTATTTATCTACCTCTTAGGGATAACCCACAATAACCATTTTCATTTGTATATGTATCTAATCAATGTATATTAATACGGATATCATAAGTAGTATAGCATCAGCAAGGCAACCGTGTGAAGCAGGGGCGGATTGCTAGTAATAAAAATATTTTTAAAGTAAGACTTAAACTTGTAATTGTAATGATACTAAAGCATAAGTTCACTCCATTTGCTTGATGTTTAAGGACTTTAAAAATATGGACCAATACCCCTCAGGGTATCTGGAATCTGCATGCTTTTTTGAGTGCTAAATCGTACACCGAGTTCGGTCCTCATATTTCGCACACTCAACTCCACTCAGCCCTTGTCTAAAAACCAAAAATAGGCCAAGCAGTCGCCGCTATAAATATCAGGTAAAAACTATGACATTGTTGAGATAAAATTCAAAATTAGGCATGTTTTGTACAACAACAAAAAAACTAAATAATATATGTATTTTACACATTTTAAATCACTCGCTAACTTTTAATAGTTAGATATAGACTACCGAGTTGGACCGACGTAGCACTTAGTTATAAATATGAACTAGTAAGAGCAGTTGGTAGGTTTCCAAATTGGTTAAAGTGACGTCCGAGGTTTGAAATGGTGCACTTGGTTCCTATGCTTAAATATTTCTGTGTGAGCTTGAGCCGCTAATGTTTTGGAGATTTACTAGATCACCAAGATTATCTACTACTAAGTACTCTTAGTGCCTCCCTGTATTTTGTATTTAAGTAATTTTTATAAATTTTTGAAAATTATATAAATATACTGTAACGTATTCTATAAAATTCGTATGACCCTGAAATTTCATCAAACTTGGGGCTTTAAAAAGCGCCTTCTCTAAAGTAATTTCAAAGTCATCTTACGTCGTTGCTAACAAAAAAGTATCAGGAGCTTATAGTGTGAACAAACATGTACAATGTACATACATATTGTATTATTTATATTATTAAAAAATGTTTTTCATTTATAAATATACGTTAAATATAAATATAGAAAGAAGTTGCCGATGCCCGATTTCCAGATTTCCCAAAAATTCAAGTGTTTGTATTAGCGTTGATGCAATTTTGAAAAATTATCAAAATTCAAATCCCACATGAAATCAATCCCCACACCAGAACCCAATCATGTTGGATCTTTCCGTTATATAAAGAATTCCTCACAAATCGGAAACGAAACACTGTCACTCACTCACTCTCGCACTCTTGTAAAATGTCACTTTCGACAGAGAGCTGCGGTTGATGTGAATAAATAATTGATTAATTTTATAAATGAATATTGGTGGACAATTCACATACAACACCATCTGACCCCATCCTAAGCAAAGCTTGTATGATGGCAGCCAGATAGCTGATATAATACTTATATAGTTTTAAATACATACTTATTATACATAGAAACACCCAGAAACAACAAAAACAGTGCAAACATTTGATTTCATCACACAAATATTTGCACTGGGTGGGGATCGAACCCACGACCCTCGGCTTCGCAGGCAGAGCTACTACCAACTAAGCTACTAGGCCAGTCAAATGAATATGCCGAAAGTGATATGAAGTGATGGTGTTAGCCGCTTGCGTCACTTACGGCGACTCACGTTTACAATTTTGGCGGAAAAACGGGTGTCAGATTAGCTAAGTGCGTTCGTTTACGCTTCGGCAAATGAAGTGCCGCGTTACTTGTACCCACGGATATCGGCTTGTACCAAACTTGTACCTGTCCATTATTCTCAAGAGCGTTTCAAGACGCTTCTGGCGGTATCGTTTGTTTAAAATAATGTGCTTGAAATGTATACTAACAATTTTTACACTTGTGTCGGATTTTTTCGAATTCTCAAGTGTTCTAGAGCTATAATATCTTAAATTATAAGGAAGACATAGTGATTTTACATTTTAAATTTATTATTTTTCATTCGAGTTATTCGAGTTTCACAAGAAATGTACTGTGTTCCCGGAAACTGAATAATAGAAACCTTTAAAGTTTTTAAAGGAAACTTTGCGAAATACTCATTTTTATGGCATCTCCGGGGACCTTTTGTATCGCAATCGAGGCGAAGGCTCATTGTTTAAGTTTAACTCTGGCTGAGGTACATTGTTTTATAGGGCCTTTTGTTTTAGAAATCTGTGTATAGGGCATACTTTTTATTTAATTCGTAATACATTTTAATTACTAAATGACATCAAGTGTTTACTTTTCACTCAAATTAATTAGTTTATTTAGGGGTCTGACAGTGTTGTGTGTGATCACCAGTATTTTTTATTTTATTTTAGGTCAGGCAGAACTTACCTAATATAATTATAGCAAAAAAAAACAGTATTTTATTTTGTTAACATAATGTATCATCATACAATTAATGTAAATCCAAAAATGTTTGTAGTGATGTTTCTAGTCTTAACTACAAAACTACAGGAAAATAGACACATACATTTGAATGTGAATTGTCCACCAATATTTGTTTATTTATTTATTTAAATGTTCAATGTTATGCTTCGCGTGGGGCGTGGATCAACCTAGGGAGATACACATACGCAGTCAGCAGCGCGAACGAGAAAAAAATAATTCTCAGTACCTAGCACGTACCCATCATCATCATCAGCCGCAAGACGTCCACTGCTGAACGTAGGCCTCCCCCCCCTAGATTTCCACAATAAACGGTCCTGCGCAACCTGCACCCAGCGGTTTTGAGCGACCTTTGTGAGGTCATCTGTCCATCTAGTGGGATGCCGTCCAACACTACGTCTTCCGGTTTGTAGTCGCCACGCGAGAACCTTTCTTCCCCATCGGTTGTCAGTTCTGCGAGCGATGTGGCCTGCCCATAGCCACTTCAGCTTGCTTACTCTTTGAGCTATGTCGGCCACTTTCGTTTTTTTGCGAATATCCTCATTACGGATACTGTCGCGCAAAGAGACTCCGAGTATAGCTCTCTCCATAGCCCGCTGTGTGACTTTGAGCTTCGTTTTGAGGCCCACAGTTAAGGACCACGTCTCAGTTCCATAAGCCATCACTGGCAACACGCACTGGTTGAAGACTTTCGTCTTTAGGCATTGGGGTATTTTGGACTCAAAGATGTGGCGAAGTTTCCCGAACGCTGCCCATCCGAGTTGGATCCTTTTCGTCCGCCCTCAGCGTCCGTGCGTTAAACGTTTCCAGGTCGAGTCGTTGGGTTTGGGGCGTCTGCCGGGGATTCTTTGCACCCCATGCTCTGCCGGAACCAAGGCTGCCACCAGCGCCTGGAATAGCGGAGCCGCCGGGGACTCGGAGCCGTTTCCTGTTAGTGTTCATCATAGATGGGGAGTTTGCCATAGTCCCCACGCTTGGCAGGCGGGTTGGTGACCGCGGAGGCAGTTCTTCGCACCGATGACGCCGCTGCCCATCATCGGCCTGGTCCATTTAGGACTGGCTTTTAAATGGATATACCGCCATAATTGCGGCGCCATTGGTTCGGTCGTCAGAGCCTCGTTAGTTGGCAGCAGGGTGTACCACGCGCAGGAGAGGTTGACATTTGGGGAAGCTAGATGTTAGCGCTTCCCCCTTACACGCCACCATTACATCACACTTACCACGTACCAATTCTGTAACAAATAACATTTGATACAGAAAAAAAATCAAAATCTGTGGCATATATATATACTTTGTCTCTATTTGCAAATGGCGATTGAAATGCAAAATAAATCAATACTATATTTTTAATTAAATCACACTTCTAAGGGTTTATTGTTTGTTTCAAACTTGTTTTTTTTTTTTGTTAGTTTGATCGCATCAATATTGCAATTTGTATGAGAAAATGTACGTGCTACACACGCCTATTAGATTGTGACTAAGGTATCAACCGTACAAATTACGCCCATGGGCCTAAATTGTGCGGTCCACGACGAGTCGCTAGTCCCGTATCTCCCCATTTTCATACTATCAATGACTGCAGTAGGTATTACTTATACCCCTTAACGGTCTCATACAAAGTTTACAACAGTCTGTGTCTATCTCTTGAGGATAACCCACAGCAACAATTTTTATTGGTATATTTAGTTATTTAGAATCAATATTGCACCCGTGCGAATATAACATATTCTCCTTATCCTAAATATGCATACAAATTTGGTTTTAAGCAAATAGGTACACGATGAGTGCACATATTCTACAGCCTGATCTATTAGACTAATAAATAAATAAATAAATAAAATAATTTATAGTTCCCAAATAAAGTACAGTTACATTTACAAATTGCATTTCATGACAAGTTATACAGATAAATTGAGGTACAGCGGGCCCCAAACTAGACAAGGCCTGTATTTTCGTTTTACGCAGTTCCTGGTACACAAAAATATAACGCAGAGTTGTTAGAACAATATTATAATTTAAAATGAACAATTAAACAATATTTCAATTGAGATTTAATTTCCTATTATTAGATCCAGGCATACAAATTGATATTCGATTTTCGATTTAACTTTGGCCAAAGAGTAGAAAATAGTGGCACTATTATTACACTATCTGTATAGATATAATAAAATAAGATCCCAGGGCCGCCAGACGTCACGTATTTTCTGATGGATGAAATGTGGACGATTGAGTAGAGTTAGTACGTACTAAGAACACATGCTTACCCGCTAACTTGCTTAGACGACCAATTTTGAGATATGGGGTCCAGAAGGTACATTACTTCGCGTATTTTCTGATAACAGATTTGCACGTATGTTATAGGCAATATCTTTACAAATAAGGCCCCAATAATACTCCCAGACAGTTTCCGTCGGCCGTTTTGCTGAACAGACGCTTTAAAACTTCTAAAATAATAGAGTGGTACGACTCTTAGCAGAGAGCCTGGGGAAGTACCACACCTTTGCCAGTTATTCTACCGCCAAACAGTAATGTGAAAACATTACTGTGTTCCGGTTTGAAGGGCAATGTTTCCAGAGAAATTACAAGGCTTAGAGTTATAACATCTTAGATCTCTGGGTGATGAGCGCAGTGCAGTGCTAGGTAATGATTTGGACTCTTCATGTTCCAAAAGCTGCGTGTCACTGTGCTGTTATGTGGCAGGCATGTTGCTTACCATCAGGCACATGTCCTGCTCGTCTCGTCTAATAGGTATCTGACTCGCTTAGTACAAGTTTTACTCAGTTTGTTTTTCATATTTATTTACATACTAGCTGAACCCGCTACTTCGTTCGCGTAAGCAGATGTTACTGACTTATACATAAGTTGTAAGTATCGTTCGTCAAAATATTTGGATAAGTAGCATCGAACTCTTAAATTAACTAATAACTAACTCAATAGTTTCTTACTTTACTTGTACCTCATCAAAATCATCAAATAGAGATTCCATCTGACCAATACGCAACTGCAGTTCACTAGCACTAAACGCGTCCAATGAAGACTTCTTTAACGTGTTGAGATAGTTTGTAAAATTTGTTAAACGACCTTTATAACTGCCACACTGTTTAATCAACTCTTTTTCCCCACTCATTTTGGTAGTCCTGGGTGGCGCATATTAATGTCAACCTGGAACGTTATACAATACAAAATCAATGTAATTCAATTATAATATTTGTATAATAATGAACCAGTAGGTACTGAATTACTTTTCATACTCGAAATGGTAGATACTATCACTCTCAAGCCATGTAATCAACGTTAGGTACCTATTTGATATCAATTACAATATGTTTTTTACTTTACTTACTAATAATTTGGTTGAGTTAAGTAAGAAATAGAATTTAAAGTCAGTAACTTGAATTAATTTTAACAAACCAACAACCATTTTAAGTTAATAAATGTGGGTAAATACATAGTTTGTGACTGATTACTTTGCCAAGTATAATTTACAAGTAAATTTTGTCGCAATAGTTATAAGTTTACAATATGAAAATAGTTAATAAATAATAAATAATAATAATAAATATTGGTGGACAATTCACACACAACACTATCTGACCCCAAATTAAGCAAAGCTTGTGTGATGGCAGCCAGATAGCTGATATAATACTTATATAGTTTTAAATACATACTTATTATACATAGAAACACCCAGACACAGTGCAAACATTTTAATTCATCACACAAATACTTGCAATGGGTGGGGATCGAACCCACGACCCTCGGCTTCGCAGGCAGAGCTACTACCAACTAAGCCACTAGGGCAGTCATTAATGTAGTTTTAACACTAACTGTATTGTATACAATACGTATTAACTACAGTAGAATCCGGATATAACGACCTTCAAGGGACCGGCGATATTATGCCGTACTAACCGGATGACGTATAAAACGGATATTTACATTATGTATTATAAGTGCTAAAGTTTGATTTTCCCATTTAGGTAAATAAAACATGTTGTAGGAATCAGTTACTTATGTTTATTTTAATTATTCATATATGTACACAAATAAGTAATACATACATACCAAATTACAAACATCGGTACGTAATGTACTGTAATACTGTCACTAACGTAGGAAATCTGTTATTTGGGTTTGTTTTGACAGACTTTTGTTCGGTAGTAAGAACTTCGGACAGCATTATATATATTGTAGAATGAGATACACCAAATTCCTTTGCGAGCATAATCGCATCTGATTCACCAGCTTCTAATCTGTGTAATATTGCACTCTTTTCTTCAATTGTAAAACACTTTCTCTTCATGGCGCTTTATGAACTTGTCATAACAGGTGACAAATACTAACTGTGATTTTTTTAAGAATAAGAATAAGAATATATTTATTGCTCGCACTGAGTAAAAATAGGTCTTAAAATATAAAAATGTACAACAGTGTACCCTTGACGGGCATGCAACATTAACAAGTAGGTTTTCGAGAACAAACATTATTTTGAACAGTTACATACTAAAATAGTTAAACATCTTTTCCATCGTTAAAATACTCTTTTAACTTGTAAAATGCCTTTGTTAGGAGCCATTTTTTTAATTCTCTTTTGAATGTAGACCCATTCAGAAGTTTTATTTTAGAGGGAAGATTATTATAAACTTACGATTTACGCGCGCCAATAAGGAGAATAGGCGTGACGACAGGTCCTGCAATTATATCAAATTATTTGATATAATGACAGTATTTAAATAGAACAAAACATGTACCAATTTTAATTTTGATATTTTTTTTTTTTGTTTAACTTACTTTATGATCATTCAAAGCTGGATGGGCAAGCCCATTTTGAAAGTACGAAATTATTAGAAAATGTATATACCATTGGATAACCCACTCAATTTCAAGTTACTTTTGTTATGAAACTAGTTTCCTAAACGCAATATTTAATATAGCTACCATACAAACTTTACGCGCGACGCATAGAGAATCCGACACTGTGACGTCACGTTTCTGTAGTGATTTGTATGAAGCGTTTTTGGGAGTGTCCAAAATTGTGATTTTAAAATCGTGATATCACGGGAAGTTTTTAAGATAACAAAGTAATTCTTTCACCTATGTTTCAGTTATAGAGTAGCCTTTTGATGGCACATTAAATCAAAAATGAGTCGACAGGCCTATTGAACGGTGAAGCGCGCGGGGAAAGTGAGGGGGCCGAGGTATTAGTCATTCTTTACCTAAATTGAAACAAAACACGGCGCGTCGTTTTAAACGGACGAATGATTTAAAAAAAAATGGTCGCTATAAACGGTTTGTCGCTCAAACCGGAGTCGCACTAAACGGTTATATTTTCTCAGTATCTAACTATTAAACCGATCTCGAGTAAATAATATCGACGTTAAAAACGGTTAGTCGTTATAAGCGACGTCGTCATAAATGAATTCTACTGTATATTGATAATTTTAAAAACGTAAACTTTCTACTTCAATTATTCACAATGTAAATCACAAAATGGCTAACAGTTACTTAGGTTACCTACTTAATAATGATGAAATTGTAACACTAACCTTAACTCCGTGCGCTAATTAACACCTAATACTACCTGATTAAGAGTGTTGGGTGAAACTATTTATTATTTTGAGCTTAACACTGTCTTCTTATGATGTTTGAAGCCAATTCCTTTGTATTTTGTATGGCGTCTTTTCACAATGCAGCAATCACAATATTAATTTTCATATAATTCCACCAAATCACGTTTCCAAATGAAGATAACAGCTGTTGATGTTCAGGAAGAGGTTTTCAGTAACTTTCAGCATCCGGTTTGATCCAGGACCAATGTTTAGAATAAAAAAACGGGAATAATAAAAACACACAGGTTAGCGTAGTGTCTTCAGAATGACAAGACAATTATATTATATTTCATAATGCAACGGGACAGCGTGACCACAATGCTATTAAATTTAAGCAGGCGTTTTGAACGCCGGAACAGGTACCTACCTACGTTATTAGTATCGATCCAGAAACGGTAAAAAAATCTAGTTTGTTGTATGTAAATAAGCTCCTCTTAAATATTTATTTTAGTTTTAGTATTTTTTGTTAAAGAGGCAATAGAAATACATCGTCTGTGAAAATTACAACTGCCTAGCTATCACCGTTCTTGAGATACAGCCTGGTGACAGACGGACGGACGGACAGACGTACAGCGAAGTCTCAGTAATAGGGTCCCGTTTTTACCCTTTGGGTACGGAACCCTAACAACGGTCTATTTCGGTCACCAAAGCTTGTAGAACACTATATTTGAATTTTAAACTATATTTGGATGGAAATAATACGTTTTCTAGTAAGTTACGGCTGGTCTATCAAGTTACAGCTGACCTAGTCGGAAGAACGCCGACTGTCGATCCGGAGACCCAGGGTTCAAAACTGGGTGGGTTGTTTATGCTCTTACTTATTATGCTAATATGTTTTCTCCTAAAGAACAAAAATCTACTTCCATGACAGGTAATTTAATTCTGTCTTTCGACTTAATTTTACAAGAAGCTATGACTACGTCGTACAGATAGATCTAAGCTGATTTTATTATTTTGTTGATATTTACTACCCACAACTCTACCTCCCTGTTTCGATACATGAGATCACCTCTGAAGTATTTTCTACCAAACAAAAAGGAATTATCAAAATCAATTCACAATTAGCGGAGTTATCGCGTCAATTAAAACCAAATAAAAAAACATGCAACCCGATTGAAAACATCCTCCTTGTTTGAAGTCGGTAATAACCTAATGATGTTTGTTTTTCCACACAAAAATACATTTTTGATAATTATTTTTTCATTCAAGGCGACGCGACGCGATCGCGTAGGCACGTTCTAGAATCTAGAAACTAGATATTCTGTGGATCGTCTGTGATACACAGAATACTTAGAAGATAGTGTGTGAACGCGCCGCGCGTGTCGTTATTATTTAATGTTTGTGTAATTTCCGAACCACCAGAGCGATAATGTTCAAACTTTGAAGGGACAATATAAAAAATGTATTCTTTGTAACAAAAAAATAATTAATGAAATCAAACAACGCAAACATGAGTTACAACCAAATACACATTCTGAATTTCACCCCCTCCCGCAAGAAAACCGACCAGAATTTGGGGACCAAAAGTAGCCTATAGCCATCTTCTTAGTATAAACTAAAATTATGCCAAGTTTCAGCTGAATTGAATCAGTAGTTTTGGTGTGATGCGTGATCCCTATACAGAAAGACAGACAGACAGACAAACATGAAAGAAAAAAAATGCAGTTTCGCCAACAGTATTGACTATGGAAAACTCAAAAAATATTTTTTTTTAAATGTCTTCAATGTACAGAATTCGACCCGTTACAGTTTTATTATAAGTTTAGATATAGACTAGGTACAGTATCTGTGTAATTCCTCTGCCATCGCGCGCGCTCATAGGTCAAAGCAAATAGAGGTTAATATTGGTGGACAATTCACACACAACACCATCTGACCTCAAACTAAGCAACTTGTAAGTACTATGGCGGCCAGATAGCTGAAACAATACTTGTACAGTTTTAAACACAGTCTTATTGTAACACCCAAACACAATTCAAATATTTTGCACTGGGTTGGAATCGAATCTACGACCCTTGGCTTCGCAGGCAGTGTTACTACCCATTAAGGCACGAGGCCAGTCAACTAGGTTTCCTGTAACTCATTTCCATCGTTTTTCATTGTACAAAAATGTACAATGAAATTGTACAAAACGTATCTACTACCCAACTAGCATAGCCATTAGCCACCTTTACTTTGAGTTACATAACTTGCCTGGTACAATACAATTTTATGTACGGACACATATAGCCTATTTAATAGATATTTAGTACAAAAACGGTAAAATATTTACAAAAGCACTTCTTTTATCTCTCGACCTCGAGCGTCTGGACCCGAGTGATAATAAAATAATAGTATGATAATCCGCACTCGTCGTGATTTACACCGCATCATGCGCTTAAGGTCTTAGCACACTAACCTGCTTGTCAATGATTCTACTATTATACCTACTATTTTCGTTTGCTTCATAGTACATTACAAAGTAGAAACATACATACGGACACACTAAAAGCTTTGCACTTCTAGCTCACCGGAACTATTTGAATTTCGAATGTTGTATTTTTTGAAACGTTGCAACCTTCTTAGTAGAAAAACAATTGGCGGAAAATCATTTGTCAATTGTTTTTAATACTCATCAAAGTTCTACGTACGCAACGAAAATGGAATTAAGTCGAAAAGATTTTAGAACGATGTTTTTATTTTATTTTAAAGGTTCTCTCTCTCAGCAAGTAGTCCAAGCGCCGCAGCACCTAAAGTAGGTTTGTAATGCAACGCACGGGAATTCAACTTCAGCCGCCATCTTGGGAAACACATTTTATTGAATATCTCGCGAACGGCACATCGTACGATAAAAATTGTTGAGATCATTATTGTAGATAATAATAATTATCATCTGTTTTATTTGAAACTTTTCTTGTGTAACGCAGATATTGTCACAGGAGACGAAACCTTAATGTTTTGAGCCCAAAAAAAACAGCAATCTTATGAGTTTGAAAATGAGAACGGCCATAAAAAAGGAGGCAGGCGAGAAACGTTGGTAAGCAAATGATCGGTTTTTTTCTCAGCTAAGGAGCCCATCTGTACAATTCCACTTGAAGATCAAAAGAGTGTTATGCCGAGTGGTATTCCACCATTTGTTTATCCAGGATGTTAGAAAAATTCGGTAAAGACGACCAAAAAGCCGCGTTCTCCTACATCATCAGAACGCTTTTTCACGCAAGGCCACCATAACTAAATCATTTTTAGCTTACGAAAAAGTACAACTCGTCACTCATCCTGCGCATAGCTTCGACCCTATGATTTCTGTATTTTCCCCAAATTAAAAGATTTGATGAGAGATTTAACTGTACGTGTTGTATTACTAACTATGATCCCTCATACCAGCTCCAAGGATCAGTAGATATATGGCTCTTGTTAAAATGACTTTTATTTTAAGTACAAACGCACTCCACTAATAATCACATATCATTATTTTATATCTATGCTGGCTCAAATGACCTCTTTTAACCACTGATCTTTGGGCTGGCGCAGAAACCGCGGTCCCATAATTAACCGTACTAACGCACAGATTTTATTATGTACGTATTATCGATTCCTATTTAGCCATTATGTGTCAATAACGATTCAAACCGATTTAATAAATATGTATGCAAAAATAGAAGAATAGACCACACGGATAAAGCTGAGATACATCATCACGTCATGTGTAAAATGATCAAAGAGTTAACATAATTATTTACCTAAACTTTATCTAAGGCAATAATCTATATTTAGAGCACTGTTATTGGCCAGCGCATATATTAAAGATGTTTTCACATCCAAAATCTATGGGCCAGCTTATCGTCACAACGGCCAGGTGAACTGTTACCCTAGGCCACCTCCCGCGCTTTATCAACGCATTAAGCGCAAATATTTGTTATTATCTCCTCGCAATTCTGTCGCCCTGGTGTTCGTGGATCGACCGACTTTGAAAACCTCACGGTCAGCTCAGAACTGCTCGTGCATGCTTTTGACCTTAGATAAAGTATAGTAACCTCTTTGGTTCTGACCGATCGTGACGTTACACGAGTCTGTCTGCTTACATAAAACTTTCGAAGATCCACTGCTATAAATAAGAATAATTTGTTTGTTTGGTTTCTTTGGGTCTCCTCTTATGAGTGAAGACCCCGAGTCCCAGCAGTGGATCATTAAATGGGGTGCTTAGTCAGTTAATAACGTAATTACTGAATCAAAATTGACAGAAGCGAAGCTGCGGAGATAATGTTTTTAACAGACTTTATAAAAATAACAATTCAGATTTTTTATGTTACATGATAGCGGCGGTAGATTTTTTTTGTTCGGTAGATCATAGTTCAGGTCCCATATATATAGGTAAAAATTATCGAATTTTTCGGTGCAGATTATTTAGATTTAGACCAGGTACTTAGTGATAGATTCTTATAAAACTCGGTCGCGTGTCTGAATATTTAATTTTATAACGAAGTTGGTTTTTGTTTTATCGTATAAAATAAATAAATTGAAATCTACTTATATTTACATTGTGAATTAAGATTCGTTTTTTATGTAACAGATATGCATCAGACTGATTTGATACAGATGATTCAAGGAAACGGGCTGTGAACAGCATACGACTTATATTGCCTTTTTTCCAACGCCAGATACCCATAACATGCAAGAACAAGAAAAAAACATAGTATTGTACATAAAAGTTTTATATTACTTTTGAAAAAAAAAAGAAACAAGTAAAGCCACGGGGAAAATGTATGGTAGTTCAGCAAAATTACAATATTGCACAGGGTCGAAAATGTATTTATAGACCGCAGGCCCGTGAACAAAATTTATGGGTCATCTGATACAGCAGGAGACCTATGTAGGATGATAGAAGGGTATAAAGTAATAAGATTGAGCACTATGCCGTCACTTGTAAGCTGTCCAACTGAGTGCAGTTGAAGAGGGGGGGTTCTAAACCTCGATCATTTCTCCTTGTCGCATGATTTTTGTACGGCGTTGCGGAATAATAGATAAGAAGAGGTATTGAAACTATAAAAATTATAAATTTTAAAATTCTTATTGTTAGTTTGTGAAAAAAATTCATGATTTTCCGACGATTTACAGAGTAAGTTTGGTCATTTGATTATGTTCAGCTTTGGTTCCATACAGTTTCAATACCTCTTCTAATACATTATTTCGCAATGCCGTACAAAAATCATGCGACAAGACGAAATGATCGAGGTTTAGAACCCCCCCCTCTTCAACTGCACTCAGTTGGACAACTTACAAGTGATGGCATAGTGCTCAATCTTATTACTTTATACCCTTCTATCATCCTACATAGGTCTCCTGCTGTATCAGATGACCCATAAATTTTGTTCACGGGCCTGCAGTCTATTATTCCCAAACCATATTTCCATCTATGAGGTCAGAATGTCAATGCCCACTAGAGCTGAATTTCATAAATACTCAAATCCTAGGTTACACGCGTAGCTTAGCTCTTTGAAGTACCAGGGAAGCAGAGAAGCCAAGACGTTCTCGTATTTTGACGATTGCGACGTATTCCAACGTCAGTTATTCAAGAATTCCAAATATGTGTACTGGGCGGGCGCTGGATGCAGTTAAATGTGCAGTATATGAGGACCGCATTCGGTGTACAGTTTTGAACCCGGAAAAGGATGCAGTGTAAGATTCTTGATGCTGATTTTTTTTACGAGGGTTGGCCCTTAACCATCAGGTATTTGTATTGAATACATGATTTAGTATCATTATATAATTGTTTTAGTTGCAATATCAAATTGTTTTTATAATTAAGTAGCGATCCGCGCAGGTTTCGTCGGTTTTGTTTTTTATGAGTAAATTATACTAAAATAATATTTGAAACTTCTGTTACCTTGAATACGAGAGTCCGTGTTCTCGGTCAGATTTTGCTTTAGTACTTTAAAGGAAACTTTCAAAGTTCTTATTTCTATGTAGCAAATGTCCCACGCACAGCAGTCCAATCCAATTTAAAGTCAAGTGTTTTAATATTTCGAAGACAATGACTAACTTATTAGTATTTGTTTTAATTCGAATTCGAATTAATGGTTTGTTTAATTCACTTTTGATGATAAAGGCCGATTTTTCTTCGTTTTCGAAGATATCAATAAAACAGATATAAATATAGATAATGATATAAATATTTTTAAATTGATATATGTTATATTTATTTTCATAGTGTTAAAATCAATTCATCTCTGACTATTGCGATCGTTGCGGTTGTTTTAATGGCTCAAAGTGAAATAGATCATTGAGAGTAGAATTATATGGTTCACAATGGCGTAATAAGTTCGCAACTCAAACAAAGTTCAAAGAATGAAATGGAATTTTTTTTTTTGTATGGAAATGTGGAGAGTATCTCTCTCGTACTTGTCTGTGAAATGTGGTATCTTAACTTAATGCATTCGCTTGCAAATAAACAGTCCAAGATACCAGAGCCACTAAATTTTACGAATTTTCTTAGGAACGAAATGTGGACTAAAAAAATTGGCCGTCTAAACAAGGTAGCGAAAATGCATGTATTCTTAGTACATAACTAATTCTACTCAATCATCCGCATTTCGTTCATCAGAAAATACGTGACATCTGGCGGCCATTGGATCTTACTCTAAAGTGCAGCATATTTGCAAGTGAATGCACACACACACCCTCTCTCTCTCACACACACACACAAGCCCTGTTTCGTTTTGTAAGCAATAAACTAATCGTAGAACTCTACGATCGTAGAGTAGAGAATCTAGAATCTATGAAATTAGTAGTTAATGAATGGCACTTAATAAACTCATAAATAATGTCGCCTAGAGAGAGGTCTAGTGCAAGGTAAGTGCATCTGCCTAGATTTATCTACCAGGAAAGCATGACAACCGAAGAAGTTTTCAGAACACAAGTTGTCTCATGTTTATTTTATAAGAGGGCGAGAGCATAAATTGATAACAATCGTACTCGAATTGGCTGAGATTGTAAACAACATATTTTCTGGTTTCCGATTGGTTAGTTAATACCTACTCTCAAGGCGTAGTACTTTGTAAACTAAATTTTATTTCAACACTTATTTGGTTTATAAATGTCAGGTGTGATGCAAAATTGCATCTTCTTAAATATCCCATCCCTTAGATCCCTTGATCCCTTGTATGCAATCTTGAAGTAGTCGAATGTAAGTGCAATTGAGTGCAACGTTATACCAGGGGAACATAAAGAGTAAAGAACTAAATTAATAAAGGAAATCTGGAGCTGTTGTTGAACGCAAGTAGCGTTTAGGCGAACGAACCACTTATCAAAAAGTCAGCCGAAAAGATAAAAAATACCTAAAGAAGTTAATTATACCGAATTTTATTAATTATCGTATATCTGTTTATAATTACTTTAAAAGGTTTAATAATTCAATGTCAAATATTATATATCATATTGTAGAGGTTATAAGCGGAGAACCGAAGAGGCTTTGTGGCACATTTGCTGCAGTCGAGGTGCATTTTCAAATGATATCAACAGAATTTCACGATTGAAGTAAATTAATAAACTAAATCATTTGAACTTATTCAAATTAAATGTAAATTATTACACATTTATCACGTTTTTATAGAGCTACACAGAAAATGTATACTCTATAAAATAACTGAAATTCGAATTTACGAGTACCTACAAGAAAAAAATATTATATTTGATTAATGTTTTTTAAAATAAAAAGTGACGAATCGAGCATTACATGTGCCTGATGGTAAGCAACATGCCTGCCACATAACAGCACAGTGATACGTAGCTATTGGAACACGAAGAGTCCAAATCAATACCTAGCACTGCACTGCGCTCGTCACCCAGAGATCTAAAATGTTATATCTTTATGCCCTGTAATTTCTCTGGGAACATTCCCCTACAAGCCGGAACACAGTAATGTAAAAACACATTAATTAAAATCACATTTTGGAATAAATATACATTTTAAGTTAAAAAACCTAACAATATAAATTCACTATCTAATCTTCTTTTATTTTACAGGCTAGTTCATAATATGGATCATATTTGCCATTTAAATGTGCTTATTTTAGTAAATATTTGAATATTTTCAATTTAACATTATTAAACACAATAGAGTGATGTTTATTTGTTTTGTATTTCTGGCCAATAGTCTCAATAGTTTAAATATGAGATGTAATAATAAAAAAAAAGCCGCTGTCACGAGTTGACGTTCTTTTCATATCGCTTTGTAATTTTATTTAATTTCACCCGTTTTTTTTAGAGTTATTATCGTTTATTTGCTAAATAACAAACAGGAAAACACAACGAAAACAGCAAAAAATAATAAGGTATTACAATAAAACCTGATCTCAAACAGAACTAATACGATGAATTTTGACAATGTCATAACACGCAAAAACATTCAATATTATGCAAAAATATCAAGAAACGGAATGAAAATACAAATGAAATTATGATTACGCGGTCGAGAGGACGACATGAAGCGGATCCAAACGCACGTTTACCACCAGTTCGTGTTCCGTCACCGTCACCATCGAGTTCGTCGTCGGAGGAGGAAGTGTTTGTGACTCCTCCCGACACAAGTGCTTCAACGAGTGACACAGACACGACGCGGACCCCGTCGCCCACAAGAACAGGACGTCGTGGGCGTCCGCCGCTGCCGGCACGCTTGGGGCCTGTGAGGCTACCTGCCTCGCGCCCGGCCCTCGCTACCGGTGGTGTAGTGCGTCGCATGCGATGGACTCGCCAAATGAACGAGAACTGCATGCGCGCCTATTACAGGGCTACAGAGGGGAGGAACCCACCTGACCGCGTACTGTGCCAGGATGCTGCTTCTGTTTCAGGCCTTCGAACCGACCGTCGCCGTTTCCGCCCAACGATTGTCAGACCAAGTCCGCGCCATCCGGCGATGCAAGTTGCTGGATGACTCGGCACTTGATCGGGTACGCCTGGAAGAACAACGTACTCGCCCAGCTCCTGCTTCGACTCGAGATCCGCCCGCCGCGTCGTCGACCCTGGCTTCAGTGCCAACATCAGTGGCGACACTTGCGGCGCCGGTCGATCTCGATATCGAGGAGGGAGATTCGGCGAGTACCGGCTTATCTGACCAGGTAATAGAGCAACTGAGGAGCGCTCTGGAAGACGCGATCTTGCGATATAGATCCACACCCAACTCTAGGCCGCGCTTACCGCGTTTGCCCACCCATAAACGGAATTTGGCTTTGATGGGAGCCCTGAATACTTTGCTAGTGCCCTACCTGGGAACTAGCAAAGATTTGACTGATACCCATTCTAATCTGTACTGTGGTGCTATCGCGGCGTGTCGCGTTGCACGTGTCAAGTTCCCAGACACTGACCGTACAATGCGAACCGCTGGGAATGTACCCGCATGGCAAGTACGAATAGAACGGCGTATCAGCAAATTCAGGACTCTTATTGCAAAGCTAATCTGCTTCAGTCAGGGGAACAGTCGTCCCCGAGTCATGCGTTTCGTAGCACAGGCGTTTGCTGGGACTGGTATCAGTCGCCAGCACTATCTTGCCAATGTTACGGAACGCATTGACTACCTGAAGCAGAAAGTTTATGCGTGGGCAAACCGTATTCGCCGCTACAGAGAGCGTGTGAATCGATATCGGCAAAATCGCGACTACCTGAGCGATCAAAGGAAGGTGTACCGAAGCTGGGAGGAACTACTGGTCCACGTGTGAACGATACGCAGCTACCGGATGTCAGCGCCATGAAAAGTTTCTGGCGCAGCATCTGGTCGGTGCCTGTCGAGCACACGGAGGGAGCTTGGATGCGTGTTATCGAACGTGCATGTGAGCTTATCGAACCCATGGAGTCTATTACGATCGACTCCATAGACGTTAGTTGTGCTATCCGGACGGCTCAGAACTGGAAAAGTCCTGGACCGGACGGATTGCACAACTTCTGGATAAAGTGGTTTCGGTGCTCACATGAACGTTTGGCAACACAATTCCAAGAAGCCCTGGATACGGGTTCTCTTCCCAGTTTCTTGACCACCGGAGTCACCTTCCTGCTCCATAAGTCTGGTAGTACCACGGAACCGAAGAACTACAGACCCATTACGTGCTTACCTACCATCTACAAGCTACTTACATCCATTCTGAGAGCAAAATTAATGCGCATATTGTCGCGAATAACGTTTTGGCCTCCTCTCAGAATGGATGTAAGATTGGGTCCCGTGGTACTAAGGAGCTGCTCCTCATTGACACGACCATTTGCCAACAAGTCAAACGAAACAAGGGAGCCCTCTCCGCTGTTTGGATTGACTATAAGAAGGTTATGATGCGGTGCCCATTCATGGCTAGAAAGGGTTTTAGAGTTGTACAAAATAAATCCAACTCTAAAATCTTTTCTAAGCAAATGCATGGGACAGTGGGTCACAGTCCTTCGTCAACCAGGTAGCGTAGACAGCTCTTTTGTTTCGGAGGACTTGATTAGGATTGAAAGAGGCATTTTCAGGGTGACAGTCTAAGTCCCCTATGGTTCTGCCTAAGTCTGAATCCTCTCAGCACTCTGCTGAAGGATTCAGAGTTAGGTTATCGTCTTCGTAGAGGAGGTGAGGTTATATCTCATTTGTTGTACATGGACGACCTCAAACTTTTTGCACCGAAACGCCAAGACTTGTTGGAGCTATTAAAAACCACGGAGGTTTTAGTAACGCCATCAAGATGGAGTTCGGTGTGAACAAGTGTGCGGTCATGCATGTACAGCGAGGGAAAGTAGTAAATTCAGAGAATTTACAACTTTCCGAGACTATAACTCTCAGATCTCTCTCCGAAGACGAGACCTAAAATATCTCGGTATGTCACAGTCCTTGGGTATTTCAGCAGATGACATTAAGAGATCGGTGAAGGAGCGCTTCTTGTGCCGGCTGACAAAAGTACTCAAAAGTCTTCTGTCAGGCGGTAACAAAGCGCGAGCCTTCAACGGTTGGGTAATGCCTCTGCTGATATACTCCTTTGGCATACTGAGATGGACTCAGACTGAGCTCGACGCCCTGGACAGAAAGGTCCGTCAACTGCTCACAACTCATCGCATGCTACACCCGCGCTCGTCTGTTATGAGACTGTATATTCCGCGGAAATGGGGGGGTCGAGGCTTTTTAAATGCCAAGAACCTACACAATCGCGAAGTATGCAGTCTCAGGGATTATTTCCGCAACAGCGAGTCCGGGATGCATCGCGATGTTGTGGCAGTTGACAGGAGCTCACGCCTCTTTCATTGGCAAACGAGAACTGGCGCAAACCATCGGTGCTCAGCACTGATGATCGCAAGGAAGTGTGGAAGAGCAAGGAGCTGCATGGGCGATTCTATTGGGCCTTGACGGGACCCGATGTGAATCTGCTCGCGTCGGTGAACTGGCTGCGCTTCGGGGACCTCTTCGGAGAAACCGAGGGTTTTGTCTGTGCAATTGCAGATGAAGTTATCAAGACGAACAATTACCGGAAATACATAATGAAGGACGGTACGGTCGACATTTGTCGGGCATGCCGCCGTCCAGGTGAATCTCTTCGTCATGTTATTTCCGGTTGTTCGCATCTTGCTAACGGCGAGTACTTGCACAGACATAACCTAGTAGCCAGGATCATCCACCAGCAACTTGCTCTTCGACACGGCCTTGTCGAGTCCGAGGTGCCGTACTATAAGTACGCACCTCTGCCAGTTCTCGAGAACGGTCGTGCGTTGCTCTACTGGGACCGCTCTATCATCACGGACAGGACTATTGTCGCCAATAAGCCTGATATCGTGCTGGTAGACCGGTCTCAACGTCGGGCTGTGATCGTCGATATCACCATACCACATGACGAGAACCTCGTGGAAGCTGAGAAGGACAAGCTTAGCAAGTACCTTGACTTGGCTCACGAGGTTACCGCCATGTGGAATGTTGATTCCACGATCATAGTCCCCATAGTCGTGTCGGCAAACGGCCTTGTAGCGAAAAGTCTCGACCAACATCTCAAGAGACTTTCGCTAGATGGTTGGATCAAGGGTCGGATGCAGAAGGCGGTCATCCTTGACACAGCGCGCATCGTCAGGAGGTTCCTCACTCTGCAGCCCTAACCACCGGTAGCTTGGGCCCTGCCCCCGCTGCTGGCGGCAAACTAGGTTTAAGTTTTTATAATGTTTTTATGTTGTTTTATATATCAATATTGTAAAAACTTAGTCTTAAGAAAAGAAATAAATACGTGAAAAATAATAATAAATAAATATTGGTGGACAATTCACACACAACACCATCTGACCCCAAACTAAGCAAAGCTTGTGTGATGGCAGCCAGATAGCTGATATAATACTTATATAGTTTTAAATACATACTTATTATAAATACAAACATCCAGACACAGAGTGCAAACATTTGAATTCATCACACAAATATTTGCACTGGGTGGGGGATCGAACCCACGACCCTCGGCCTCGCAGGCAGAGCTACTACCAACTAAGCCACTAGGGCAGTCAATGTGTATGTAATGTGTATGTATTTATTAACAACCACCGGTTTCTATTTGCATTGCATTGCATATCTATGCAGCAACGTAGTTGCAACAGGGTAGTTTCACTAGGACATCAGAAAGCTGAAGGAGGTAGATGATGCCAAGGGACTGGCGGACTTGCACCCGAAGTAGTTATTTCTTGTAAATTTTAGTTCAAACATTGCACATTGTTGCATTTCCATGTTACAATATTGCAGCAGCTAAGGTTGTTATATATGAATATCAAAGAAAATGTATTGTCAATAAATTTAAAATCAATGCAATAAATTTAAATTTGAAATCTTGTATGTAGGTATCAGACCATCTATATTCCCGATGAAAGAGAAACTAAACATGTATGTTTCCCAGTATAACATGACCCAAAGCTTTGCTGCAATCCAGCAGATTCATAGCTCAAGATAAGAGGCCGTCTGTTTACGGTCATCTTGGAATTACAACCTATGATTTGGCACTGTGTCGTGCACTCTATTTCGCATGAGTGTTGCATTGTTATGGGATATAGGTGAACAGCAAAAGACTACGTTAAGTGAATTAGCTCCAAAGTTGTAAGCCCACTCTCTGCTAAAATTTGGTGGAAGGTTTTTTAAATTTATTTTAATATGATTGTCGACATATCGCGTTTATCTAGGAAATTGATTCTAGAGCATTCATAGCTCACTTACACTCCATTTCATCTAACTACTTTCTTTCAGACTGTCGCATTCTCGATATATATAATTAATATTTTATTGTTGTAAGAGTTGAAGTGCTAAGAACGTCGAGGCTGTGGAATGCGTTGTCGGAGTGGGTTTTGCCTGATGTTTACAAACTTAGTGTCTTCAAATCGAGATTGAATCCAGTTTTTTTAGGTAAGCACGCTCTGTATTAGACCGCAACGTCGCTTAACATTAGGCGAGATGGCGGTCAAGTGTAAACCTACAAAAGTTAAGAAAAAGTGTACCAGACCTTCGTAGTCTAATACCAACAAACCCTTTTTCTACGGGACAGGCTTGAAAACCTGGCACTGGTTTCTGGTTGACATTACGGAACCTCAAACAAAACTGTTAGACACTTTTTACGTCAAGCCGAAAAGTGGAATGTTTTTTGTTCGCTTTGTCCTCAATACTCAATCGTGTATTGCTTCATTATGTTACAGATAGAAAGAATTAGGTATACAGATAGAATTTAGTACAAAATTAAGTCGCAACACAATATACCCAAACGGGCATTGCAATTCAATTATCGTTTTGGAGTGAAGTGTTATGTTTTCATTTATTTTATTTATTTATTAAGAAACACCAACAGTATATATAATTAAAATTACAAAAAAACATAACATAAAAATAGAGTTCTGATATATATATATATATATATATATATATATATAGCTGAGATTTCGTCGCGAACTTTTTAATATATTATTGAATCCATTTTAGAGTTTTTTTGGCTTCTATCGATATTTGTCCTACGGCTAGTCAGGACCGATAGGACGTAAATGGCAATGGCTATAAAACTGGCGTCCACCTGCTTTTGGCGTCCGCATACCGGACGCCACTTTTATAGCCATTGCCATTTACGTCCTATCGGTCCTGACTAGCCGTAGGACAAATATCGATAGAAGCCAAAAACTCTAAAATGGATTCAATAATATATTAAAAGTTCGCGACGAAATCTCAGCGCAGGTGAGGCGCTGCTGTCGCGCGTATATTCACAGCCGTATAACTCGGAGATTTCCTGACTATGGATCCGCGTATTTGGCGTCCGCAACTGCGACGTTGCCAGCTCGCAACAATAGATCACATAATATTTATCACGGACTGAAATCAAAAAAATTATATTCGCCGTAGGTGGCGTTGTACGCGTTGCGTATTATTAGAAGTCCGACTTCATTTAAACTTTCAAAAAGTTGCAAATAATAAATGATGTGTTATTGGAATGTATTAGATGTAGATAGAAGATGAATTATCGAGGATTTCGGAGAAGAAAAATAATATCATATACGGACTCTCAATAGCTATATACGGACGTCCAATTGCCATTTTTTTTAATTATTTAATAGGTTTGCACTTGACCACCATCTCGCCTGATGTTAAGTGACGATGCAATCTACAATGGAGCGTGCTTACCTAGAAGAAAACGATTCACTCTCGATTTGAAGACACCAATATTGTAACTATAAGGGAAAACCCACTGAGGCAACGCATTCCACAACCTAGACGTTCTTGTCACAAACTTGGAGTCAAATCTCTTCGTTGGTGTTTTCGGAACATCAACCATGGAACGATGTCGCTTTTTTGAGATACGAGAAGTCTGATAGAAAAAAGGACAAGATGGTATTAGATCATGTAGATCAATTGCACACTCTCCGAAGTATAACCGGTATAAAACCGATAAGCTAGCAATTTTGCGGCGATGATCAAGACTTTGGATTCTTTTACGCACAAGAGTGTCATTACATATGAGCCTTTCGGCACGTCTCTCAATCGATTCCAAAGTCTCCAGCTGATGCTTAGCCGATTCATCCCAAAGGTGCGAACAGTACTCCATACAGGAGCGTATCTGTGCTTTATTTAACGTGAACAACTGTTCAGAATTGAATCTGTATGTCTATCTGAATGGTATCTTCGCACCTTTGAGAGAATACCTAGTTTTTGGTGGCTAATTTAGCCTTAGACTCAATATACGTACTAAAATTGAGCGTCGACGATAAAGAGAAGAAATATACGGACGCTCAATAGGTATATACGGACGTCCAATTGCTATATACGGACGCTCAATAGCTACATACGGACGTTCAATTACTATATTATACGGACGCTCAATAGCTATATACGGACGTCGAATTACTATATACGGACGCTCAATAGCTATATACGAACGTCCAATTGCTATAAACGGACGCTCAATAGCTGTATACGGACGTCCAATTGCTATATATAGATGTCCAATTCAAATCCAGTGAGATATTTTCCCACCGGGGACGTCAAGAAAAGTTGTTTAAAAATATTTCTTCATACTGCCAGTAATTCCCATTTGTCCCTCGTCATCTCTCATCATCATCAGCCGCAAGACGTCCACTGCTGAACATAGCCCTCCCCTCTAGATTTCCACAACAAACGGTCCTGCGCAACCTGCAACCAGCGGTTTCCAGCGACCTTTGTGAGGTCATCTGTCCAAATAGTGGGAGTCCGTCCAACACTGCGTCTTCCAGTTCGTGGTCGCCTTTCGAGATACTTTCTTCCCCATCGGTTGTCAGTTTTGCGAGCGATGTAGCCAGCCCATTGCCACTTCAGCTTTCTTATTCTGAGCTATGTCGGCCACTTTCGTTCTTTTGTGAACATCCTCATTACGGATTCTGTCACGTAGAGAGACTCTAAACATAGCTCTCTCCAAAGCTCGCTGTGTAACTTTGAGTTTCGTGTTGAGGCCTACAGTTAAGGACCACGTCTCAGTTCCATAAGCCATCACGGGCAACAAGCACTACTTAAATACTTTTGTCTTTAGGAATTGGGGTATTTTGGACTCAAAGATGGGCCGAAGTTTCCCGAACGCTGCCCATCCGAGTTGGATCCTTCGCTGGACCTCTTTGTCGAAGTTGGATCTACCTATTTAGATCTTTTGACCTAAGTAAACGTATTCGCCAATAACTTCGAGTGTTGTATTGCCAACAATAACCGGTACAGGTGTGAACAGTTTCGGAGATATAACATCTCCCTTCCTCACGCCTTTCTGTAGCTGGATATATTTTGTGCACCGGTCCTGTAATCGGACAGACATTGTGGCTTTGCTGTTATACTCTTCAACGCTGGAAAAACTGAAGCACTGCCTAGGTTTCGATGAAATCGAAGGCTTTCTCATAGCCCATAGACGCTATACATCATTATCTGCAGCCTGCCCATTGCCATTTCAACTTGCTAATTTTAAAAGCTATGACGAGGACCTTCATTCTTCTGCGGATTTCCTAGTTGCGGGTTTTGTCACGCAGTGAAATTCCAACATAGCTCTCTCCATTGCCCGTTGCGCAACTTTGAGTTTGCATATCATGCCAATATGCAATAGTTGGCGACCACGTCTCAGTACCATATATCATCACTGGTAACACACACTGATGGTAAACTTTCGCCATGAGAGTTTGTGATATTTCTGGCGAGAAGATGTGATGCCAAACACTGCCCATCCGAGTTGGATTCGTCGGCTGACCTCCTTGTCAAAGTTTGATCTGCCTAACTGGATCATCTGACCTAGATAAGCGTAATGGTCGCCACTTTCGATACTGCCGTTTCATACATGGACCGGTCTCTGAGCACTGAGCCAAAGTCATAATGACTATATCGTCGGCAAATCGAAGGTGGGTGATGTATTTGCCATTAATGTTGATACCATATCCGTTGTAGTTTAAAAGCTTAAAATATCCTCCAATGCAGAGGTGAACAGTTTCGGAGAGATAACGTCTCCCTGTCTCCCCTTTTTGCATTTGGATCGGATTTGTGCATTGGTCCTGAAGACGGATAGACATGGTGGCTTTGTTGGATAAACACTTCAACACTTCGATATACCTACGCTATACATAGTAGCCGATTATACTCGTCGGTTTTCTGTATAATCTGCCGAAGTGTATGGATATGGTCTGTGGTACTCGTACTATAGTATTTTATAAGTAAGTAAATTTTATAAGTATTATATCAGCTATCTGGCCGCCATAGTACAAGCTTTGCTTAGTTTGGGGTCAGATGGTGTTGTGGGTGGTGTCTACCAATATTTTTGGAAACCGGCTTGTTTGGGTGGCTGGAAGTCGTCAAACCTGCGTGCGAGACAATTCGTGATTACTTATAAACGTGGCTCAGAAGTGAGATGGGTATGTATTTCTTCAACAAAGTGATGTCACCTTTTTGTAGAAGAGCACCACCACACTTCAGCTCCACGCTTCAGGCGTATTACCGTCAAGTATGACGGAGTAGAACAGCTCCTGAAGGACTTTAAGTAACCGTTTTCCACCCGCTCTCAGAAACTCAGCACCCGTTTGTTTCTACTAGGGATAAATGTGTGGAGACAAATGGGAATAATCCAGTATGGCGCAACACGATTGGCAGCAGTATTTCTACCATAGAGTAGCTCGTTGCCAAACATAACTGCTTCACATAGCGCCGTATTTTTATAATTAAAGTGGCCAGGCTATTGAACATCCGTATATAACTATTAGGCGTCCGTATATAGATATTGGACGTCCGTATATCATATTGGACGTCCGTATATTACATTGGACGTCTGTATATAATATTGGTTCAGTCCATGTCAGGATACAATCCCGGTTTTATCTTATTTACATTTGTGTTGATCCACAAATGAGGTTATTACGTACCTATTGTAGTGGTAGGACTCTTGGCAGAGTCCGCCTGGGGAAGTACCACACCTTTACCAGTTATTCTACCGCCAAGCAGTAATGTGCAAACATTACTGTGTTCCGGTTTGAAGGGCAATGTTTCCAGAGAAATTACAGGGCTTAGAGATATAAGATCTTAGATCTCTGGGTGACGAGCGCAGTGCAGTGCTAGGTAATAATTTGGACTCTTCATGTTCCAATAGCTGCGTGTCACTGTGCTGTTATGTGTCAGGCATGTTGCTTACCATCAGGCACATGTCCTGATCGTCTCGTCACTCTTTATTTAAAAAAAAAACCTACTTGTCTTAAATTAATAAAAAATAAATAAATAAATATTGGTGGACAATTCACACACAACACCATCTGACCCCAAACTAAGCAAAGCTAAAAAAATATGACTAAACAAACATGTACTTGTAATGTAATTTAATCTGTACATTTATGCTTGTTATTCTAGATAATACCTGCGATTATTGGTGTAAAAATCTCATAAATAGGAGCTTAATTTTTTTTTATCTTATTAAGTAATTGTTTATTACTAAACTTTGTCAAAATCACAATTCATTCATCTGTGATCGTTCACAACAAGACGCCTTATAACAATTTCAATACCTTAATATTGTGAGAATAAATTTGTAGATAGATAATAATAAAGAATATAAAAATATCGGGCATCCGTATAACTATAGATCTTACGAAATTGAAGTAAAAGAAAGAGAAAGTAAATCTAAACTAGCTGGCAACGTCGCACTCACAAATGCCGTTCATCCTATGCAGACGCTAAATAGTCGATGCCATTGGTAAATCAAGATCAATATATCCAGGACGTTTATAATTAATGACCATGGTTCGGGGTTCAAAAATGTTGCGGCACGAACGTAAGAGGAATATCGCGAAAAATTAAATTATCAGAAAACGATGTATCCCACGGAGATGGAAATCGAAAAACTAAGCAATATTCATTAAGAGATGTTAAAATAAGCAAGAGGAACCGGAGGACGTCGTAATGATGCACGACGTGCATGACGCCAAAAATATTGTAGGATGTAAATATATATATATATATATTTACATCCTCCAAACAATTAGCCGTCCTCTGAAGAAAAAAGTGCATTTAAACTGACGTCCACCTGCTTTTGGCGTCCGCATACTGGACGCCACTTTTATAGCCATTGCCATTTACGTCCTATCGGTCCTGACTAGCCGTAGGACAAATATCGATAGAAGCCAAAAAAACTCTAAAATGGATTCAATAATATATTAAAAAGTTCGCGCCGAAATCTCAGCGCAGGTGAGGCGCTGCTGTCGCGCGTATATTCACAGCCGTATAACTCGGAGATTTCCTGACTATGGATCCGCGTATTTGGCGTCCGCAACTGCGACGTTGCCAGCTCGCAACAATAGATCACATAATATTTATCACGGACTGAAATCAAAAAAATTATATTCGCCGTAGGTGGCGAGTAGGTTGTACGCGTTGCGTATTATTAGAAGTCCGACTTCATTTAAACTTTCAAAAAGTTGCAAAAAATAAATGATGTGTTATTGGAATGTATTGGATGTAGATAGAAGATGAATTATCCAGGACTTCGGAGAAGAAAAATAATATGATATACGGACGCTCAATAGCTATATACGGACGTCTAATTGCCATTTTTTTATTATTTAATAGGTTTGCACTTGACCACCATCTCGCCTGATGTTAAGTGACGATGCAATTTACAATGGAGCGTGCTTACCTAGAAGAAAACGATTCACTCGATTTGAAGACACCAATATTGTAACTATAAGGAAAACCCACTGAGGCAACGCATTCCACAACCTAGACGTTCTTGTCACAAACTTGAGTCAAATCTCTTCGTTGGTGTTTTCGGAACATCAACCATGGAACGATGTCGCTTTTTTGAGATACGAGAAGTCTGATAGAAAAAGGACAAGGTGGTATTAGATCATGTAGATCAATTGCACACTCTCCGAAGTATAATCGGTATAAAACCGATAAGCTAGCAATTTTGCGGCGATGATCAAGACTTTGGAGTCTTTTACGCACAAGAGTGTCATTGCCTATGAGCCTTTCGGCACGTCTCTCAATCGATTCCAAAGTCTCCAGCTGATGCTTAGCCGATCCATTCCAAAGGTGCGAAAAGTATTCCATACAGTAGCGTATCTGTGCTTTATTTAACGTGAGAAACTGTTCAGAATTGAATCTGAATGGTATCTTCGCATCTTTGAGAGAATACCTAGTTTTTGGTGGCTAATTTAGCCTTATACTCAATATACGTGCTAAAATTGAGCGTCGACGATAAAGAGAAGAAATATACGGACGCTCAATAGCTATATACGGACGTCCAATTGCTATATACGGACGCTCAATAGCTATATACGGACGTTCAATTACTATATACGGACGCTCAATAGCTATATACGGACGTCGAATAACTATATACGGGCGCTCAATAGCTATATACGGACGTCCAATTGCTATAAACGGACGCTCAATAGCTGTATACGGACGTCCAATTGCTATATATGGATGTCCAATTCAAATCTAGTGAGATATTTTCCCACCGGGGACGTCAAGAGAAGTTGTTGAAAAATATTTCTTCATACTGCCAGTAATTCCCATTTGTCCCTCGTCATCTCTCATCATCATCAGCCGAAGGACGTCCACTGCTGAACATAGGCCTCCCCCCTAGATTTCCACAACAAACGGTCCTGCGCAACCTGCAACCAGCGGGTTCCAGCGACCTTTGTGAGGTCATCTGTCCATATAGTGGGAGTCCGTCCAACACTGCGTCTTCCGGTTCGTGGTCGCCACTCGAGAACGCCACACTTTTTCCCCCATCGGTTGTCAGTTTTGCGAGCGATGTAGCCAGCCAGCCAGCCAGCATTGCCACTTCAGCTTTCTTATTCTGAACTATGTCGGCCACTTTCGTTCTTTTGCGAACATCCTCATTACGGATTCTGTCGCGTAGAGAGAATCTAAACATATCTCTCTCCAAACCTCGCTGTGAGCTTTGTGTTGAGGCCCACAGTTAAGGACCACGTCTCAGTTCCATAAACCATCACGGGCAACAAGCACTACTTAAATACTTTAGGAATTGGGGTATTTTGGACTCAAAGATGGGCCAAAGTTTCCCGGACGCTGCCCATCCGAGTTGGATCCTTCGCTGGACCTCTTTGTCGAAGTTGGATCTACCTATTTAGATCTTTTGACCTAGGTAAACGTATTCGCCAATAACTTCGAGTGTTGTATTGCCAACAATAATCGGTACAGGTGTGAACAGTTTCGGAGATATAACATCTCCCTGCCTTACGCCTTTCTGTAGCTGGATATGTTTTGTGCACTGATCCTGTAATCGGACAGATATTGTGGTTTTGCTGTTATACACTTCAACGCAGGAAAAACTGAAGCACTGCCCAGGTTTGCCCAGGTGAAATCGAAGGCTTTTTCATAGCCCATATACGCTATACATCATCATCTGCAGCCTGCCCATTGCCACTTCAACTTGGTAATTTTAAAAGCTATGACGATGACCTTCGTTCTTCTGCGGATTTCCTCGTGTCGGGTTTTGTCACGCAGTGAAACTCCAAGCATAGCTCTCTCCATTGCCCGTTGCGCAACTTTGAGTTTGCATATCATGCCAATATGCAATAGTTGGCGACCACGTCTCAGTACCATATATCATCAATGGTAACACACACTGATTGTAAACTTTCGCCTTGAGAGTTTGTGATATTTCTGACGAGAAGATGTGATGCCAAACACTGCCCATCCGAGTTGGATTCGTCGGCTGACCTTTTTGTCAAAGTTTGATTTGCCTAACTGGATCATCTGACCTAGATAAGCGTAATGGTCGCCACTTTCGATACTGCCGTTTCAAACATGGACCGGTATGGGTGCAACATGGGCATTTGACATGATTTTGTGTCTTACCCATGTTCATTTTTAGCCCTACCTGTTGAGAGACAGTATTGAGGTCTCTGATCATTGAGCCAAAGTCATTAATGTTGATACCATATCCATTCTAGTTTAAAAGCTTAAAATATCCTTCAATGCAGAGGTGAACAGTTTCGGAGAGATAACGTCTCCCTGTCTCCGTTTTTGCATTTGGATCGGATTTGTGCATTGGTCCTGAAGACGGATAGACATGGTGGTTTTGTTGTATAAACACTTCAACACTTCAATATACCTACGCTATACATAGTAGCCGATTATACTCGTCGGTTTTCTGTATAATCTGCCGAAGTGTATGGATATGGTCTGTGGTACTCGTACTATAGTATTTTATAAGTATTATATCAGCTATCTGGCCGCCATAGTACAAGCTTTGCTTAGTTTGGGGTCAGATGGTGTTGTGGGTGAATTGTCTCAACAATATTTTCGGAATCCGGCTTGTTTGGGTAGCTGGAAGTCGTCAAACCTGCGTGCGAGACGATTCGTGATTACTTATAAACGTGGCTCAGAAGTGAGGTGGGTTCTTCAACAAAGTGAAGTCACCTTTTTTGTAGAAGAGCACCACCACTCTTCAGCTCCACGCTTCTGGCGTATTACCGTCAAGTATGACGGAGTAGAACAGCTTCTGAAGGACTTTAAATAACCGTTTTCCACCCGCTCTCAGAAACTCAGCACCCGTTTGTTTCTACTGGGGATAAATGTATGGAGACAAATGGGAATAATTCAGTATGGCGCAACACGATTGGCAGCAGTATTTCTACCATACAGTAGCTCGTTGCCAAAGATAACTGCTTCACATAGTGCCGTATTTTTATAATTAAAGTGGCCAGGCTATTGAACATACGTATATAACTATTAGGCGTCCGTATATAGATACTGGACGTCCGTATATCATATTGGACGTCCGTATATTACATTGAACGTCTATATATAATATTGGTTCAGTCCATGGCAGGATACAATCCCGATTTTATCTTATCTACATAATTTGTGTTGATCTACAAATGAGGTTATTACGTACCAACTTTTTGCGTCTGTATAGGATGAATGGCATTTGTGAGTGCGACGTTGCCAGCTAGTTTAGATTTACTTTCTCTTTCTTTTACTTCAATTTCGTAAGATCTATGGTTATACGGATGCCCGATATTTTTATATTCTTTATTATTATCTATCTACAAATTTATTCTCACAATGTTAAGGTATTGAAATTATTATAAGGCGTCTTGTTGTGAATGATCACAGATGAATGAATTGTGTGATAAAATGTATGTCACACTTCCACACACGTGTCCATTCCATTGTTACTAGTTAGTAACAATGGATTTTGACAAAGTTTAGTAAACAATTACTTTATAATAAGATAAAGAAAATTAAGCTCCAGTTTAAGAGATTTTTACACGAATAATCGCAGGTAGTATCTAAAATAACAAGCATAAATGTAGATGTACATGTTTGTTTAGTCATATTTTTTATTAATCTATGACAAGTTGGTACGTAATAACCTCATTTGTAGATCAACACAAATGTAGATAAGATAAAATCGGGATGGTATCCTGCCATGGACTGAACCAATATTATATATAGACGTCCAATGTAATATACGGACGTCCAATATAATATACGGATGTTCAATATGTATATACGGACGCCTAATAGTTATATACGGATGTTCAATAGCCTGGCCATTTAAATTATAAAAATACGGCTCTGTGTGAGGCAGTACTGTTTGGCAACGAGCTACTGTATGGTAGACATACTGCTGCCAATCGTGTTGCGCCATACTGGATTATTCCCATTTGTCTCCATAGATTTATCCCCAGTAGAAAGAAACGGATGCTGAGCTTTTGAGAGCGGGTGGAAAACGGGTACTTAAAGTCCTCCAGAAGCTGTTCTACTCCGTCATACATGACGGTAATACGCCAGAAGCGTGGAACTGAAGTGGTGTGGTGTGGTGGTGGGTAAGACAAAAATCATGTCAAATGCCCATGTTGCACCCATACCGGTCCATGTTTGAAACGGCAGTATCGAAAGTGGCGACCATTATGTTTATCTAGGTCAGATGATCCAGTTAGGCAGATCAAACTTTGACAAGGAGATCAGCCGACGAATCCAACTCGGATGGGTAGCATTTGACGTCACATCTTCTCGTCAGAAATATCACAAACCCTCAATGCGAAAGTCTACAATCCGTGTGTGTTGCCAGTGATGATATATGGTACTGAGACGTTGTCGCTAACTATGGCATATTTGCGTGATATGCAAGCTCAAAGTTGCGCAACGGGCAATGGAGAGAGCTATGCTTGGAATTTCACTGCGTGACAAAAGCCGCAATTATTATAATATAATTTAATACCTTAACATTGTGAGAATAAATTTGTAGATAGATAATAATAAAGAATATAAAAATATCGGGTATCCGTATAACTATAGATCTTACGAAATTGAAGTAAAAGAAAGAGAAAGTAAATCTAAACTAGCTGGCAACGTCGCACTCACAAATGCCGTTCATCCTATGCAGACGCTAAATAGTCGATGCCATTGGTAAATCAAGATCAATATATCCAGGACGTTTATAATTAATGACCATGGTTCGGGGTTCAAAAATGTTGCGGCACGAACGTAAGAGGAATATCGCGAAAAATAAAATCATCAGAAAACGATGTATCCCACGGAGCTGGCAATCGAAAAACTAAGCAATATTCATTAAGAGATGTTAAAATAAGCAAGAGGAACCGGAGGACGTCGTAATGATGCACGACGTGCATGACGCCAAAAATATTGTAGGATGTAAATATATATATATATATATATATATATATATATATATATATATGTTTCACAGTCAATTACCAAGTTTTCGTCCTCGAAGGTTCTCAGGTCGTCAGTTAAAAACTCGGATATACTATAATAGGCTTTGGACAGCAGCAGATTTCCCAAAGTTCTAATAAATCTACGCTCATCTTCAATTTCCTTTACTTTGATGGGAAGCTTATTAAATTATATTAGCCATCACATGCGGACCGGTACTATGTAACGTAAGTTTTGATCTCTGTGTTTTTAAATTATATTTATAGAATGTCCTAATAGGATAGCGCCGGTTGTCTGCTACTTTGTCAAACAAAAGTGGATATTTCTTCACAAATTTGCAATTTTCAAATATATTAAAGTGATGTCAGAGTTAAAATTTTGTAGTCATTTGATTGTTGTTATTCGAGTAGTGTTTTTCCGATGGACAAAATGTTTGGTTTCTTCTAGGTGAGGCGAACTGACAAACAAACGCAAATTTTCATTTTAATATTCACAGATCGTTAAATTATAATTTGACGTCACTTTGTAGACTTTGTTTCCCATCACTATCGCTTTTACTTAGTTGAGAAGAAATAGGAAACCAATTCTAGCTAGTCTCAGCCCAGAGTGGTGTCGACAGCTAAACAGGTGTCCGCCGGCGCGTCGGATAAGATACCTTTCCCGTCTTATAGCTGCGGTCTCTCTCAATCCGACCTTACTACCTACTTACTGACATGGCAGCAACGGGGCGAGAATTTTACTATTAATCAGCACTAATGTTGTACAATACGTCATCTGTATAGCTTTAGATATATTGCTATTATGCACGTTGATGACGCGGATTCACAACACTTCATATCAGCAGCTGTACGGCTCCGCCACCGCTGCGACGCTATGCCGCCTTATTAACATGTCCGTGACGTGAATACATAAGATTTACCATCAGATCAGATTTCCCCGACCAAAACTTGCTCCACGCAGCTATAAAAGCTTTTGTTCCGTACATTTTGTTAAGTCCGTGGTGGTTTGTGCGCTGCTCATGTGTATGTACCGCATCACATTACTTGCTACCGCCGTTCTACAAATTACTTAGATACAATTTTGCTGTTCTTTTTTTTTTCTTTTATAGGTTTACACTTGGCCGCCATCTCGCCTGATGTTAAGCGACGATGCGGTCTACGATGGAGCGTGTTTACCTAGAAAAAACCGATTCACTCTCGATTTGAAGACACAAAGATTGTAGGTAACCAATAGGGAAAACCCACTCAGGCAACGTATTCCACAGCCTAGACGTTCTTTTCACAAAAGTAGAGTCAAATCTCTTCGTTCGCGTCTTTGGAACATCAACCATGAAACGATGTTCTTAGTTTGTTTGCCATCAAAACATCGTAACATTATCACAACTTGTCTGTACTCAAAAATTGTGACGGGGCTTTTACTCCTATAGGCTATGCTCATACGTGTGGAAAGTGAAGTTTGAATTCGCGTAAACATAGTTTATACTAAAACTTTGCAGCATCGCCATCATTTACATACGAGTACAACAAAGAGGGGACGGCACTTGTATGAGAAATCCCCGATGGCGTCTGAATATAAGTGACTGCATAACCCTGCACTACACGAGACATCCAGAAATATTAAATGATTTATCTCTCTCTACCTCTATGTAATTTCTCGATAAACCTTCCCCCTTCAAATTGGAACACAGTAATGTACGCACTGTACTGCTTGACGGTAGAATGATTGTGGAGCAAAACTGTGGTACTTCTCCAGGCAGACTCTGGAAAGACTCCTACCACAACAAAATTACAGTAAACTAATTATTATGCTAGTAGCATTTGTTACCTGCATATTTCTTTAAACAGTAGGTGATGATGATCGGTAGATCACGTGATCTTACATTCTGGCGCTAACATACATTTTAAACAAATATCATCCAGGCGATCTAGACTTGAGGTCTAGAAGCTAGGTACGTCTGAGCTAGAAGGACCTGAGGTACCAGGCGCACAGATCGCTGGAGAAGTAGAATGCTAGGTCTGAGGTCAAAACGTTCAGCGTGACGTCAAGGAGATAAATTTGCTTACATTGAAAACCAAATGTTATCATTTAAGATATACAGTTTCAAAGTCTCAATGTTTCCGTTTAATTTTAATAAATTAAAGAGTTGTTAAACTTTAATAAATTTATTCGAATGTATTGATAAAGTTGGTAACCCACTAATTGTTGCCGAAGTAAGAAGTTGAAGAAGCCGGCACGGGCCGCTAGTAATATTAGTATAGATACAAAAAAAACACGGAATTAACATATTGTTCCGTTACTTCTATGTTTGTGTGTGATGAGACGTAAAAGTAAATTTTAAAGAAACCGTAAAGAAAACATTGTGAGGAAACCGGCATGTTCCAAGAATCTGTCGAGGTCATGCGTCCAGCCACCAAGCCGTTGGACCAGCGTGGCGGATTATGGTTTTGACTTTTGAGATTACGAGAGAAGGTCCGGAGTATAACTCTATGTTTACAATAAATAATTCAACTTGAATTGGAACTAAGTTCTAAATTCCTGCCTGGAGGTGGCATGTTCAGCAAGTATATTAGATACATAGATTCACCATCTTATATGGCAAGCATAAGATCTACAAAATGTTCAAGATGATCATAAGAATTAATATTTTGGTTTGAACGGGTTCGAACGAGTGTCAGGTAGGGTGTCGGACGGCCCGTAATGTCTGACGCCCCAGGCCCTCCAGTGAAGACAGGGTGCGAGCCCGAGCGTGGCCTTCAGTTTCGCCCTCATGTCCGCTTTTGCCTCAGTGAAGGAGCGAGAGGTTTCCAACTCTCGATCCTCACATGACTTCTTACTGTCGAGGCTAAGATGATAGGCTACGAGAGGGTGGATAGCTGCAGTTCCACTTCTATGGCCACATCGTGGCCTTCGTCGTTCCACTCTGCTAAAAATCAGAGTGCTCGTGGAAGACCTAGGAATCTATGAGCCGAGTAGCCTTCCTAAGACTTCCAGTCCCTCTCCCCAACCTCTAGACGCACTGCTTCCAGCCCTGACCGGGGTTCGCCAACAAGAACAAGATGTGAGATGTATATTTAAAATGGTCCAAAATGACAAACTATCCCCTACTATTAGAATCTATATTGAACTGGTAATCTTATTACGTCTAAAAGTCTTTGCTCTTTGTTGCTCACTATGAGAGTTTCCGAAAAATCTCGACAAAGGTCGCTAGACAGAAATTACTTTCACTAGTTGAACTGTTTTCATGAATTGAATGTGTCATTAAATGGTGTGCACAATAAAACCAAATCATCAAATACTACAAATAATGCTCTGAAAATTTCCACAAATGTTACTAGAATAATTTTATCTTTGATAATAATTAATTTAATTTTTTTATGTTTGATAATACGGATAGTATTACCTACAGACATAGTATACTGATTGCGAACGAAAATTTTAATACATTTTAGTAAAATGTTAACTCCTGCTGCCATGTATTTTGAGTACACTTAATTGTATACCCTGTAAAACTTTAGAGATTGATGGCTCAATCTCTGTCCCTTAACTGCGACACAATAGATCCACGAGGATGCCATAAAATATCGGTATTTCACAAAGTTTCCTTCAAAACCTTTACGAATCCATATAAAGTCAAGGAACAGGAAATACTTCTTGTGAAACTCGAGTAACAATCTAAAGTTTGAAAACAATATAGAGAAGCCATGCAAACTCAAATAAAGCCAGTAGAAAAAAATCTTTCGTTAGACAGAGGTCACCTGGGTATTTCAAAACTCAAGTAGATACTAAAGTTTCAAAATTATAATTGCCGGCAAGCACGTTTCTTGTCTTCGTCTACAAAGAAATCGTGTGAATTTCCACTAAACCAGGGATAATCGTATAATAACAAATATTGTTTTTGTCACACAAATATTAGTCTTATCCGGGAATCGAATCCATGACCTACGGCTCTACTTGCAGACATACTTACTACGAAGTAGGCGACTGCGAAGAAGAATTACGGCAGGTTTAGTCGGGAGAACGACGACTGCCGATTTGGAGGTCCCGGGTTGACCCACGCGCGCACCTTCGAAGTCATGTGCGTAATGCTGCTAACTTAAAACGGTGACGTCATGAGGTCATGTGTCATGCACCAACCCGCACCGGGCCATAGTGGCGGATTACGGCCTTGACTCCCTCCTTGCGAGAGAAGCCCTCGAGTCCCAGCTGTGGGAAAATTTAGTGGGCTGTCTATGCTATGTTAAGTCACTACGCCAATTGTTAGGAATGTATAAGACAGTTAGCAACGTGCAAACATCATTTTATTCCAGTTTGAAAGGCCATATTTCCTTAGAAATTACAGTGCATAGAGAGCAAAATAATTAAATATAGAAGAGCTAAAACAAAATTGCTTGTCTGTAAAGTCGGTTGGTGTACGGACGATAGTTTAACGTGACAACGTCATAAAAACATTAATAGATGCGGCGCAAGCGCACAATGAGCGTAACGGGACATAACGAGACACTTTATCGTGCATGCAGCCGGCGTTCATCTATTTATTAGACGTCGTCGCGTCAAAATTGTTTGCTTGCCTAATCCCCCTAGAAAGTAATAGAGCTCTGAAATAGTACCTATTTGGTTGAACGTAAGTTTGTTTCAAACGGTACCTACATGTACTTTAAATAATGGCGCTGGTAACCACCAATCGCCATGTGAGTTAAATGCTATGTACATTGTACATTGTTGGTAACACTGTAAGCAATGCTACCAACTTTTAAGGCAAGGGACATCTTATGATGAACGGTCTGTAATGTTTAGTGTAATGGGTGATGCTCAGAAGTAGAAGAGTACCGAGCAAAGAGTTTACATATACTAGAGCTAGATTTTCCGCACTGTTTCTTTGTGCCAATCGTAAGCAGATGAGGTGCATACCTTCTATGGCAAAAGAATGATGTGCCGCGACATCATTCCGCGAATGATATGACACGTCCACCGGAGCGACAAGGCGAGAAAGATGGTACCCGAGCTTTTCGTGTAAAACGTTTGTGCCAACTCTAAACGTAGTATGATATGTAAACTCTTTGGTACCGAGTGATGTCACTTTCTTGAACGTGACTTTAAGGTGACTTCCAATTAAGGTTAAAACTCTTTTTTTACAGTTTTGTTATTTCAAATGTCTGGTAGACTTACTTACGTACATAGATTAAACAGAGTTAGGGGACCAGAAGGAACTGAACACCAACAGAACTTTTCTGAAGATGTAGAAACTCATAGGATTGTAATAAATGTACTCGTAAGTGTTTGCGGTTAGACTCGTACTAGAAACTCTCATTATGAAAATTGTTTGTCTATATTGACATCTCTACACGATGCGCACTGCAACTGTAAACCTTAACGCCCCACGATAAGGTCGGCGATCGTGCTCCACCAAGTTTTCAGCGTCTCAACATCAGCAATAATATATTGTATAAATTTCACCTCAAAGCTTGCATCTCGCAATGATCTGAATTTATTGCGTCTTCCACAATGCAACAGCACAATGTATCCATTTGGCGCATACATTATCATAACGAGAATTGTCTCAAAAACTTACAAAAGATGTGTTGTCATAGGACACAAAATAGGTACGAAAAAAAATTTGCTTTATTTTATTGTTTATGGTACGATCATCCGTAAAATAAAGTTAGCAACATTGGTAACGGGCAGTTTTGACACGTCATTTCCGTTTTACATTTTCTTACAGTTTTAGTCTCAATTTTTTTACTTCGGTCTTACAGCAAAATCCCTATCCAACCCTGTCGTGAGAAACTTCGTTCCCAAACTGTTATAATCAATAATCATCTGCTTAGTAAAATCGTAACCTGTGGCTGAACAACCCTGGATTAATCTTGATGAAGCCTAATTGCGAAATGTTAAGAATTTCATCTCCCAAACATAACGTTGATTCAAACTCCTGAGTTTTTACTAAGTGCATATAGTTCATTCTAGTGGCCTAGTGACAAAAACGTCTGATCCCTAATCGTGATGTCATAGGTTCGAATCCCGCCTACAATGTTGGGTGTACTTCCAAGATAGAGATTGAGGAAACGTGCGTGTCCCAAGAGATATTATTTGAGAACATCTTTGTGTTACCCGCTAACCCACACTTGGCCAGCGTGGTTCTTGCCTAGACTCTCTCCTTGTGAGAGAAGGCCCGAGTTCAGTCAGTGGGAACATAAACTGGGTTGCTTTTGCTTATGCTCGGTAGATCATGCCCTGTTAATGTAAGCACATAGAACTACCCGGAAAGTATTTAAAAAAAAAGTTGAGAGGTGTCAAGGGACACCCGGATGGAACGAAGTTCTTGTCGATTAAGGCGGGTGGGTAATCCTCCCTGATCTGAGGCCAACGTTATAAGTGGAGGCAGACACGATATCCGTCGGCGTTACGACATTAGTGAAGGAATTGTAATAAAAAAAATAAGTTATAATAATATTTTTTTATTACTTATTAACAAATATAATGTAAGTACTTAACATAAACTTAAGGAGTAGCGTTGACGTATTATATAAACATTATAACAATGATTCATTATTTATTATCATTCCGAATGTTAGCCATTCATTCGGATTGCATTTAGAAACAGTACTCATATTATTTCCAATGTTGCTTACAAATATTAGTTTTACGAATGAAATTTGTCGAAATATGCGTCAAAAAAAAAAAATCACACCAATCGATATTACATGAACATTACGATATAAAATATACGATAGTATATATATAACGTGACAACATCATTACAATACATTGATGAAATATTACAGACAATAGAATCGAGTGGAAAAACAAGTACAAAATCAAAAATTTTGATTTACCCCCCAACTACCTCTGATTTGTAATCTGTATAAACATTGAACTAATTCAAGCCCTTTCATTTGATACCCATATTGAGGGAGTAGTGAAACATATTTCGCCATTTTGTGGTGGCAGCTTTCTTGGATTTGAAATTTGTCATAGTGCATAGTATTCTATTAGTCAAGCCCTTTCATTTGATACCCATATTGAGGTAGTAGTGAAAAAGTAATGTAATTCGCCATTTTGTGGTGATAGCCATCTTGGATTTGAAATTTGTTATAGTATTTAGTATTTTACTAGTCAAGTCCTTTCATTTGACACCCATATTGAGGTAAGTTGTAAAGAAATGTTTTGTCCACCATTTTGTGGAGACGACCATCTTGAATCGATAATAACCAAACATAGCTACGAACCACCGCACAAACATTAACCTTCAAATAAAAAATCACATTGAAATCGGCCCATCCATTTGAGCTTTACGTTGCCACAGACAGACAACAGACAGAGAGACAACAGATAGATAGACACACAGACAGATAGACAGACAGACAGACATACAGACTTAAAATTTACACCACCCATTTTTTGGTTGAAATAGGTAGATGCGGCATAAGCTTACAATGAGCGTAACGGGACAATGATCGTAACGGAACACTTTTTCACAGATGCACCCGGCGTTCATCGATTTTTGAGACGGAGTCACGTCAAAACACGGTGACAGCAGCCAGACAACAGCAGCTGATTGTTTCTTTCTTGCTCCCTCTCGTTCATCAGAACATTTTTTTCATTTACGGGCGTCACGATGATTCATTCACACACAGCCCACGAAATCCTCGTATCAATTAATACTATTAATTTAATAGACAATAAATCATAACGTTTATTTTTTAATGTTTTCCTTTCATAGACAAAGTACAATATTGATAGCATACAACACTTGTCTAATCTAAAGGTCGACTGAATTTAGTCGCTACTGATTTTAGTGTAGTGTATTAGCATTAGTAAGAATCAGAGAAGCTATACCTAGTCAGTCTGAATTTAGTACTCTAGGTAGCTAGGTCTTTCGAACCAATCACACTATCAGTTCATTACACGCAACGTGACGTACTACGTCTGAACTACGACGTAAAGTGTAATCCGGGATGAATGGAACAGTTTCGTGACTGATGCCTGCAGCTGAATATAGTAGGATGAAACCCATTGTAAATGGAAGAGAATATGACAAAAGTGAAAGAAAATCGTCAAATAACTGTATTTCGGGTTTATTTTGCGGTTCTGAATGATTACTTTACATAAATTCTCAGGAAAAAAAGAACAAAATTATCGTACCGGTAGTGACCTCTCCAGATTTTCTATGACACTAGAGTAGGATACAATCCACAGCTGATTAAATTTTGAGTTCTGCGCCACCTATTGGTAATTATAGGAACTTTGATGTGCAAGTCAATTCGGGCAGTAGTCGTAAATTGGTGGTCTAGCCTCTAACCAAATACTCATAGGGATTGTGCATCGCCATCTATTTTTAAGCGCAAGAGTCAGTTATAAATCGCCAAATATAAAATAGAAAAAACGATAAAATAGAAACGCCAATAGAAAATACTTAGATTTAAATTAAATGCGTTGATAAGAGGGATCCCTTATAAAAACTATTATTCTCAGGAAAAAAAATTACAAAAAGAATGTTGAGAGAAAAAAGAACAAAAAGAGTATTACGGTAACTACCGAGACTCGAACCGGGGGCACCTATCATCATAGGTGACCCCTTACTTACCAATTGCGCCAACCGGTCAGTGCCAACATGGGTGAAATTTGTTATCGTATTCTAATTCTTCTAATTCTATGACGTCATAGGCACGAAACGTTACACTTTTTCGTGAGAATTTTTTCCGTCTAGCTCCCTTTCATAACGCGCGATAAGGAACTTCGTTCCAAACATTCAGATCAATGCTGATACCAACAAAACCTTTGAGATAGTTTGACGTCACTAACGTCAGAAATCTCTGTATCGATTTTGCTTTTCCCAAAAATATTATTTGAGTTCGTTAGTAAAAGTTTGGAACACGAGGACTACAACAGGTTTAAATTCGTTAACTATTTGTATGCAACTGATAGTGGTACGACGTGCGTATTATTTGCAATTGTAGAAGGTATAATTCAGGAACAAAATAACACAATTGATTAACAAACAGTTTGTTTGTAAATTCATGCAACAAACGAGCGACCGCAATTCCGAATAATTGAATAATATAATCACAATGTCACCTCTAGCAGCGCTGGTGCAAGTTACACGTGCATCTGACCAGGTATATCTACCAGGGAAACATGATAACCGAAGATGTTTTCAAAACACAAGTTGTCTTATCGTCGTCATTGCACTACATGTTTATTTAGTAAGGGGGCGAGAGCATAAGATGGGAACAATCGAACTCGAATTGGCTAGAATTGTAAGGAACCTATTTTCTGGTATTCGATTGGTTAGTTTATGCCTAGTCTCAAGATTTATTTTGTGAACTATACTTTCAAATTTATTTGATTATAAATATCGGATTTAACTTAATAGTTTCATATAGTTCAATGAGTTAGGTAATTATAGTTTTTAGTAGTTAAGTAGGACTCTTTGTAGAGTCCATCTGGGAAAGAACCACACCTTTGCCAGTTATTCTACTGCCAAGCCGTAGTGGGCAAATAGTACTGTGTTCCAGTTTGAAGGGCAATGGTTTCAGTGAAATTACAGGGCATTGAGATAAAACATCTCATATAACTGTGTTACGAACGCAGTGCAGTGCTATGTAGTGATTTGAAATCTTAATATTTCAATAGCTCCATGTCACTGTAATGTTATGTGTTGTTTACCATCAGGCACATGTCCTGCTCGTCTCGTCACGCTATACTATAACACAAAAAATTATCGATCATGCACTTTTTTTAGCAATAAATTTATTTATCCTCTACCCTGCAATTCTCCTAAATTAAACTGTCAAAATGCAATTGAGTGCAACGTTATAACCAGGGGTACATAAAGAGCTAAGAACTAGCATGGTTATATTTAGGGTGAATAATGATGCGAAAGACTGCCAAAATTCCTACGTACCAAAACAAATAGAACACAATCTAAAATAAAAATTACTGATTAATATTGTTTCTTATTAATTAACTATAGACCTCTAGTTTTAAATATGTATATACGTATTATTGAGGTACATAGAAATAGCCAGCCCAGCCATAGAACAAATATTTGTAGGTATTCATCACACAAATATTTGCACTGGGTGGGAACCGAACCCACGACCTTCGGCCTTGTAGGCAGACTTACTACCAACTATGCCACGAGGCAGTCGTATCGGACTTCTCGTAGCTCTACAAACCAACATCATTTCATGGTTGATATTCTAAAGACTCGAACGAGGAGCTTTGATTCCAGTTTTGTAACAAGTAGATTCAGGCTGTGGAATACGTTGCTTGAGTGGGGTTTTCCGATGGAAAATCTTTGTGTTCAAGTCGAGAGTGAAACAGTTTCTTTTAAGTAAGCGTGCTTCACCGTAGACCCCGTCTTCGTTTAACATTATACGAGATAGCGATAAAACTATTGGGTATTATAAATAAACACCTGTTTCTATGTAATTTTGTTTGCAAATGTATCTCTTCCTATTTGATTTCGGCTACGCGTTGAGCGGAACGTTTGCTTAGTATTCGTTATAATATAAAAAAAGAAGTGTGGCACTCGGAGACTGCCGCGGTAAAGCTATTGCATGTTGCATGCATTTTTATCAACATAAGCAATAGGGATGTTAACAATTTTTCGGAATTGCTTTTATTTTGAAGAGTGACATTTGTTTACCATAAAAAATATCACGGGAAATCCGTTAAGTTGGCAACACTGCTAAGAGCATTTAGTCTGTAAAGCTCATACAAATAAGATTCAAAGTCGAATGACCGAGTGGGGAGGATGGCGTTACGGTCTTCCATCCCTCTTTCTTGTGAACATAAGCAAGAGACGCACAATCACTAAAATTCGGTCCCCAGGCCCGCGATAAAAGCTATGCAATAGCTTAAAAAAAACTTCGGATGTTTTGTTTGACTACTTTAAGGACGCGGAACTAACACTCTATTGCAAATTAATACAAATGCAAAATAACAGAATATATTAGGAAGTTAATAAAACATGAATTTAGTAACCTGAAAGAAACCCAAAAAAAGCCGCAGCGCGTACAGGCAGGCCAATTTGCAGCTGCAGTAAAACTGCATTTACGAAGAATTTCCGATGCACTTGTACCAGGAGAGCATAAGTTTCACAGAGTTATTCGATTCCAGATGTTTTCCCAAAGGATTGGCAAATTGCAGTCATATTACATTCCTACAAAGTAGATTTTCCGTTGACCTCTTTCAAAATGCACATATTATCGGTATTAAATGACGCCACTGTATATTGAGTAGCTTCTTAGCATTTACCTAGAGCAGCGATACTGCGCGGAACCCTAGGGTTCCGTGATACCTAGGTAAGGGTTCCATGTAAGCAAAAAATAATAAAATAAAATCAAAGAACCTCTCTCTTTTATAATTATAAGAGTACGTATTATGTAACTAAGTAATAATTAACTGTTACATGGTAGGTATTTTTATTAGGACTAAGCATTAATACAGAATGCTTATTAATAATATATATTGTAGGGTTCCATCAAGTATTTCGCTCTCCAAAAGGATTCCGTCACCAAAAAAGATTGAGAAACGCTGACCTAGAGCCTAAATTATTCGGTCACTCGTTTATATCCCCATTCCAAAATTTACTAAAAAATCGGAAACTACATTAAAATAAATAAATAATAAATAAATATATTTGTTGTTTCCAAAAAGTACAGTAGTATTAACAAATTGCATAGCATTACAAGTTAACAGATAATAATTATGAAGTACAACGGGCCCCAAACTAGGCACAGCCTGTATCTTGGGCGCCCTACGACGGTTTACAATAATTATTTTTCGCGCTTTGTACACATAGTTAGCAAGTTAGTAAAGCAGCGTTGTAAGAACATAGTTATAAATCCGCGATAAACTACCAGTCCAACAATCCACAATTCAATTGGAATGTAATTTCATGTCAGTATCAACGCATACAATTTAACAGTCGGCTTCGTTTACAGTTAGGCCGAGAGCCGTAAAAAAATGGTACCACTACAGTCGACATGTGTTTTAAATAATAAATAACAATTACATTATTATTACATGGATAAAATAAAATATTATTCCAATTAAACAACAATACTAAATCAAATAAAATATTATTCCAATTAAACAACAATACTAATCAAATTCTACCAAGCTGAAAACTTATAGCAGAAAGAATTAAGTGACAATTAATTTAGCCTGCGTGTATCGACATGGTATGAATGAATAAAAAAAACAGGAATTATGTTTTTTCTATATTTTTTACCACCGACCAAAAAGGGGTGTTATAAGTTAGATATTATAGATTACATTGGCAACATAATTTTTATTTGGGCTGAGCCTTTTTAAACAAAACGAAATACAATGAGAACTACACTACTCTACAATCCTACATAACTAACTACTTACACTAAGAACACCTGATTTATCCATAAACCACTGTAGGTCTACAGATAATCAAGATGCTCAAGCCCACTACCAATCCAAAGCGTACCCAGCATGCTGGCGGTATTACCACGCTGAATGGCAATGCTTATGCATTAGGCCAAATAAACGCCAGCAGTTTGGTCACGCGTCGCGTCGACCAAGCGTAATAAGTTATAAGTTTGACGTCGATGTTTGTCTATCTGTCTGTCTGTCTGTCTGTCTGTCTGTCTGTCTGTCTGTCTGTCTGTGTGGGTGTCTGTCTGTGGCACCGTAGAGCTAAAATGCATGAGCCGATTTCGATGCGGTTTTTTTGTTTGTAGGTTGATTTCCATGCGGATGTTCTTACTTATGTTTTGTAAATATCGATTCAAGATGGCCGCCTCCACAACTTGGCGGACAAAATATTTCTTCACAACCTCCCTCGATATGGGTATCAAATGAAAGGGCTGGACTAGAAGAATACTATGTATTTCATACACAACACCATCTGACCCCAAACTAAGCTAAACTTGTACTATGGAAGCCAGATAGCTGATATAATACTTACATATTTTTAAATACATACTTATTATACACTAGCTGAACCCGCTACTTCGTTCGCGTAAGCATCAGATGTTACTGACTTATACATTAATTGGAAGTATCGTACGTCAAATACTTGGATAAGTAGTCATTGAAAAACCTTTGAGTTTGAGTGAATTTGTTTTTCCACGCAAAAAATTATTTAATTTTATCATCTGTATTTTTCTTTTTTTAAACAAAATCAAACATACTTAGTAAGGTTTCGTAGTATCGAACATAGCCGCAAGTGTTAAGTTTGTAGGATTTTTATTTGTATTCTGATTTGATTTTTTATTATGTATCCTACATTATGAAAAGTCTGAAGCTAGTGTGCATGATCTGATACCTATTTACCTATTTTTTTTTATCCGCAAGCTGTTTTCTAGCTGTTACCCGCGACTTCGCCGGCGTAAAATTTTGAACGAAGCCTGTGTGGAATCAAAATAATTAAAATTTTGAGTTTTAATGATATTCAAGCAAGTTGAACCCGTAAATCTAAGCCAAGTCCTAGTGAAATGTTAATGTATGAATTTAATTGTAGGTAACACAGAAAAAAATCAAGAACGAAAGAATCCAAATTTGGTATCATAATCCTTTTAGCAGCAAAAACTTATTAGTACAATTTAGAATACCAGTAACGCCACCTAGTGATGAAAGAAAAAATACATACCACAATAGCAAAACATCGATTTAAATGGGCTTTAGTGCTTTTAAATTTAAACTGGCATTAGCGCTGTCTAATGAGAATATTATGTTGCTTGTTATTTTGATTGTGAACGCAAATCACCTATATTATCTACGCCAAAACGGGTGCATATATTTTTCATTTTTGGCTTTTACCTTACCATCACATCAAGTTCCTGACGAAAATATATGCTTATATTAATATGGAGTTAAATGAAAATGACTTATTAGCCTATGTGAAATTTTAGACTCTAAACTATATGTGTTTCGTATATCAACCCATATCGTTGTGCCGTTTTGAAGTGATAGTTAATATTTGTTTCCTTAGGGCCCATGCTTCTTTTCAGGTTGATAGGTAATAAATACATAAATGTGGTATTTCAGACTATGAGTTATTTCTGTTTCAATTTTCTACCAAATTTGCTTAGTCTTTCCGACGTCACAGTAACCTATAAGTAACCGATTTGCTATTTCTGAATTCAAACTACGTGTGTTTCGAATTCCATCCAAATATGTTCAGCCGTTCCAACGTTGTCCTATAAATATTATGAATGTCACTGTTTGGATGTTTGTTAAGTAATACATCGAGCACTTATACATAGGCAATGTTTAGCCTATGTGTTCTTCCAGACTGTAATCTAATTCTATTTCAAATTTCAAGCCGATCACTTGATACGTTCCGCCATGATTAAAGCGGCAATAGAAATACATCTGCGAAAATTTCAACTGTCTAGCTATCCACCGTTCTTGAGATACAGCCTGGTGACAGACGAACGGACGGACGGACGGATAGCGAAGTCTCAGTAATAGGGTCCCGTTTTTACCCTTTGTGTACGGAACCCTAACAACGGTCTGCTTCGGTCACCGAAGCTTGTTGAACACTACCTTTAAATTTTAAACAGTATTTGGATTGAAATAATACGTTTTCTAATAAGTTATGGCTGGTCTAGAAAGTTACAGCTGACCTAGTCGGGAGAACGCCGACTGTCGATCCGGAGACCCAGGGTTCAAAACCACGCGCACCACTATCTTTTCAGAGTCATGTTCGTAATGCCGGTAATTAAAACGGTGAAGGGGAAACACCGTGAAGAAACCGAAATCTACCTATAATCTAAGTTCTAAGTCATATGTCATCCACCAACCGACACTGGGCCAGCGTGGTGGTTTATAGCCTTGTCTCTCTCCTTGCGAGAGAAGGCCCCGACGCCCAGCAGTGGGAACATTTAATGGGTTGTTTATGCTGCTACTTATTATACTGATATGTTTTCTCCAAAATACAAAAAATGTACTTCAATGACAGTTAATTTAATTCTGTCATTCGACTAAATTTTATAAGAAGGTTTAACTATGTCATACAGATAAATCTAAGCTGATTTTAGTTTTATGTTGATATTTGAAAAACTACCTCCCTGTTTTCGATATCTAAGATCATCTCTGAAATATTTTCTACCAAACAAAAAAGGAATTATCAAAATCAACTAACAATTAGCAGAGTTGTCGCGTAAAATAAAACCAAATAAAAAAACATACAACCCGATTGAGAACATCCTCTTTGTTTGAAGTCAATTATAACCGAATGATGTTTGTTTTTCCACACAAAAATATATTTTCGACAATTATTTTGTCATCCAAGACGACACGACGCGATCACGTGGGCTTCTGGAATCGAATTCGAATCTGGAATCTAGATATTTTGTGGATCGTCTGTGATACACAGAATACTTAGAAGTTAGTATGTACCGAACGCGCCGCGCGTGTCGTTATTATTTAATGTTTGTGTAATTTCCGAACCAACAGACCGATATTGTTTAAATTTTGACGGGACAATATAAAAAATGTGTTCTTTCTAACAAAAAAAGAATTAATGAAATTAAACAACGCAAACATGAGTTACAACCAAATACACATTCTGACTTTCACCCCCTCCCACAAGAAAACCAATCAGAATTTGAGGATCAAAAGTAACCTACAGCAATGTCCTTAGTATAAACTAAAATCATACCAAGTTTCAGCTGAATTGAATCAGTAGTTTCGGCGTGATGCGTGATCCCTATACAGAAAGACAGACAGACAGACAGACAGACAGACAGACAGACAGACACGAAAGAAAAAAAATGCAGTTTCGCCATCAGTATCGACTAAGGAGTGCCCAAAAAATATTTTTTTCAAAATATCTTCAATGTACAGAATTCGACCCGTTACAGTTTTATTATAAGAAAACACCCAGGCACAGTACAAATATTTGAATTCATCACACAAACATTTGCATTGGGTGGGGATCGATCCCACGACTCATGGCTTCGCAGGTAGACCTACTCGTACTACCAACTAAGCCACCAGGCCAGCCAAATACTCAAAAAGGTCTTGTATACCTGACCCCTCAAACTCCAACAGTCACTCTGTATGTGCGCCGATTTGGGGCAGGACATTGTTAAACTAGCATCGTTCGTGCATAATTTTTGTCCAAGAGCAAAAGTTAAAAAACGAAAGAACGAAAATCTCAATTAAAATAATAGGTAAAAAATGCGTCGTAGAATATGGTTACAAAAATGAATTTAACCCTTTTTCAAGATGGCGGAAAACGCACATAGGAAACCTTGCTCGACAATTTGAACTTCTGCTTTTCTAGGCATCCATCAACACATATCCAAAATTTAACCGGCTCGGTTCACATGCATTTATAACTCGATATTTCCGACGTAATCACTGGTCTCACAGATTACTGAAACAAATTGACAAAAATTTTTTTTTCAGTAATCTGTGACTGGACTATACTGCAATTTATGAAGTAAATACAAAGATGTAAGTGACATTTTGATCCCTAAGAGCCATTTTGAACTTTTATGAGTTTTTTTTTGCAAGAATATTATTAAGTGTGACGCCCTAAGTAGTCAAAAATAATGGAAAATAGACCTGCTCCAGGCTCCGGCCCGGCGAGCCCTGCTCCCGACACCGGCCCGGGTTGTCAGTACATATTTTTGTGGTTCGCGTTTCCGGGGTTGACCGGCTTTGCTGATACCGGCCAGCGACAGCGTGCGGTTTGCGTTGTCGCCGACAGTTTTTGCTGGCGTCCTGAACATTTTATTTTTAACTATCGGCCCGGTCCGGCTTCGCACGGGTACTGTACTGTATTGGTTAAAATCGCTTCGAAAATTAGCTATTTTACGTCGTAAAAAGTAAATGGCATTGGGGCAATAATAATTACTTAGATTTAATTCCTACAGCTTAGTAGCGTGGCACAGTCCCGTCGTAAGTGAGTAGTCAAAAAAATGTCGGGTACGTCGGTCTATCCAGTACCTACTGACGGGAATTGTTCTCAAGGAAGGTCGCGGGGTTGGAGGGCCGTTGGTGAGGCCGGCGGATCCGACGCGCCGGTCACGCTCGCCGATGTTCCGCCTCACAGATAAGATCACAACGCGAGCTTGCGGAGTGTGGAACAAGAGAGGTTAATCTCACAGGGGTGACATCGGTACAAAAAACCGTGTAACCGTGGTGTGGTAGATGTGTAGTCTGTGCGTGGCGCCGAGGGTTTTGGGGGATGGATATATGAATGAATGTAGGTACTTAGGTATCTGAAATATAATGATGCATGTGATATACTCTGTAATGTAGTTAAGGGTGTATAAGGTGAGTGGGGCATGTAAATAAATACCTCGAATAACTTGCTCCTTGCTCTCGCCGACAAGCTCGGCGGGACGGCTTGCTCGTATTAATCCGCGTGCTCGGGAAGCGCCGCGGTGCGAGCTATGTGTGGACGGGAACGAGCGGGGGGCACGCGCGGGGCGCGGGGCGGGGAATATTCATGTTGGTTGATGGCTTTCATATATGTAGTTCAAAATTTGTCTAGAAGAGATGTGTGGGTGAGCCGGGATGACGACACGAGTGCGCGGAGGGAGGCCCGCGAGCTCCTGTGAGCGCGGCGCGAGGGGCCGTTTTTTAAACTTTGTTAGAATATGGCGTATGTTGGAAGGGCTGTAGTGGTACATATATTTGAGGATAATATAGTTGCAGATATTAATTATGGTACAAGACTCTATCTATCAAAAGTTGTAGATAGTTTGGGGTTCTAATATGTTGGCGACGCTAAAACGCCTGGTGAACAGGGTTGAGCACGCGCGATCGCGGTCCGCGCTCTTTTTTTTTTGCATAAAAAGACGTATTGTGCAACATAGTGATGTTTATAATCAAATTATAGTTATAAGAATTTACTTCTAGCGGCAGTTCCTATGATTGCCAATTTTTTTTCTTAGGCAAAATAAAAAATACAAATATATATTTTTATTTTTATTTTTTATATTATAACTACTGTTTGAAACAATGTTATAGTAAGTAAGCACACTTTAATAGTTATTGTTATAACCATGACTGTTTTATTCGGATGTTATAATTTAAGTAACCGACTTCCGATTGGTAGTGGGCTTGAACATCTTGATTACCTGTGGACCTTCATTGATCTATGGTTAATTCAGATGTGCTTAGTGTAAGTAGTTAGTTAGGTATGTACTGCCGTCCAGCCCTTAAAACGCAGTATGAGCAAAAACACGTTTTTGAGAAAACTTTTTGATTCGGTTTTTTTCTATGTCGCAAGGTTTTGTAATGGATGTTTTGATAGCCATTGGGTGCACTAGATATCTAAGAATGACTTTATGAAAGAAAATACTTACTTAGATTATTATATAATACAAAAAAAATGACTTAGAAAAAAATATTCCAAAAAATAAGTAGTTACGTCACTTCAAAATTTGTGAAAAAGTACGCATAATCAGACTAAAATGCAGTAAGTTGAGTTAGTACTAAAAAATAATCTGTGAAATGTACTAATTTGCTATTTAAGATGCAGAATCAGATTTATTTTACTGCATTTTAATGTGCTTTCAATAAAATTATAACTGCGTTTTAAGTACTGCACGGCAGTGTAGCGTAGTGTGGTTCTCATTGTATTTTAGTTTAGTTATAACCGACTCCTCATCTCGTTCGTATGGACAGAAACGAGAAACCTCAAAGAGTTTACACTACGTATAGAGTTGGCGCAAACGTTTTACATCGAAAGCACGGGTAGCATTTTTCATGCCATGTCGCTCTTGTTAGACCAGGGTAGAAGCCTTTGAAAATAATAAAAAGTGACAAGAAATAATAGTAGGATGAAACCCATTAAAAAAGGAGGAGATATTATAAAAATTAAAGGAAAAATAATTTACGGGCGATCTGAGGTCGAGAAGGGGTTGGGGATGAGTTTTTAAGGGTAAAAAACGGGTTTTCTCAACTTTCGGCAAAACTAAAAGCCCTATGGAAAAAAGTACATTGGCAAAGTTGTAGGTAATAAAAAGATCTAAAACTTTTGTCTTGACACTTTTTTCATTTAACCTCAAAATTTATGTGAAATATTCAAAAAACCAAGTCTTGAACAATGCTGGAAATTTATTATCGGATATACACTTCGACGAGTGTGCAACTGATCTGCATGACGTAATACCTTGCTCTTTTTTCTATTGGACTGCTCGTAGCTCGAAAAAGCGACATCGTTTCATGGTTGATGTTCCTAAAACAGAACGAATAGGTATTACTTTTGTGATAAAGTAAGTACTCGTAGAACGTCTAGACTGTGGAATGCGTTGCCTGAGTGGTTTTTACCCGATGGTATCTTGCTATCTTTAAGTCGAGAATGAATTGGTTTCTTCTAGGTAAACACGCTCCATTGTAGACCGCATCGGGCGAGATGGCGGTCAAGTGTAAAAAGTTAGGTAAGCTACAAAAGTTAACAATAACAAAATTTAAAACTTGTGTAAATACAAGAAACGGAATGAAATTCTTAAAATAATGATCACGCGATCAAAAAGGAAACAACAAGCGGATACGAACAACGCACGACCATCACCAGCCCGTGTCCCGTCACCACCGAGTTCGTCGTCGGAGGACGAAGTTTTTTTGACTCCCCGCGACACAACTTCTTCTTATTCGACGAGTGGCGAGGACGCGGCGCGGACCCCGGCGCCAACAACAACCAGACGTCGTGGCCGTCCGCCGCTGCCGGCACGCTTGGGGCTTGTGAGGCAACCTGCCTCGCGCCCGGCCCTCGCTACCGGTGGTGTAGTGTGTCGCATGCGATGGACTCGCCAAATGAACGAGAACTGCATGCGCGCCTATTACAGGGCTACAGAGGGAGGAACCAACCTGACCGCGTACTGTGCCAGGATGCTACTTCTGTTTCAGGCCCTTGAACCAACTGTCGCCGTATCCGCACAACGACTCTCCGACCAAACCCGGGCTATCCGACGCTGCAAGCTGTTGGATGACTCGGCACTTGATCGGATACGCCTGGAGGAGCAGCGTACTCGCCCGGCTTCTGCTTCGACTCGGGATCAGCCTGCCGCGTCGTCGGCGCTGACACTGGCCTCATTGCCGACGTCAGTGACGACACTTGCGGCGCCGGTCGACCCCGACATCGAGGAGGAAGACTCAGCGAGTCGTAATGTATCCGACCAGGTAATAGAGCAACTGAGGAGCACTCTGGAAGACGCGATTTTGCGGTATAGATCCACACCTAACTCTAGGCCGCGATTACCACGCTTGCCCACACATAGACGTAATTTGGCTTTGATGGGAGCCCTGAATACTTTGCTAGTGCCCTACCTGGGAACTAGCAAGGATTTGACTGATACCCATTCTATTCTGTACTGTGGTGCTATCGCGGCGTGTCGCGTTGCACGTGTCAAGTTCCCAGACACTGACCGTGCAACGCGAACCGCCGGAGATGCACCCGCATGGCAAGTGCGAATAGAACGGCGTATCAGCAAATTCAGGACTCTTATTGCAAAGCTAATCTGCTTCAGACAGGGGAACAGTCGTCCCCGAGTCATGCGTTTCGTAACACAGGCATTCGCTGGGACTGGTATCAGTCCTCAGCACTATCTTGCCAATGTTGCGGAACGTATTGACTACCTGAAGCAGAAAGTTTATGCGTGGGCAAACCGTATTCGCCGCTACAGAGAGCGTGTGGATCGATATCGACAAAATCGCGACTTTCAAATCGCGACTTTCAGAGTGATCAAAGAAGGTGTACCGAAACTGGGAAGGAACTAGTCAACGTGTGAACGACGGGCAGCTACCGGATCCTAGCGCTATGAAAATTTCTGGCGCGGCATCTGGTCGGTGCCTGTCGAGCACACAGAGGGAGCTTGGATGCGTGTTGTCGAACGTACATGTGAGCCTATCGAACCCATGGAGGCTATTACGATAGACTCCGTAGACGTTAACTGTGCTATCCGGCCGGCTCAGAACTGGAAAAGTCCTGGGCCGGACGGATTGCGGATTTTCGGTGCTCAACTTGGCAACGATAAAATGGTTTCGGTGCTCATATGAACGTTTGGCAACGCAATTCAAAGAAGCCTCGAGACGGGTTGTCTTCCCAGTTTCTTGACCACCGGAGTCACCTTCCTGCTCCATAAGTCTTCCTGCTCCATAAGTCTGGTAGTACCACGGAACCGAAGAACTACAGACCCATTATGTGCTTACCTACCATCTACAAGCTGCTTACATCTATTCTGAGAGCAAAATTAATGCGCATATTGTCGCGAATAACGTTTTGGCCTCTTCCCAGAATGGATGTAAGATTGGGTCCCGTGGTCTACTAAGGAGCTACTCCCCTCATTGACACGACCATTTGCCAACAAGTCAAACGAAACAAAGGAGCCCTCTCCGCTGCTTGGATTGACTATAAGAAGGCCTATGATGCGGTGCCCCATTCATGGCTAGAAAGGGCTCATTTACCGCCAGAGTTGTACAAAATAAATCCATAAAATAGGTCCTTTGTAATTTTTACAATATTCTACTAGTCAAGCACTTAAATTTGAACACTGCTGCATCATGTCAGTTCAGATGTTCCTTGCTCAGTCAAGTCACAGTAATGGATGGGTTAATTGTCTTTATCCTAATAAAAGGATGGGATGTTCCTTGCTCAGTCAAGTCGGTTGGATGGGTTGTAATTCAGAAGACGGTTAACTTAGCCGGAAATAGGAAGTAGCAGTAGGCTGCTTTTCGTCACAGGAAAATACGGGAACGGGAAATACAGCACGGAACTGTGCTAGTTAGTATTCAATATTAGTGAGATTACTTCCCAATAAATATTTTCCGGGTCGGGTCTTGAATCGAGCCGCCTGAATTTGAGGATTCTGCTACTGTAGAATGGTTAAAGGGATTTGTCTTGATCCTCCCAATGTGATTTTAGCTGCCGGAGTTACGCGAAAATATTTTAAATTAATATTTAAAGTTTCTGTAAATTCGCACGAAAAACATGCAAATGCGTGAAATGGAACGCAATATCAGGAAATATTACATAAGTTTGAACGTCTCCGATGTCTATATTCGTGAAACGAAACGTTTTCATGATGTTATATTGGTGGAGGCGATGTGTTTAAGCCAAATAAAGATCTTTTTTTAGAAATGATTAATACGATAAATTATGTCTATAAATTATATAAATAATTTTGTGAACGAATTATGTAATCACATCATTTTCCTGCCTTCAATACTTAATAAATTAATCATACCCAGAGACCAACTCAGACCGGTTAGGTCGAAATTGGTCACAAAACCGACACAGAGCACCCCTGACTCCCCCTACCCCTAGACACGTTGCTTTGCCAGAAGCTCAAGGGAGGTCCTGAACGTTGAGCCAAGTTGAGCGAAGGGGGTGGCGAAGCGAAGCGAGCCGGCGACTTCCGTAGCGAAACGAAGGCTGAGTGTGGCGGAGCAAAGTTCAGGGGCGACCGCTAGAGCTTCTGGCGGGAGCCCACCCGGAGTCCAACTCAGACCGGTGAAGTTGAAATTAGTGACAGATACAACTAGCCCCAATCCCTACCCCCTCCACCCCTCCATAAATTTAGGTATAAAAGTGATTTAGTAGAGTATCAAAAATGATCTTTGATATTTAATTTAAAAAAAAATTTGCGGTTCCGGCAGGAAAAAATGGTAGGGGGGAGTTCCCCTCACCCTTTCCTCCCCCCTCCACCCACTCCCCTCTAAATTCAGGCGGCTCGATTCAAGACCTTACCTTATTTTCCCGTTTCAGCTACCAGAGACTTTGGTCAAATTCACAATATACAATTCTTTAAATGAAGTTGCAGCTGTGACTCGAAATAAAGATTTTTAGAAATTCCGATGATGACAAAAATGAAGGGATTCCACGAAGCATAAATAGGCCAGTAAAAATAGCCGTTTTTGAAGTGAACATTTATGTCGGCGCGCCACAGGCAGATTTTTCGTGAGCTGTGGCTGTGGGAATTCCGACGTCACGCTCGGGGATGATAAGATATATTCGGATTAACTCGGGACCATGACCATTGGCCATCTAGAAATGTGACTTCATTCCCTATTGGCCATGGCCACTCCCTCCGGTTTCACCCGCGTAGTTCATTCATTCTTGTACAGTTTATTCATGTGTTCAGTCCATTTACTTGGATTCTAAGGGGGTAGGGTGTAAAAAAAATGGACCAATACACCTCCTGGCAACATCTAGAATCATAATCTTATATAATTACTTTTCTGAGTCCAAAACTATACACCAAACTCGGTGTACAGTTTTGGACTCTGAAAAGTATTTAGCAAAGCAAAAGTAGAGTTCTCATATTTCGCACACTCAGCTCCCGCTCTAGTATGTATTTATTTCCACTTTTATTCGGGAGTGATGTACCTGAGGTTATTTTCTGATTTGTACCTAGGATGACGTTTTGCCATTGACATTGAGTGCAAACATGTATCTCCTCTCGATTCTGTCGCCCTGGTACTCGTGCATCGATCGACTTTGAAAGAGTCACGGTCAGCTCGGAGCAGCTGCTCGCGCATGCATTCTGACTGATCTTGACGTCACACGAGGCTGTCTGTTGCTTATATAACAACTACTGAAGATCTATACCTCTACTAAAAATAAAAATAATCTGTTTGTTCGTTTGATTTGGCTCTCTCCTTATGAGAGAAGGCCCCGAGGCCTGGGCCTCGGGGCCTGCTAATAAGCTGCCATTTTAATGTTCCCACTACTGGTAGAGGGAACATTAAAAGGGCAGCTTATGCCAATAAATAACAAAATTACTGAATCGAAATTGACGCAAGCGAAGCAATTTCAACAGAGAACTAAAATTTGTTTTCATGTCTATAGATTTAGACTTGGGACTAGTGATAGACTCTTGTGCAATATGTAATTTGGTCAAGTGTCTGAATTTAATTTTATATTAGTTTTAGATTTTTCGTAAAATTCGCTTAGTTTTTTTTATGTACATGTTATATTACATGTTGTGTACATGTTGTTATGTTATGTTATGTACGACATTGGCCGTGAACAGCATTCGACTTAGATTGGCTTTTTTCCAACATCAGATACCCAGCATAACATACAAGAACAAACATGTGTTACAAAAAAGTTTTATAATGATTAACAAGAACAAAATTAAAAATTTTGACTAACCCCCGACTACCTCAGATTTGTTATCTGTACAACATTCTACTAGTCAAGCCCATTCATTTAATACCCATATTAAGGGAGTTATGAAAAAAGAAATGTATTTCGCCATTTTGTGGAAGCGGCCATCTTGGATTTGAAATTTGTCATAGTGCAATGTATTCTACTAGTCAAGCTCTTTCGTTTGATACCCATATTGAAGTAGTAGTGAAAAAAAAATATAATTCGCCATTTGGTGGTGGCGGCCATCTTGGATTTGAAACTTTTTAGTGATTTGATATTCACCAAACATAGCTAAGAACATCCGCACGGATATTAACTTTCAAATAAAAAAACCGCATCGGAATCAGCTCATTCGTTTGAGCTCTACGGTGCCACAGACAGACACACACACAGACAGACAGACAGACAGACAGATAGATAGACAGACAGACAGACAGACATCGAAGTCAAACTTATAACACCCCTTTTTTTGGTCGGGGGTTAAAAAAAATTGTAGTAAGTAAAGCCACTGGGTATGGCAAAGTATGGTACCTCAGTAAAATTATAATATTGCACAAGAAATCGATTCGAAAATGTATTGATTCCATTTCCATCTATGTAAGACAAGGTCAATGAACCTTGAAGCTGAATTTCATAAATACTCAAATCCTAGCTTACACGCGTAGCTTAGCTCTATGAAGTACCAGGGGAACAGAGAAGCCAAAGAGTTCGCGTATTTTGACAATGGTGATGTATTCGAACATCAGATATTTAAGGATTTCAAACAGTAATGCTAAGAACTCATAATAGAACGATTTTCAGTCGCGCCCGCCGCGGTTGCGGGCCCGTAGCGTCTGTAGAATGCAGATATATATGTATGTAAACATTGAAAGCACAACTCACAACGCGTTTTACGCCCGCGGCGCGCGCGGCTGCCGCACGGCTACCGTTCGGCTACCGCAAGGTGCCGTCCGCGCGCGTGCGGTAGGTTGGCGTTGGTAAGACCTCAAGTAATCGTTAACTGCCAGTTACCGTCGCCCGCTACGTTCACGGCGGCTGCGAAGCCGGTAAAATCTGCAGTCTCGTGAGTTTTGAAATAAACAGTAGTTCAGCAAACGCGGCGGGCACGGCTGAAAACCGCTCCATGAGTTCTTAGCCTCATACTAAAATTCTAATATTTGGCATGATTTTTGTAAACAGTCTTTGAGGGTTTGACATATTTATTTTTCACTAGCTGTCCGCCCCAGCTTAGCTCGTGCTACATAAAACATATAACTTATAGTAGCTACTCAGAGGTCAGGTGAATCTTCAACGGTGAAAGAATTTTAAAATCGGCTCAAAAGTTCCTGAGATTAGCGCGTTCAAACAAGTGAACTACAGATTTATAATATTACTAGCGGTCAGCCCCGGCTTGGCCCGTGGTATATAATTTAAATATAGCCTGTAACACTCAGGGTTCGCGTCACTATACAACGGTGAAATATTTTTTGAAATCGGTCAAGTAGTAGTAGTAGAGATTAGCGAGTTCAAACAAAAAAACCTCTTCCGTTTTATAACATATATAGTATGGATAGTATCATTACATATTTATACCTATTTACAGTTAGGAGTGAGGAGACAAACAGAACATGTGCCTGATGGTAAGCAACATGCCCATAACAGCATAGTGTCACGCAGCCATTGGAATGTAAAGAGTCCACATCATAATCTAGCACTACACTGCGCTCGTCATCAAGTGATCTTAGATATTTTATATCTTAGCACAGTAATTTAAGAAGGTGTTAAAGATAAAACCTTGAAACTTTGTATCTAGACTCTTGGCACGAAAAACAAAAAAAGTTTGTTCTGGGAATTTTGTAGTTTCGAAGATTTTTTTTTGAAGTTTTGCGCTATTTAGTTATCTCACGCTACATTTGTTGTTTAAAATGAGGATTTTATTTAAATTATTTTATCTTTTTTTTTAACCACTTTTCAACCGTTGTGGGGTTTTAAACTTTTTGAATTTTCCCTCATATTTTAAACTTATATAGAGAGCGTAGATCATTTTTATGTTTTTAAGTACCTACTGTTGTAGATCTACTTACCCATCGAGTTCTATCGAGTTTCCTTATTGCATAGTAGTTACAACAGATTCAATGCAGTGCCCCAATATCGTAACTACAAACCTACCACTGAAAACTGCATCAAAATCGGAAATTTAGTTTTACTTTTAGTTTTGGAGAAAAATTACAACATTGCTTTGCAGATGTTTCCTGCAGCGCTCCCTGGTGTGTTGTTACCGTAATACCTATCTAAGAACATGTATCAATCAAATTTTAACCTATCACTGATAATTGCATCACAATCGGGCTAGTAGTTTTGGAGAAAATTGGTAAGATTGGTTTGCATAATTGTTTTTTATTGCAGCGCCTCCTGGTGAGTCGTTACCGTAATATCTATCTTACAACATGCACCAATCAGACCTTAACTTATCACTGAAAACTGCATCAAATTCGGATAAGCAAGAAGTCGGAATGGCTGAACAGATCAGGTTGAAATTAGCAACACATTTAGATTATCGTCTGGAATAGCACCTTTTATTGCAAGAAATTAGCGGGAACGGGAACTACGCGGGCAAACCCGCGGAGCGCTGCTAGTTACACAATAACAGTGATGTTAATGTAAAATATTTAAAAACTGTTTCATCGTGCAAAAGCTGTAAAGGTACAAGTTCGCGCTGAGACCGCAGAATCTTTACCGAAAGGTAGCGGTTCGCCTGGAGACCGCGACGCGACACAGCGACACGCGACAGAAGACCAAGACACGTGTCGCGAGACATGTGTCGCGGTCTCGCATCGCGGTTTACTTAAAATACCAGAAGGTTTCTCGCTGTCTCTCCATTTCGCTTCTTCCTGGTCCTGTGCTGCAATTGTGTTGGAAATAATTTATGAGACAAATTAGATAGTGAAATATCAAATTAAGTAGTTTTTTTTTAATAAGAAGTGCATAATAACAGCACAGTGACACGCAGCTATTGGAACATGAAGACTCCAAATCATTACCTAGAACTTCACTACGGTCATCACCCAGAGATCTAAGATGTTATATCTCTAAGCCCTGTAATTTTCTGGGAACATAGTTTCAAATTTTTAACTGACTTCCAAAATCAATGTTAGCTATTAATTCGACCACAATGTTTTTTTTATATGTTACCCGATTTCTCGAGAACCCCCACACCGATTTTAATTTTTTTTTTGTTTGGTTCGGTATGCTTCCTGAATTTTCCCATTTAAATCTTATCGAAATCGGTTTGGTGCTTTTTGAAACATGAACCATAAACTAAAATTTGCGTACAATTTTCTACACAATTTTCATAACTTGTGTAAAATCTACAGCTACGTAGCTGTGGATTTACCTAGCAGTTATAATAATGATTTTAATTATAGGAAGTACGTAGCGGTTATAATAATGATTTTAATTTATTTTTCGCTTTTGAGTGACTTTTGTGGGTTTGAAGTCGATTTAATTTTTATACGAAAATAGTTGATATCGATAAAATATTGACCCACTGCAAACGCAATGCCAATGGTTAATGGATAATGAATCTTTTCAATTAAAATAAGATTTTTTGGCATTTTGACCTCCAAGGACTCTCATGTATATGTTGGGATACAAGACTGGACATACAAGACTTTTGAGATAACATTTGCAAAGCCAAAATAAAGGAAACCTCAATCTGAGACAGAAACAAAACACAAAAAAATCTAAAAAGACGCCATTGAGTCGAATTTTTTAAATTTATCACTTTAATTCTTAAATAACACCAAAATGTCTTCGAACAATAGTGAATTGACCTCGGAGAGTTCATCAAATTGGACGCCTTAGAGATTATTAATAACTACGAGTACTTCCGGAAAAATCCCCGCTGTCTCAACCAGCGTCACCAACATTCACCGATGAAAATAACACCTTACACAAGTTTCCTACCCTTTAAATACTCAAATAAACCCAACACAACATCAATAAATGCCCCTAATAAAAACATAACACTGTTATTGCATAATTGGACTAATGTATCTAATATTACTTTTAGTTTTTAACACTAAATATTCTTACAAACCAAATAAATTTTATTTTACATAGCCCTTTTCTGATCTTTTAATTGCTTCGCACAAGGTATGAAAAGTAGCATATTCACCTCTGAAGTAAAGCACTGTCTTGTGTCATGGGCGGCTTGGATTCGCTTCACTCAGGACTCTAAAACTCCCTCGCTTCGGTCGGGATTTACTTGAGTCCCTCGCTGCGATCAGGATCCAATATGACGCCCATGACATAAGACAATGCTTTACTCCCTTGATGAACTACTATTAATCTGCGTGTAATCTCGTACGAATTAAGTACGGTGAAAATAATGGGTAGCGTATTATAGCGTTTTTTGAAATTCAATATCTGAATGTATAATTATTATAAAAGAAGTTAAGTTTTGAAGTTTGGATGGAAGTCTTACGTAAACGCATGGAATAAATCTTAAGGGATAGTTTTTTAAGTTATTATTCAATGGTCGTGGTACTTATGAATGTGGGAACCAGCCATAAAAAACTTGCAGAACGCGAGCAAAGCAGGTTAAAGCCAGTATATTTACATAATCACTTTTTTATCTCTCGACCTCGAGCGTCTGAACCCGAGTAACATAACACTCTGTAAACAACAGAAAGAGCAGAGTGATAATACGAGAAGCATGACAATGCGCGACGTTGAGATTTAGTATCGCACCGCATCATGCACTTAAGGTCTTAACACACTAACCTGCTTGCCAATTATTCTAGTATACTACCTACAATTTCCGTTTACGATTGTAGTGGTAGGACTCCTAGCAGAGTCCGCCTGGGGAAGTACCGCACCACAGGCTACAGTACGCATTACAAGGCTTAGAGATATAACATCTTAGATATCTGGGTGATGACCGCAGTGCAGTCATAGGTAATGATTTGGATTCTTCGTGTTCCAATAACTGCAGCAACATAACAGCACAGGGACACCCCTGTGCTGTTATGTTGAAGGCATGTTGCTTACCATCAGGCACATGTACCGTCCGTCTCGTCTCTTTTTATTTTAAAAAACATAATGCTTCATGGTACATCACAAAGTAGAAACATAGTACACATTTCACAAAACTAACGTTACGTTATGTCTACTGCTCCATACGTTTTTTGCAGTCAGAGCAGTATTTTCCAAATACTTCGTATATATCTATTATTATACATCTGTTTCTATTCTATGAAATGCATAATACTTTGTACTATGAGTCTACTGGCTATCAACTCCGTGGTCCCTCAGGAACCGTTCTCACCTCATGATGGCCCTCAGGGTCCATCAATTCTTTCTACAACTCTATTTCTGCTGCATATTAATGATCTGCATTGATCCAGTTATTATCTTTGGATACGCAAATGAAAGCGCAGTTGTTAAAATGGAAGTAGAGGCGTTGACAGAAGGTAGTTAAGTGATCGGATGAAGTTCTCGTTGAATCCATTGGTTTAAACTTTAGACCAGAGCTTGTGGGGTTGACGCTTCCTCCTATGCTGAACTATAGAAGCTACCTGAAAGCCTACCTTTATACTTAGCTTAGCTACCTACTTTTAATACGGTTTAGTGGTGTTATGTGAATAAAATGAGAGTGAAAGAAAAAAAAATGTGAGTTGAATATATGATGATTAAACATTATGTTGTACTACTGGGTTCGTATATGATTCTAATTCTGAAGTAAATAAATAGCTCGCGAGTTCAATATTCGTAATTTGGCACATTGAAGGGCTGTTTGTCCATGTAACAGGCCAAAAAAATCTTCACATCATCAAATACTGCCGTAAAGCAGCTTGTTAGAACATTAAATGTTTTAGGTTGTATTATATAATGTATTGTATATTTATGAATTTATGATGTATGTAAGAAAAAATCGAAGTCGTCTGCAGAAATTAACTGATCTGAATCCAAAAGCACACCATAAACACAAAATTGTATTTCCTAAGTGCAGACTTCAGAAAACAAATAACTCTTTCAAATGTATTGGTATTCGCTTCTATAATGCAATCCCTGTACAAGTGGAAGGCCTCAATGAAACCAAGTTTAAAAATGAAATAAAAAGCCAATTGCCAAAAATACCTATTGAGCAAGGCATATTATAATATACACGATTTTGTTAAAGATAGTAACGTATGGAAGAGAAATGTGTCGAAATTAGAATCTTGTAATAAGGTAAAATAATAGATTTTTAAGACTTTTGATGTTACATTGTTTGTACTAATGTAGTATCTGTATACTGTGTGTATTGATTATTTGTTAAATTGTCTTCGACAAAGCCTTTTTACAGCTGCATGTAATTGACTAGGCCCCTTTACAGCTGCTTTATTTCTTTTTGACGTTGTTATTTTATCATATTATGTACACAGATTCTTTGCCTTTTTGTAAATGACGTTACCAAGTGTTCTTATGAACTTATGGTATGAACGAATTGAATTGAATTGAATAGGCAATACATTTTGGAACATGTGCTACAATATAATCTCATTTCACTTTCCCCTGCCCACTACAGGGGCCAGTCTTAAGTTAGCGCAATACCGACCACTTCATTATTGATCTCCTTAAAATCTCTCTGTGTCTCAACATGCGCTTTACTATGCATACCTTTAGTATTAACTTTGATATCCCTCATACTCAACATTATTTTTATTTGTGTACGAATACACTCTTCTGGCATTCACATTTCATAATTTTATGTCTATGCCATGTGATGGTCATGTGAGCCATCACATGACCTCTGCTACCTACCGAACTTTGGGTAAGCCCAGAAACCACGGTCCCGTCATTAACCTTACTGTTACTAATATTATCGATTCCTATTTATCAATTATATATTAGAACCACAGATTTCTAAAACATAAATCTGTGATAAGAACGAATCGTTGACAATTCAGGAATATCTCGCGCCAGTGACGATGCGAAGCGATTGCGATCCGGTACGGAGGCTGGAGGTAATCAATGTGCAACGACCTTTAGAATACAGCACGCCGATAAAGCCGAGATGCATCATAGTACTAAAGACACTGACTGACGTCATATATGCAATAATATATTTGGAGCAATGCCATTGGCCAGCGCATTGATTTCGATTTTTTTTACATGCATGACCAACGGGCCAGCTTATCGCCGCAACACCCAGATGAACCAAAGCGACCTCCCGCGCTTTATCAATGTATTGAGTGCAAACATAATATCTCCTCGCGATTCTGTCGCCCTGGTACTCGTGCATCGGCCGACTTTGAAAACCCCAGGGTCAGCTCAAGCGGCTCGTGCGTGCATTCTGACCGCTCTTGACTTTACACGAGGCTGTCTGCTGCTTACATAAAAACTGACGAAAATCTATACAACTACTATAAATAAGAATAATTTGTTTGTTTGATTGTTATGGCTCTCTCCTTATGAGAGATGGCCCCGGGTTCCATCAGTGTGATCATTAAATGGGCCGATAATGTCAATAAATGACCACATTACACAATCGAAATTGACGCTAGCGAAACTTCGGATAGAGTGTTTTGAACAGACTATATAAAATTCTCAATTCAGTTTCTTATCAGTATTTCATATTCAGTATTTTATCATGTTACGCAATAGCGTCGCTGGTAATTTTTTGATACAGATGATTCAACGAAATTGGCCGTGAACAGCATACGACTTAGATTGGGGTTATTTTCAACGTCAGATCCCCAGAATAACGTAAAAGGTCATGAAAAAACGTAGTGTTAAGTAAATAAATAAAAGTTTTATATTAAGGCCAGGTATTTCTGTCATAGTGGGCATTTAACGCTGTCTTTTTCTCGCGACCGTACAGATGCGCGGAATCGGTGCCATAGTGCAGAAATAACATTAAAATATTGGACTATGTAATTTAAACTCAATTTTTGTTCAAGATTTGTTTATACTGGTGATAAGAGTTTTGTTGCTATATAAACGAAGAAATATTAAATTTATCTATACTCGTAGGTACGAGTATACAAAACTCAACCTTTTCTTTTTTGGTCCCACTATAAGTTGAGAATGGCTTTTCCAATTTCATGTATCTTTTTAAAATGTTTCCTAATAATTCTTATTGTTTTTAAAATAAATCAAATTTTAAAAATATATATATATATGTGCTGAAACGTAATGAAAGGCCAGTAAAAATAGACGGGTTTTTTGTTAACTTTGCACAAAATTTCCAATCCAATTTTTTTCTATGAGATAAAGATCACTTACTGAGCATACAATTACAAAATGCTCACAGATCCAGGTAGAGCTTCGAACGCCAATTGAAAAAAACTGTTTTAGCCGATATTTTGGAAACTATATTTTGTGACAAAATATGTAGAAAATAAAATTTTACATCTTTTGTTGCTTGTAAACTTTTTTGTAAAACTTACCATTTACGATTTATAACCCATTTAATGATACGGTTGCGATGATGCCGATGATAGTGGATGAAAATGATGCGGTCTACGATGAAACTTGCTTCTCTAATAGAAACATGTGTACCTCTTAACCCCAAGGTTCGAACCATCGACAAAACCCCACTCTGACAATGCGTTTCCCAGCTTAGTTGTTATTATTACAAAAGTGGAGACCAAACTCTACGTTCAACTCTTCAATCATGATGATGAACGGTGCTGTTTTCCGACGCGGTTTTTTCGAGCAACGAGCAATATGATAAATAACTTTAATTTAAAAACCCCGACTACAAAATAATCTACTCGTAAAAAAATATTACCTACTATCTAAGGACACTTTGGCGAATGAGACTAGTCTTGCAATATCTTAGTTACCAAAATCCATCCAGCCGTTTGGAAGATACGTGGAAATAAAAGTTTTACAAACATAAAAGATACGCGCGAAAAACATAACCCTTCTTCCATTCGGGTAAAAGGGACATGTTTATGCTACTGGGAACAGAATTTACATCTTTTTTTTTACATTGTTGTCATTAAATTGGACATAATAAATCGTAATCGGCAAAATCGAAAAAAAGTTTACTGGCAACAAAAAATGGGAAATTTTATTTTCTACAATAATAAAAGGCTTTATAACTTTTTCGGAATATCGGTCAAAAACGTTTTTTCAAGCTGGCGCTTGAAGCTCCACCTGGATTTGTTATTATTTTGTGGTTTTATGGTAAATTATACGAGTAATTTTACCGCCAAAAAGGCTTCTTATCAAATTTGGTCGAGTGTCTAAATTTCATTTTAAATAAGTTTTAAATGAACGAAGTTGGGTTTTAGGACTTCGTAGCCAAATTTCAAAATGTGGGACCCTATATATGTTATGTCTGTCCATACGTATGTCACAGCCACTTTTTTCCGAAACTATAAGAACTATACTATTAAAACTTGGTAAGTACATGTATTCTATGAACCATATTAACATTATCATACAAAAAAAAAAAGAAAAACAATAACTTTTGGTGGTGTCACAAACTTGGAACAGCAAATAAAAAAAATCTATCAAAACCATACGTGTATCTATGGATGAATGCATAAATGGATAAATGCATTTATATTAGGGGATTTACGCAGGAGATTTCTCCCCTCTCATTATTTCCTTTTCCCGATCTCTGATTTGACGGATGAATATTTTACCGATACTTAAATATTTTCCATTGCATCCGCATTAAATTTTTACTGATGTGGTATCGATGTCAGTTTTTGAGACTCTCCTATTGGTCTACAACATAAAGTAACCAGCGTGCTAATTAGTATCAGTGTCTATTTGCTATTCCAATGAAAACGGTACCCAAAATCAAGATCATCACATTCTGCACTAGTAATACCTTCTGACATTGTTATACTGTGGTACTATGATCGTAATATTTAAGATTTGTCGGTTGTCAAAATTGCAAAATCAAGCACAAGTCCGTCGTCAGTGAGCGCCGAAACGCGACTGATCGGGCCTGCCGGACGGCGCGCTATATATATGGTAGATATTTAAACATAGTGAATAACTGATACTTTTTATCAAGTCAAACTCTGCGAATGCATCTATAACTTTTTAATGGCTTTCGTTGAGTATAAAAATTTAGTTTAAAAATTGATTAGTTTAGTCATAATCTTGAAAAAACTTTTTGAAAAGGGGTAACTTTGGGATTTTTTTCTGTCAAGTAAAATTCATTTAATCGTCTTGACTGCGAATTGCACCAGAGTAAATCCCTAACTAATACATATATTTTTTTCATAGCTTAATACACTATTTTATAGGTCTTAAAGTTGTTTTAAAAATCAAAATAACGGCCCACACGACCTTAATTTTGAAAAAAAATCGAAGTAAAGCCACGGGAAAATGTATGGTAGTTCTGTAAAATTACAATATTGCACAGGGAATCGTTCTTAAAATGTATGTATTCCAAACTATATTTCCATCTACGAGGTCAGAATGTCAATGCCCACTGAAGCTGAATTTCATAAATACTCAAAATCTAGGCTTACACGAGTAGCTTAGCTCTATGAAGTACCAGGGAAACAGAGAAGCCAAGGAGTTCGCGTATTTTAACGATTGTGATGTATTCCAACATCAGATATTCAAGGATTCCAAATAGACTGGGCGGGCGATGGGCGGAGTTGAATGTGCAAAATATGACTTATTAGGACGTGAATTTTACTGCAGTGCCATAGAATAGATAATATAGATGAACGGACACTCCCCACATCCCGCCAATTTCAAGGTTCCTCACCCCTCAGGCCGTTTCGAGTACGCTAGGAGCACTCAACGAAGGGCTGGTATCGAACATCTAATTCCTAACGAAATATCATCATGGTGGGTTGTTGTGCTGTTTACGGCTGTCCGTCAACTAAACGCGACAAGATTAAAAGCTTTATTTAATTTCCTAAGGATAAAATAACGTAAGATTAGAAACTTTTAAATGACGTTGCATTATAATATAACGTAGTAATTTTTAACTCAAAGTTCATAACTTACACAGCCAGTTTTGAGCACTGATTGATAATGCCTGGAGGAATAATTATAGTGACAGAATAAAGTTTCCTTCTTGGGTAAGTGCAAAATAATATGCGAATGTGTACCTGCTAATAAAAATAGATATAGGTACCTATCGATCATCGGTTTCGTTTGATTTTACGCGGCAATACATATGTACACCCTTTTCATTAGAATAGTATTTGGCTCTATTATATTTATGTAACTCAACATTATAGCAAGTTTATAGACTACTTTACGTCACCAGGTGAACTCAAGGAGCACAACTATTTAATAAAATAATTCAGTAGCCCTAGCGCTAACGCACACATTCACGCGTGTGTACGAACGACTTGTTGTAGTTGTTTGAAGAGTAGGTAACTCCACAGCGGCGCTTGTATGGAGTTTTAGTGGAGTGACCGGGGTGTGGCAGTGCATTATTTTTTTCTGTCTTGTAGGGTTCAGCCAGCGTTTGCAATGTAGGTAAGCGAAAAAAAGTGTGTAAATTGATGACATCACATTAGAAACCTGTAAAGTTTTCAGCGTTTTGCTACTATTTTATGCACGTATTATACATATAAACCATTCTTTTGAATCACTGTATCCGTTCCGGTTTGAAGGGCAATGTTTCCAGAGAAATTACAGGGCTTAGAGATATAACATCTAAGATATCTGGGTGATGAGCGCACTGCAGTGCTAGGTAATGATTTGGACTCTTCATGTTCCAATAGCTGCATGTCACTGTGCTGTTATGTGGCACAATGATACGTCTCGTCACTCTTTGTTTAAAATCTATTTTTAATTTTTCTATTTTCTATTCTATTCTATTCTATTCTTAGATTCTGTTTTGCAGATTTAAATGCAGTTTTTTTAGTAGATAGAGTGATTCAGGAGGAAGCTTTATATGTATAATACGAGCATACAATAGTCGCAAAACACTGATCTCATTTTAGGTTTTCAATTTTTTGTCATCAAATTACACATTTTTTTGCGCTTACGTGCCAACGTTGGCTACCTACGAGATTTTCACTTGTACTTATATATTACAAGCTGTTATTTAACTTGCCCTGTTTGTAGGTACCTACGTATGTAAGTATGGGACAAATCTTGCGAGTTAAATAGAACCACTTTCTGTCTGATTAGGTTGAAATTTAGTTTACTTACGTAGAAACGCGTACGGTGACAATGCAATAATATAGCACCATGATAAAGTATATCTTATACCTTTAAACGAGCAATTCTTGTAGGTATATATGTATGTAGGTATACATATGTAGAATCTGAATCTCGGAAACGGCTCGAACGATTTTCATGAAATTATGTACTCGTATACAAGAGATTTCGGGGACAATAAATCGATCTAGCTAGGTTTCATTTTTTTAAACATCATTTTATGCGCGTTTTTAGACAATGAAAAACTCTTACAATGTTATTAGAATACGATAACTTATTTCGCCACTGATCTTTAAGTCTAAATGGCTCAGACGGAATATGCTCGCCCTCGGAGTCAACAGGCCCCGGTTCAAATCCTGATGGTTACACTGGGGTCTTTTCTTTTTGTTCTTTTTTCTGAGAAAATCTTTTACTTAGTGCTCTTTTTATATTTCATCACTACGTAATTCGTACCTGCCTAAATATCATTTAAAAAAACCGAGCAAAGCTCGGTCAACCAGGTACTACAACTTTATAAATAGAAGATATGTCTAATCTTCAAAAATTGCGTTAAGATTCCGTAATTTTCAAAATAAAATGAATGAAATCCACAGAACCGATTGTAATGAAATTTGGTACACAGATTCCAAAAGATCCCGGACTAGATCTGAAAAAAGGACATAGGTGACTTAATATTACGGAAAAAGGGTTGAAGAGGTGGAAATCGGGGATATAAGTTTATTTGGAAGTTCGTCGATCGTTGGATTGTAGAAGATAAACCATGAAATATTGCAACTATACATTTGATATCCATATTAATATTATTTACGCTTCCGATTGGTAGTGGACTTGAATAAAAAGCACGGATCTAGAAGACTGTGCAGTGTAAAGTCGGCACTAAAAAAACTATTTTTCAAACCGGAACACAGTAATGTTTGCACATTACTGCCTAGCGGTAGAATAATTGGCAAAGGCGTGGTACTTCCCCAGACGGACTTTGCAAAGAGTCCTCTACCGCTGCATTATATGATATCAGTTTGATTGCTTGAAAATTAATGCATTTTTGCAAGCGAATGCATCAGGTTTCGTTTTGTAAGTAACACACACCAGCTAACCACAATTCTGAAAATAGCACCTCATCATGATGTCGCCTAGAGAGGAGGTCTAGTGCAAGGTGCAAGTGCATCTGGCTAGATTTATCTACCAGGAAAACATGATAACCGAAGACGTTTTCAGAACAAAAGTTGTCTCATCATTGTCACGTCACTGTATGTTTTTATTTATAAGGGTCGAGAGCATAAATTGAGAACTATAGTACTCGAATGGGCTAGGATTGTATGCAATCTGTTTTCTGGTATCCGATTGGTTAGCTAATACCTACTCTCTACTTTGAAGGCGTAGTACGTTGTGAACTATATTTTGTTTCAACAGTTATTTCGTTTACAAATATCGGGTGTGATGCAATAATAAAATCGCATCCTCGTAAATATCCATCCCTTGGATACCTCTAAATAAATAGACAGACCCTTGTTTGCACTCTTGAAGTAGTCAAATGTAGGTGCAATTGAGTGCAACGTTATACCAGGGAACATAAAGAGTAAAGAACTAAAGGAAGTCTGGAGCTGTTGAGGACGGTCGTTGCATTTCGGTGAACATCTTATCCCTAAATCTATAAAAAATTCAGCACAAAATATTATAAGAACTTCAAGTAGTAGTACATTATTATAAATATATCGTACTTTATTCAGCATCGTAGATCTATTTCTAATTACTCTAAAATGTATAATACAATCAACAGAGACACATAGTACAGTGTCGGTGCAGCGGCTAATTCAGCTGAGCGACTCAAACGGCGGAAATATGCAACCCTCGGAAGTGGTTACATATTTGAGCCCTTTGGGTTGAGACATTAGGCCCGTGTGGGCCGTGAGCTCACCTGATCTTCAAAAGCCTTTCAGAACGCTTGTAGAGTCGACACGACGCGTGACCAAAATGCTGGCGTTTATATGGCCCAACGCATAAGCATTGTCATTCAGCGTGGTAATGCCGCCAGCACGTTGCACACGCTTCCGACTGGTAGTGGGCTTGAACATCTTGATTATCTGGAGACCTTTATTGGTCTATGGATAATTCATAATTCAGGTGTAAGCAGTTAGTTAGGTATGTAGCGTAATTAGTATGTAGTGTAGTTCTCATTGTATTGTAGTTTTGTTAATAAATACTTTGCTCAGTAAAAAAAAAAACATAAAATAAACATTGATTATATCTATTTACTTTTTATTAGAATTTCCATATCCGGAAGAACTTTTTTCAGCTAAGGACTAAGAAATATAACAATATCTAGAGGTGTAACAGGAGTACCGAAAAGGTTTTTTGGCTGCAGTCAGAGTGCAAAAAGTAGCCGTTTTATAGTCATTGAAATTTACAACGAAAATTAATTACGATTACTCGTATATTTGATGTATTCAAAATAATATTTCAGAATAAATACACACTTAAGTCAAAAACCCTAACAATATAAATTCACAATACTATTTTCTTGTAATTTGTAGGATAGATACCTAGTTCGTACTCGTATTTACGGAAAGCCTGATCCGGTAGCGTACTATTCAATTCAATTCAATTCAATTCATTTATTCATACCATAAATTCATAAGAACACTTGGTAACGTCATTTACAAAAAGGCAAAGAATCTGTGTACATAATATGATAAAATAACAACGTCAAAAAGAATAAAGCAGCTGTAAAGGGGCCTAGTCAATTACATGCAGCTGTAAAAAGGCTTTGTCGAAGACAATATAACAAATATCAATACACACAGTATACAGATACTACATTAGTACAAACAATGTCACATCAAAAGTCTTAAAAAAGCTATTATTTTACCTTATTACAAGATTCTAATTTCGACACATTTCTCTTCCATACGTTACTATCTTTAACAAAATCGTCTATATTATAATATGCCTTGCTCAATAGGTAGCTTTTTATTTCATTTTAAACTTGGTTTCATTGAGGCCTTCCACTTGTACAGGGATTGCATTATAGAAGCGAATACCATTACATTTGAAAGAGTTATTTGTTTTCTGAAGTCTGCACTTAGGAAATACAATTTTGTGTTTATGGTGCGCTTTTGGATTTAGATCAGTTAATTTCTGAGACGACTTCGATTTTTCTTACATACATATACGAGTACATTCATAAATATACAATGAAGGGACTGTTAATATGTTAATAGTTTTGAACATCTCCCGTACTGATTCTCTAGGTGATAAATTATATAGACCACGGATTGCTCTTTTTGCAATATGAAAACAGAGTTTCTGTCCGCAGCCGAACCCCATAATAAGATCCCGTAGGACATAATACTGTGAAAGTAGCCAAAATAAACAAGCCTAGCTGTTGCAACGTCTGATATTTTTTAATTTGACGAACTGCGTGGGCAGCTGAACTGAGTCGATCAGCTAGTCTCTCTGTGAGGACCCCATTGAAGCTTTGAATCTACTGAAATACCCAGAAAACAAGTAGATTGTACAGGTTCGATAAGTTCATCCTTCAGTCTTTTATCAAGTTTACCGCACATTACATTGCAGAGTGTGAACTTTATACATTTCGTTTTAGTTGGATTAAGTACTAGATTATTTGCATCAAACCATTTGTACGCAATGTCCAAAAGTACGTTTATTTCAGTGAAATCGTTTATTCCTCTCTTAATTTTGAATAGAAGTGATGTATCATCGTCGAACATAACTATTTCTATATTTTTTATGTTTCTTTATCATAAAAGGTAGATAATTAACGTATATAAGAAACAAGAAAGGTCCAAGTATGGAACCTTGTGGTACACCCATTCTTATAGGCGACTTATTTGATTGCACACCGTCAACATCGACTATTTGTACACGGCCTTTAAGATATGAAGAAATGAAATTTAGAGCTGGTTTCGAAACCCCATAAAACTGCAGTTTCTTTAAAAGAGTGTCATGATGAACACAGTCGAAAGCTTTTGATAAGTCACAAAATACTCCCAGAACGTCATGATGATCTTTCCAGGCTTTCAATATATAATTAGTTAGTTCAATACCTGCATCGGTAGTGGAACGTTCTTTTGTGAATCCAAATTGGTTACTATGTAATAGATTATTAATATTAAAGTAAGATAGAAGTTGCTGGAGAACAAGCTTCTCGAATATTTTGATGATGCAAGGCAAAACCGAGATGGGTCTGTAGTTTCCAAGTTCGTTTTGTCTCCAGATTTAAACAGAGGTATCACTTTACTATATTTCATCATGTCAGGAAATGTACCATTTTTTATCCATTCGTTAAATAATTCTGCTAAATATGGGGCAATGTTATTAATAATCCCCTCAAGTACCTTAACAGATAATCCCCATAAGTCCTCTGTATTCTTAACTTTATTATCTTTGAACGTTTTTAGTATTGCAGTGGCAGTAACATGATGATATTCAAATGTAGATGAAGGACAATCAACATTTTCTGTCAACAATTTTTCTGCAAGAGAGGGAGACGAAGTTAGATGTTTAGTTGTCTCTAATGGAATATCAGCAAAATAAACCTTGAAGGCATCTACTATGTCCGATTTTTTCGTAGTGACTTTTTCGCCAATCCGAAGTGCGCTCATCATTTCACGATTTTTAATTTTTCCAGACTCATTGTTTATTATCTTCCACGTGCTTTTTATCACATTATTGGTTTTTAATTTGATCCCGTATAAATATTGCTTTTGCTCGAATACATACATTTCTAAAAATACTTGAATATCTCTTAACATATAGTTTTGTGGCATCATCTTTGCAGTATGTCTTTAATTGTATAAATTGTAAAGATTGCTTCGACCAGGTCTTATTAAATAAGACCTGGTGTTGCCCATTCGGCAAACTTCGGTTTTGCGTTAATATTAACAAATTTGGTATGGAAAATATTATTAAATTGTGTACTCAACATTTTAAAAAACTCAGAATAATTATGATTAGGATCATCAATTGTCATAATGCAAAATTTGTTGGAAAAATGATTAGTTATCGCGGTATTTAAAGCTGACATGCGGGACAATGTAATGGGTCTAACAAGAACTTTCTCTTCCGCCCTTTTCATACAGGCAGGAAGAGAAATGCTCAAGCCCCTATGGTCCGAACGCAAACAATCCAGGACCTCAGAATGAAAGTATTCACAGTTTACATTATCAATGCAGGTTGCAGAACAATCTTTCTTAGTTACTGCGACCCTAGTGGGTTCAGTGAACACTTTTGTCAAATTAAAAGATTGACATAACATTAATATGTTGCTCTTGTTACGAGATTCCGATAGTATATCTGAGTTGAAGTCTCCACACATCACAATCTGTTTACTTTTCTCAGATATTCTACTCAATGCTTCTTCTAAAGTAGTTAAGAAGATCTCAATTTCGGCACTAGGTGGTTTATAAACACATAAAACAACATATCGATCCAATTCTACGCAAGCTAGTTCACAGTGTCGTTCAACAGTTATATTTTCTACATCTTTTCGAGACTTATATTTCACATTATTGCTAACAAAAATTATGCAACCACCTCCTATTGCCAATTTCCTACAGTATATACTACCTATTGAATAATTATTCAGGCTAAAGTTCAATTCACATTTCGATAGCCACGTCTCAGTGAAACAAATTACATCGTATTTGTGTGAGCTTTCCAAGAATAGCTCTATTTCTTCTAGTTTACCTAACAGCCTGTTTATATTCTGGTATAAAATATAAACGGTGTTCTTTTGAACCATCTGAATAACATTATTTGTTCGTTTATTGCAAGGGGGGCCTAGTTTGTTACGACGCTTTGTTGTAACATAATGAGGCCTCTCTGTTGTCACTAAGTATGTTAATGTTTTTTTTTGTTAAATATTTGATGTTTGATCGTGAGTTGAACCAGAGACATGAGAGTCGTGTCAATCAATCAATCAATCAAATAATTTATTACTTAAAAACATACATTTTTACAGTTTACGTTTTACTAAGGGTTTATAGCTAATTATTTTGTCAATGGCTACATAGTTAACGTTGAGCCCCAAACTAGAAAGGGGAGAAAGGGGAGAACGGAGCACATCATCTATCCGACCCTAATGCCAACCTCACCTGCTCGCGCTGGTGGTTCTTTTTAGAATAGCTGGCGGCGCCGGTCTTCGGGCTGGCGTGGTGCTCCCTGCTAGATAACAGACGAGGCTCTGGCGACCGAGTAATGGCGGTATAACCATACACCCTGCCAGAAAACTGGCAGGAAGAGGCTTCAGCAACCTTGAGATTTAAATCATCTCTAAAAGGCCCGGTGCAGAAGGCAACGGGAAACCACTGCACTAATCTCCCTAGTAGTTAGCTTTATGGAAAAGTCACACATAGCCCAGGCCCCGAGTGCCCGGCGTCTCTTGGATGGGACAGGGGTGCTAAGAATCTCCGGGCGGAAATCATTAAGATTAGGAACATGGAATACAAGTTGCTCCAATTAACAACTTGAGCGGGTGCGACAGTACAAATATCTTGGGGCTTGGGTGAATGAAGCATGGGAATCTGATCAAGAAATCAAGACCCGAATAGAAATTGCCCGAGCATCCTTTAACAAAATGAAAAAAGTTTTGTGCTGTCGTCAACTTAACATAAAGCTCCGTGTGCGGTTACTAATGTCCGGAAAAAATCATGGCTCCGTAATATCCGGGAGTGGACCGGCATCAACTCTGTCGAACAGATTTTCCGGATGGCAATGGACAGAGAAAAATTCAAGAAGCTGACGGCCAACCTTCAAAATTGAAGAGGCACTTGAAGAAGAAGAAGAAGTAGAATTTTCGGGGAAAGGCTGTCGAAAGCACGTGCGAGATCGAGAAACACTCCTATGCATCTCTGTCCTCTGTCCAAATGAGAAGACACCACCTCCGTCAAACGCTGGACAGCGTCTTCAGTTGACTTTCCCGGCCTAAAACCAAATTGACGCTCGTCCAAAATGTTGTATTTCTCCAGGAAATCTATTAACCGCCTATTCACCAGTTGCAGTATCAATGTTTATCGCGTGATATTATTAAGTGAATAGTCTTTGGTCTTTGTTGCTCACTACTTAATGGGGGGTTCCCGCATTTTTATCCATCCTTTAGATACACAATGGTTGCTAGGCAGTTTTTTTTTATAAAATATTGGTGGGCAATTCACACACAACACCATCTGACCCCCAACTAAGCAAAGCTTGTACTGCCGCTATATGAATGGCGGCCAGATAGCTGATATAATACTTACATAGTTTTAAATACATACTTACTTATTATACATAAATTCATCACACAAATATTTGCACTGGGTGGAAATCGAACCCACGACCCTGTTCTTCGCAGGCATATTGCTTTCACTAGTTTAACTATTTTCCTCATCGAACTCTTAACTCTTAAACGTTTCTTTAATTATATCGATGGTTTTCCTCAAAGATATCGAATGTAACAAGAATAATTCGGAATCTATGGTGTTCCTGAATTAAATGTGTCACGTGTCATGTTGTCACCGGAAACGAGGTTACACAAAACACCTGTATTACCCTGAAAGGGTTGCTAATGAACAAAGTGGAGATGAGATGAGACCATTTGAAATTGATAAAAGAAACAGCGCTATGGTACCTTTAATATTAACTATCAAACCCGTAAACCCCTGCGTAGTTCCCGTTCCCGTATTGTTTCTCTGATAAAAAGTAGCTTTGGTATGTGTTATTCCAGACTATTACAAATCTATTTTCCAAATTTCAGACTGATCCGTTCAGTACTTACAACGTGATTGAGCAACAAACTTACAAACATACAAACTTTCGCATCTATAATATTAGTAGGTATACTTTATTCGTATTTTAGTATTTGGTGATGATTTAACCTTGACCCTGTTGGCAATCATCATAATTTCTGAACGTGACATGCGAGACTTTAACGAGAATTAACAAAAGCCCAAAATTGCAAGATTCAAGCTATAAGCTTGTTCATATAATCCAAACACTATCCCATAGATATTCATTGTTTGCTGTCGCTCTCCTATTAATACATAAATTTTACCCTTAGATTCTGTCCACACGAGATCACATTGCCAGATCGTCCTGCCGACAGCGGAGATACGAGTATGACGCGTGTCCGCACCGATCTACCGACCGTGAGATAAGCTGGAGACTGCATAAATCTGCATGAGGCAGTCAGTCCCATTGAACGGGTATTGATGTAATATTTAATTTCATGAACTCTTTGCAGCATAAAGATGTGACCACATTTAATTATTTTTAATATGTGTTTAGGTAGATGTTTCTGTTACGTATAGTTTGTAGAAGCAAATAAAATATTATCTACTTGTAGTGAAGAATGAAAACGTAAAATAAGATTTGTAAATAGAACAAACTTTCAGATGATTTTTATTTAATTACTGACCATTGATTATTTAGGTAAGTAGCGAAGTTATGTCTAGTCTAGTCTAGAGAATGGCGGCTGCCGATCCGTAGCCACACGTTCAAATCCCACGCGCAACACTGTATTTTTAACCCCCGACCAAAACAAGGAGTGTTATAAGTTTGACGTCGATGTCGATGTCGATGTCGATGTCGATGTCTGTCTGTCTGTCTGTCTGTCTGTCTGTCTGTCTGTCTGTCTGTCAGTCTGTCTGTCTGTGTGTGTGTGTGTGTCTGTCTGGCACCGTAGAGCTCAAACGGATGGGCCGATTTCAATGCGGTTTTTTTTATTTAAAGGTTAATATCCGTGCGGATGTTCTTAGCTATGTTTGGTTAATATCGATTCAAGATGGCCGCCTCCATAAAATGGCGGACAAAATATTTCTTCACAACCTACCTCAATATGGGCAACAAATGAAAGGGCTTGACTAGTAGAATACTATACGCTATAACAAATTACAAATCCAAGATGGCCGCCACCACAAAATGGCGAAATACATTTCTTTTTTCACTACTCCCTTGATATGGGTATCAAATGAAAGGGCTCGACTAGTAGAATGTTGTACAGATAACAAATCCGAGGTAGTCGGGGGTTAGTCAAAATTTTTTATTTTGTTCTTGTCCAAGTAATTGTGCTGAACGTTTATTTGAAATGTAAAAAAGCTAAAAGTAAGAAGTATTGCTCGGGAAAAATAACATCAATAGTATGAAATTGCTAAAAAATATTATTATCATTGGTGACAATTTTCCTTGCACTATTTTGGACAGCACGAGTAAACGCTCAACTCCACTTTATTTTTGTGCCTTATCCATTACAAGAATGGTCATGAGTAATTTTATTTTCTTTGGGTTTTCCGGGTCTACTGGGTTTTAAAACTGCGTGTTTGCGTGTAAAATGGCTTAGCTGATCTTCTTTCCCCTTCTCACCAAACTTAATTGCTGAATACAAACTACATGCAATTTGCTAATTGGATTTGGTTCCGATAAATATGCCTACGCAATGGCTGACGCTGCCGCGGACATCACCATAAAATTACCAATGCATTAAGACAATTGCTAATATCCATAAGCATAAGGAAAAGTCAAAAACGTCAGGCAATAATTAACCCCAAGACTGCTCCCTTACGATTTCCATTCATCAGTATAATACATAAATAACTAAAAATTGGTGGACATTTCACACACAACACCATCTGACCCCAAATTAAGCAAAGCTTGTACTATGGAAGCCAGATAGCTTAATACGTATATAGTTTTAAATCAATACTTATCATACATAGGAAACACCCAGGCACAGCACGAATATTTGTAATCATCACACAATTATTTGCACTGGGTGGGGACCGAACTCACGACCCACGGTTTTGCAGGCAGACTTACTACCAGCTAAGCCACCAGGCCAGCCAGCATAGTTCTTTTTTAATACGCGCTTTTTTTAATACGCGGAAAAAGTTGCTGGCAAATATTAGTGTTTCATACAGCACAGCTGTCTGTGATTATGCAGTGGCGAGACGTTCGGTTTATATACTTATGCAGTTGTAGTTCAAACACTACTTGCACTTTTGAAAATGTGTCTATGTTTACAGTTTTGTGATTACAGCTGTTTTGAAAAGTGTGATAAATTAAGTGTGTTTAAAATATAGTTAATTAATTCGAGACGAAAACTCCTGTAAAAAGATATCTTTAGATGGTTTGTTGCATCCACGTACCCATATTTAAACAGTTTGCTGCACTGTGGCCGAGACACCCCTAGATTCTAGTAGTAGGAACATAAAATGTTTGCCATAAAAAACAGTTTAAAGTTTCTAGTTGCTTATTTTGAGGCAAGACACTGGTTCTAAAAAGTCTATCAACTAATGTTTTAATACAAACCATTTTAACTTTTTGTAACTCTTTTCTGTGTTACCTGTTGTTAATTATTCATTACGTCATAATATGTAACAATGTTTACTGAATCGTAGTGACAAACTGCTGACCTGAAAATCTATCACATCCCACACAAAATGTATATTAAGTATTGACGAATGAATATTAATTATTTGCCATGGTATAAATACGGCCACATTTCAAATTTTGCCACATTCAAGTCTCAACCTTCGGAATAAGGAACCAGTATAACTACTAACCCAACCATGAAGATCTTCATCGCAATTCTTCTTGTTGATGCTCTGCTGTCAACAACTCAAGCTGATGAAAAACAAAAAATACTGCGGCAGAAAACTAGCTGATATGATGAGTGTCGTCTGTGAGTTTGAAGAAGAAGAGAAGAGATCAAGAAATGAGATTGACTTCAACCTTGGCGATTACCAAAATGGATGGTATGGCTATGGACCCCGTGCTTATCATGCCAATAGTGGTCTGAAAGGTAAGCGTGGTATCGTCGACGACTGCTGCTACCAAGCTTGCGATGTTGCGACTCTCATGACCTACTGCTATTGATCATCTTGTGCAATACTCTGTTTATATATCGTTGATCGCACAATTCGTACATAAATAAATATAACATGATTGTAATGTCCTAAATTGAATAAAATATAATTATGATAGTTGTGTTATTTTTGGAAGTTCTACGTAAGTAATAAAAAAGGAAGAAAGTTATATGTAAAAAATCCTGTTTTGACATATCCAGGCTGTAATATTTCAGGAAAATCAGGGGGGCTTCATGTGTCTTGTCCTGATTCCCAAACTTTTGAGACTACCTGTAACTGATCGTATTGTATAGTAGAACGTGGTACAGATTACACATCGAAGTAGAAGGGGGTAAATTAGTTTTCTTAAGTTTTGTTCTTGTATTTCCACTCGATTCTTTTGTATGCTTATTCATCAATGTTTTGTAATGACGTTGCCACGTTAAACTATCGTTCGTAAGCAAACTTTACAGACAACCATTTGTTTGAGAACATGTGTTACCCGCTAACCCACACTTGGCCAGCGTGGTTCTTGCCTAGACTCTCTCCTTGTGAGAGAAGGCTCCGAGTTCAGGCAGTGGGAACATAAACTGGGTTGCATTTGCTTATGCTCGATAGTAAACAATGTAAACACTTAGAGTACCCTGAAAATATTTAAAGAAAATTTCAGAGCACTGCTGATACCAACAAAACTTTTAAGATAGTTTGACGTCGACGTCTGATACTGACGTCTAAAATCTCTGTATCGATTTCGTTTTTTCACAAAAATATTTGAATTCGGAAGCAAAAGTTTGGATTACAACGATTACAACAGGGTACAATTCGTTAATTATAGTCATACAACTGATAGTGGTGCGGCGTGCGCATTATTTAGAAATGTGGTAGGTAGGTTGCACTAATTTAGCAGTTGTGTTGTCGGATTCCCGACACTTATTGACATTATTTCAACACATGAGCGACCGCAATTCCGAATAACTGAATAATATAATCACAATGTCACCTCTAGCAGCGCTGGTGCAAGTTACACGTGCATCTGACCAGGTATATCTACCAGGGAGACATGATAACCAAAGATGTTTTCAAAACACAAGTTGTCTTATCGTCGTCACTGCACTACATGTCTATTTTATAAGGGGGGCGAGAGCGTAACACGGGAACAAGCGAACTGGAATTGGCTGAAATTATAAGAAACCTAACTGTGGTATCCGAGTGGTTGGCATAATACATACTCTCAAGATACTCGTATATTTTATGACCTAACACCCGATATGATGATGAATGGTTTCATAGAACGAAATTCGATCTTCGGTGCACTCTAAAATAATAACAAAAATTTATCCATCCCTGCAATTTCCTAAATGAATTAAACTGACAGTATGCAATTCAGTGCAACGTTATACCAGGAGTACATAAATAGTTTAGAACTAAATTACGAAACAAAGTCTGGACCTGTTGGTTGGGTTTAGGTGAACAATGATGCTAAAGTCTGCCAAAATTTAATAAAAAAAGTACAAAACAGTCCAAATACTGCTGCTACATAAAATTACTGATTATTATTGTTTACTATGAATTAATTATCTAATTTCAAACTTGTATGTACGTATTACACATTGAAGTTCACTCACAAGAAAAGAACAAATACGAGTAATTGTAGGTATTCATCACACAAATATTTGCACTGGGTGGAAATCGAACCCACGACTTTCGGTCTTACAGGCAGACTTACTACTAACTAAGCCACGATGCAGTTGCATCGGACTGCTCGGGAGCTCTACAAAGCAACATCATTTCATGGTTAATGTTCTAAAGACTCGAACGAGGAGGTTTGATTCTTGTTTTGTTTTGGTTTAGGTTGTATAGGTTTGATTCAGGCTGCGCAATGCGTGGCTTGAGTGGGTTTTCCTGAAGGAAAATCTTTGCTTTCAAGTCGAGAGTGAATCGGTTTCTTTTGAGTAAGCGCGCCGCACTGTAGACCGCGTCATCGTTTAACATAATGCGAGATGGCGAGATGGAAGAGATGGATGATAACCGTAGCAACATAAAAAAAACTTCGGAGGTTTCGTTTGACCAATTTGAGGACGCGGATCAAGCTCTATTGTAAACTAGATGCCCGCCCCGGCTTCGCCCGTGGTATATTATATAGCACTCATCGGGATCCCGTACATATCCAACGGTGAAAGAATGACTGAAATCGGTTCACTCATTCCTGAGAATATCGATTTCAAACAAAAACCTCTTCAGCAACCTGCTACGCCACCTGTCGGAAATAGGTCGTACCAACTCAGATAGAAAAAAAATAGCAAAGGTTTATATTCAAGGCACAGATTACTGAAATTCAATGACTCAATCTTTGACACATGCTGTCATGTGTCATGTCAAAGCACGAAACGTACGAAAACTCTCATAAGGGGAATATTTTTTCCCGATTTTGTTACATTCTTGTTTCAGGCTCCGCTTCAATTAATAGTAGAGTTATTTTCTATAGCCTAAAGCCTTCCTCGATAAATGGACTATCCAGTAGAAAAAAGAATCTTTCAATTCGGACCAGTACTTCCCGAGATCCTAGCGTTCAAGCAAACAAACAAACAAACAAACAAACAAACAAACAAACTCTTCAGCTTTATAATATTAGTATAGATATAGATTAAAATAAATGCGAAACAACTGCGGTGAAAATATTACTAGTAGTTAAATAACATTTATTTAGTAACTTGAAACCGAAAGCTCCGTCGTACAGCGCAGCGTAGGCCATTTGCAACTGCAGTAAAGCTGCATTTTCGAAAAAACTTCTAATGCACTTGTACCAGGGGAGCATAGATTTCACAGAGGTATTCGATTCCAGACGGTTTCCCAAAGGATTGGCAAATTGCAGTCATATTGCATTCCGCCAAAGTAGATTTTCCGTTGACCTCTTTCAAAATGCACATATTTTCGGTAAGAAATGACGCCATTGTATATTGAGTAGCCTCTTAGTATTTACGTAGTGGCTGAATAATATCTGGTCACTTGTTTATCTCCATTCCAAGGATTTGGAATTAAAATTAAATTTATATTTTCATGTTAAAAAATCCTTGTTCCATTTACGGTACGGTATATGAAAACGGTTAACAATTGCGGTACAGGACTGCAGCGAAATCGTTTGTTGTCACAAGCTTGTGGTCACAGGTTCGTGCCCCGCCTACACCTCTAACCTGGACGTATAAAAAAGTCGGACGTAGTCTCGCTAAAGCAAAAACTGTGTCACTAGAGTCGGCCACATCTGCACGTGTGCGTTATCAGGCTGTCACTGATAGGCTGACGCGCACACATATACACAACCCACTGATGTGTGCGTGTCAGTCTGCATGTGACAGCGCACACGCGTATACCTATCATATGGCCGGCTTGATGGACAAAGTTTTTGTTTTAGCGAAAAACTCTATTTTTTTATTTATTTTTCTTTGTTTAGTATTGCCTACGCTTACACATAATTACCGAGCTAGATTCCAAGTTTCATCTTTCTAAGTCATCTGGAAGTAGGTACGGTTTTTTTTAATAAAGAATTATGAGACGATCAGGACATGTGCCTGATGGTAAGCAAATGCCTGACACATAACACCATAACACCAGCAGTGACACGCAGCTATTGGAACCTGAAGAGTCCAAATCATTACCTAGCACTGCACTGCGCTCGTCACCCAGAGATCTAAGATCTTATATCTCTAAGCCCTGTAATTTTTCTGGAAACATTGCCCTTCAAACCGGATGGCTTTAGGTTTAGGTACTACGAGTGTATGTCACGTAATGTGTCTTCATATCGTTATAACCGTTTGAGCACAGATTTCTAAACAGATGAAACCTTCGTGAACGACACTGTGAGGCCAGTCATTAGTTATGTATGCGTGACAGCTCTCACCGACGTTGTCAAATTACTCACGTTGGTGTGCGTGTAATGTTCCCAGTCTTAAGAAAAAAGTCCCACTATTGTTGTCTTAAGCTTTGGAAATTTTCACGTATAATAAACACATAAAACATTATTTTAAAATAATTTATCTAATATATAATATATTTATATAATATTAAGAAATCCTTGCATTATATATTATCGGTGTAATAATATATAATGCAAGGATTTCTTGTTATAACAAGAAATCTTATTTCCATTTTATGAAGTTAAGAATTTTGATTTTACATGCAACCAAAATCAACTTGAATCGCAAATATTTATTAGTATGATTTGCTCCTTAGATAGTTTAAACAAAACCAAAACAATCATCTTTACCACCAAAACTAGTTTTGATAAAATGCATATGGGCTACCTTTTATAGGGCCAAACAACAAACCAAAAAAAAAGAAACAAATAATCGTTTAAACGATTCACTAATGCTTTACATTTTTTTTTACAAAACCTCACTTTTAAACCAAATAATCGTATAATATTCAAAAACTGCTACTATCAAATGATAATATTCTGAGACCTACTGCTGGCATTATATAACATTCTATTCTACTCGTATAATATTATTATAATGTAAGCATTATGTATTTTTGAAAACTCCACAGAACATACAAGTATTAAAAACTCGCTTCATAACTACAGTTTTCATTAACACTATTAGTAATTTTACTAACACTAGTAACGGCGTGGATCACTGCTAGGGATCAATTCACATTATATATAAAAGCATAGTAAAAATAGGTCTTAAAATTGAATAATACCTTCAAAAACAAAATTATAATCTATATTTTACCTTCACTTCAGGGAAAACTATTTCAGTTTGGTATAGCCACTCGTGTTCCTATTTGTTACCATAATCTGAATCGCCTAAATGACATAATAGCAGTAAAAATATTCAAACTTACCTATGAAATGATATTCCTCCTTCCTTTTTTTGTTTTTGGGAACTATGTTTGCAATGTTTGAATACACAAGACGGCATTATTTAAAACAAAACATAAAATTACACAGGATGAACACGTATGGACAGGCCCAGATGAAGAATCAGATGACATAAATAAAAACCAGAAATTAATAGAAAATGAGGAAGAAGAAGACTTTAATCAGCTGACTATTATTTATTTTTTTATTTATAAATTAAGACTAACAAATTGTCTTGCCAGACATATTAATTACCTCTCGCAGAGACCGGTTTGTATGGGGCAACTTTTAAAATGTTTAGTATCATCTTATCTTACCTACAAACAGCAATAAAGATTTTTGTATTTGTATTTGTACAAAATGAAGTTTGTGTCGTACTGACAGGAGTTTGTATTTGATTTGGCCACATATTACTAAAATAAAACCTTTTAAACTCCATAGTACACATAAGTATTAAAAACTCGTTTCATAAGTATAGTTTTCATCAACACTATTAGTATTTTTATTAACCCTAGTAACGGCGAGGATTTGTTCTTGGCATCGATTCACATTAAATTAAAAAAATAACGCTTCTAAAACTAGGGCTTAAAATTGAATTATACAATGTTCATCAATAATTTGGTCTACGAGTATCTTCAAAACAAAATTAGAATCTATATTTTACCTTAACTTCAGGGAAAATAATTTCAATTTAGTATAGCAACACTGACCTATTTTCGTTGAGGTGTTGTGTTTCTATTCATCAATCGAAATAAAATCGTCTAAATTATATAAATATCAGTAAAAATATTCTAACTTTCCTATGAAATTTCCTTTTTTTATTTTTGGGAACAATGTTTGATGATCAACAATGGCATAATCTTAAACAAAACATAAAATCACACGAGACTCCCGTACGAGACGGAAGTCAGTTTCGTACTGACTGGAGTACGAAACTGACTCCTATTTTTGATATTTGCTTTCTGGACCTTAAGATCTGTGTTCCGCACGTTCCATCTGCCTTTTGTTTTAGAAATCTGTGCGTTTGAGCTAGCTTTATGAAATTTGGTCTTCTAGATGTTCTTATGGATATAATTAAACACACGTAGTTATGTGTTTACGTTAAATAGGTTTTGAGTTACACATTGTGTTTTTTATTTACTTATTCATAAATTACAATCAATGTGAAAAATAATCGACACTATTAAACCTCGCACAGATTTATATTAGTGCTAACATTCTCGAAAACAAATAAGGGAATACAATTTTAAGCAAATACAAAGGTTCAATATAATAACTCATAAATAATACAAATCAAACGTACGATATAACTAAACAAACCTAATCCTATAATCAAATCTAGACTTGGGCAGGCGGGCTGAATACTCGAACTTAACTCACTTGATCCGCGTTAAGCCGTACTATAAGGTGATGGCACTCTGGCATAGAATATATAATTATAGATTAAGCTAGATCTATATTATTTGGTGACTGTAGGCGCTGAAAGCAAATTATTGTATTGTCATCGGTCCTTGGTAAGTGTGTCGCATCACCGTCATGCTGCTGAGGCGGTGTAGCGTTAGAGCGACGGCGGAGTATCTGAGCGGGGCGGCCGCGTTACAGATGTGCTTTAGAGATGTGTGAAATCACTAACGTTCGTAATGGTAGAGTGACGTATTCTGCAACATTAGTACTTAAATTCTCAGTTATAAGAGCTCAGTTCTATCGGCAGATCCCTGTGACTGCCAATTTTACGACTTTGCCAAGACTAATTTTGATGGATATCTTTTTAACCCCCGACCAAAAAAGGGGGGTTATAAGTTTGACGTCAATGTCTGTCTGTCTGTGTGTGTGTGTGTGTGTCTGTGGCACCGTAGAGCTCAAACGAATGTGCCGATTTCGATGCGATTTTTTTATTTGAAAGTTAATATCCGTGCAGATGTTCTTAGCTTTGTTTGGTTAATATCGAGTCAAGATGGCCGCCGCCACAAAATGGCGGACAAAATTTTTCGTCACAACCTACCTCAATATGGGTATCAAATGAAAGGGCTTGACTAGTAGAATACTATACACTATGTAACGTATCGTTACAAATCATACTCCCTCACTAACTATCACTATAAAAGATAAATAAATATCAATAAAATAATGAACACTTAATACGCCCAATTCGCTCGTTATGCCGTATTCGGCGTTATGCCGTAAGTCGCCACGTTATGTTAGGTCGCCACGGCGTTATGCCGTAGGTCGCCACGGCGTTATGCCGTAGGTCGCCACGGCGTTATGCGTTATGCCGTAGGTCGCCACGGCGTTATGCCGTATGGTCGCCACGGCGTTATGCCGTAGGTCGCCACGGCGTTATGCCGTCGCCACGGCATCGCCGCCACGGCGTTATGCCGTAGGTCGCCACGGCGTTATGCCGTAAGTCGCCACGGCGTTACGCGTTATGCCGTAGGGTATGCACGTTGATAACAGCGAGATAATGAACGCTCGTCATGATTTACCTAATTAATCCCAGTATCGCACCGCATTAGCTCTTCATACGAGCTCCTACGATACGCGGAGATATGATTCTTATTACGAGTAAAATGATTTTTAACCGACTTCAAAAAAGGAGGTTTCTCAATTCGACCGTATGTATGTTCTTTTTTTTTTTACGAACCGACTTCAAAAAAGGAGGTTTCTCAATTCGACCGTATATAAGTTTTTTTTTATGTGTGTTCGCGGATAACTTCGTCGTTTATGAACCGATTTTGATGATTATTTTTTTGTTGTAAAGGATATATTTCCAGGGTGGTACCATGATAAGGAAACTAGGATCTGATGATGGAATCCTAGAGAAATCGAGTATAACTTTCGAAAATTGTAAAGATGACTAGTGCGTTAGTTAAGTTTTTGCTTGAGCATTTTAAAGCAGTATAATTTAAAGATAGTCTGGAGTCGATCTGATGAGGGAGCGGGAAGACGGTCGAGGGAACTCCTCGAAGGTACATAGTAGGTACCTCCTTGAGTTTGGGCTCGATGAATTTGTATCAATGAGAACTTTTTACATAGATGGGTTGGGACTGTCATTAGTGGTCTGACGATGAAGAAAAAGGACAGTCAAGGGAATTTCTTACCGGCTTAAAATACATAATTCATCACTTTGTCATCATCCATCTTGCCATCTTGGATTTAAAACATATCGCATTGTAAAGTATTGTTCTAGTCAAGCCCGTTCCTTTGTATGCCCGTACCTGTACCCGCAAAGAGACAAAGTGAAAACGAGTCGCTGTGAGACAGAGACACAGAGGGTCAGGGAGACGAGATAGAGGGACGTAGAGATACACAGAAACACAGAGACAAGAAGACAGAGTAATTGAGGCTCGAACCGAGACCGAGACACGGCGATACACTTACACGTCAAGTTCAAAGTGTCTATGCATCTAATTACCCGCCGTTTTTGCATCAAAATTCAAAAATAATATCAAAGTAACATTAAAATTTTACATAGGGCAACCACGTTATGACGGTGCGTCAACTTAAGACTGCGTTAAGTATCCTAATTCTCAGATATTCTCAGGAATGACTGAACCGATTTCAGTCATTCTTTCACGTTGTATATGTACGGGATCTCGCTGCTATATATGTACCACGGGCAAAACCGGGGCGGGCATCTAGTATGAACATAAAACTACATTTTGTCTGGATGACATATTTGTCGATTTCACAAAGTTTTGAAATTCGACCCTGTCAACACGAAATCGTGTAAATGCATTAATGTAAACTTGTTTAGCACTAAAAGGGTAAAATATACTATTTTTAACAAAAATTGAACCGACTTCAACACCACAAATAGGCACTCATAAGCGAAAAATAACTGAATATAGGTAATTATTATAACCGCTACTCACTCATCTACATGAAGTCGGTGCCAGCCAAGTCTAACAGGTAGTAGATACCTAGATACTACTTACCCCGAATATCCGTGTACTTACCTATGCCTACTTACTGCCTCGTACATAGTATATCTACTAGCTTTTTAACTAGACTGGCACCGACTTCATATGGATGAGTGAGTAGCGGTTATAATAATTACCTATATTAAATTATTTTTCGCTTTTGAGTGCCTATTTGTGGTGTTGAAGTCGGTTAATTTTTTGTTAAAAATAGTTTATTTATTACTTGCTGAACCCGCTACTTCGTTCGCGTACGCAGATGTTGGGGGCTTATTAGTAAATTTGTAGTACGTAAAAATATTTGGATAGGTGGTCATAGGTGGTCATTAAAAAACCGAGTGAATTTGTTTTTTACACACTAAAAGATAGTCATGGGTGTCATAAATAGTTTTAATCCAAAACTCGACTAAATCCGACTGGTGTGTTAGACCTTCAAGCCAATATGGCGTCTAACGCACTGGCCCCCCTAAACATTGACGCAAAAGAAAATCTGACTACAATTAACTCCAGGTTACCCCTATCTTTGAGCTAACTCAACTAGGCTATACTCCATATATAAGAATAGTTTGATTGTTTTGGCTCTCTCCTTATGAGAAGGCCCCGAGCCCCAGCTGTGGGAACATTAAAAGATTCATGCAACACCCGAGTGACCGCAATTCCGAATAACTGAATAATTTAATCACAATGTCACCTCTAGCAGCACTAGTGCAGGTTACACGTGCATCTGACCAGGTATATCTACCAGGGAAACATGATAACCGAAGACGTTTTCAAAACACAAGTTGTCTTATCGTCGTCACTGCACTACATGTTTATTTGTTAAGGGGGTGAGCATAACATGGGAACAAGCGAACTCGAATTGGCTGAAATTGTAAGGAACCTTCTTGTGGTATCGACGATTGGTTAGCTAATGCCTACTCTCAAGATTTATTTTGTGAACTATACTTTGTTTTAAAATTTATTTTAATATAAGTATCGGATGTAACTCAATGATTTCAAAAATGATATTCGATCTTCGATCATGCATGCACTCTTTTAAATAATAGTAATTTATCCATTCCTGAAATGTTTCTAAATAAAACTGTCAAGATGCAGTTGTGTTAAACGTTATACCAGGAGTACATAAAGAGTTAAGAAATAACTTACAAAAGGAGTTCTGGAGTGGTTGGGTGTATTTAGGTGAACAATAATGCAAAAAAGCTTTTCGTTTGATACCTATCAAAACTCCTACGTACCCAATCCAAAAATTTAAATTACAAATTATTATCGTTTCTAACTAATTCATTATTTAGTTTTAAATATGTATATACGTACGTGTTCTACATAGAAACACCCAGACACAAAACACATGTTTGTAGGTATTCAGCACACAAATATTTGCAGTGAGTGGTAACATACATAAAATTGAACCCATGACCCTTACCCAGGTTTACTACCTTAGACTTTACCTTCGACTTACTAATAGCCACGAAGCAGTCGTATCGGACTGCTGGTAGCTCTACAAAGCGACATCATTTCATGGTAGGTGTTCTAAAAGTACAAACGAGGAGGTTTGACTCCACTTTTATTATAATTACATTCAAGCTGTGGAATGCGATGCCTGAGTGGATTTTCCGGATGGAAAATCTTTGTTTCAAGTCCAGAGGAATAGGTTTATTTTAGGTTATTGCGCTTCACTGTAGACCGCGGCATATAGCGATAAACCTGTAATATGGAAGCGGCCGTTTCTAAATAATTGTTTTCGCAAACGTATGTATCTCTTCCTATTTGGTTTCGGCTACGCGTTGTACGTTAGTTACTTTTACTTAGTAACCGTAGCAACATAGAAAAAAGCCCCGTTACAGCGCCATTTGTAACTGCAGTAAAGCTGCATTTTCGAAAATTTCCTGATGCACTTGTACCAGGGGAGCATAAGTTTCACAGATTTATTCGATTCCAGACGGTTTCCCAAAGGATTGGCAAATTGCAGTCATATTACATTTCTTCAAAGCAAATTTTCCGTTCAGCTCTTTCAAAATGCACATATTTGCGGTAATAAATTACACCATTGTATATTGAGTAGCTTCTTAGTTTTCACCTAGAGCCTAGATATTTGGTTTATCTTCATTCCAAGGATATGGATCTTTATATGGAATTTAAAGTGAAATTTATTTAAAAAATCGTAAGCTTGCATTTTGAAACATGAGTATTTCATATTTTTTTTTTGCGGTAGAGGCCGCCTTACTCTCTTTCTACGAAAAACGTTATTTCGAAATAAACTCGCGACTTTCCTATTTCGGTTCTACTTCGTTGGTTTCTTAGATAGACGCACGAAACGACGGATCCAAGTGAAACAGGAGTAGGAAAGTCGCGAGTTTATTTCGAAATTACGTACCTATGGAGGATGCGACGTTAGGTACACGGTGGAGTGGTGGTCAATTTATATGCAATTTGTTTTATCTAATGTAATATAATTAACGAATCACAATATAAACTACTAGTACGATAGAAATAACTTATAATTTGTATGAAGTTAAAATTCCAAAATAAATACTGATTAGGTACAAGCGGCCGGCAAGGCGCGTGAGCAAGTTAGTCAACAACATTCAACAGCTGACTGAAGAGACACGCGGGCGGCGCGGCGCGGGTCGGGAGCGGTGCGCGTGCACAGAAACTATGTAACTAGCTATACGTAGCATCACGGTCTCACGGTAGTGCACCGGCGGCGGCGGCCGGTCCCTCGCCGCAGCGCGCGGTGCTGTTATTAGAAGTAGCGTTTTCATCGCGAATTATCTGTCGCGTGAATAATTACTTACATTGTTGGAATATATTTAAAATAAGGTAAATGTTCCGGTCATGGAACCTATTACTGGACTTATTTAGAGAAAATAATATCAACAACGAATTTCAATTAATTCTGTGACGCAAAATCTAGAGCCGCGTTTTTCGAACTGAGAAAACAAAAGACAACCCAATAAAATGCGAGGGAATTTAAATTCAGAACAATAGCTAAAAGTTTCTAAACTCGGATATTCGCTTTCGTAAGAGGTTCTGTCTGTCACCTCTTTCGAGGGCGAATTCCTTACGCCACGGCTCACAGATGTATCACACTTTATTAACATGAGTATCCTTTTAAACATTTCGCAACCGGATCGTATAATCCGCTGTATTACATTACGGCTAGCCGTTTTGAAAACCAGGGCCGTTTTGCAAAGCGGCGGTTTGACGATTAGCCAGATTGAAAGCGGCTGATTAAAAAACAGCCGGAATGTATTCGACGCCATACGTCATTCAAAACGGCTAGCCGTAATGTAATAAAGCGAAAGATTAGCCGCCGCTTTGACAATTTTTATTTCCGATTCTTAACACTCATGGCGCTGTCTGACATAACAACAACATGGCGTTGAAAACAGTACGTGTGTTGCTAAATTGCTAAGGTGGCTGTGGATTCTGGTGTTCGGCGGAATCGTATACAATATTATTGGGGTGGTTACCACCGTTCACCTTGCTAAGACTAAATCGGACCGGGTAGGTTAGGAAGGACCCAGATCCGACTCGGAGCACCCTGACTCCACCTAGTGTTGTTGCTACTACCCCTAGAGTGTATGTAAAAATGCGGGAGCTAGAAGCTCAAGAGAGGTCCTGAGTGGAGCGAGCCATGCGAGGCCGAGCGCAAAGAAGGGGGGAGGTGGCGAGCGAAGCGAGATGTCGACCTCCGTAGTGGAACATATTCCGAGTATGGAGAAGCGACACCCAGGGCTGACCGCAGAGCTTCTGGCGGGAACCCACCCGGAGTCAAATGTCAATGATAGACCCTTGTCTAAGGGTACCATATTTCTTAGGTGTCCCATCACTAATGTCAAGTTAGGGGCTTTAAAGTTTTATCTAAGAGGTAAGATGTTTATAAAAAAAAAAATTGGTTGCCTGTAAAGTCGGTATACGGGCGAAAGTTTTACGTGACAACGACTTTGAGTGGTAAAATAATTTTACGGAAGGGACGCGTGCCTTTCACTTTTTATGTCTGTCTCTCTCGCTCTTAGGCGGGCTAACCATGCCCGAGTGGAAGGGCCGCGTGCCTCTCACTTGCTCTCGTTGTGAGTATGGTCTTATTTTGTTTTTTAAGTATGGTCACCCTATAATTTAAGCAGTAGTACAAAGCGGCTAAACGTTGGCCGCCGTATTGAAGAACGTATCGCAATGACAATGCGGCTAATCGTTGAACCGCCCCATTACAAAACGGCTCTGTTTTTCAAAGCGGCTAGCCGTAATGTAATACAGCGGATTATATGATCCGGCTGCGACATATCCACTACCACGGTAATATTAATATTACGGTGCTACTACTACCACATAGATGTGTAGACATGTTGTTTGTGAGGTTTGTAGTATTGTAGTGTTGTCGTCTGGTAGAATGGTAGGTACGTATGAAATCCTACGTGTTTAGTCACGTAAATTCCGAGAGTTCAATTTGCAGATGGCCATCAAAGACAAAACTGCAGTCGTGGTGGAGGCGCTCAGCCGGGAGACGCGATTTAGAAAATGTATAGAATTAGAATGAATGTGTTCTCTACTCCCCCCTATTTCCTCTTCTTCTTCTAATTCAAGATTCATGTAAAAAAGAAACCGTATGACAAAGGTCACGGACCCTGGAGTCTGTGGAGTGACCACCGGGCCACACATATTCCATATACCTACCTAGGCATGAAATAAATGTGTCTTTTTTTCTTTTTTATTTGTATTTAGCAACTCCACAGACTCCAGGGTCCGTGACCTTTGTCATACGTTTTCTTTTTACATGAATCTTGAATTAGAAGAAGAAGAGGAAATAGGGGGAGTAGAGAACACATTCATTCTAATTCTATACATTTTCTAAATCGCGTCTCCCGGCTGAGCGCCTCCACCACGACTGCAGTTTTGTCTTTGATGGCCATCTGCAAATTGAACTCTCGGAATTTACGTGACTAAACACGTAGGATTTCATACGTACCTACCATTCTACCAGACGACAACACTACAATACTACAAACCTGTAACATGTCTACACATCTATGTGGCAGTAGTAGCACCGTATGTGTAAGTGTTTGATAAAAGTTGACGTATGGTATTCAGTAGATGTATTGAGTAGGTAGGTGCCTGCCCATGTGGGGAGTTGTGTGAGAAGACGTCGGTATAATCCAAGAGACGGTCAGTAGTATGTCCTACTGCCTACTATGTAGCGGAGTGGTCAAATATCGTTAGTACACAACGTAAGTATGGGCGCAACCGCAGAGTCCACCTGGGGAAGTACCACACCTTTGCCAGCTATTCTCCTGCTAGGCAGTAATGTGAAAACATTACTGTGTTCCGGTTTGAAGAGCAATGTTTCCAGAGAAATAACAGGGGTTAGAGGTATAAAATCTTAGATCTCTGGATGGTGAGCGTAGTGCAGTGCTAAGCAATGATTTGAACTCTTTATGTTCCAATAGTTGCGTGTCACTGTGCTGTTATGTGGCAGGTATGTTGCTTACCATCAGGCATAATATCCTGCTTGTCTCGTCACTTCTTATTTAATAAAAAAACTGGTAATGTTACCAGAGAAATTACAGGGCTTAGAGATACAACATCTTGGATCTCTGAGTGACGAGCGCAGTGCAGTGCTAGGTAATGATTTGGGCTCTTCACGTTCCAATAGCTGCATGTCACTGTGCTGTTATGTGGCAGGCAAAATCGGCTCAGTGGATTTCCTGCTTATAATTCTGAAACTGACCGAGTTTTCATACAACCGTCTATGCCTTGTTTATCCCTCTTAGGGGTTGAGTTTCGCAAAGTCCCGTCTTAGCGAGTGCCTATGTATATTATCTATTCTATGCCTATGTGCTAAATTTTAGACTTCTAGCATTTGAAATTTCTGAGATTCGGCGATGAGTGACCTCCTCACCTGCTGCTTTAATATGTCACCGGAAAATAACAAGAATTGTTAGTTGATCAATTCACTAGGCAGTTGATCAACTTTCGGAAAATAACAAAAGGCAGTTGAATTGTATTATTTAACGATCATATTTTAGTGAATTAATCAATTTACGTGTCTTGCCGTTAAATGATCCGATGAAAGCGGGGTGTGCGATGATTGGTTCAACGACTCGCGTATTTTACACCGCTCTCCTCCGGGTGAACCGTGAGAAGTTTTTTTCTACAACGGCTCACCTGTCAGATTCTTAGGAAATATGTCAGTCCGCGTTGTTAAATTACCAAATCGGACCGTTTAAGTTACATAGGACCCAGATCCGACTTGGAGCACCCTACTCTACCTAGTCTGGCAGTAAGGCGGGAGCCAGAAGCTAATGAGAGGTCCGTAGTGGAGCTCAGGCCGAGTATGGAAAAACGACACTCAGGGCTGACCTCAGAGCTACTGGCTACTGGCAGGAGCCCACCCGGTGTTAAAAGTGCACCAATATCAAGTAAGGGGCTTTCTTTTCTCGTTAATTTCCGATGACATCATTTATAATGATATCAATGCTTTGAGAATGTAGAAAGATTGATGCCTTGATCTCGCCGACAAGCTCGGTGTGACGCCGTGGTGGGACTTGCTGTTCACAATTCGCGCGGTCGAGCAGCGCCGCGGTGCGAGCTATATGTGGACGGGAATGAGCGGAGAGCGCGGGCAGGGCGTAGGGCGGGGTATAATAATGTTAATTGATGTTTTTTATATATGTAGTCCAAAAGTTGTGTGGAAGAGATGTGTGGGTGAGCCGGGATGACGACGCGAGTGCGCGGAGGGAGGTGCGAGAGCTCCTATGAGCGCGGCGCTAGGGGAGGTTTTTTTTAATTTTGTTAGAATATACGGGATGTTGGGAAGGGTGTAGTGGTATATATAGTTGGGGAGTATATATTTGCATATATTAATTATGGTACAAGACTATATCTAGCAAAAGTTGTAGATAGTTTGGGGTTCTAACATGTTGGCGACGCCAAAACGCCTGGTGAAAAGGATTGAGCACGCGCCACAGCGCTCCGAGATCTGGACTATGGAGGGGGCTACCGGTGAATTAAAACTATCTTAGCTTTGACGTTTCTCTTTCTTTTCCTTTCGTTTGAAATGATAGAGATGGCAATAGCAAAGCCAAAGCTGATTTAGTTAGGCGGTAGAAGGTCTAGGCTCGCGTGACGGTGAGGTAACGCTAATGAAAGACGTTTAATTGCTAGCTTTATTTCTACAAGTTGATGTCCGAATGTGTTAATTTGAATTGTAAATTTTAGAATATGAATGTTGTTGTAAAATTTTATTAATGAAGTTAATATATATTAGGAAAATATGTAATGAAAGTGGGTTGTTTAACTTCTATGACTGAGAATAATGTTCTATACATTGTAACGTATGGGCATGGACGTATGAATAACACGGACAGAACCATCCAAAGACAAACCTGAGACACCTAAAGATCCCAAAACGGCGGCGGCTTTTTAATGTGTGAAGGAACTCAGAATAGTTGCCATGTTAGCCAAATTATCACCACAAAAAAACACAAACACGTAATCAATATTTTATTCTTCTTACTGCTTAATCTTAGATAGAACATTTAGCCATTGGAGGGAGGTAAATTGGAATAATAGGTAAAGTTAGATATTTTTCTTCCTTAAAAACTTTACCACATTTTTTGCAGGCCCCGAAGGTAACGTATAGATCACACAATTTTAACTTAAGCTCGCACAAAATCAACAAATCTCTATTTGATACTTATAGTAGGTACCTAATATTATTAGTAACAATATTAAAATTATTAACAATACTAAAAACAAACAGCATACTTGAGATTAGTAGTCAATTCGGATCGATTCTATTGATTGTAACGGCACTTAAAAGGTATTTGTTGATATCGCAAAATTTACTAAAAAAATTAAGGTTCTGTTCTATTCGCGAGAAGTCATGCGCATAATGCTGCTAACTTAAAAGGGCGAAGGTAAACATCGTGAGGAAGCCGACAAGTACCTAGAATCTTTCTAGGTCATGTGTCATCCACCAACCCGCACTGGGCCAGTGTGGTGGATTATAGGCTTAAGTACCTCCTTGTGAGAGAAGACACCGAGTCCCAGCAGTAGGAACACTTTATGGGGCTGCTTATGCTGCTAGAAAATATGTAAAAATGTTATAATATTCATAATAAATACATATTGCCGGACATTTCACCCATCACAAACTAAGCAAAGCTTGCACCTACTGTGGGAGCCAGATAGCTCTGATGTAATACTTATCAATATATTTATTTAATACATACCTACTTATTATATACCTACTTAAAAACCCCCAGAAAACAAATAATATTCATCGCACAAATATTTGCACCGGGTGGGAATCGAATCCACGACTCTCGGCTTCGCAAGCAGACTTACTACCAACTAAATCACGAGTTATAAAATACAGTACGAGTATTAGCTTAGATTGTTAATTTATCTTTTGAGGTATTGCATATTTATGTAATACTTGTTTACAGATGGCTCAAGACAGGAGTGCCTGGAGGAAGGTGGTAATGGACGTCGATGGTGATCACGACCCTCAGTAGTGAGGATACGACCAAGAAGAAGAAGAAGATATTTATCTTTTGAAGTATTGCATATTTATGTAACAATACTCCCGAGTCCTCCTTTCGTTACATATATATTATCAACTTCGAAATGTTTACTACAAATGACACTGTATTTGTTTGGGATCCAATCGTTTTCACAGTTACTATTTCTGATTATTTGTATCCAGTCATTTCGCCAAGCTTGATTTTGTTTAGGAAATCTAGCAAACAAAATAATAAAGCAAATACCTAGTGGCAACTAATAAACAATATTAAAATGTTTTGATATAATGTGACATAAATCTTTATTCACATAGTTCACTTATTTTACTACAATTAATAAACTAATACTAAACAATCACAAATAATCAATGTCCCATATATTTTCTGTAATTAACACACGCTAGCTTTGGCAAAACTCACCGTGTATTGCGCAATTTGTTTTAGCAAATGAAGATTGCATGTGGAATGTGATGAATGTGGAAATAAGTAACTGAATTATTTATCTACCTGTAAAACGTGATTCCTGGATGTTTTTTTTGCGTTAGTTACTACGGCTTTTATAGCATTTCACTACACAAGACATCCTGTGTGTTGAGAGTTTTCTTTAACCCAAAACGTGTCGGCTGGCTGAGGTTTGCGCGCGTAATGGCCGACTTTTGTGAGTATGTATGAGTGTCAACCTGTATGTGACAGGAAACTGGCCGACTTGACTACGTCCGTTATTTTCATACGTCCATGAGTATGGGTAAAGTAGAAAAATACATTCTCTGTTCGCTCATCGCATGTTCACCTCGTTGTTGTATGTTGTTTGAAACAGCTTCTTTCGCTACGTTGAACATTCGTGGTTTGGGTAAGGCTAACAGGTTCGCTTCAGCGTTGGAGCAACGGTGGAGCAGTGGAGCGAAACGTCCGCGTTATGGTCTGCGCCCTGCGTCCAAGACCTGTTTACATTTTGAATGCGAATGAGTAATCGCGACTGTTAAAGCGTCCACAAACGAGTCCTAAATTCAGAGGAAATGACGTAAAAGTAGTGGGGCGGAGCCTACATCGCACCATAAATCACCAATCAATCATATGGTGCGATCACGGATATTCGGGGTGCGATGCAGGATATGATTGGTGATTTATGGTTCGATGTAGACTCAGCCCCACTACTTTTACGTCATTTCCTCTGATTTTAGGACTCGTGTGTGGACGCTTTTAGTGCAGGCCATGGAAAACGTACAAGAAAAGTTATACGTGCTTTTTATACGTCCACGGTGCAAGTGTGTGGTGTGAGTACTGTCCAATTCTGTATAGGCAGTAGCTTTGCAGCATTACACAACAACTAAACACATTAGTTCATCGAGTTGCCAGCCGTTGGCCCGCAAGTATGGATAAACGTCAAAGAACACAATTAAAGCCAATTTCTACTAATAGTCTAAGATCCCGCTATACAACGACCTTCACCGAGCTGCTTATTGGATGAAAAGTGTTTTATATGTAATTTGATATGTCAATAAATATATTGTAAATGGGTTGCCTAAAAATTTCAGTCCAGAATATGATTAATTAACAATTTTTTTAAATACTTCACATAATTGCTTGAATTTAACAAAAAACTATTTAACATACTTTATTAGTTTGGTTTTACTCAGTGCTTACGAAATCTCATGCAAATATTTTCAAATAATAAAAGATTCAAACAAATTTTCACCCTTTATTTCACCCCATTGGAGGTTGAGTTTTAAAAAATACTGTAATACATAATTCATTATTTTGATCATGGTCAATTCGTCCGAAATTTTATACGAATACGTTAAAGGAATAAAATATTTCATACAAATTTCCATCCCGTTTTTACACCCATAAGGGTTGAATTTCGTAATAAGATTTCGTAAGCATTGAGTAATAAAGCCAATATAATAAGTCATGTAATTAATACAGTTTTTTCTAAAATTTTATCAATTGTACTAAAATATTAAAAAAAAAATTTTTTAACCCCCGACCAAAAAAGGGGTGTTATAAGTTTGACGTCGATGTCTGTCTGTCTGTCTGTCTGTCTGTCTGTCTGTCTGTGTGTGTGTCTGTCTGTGGCACCGTAGAACGTCAAACGGATGAGGCGATTTGGATGCGGTTTTTTTTATTTGAAAGTCAATATCCGTGAAAGTGTTCTTAGCTATGATTGGTTAATATCGATTCAAAATGGCCACCTCCACAAAATGGCGGACAAAATATTTCTTCACAACCTACCTCAATATGGGTATCAAATGAAAGGACTTGACTAGTAGAGTTCTATACGCCATAACAAATTTCAAATCCAAGACGGCCGCCACCACAAAATGGCGAATTACATTCCTTTTTTTCACAATTCCCTTAATATGGGTATCAAATGAAAGGGCATGACTAGTAGAATGTTGTACAGATAACAAATCTAAGGTAGTCGGGGGTTAATCAAAATTTTAAATTTTGTTCTTGTTAATGTTAATTAATCATATTCTGTACTGAAATTTTTTGGAAAACCCATTTGCTATATATTTTTTGACATATTAAATTACATATAAAATATTTTTCATCCATAAACAGCTCGGTGAAGGTCGTTGTATAGCGGGATCTCCTACTATAAACGTTTGTATACACAATAGAATGCACCACGAAAAAAGCACAGTATCTTCCAACGTTTTATCTTAGCGAGCAAGCAAAATTACGATTGGTCAAACACAAAAAAACATACGATATTTTGAATAGAAAATAAATGACTACAAAGAATATTAATATTAGCACATAAATATTATAGAGTATTATCATAACTATGGACGACATTGAAATGAAATGAAGTTACTAAATCAAACAACATTACGTACAACGAGCTAGTTAAAAGTATCTATCTAATTAATTAATTTTCATAAAGGTATCTCAACGAATGTACACTGGTACCCATACTATAGCAACCTGGCCTGACCTGGCCACTAATCAGAGTCTTTCTTTTTGTTTGTGTCCTTTTTTGTAGTAGTAGGACTCTTAGCAGCATCCGCCTGGGGAAGTACCACACCTTTACCAGTTATTCTACCGCCATGCAGTAATGTGCAAATATTACTGTGTTCCGGTTTGAAGGGTAATGTTATCACAGAAATTACAGGGCTTAGAGATACAACATCTAAGATCTCTGGGTAACGAGCGCAGTGCAGTGCTAGGTAATGATTTGGGCTCTTCACGTTCCAATAGCTGCCTGTCACTGTGCTGTTATGTGGCAGGTATGTTGCTTACCATCAGGCACATGTCCAGCTCGTCTCGTCACTATTTAATTTAAAAAAAAAACTACGCTAGTTACTACACACAGCGGAACTGATCTGTATCATGTAATAACACTTTGCCTTTTTTTCTATTAAGATAAGAATTTGGTCACAATTATGAGAACAGTTAACTTAGTTTCGGCATTAACTGGTGCCTATACAATTCCATAATGTCAAGTGCCTGTCGCGGTCTCCGGTCTCGGTCTGCGCTGAGACCGCGACCGACAGATACTTTACTCCCGGACAAAAGTGCAAATACCTAAGTACTAGAGCGGAATGTGAAGGTGGAAATGTGAGGACCGCACTCGGTGTATAGTTTTTTGTACTCAGAAATTGCGAAATTTGCCGTCGCATTCTAATGTTAATTTAATAGTTTATTTATTGTCAGCGCGCTAAAATGCGTTTTAAACAAATTAAATCTAGTTAGATCGATTTATCGTCCCCGAAACAAGAAAAATATTATCCCACCAAAAACATTCTGTAAAAAACTAGCCAAGTCTCGATGGAGCTGAATATTTATCTCTAAAAATTAATGAAATCTAGACAAAGCCGTGCCAAGTCTAAGGTTCCTTACTGCTATTTCTTTATTATTATAGTTAATGTTGTATGACTTGGCCGTTGAAGGGTACACAAGGGTATAAAACCAGGTGCTCCATGACACCATTGCACCAAACTGTCGCCAGAACCGAACAACATTAAATATAATAATAAAGAAATCGCGGTAAGAAACCTTATTGCGAAATGCCGTGCGTTCCCGGCTTAGAATTGGGCGCCCCATCTCTACCTGAGGGTGACGTAAGAATCGTCTAAGGGATAGTTTTTGGGAGCTGATACCACCTCAAACTCCCAGTAAGAGGTACATACCATCTGATGATACGGGTGATGATACTGACCGGGTGCTGCACCGCGCAGGTGCAGCACCCGGCAGCTGTGGGAAATGGACTAGGGTTGTTGCATCAGGGACGGGTGCGACGTAAGAGGCAAGTCCGGGAAGTAAGGTTAAGGATTGGGAGTTGGAATGTAGGAACGATGACTGGAAGAGGAAGGGAGTTAGCAGAAATTTTAAAAAGAAGACGTGTGAATATCGCTTGTCTGCAAGAGACAAAATGGAAGGGCACCAAAGCAAGAGAAATTGGAGAGGGCTACAAATTTTACTATTGCGGGAGCGATGGTAAGCAAAATGGGGTGGGAATTATATTGGATGGAGAACTTAAAAAATGCGTAGCAGATGTCAAAAGAGTAAACGACAGATTGATTACTATGAAATTAATAACAGGAGATATAATTTACAATATTGTTAGCGCATACGCACCCCAAATTGGATGCAGTGATACGGAAAAGGGTAAATTTTGGGAAGACTTTAACGGTGTGATGATGGGATTTCCAAGAAATGAGGATGTATTTGTTGGAGGGGATTTTAATGGGCATGTAGGGCGGATAAATAGTGGCTATGAAAGAGTGCATGGCGGAAAAGGTTTTGGATGTAGAAACAAGGAAGGAGAAGCATTGTTTGATGCTGCCTCTGCATTTGACCTCGCAATAGCAAATACATTTTTTGACAAACAAACAAAACATCTCATAACATACAAAAATGGCAACCGTGAAACCCAAATAGATAATTTTTTAATTAGAAGAAATAGAATTGCAGCTGTAAAAGATTGCAAAATCATTCCAGGTGAGGAGCTTATTCCTCAACATAGGTTACTTTTACTAGAAATTAAAATATATATTAGAGCAAATAATACGCAGACAAAACTTCCCGCCAAAATTAAATGGCATTTACTAGAAAAAAGTGAATATGCTGATGTATTTAGAGAAAAAGTAGTTAGTAAAATGATTGAAATGCAAACTTTGAGTGATAAATCTGTGAACGAATGCTGGGCTGAAATAGCCAGTTGTATTAGAAATGTAGCAAAAGATGTACTTGGGGAATGAAAAGGTAAAGGGAAAATAGATAAGGAAACCTGGTGGTGGAGCGATGATGTGCAAGACATAGTAAAGAAAAAGAAAACTGCATTTAAAGAATGGCAGAAGTCAGAAAAAAATTGCGAATCGAGTACGATGCAAGATAATAAGAGAAATGCTTACAAAAAATATCAAAAAAAAAGCAAAAAAAGCAGTGGCAATTGCAAAAGCCGCCGAACGAGAAAAATTGTTTGAAGCCCTAGAAACCAAACAAGGGCAAAATAGACTCTATAAAATAACTAAAGCTAGAGAAAAGACAGGAACAGATATAAACCAAGTGAAATGCATAAAAACTGAATCAGGAGAAGTTTTGACAAATGATGAAAAAATAAAAGAGAGGTGGAAGAGCTATTTTGAAAAACTAATGAACGAAGAGAATCACTGGGATAAACAATTAGAGAGTCCAGCTGTAAATTTAGGGATGGTAAGGGAAATTACAGTGGATGAAGTTAAGCGTGCTGTGCAGAGCATGAAAAATGGAAAATCAGTAGGGCCAGATAGAATACCAATAGAAGTATGGAAAATATTGAAGTTGGATGGATGGACGTGGCTGACTTTATTCTTCAATAAGTTGTTACATGAAGAGGCAATACCAGATGAATGGTGCAACAGCACGCTGGTGCCCGTATACAAAAATAAAGGTGATGTACAGGTCTGTAATAACTACAGGGGAATAAAGCTCATGTCACATAGTATGAAAGTGTGGGAGAAAGTACTAGAAAGGCGACTGAGAGAAGAAAGTGAGATAACTCAGAATCAATTTGGGTTTATGCCAGGACGCGCTACAACGGACGCTATATTTTCACTTCGCCAACTCTGTGAAAAATACAGGCGTGCGCATAAGAACTTTGCACATGGTGTTCGTTGACCTAGAAAAAGCGTATGACAGGGTACCCCGAGACGTTCTGTGGTGGACTTTGAAAGGAAAAAATATTCCTCTAAAATACGTTCAATTAATACGAGCAATGTACAGTCGAGCAAGTACATGCGTCCGGTCAGCAGCTGGTGAAACCAAAAAGTTTGGTGTGGCAGTAGGCTTGCACCAAGGGTCTGCTTTGGGCCCTTATTTGTTCCTCCTGGTAATGGATGCTCTGACATCAAACATACAGGAGAGAGCACCTTGGTGCATGCTCTTTGCTGACGATATCGTTCTTGTCGGAGATGATGGAGCTGAGGTACAACAAAAACCGGCAAGGTTGAACTTTTCTGCGACGGGATTGGCGTTGGGTTGGGAAATGTTTTCAACCATGTACATACTAATAACCAACTGACCAACACGTGTATAGCAAATATAAATTTTCAGCAGCTAATAGACAAAGTTGTGGTCAGTAAGTTTAAACAAAAGTCAGATGTTGTAATAATGATGGGTAACTCATTGAGTACCACAAAAAGAGATCTTATAAATTGTATAGAATCATTAGTGGATTTTCACAGTTCCGGTAAAGTTGGCAAAATTGTATTATGTACATTTCCTTATTCAACATCTTTGAGTGATAGACAAAACCAAAAAATATATTCTTTGAATGTTATTTTACACAACCTTATTTCAAACAAAGGCGGTGACTTTATATTATTTGATATTAATAATTTTATACACAATTTTGTATTGTCTAATGGAAAACAGTTCTTAGCCCGACACTTAAAAGTTAAAATTGCTAAACTGATTGTTTTACATTGTCAAACGAGCGAACAAGGAAATTTCAAAACTTGACAAATATTGTGACAACCAACAGTGTCTGTTTAAACTGAAATCCTTGACAACAGAGAGGCCTCATTATGTTACAACAAAGCGTCGTAACAAACTAGGCCCCTTGCAATAAACGAACAAATAATGTTATTCAGATGGTTCAAAAAGAACACCGTTTATATTTTATACCAGAATATAAACAGGCTGTTAGGTAAACTAGAAGAAATAGAGCTATTCTTGGAAAGCTCACACAAATACGATGTAATTTGTTTCACTGAGACGTGGCTATCGAAATGTGAATTGAACTTTAGCCTAAATAATTATTCAATAGGTAGTATATACTGTAGGAAATTGGCAATAGGAGGTGGTTGCATAATTTTTGTTAGCAATAATGTGAAATATAAGTCTCGAAAAGATGTAGAAAATATAACTGTTGAACGACACTGTGAACTAGCTTGCGTAGAATTGGATCGATATGTTGTTTTATGTGTTTATAAACCACCTAGTGCCGAAATTGAGATCTTCTTAACTACTTTAGAAGAAGCATTGAGTAGAATATCTGAGAAAAGTAAACAGATTGTGATGTGTGGAGACTTCAACACAGATATACTTTCGGAATCTCGTAACAAGAGCAACATATTAATGTTATGTCAATCTTTAATTTGACAAAAGTGTTCACTGAACCCACTAGGGTCGCAGTAACTAAGAAAGGTTGTTCTGCAACCTGCATTGATAATGTTTTTGTAAACTGTGAATACTTTCATTCTGAGGTCCTGGATTGTTTGCGTTCGGACCATAGGGCTTGAGCATTTCTCTTCCTGCCTGTATGAAAAGGGCGGAAGAGAAAGTTCTTGTTAGACCCATTACATTGTCCCGCATGTCAGCTTTAAATACCGCGATAACTAATCATTTTTCTAACAAATTTTGCATTATGACAATTGATGATCCTAATCATAATTATTCTGAGTTTTTAAAATGCTGAGTACACAATTTAATAATATTTTCCATACCAAATTTGTTAATATTAACGCAAAACCGAAGTTTGCCGAATGGGCAACACCAGGTCTTATTAAAAGTCGAAGCAATCTTTACAATTTATACAAACTAAAGACATACTGCAACGATGATGCCACAAAACTATATGTTAAGAGATATTCAAGTATTTTTTAGAAATGTATGTATTCGAGCAAAAGCAATATTTATACGGGATCAAATTAAAAACTCCAATAATATGATAAAAGCACGTGGAAGATAATAAACAATGAGTCTGGAAAAATTAAAAGTCGTGAAATGATGAGCGCACTTCGGATTGGCGAAAAAGTCACTACGAAAAATCGGACATAGTAGATGCCTTCAAGGTTTATTTTGCTGATATTCCATTAGAGACAACTAAACATCTAACTTCGTCTCCCTCTCTTGCAGAAAAATTGTTGACAGAAAATGTTGATTGTCCTTCATCTACATTTGAATTTCATCATGTTACTGCCACTGCAATACTAAAAACGTTCAAAGATATTAAAGTTAAGAATACAGAGGACTTATGGGGATTATCTGTTAAGGTACTTGAGGGATTATTAATAACATTGCCCCATATTTAGCAGAATTATTTAACGAATGTATAAAAATGGTACATTTCCTGACATGATGAAATATAGTAAAGTGATACCTCTGTTTAAATCTGGAGACAAAAACGAACTTGAAAACTACAGACCCATCTCGGTTTTGCCTTGCATCAGCAAAATATTCGAGAAACTTGTTCTCCAGCAACTTTTATCTTACTTTAATATTAATAATCTATTACATAGTAACCAATTTGGATTCACAAAGGACGTTCCACTACCGATGCAGGTATTGAACTAACTAATTATATATTGAAAGCCTGGGAAGATCATCATGACGTTCTGGGAGTATTTTGTGACTTATCAAAAGCTTTCGACTGTGTTCATCATGACACTCTTTTAAAGAAACTGCAGTTTTATGGGGTTTCGAAACCAGCTCTAAATTTCATTTCTTTATATCTTAAAGACCGTGTACAAATAGTCGATGTTGACGGTGTGCAATCAAATGAGTCGCCTATAAGAATGGGTGTACCACAAGGTTCCATACTTGGACCTTTCTTGTTTCTTATATACGTTAATGATCTACCTTTTATGATAAAGAAACATAAAAATATAGAAATAGTTATGTTCGCCGATGATACATCACTTCTATTCAAAATTAAGAGAGGAATAAACGATTTCACTGAAATAAACGTACTTTTGGACATTGCGTACAAATGGTTTGATGCAAATAATCTAGTACTTAATCCAACTAAAACGAAATGTATAAAGTTCACACTCTGCAATGTAATGTGCGGTAAACTTGATATAAGACTGAAGGATGAACTTATCGAACCTGTACAATCTACTTGTTTTCTGGGTATTTCAGTAGATTCAAAGCTTCAATGGGGTCCTCACATAGAGAGACTAGCTGATCGACTCAGTTCAGCTGCCCACGCAGTTCGTCAAATTAAAAAATATCAGACGTTGCAACAGCTAGGCTTGTTTATTTTGGCTACTTTCACAGTATTATGTCCTACGGGATCTTATTATGGGGTTCGGCTGCGGACAGAAACTCTGTTTTCGTATTGCAAAAAAGAGCAATCCGTGGTCTATATAATTTATCACCTAGAGAATCAGTACGGGAGATGTTCAAAACTATTAACATATTAACAGTCCCTTCATTGTATATTTATGAATGTATAATGTATGTAAGAGAAAAATCGAAGTCGTCTGCAGAAATTAACTGATCTGAATCCAAAAGCGCACCATAAACACAAAATTGTATTTCCTAAGTGCAGACTTCAGAAAACAAATAACTCTTTCAAATGTAATGGTATTCGCTTCTATAATGCAATCCCTGTACAAGTGGAAGGCCTCAATGAAACCAAGTTTAAAATGAAATAAAAAGCTACCTATTGAGCAAGGCATATTATAATATAGACGACTTTGTTAAAGATAGTAACGTATGGAAGAGAAATGTGTCGAAATTAGAATCTTGTAATAAGGTAAAATAATAGATTTTAAGACTTTTGATGTTACATTGTTTGTACTAATGTAGTATCTGTATACTGTGTGTATTGATTATTTGTTATATTGTCTTCGACAAAGCCTTTTTACAGCTGCATGTAATTGACTAGGCTCCTTTACAGCTGCTTTATTCTTTTTGACGTTGTTATTTTATCATATTATGTACACAGATTCTTTGCCTTTTTGTAAATGACGTTACCAAGTGTTCTTATGAATTTATGGTATGAATAAATGAATTGAATTGAATTGAAAAAATCAATTGGAAAAATGGCTTGAGAAACTGGAAAAAGTTGGACTTAAGATCAGCAGAACCAAAACAGAGTACCTATTTGGTGATTTTGGGGGTTCTTCGAACTTTTTTCCTATAGCCTTAAACGGCGTACCTCTTCCAGCTTGTACGGATTTTAAGTATCTTGGGTCTCTCATCCAGAACGATGGCAATATATATCGGGACGTTAAAAGCAGGATTAATGCGGCATGGATGAAATGGCGACAAGTCACAGCAACAACTTGTGATCCGCACATCCCACTTAAACTTAAGGGGCAAATCTACAAAGCGATTATAAGGCCTGTCGTCATGTATGGATCTGAATGTTGGGCAACCAAAGGATCGGATGAAAGACGATTACATGTGGCGGAGATGCGAATGCTGAGATGGATGTGTGGTGTTACGCGGATAGATAGGATTAAAAATGAGTATATTAGGGGAAGTATGAAAGTAGCACCCGTGACAGAAAGGTTGAAAAGCTCCAGGTTATCATGGTTTGGCCATGTTATGCGTAGAAATGAAGACCACATTACCCAAAGAGTTTTAAATATGAATGTTGAAGGATGTTGTGGTAGAGGGCGACCAAAAAAAGTGTGGCTGGATTGTGTGAAAGAAGACATCGATAGGAAAGGAATACACTCAGATTTGACACATGATAGAGACGAATGGAGGAAACGTACATGTTGTACCGACCCCACATAAAGTGGGATAAGGGTAGGCAAATGATGATGGTAAGAAACCTTAGATTTGGCACGGCTTTGTCTAGATTTTATTACTTTTTAGAAATAAATAAACAGCTCCATCGAGATTTGGCTAGTTTTACAGAATGTTTTTGGAGTTTTTTTGTTTTTGTTCTTTTGCGCAGTAGTTTGGAGATTCAATACTTCGATAATGTTTTTCAATTCCAGTAAGATTACATAATTTAATACGCACAATGAATCCAAACAAGACCATGTCAAACTTTTGGGCATTTCCTTAACATTCGTAAAGGTCTTTGCTTTGCCAGTTTCATCAATCTCAATAGGTTTTTTTTATCTTGATAAACCTTATAAGCTTGTTCAGAATAAAATGGCTCCTGATTACTACGATGTTCTGATTTACCAAGAAATGCTTCAAATTTGTCTTTAATATCCGGCTTTCAGGACATATTTTTAACTTCTCTAATGCCGCTATTATTTTTTCTTTTAATTTGTTTGCAGTCTTGTTCAAATCTTTTAAAGTTCTTTGTCTGTTATAGAGAGTCCACTTTACTATTTTTTCTGATTCTAATCTATTTTTAAGTTTAGTTGTAAGAAGCCTAGTGATTGTTTCTTTGTTTCCCTTAAACTTTAATTTGTCAGTAGATCTCTTTCGCGCTAAGTTTTATCTGTTTACTTCTGGATGTAAAGCACGGTAGCGAGATACAGCAGCCTGATCTGTCAAAGTCGACTGACAGCGTCATAACACGAAATGAAAAGTTTTCTTTTAATTTTATTTAAGTATATGGGTATTAAAAGCCGAAGGGGAGGCATTTATCCAGTAGTGGGAAGCAATAGGCTACATTAAATTAGAAGATGTGTCCCACTATGCTGGATTTTTGCAATGACAGTCGATTTTTTTATGTACCAATAGTAGAATTGAGGATTACTGTATCTCTAATACAGCTGAGACAAGTTGAGGGCACTTCATCAAGATACTTCAGACCTTCGATTTTGGACATCAAATGAAGAGGAGAGAAGAGGACAAACAAAGTTGAATATTTTTTGTAAAGGCGGTATGTCGATCTTTTGTAGTTTGGTTGGGCTCTTGTGTTTTCAAATAAGGGGCACCAGGTACTCCAGATTTTCGATATTCCTAGTTTTTGTAGTTTTCCCTTTATGTGGCCATTAAACCCTAAGTCTGTACCAAATTTCAGTTCTCTGAGTTTATGGGAAGTACTAGTTCTATTTTGATGATCATGAGTGAGTGTCGAAAATGCGAAACTTTGCCTTCGCTTAACTTCGGAACTATATGACGTACGGACTTCAAATTTTGGGTTTCAAACATGTGAGTATAGCTTACTAGATAACGAAAATTTCAATGTTCTGGTCTTATCCAGAGGGTCTCAAATAGGGGCCTGAAAATGCAGCGAAGTGGTTCCAGCAAAGGATGGTACGGCAGTGTTTGCTGTGCACTCGACTTGGCGGGGGCACTGCCGTGCCCCCAGATAAGCTATTAGCAATAGGATATCCAAGTGACAAGTAATATAACACTATGTAGAACTGGTTTTAACCATATTAATGGAGCAAAAAACAAAATTTACAAAAAACTGGAGTTACTGTTGTGTACCTCTGAGGTACAAAACTACACAATCGGGATCTGTTATTATTCGACAGCCAATCTAATTGTTCAATGGATCCTTACTGTTCAGTTGTTATATTTGTTTATTAATAGTTATTTGTTATACAAGAGTGCAAAGTTGATTTTTAACCGCGTGCTCAATTTTGATGACCGAGCAAGCGAAGGATTCTAAAATTGAATCACGAGCGCAGCGAGTGATTCAAAATTAGAATCCTGAGCGTAGCAAGGGAATTAAAAGAGCACAAGGTGAAAAATCTTTGTACTCGAGTGCAACACGAAACTTTTCATTCCACCTCAGCGAGGAAATGACTAAATGCAAATTTTTAAATGTTTTCGCGCTAAGCAAATAAAAAAAAAGTAAGTACACCAAGGAGGTTCCGAGTCTGAGATTTAACATATTTAAACATTCCCTTGCTACGCTCAGGATTCTAATTTTGAATCACGAGCACAGCGAGTGATTCAAAATTAGCACTTTTGTGAAGCAACTTTAGTGAAGCAACATTAGCACAAATTTCACTCTTGTATAACAAATAACTATTATTGTCTGCAACATTATTCATTCAATAATATATTATAGAATTCTAGACCACCAGAAATCTATGTGCTTGTTTTATTTTGTTCAGTTTTTTGTGGGAAATATGTTTTTTTTTTTAAATAACGAGTAACGAGACGATCAAGACATTTGCCTGATGGTAAGCAACATGCCTGACACATAACAGCACAGTGACACGCAGCTATTGGAACATGAAGAGTCCAAATCATTACCTAGCACTGCACTGCGCTCGTCACCCAGAGATTTAAGATCTTATATCTCTAAGCCCTGTAATTTCTCTGGAAACATTGCCCTTCAAACCGGAACACAGTAATGTTTGCACATTGCCTGGCGGTAGAATAACTGGCAAAGGTGTAAATACATAGTTTGGTTCACTTTTTATGTAGTCGGGTTGTTTGTGTTTTTAAATAATATTTAAACTTGTAATGCGACCTTGTTACATTTACGAAGTAATGATTTTCTTATCTGTGGCTGGGATGACATTTCACCGCTCTATCAATGCATTGAGAGCAAACATTTATTTCTTCGCGATTCTGTCGCCCTGGTACTCGTGCATAGCGACCGACTTTGAAAAAACAGGGTCAGCTCGGAGACGCACGCGCATGCATTCTGACTGATCGTGACGTCACACGAGTCTGTCTGCTGCTTACATAAAACCATCGAAGATCTATTCTGCCACTACTACTATAAATAAGAATGAATAGTTTGTTTGGTTGCTTTGCCTCTCTCCTTATGAGAGAAGGTCTCGCTCGAGTCGAGACCGATCAGTGGGATTTCAATAAATAACGAAATCACTGAATCGAAATTGACGCAAGCGAGGAGAGAACCACTTTTGATAACTTTAGCAGACTTTATAAAATTCTCAATTCAGTTGTATTATTTGTATGTTGCGCGACATCGCCGCTGTTTATTGTTCGGTAGATCGAAGTTCAGGTCCCATATCATTTTTATCGAATCCGGTGTGGTGGTTTTTGAATAAAAGTGGTCAAGTGCGAGTCGGACTCGCCCATGAAGGCTTCCGTAGCAGCAAGTAACATAATATAAAAGTTCTTGTAGTTCGTTGTTACTTTAATCTTGAATCAGTGTTTTAACAATAGTAAATTTATGACGTATTTAAATAAAACAACTTATATTACTGGATCTCATTGAAACCAATTTTTGGTGAAAGTTTAAAACATATATATTTTTTTAATTTTGTCATTCTCTTATTTTAGAAGATAGAGGGGGGATACATTTTACCACTCTTTTGCGCAAACTATTAGCTTAGAAAAATATCTGTTAGAATCCTCAATACCATTTTTGAATCCTATCCATAGATAAAACTCCCAAAATAACGTACGGACTAACTCTACTCAATCGTCCACATTAAACGTGAAATGATGAAATTTTCATCCATCAGTAAATACATGACGTCTGGCGGCTCTGGATCTTGGACTATATGGTTATGTCGTGAATTAGGATTCGCTTGCTTGTTTTATGTAACAGATATGCGTCAGAATGATTTGATACAGATGATTCAATGAAATTGGCCATCAAAAGCATGCGACTTAGATTGGCTTTTTTCCAACGTCAGATACCCATAATCCATACTAACATACAAGGACATGAGCAAACATAGTGTTTGTTACCAACAAAATAGTTATAAATTACATTGAAAAAAAAATCGAAGTAAGCAAAGCCACGGGGAAAATGTATAGTAGTTAAGTAAAAGTATAATGTTGAACAAGAAATCAATTCAAAAAATTGGTTGCCTGTAAAGTCGGTATACGGGCGAAAGTTTTACGTGACAACGACTTTGAGTGGTAAAATAATTTTACGGAAGGACGCGTGCCTTTCACTTTTTATGTCTGTCTCTCGCTCTTAGGCGGGCTAACCATGCCCGAGTGGAAGGGACGCGTGCCTCTCACTCGCTCTCGTTGTGAGCGCATAACGTGAGCGGAGCGTAATGCAGTTTCTTGAAGTGTCACCCGGCAAACCAATTTATAAGACGTTGTCACGTCAAAATGTATTTATTCTGAGACTAATTTCCATCTGTGCCAGAATGTCAATGACCATTGAAGCTGAATTTCATAAATACTCAAATCCTAGACTTACACGAGTAACTTAGCTCTATGAAGTACCAGGAAAACAGAGAAGCCAAGGAGTTTGCGTATTTTAGCGATTGTGATGTATTCCAACACCAGATATTCAAAGATTCCAATCGCGGCGAGCGCGGCTGAAAATGCTCTTATCTTCGTAGCTTAACACTGAAAATCTAACATCTGGCAAGATTTTTGTAAACAGTCTTTGAAGGCGCTTCATATTTATTTTTTACTAGCGGTCCGCCCCGGCTTCACCCATGGTACATAATAAAATATAACCCATTGTACTCAGAGGTCACGAATTCTTCAATGGTGAAAGAATCTTTCAAATCGGTCCAGTAGTCGCTGAGACAGCGTGTTCAAACAATTTAACTCTTAAGATTCATAATATTACTAGCGGTCAGCCCCGGCTGGGCCCGTGGTACATGGTATAAACATAGCCTGTAGCACCCAGGAATCACGTCACTATTCAACGGTGAAATAATTTTTGAAATCGGTCCGGCAGTCCCTGAATTAGCAAGTTCAAATAAAAACCTCTTCAGCTTTATAATATTAGTATAGTAAGTATCAAAATATATAGTAGGTATATGTATATTTATTTACAGTTAGGAGTGAGGAGACAAGCAGGACATTTGCCTGATAGCAAAAAATACCCATAACAGTGTCACGCAGCTATTGGAACATAAAGAGTCCAAATCATAACCTAGCACTGCTCGTCACCCAGTGATCTAAGATGTTTTATCTCTTAGGCCTGTAATTTAAGAAGATGTTGAAGATACTTGGCACGAAACAAATAAAATTAAATGTTGGTGCACATGGCACAACCCACAAGAACAAAATTAATGTGAATAACCTCAAGCTATTGCTGTCACCTGTATCATTTGTAGCATATTTATGGTTCAGTATTATATTTAAATACAAGAAGTTCAGTCTAAATATGAGTTAATATAAAATAATAAGTATCTAGTTATTTAAAGAAATGGATATGACTGGTAAAGTTGAGTATAGAGGGCGCCGAGTAGAACCATCTACTACTACCCGCCATCTCAAAAGAGTTTTGGAGGAGCTGGGGCTTTAAGTAGATGGAGCTTAGCCGGTGAGTGGATAGTAGCTGGATAGTATACCTCACTCTCTCGCGAGATCGGAAAAACTGACTCACATTATAGGACCGGAAGTTTATAACACTCTTCCTAAAATAATTAAATCAGCACCGAGTTCGGGTAGCTTCACAAACCGATTAAAAAGCTGGCTTATCGATCAAACTTTATATAGTTACAGCGAGTTTTTATGTAGTGTTGGTAAACTCACAATAAAATTGTAAAATAATTGTCATTGTTCATTACAATTGTGCTAAGTACATATATTATAATTTTTGACACTTATTTGTACGATACCTATTATCGTACAATATAAAGTTCAAATTAAACTTTAAAATTGTATGCTCTTTTTTATTTTTTTATTAAATTGACGTGTAAATTGTACATTTATAAATAAAGAATTTTGACTTTGACTTTGACTTTGTGGCAATTCCTTTTCAAGTTTTGTAACGGAAAGGTTGTTAAGCTTCAGTTGTGAAGCTAGATTCTTAAATTGATTTATTGGTTTACTTTTTTTTACTCTCGAAGTGTAACACTATTCACACTTTCAAAAACTTCTATTGTAAGATAACAATATGCTGTCAAAATGTCATACGGAGCTTTTTGATGTCAAATAAAGATGCCTTTCCAGTTTTCAGTTGGATATTTCCTTGAAATGAGAGTAAACACGCCATAGGCAGGTATATTGAACACTACCGATATCTAGTTCAGACAGATCGAAATCGATCTTATTAAGCTTATGACATGTCTTAAATGTCAAACCTTTTTTTGACCAAAAAAAGGGGTGTTATAAGTTTGACGTCGATGTCTGTCTGTCTGTCTGTCTGTCTGTGTGTGTGTGTGTGTGTCTGTCTGTGGCATCGTAGAGCTCAAAGGGATGGGCCGATTTCAATGCGGTTTTTTATTTGAAAGTTAATATCCGTGCGGGTGTTCTTAGCTATGTTTGGTAAATATCGAATCCAAATTTCAAATTTCAAATCCAAGATGGCCGCTACCACAAAATGGCGAAATACATTTCTTTTTTCACAATTCCCTTAATATGGGTATCAAATGAAAGGGCTTGACTAGTAGAATGTTGTACAGATAACAAAGCTAAGGTAGTCGGGGTTAGTCAACATTTTTAGTTTTGTTCTTGTAGCCATATCTCCTTTATTATACATTTTTAGGGTTCCGTAGCCAAATGGCAAAATACGGGACCCTAATAGATTCGTCATGTTTGTCTGCCTGTCCGTTCGTATGTCACAGCCACTTTTCTCCGAAACTATAAAAGCTATTATACTATTGAAACTTGGTAAGTAGATGTAATCTGTGAACCGCATTAAGATTTTATACAAAATAGAAAAAAAACATAAAATTTTAGTGGTGTTCCATACATAAAATTTAAGCTCAAAACTTTTGATCACTAAATACCATACGTGTGGGGTATCTAAGGATAGATCATCAAAAATGATATTGAGGTTTCTAGCATATTTTTTTTCTAAACTGAATAGTTTGCGCGAGGGACTCTTCCAAAGTGGTAAAGAGTGCCCCCCTGTAACTTCTAAAATAGGATATGAATAGGATAAGAGAGGAGAATGACAAAAATAATAAAAAGTGTATGATGTTGTACGTTGGGTACTATGTAAACTATCAACGAAAATTGGTTTGGATGATATCTAGTAAGTAGTTTTATTTTAATACGTCATAAATTGACTATTGTTCATATTGTACGTCTGTACAATATGAACAATAGTCAAAACTGATTAAAGTAACAACGAAGTACAAGAACTTTTGTATTATGTTACTTGCTGCTACGGAAGCCTTCATGGGCGAGCCCGACTCGCACTTGACCACTTTTATTTACAAAATTGATCGGTATCAAAGTTGTTTTAAATTTGATTCTCTACAACCTTGGTCGTGACAATTTTCATCGTACATCGATATTTACGGAAATAACTGTAAAAACCAGCCAAGGTATAAATTCGCCTGTATATCGATTATTGAATATAGCGAAAAATTATATATAATCAAGGTTGTAGATTTTTTACAACTTTGATTCGTATGATTTTTTCAGAAATAAATGTTTAAGCTCCTACGCCAACGGCAAATGTTGTCCACTGAACACTGACGAAAAAAATTTGACTAAAATTAATTCCAGGTTACTCTTATATTTGAGCTAACTCAAATGGGTCAATATGCTTACATAGATCTTTAAAACCTTACCTTACATTACCTTTGGGATGGATCGGCCAAGTATCAGCTGGGGACTCTGGAATCGATTGCGAGACGTGCATAGAGACTCATAGGCAATGACACTCTTATGTGTAAAAGACTTTAAAGTCTTGATCCTCGCCGCAAAATTGCTAGCTTATCGGTTTTTTATCGGATACACTTCGGAGAGTGTGCAACTGATCTGCATGATCTAATACCACCTTGCCCTTTCTTCTATTGGACTTCTCGTTCCACAAAAGGGCGACATCGTTTCATGGTTGATGTTCCAAAAACGCGAACGAAGAGATTTCACTCCACGTTTGTGATAAGAACGTCTAGGTTGTGGAATGCGTTGCCTGAGTGGGTTTTCCCCGATGGTTACAATCTTGGTGTCTTCAAATAGAGAGTGAATCGGTAGGTAAGTAAGCTAGGTAAGCACGTTCCATAGTAGATCGCATCATTGCTTAACATCAGGCGAGTTTGGTGGCCAAGTGCGAACCTTAAAAGTAAAAAAACACCAAACAGATTTTGATGCGGGTTTTCATTTTAACCCCGACCATAAAAGGGGTGTGGTAAATTTGACGTCGATGTCTGTCTGTTTGTCTGTCTGTGTGTGTGTCTGTCTGTGGCACCGTAGAGCTCAAGGGGATGGGCCAATTTCAATGCGGTTGTTGTTCTTTGAAGGTTGATTTCCGTGCGGATGTTCTTAGCTATGTTTGGTAAATATCGATTCAAGATGGCCGCCTCCACAAAATGGCGGACAAAATATTTCTTCACAACCTACCTCAATTTGGGTATCAAATAAAAGGTCTCAACTTGTAAAATACTATACACTATAACAAATTTCAAATCCAAGATGGCCGCCACCACAAATTGGCGAAACATATTATTTTTCACTATTACCTCAATATGGGTATCAATTGAAAGGGCTTGACTAGTAGAATACTATGCACTATGCCAAATTTCAAATCCAAGATGGCCGCTACCACAAAATGGCGAAATTAATTTAATTTTTACAACTCCCTCAATATGGGTATCAAATAAAAGAGCTTGACTAGTAAAACGTTGTACAAATTACAAAACCGAGGTAGTCGGGAGTTAATCAAAATTCTTAAATTTGTTCTTGTAAATAGATAGTGATTAAGATAACAACGGTTTATATGTATAATACGTGTATAAAATAGCAGAGAAAAACGGGTAATTTTAAATTTGATAATCAGTACCTAAATGGAAAACGCATGTTTCAGAAAGCAAATTTCCGTTTTTTTTATTAACCGTTATTTTAAATTCCGTCTCCTTGAAATAAAAAAACACGTGTGACAGAATATTTAGGCTCTAGGTAAATACTAAGAAGCTACTCAACATACGATGGCGTGTGATATGAGCATTTTGAAAAAGGTCAACGGAAAATCTACTTTGGAGGAATATAATATGACTGCAATTTGCCAATCATTTAGGAAACCATCTGGAATCGTATAACTCTGTGAAACCTATGCTCCCCTGGTACAACTGCATCAGAATTTTATCGAAATTGCAGCTTCGGTGCAGTTGCAAATGAATGGCCTGCGATGTAAACCGGCCTTTGGTTTTTTTCAGGTTACTAAAATAAATATTTTATTAACATAATATTCTCCTTAGTATTTTGCAATATTCAATTTATAATAATTTATATTAAATTATTATATTTTTCCGCGACCTAAATGTACATCCGAAGATTTTTATGTTGCTACGGTTACTAAGCAAAAGTTCCGTCCAACGCTTAACCTATATGAAATCACTAGATGTCCGCCTCGGCTTTGCCCGTGGTACATATACAGCACTCATCTAGATACCGTACATATCCAACGGTGAAAGAATTTTTGAAATCGATTCAGTCATCCCTGAGAATATCGCTTTCAAACAAAAACCTTTTCAGCACTTTCAGCTACCTGCAGCGCCACCGGAAATTCGTCGTACCACCTCAGATATAGAAACAAATTTGATTAGCAAAGGTTTAATGACGCAATCTTAGACACATGCTGTCATGTCAAAGAACGGTACGAAAACTCTCAAAAAGGAATATGTTTCTTTTTTTGTTACATTCTGGATTCATGGTCCGCTTCTATTGATAGTAACGTTATGTTCTATAGCCTATAGCCTTCCTCGATAAAAGGACTATCCTATAAAAAAAGAGTCTTTCAATGCGGAACAGTACTTCCTGAGATCCTAGCGTTCATACAAACAAACTCTTCTGCTTTATAATATTAGTATAAATTGAGTTAAATACGATATTTGTAAGGAAATTCGTACTTCACAAAATAAATGTCGAGAGTAGATAGTAGCTAACCAATCGGATTCAAGAAAGTAGTTTCCCTACAATTTCAGCCAATTCGAGTTCGCTTGTTCCCATGTTATGCTCTCGCCCCCTTATTAAATAAACATGTAATGCAGTGACGACGATAAGACAACCTGTGTTTTGAAAACTTCTTCGGTTCTCATGTTTCTCTGGTAGATATACCTGGTCAGATGCACGTGTAACTTGCACCAGCGCTGCTAGAGGTGACATTGTGATTATATATTATTCAGTTATTCGGAATTGCGGTCGCTCGTGTGTTGCATGAATTTACAAACAAACTGATTATCAGTTGTGTTGTTGGGTTCCCGAATGATGCCTATCTCATTTACCAATAACGCGCACGCCGTACTACTATCAGTTGCATACAAATAATTAACGAATTGTGAAATTGTTATCCTGCTGTAATCAAAAAGTTTACATATACTACGTATAGAGTTCGATTTTCTGCACGGTTCCTTTGTGTTAATCGTAGGTAAGTAGATGACGTGCATACTTTCTATGGCAACAGTGATGTGCCGCGGCAAAAGTATGACTCTTCCAAAAGAGTAGCAAGGCAAGAAAGATGCTACCCGTGCTTTCGGTGTAAAGCGTATAAGCCAACTCTATACGTAGTATATGTAAACTCTTTGATGATGACCAGGTCTATGATATCCCATTCTAATTAGCCCGTCAGACAGATTTAAAAAAATATAAAAATATGGGACACGTGTTACAGTTTTCGTCGCAAAACATTCGCAAGCCACATAGCCGCTGATATGACTATTTTAGACCCTTTTTTGATAAACTTGTGAAAAGATTATCCTACCTATACCCTATAAATATATTGCTTGTTGATTTACCAGATTCTTGTCTGATGTAAATCGATGATGCCGTCTAATACAAGAAGTTCAGTTAAAAAGAAGATCAGTTAATCTCATTCCACTCAGACTTCTTAGACTTCTGGTCAGATGTAATGTGTTGTTTGAGTGGAAAAGCACTTGTTTTTGTTTTAGGATTATCCCAAAGGCAAAATTGCTTTAATGAAAAGCTGCAAAGATTTACTGTATACTAAATTTTAACGTAAATAACTTGATCTAGGTGGAGCTTCAAAAAAAAAACACAGACAAATATCACAGTGATATTTTATTTCATATAACTAAGGGCATTCATTACAATAAAGCATAGGCAATGCATCAACGATCAACTATATATATAAACAGAGCATTGCAGAAGATGATCAATAGCAGTAGGTCATGAGAGTCGCAACACTGCAAGCTTGGTAGCAGCAGTCGTCGACGATACCACGTTTACCTTTCAGACCACTATTGGCATGATAAGCACGGGGTCCATAGCCATACCATCCATTTTGGTAACCGCCAAGGTTAAAGTCAATCGCATTTCTTGATCTCTTCTCTTCTTCGCCATACCCACAGACAATACTCATCATATCAGCTAGTCTTCTGCCGCAGTATATTTGTTTTCATCAGCTTGAGTTTTCGACAGCAGAGCAATAACAAGAAGAATTGCGATGAAGATCTTCATGGTTGGGTTAGGTTAGTTATACTGGTTCGTTATTCCAAAGGTTGGGGCTCGAATGACGTGAAATTTGAAATGTGGCTATATTTATACCATGGCAATTAATTAATATTCATTCGTCAACACTTATTATACACTAGCTGTGATTCGCGGTTTCACCGCGTCTATTTTGAATAAAAATAAAACTGAATTAAAATAGAGAAAAATCAAAATGCTCAGCCTCATCACATACCATCATCCGGCTGAAGAGGACGGGGACAGCAGCTCACCGATATACCGCCGCTCTTCTTCCCCTAGCATCACCGCGTTCGCCATCATACGTTGGCGACCTCGTAAAAGCCGCAGTGGGAAAGGAGAGCGGCGCACCGTTATATCGGTATTTCTCTTCAGCCGGGGTTTTGCTCTACGGCCACGGTGCATACCACCAAACATCGCGACATGTTTCAGTCGCGCTGGCACCGTCTACGCTGCGAGACTCCTCCTGACCGGATATCTTGGACGACAAGGCTTGGAGCCTATAACCTTGCAAGCAGTTCCACTGCGGGTTTCTCTTAGCTTCACCCTGGCTGACCAGGCCACGGCTACTGAACCCCTCGCCTCGTCAATGTACGAACTCCTCGGGAAAGAAGCAAATGTTATTTTGTAGAGCAACCGGCGGCCGGTCGCCGTCTCCTTTGTATGTGGCGCGATCTTTTCATAGTTGAAAATTTACTTATGGTCACGCATAGTGGGATATTTCGGGATCGACTTTTCGTACGGATATATATGGTATCCTTAGCGAAAACACCCATAGGGTTTTCTAGCCGTCGGTTGTCAGCAGTCTCGAGACCGCTATCGCATTCGACCGTGACTCTATCATTACCGCCGCCTTTTGGAGAATACCTCATGGGGGACGGGCGTCCGAACCACCGTATTTGGTTGTTGTGGCAGTGATACGTTAAGAACCGGCGATGCGTTACGTCCTCGGGAAACCATATCCCTAAGTGTGGTGCTGGACCGCACTAAACGTCCGATACCTCAGACCCTCCGGTGGAGACAGAATACCAATCAAGTGCACCTAAGTACTTCTAGGATCACTCCCGTGTCCACTTTCGCCTCATTGGATGAGTGACAGGTAATGGCCTTCTTTTTTGCTTCTCCAACTCACCTGACCTTGCACTCTTGAGCGTCTCGGCTACGATGGTCGAGCGAGAGGTTTGCCCTCACGACCGCAGCTAGAGATGGCCGTGGTTCCACCTCTGGCTACGTCGCGTCGCTTCGAAGTCTTTCATCTGCAAGACAATGCTAAAAACATCACTGGTCCACATGCCCACGATAAAGTGGTCTATTGTTTTGATACGCAGTTGTTTTAAAACTACGATGTTTCCTAATATATTTACTAAAATGAAATAATAGCAAGGCAATTTTATCAAAATTGTATATTTGTGATAAATAATGTATTTATTTGGATAAATATTAACATCATGTTTATAAAAGTACCTCTACAAACAATGCATTCTTCTTCTCCTTCTTTTTCTTATGGCTTCCATTCGGTAACGGGTTTCACCGCAATTTCCCCAACGTTCAGCGTTTGAACATTGAGAGCGTCGTTAATGTTCTTCAATGGAGTATGATTCTTCATTCAGGTGATCAGTCTTCTTTAGGTAATCTTGAGTTTGATGGTCGGAACCCCCTTTAGTGTAAAATCGAGCCAGGGTTCTTCCTTCACGTACTTCCAATGTACGACTGTATGTGAATAGTTATGTTAGTGTAGAGGTACAAAAACCAACGGACAAATGTAATATGAACAACATTACACTAAAGTATGTTAATATGTAACTCTTTCAACTCTTGGTTTATGGCTTTTGTTGTGGTTTAGCCTCAAAATTTCGCCAATGTCAAGTATAAATATAATATATAATCTTAATTTTAAAGAAAAACGGACGACTCATACGTTAATGCCTTTAATATGTAACAATGCACTATTGCAAATTTGATTACCTAATATGACGCCATCTTTAAATTTGTGACACGTGTTTTCTAAAGTCTCTGACCCTTGCTGTCACAGACTTCAGCGCACGCCAAGGAGAATGACACACGCAGCCAAATCTCTCGAAGAAATATTTCTCCCGTTTCTATTAAATTCTCGAGGTCTAGGTTATCTGTGTACCAAATTTCATCAAATTCGGTTCACTGGTTTAGATGGTAAAACGTAACAGACAGACAGAGTTACTTTCGCATTTATAATATTAGTAAAGATTTTGTGTGGGATGTGATAGATTTTCAGGTCAGCGGTTTGTCACTACGATTCAGTAACCATTGTTACATTATGAGGTAATGAATTAACAAAAGGTCACACAGAAAAGGATCACAAAACCTAAAATGGTTTGCATTAAAACATTAGTTGGTAGACATTTTAAAACCACTGTCTAGCCTCAAACTAAACAATTAGAAACTTTAAACTATTATTCATGTGAAATATTTTATATTCCTGCTACAACATAAGGTTTCTCGGCCTCACTGCATCAAACTGGTCAAGTACAGGTATGTGGGTGCCATAAACCATCCAAAGATGTCTGTTTATAGGATTATTCCTCACGATTTGTTAATTAACTATATGTTACATTTACAGACACTTATAGACAACGAACTGAACGCTCTCGCCACTGCACAACCACAGCTGTACTGTATGAAACACTAGTATTTGCCCACAACTTTTCTCGCGTACAATTAAAATACAGCTATTCTTGTTGGCATGTGAGCTAAGTTGGTAGTTAGTCTGCCTCCAAAGCCGAGGGTCGTGTGTTCAATCCCCACCCAATGCAAATATTTGTGTGATGAATATCTGTACTATGCCTGGATGTTTTCTATGTATAACAACTATGTTTTTAAAACTATATAATTATTACATCAGCTATCTGGCTTCCATAATACAAACTTAGCTTGAATTGGGGTCATATGGTGTTGTGTGTGAAATGGCCATTAATATTTAGTTGCTTACGTATTTCCTAAGGAACTCCATTTTCTGGCGCCTGTCTGCTATTTCAGACTATAATATATTTAAGCTCCAAATTTCAAATACTGAGATCCATTCTTCCCTAATTTCATTTTTTTCCTCACAAAAATAAAGCAACAATCATTGGTAGAGCTTAGGTTTCATCTGGGTTTACGATATCAAAAAATACAACCTCTTAACAAAGAGGCACACATAGTTTAACACAGAATACAATGTATTGAGAACAACAATTTAATGCAGTGCAGTGGTAGGTTATGATTTGAACTCTACATGTTCCAATAACTGCGTGTCACTGTGCTGTTATGGGCAGGCATATGTATAGACAATATTATATAAAATGATTTTAACAATTTTAAATGGTAATATAATTTCAAATGATTGTACGAAATCAAAATTTTATATTTATATTTGCACGATTTCGCTGGCTACCAGTGCT